>OU426988.1:82908895-84158895 GCA_911387755.1 Chrysotoxum bicinctum | reverse complement strand
AGCCATTTTACAAAATTTTCGCTAAAAAATAATTTTTTTTAATTTAAAAAGCAAAACACGATGTGATAGCTTGTCAAAAGCTTTACTGAAATCAGTGAATACACAATCCACTTGTTTACTGTTTTTAAATGAATCAATACAATTTTCAACTAATTCTATTAGAAAAGTAACAGTAGAGCGTCCTTTTATAAAACCATGCTGATTAGGAACAATGAATGACTTGACATAAAAACATAAAGCTTCACAAATAATAGCCTCAAAAAGTTTAGGAATCACAGATAATTTTGCAATAGGCCTGTAGTTTTTCACTTCGTCTTTTTTCCCTTTTTTATGTATAGGGATAATGAATGAACTTTTCCAAATAGATGTGAATGAACATGTTGACATTGACATATATAATGTTCTTAAGCTTCTTAGAAGATTCTTTATTTTGCCAATAATAAGAAAGTAAAAAATCTAAATCATCGAAAGAATCAATTTTGGAAATATTTTTTCAATCATAATCTAAATAAATTTTGGGGGCGCAACAGCGCCTAGAAAAAGTGGACCTAGTAACTCACATGCTCCAACCGTTCCTCCGTGCGTCTAACCAGGAATGGAGGGGACCTACAATATTTTACCATCTACAAACGTTGAAGATGATTTTCATTTTTCATGACAAAATACTCTATTGCAGGATCTGTCAATTCCTCGCAAGGGCCAGTATACCTAATCCTTCGGTAACCATTATGCATTCCACCGTGAAGTACATTGAGTTTTTACTGAAAGAACAGTTTTTGGACAGGTTTTTGTTTTGTTTTGAAACCAAAATGTATCGAGGGAATAATTAAACAATCCCATTTGTTATGTTTATAGAAAATCGGCTAAACCGTTTAGTTAAACAGACAGACAGAATTGCGAGACGTACTTTTTTAGTCTTTCCTATCATAGAAATGTGAAGTTTGATCAAAATCTCGAGCTCGAAACAAAAGGATAGATTTTTTGCTTTAAGAATATTGAAAATAGTAACGCTATGTTCTTCTATTTATACGAGGGGAACTTTACTTCTCTCCTGTGAATTTTTTTTTCTGTCTTGACTACACGACATAATTTTTGTTTCATCTTATACGAACTACTCAGTATTAAAAAAAAAGATTTGTTCTTATCACCCAACTGCGACTTCAGCTTACACCAAACATTGAATTTAAAAAAAGATCATTCGACCATGGCTTTATATAGTTTTGATTTTTCAAATTCAAATTATATTTTTATAACATCAAACAACTACCGATTATGAAGAGTCACACACAAGCCAGATATGTTTAAGTATAATATGATGATATGTAGGACTAGTTTTTCCACATTCTTTCTATTCACTGCTTCATTTAACTTACCAATATGGTAATCGAAGTTGAAACTTTTATTGAAATTCTTCTGCTGGCGAAGTACTAAGGGATACACTCCTGAATACGTGGTGCACATTTATTGAAACTAGGCAGCCATCGGGCACCACCACTGTAATGCTTGGACCTATGTTTCGACTAGGTCCGAGGACTCCGTCCCAACCGTAATCCTGCCAAAGTTTCAACCAAGGCCCGAAAGTTCAACATTCCAACCTTATTTGTACCTGAGTTTCGGATAAATCCGGGACTTGGATTCTGTTTCAACGTTATTTGTGCATTAGGTTTGGAAAAGAACAAAAAGTATATCTAATATTAATTATTATTATAAATTATATTAATTAAATACATTTTTAAATAAGAAATACGTATAAAAATTCACTAATTGGAGTTCTGAACTGTTCTAAAACACTGCTTCTCTTAAAAACTGCATTACGATTGTTGAAAATCTGGTTTATTTTATAAAAGTTATCTATTGAGGCTCATATAACTCACACAGGTTTTCGTTTAAAAAAAGATTCCACTTGTTAATATAGTTTTCCCCAGCTAAATCTGGTGAATCTGTTTTACCGTTATGCGATGATGTTCGATTTGATTAAAACCTCAAAATATTTGATTGCACGAAACCAATACTTGCCTCATACTGAACCATAGAGCAAGTAAAAATCTGCAGAGCGGGTGAAGTAACGCATATACATATTCGATTTATGTGGTCAGGGAAAGTTTTAATGCAAATGCTTTTCTTTTTTTATATGATTTTCCATAACGATCCTTTATATTTACTAAATACTACTAGCGATATTTACCTGTCACAATCTGTGATACTATTCTTTCGATTTAAATTAATATTCAAATGATTTTTTTTTAACAATTTACATAATAATCAATACGCTTCTGTAACCAACTGATTAACTAAACTAAAACTATCTTCGACATTCAAACAGTACAAAACAGGTTGAAATAAAATAAAATAGTTCCACTTAATTCAGTCTTCGTTAGTTCGTTAGGAAAACATGTTGTAAATTCGAATTGCTGTGAAAATCTTCCTCATTTATGTGTAACAATTACGAGTATTCTTAAAAGTTTATTTTATGACATTTACATATACTAATAATTGTTTACTATTTAAAAAAAAAAGGCCAGTGCTTCGAAAGTTATACTTATTTTTCTATTACACTGCAATACAGTTAAAGTAGGTAAGTATTTAATTGAATTAAATTTGCATTGATGTTTTCATGTTAGATAGATACCTACCATAGTTCCAATTCCTAATCTAAAGAAACTCTAAAGTCATGACCTTGCTTTTGTCATAGTTCAGTAGGTAAATTATACCTTTTTGTGTACACAATTTTATGGTGTGTCTGTTGTTGTTGGTTTTGAATACTTATTAGAAATTAGTGAAACAGGCCTCGTTATGCTTTTGATAGGGTCTCGCAAACATTGGTTTTAATTTTTGTGAAAGAATTATAATAACAAATATTCAAATAAGAAAACGATTTTTTGACCGGAAACAGTGCGTTTGAGTAAAATGAGATATAAATAAAATATATTTATAAACAGAGACATATACATTTGTTTATTAACCGGAGTTAAGGTAATGTTTGGATCGAGTTCCCTCTTAACTACATATACATAAATGCATGTTTTAATAACGTGAATCTACATCCACCATAACGGTATTTGCTGTAAGATTTAATTATTAAGATCTGTTCTAATTAGTGAGAATGTTTGTTAAATGGGTTTTTAGTTTAAATCACTGCTGCCACGCCTACTTTTCCTATATTTGCGTTTTGTCCTTTTTCAATTAATAAGCAAACACTTTGTAATTCAGGTCTCTTCAAAAGTAAGTCGACTTCTCCCTCACTGCCTTTAAAACAAGGTTTCGTTATTGTACACTTATTACAAGCAAGCAAAACTTATTACTAATACATCATTTTTAGAATTTATAAAAATGTAGTTAAAATACGCGAAAATATATAAAAAAAAAATATCAGAATTATAATGAAACATTATAATAATACAACTCATAAAAATAGTAGTGGAGAGGATTTCGGAGAACTGGCTTAAATATATTAAGATCAAAAATATTTGAGGAGCTGTTGAAATTAGGGAGCATACGGGACCTAGGATTATAGAAGCTATAGTTAGTACTTTGAAAAGGAATGCGGAAAACGGGTATTGACCTAACATTTCCCCGGTTGGTATTAATGCAAAATTAGCTTATTAGACCGGGACAATCAATATTACCAATAAATAAATATGCCGTGAAATCAGAGGCGTATTTAAGGTTTTGGCGCCCCGGGCTGATAAATTTTGCCGCCCTTTTTTAGAACAATAAAAATAAAGTAATAAAAAATAATAATAAAAAAAAACAAAGTGATGTTTTAAACATTTTTTTCTGTGTGTATATTGATTACAAAATTCATTAACAATAGATTCGTTATCTAAATTTTTTGTCAGCTCAGCTGCTATATTTAATAAAGCTAAACTATTAAGAGGTTCTTCGCTAATGCGAGACCTAAAATAGGTTTTAATTCGTTTCAATACGAAAAACGATATTTTTGCACTACAATTTGGCACTGCAGTGCACAAGTATATTCTCAAGGCAACCTCAACATTTATGAAAATGCTTCCTTTAATTCTCTTTCTCTTATATGAAGGTTAAGCTGCCTTAAGCTCATATTTTCAGTGTTGTTTCGCTCCAGAAAATGTTTAAATAAGACAAACTCCTCTTGAAAATCTTCCCCAAGATCAACAGGGTATAATTTCTGAAGAGTGGTTGCATTTTTTCGAATTGCTTCTTCACTCATGTGATCAAGTTTAGATAAAAAAATAAAAACATTTGTTATTGCTTCATAGGATGAATTTTTTATCTTCAGCGCACTCAATAATTGGTCGCAATAATATAAATAATAAATGTATTTATTTTGAAAAATTTTTACGACCACAAAAAAAACCTCCCCTTCGCGACACTCATCATCTCGTTTTTTTTCTCTTGACGATTCTTTTTTGATCCATTTTGTAATTTTCAGAGGTTTTGCCTTTCTCCCATCTCTTCAAAAACATCAAAGCATTCTAATTTTTCTTTCATAATAGTTTGTTTAAATTGCTTCTGAACACACCTAAAACAGACCTTTTTTGACATCTGGAAGTATGCAAGAGGCATATGAAGTTAGCACGATACTAAAAAGATAAAATAGGTATTCGACCATTTTAACTTTAGTAAAAGGTTAGAGATAGCATAATGCTAAAATAGTTTCAACATCGTACTAATTCGACTAAAATTTTGCGCCAATAGTTTTTAAAATAATACCTATCTTTTTATTTATCCATCATTATTAACTATTGTACAAAAAACAATCATTAAATTGTTTCATAAGTCGTTCAAAACTATTGACGAAGGGAAGTGTATTTGTATTATAGGGACACGAGTCAGCTAAAACTAAGAAAAAATTGAGGCATGGTTTGCTAGGTATATAAAAAGAATAAAATTTTGTGCGTGACCTTACATCTAAAATCCGGCTTGATAGATTTTTATAATTTTTCTTAAATAAAAAGAGACTCTTTGTAGATGGTTTAGACACAAAAAATTAAGATCCGTCCAGCCAAAGTTTTTCTAGTCCATTTTTTTTAGAGCTACAGTGTTTTTTTTTAGATAATGTTTTCGTTTCATTTGAATTTGTTCCAAACAATAGGTACATGTCTGTAAATATTTTTATTACGAATTTTTATTATAAGAAATCGTTTATAAAAAATAAGAATAGTAAATGGTGAAAAAAGTGAGTGAAATGTTACAGTGAACTCTCTCACAGCCGGACACTCAGGGTACTGAAAAAATTGTCATGCTTGAAAAACTCAAAAAATCGCATTTTCTTGAGTCTTTGTATTTTTTATTTATCCTTCAAAAATATTGTAAATTAGACAACTGTTTGTTAGGGGCGGCTTGCGCCCTTTTGCTTGTACACTGAAAAAAATTTTGTACATTCTATTTATGAATGGCGATCATTCAGCCAAAATAATTAGTTTTTAAGAAATATTCATACGAATAATGCACGAATTCATAAAAATTAATTTTTGTTTTATAACCAAGTCATGATTTTCATGAAAAACCATTCATAAAATCCAAAGCAATAGAAATTGTTGTTGGAAAATCAGATTATGATATTTTACATTTGAAGTATGAACAGTTCATACAAATTTTATTGTAAAGTTTTAAAATGCTTGAAACTGTTCTTTTATTGTAGGAACAAAGTGACTGATTATATGAAACCACATTCATCAAGTGACATCTTATGAAAAATTACTTTAAATTCTTGAAACTATACATTTTTTACATGCAAAATATCATTAAATGCATGAAACCACATTCATAAACATTTTTTTGTTGCGAATTTCAAGTAGGAAACTTTACATTTGAAATATGAACAATTCATAAAACGCATGTTTAAGGTTTCTTTCTTTTAATTAACTCGATTCTTGTCAGGTTTTTAATGAAGTTTTTCTTTAAAAACATGCAGTACCTTTTTGGTTCAGTGTATGTTTTGAAAGTTCAATCGCTTAAAAAAAAATATTATAAATTGGCTTGAGCCGCCCGTAGCAGCCTTGCCGCCCCGGGCTGTAGCCCTTTTAGCCCTAGGGTAAGTACGCCCCTGCGTGAAATAGAAACTGAAGGTCAATTAGCGGAAAGCGATTTGAATATAGAGGAAGTCGATAATTACTATTCCACGGAAGATTACGCAGGGAACATCGAATAAACCTACGATGCACGGCTTTGATCTTTGGGTGAAATGAAAAGAGATTTGACAATGTACGAGTCAGAAACTATTTTGACCAGCGTTTGATAAGGCCAAGTGTTGAAAAAGCTTTATTTATAATGTTGTAGCTAAATGTGTAATAGAAAGTTAAGCTCTTTATCGCAGATTACTCCTAAATCATGATAGAAATTGACCACAAGTACAAGATCATTATTTATATGATAGTTTCTGGGAGGAGGGGGGGAGCCATTTATGTGAAAATGTCAAGCCTTGGCATTGCTGACATTAAGCTCAAGGAGGCTTTTTTTGGCACCATAGAGAACATTTGTCAAGATTTTGCTGTAAGGAAAAATATCAGCAGCAGTTGAAATGCGTTTAAAGATTTTCATGTCATCCACATAATTGATAAACCATATTAGAGAACTTGAGCAATATCGTTGATAGCTTATATGAACCGCATTGGACAAATTTGTCTGCCTTGTGGTATACTACTAAATGAAAATAAATTAAAACAAAAGTTCGCAGATACCTACTCCCAAAGACTTTCCCGGGTGCTCGTCGCAAAGGTTTGATTCCTCTCTGGGACATTCTTTGTTTAATTTTTAAGACTGCACAAGACTG
Organism: Chrysotoxum bicinctum; assembly: GCA_911387755.1. Classification (NCBI taxonomy): domain Eukaryota; kingdom Metazoa; phylum Arthropoda; class Insecta; order Diptera; family Syrphidae; genus Chrysotoxum; species Chrysotoxum bicinctum. Next base: position 84,152,141 of record OU426988.1, on the reverse strand, counting down.
GCGCAGAAACATAAGTCCCGAATTTGTTTTTTCGGGTGTAGCCTCCGAAAAGGGAGTTAAACTCCTGAGCACCCGAGAAACGGGCGACCCACGGTACTGTTAAGCTAAAAAACTGTTGATATAGACGTCTACCTGGTAACTTTGCATACCCTAAGAGGTACTAAAAATCGAAATCTGGCCACTTTCAGATACAAGACTTACTAAATGTTACAGACATTTATCAACAACAGCCCAGTAAAATAAGACTTTGAATTGAAAAATGTATTTGCTATTTATTGTGTTGATTTCTGATGCATTTACGTAAGAAATAGAAGATCTGAGCAACCTATATTTTAGGATATTCAAAAAAAGTATGCCATCTAAAAAGTCAATAATTTCTCATAACAGGTAAGTTGGTTTGTGTAGTAGGCGTATTTGAATACATTTTTGAAGTTTTTTGAGATCACCCAAACAATTTTTAAAATGCATTAAATCTCAGATATGTATGTCCGATCAATTACTTAAACTTATTGACTTTTCCTGATTAATTAGTAACTGTTTTGATGGTATACTTGTTTCCAGTATCCCACATAAGCCTTAGCCCGAAATCGAAAAAATGCGGAAATTTTTGTTCACACAATATTTGCTCAGTTTCTTTTTTTTCATGATTTTTTCAATGTATATAAGACTTTTTGAGAAACCAGTAAAATACGATAGTAAAGAAAGTGTAAAAAATAATAGAACTAAGCAAATGAGAGACCATTGCAGCTCGTAGAGGGCTTAATTTAGTGACTTACAAATCTCAACCATTCCTGTGTGGATTTGTCATTTCTTTGCAAAAAGCAGTACACCCCTGTTAACATTTTTGTAGCAGCTTAAAATCGAACTCAAGATCCTCTGCATGGTACGAGTATTCTAACGCACTAACCATTATACGAAGGGGTACTACAAATGTGGAAAATAGTGCGTACATTAAACAAGTATAAAACTGATAATCAAATAGAGAATTACGGAGAAAGGTGGAAGAAATAGAATAATAATTTAAAAATATTTATATCAAATATTTGAAATTGAGCAAAAAATTTTTTTTTATTCTCTTTCTATGACGAATGAAGAAATCAGACAATACAGCAATTGACAAACCCTCAACATTATATGCGGATCGGAATTGTATGGAACAAGTGCGCTCAAGTGAATAAAAAAAAAACCGCACAATATTACCCATGTAAATCAGATTCACCTCAAATGTTAGCAGAATAGTGACGAGTGAATATTTGAAGAAACCTGCCCCATGAATAGCATAATAGAGCTGATTGTATTTTTTTCACAGAATTATTGTCCGGCTTCGGCTAGATAAAAAATATTTTGTTTGGCTACAATATACCAATAAATGTGAACAAATCTTATACTGGATATATGAAAAAAAATCTTTTTTTTAAATACATAGTATAGAAACCGAAATTTTTTTTATCAAAATCCCAAGAGCCGTTCTCGAGAAAACTTAATCTTTTGTTTAACTTTATTTTCATTCCTTTGTACTGTATTTAATTTAATATTTGTTATTGATTTACATAAAAATGTAGATTGGTGACAGCTTGTGCCCTTGGCACAGGTACAAAACCATGCAGCCAACGAAGAGAAAGCAATAGGTGTGTTTTTTTCGCAAAGCTATCCGTAGTGAAGTAAGATTTTATACGTATTACAAATACAAAGTCTTCACTGCCGATAAAAGTAGAAGTAGGATCCAACTGCGGATAGAATGTTGACGTTTGCTCGAGTCTCGAATACAAATGTTGGTACAATTGAAAACTCTTTTGTATCTCGAAGGCATGTTCGTAGAGTACGAAAAGTAGTTTGTTGTGTAGCATTTTCCATTGAGAGTTTAAGTCTTTTTTTTACAAAACCATTTTTATAAGAAAAACGCTGCTTTTTGTATCGTGTTGGTGTCGAACTCTTATAGAAAGCTGTTTAATAACTAACGCGTTTTGTAGGAGCGAAATGTCGTGGTCAGCTGTTATACTTTAGTTAAACAGCGACATTTAAGAAACGCGACAAAGCCTTCTTATGAAAAAAGCTGTTGAGAAATCTAAAACTAACTAAAGTCTGCGAACAGATCCCTTGACTTTTGTGGTGATAATTGTCAACAAAAAAAAAAATTCACAAACAAAACTTCTGCTTTATGAAGAATGGCTGGTGAACAGAAAAAGTAAATACAAAATGATTTAAATTGAAATTCATAAATAAAAACCTCCATATATATTTTCAGAAACATGAAAATTACTTGGCAAAAAGTTATTGGTTGTTTTTTTTTTTCAATTAAATATTTGACAACTAGTCAGTGGTACCAACTTTAAAGTAGAAAAATCGCACAACTACGAATACGTTTTTTTGGGAAATCCTACTTCACTGCGAATAATTTTCCCAAAAAAACACACCTAATATCTCATTACTATACCTGAAGACTAAAATTTTTTGAATTTCATGCTTTTGAGAGTAACAGTGGATTGTTCCGATTTCTTTGGCTGGATTGATAGATATCCATCAAATTAAAAGTTCTCAATTCAACTTAATTGTTTATCAAACATTATATTAGCTTTGAAGGACTGTCCACAGTCATGTTTTCAAGTAACTACACTTATTTAAAAATTAAAATTCCAAAGTGCGTTTGGCCTTGTTCGTAGCTTACATTACATAATATACTTATAGTTAATAAAAAGACGACACAACCTGCATCTCATAAATTCCACTTAAAGAATAAAATTTAAACGTACGTAATCTATTTATGAAATCATGCGTGTATGGTTGCGGTCCATGATTACTCGTATAAAAGCAAATACATAGTATCGTGTTCTAGTATGTCAGTCGTTGAGTAGTACGGATATACATATGCCAGCTAATAAAACATTCCAGCAAAATTAAGAAATATGACTCAATAGATTTAATTTTTTTTATTTAAATGTTAGTATGTACGAGTACGTACATACATAATGTACGTGTATTAATTTGTATAAAATTGCTTATCAACGTAGAAACTTGAGAGTATGTGTAGAATTACTTTGTTGATTTTTTTAGCTCATTTCCCAAAGGAACTCTATACGGGGACGTCTTTATTATTTTGTAAAGCGAGTTTTAAGGCGCGCCCAACCGACACGTGTCCCGCCAAGGGCTGGATTCTTATTTTTTTAATTTTTCCAAAGGAACTAAGAGCGCTCTCTTATCAAGTTCAATATTATAAATCATTTTTTGCTCGTGAAATAGATACAAGAGGGCAAGTTTTGCATTTGGAAAAAAGAATCGAACTGAAGATCTTGATCAAAGTTGATTGTGATGATAGAGAACACAAAAAAGAGGCTGGGTGCGACCCACACTGATAACTTCCCATTTGTTTAAAAAAAAAACTATTAATTCAATATTTGTCAACATTTTACCAATTGTACAAAATTATACTATGTATAAAATATACTAAATTAAAAGTCAATATCACTACTAGTTCTCGAGAAATTTGAGTCGAAAAACAATTTTTACCAATTTTCAATAGAATTTCGTATAAATTTTTATTTTTTTGTAAAAAAACTGTAAACTGATTTTTTTTAAATTTTCACCAGTTGTCAAACACATTATTTTTCGTAAAATAAAATTATTTTGAGTTTCAAATTGTTTTCCGTTCTTAGAATATCTGGGTTATGAAATTTTTTTTCAGTTTTTTCTATTTAAAAAAATAACGGTATGTTCATTTTTTCCAAATTCATACCAAATATGTATGACCTTATAATGAGTACATTAAATTTTATTTGGAATCAATAGCATTATTTTTTCGTGAGATATTTGAAACTAACCAAAAATTTTACTTTTTTTTTTTAAACCGTTATAGTGAAAAAACTACACACTGAATTTTAATAAACGCCCTTTCAGCCTCTTTCGAAGTTATTATCTATTAAACAAAATTTATTTGAAGTCGATATCTTTACTCGTTCTTGAGATATCGACGACGAAAAATGATACCAGAACGTACGGACGTACGAACGTACGTACACACACACACACAGACATCTCTCTAAAAATGATTGATATAGCCTCTAGGGACCTTGAAACGTCGAGAAATGTCAAAAATTCCAATTTGACCGATTACAATAACTCCCTATGGGAAGTTAAAAAAGTGGGTTATGGAATTCCGCCTGTCTGTACCTCGATGTACAGCCTAAGCTTTTGAAGTTATTTTTTTTTTAAATTTGGTCCTCGAGGGTTTTTGGTGATTTTCTAGCAGGAGAAATAGAATTTTTGTGTTGGCTTCAAAACAAACGGTAACTTGCAGCCATTGTGAAAAATCTTATATACATCGAAAACGGCTCTAAAGATTTTGATGTACAACATTATGTGTACCATCGCAGGTATGGTCATGTCATACGAAAAAATGTTAATAACATCATAGAACCGTTTTTTGGATTTTCGAATTTCGATCAAAATTTTATACGGGAACATCTTCAAATTTGAAACAATGTTGTGTACAAATATTTTTGAAAAATATTTTTCATAAGGTTAGATTTATATTCTTCTATTTCTACGGCCGTGCGGTGACGTTTATAGTTCATATGTAATGGGAAAATTTCAAAATGTGTCTGGTCGGGGAATGTGGCCTAAAATGGCTCCCCTAATGAAAATGTGCCATATCTCACAAAAATGTGACATTTAAACTTAAATGTTATATTCTTTTCAAAGCTTAATTAATAACGCTTACATTTTATTGATTTACGAGTTTAAAAAGTTTCAAAAAATATTTAAAGTATTTAATTTTCAAAAACTCTTCAAATTCCAACGATCAAAATTGTCCGGGTAAAATGGCATACTGGTATGCCTTTTATCCTTGCAAGTTAGGGTAGCCAGATATGTTTAGATGAAACTAGTACTGGAGTTTCAAAAACCCGGACTTTCCCTGACAAATGAGGATTGAAAAAAGAGTACAAAAAGAGGAAACAAAAAATTGTATTAACATTTAAATAAAAATAAATATTTAGTTTAAAAATCACATTTTTAAGTTATCATCAAGCTTCTTCAAAATAGATTTAATTTTAAGTGGAACAAAATCGTTATCGATTCGCTCGTAAATATTATTGACAATATTTTGTAAAATTTCAACGGTTTTAATAATAGAAATGTCTTGTTTTTCAAATTTTTGAATATTGACGTTGAATGTTGACATGAGAGAATGAACCAAAAATAAATACGCCTCGCTTAAGTCGTCTTTAAAAAATGTTTGCAATATTTTAGGCGGATTCTCGTACATAAGTATAAGAAAGGCTTATATTCATTTTCAAGAAATTCAGAAAAATCTCGAAGTCTCTCCGTTCTGACTGTGTAGATAGAGAAATAGTTGTATATTTTTACAATTATGATATCGGCGTCAACTGGTAAAGTATCACATCCATGGTAGATCGCATTGACTAATGTGGTGGACATCCTATACCTAACATGTTTTGGTTGACTAAAGATTTTAACTTCGAATAGACATTGTTCGAACCTTTCCTTTGTCTTCCACCAAAATTGGTATTGCAATAAATAATTGTCAGCGCAAAATCCACTTACTTTTAATAATAAGTTATTTTGTGTAAGAGCTTTAACAATAAGTTGGGCAGTTGTTCTAAAATTTCTTTTCTCATATATTGGATCTGTTCGTTCACTTAATTTTAATGGGCCTCGGTTCATTTTTGAATAACCATTTAATTATAAGTAGCATAAAAGTAAATAGATACACAATGGGTAAAAGGAGTATAATCCCGGACAATTATCAAAAACTATCCCGGACCTCCCCCACACAGTGAAAAAAGAGTACATGTCCGGGAAAATACGGACGGATGGCAACCCTATTGCAAGTAAACCAACTAAACAAGTAAACCAAAACCCATTTTCAATTTAATTCAAACTTTATTTTAAACAAATCATAGTTCAAAGTAAAATAAACATGAACAATAATCAATAAAAAAAAATAAAAACAACAATTCATTTAAAACAACTTCACTTAAAACAAAATAAGGAAAGTAGAAATTATAATAATACTCAATTATTGCAAGTACTTTTTTTTGGACGGCATTTAGGGCTTTGGTTAATGCATTATCAGTCCAGGACTGCGTCTCTGTACATCGTTTATATTTTCCAACCATTTTCAGTATAAAGAAAATGAAAATATAAGGGTAAGTATAAAATGCCACACTGTGCCATTTTAGGCGAGTGCTTAGTAGGCCATTTGGCCCATTTAGGGTTCTTTTTTTCAAGTTTTAATTCCGAACACACTGAAATGGTTATAGGCCCACTAATTTCAGTAAATTAATAAGAAATACTAAATACTTACATTCATTTACTGTTTTCTCCAAAATTGAATGTTTTTTATAATTTTTTTTTTGTCAACAAACTTTTTACAACATTTTATTGATTCTACCTGTAAAATTTCAAACAATAGCTTGAAGCTGCTAATATATTGTTTATGTCAGTGATGCCAGATCAACTAAAGAATTGTGTTACCAAAACCTTCTAATTCTGTTCTATTCTACAATTTCTAGAAAGGGGGCCATTTTACCTCGGTGGGCCATTTTAGGCCATCTTTAACTGCGTTTAGCTTTTAAATAAATAATAGTCGCCGTAGAAAATACGACGTCTATTTATTTCAGCCCTTTTTTACGGAAAGAAAAAAAAGAAATGTACATAGATATTTTAAAGTAAGTATATAAGGCATTGTTCTTTTCATGACAAAATTATACATTTATATTTTAGTTGGTCTATAATGAAATGTAGCTTAGAATACAAAAAAAATACGTATACATTTACATAAATTCACAGTTACGAACCAATAAAGAATAAATTTAAGTTAATACTTTCTCGAATTTAAAAAAAACAAGAATTTCAAGACCCAAATTTTTAGTCTCAAATATTCGCCTCAATTTCTTGAACCGCAGTTTATTCAAAAGCCAGCCCTGTTTTCCAGTAGTAAATTATCAGTTTCCAGTGGTGAGCTTATCTTGAAAACTAGCATGAATAATGCAGATAGAATGAGACAGTTAGCTTAAGAAAGATGCTTTTAGCAATTATACGAGTATGCTAGTTCGAGCAACCCCATAGAAAGAGTTATCGTCATGATACCATTACCAGTTGGCAGCTCTGCCTGAGTGCTTAGGACGTGTTTTTATATTTGTTGGATTAACTTAGAGAGCCAATGTATCTATAAGTACCTACCTATTGGCTTTTGTTTATTTTTATTCGCACAATGCATCTATAATAAAGTTTGGTTTCAAAATAAGAATAATATCGCCTCAAGTTTTGTTCCAAAGGTTAGTACTTAACCTACATACGAGTATTTATTTTTCATGCAGAAAATGAGTGCTTGATATATTTTTGTTTTCATTTTGTTTTTGTTAGTTGTTTCGCTGTCATTTTTTCTGTTTACTTATTTAAAAAAATGGCTGATACTGATAACTGAAATTGTGTTAAATCTAGCTCTGTATGTGGAAGTTTAATAATTTAAAATCAAAAGTAAAAATTTAAATTGTTTTAGAAACTAGAACGTGCGAACATTTGCAACAAAAATGATCAAGTCGATAAACTTTTATTATTTTGTTATTTTATTTAAGTGTACTTTTAAAATGTGTTGATAACTAAAAACCGCTAAATAAGTCAATGTATACCTCATCTACATATATGTATGCACATCTAAATACTTTAGAAATTGTGAGTTGAATGATTAAAATTGTTATTTTCTTACGACCGAAAAAGCGGAAAGATTATTATTGAGAACTATCAGATAAATTATTTATCATATCTGAACTAAGCACAGATTGAAAAAGATGAGTTTTATTATCTCAAGGGTTAAAAGTTGTTTTATGTTTGGTAATTTAAAAATAATTTAAAGTAAGTTATATGAAAAACAATAATTGGTGACAGTGAAAGGAAATTCTCACCAATTGAATATATTTAAATATGGGCTGGCGAAAATTTACATTTAAATCTATAATCACGGAAATAGCTGAGGTTAACAGGATAATTTCTTATATTTTGTGTAAGATTGTGTGTCAAAAAGCTTCAAATGCTTTTTTCAACAATACATACCTATGTACATAGAAAGATATGGTGTTGTTTGGTTCATCATTTGTTATATCACAGAATTTATATATAGATTCATGGCTTTCCATTCCCTTAATTAAAATTCCAACAATCAAAAAATTGCAAATTACACAGATTCAGATGTTTTTTAGTTTTATCAGTACTGTTTAATATGTAATTACTTCCAATTCGTACACGCCTACATATGTCCGCTTAAAGAGAACAAAATCCAAATCATTGTTGGTAGTTTTCTTGTGAATAAATATTATTATTGAAGTAGTACCCTTTGGCATAATGATTGGTGCGTAGGACTTTCATGCAGAATGCCCTCTGGGTTCAATTCTCAGCCACTGTAAAAATGTTTTTCAAAGGTGTAGTGCCTGGGACATCTTCGAAGAATTTCTCCTGTCATTAAATGTGCTGCTCATTAGACGATTGGAATCGGCAGTTTATTGTAGGTCCCCCCCATTCCCGCTAACAAGCATAAATAATGTAAGTTACTAGGTTTAGGCTCGCTACGAGCCGAAATAACCTCTTAATATGGCTCAACCCAAGTAGGACTTTAGTACATCAAATAATTTATAGACATACATTATGTTTCAACTAGGGAATCCTAATTTCTTCAAAGATAAATTCACATATTTTAATCAAATGGATGGAAAGCTAAATTTAAATATTACATGTTGTAACAGCCTTCTTATCGACACACCATAATACTTAACTACATTATTCATTTTCACAATTTTCTTTAACAATTTCAATATGCATTAATAAATTAATAAAAACCCTTGCCAATGCAAGATCAGGTTCGTAGATCTAATGGTGTATTTTAGTTCTCACAGAGTTGGCTGAAATTTGATATCAACGACTCTGAAACTTTCTGTGTTTAAACGAAAGAGATACATACTCTGATGCAAATATCAATACTATTGGATGTGCATTTTTCTATATATTCAAACATAATTTTAATCTAGCGATAGCACCAAGCACAGCAAAACCTTTGCTGTGAATCGTTTATCGCTGTTTTTGCAATATTATTTAAAAAATAAATCCTAGTAAATGTAAACTTTGACTTTAAATAGTCTAGGCTTGGTATAGAAACATACCATACGATACATTTATTGGACTAACAATTTTATTATTTTCAATTCCAATAGAGACAATAACCATGGTCAAATGAAAAGCAGCCTTTGACAAATAATTTTTCTATGAATATGAAAACTATACCCTTCGTATAATTACGTGAGTGGAATCAAATGTTTCAATTAATCGAATTGTGGTTTTGACCACAAGCTTCTTGAGTCTTTACCACGGTAGTGAGTATTAAGATGTGTTTTCAAAATAATTCTTCTCTTTTTCAATTAAATATTGTTTTTGTTCAAATCTCTCCTGTTTTGTATAAATTTAAAATAACGTTAAATTAGAACTATTTAAACACGAAAAGCGTACCATGCTTTTTAAGAATTATTTATACATAGTTTTTTAATCTTATACATAAGTGAATAAATATTGTATTTCTTCTATAACACGGATAACATTTGTTTCTAACAATTATTATTTATTTTGATTTGTTGTGTTAATTTTCAAATTTTACTCTATGGGTTAAGAGGTTAAGGAGGTGATGAGGTGAGGATGCAGGGTGCGGTTTATGTGGCGACCTTTGACCCACGAATCGCATTACTAGTCGCCACGCACACAGCACCTCCTTCAGACGATGGCGAAATTTGGCATTATTTCATAGCAACGTCTAATAAACATACGTACATACGAGTATACATATATAGCAAAACTTAGCTGGTTTCGTGTGAAATGCAATTTAAAAACAACTTCTGAGTCGCACGAATCTGCTTTTGTATTCAAACTTGTTTCAAATTTAAATAGTTTTTATAAGATGCAGAAAATTTTAGCTTATGATTTCTTTTCAACTCAATAAATAAAAAATAAGGCTTTGTTTTCTTTGTTTTCTTTGTTTTCTTTCTTTTCTTTCTTTTCTTTCTTTTCTTTCTTTTCTTTCTTTTCTTTCTTTTCTTTCTTTTCTTTCTTTTCTTTCTTTTCTTTCTTTTCTTTCTTCTTTTTTTGTGATCCTGAAGTATTTTTTTTTTTAAATTTTAACCGAATTTTTATTTCTGGCTCCTCCTAGTTTTTCAGTATAAAATCATGAACAACAAGAACTAAATTCTTTTGATTGTACATATGCACTTAAGAATTAAAAAAATAATTTAAAACACAATGTGTAGATATTTACAGAATTTGCAAATATTGTTAAAGAGTTAAAAATCTTATATATCTGATTACTTTTGACATATGAGTACAGCAAATTTTTGAACTTTATACTTAAGTTATTAAACACAGGGTCGAGAGAATTCCAAACTTTTTGGAACTCTCCTGGCCGTCCCATGGCTGAGTATCTTATTTATACATTCCTTATTTTAAACTTTATGTGTACCCTTTCAGCACTAAGCTCAGTTAGCTACTCGTAGCTGTTAATATTAGGAATTATATTGTACAATAATGTAAAGTTTAATAAATAATAATAATAATAATAATAATAATAAAAAATTAAACACAATTTGAATTCCATAATATAATAGCGTGCATAAAAAAAGAACATAAGTTGTTTAAATAATAATAATTAAATCCAGGAAAGCCGGTTCTGAGCAACAACGAACCAAATAAAATTTAGATGCTTTCAAGCAGCATTTCTAGTAGCTGTTAAACTGGCATCATGTAGAGCGTTTAATAGTGGAAGTCCCCGCTTCCAATCAATGAAGAACTAGTTCAATAACCCAGTTAAGAAGAGGTAGGCTTAGCTATAAATAAGCTTAATAACAACAAGACCGTAGGATCTGGGGGCTTACCTGCAGAACTCTTCAAATACTGAGGTGATGTCTTGATGAGTGCATACGGCACGAATCAAACCATCAACCAAATATGGGTAGAAGGGAGCATGCCCGATGACTGGACTACTAGCTCCATAAATGCCACATTTATAAAAATGGGATATCCTATGTCTTCCAAGAACTCGGAGTTAATATTAACTCCACGAACGACAAATTAGTGGAGATCCGAGTAGGGATTACCCTATTATTTCGCTGATACTTCGGCTTAGAAAAACAAATGAGTTCAAAACTCTTCACTCTAAAGGCGAATTGCACGCTCTACAAAACCCTTATACTATACCAGTCCTGCCTTACGGCGACGCAGAGTGTTGGACTATAAGCAGAAAGGGAAAGATGATACTGAGCTATTTCGAAAGAAAATTTCTCCGATAGATATTTGGTCATGTGTGCGAGGAAGGCGAATGGAGGAAAAGATACAACTGCGAACCCCATCAGCTTTATCAAGATGTGAATGTAGTCCAAAAAGTCAAAAAACGTTGATTACATTGGCTCGGCCACACTAAGAATGGACAACAATGCTCTAGCTAAGAGAGTCTTTGAAGCCCAGCCCCAGATTCGTGGCAACAAGAAGGAAGACCGAACTTTCTTTTAAAGACCCAGCCATCGGGGATGCCAGAGCACTTGGCCTAGATGACTTTAAGCAGTATACTCGGAATCACAAAGGATTGAAAGCTGCCACTGCCATGTTTAAGACAGATACCCTTCATGGATCGGGAGCCGGTTAAATATGTAAGTATGTATAGTAAATGCAAGTTCTAACGTTCGGAATGAAGCTGCATACCGATTACTGTAAACAACTGAAAAGTAATTAATAGAAGGCAAGAAAAAATTCTAACCAATTTAAAATGTAAAGCTGGTAATTTTACGTTTCATAACAATCCCAAGGTTATTTTCAAGATATAAAACTTTAATTAAGAAAAATAACTGGTGTGCTAGACGCGTCGATAAAATTCTTATAAATTATTATATGTTTCAATTTTCGACAATTTAATTGCCATCAGTTAACATTTTCCCAGGTGATATAAGCTCACATTTTTCTAAAACACCAATATGCCTTGAGAATTCGAATTGAGCATCATAAGCTTAGGAATCCATTGAATTTTCATGACAAAACTTAGAAAGATCATTAATAAATAGGAGCAACGGGCTTAATATGTAACCCTGAGGAAAACCATAAAGAACCATCAAAAATGAGAAGACATCAAAATCGGTTCACACCTCTTGAAACTTACCCTTTATATAGCTAGCTACTAAGTAGTGAGTTTTTGAGCTATTTAATATAAATAAGATCATCAATACTAAATTTCACAATAACTGCAGTGCTTTATGAAAGCCAGCCTAAAAATAAGTGATTCCATTATTTTGGCTGATGTGTTCATTAATCTGATCACGTATCAAATTTTCAAAAAAAAAATATTCGACAGACATGACAGAATACTTACATATACAGGGTGATTGGCATAAGGTGTGACAAAAAGCTAGGGCGTGTAGGTTGGACTTAGACAAGAAAAAAATCGTATGGGAGGGGGGGGTCTATTTCCCCCCGTTTAGGCGGGAGGGGCAATTTAAGAAAAAAATCACTTAAAACAGAAAAAAAATTATTAGAAAATAACGGTGATACCTACAGAGTAATGCTATGGCATTTTGAAAAGCCAGAAATACATTCTTTAATTTTGTTTTTAAATAAAGTTGTTCGAGTGAATAGTTTTTGAAAAATTAATTTTCAAAATCAAAATTTTGAAAAAAAAAAATGAAATTTTTTTTTTTAAACAATTTTTTTTCAAAATTTTACGTAATTAAGTATTATTTTTTTATTCAATATTCAATGCTCTTATTAATTTTTGATCAAACACAAAAAACCGGATGTCAAAATGTTTTGCAGTTTTTGAGAAAATCAAAAATAACAAAAACTACTTTTGTTCTAAGAAAAGCCTTTTATTTTAGTTTTTACGTTTTTGGATTCTTATGTAGGTGAATTTACGATTGAAAGGATTAACTTTCTTTTTACTATTCTTTTAATTATCGTCTTATAAGCATACAATAATGTGACAAAGTACTGGATTAACCATATTTCACACATTTTTTCATTGAGAACACCTGCGTGAGAGCATTGGTTTAAAATTGACCTGCCACTTTTTTATTATGGTGGGGTCGGCTTGGCTTAGGTGCACTTACGAAAGAAAGGATTAACTTTTTTTGTAAAATTTTTGTATTATCAGTCTTATAAGCAATCAATTTAAATAATAAATACATGCATATTTAGATAAAATACATAATTACTGTTTATTTAAAGTTATTCCTTTCTTTCGTAAATGCACCTAAGCCAAGCCGACCCCACCATAATAAAAAAGTGGCAGGTCAATTTTAAACCAATGCTCTCACGCAAGTGTTCTCAATGAAAAAATGTGTGAAATATGATTAATCTAGTACTTTGTCACATTATTGTATGCTTATAAGACGATAATTAAAAGAATAGTAAAAAGAAAGTTAATCCTTTCAATCGTAAATTCACCTACATAAGAATCCAAAAACGTAAAAACTAAAATAAAAGGCTTTTCTTAGAACAAAAGTAGTTTTTGTTATTTTTGATTTTCTCAAAACCTACACAACATTTTGACATCCGGTTTTTTGTGTTTGATCAAAAATTAATAAGAGCATTGAATATTTAATAAAAAAATAATACTTAATTACGTAAAATTTTGAAAAAAAATTGTTTAAAAAAAAAAATTTAATTTTTTTTTTCAAAATTTTGATTTTGAAAATTAATTTTTCAAAAACTATTCACTCGAACAACTTTATTTAGAAACAAGATTAAAGAATGTATTTCTGGCTTTTTAAAATGCTATAGCATTACTCTGTAGGTATCACCGTTATTTTCTAATAATTTTTTTTCTGTTTTAAGCGATTTTTTTCTTAAATTGCCCCTCCCGCCTAAACGGGGGGAAATAGACCCCCCCCTCCCATACGATTTTTTTCTTGTCTAAGTCCAACCTACACGCCCTAGCTTTTTGTCACACCTTATGCCAATCACCCTGTATATTTATAGATCTATAGCCATTTACTAATGATGGAATGTTTGTGTATTTGAATAACTTAAGCATATGTACTTCCAATAACTGTAAATCCAGTTCTCATTATACGCAACTTATAAATGTGGGTAAAAGTATAATAAACGTTTAATGTATTCCAAATTGTTGTAAGATATAACTTTTGTACAGGTAGAATCGTATTTTTGAACACCATATTTTGGGATGTTATTCAAACACCATCCAAACGTTTTCAAATATTGAATTTTTAAATATTCTTTTCAGTACCGAGCTAAATATTTGTGTGAAAAATTTATTTTACAATATTATTAAACCTACGAATCTTAACTTGACTAGTACTTGTGTATGTGTATATCGCAGTTAAAATAATGCAATAATTATTATAATTATGTAATTAATGCATTTGGTTGTTATGGCATTCAATACGAAACAGAAGATTCACCATCATTTCATCATTGAAAAGTGTCATTGTACAAAATTGAACAAATTGGATCTAACAATCAACGAAATATAAGAGAATAATTACAAAATGAGAAAATTTTCGTCAATAATTTATGTATATCTATGTGTATTTTTTGCCAAAAAAACGCAGTTCTCTTACAATCACTTAGAACACAGGTACGAAGTTCAATCAAAATCGTTGATGCTGTTTGCAAAAATAAATAGTTGAATCTTTTGATTTGTTTTCAAAAAGTTCAAATCAAAGAAAATACATACTGCCTCGTAGCCCTAATTCAATTTATCGAAGAATTTCTTGCATTTCTTTTAAAACAACTGAAATGGTCATTTCCGTAAAGATTCTCATTTCAAAAGAAAAGAATATATATATATACTTATATACGAAAACACCATTTAGATTACCCATTTAAACTCACAGAAGTCTTGCGTGTAATTTGTTAATTGGAGGCCTCAATTTTAATAGCAATTGATTAATAGAAATAAACCTTAAGGAGTAAGAGCTACGAGTACGCACGCAACATTATGTATAACAATATACAACCACATTATTGAAACGCGGTGGGAGAAATAAGGGAGTCTTAAAACAACAATATAGAAAACCAATTTGAACAAATCCTCCACATTTTCTTTGTATGTACTTCGAGCCATACCGATCTACCAATTTGCATCGTTCTACGAAAATCGGAAGTAGAATGTATGTATATGAATTTTTGAGAAAGTGGGTGGATGCACCTCCCCCTGAATGGGAAATTCCATTTTTCCTTTGTATATCTTACAGGACCTAGGGTTGTTTAAAATTACAAGGTTCTATCTTGTCGGGAAGTGGTCCTAATTTTGAAAATCTGTCAGTGAGTAAATGAGACACTCAGTTACGTTTTAAGCAATTTTTCGAAGTCTTATATCTAAGAAACCACTGATGCTTAATAGTTGAAATGCGGTGAGGCACCTGTGGCAAATCCTGTGAATTTGAAAATTTTGATATTATTGGTACTGAAGTTAAAATGGATTGATAAGTAATTACTTGATTGAAAGTATTTACGAAGACATTACGGTATGTATATTTAGAGGTAACAAATCCTTAGTAAAGCAATCCCACTTGAAGAAAACATGGTGCTCCAATTAGATGTAAGGCTACTTTTTACTTGCGATATAGGTACTATAGGGCAAGTTCTGCATTTGGAAAAAAAAATCGAACTCGAGATTTTGATCAAAGTTGACATTACGATGATAGCGAAGACGAAAAAAGTGGGTCCGACAATTCCGTCTGTCTGTCTGTATGTCTGTATGTCTGTACCTCGAACTACAGCCTAAACTACTAGAGGTATTTTCTTCAAACTCGGTAGTTAAGGGTCTTCGGTGATTCCCTAGAGGAAAAATTGAAATTTTTTTTTTAGCTCCAAAACTAAGGGTACCCCCCATACACCCGTAATGCAAAGTCTTATTTATCTCGAAAACGGCTCTAACGATTTTGATAAAAAAAATTAAGTGTGATATTATGGACATGGACTATATTTTGGTGAAAAAAAACTTTGGGGGGCAATGTTATTAGGGGTACCTGTCATAGAACGGTTTTTTTGATTTTCGAATTTCTCACCAACGGCTCTAACGATTTTAACCAAAATTTTTATGCAGGAGCTGCTTTGCATTTAAAAAAATATAAACTAAAAATTTTTTCGAAAAAATAGTTTTTGGATTTTTAAAAAAATAATACAATTTTTTTTTTTGAAAATTCAATATCTTGAAAACCGATACACGATTAAATTTTTAAATTACGTTTTAAAATTAATTTTATTAAATACTAATAATTTGCATATCAATTTTTTTTATAAAAATTTTAAGTAAAATTTAGTACACAAAAAACATGTTTCGGTGTGTCTGTATGTCTGTACCTCTCACTACAGCCTAAACCACTGGACCTATTTCTTTCAATCTCGGTAGTTAAGAGTCTTCGGTGATTCCCTAGAGGAAAAATTGAAATTTTTTTTTTAGCTCCAAAACTAAGGGTACCCCCCATACACCCGTAATGCAAAATCTTATTTATCTCGAAAACGGCTCTAACGATTTTGATAAAAAAAAATTAAGTGTGATATTATGGAGATGGACTATATTTTTGTGAAAAAAAAATTTGGGGGGAAATGTTATTAGGGGTACCTGTCATAGAACGGTTTTTTTGATTTTCGAATTTCTCACCAACTGCTCTAACGATTTAAACCAAAATTTTTATGCAGGAGCTGCTTTGCATTTGAAAAAATATAAACTAAAAATTTTTTCGAAAAAATAGTTTTTGGATTTTTAAAAAAATAATACAATTTTTTTTTTTTTGAAAATTCAATATCTTGAAAACCGATACACGATTAAATTTTTAAATTACGTTTAAAAATGTATTTTATTAAATAATAACAATTTGCATATCAATTTTTTTTATAAAAATTTTAAGGAAAATTTAGTACACAAAAAACATGTTTCAGTGTGTCTGTATGTCTGTACCTCTCACTACAGCCTAAACACCCAAACCTATTTCTTTCAATCTCGGTAGTTAAGGGTTTTCGGTGATTCCCTAGAGGAGAAATTGAATTTTTTTTTTTTAGCTCCAAAACTAACGGTACCCCCCATACACCCGTAATGCAAAATCTTATTTATCTCGAAAACGACTCTAACGATTTTGATAAAAAAAAAATTAAGTGTGATATTATAGACATGGACTACATTTTGGTCAAAAAAAATTTTGGGGCAAAATGTTATTAGGGGTACCTGCCATAGACCCGTTTCTTTAATTTTCGACTTTCTCATTAACGGCTCTAAGGATTTTATCCCAAAATTTTTAACAGGAGTCCCCTTAAGTTTAAAATAATATTGTATATAAAAATATTCGAAAAAATATTTATTGTTTTTTTTTTTTTGAAAAAAAAAAAAATTTTAAATCAATATCTTCAAAACCTATGAACGATTATTTTTTGAAATTATTTCCTAAACCCAATATTATTAAATAATTAAAATCCGCATCCCACATTTTTTTCTTGAAAAATTTTAGAGAAATTTCTTATATAAAAAATTTATTTAATAATAAAACGATTTTTTAAGGTTTATTTGCATAAATTCATACTTTTTCGGAAACCAGACGGCAATTTTATGCAGTTGAACATTATTATCTCATTAAATCCATGTTTTATATTTATAAAATGTATCTTAAATTCCAAAGTACTTTTACATAAGAGCAAGTTCGTGCGATCCAGTCGTGCATTTTATTTTACTTGCGATATAGGTACTATAGGGCAAGTTCTGCATTTGGAAAAAAAATCAAACTCGAGATTTTGATCAAAGTTGACATTACGATGATAGCGAAGACGAAAAAAGTGGGTCCGGCAATTCCGTCTGTCTGTCTGTATGTCTGTACCTCGAACTACAGCCTAAGCTACTAGAGGTATTTTCTTCAAACTCGGTAGTTAAGGGTCTTCGGTGATTCCCTAGAGGAAAAATTGAATTTTTTTTTTTAGCTCCAAAACTAACGGTACCCCCCATACACCCGTAATGCAAAATATTATTTATATCAAAAACGGCTCTAACGATTTTGATAAAAAAAATTAGATGTAATATAATGGACATTGGCTACATTTTGGTCAAACAAAATTTTGGGGGGAAATGTTATTAGGGGTACCTGTCATAGAACGGTTTTTTTATATTCGACTTTCTCATTAACGGCTCTAGGGATTTTAAGCAAAAATTTTCACCAGGAGCCCCCTTAAGTTTAAAATAATATTGTATACTTATAAAAATATGTGAAAAATATTTGTTGTTTTTTTTTTTAATTTTTTTTTTTTTGAAAAATCAATATCTTCAAAACCTATGAACGATTATTTTTTGAAATTATTTCCTAAAATCAATGTTATTAAATACTTAAAATTCGCGTCCCACATTTTTTCTTGAAATTCTTTTTTATATACAAAATTTATTTAATAATAACACGATTTTTTAAAGTTTGTTTGCATAAATTCATACTTTTCTAGAAATCAGACGGCAATTTTATGCATTTGAACATTATTATCTCATTAAATCCATGTGCGATCCAGTCGAGCAGCGGTATAATACGCGAATTAAACTACGGTAAAACTGTTTTGTAAAACCATCTTAAAAACATTTTATCCTGTACAAAAAAGGAGCAGATTGGAACAATTTGGAAGGGTCTGTTATTTCTTGCTCCTCGTTGATGTCGGAAAAAGGAAAGCGTTCCTTCTAGGGCTCGAGGGCACTTCTGATAATCTTTGATGGTTACTAAAAGTTAAAAAAAATAAACTAATGTGTTCTATAGACGAGTTCCTAGTTCTTAGCCTTATTATGCCCTTATCAAACAAATGAAAAGATCAAAGAAATGCTATTGCAGAAGCTTTGTCTGGAATACCTGCCGGTCTGCTTGATGGTGGACAAACGTAAATAATGCAATTTGTTGGTTTGTGACGAATATTCAATGTACATACAACATATTAACACAGAGAAAAGTGCAAGGGAAATTTTTTGGTTGATTTGTGGGGATTTCCAAGTAGATTTTACCTGTTATAAACCGAGGAACACAGGCAGAAGAAGCTAGCGGATGATAAAAGACATCTTGATTTAGGCAAGATACAGTTCACTATAAGCCTGAGAGTGATTTCACCCACGACGCTTTACTTTTGAATATCGGTTTGGTAGGATTTCTGCATTAAAAAGCGAAGTGTGTAACATTATTTTGTAGGTTGTTTAAAGTTTAAAGTAAGCGTAACTTAGAATGGTTCATCCGGAACCCCTAGCCGGTGTGTAAAACAAGGAGTGACTTCGTGAGAGGCAAATGTTGGCATCGACAAATGCAATAAAAGCAAGCATAAATGAATAAAATATTTTGCATGTTGTAATATGGGATAGAGTGCTCATAGGTAAGAAAACAGGCGTTTGGGTCAACATATAAAAAATGTTATGTTCTTAGAACCATTATTAAAAGATTTTAAAAGGTATGATTTTTTTTTATATTGTAATGAAAGTTTTTAGTTTTTATTCTATTAATCAATTTCAAATAACAAATTCATTTATCCATTTGTTTAGGGCTTAAGGTAATTTTGCAGATATTACGTCAGTTTCCCTATCATCGTTACCACATGTATGCCATCGCTCCATTGCAAAAATTTTAGATAGTAAAGAAGCGTACATATAAACTAATACCAATGCTTACGAAAAAGCTCTCCAAAAATTTGTAAATGTAGCAGCCTTTCAGTATATATCAAAATCAAACGTGCTTTTCCCATTAAGTTTATAAGTTTTACATTTTAAAAGCATTATTTTCTTGATGTTAGCACTTTATGCTTAGACTCATATTTAAAAAAAAAAAAAACTGCTTATTTTATTTAAAGGTTGCTCAATAAGTCCATCTTGCTTAGGGCGTTGGACTTCCTCAAACTGTTTGCCTTAATCAACTATTTTATCAATCAATACACATAAGAGCCAGATAAGATACCTTAACTAAAATAAGTATATAATATGATTGAATTATTAAAGTCAAATAAAGATTAACGCAATCCACTTTTCACTCAACAGTAAAAATCTATTTAAAACAGTTATATATAGTTTTTACATTAGAACGGTTGGTGTACTTGTGTTATATTAAGATACAAACTCAAAAAATATTTTTTTTAGAAGACATTTTCAGTACACCTCAAGATAACATGAGAAATAATATTATACTCATTTCTAAAAAATAATATTTTTTTCCCAGAATATTTACTAATTGATCAAACATGCTTTAATATCCCCTTTTTTTATTTACAGGCTAATTAAATAAGTCCTCATCATGGGGGACATGTTTCGAAGTGAGACTATGGTTCTATGCCAAATGTTCATACAACCAGAAGCTGCTTACACATCAGTTTCGGAACTGGGAGAAGCTGGGTGTGTCCAATTTCGTGATGTAAGTTGTTAATTAAATAAGTCTATTCAAATTGTTCATAACTTAACATACTAGCATATTTTGTCCCTCAATATTACTGTATGTATAATATTATGTTTGCAAAAACGGAAACGATTCCTAATATTTAAAAAAAAAATGTTTTTTATTTTGAATTAATTTAATCACAACAAAATGTATATTGTAAGTAATATACAAACATATACATATGTACATATGAGATTCAATGTAATTCTAGAAGAAACTAATAATTAGAATATTTATTCTCCAATTAATTATATTTTTTGCTAGTAGACTTGTAGACTTACTTTGAAAAGTCAAAAGTCTGATCGTTTAAGTGGTGATTTAATTTATAATGGGCCAAAAAATATTACTTCTCCCCCCACGTATGCACATTTTTATTTGATTGCATTTTTGTGTCATTTAAATCAAACTTACTGAATTTGATATAATATTTTAATCAAAATCAATTAAAAATTCCTTATTAATGGTGTTTCATTTTTGAAATTAGAAAACGAGTTATATCCGCTTCCAAAATAACTTTTTAGTATTACGCCTTGGTACAATGGTGAGTGCGCTGGACTCTTGTGCTGAAGTTTTGGGTTCGATTCCTAGCTGGGTTCCCGCAAATTAAGCCAGAGGAAATTACGCCAGTTTTTTATTTGGAAAAAACGCCAAAATTTTGTTCAAACAAATTTTGGCCTTTTTTCCTAGGAACAGCCCAGACTTTTATGGCAATCTTTCAAGAATTTCATTTTTTCCAAAAAAAATCTGGCGTTTTGACACAAACTAAACGATTGCCTAAAATTAGTTCGCTATTTTGTGTAACATATAGGTACATAATTATATGCACCTGCGTTGACATTTTCTGGTCTTTTTTCTAAAATCTAATTTGGAAATTAGACCAGAAAAAATTGATTTTCTGGCCTAATTTCCATTTTGCTTTCTGACTCTTTTTCCATACTTAGCTGGCCCAATTTCCAACATTTCTGGCTTATTTTCCAAGATAATTTCTGACCCTTTTTCCAATTTTGAGCAAAAAACATTTTCTGGAGTTTTTTCCAGAAATAAATTCTGGCGTTATTTCCGGGAGCCTCCCAGCTGCTGAAAAATATTTTTCGGGGGTGAACACTGAACAGGCCCTTGCGAGAAAGTGACAAATGCTCCAATCGATTTTCAAGGCTTATAATATCAATCGTGAAGGTTATGTTAACTTAAAGGTATATTAACTCTTTTTCTACCAAGAGTTTGCTGCTATTAACAGCGGCACTTCAACCAGAACTCAGGGCTCCAGATAGGATAATTTAGTTTGTACGTACCGATTCATCCAAAAATGCGATTCATCAGAAAAAATCAATTTTGATTTGATTGAAAATGAATTTTTCGTTAGAGCACCCATTGTACAGGCGACATCGAAGTTGTGTGAGGTCCAATACATATAATAAATTTGTAAGTGGGAGCTCGTGGAGAGCCAACCCCAAGTGACTTACAATAAATTTTCTAACATTCCTGTGTGTGTTGTTATCCCAGAGGAATTGTGGTGACCTACAATTTCTTATCGAATTCGAACGGCTTAAATGAAAGGTACTTTTTTATGACAAAAGATACTATTGGACGATTAATCACTTCCTCTCAAGAGGCAAAACCACCTCTTAGTCATAGGATGCGAATCGATCTACAGATCTTGGAGGTGTAAATGCGTCAAACACAGAACCATTAAGCGTTATGTGTAATTCCATACTTTAATTTTTGTCATATTTGGATTTTTAACATGCGTCAGTGCGGATCATTGGCCAAAATCCTTCATGAAAATAAATTACGTGGTTGGCTCATTTTGAACACTCGCTTACCATGATCATGTTCACTGACCCAAGACTGAACCATTTAAACTCGCTCTTTATAGGGGAAGTATTGGTTTCGTGTTGACAAAAATGTGTTGAACTGTTTTCGAAAAAAAAAAACATTTTCTCTATAGTTTTGCACTTAACAGAAATATAAAAACAAAAGTATCAGGGAATAATTAAAAAAAGTGTGAGTGCCAGGACTCACGGTCAAGATGTGTAAACATCAACGTTCGTCCGAGTGCCGAATTTTTGTTATCGAACGTACCCAATAAACATACAATGCAATCGTACTAGTTTGTGACTTAAGATATATATACCCCTCACTTGATATAAATAAATAAATAAATAAATAAATAATCGACAAAGTACTTCGCTTTTGTATGGGCATTTACACACCAATATACCGACGTAGAAGTACATGCCAAAATCAGCTGTGAAATGGTAGAGTTGTAAAATCTTAAATGAAAAGTGAAAATGACCGAAAAATATTTGAATTTTAATGCTCCAGAACCACTTTTTTGTGTTGATCAGAGCTTTATTGAATTGTTGCTCAAGGAGATTGAATTTTATTCTTGCTTTTTCAGGCGATTTGTAAATTTTAACAACTAAAACCGAATAACATCATACAAACTTGTTTCGACGATAGGTTTGCCAGATTTTTCTTGCATCTCGGCGGGACAAGTGGCTTAAATAATGAAAAATCCCGGGATTTAATCATATTGCCCGGGACAAAATAAATAAAATGCACGACTGGGTCGCACGAACTAGCTGTTACGTAAAAGACTAAGAATTTTAAAAATTAATAGCGCAAAATTTTAAACATTTAAAACCTACTCTAAATCAATTTTAGAATGGGAGTCGACTCTAAATATTGAGTATAAAACGAGAACCGACTTTTTGTTAATTTTAAAGGACTTAAACTATACTTTAACGTTAAAGAGCTCGTCTTACTTTAACAGCAGGAAATAGCTAGTTTATCTTTTAAAAGTATACTTTATCCATATTGACAATGGTTATTTCATACCAAAGCAAATCGAAGAAAAAATGTTTACTGATGTTTTATTCGATTTTTTAAAGATGTTTTTTGTAAATAGTCTGAATAACTGAATATTATAAATTCGAAATAATCGTATGAAAGTGCTCTACGATGAACAAATCTGTAAATACAAATGTATGTAGGTACATACATATCTTATGTATGCACGCGCTTCGCCGCCGCCACCGGTCGAGACGAGTATAGCTAAATGAATCTGCTCTTGCAACAACAAATTGAGTTTTTATGCTGTGAATTTGCGATTTATACTTTATTTCCATCTAAAATAGTGTAAATAATTTATAAACAATCAAAATCTGTACCGAGGTAGTATATAAAATGTACTTTTTTCGGCGAAAAATTATTTGGTTTAAAGTTGTCTGTTCTTTTTACTTTTTTTTTGTTTTTTTGTAGTTGTGTGAGTTATGTATCTGTCAAATTAAGGGTTGTTCAACGCAAATTCGCTTAGGTTCTGTTGTAAGACCCACATCAGTTAGAAGAGTTGTCTAACGTGTTTAAAATTATGCAAAAGTTAGACGAAGTCTCCAAACTAAACGACTGCGTTAAGTAGAGCCGGTTTTATTCCTTAAACGAGAACTGTTTAAAATTTTGCGCCAATGTTATTAGAGAAAAATTAATTTTTTAAATGACTAAGACAACTCCTAAAACAAGCTCCAACTAGCTAAACACAGGATGCCATGTGATTCAAACAAATATTCATGTCGATTACAGAATTCGCAAAATTTTACTCCCGGTGAGTTGACTTGATTCGCATCCGCTGTAAAACTCAATTATGAAATTCGTCGGATGAACTACATTGTCGATTTCTAAAATTACCTTATCATTTATGAACTTTCGTATCGACACTGTCAGCAACAAACATTTATTCAACTGGCCTAGGCTGTGATAATAGTATCATTTTCGATCAACGAAATCAAGCATCGTTGAGAGTGGTTAGTACGAAGATGGGGAAGGTTCAAAACCAACCGTGTGCTCTTTTTTTTTTTTTAGATTTCTTGCTCTCTGGTTGCGTTGCTATTTGTGCGTTTTCTATTAAAATTTGTTAAACAAACACTTTAGCATTCGGTATGATAAGCCTTTGACTTAAATTTTTGTACTCTCCATTGTTTATTTTCGTTTAATCAAAAATTCACTTCAGATTCGTCTCGAAATTGGTGCGAATGTAAAATGATAGACATTGTATGGAGTGCGAATGGATTGCGAAATCTGTAATACCATATAAGTTGAACAAAATGTCAGTGGTGCAGGGATTGTTACCGACATTCGTTCAACTTTCATTCGTCGGATTCAGTAATAGCAAAAGTTTGGAAATGAATTGAAATTGTAACTTTAGCTCATTCGCCGAATTCTGTAATAGGGGTGTAATCAATGCAAGAACAAAATTATATTTCGTTGTATTGGTTTCTTATAAAACATAAGCTTTTATGTACAAAATTTTTAAATCATTTTTAAGATAAAATATTTTTTTTATTTATTTATTTATTTATTTATTCATCAAGCAGAGACATACATAGCTCTTATAGATTACTTAAAATTAATTAACAACATAATGAAAAGAAATATACAAAATAAATACTAACCACCGTTAATAAGACTAGATAACAATTTATTTTTAAAACTTAAGTACTTACTACTTAAGTACAAATTAAAATCAATAACATTACATAGAGAATTTGCATGTCTTAAACAGCGAGTTAAGGGTTCATTGGTTCCATAATTAACTCTATGAAAAGGTATACAAAACAGACGATTACTTCGTAAATCACGATTGGGAACATGAAAACCAATCAACGAAAGCAACTGAGGGCAATTGATTTTATAATTGATTAAATCTCTGACTAACATGACATCGAAATATGTACGGCGTAATTCCAAGGATTGAATGCCTAATAACAAACACCTTATATTATAAGATGGCATATTAATATTCCATCGTAAGATCCGAATTGCAGTTCTAGTGAAGCGTTTCTGTATTCTTTCAATTCTCATTGAATGAACAGAATACATAGGATTCCAGATGGAAGAACAGTATTCTAAAATCGATCGCACATAACAAAAATATAAAGATCTGAGAGTAAAAGGGTCTGAGAACTCTTTAGCATTCCGAGAAATAAATCCGAGCATTGAACTAGCCTTAGAAATGATGTAGTCAATGTGATTGGAAAACGTGAATTTTAAATCAAAGATCACACCCAAATCTTTTTTTTCTGTAACATTGGATAGAGAAGATCCATGTATATCGTAAGAAAATAATATTCGAGATGTACCGCGGTAAAACATCATACTATGACATTTAGAAACATTCAGATGCAGATCGTTATTAGAACACCAAACAGATAATTTATAAAGATCGTTTTGAAGGTTTATGCAATCTGAGATAGATTTTACTCGTAGGAATAATTTAAGGTCGTCAGCATACATTAAACAAAGACTATTACTCAAAACACTTGGAATATCGTTAATAAATAAGAGAAAGAGAAGTGGTCCTAAATGACTTCCTTGTGGAACTCCGGAAGTTACAACAACCGGGTTCGAAATTAAGTTGTTGATTCGAACGTGTTGAATCCTACCAGTAAGATATGATTCAAACCATTTTAATAGGCTAGAATGAAAACCTAAATTATGAAGTTTGACAATTAATAATGCATGATCAACCCTGTCAAACGCTTTGGAGAAATCTGTATATATAACATCACATTGATACCCCTGTTCCAGAGCACCTAATATATAATTACTAAAAATCGTAAGATTGGTCAAAGTTGATCTGCCAGCGACAAACCCATGCTGCAAAGGAGAGATTATTTCTTTCACTGAGAAAAAAATCTTGTTATAGACAATTTTTTTCGAATAGTTTTGGAATTGCAGATATTTTACAAATAGGGCGATAGTTTATTACTTCATTCTTAGATCCAGATTTAAAAACAGGGTAGACATACGAATTTTTCCATTGTTTTAAGAAGTAACCATCTCGAAGAGAGCGATTGAAGATGATTTCAAGGGGAATTGCTATAGAAAAAGCACATTTTTTTAAAACATAGGGAACAATACCATCAAATCCAGCTTTCTTTTCATCTTTTAATTTTAATAGTTCATTAATTATATCACTTTTGTTCACGTATAAATTACATAGATTAATTAATTCAGATGATGATATAAAGGCGGGCCTTATTTGATGACTAGTAGGCTTAAAGACAGAACGGAAAAAGTCAGCAAAGAAATTACATATAGTTAACGGGTCACTAGAGGTTTCCCCCATATATCGTACCGAATTAGGAATTCCTGTAGAACATTTCTTGTTATTAATAAACTTCCAGAAACATTTGCTATTTTTTTTCAGCTTAGATTCAATACTCAATAGATACTGATTATAAAGAAATTTGTTGAGAAAATTAAACTCTCGATTACATCGTAGGTAGTTCATATATAAAACATTATCATCTCTGGAATCACGGTAAAGTTTAAAAGCTTTATTTTGCCGATTACTTAAATTTATTAACCGTTTATATTGAACCAACAAGGCTTCGATTGAGATTTTTTTCGAATTAAAGGAGTATTAAATTCAATTGCCTCATTTAAATAGTTCGTTAATACGGTAAAAGCTTCTTCAATATCAATATTGTTAAAAATTGAAAACCAATCAACCCTATTCAAAAAAACAGAGACGTTAGAAAAATTACATTTATCATAGTTTAGAACATAACCAATATCAGATGTTTGCTTAATATATTTAAAAAATTCAAAACTTATACACAGAACTTTATGATTATCAGTATTAGGTAAAGGTGGAGGAGTGGGACTGTCTATACACACACCAAATTCGTTATCTGTAAAAACTAAATCAAGATAACGATTTAAATTATTTTGAAAGCAATTGATCTGATTAAGTCCGAACTCAGCTAGAGTATCGACAACCACACTCTCACAATCACTGCTAACGTTGTATGGAATCAAACATTTTTCATCGGGATCAAAAACCCAATTTAAAGATGGTAAATTAAAATCACCTAAAATAATAATATGTTGATGTTCTTTTAAGTTATTTAAAACAAATAAACAATTATCAATATGTATTTTATATACTTTAAAAGAACTTTTCGGTGGTATATAACTATTAATAAGAAAAACATCATGAATATTATCAACATTTAAACGAATAATTAGTTGGTCAATATTAATTGAAGAATTAGAAGAAGACGGCAACTCTATCTGCATACTCAAAATAGTAGAACGAACTGCAACCAACACTCCACCTCCGCGAGTCTGTCCAGTTGTGTGGTAACAACGATCATTACGATAGACGTTGAACAGCTGATTGTCAAACATCTCTGAATTGAAATGATTCTCAGAGAGCCAAGTTTCGGTAAGTGCAATAGCATCAAATTGTTGTGAAGATGAGAAAAGGAGAATGTCATTTAATTTGGTTCGTAATCCACCAGCATTGTGGTAGAATATAAGAAATTGAGAGTTTTTATGATTCGGTGAATAAACAGGTAGACGTATATGTTGACAAGAGGTTGTTTCTACATTAATTATGTTATTGTTGTTGTTGATGTCTCTTTGCGTTTTGAGTTTTTTGGAGAAGTAATAAACATCTTGACACGCACACATTCAGGCCATACAGAAGGCTTCAAAATAATATTCAACTTGTCTTCGGGAACACTTAATTTGAAATTAACAAAAGACAAGTCATTTATAACCGCGTCTTTTTTAGTTAATTTAAAGCATTTAAATAATTGAGAAGGAATTTTAGTTTTATTGGATATATGTATGTATATTCAATAATTGAGTCAGTTTCAGTGTCATTTGAGAAGCTTGACAAATGCACCCATTTATTATTAGGTATCACATTAAGATTGGAGTCTGAATTTGTACCATAGATAGGAACAATAGAGATGGGGTCGCGAGAGGGGGTTTTATTTTTATTTTTTTTTTGTTAATCATCGCGAGTGGAGAATTGTTTATGACATTTGAAGAGAGATTAGTTAAAGAGGTAGACGCATTATTCATTACCATTTCTTCTTGATGAACAATTGCAACACTTTGAACAACCGCTGCCGCGCCTTGGTTAATCTCATTCGAAGTAGATGGAACACAATTATTGTTTCCGTGAGGCGAATTAATTGGTGAAATCAAAGTATTTTTTGAGAGATCAGTTGTTGAAGAAGATTTTGAATTTAGGAGATGTTTTGCACCAACTCTTTGGGGATTATGTAAGAACTCGCGCAACGCACAAATTGGTACGTCAATTTGAAGTTTCTGATTTTGTTTGCATAAAAATCGAATTTTCAAAAAAAAAATTGATTTTTTCAAAATTTAAAAAAATATTTTTTTTAGAGTTTTGAAATGCAATGTTTTTAAAACTTTTTAGAAGCTTCTCTTAACAAAAACTTATTAAATACCCTTATTCCGATAATGAGAAATTCAAAAGTCGAATAAATCGTTCTGTGGTAGGTACAGTCAGTAATACTCGTAGGTATATTGATTTCAATTTTTTTTATTAAATTATAGAATTCTTATATGAATTATAGGATTTGAATACACAATAATATTTAAACTGCTGGGGAGCTTTAACATAAAAAAATGATCAAAATCGGTCGTACCATTACCTAGCTTTAACTAAAAGAAATTTGAAAAAAAAGTATTTATAAAATTTCGAAAAAAACGTATCTTTAAAAAAAATCGTCTTTAAAAAAAAGAAAAAACAATTGGAGGAAAAAATTGTCCATGATATCGCATGTTAAACGAAAATCGGCCAACTTTGATCAAAATCTCAAGTTCGATTTTTTTACGAATGCATAACTTGCCTTATAGGACCTATAAGTCGCAAGTAAAAATCATATAATGCGTGTAGATCAAAATAAATAAATTCTTTTATTTATTGCTAATTAAACGACTTTTTGTCATTTATCATTTGCAAATATTTTTCTTTTGTCAATTTCAATGACAGATGTCAGTTCACAAAAATTAATTTTTCGTTAAGTTAGGTTTGTTTCATTGAAATTTTAAAAGTAATTTCTTAAGGTTAAATCACAATGTAGTGATTTTTCCTTATCACTGAAAGATATTTAGGTACATTAGGCATTATTTTTTGAGTTTGAGTCGCAACCCGGGAAAAAAGCTGTCCCGGCGGGACAGATGAATTTATGTCTGAAATCCGGGATGTCCCGGGTAAACCGGGACATCTAGCAACGCTATTCGACGAACTAGTTCGGTCCTTTTTACACGCCATGTCGGCATACTACATCGATTCCCAAAGTTCGCACTGCCGTGTCGACACTTATTTATTTCACACGACCCAAAAACCTTATCGACAATATGCTTCGATGAAGTAGTTCGTGGCATGTGTTAGGAGTAAGTGGACTCCGCTACTTAACGTAAAGTCTGTTTGACTTATGTTTAACCGGGGATGTTGCTTGTGACAGCATTATATTTTTACACTTATATTCAAACAGAGATGTTATCTGATAAAAAATAGACTGTTTTTACACGAATCTGATTTTAATCTCTGTTTCTCTTTTGGCTTCCTTTCGAGTGCATCTGTGCTTTTAAACACAGCGATTTTTAATATAAGTTAACTTTGTTCATGCGAAGAGGAGTCATCTCTTCGCACTCCTTACTCTACTCAGTTAAGCGAATTGCACTGAGCGAACGCCAAATATAAAAAAGAAAACCACAAAGAAGAATGAACGAATTGTAAGTGTATTAGTGAAAAAGTCACACGTATAGATTGGATGTAGGCTTGAAGAAAAATCAAAATCTTTTCAATCTAGCGTACTGCATAGAAATATTGTATATGCAAGGTTGATGATTGATCATGTATTTATTGGTTTATTTGCGTATAGTACGTTGAAGAGATGAGAACACGAAATTACTCGGATAATCATATAATTGTAACATATAATTATATGCACCTGCGCGGACATTCAACTAAATAGTTCATTTGTTTTCTATAAGCAACCAAACAGTTGTGCAACTAAAAATTGAATGTGCGCGCAATCATTTAGTTTGTGTCAAAACACAAACTTTTTAGTTGTTCGAACCAAGCAGTTTCGAAACTAAAAATTGAATGTGCGCGCCTAGCCTAAGAGTTTACTTTTTTGTTCGTCATCCATTTAAATTATATTTGACATAATCACAGTTGATTATGATAACAGATTTAGTTCAGTTTTATAACAGATCTCGTTTTCGAAGTAGCATAAGGCACGGCGCGCACATTCAATTTTTAGTTTCGCAACTGTTTAGTTGCTAAAATGAAACATATGGGCTTATATGGGACACCGCGCACTTAAAGAAACTCGATTCGAGCAACTAAAAAGGTTGTGTTTTGACACAAACTAAACGATTGCCTAAAATTAATTCGTAATAGTTGAGCTGTTTTCCATAAGCGCAAGAGAGAAAAGAGTGTGAGCGTGAGTAAAGAGTTGCCAGTGCGCGGTTCTTTTTCAACTGGTCATTAAACTATTTGATTTCGATCACAGTTGCCAGTGCGCGACTAGCCTAACAGACTTTTATAAAAGTTCGAACCTCTGAATACCAATCATAAAAGATCTTTTAAGGTGGAAATCTTTTATGATTCATAACAGAAAATCTATAGCAGAATGACAAATGTGGCAGAATAGGCCTAATTGGTCTAGTGGTGAAGAAATGTTGAGGGATTGAATTAAGTTCTAGCCAGCAATGGAAAGTAATAAAATCGAGATTTCAGTACTCAAAGTCTCCAATGTCACGATGTCGTAAGTACGCAATATTTACAATGTAAACATGGTGTTAAATGCAATCGTCGGTAAGATAGGTTGCTACACGGAACGTGTAACCGTAACGTGTAACCGCAACGTGTAACCGTAACGTGTAACCGTAACGGGTTACACGGGACGTATAAGTTTTACACACGTTTTCGATTCACTATACCGCAGGGAAAGATGTTTACACATCAAAAACTTTATCTACCAAGTTTAAGGAAATTCGACATAACCGCAAAGGCTTTTTCTAGAGATGTGTTATAACAGCGCTGAGTTGAATTATTTACGCGGATACATCAATGTGTATCTCACAAGCTCAAAAGCTTTAAAAGGCTAGGTACATGTGAACTCTATTATCGAATAGGTTATTTTGTTTCTGGAGAAAATGAAAAACGCAGCTTTGCATAGCCAGTGCCGCCGCTGGTTGTTCGTGCGCCCTTTTGATCGCCGCCCCATATCTTTGGTGCCGGGGGTATATACGTTGAATAAGTGGAAGTTTTATTTATTCTCCATTTCGCAGTTGAAAAATTTAAGCAAACGTGCATTGTTGTTGTCGCGTTCCAATCTACATCAAATTCTTATAAGACGAACGTAGTCAGAATAGGATTTGGGGGGTCTCTCCTGTAAATGAGTTTGAGAGTTTCTGTTATAGCATATACAATATTTGCATCCTCTTAAGATTATTTACACTTTTAACTTGAGACTTATAGGTACTATGTATAAGGCAAGTTATGCATTCGTAAAAAAATCGAACTCGAGATTTTGATCAAAGTTGACATTACGATGATAGCGAAGACGAAAAAAGTGGGTCTCGAAATTTTGTCCCCACACGTTTTTTTTTTCTTTTTTTTTTCAAAATTTTCAAAAAAAATTAGTTTGGATTTGGTAGATTTTTTAAAAACTTGATAAATAAAAGTTTCTTAATATAAAGAGAAAAAATGTATTACCTAATAATAACGATACCTACTCTACAAATGTTAAAAAATGGTTTTCGAAAATCGTACATTTCTCGAAAACGTCTCCGAGAATCTTGATAATTTTTTTTTCTTATGATACAAAAAAAAAATTGAAATCAATATATTACTAACTGTACCGACCATAGAACCATTTTGTCGATTTTTTAATTTCTCATTACCGGCTGAACGGATTTTAATAGATTATTTTTTAGATTAGATTTTTGCTTAAACTAATATTTGCTTGCATCACATGGCATCCTATTCTTAGCTCCAGCTAGTACTAAGATTTGTTTTAGTCATTTAATTGACGAACTCTATGTTTATGAACAGTTTTTTTTCTAATCGCATTAATTTTTGAAGTCTTTTACATAAGAACAAGTTCGTGCGACTCAGTGCATTTTATTTTAAAAGAAAACACAAAATATGGCGATTGCGAATAATTTTCTTCAACAAAAGCATTTTCATATAAAATGCAAAGATTCGAGTTCCTAGCACAGTTTTTAATTTATGTATGTCAAATCAATCCTTTGGTAAAAATCAATAGTTTACTGACAGAAAGAAGACAAAGTAGTTTTTGATACTTTTAAAAGTTTTTGTTTTCACTTTCTTTTTAAAACACTTAATCACTTAGTTCCGGATCTGGAAGTATTATATTATAATTCCTTGACATCTTAGGTCTCTTTTGATGGAATTTGGCTTGTGTGCGAACTTTATTTTGATATAAATAGAGTCTGAATCTGAACTCTGAATGTCAATTGAAAGCTCAAATTCGAACGACCAATGAAACGTTAAATTTCTGGGTTAGATATTCTGATTTTTTTCAATCCGTTGACATTTAAGTTATTTATCAATTTAATTCTAAAATTAATTAAAAACTATTCGTAAATCCTTATCTAAAAACAAACATAAATATTTAGAGACACAAAACTTTTTTTCTTTTTACCTAAGACCCTTTCGCTGTTTTTTTTTCCGTTGTAAAGGTGGTTTTTACATTTGTTTACAATGTTTTAAATCATCTTCTATTAATTTTGTCTTAAAGTTACCAACTTAGATTTAAGATATTTAGCTATATCATTGCAATCAGAATATTGATACCCATTTATACAAAAATAAGAGTAAATAGTTAAATTAATGTTTTCGAGACACTGTTTTCGTTTTGTTTTATGGCCCAAGCAACACAATTGCCTTTTACAGATATCTTGAAAAGTTATTTTCCAGGTGTTTTCAACTCCTTGAACAATCTTAAAGAGGTCTGTAATACCCAAAAAGGCCTAAAGAGGAGGAGTCTATTGTATTGAACAAAGAGTTCTATGTAAAGTATTTATAAGACTTCATAAAGATCATTTTTTGATTAATCTATAAAGACACTCTCAAGTGGTTTTCAAGATGTTTATATTCTTGAGTAGAAAGATTGAACCGCGAAGAAGAAAAATGTATAAAAAATGTCTTTCTCTTTCACGCAAATACAAATTTAATGCAATTCAAATAAAATGGATTGACTAATATAAATACACAAACATGGCGAATTCTTTCCTTCAATAATTTATTACTGGATTTACGATATTCATTGTATAACTTTTTTATGATTGTGTGTTTTGATTTGCGAGAGAAGATTCAATTTGAAACCGCATACTCTACCCTACTTGAAATTAACGCGCCTTCAAATAGAATAGTATTTACAAAAAAAATATTCAGAAAAATAATGCTATAATAATAAAATGCCCTCAGAATAAAAAAAGAAATGACGTTTAAGTATGCAATAGATATGGCCGATTCATGTATGTGTATGTATCGAAGGTATTCCTACCTACAGGGTGCTTTATTTTATGAAAGGTCTTTTTTTGTTCGATCTGAATAATTTTAAAATGTAAAATAATTTCAGCAAATAAATACAACTCAAAAGATTTACAAACTGAGCGACATATTAGCACTTACGTCTTTAGAATTTTGTATGAAATAAAATGAAATCAACTTTTTTATTGTATATGGTGATGCTAAGATACCCGTTATACTACAAAACACGAAGAAACATAATAATTGTTTGAAGAATGATTCCGGATTTTTATTGCATTTTTTAAAAATTTAAATGTAAGTTGACAGGTTTTATACATCTTACAGAGAAAAGATACAAAAAGACATAAGACATGAAAATAAGTGAAAATATATGTCATTCCTTAACTTTTATTTCACAAAGTGTTAAAATCCCTGGATTAAAAATCTGTTAGAAAGATATGCTAACTTGACATTTTATTGTTGCGTCAACATTCTATCAAGATACAAAATATTGGCCCTTAGTAATAGACATTCATAGAATCGGTTTTAAAGTCACTTTTTGTTGGATGTAGAAAAGTTGCTTTTAAAATTTCGTAGTAACAGATCAAATTTACAAAAGTCTTATTTATACCAATAATTGTGACTCATTTTCATAATTTCGTTATTGTGAACTGATACACAAACAGATTTCTATTAACCAGATTCGTAAAGTTCTATTGTGATTCTATCATTTTAAATTTAACTTAGTTACAGGAAAGCAGCTTTTAAGTATTTATAATTGAAATTTGTTTTATTTCTACGAATGTTTGGTTAAAATCGAACTTAGGCTAGATTCGGATCTATTACTCAGGGCCATTGAGTTCAACTGTCAACCGACTAAAAAATCACTGAAAATTCAGAAAATTTGATATTATACATAATCAAAATAATACCCATTATCAATTTTATTTGAATTTGAATTTTATTTCAACATTTCTTTTATATTCTGCCAAAGTTCTTCAAATAACAACATTTCCTTCTTTCATTTACTTACATCCGTAGAAACTGATGACTTCGTATAGTAAACGATAAAACATAAAAATCTAGTAAATAAGAATTTTATCTTCAATATACGTTTAACAATGTCACCCTAAAAATATGTATTACAGATACGCCATCCATTTGTTAAGAACTCTTTAAAATATCTTAAGCACTTCACAATAAGATATCGAAACTGAAATTCAAAGCAAAGAGTGAAAAAAGTGTATACAAAGAGTAAAGGAAGAATATAGCTGTTTACAATCAGTCAAATTCAAAGAAAAAAAGAGCAACCAAAGTGTAAGCAAAGAGTAAAAGAAAAAGATAACAAATTCACAACAATTAGGCTAGGCGCGCACATTAAATTTTTAGTTTTGCAACTGTTTGTTACGAGCAACTAAAAAGTTTGTGTTTTGACACAAACTAAACGATTGCCTTAAATGAGTTCGCTATTTTGTGTAACATATAATTATACGCACCTGCGCGAACATTCAACCAAATAGTTCATCTGTTTTCTATAAGCAACCAAACAGTTGTGCAGTTTTGCTTGTTTTTTGTTAAACATAATCATATGCAATGGCGCGCACATTCAACTAAATAGTTGAGTTGTTTTCTTTAAACAGAAGAAAGAAAAAAAGATTTTCGCTTGGTTTCACAATT
The DNA here is from genome assembly GCA_911387755.1 of Chrysotoxum bicinctum. Lineage (NCBI taxonomy): Eukaryota > Metazoa > Arthropoda > Insecta > Diptera > Syrphidae > Chrysotoxum > Chrysotoxum bicinctum. The sequence continues at coordinate 84,116,702 of OU426988.1, read as the reverse complement.
GTTAGGCGAAACAAAACATTTTTTTTCAACCAAAGAGAAAAGTAGTAATTCTTGATGTTAAGCTTTCATAAATACGTTTTAGTGAAAACTTCCACAGAATATCTTCAAGATGTATTCGAAAGATTAAAATGAAAACCTCTTTCAGCATTTTAAAACTACTCCTTTTAAAGAGGTTTTATAGAGGGTACATAGAGAGTCAATATATGGTGATATTTGTCATGATTATCTTTAAGATGTTTTAAAGAGCATTTAATTATTCTATAACAAAAAGAACATTTTAAAGAGCAAATTAGGAGGTCATAAAGTGAAATGGTATTAAGAAGATTGAACTAACAGCTTGTAAAGAGCTGATACATTTATTGAAGTACTCTCCAAGAGTTCATGTGTTGCTTGGGGGGAAATACATGGGCTGTAAATTTAAAAAAAAAAAAACAATATACTTTTCGAGTTTATAGGACTGAGAAGTAGGTTGCGTGGAAAGCTATTTCCCAAGTGTCAATCTATAGCGACATGGCGTTAAGCAGTTTAGACTATGACTGCAAACGAAGAGGTTATTTGTTGTGAGGTGCGACAGTCAGAAACAAAATATGAATAAAGATTGGTAGTAGATTGTGTGTGGGTACTAACGGGTGATTTTTTTGAGGTTAGGATTTTCATGCATTAGTATTTGACAGATCACGCGGGATTTCAGACATGGTGTCAAAGAGAAAGATGCTCAGTATGCTTTGACATTTCATCATGAATAGACTTACTAACGAGCAACGCTTGCAAATCATTGAATTTTATTACCAAAATCAGTGTTCGGTTCGAAATGTGTTTCGCGCTTTACGTCCGATTTATGGTCTGCATAATCGACCAAGTGAGCAAACAATTAATGCGATTGTGACCAAGTTTCGCACTCAGTTTACTTTATTGGACATTAAACCAAAAATGGAAGAACTGAACTTGGTTGACATGTGGTTTCAACAAGATGGCGCTACATGCCACACAGCTCGCGATTCTATGGCCATTTTGAGGGAAAACTTCGGAGAACAATTCATCTCAAGGAATGGACCGGTAAGTTGGCCACCAAGATCATGCGATTTGACGCCTTTAGACTATTTTTTGTGGGGCTACGTCAAGTCTAAAGTCTACACAAATAAGCCAGCAACTATTCCAGCTTTGGAAGACAACATTTCCGAAGAAATTCGGGCTATTCCGGCCGAAATGCTCGAAAAAGTTACCCAAAATTGGACTTTCCGAATGGACCACCTAAGACGCAGCCGCGGTCAACATTTAAATGAAATTATCTTCAAAAAGTAAATGTCATGGACCAATCTAACGTTTCAAATAAAGAATCGATGAGATTTTGCAAATTTTATGCGTTTTTTTTTTTTAAAAAAGTTCTCAAGCTCTTAAAAAATCACCCTTTACGTAATGAACGGTCAAATGTAAACAGGTTCCAATAACTTAAGGAAAAATTTTGAAGCATGCTATATGTTGAGTTAGATCGATCTCTTAATTTTCCGCCCCTATGCGTTGGCGCCCTTGTGCGCCGCACATTTTGCACATATGGTAGCGGCGGCCCTGTGCATAGCACACAAGCAGTTAAAGCAAATGACGAAAACCCTACTTGTAGATAATTTATAATAGGAGTTTCTGAGTTTCGACTATCTTTACATTTACAATAAAGATATTTTGTATGTTTTGGTTATTGCTCAGGCAAAAAATCTAAAAAGGAGAAATAACTTCCTTTTCACTTTTCATTTATTTTGCTAAATCATTTTTTTATTTTCCGTTTTTTACAGTTAAATGATGGCATCAATTTATTTCAACGTAAATTCGTCACTGAAGTTCGACGGTGTGACGAATGGGAAAGAAAGATTCGTTATATTGAAACCGAACTAAAAAAAGATGGCATTAAGCTGCCTGATATCACTGATGACATCCCACGTGCTCCAAATCCCAGAGAAATAATCGATCTGGAAGCCCATTTGGAGAAGACCGAAAATGAAATACTCGAATTAGCCCAAAACGAAGTCAACCTTAAGTCGAACTATTTAGAACTTACTGAATTGCGACAAGTTTTAGAAAACACAGAAACCTTTTTCTCACATCATGAAATGCTTAATCTTGATTCTAGTCAAACAAATATACCTCCAACTGAGTATTTAGTTCCTCAAAGTAGAGGAAGATTAGCCTTCGTTGCTGGAGTCATAAATCGGGAAAGAGTTTTTTCTTTTGAACGAATGCTTTGGCGTATATCGCGGGGTAATGTGTTTCTTAAGCGTTCCGATTTAGATCAACCTTTTAGAGATCCAGCAACCGGCTATCCGGTTTATAAAACTGTGTTCGTAGCATTCTTCCAAGGTGAAGAGCTAAAGAATCGCATAAAGAAGGTTTGCATCGGCTTTCATGCTGCCATGTACCCATGTCCAAGTTCCCGCCAGGAGCGCGATGAAATGATCAAAGGTGTACGAACACGATTGGAAGATTTGAAAATGGTATTAAGTCAAACTGAGGATCATCGCAACCGAGTTTTGGCAACTGTATCGAGAAATTTACCAACCTGGAGTATTATGGTAAAGAAAATGAAAGCCATTTACTATACTCTCAATTTATTCAATGTGGATGTTACCAAAAAATGTCTGATCGGTGAGTGCTGGGTTTCAACAAAGGACTTAAACGTTGTACAGAGAGCCCTATCTGATGGTTCTGCACAAGTAGGAAGTTCAATACCATCGTTCTTAAACGTTATTAACACAAACGAACCACGACCAACTTTCAATCGAACCAATAAATTCACCCAGGGTTTCCAAAACCTCATCGATGCATACGGAATAGCTTCATATCGCGAAGCTAATCCAGCCCTTTACACAATCATTACCTTTCCATTTTTGTTCGCAGTGATGTTTGGTGACATTGGTCATGGCTTGATAATGCTTACGTTTGGAGCTTGGATGTGCATATGGGAAAAACAATTGTCAAGGAAGCGTGGCGGAAGTGAAATTTGGACGATTTTCTTCGGTGGTCGATACATAATTCTGCTCATGGGTATGTTCTCTTTATACACTGGATTCATCTATAACGATGTGTTTTCAAAATCGATGAATGTGTTTGGTTCCTCATGGAAGATTCACTACAACTTTTCAACAATATACGAAAATCCAACGCTTCAGCTGGATCCGAAAAATTTCACAGACGGTGTATACCTGATGGGCATGGATCCTGTTTGGCAATTGGCTGAGAACAAGATAATTTTTCAGAATTCGTACAAAATGAAGTTGTCCATTATTTTTGGAGTCACTCACATGCTCTTTGGTGTTATTATGAGCTTGGTAAATCAAATTCACCTGCGAAAATGGGGAACTATCTTTATGGAATTCGTACCACAAGTGCTTTTCCTTTTACTTCTTTTTGGATACATGGCATTCATGATGTTCTTTAAGTGGGTCAAATATACTGCGAAGACCGAAGTTCTAGGTGATTCCCCAGGTTGTGCTCCATCGGTGTTGATCATGTTCATCAATATGATGCTCTTTAAATCAACTCCGCCATTGGAAGGTTGCAGTGAATTTATGTTCGAAGGACAATATAATTTACAGATGACATTTGTAGCTATTGGAATGACATGCATTCCATGGATGCTGCTGGCGAAGCCCTTGTCCATTCAGTTCTCCAGGAAAAAAAATATAAATCGCGTGGTGAGTTCATGTTATTTTGGTGCAGTATAATTTATATATAATTTTGTTTTTCATTGGCTTTCCAGAAGCCTTCAAGTTTCAATAGAAAAAGAATTGATACTTTTTAGAACCAAGAGGCTTCTGGATGAACAGTGAAAAATGTCATTAACCTTTCAAACTGTATCTTTTATAAGAAAGAATTTGAATAATTGACAATTTTACGGTGTCTCTTTAAGGAACATTAAAGACGATATGATTTCGGTTATATCTAATCTTCCAATTCCTATACATTTCTAGTTGTTGGTTCGAAACGAACTTTATTAAGTTAGAGTTCTGAATCCTGTAAAGTCATCAGTTGAAAATTCAAAGTTTCTTTTACGGAAAACAATAAAAAACAACGGCCCAAAATTTTAGTTGGATTAGTACAATGTTAAAGCTGTTTTAGTATGAAACTAGTTTAAAACAAATTTTAATCGAGTATAGCATCGTACTTTCCCTACCCTTTTATTAAAGTTAGATTCATCGAATACCTATTTAATTTTTTAGTATCGTGCTATTTACAAACGCCACAAAAGGTCTGTTTACTTAGTTTACTGCACGAACTGTCACCAATTTATTAAGAAAATTGGCTTAGCATGATACTAGTTAGGAAATGGTTAAAATTAAAAATGAGTTAGTAAACTACTTTAAAGTTAGCAAATTGCTAATTAGTATCATACTTAGACCTTAATAATAGGCTATTTAAAATTTTCTGTCAATATTTGGAGACACTTCTCCGTTAAATTCTCCAAGTATATTACTTTTATTCTCCATAAATAATGCAGGATTTCGGTATTTTATTTAACAATTTTTTTCATTTTTAGTTTGATCAAAATGGTGTAGATGCCCCTAGTTTGGGTGGCGGTGGTGGGCATGGTCACGGATGTGACAACGAACCCCTGAGTGAGATTTACATTCAACAAGCTATCCATACTATTGAGTACGTATTAAGCACAATATCACATACTGCCTCTTATTTGCGTCTTTGGGCTTTATCGCTGGCTCATGCTCGTAAGTTTTATCCCATCGCAAAACTAAACGATCTATTTAATTTGGTCTCGTTTTCTTTCTAGAGCTTTCTGAAGTTTTATGGGGACAGCTTTTAAAAATGGGATTTGCAGTACCATCGTACTTTGTTGGTCCAATTATGCTTTATCTTATATTTGCCATATGGAGTTTCTTCACGCTAGCCATTCTAGTTATGATGGAAGGACTATCTGCCTTCTTGCATACTCTGCGTTTACATTGGTAAGTTAAATTGAAAATTATAAAACTATTTATAACACTTAAAAATCTATATTATTATTTGCAGGGTCGAATTTATGAGTAAATTCTATGAAGGCTTGGGATATGCTTTCACACCATTTAGCTTTAAAATTATTTTAAACGAACAAGAAGAAGAGAAACTGTGAGAGATAAACTAATGTCTTAATGATGCTGTATTATGATTTTTAATAAAAGTTTTAAGAAATTGTATTTTATTAACAATAAACATAAACAAAACAGTACTCTGCTCCTAGCTACATACTCATGTATAACGAATGTAAGGTTTGGCAAGTTTGTAGCTATCACAAAATGGAAAATGTTTGATAGAATTATTTATGAATATAGTATGTAAGTGGATACATATGAACATACATATGTATGTTATTTATATTTTTGTAGAATTTCTGATAAAAAGAAAGAAAGGAAGTTTACATTTTTTTATTGTATTTTTTTTTTAAATGTCCAAAGACGTTTTTCATTGCGATTCAAATCTATTACAAAACCTCTATGCTAATGTCAGGCCTTCCATTTCATTAAATATTTGCTGATGACGGGGTTATTTTTATTTAATTAAATGCAAACCGGACAAACTTAAATATCAGTGTTTTCCGAATGCAAATAAAACCATTTCACTCTTTGCTGTCCTTTTTGAAGGAATTGTCTTTATTTAGCTGGTATAACAATGACACAACAAACAACCTCTATGATTTCGAACTTTCTTCAATGTCACACTGTATTTTGAAACGATGTTGTCTTTAATTTCTTTCGTGTTCATTGCTTTAATCATTTTATTTTGTTTTCTTGTATATTAAGCTGAATTAAGACTTTCGTTTTTAGTTCGTTAAACGTTGCTCGTTTTTTGTAGAACAATATCATCAACAACCCGATAACTATCTGAACAGTAAGGCAAATGTACTCGCAGCTCATTTTACTACTAACTGTACGTTGCCTGATAGCAAAATTGCGGCACGAGTACGATAACTTGGCCGCCAAGATTTGTTGACGGATTTTTGTAGAGGGGTCAAAAATAAGCACTTTTTACTATGGGAGGGGGGGGGTCTATCTCCCTCCGTTTAGGAGGTAGGGGCACTTTTAGAAAAAAATGGTTTAAATTGAAAAAAAAAATATTAAAAAACAACGGCAACACACACCTACAATAAAGTGCTATACTGCGTTTGAAAGCCAGAAGATTGTTCTATAATCCTGCATTTAAATTAAATTACTCATATCAACAGTTTTTGAGAAATTCGCATTTAAAGTCCAAATATTGATAAAAAAACGTGAAAAAAAAAGTTTAGACCGGTTGTTTTCAAAATTGTGAAATGAAATTGTAAATTAGCTTATATGTGTTTTATGTATCTATCAGTTCTTAATCGAACACAAAAAACGGCATGGTTCTATGTCTTCTGGTTTTTGAGAAAACCTCCGTTTAGGAGGTAGGGGCACTTTTAGAAAAAATGGTTTAAATTGAAAAAAAAAAAATATTAAAAAACAACGGCAATACTTACAATAAAGTGCTATACTGCCTTTGAAAGCCAGAAGACTTTTCTATAATCCTGCATTTAAATTAAATTACTCATGTCAATTGTTTTTGAGAAATTCGCATTTAAAGTCCAAATTTTGACAAAATAACGTGAAAAAAAAAAGTTTAGACCAATTGTTTTCAAAATTGTGAAATGAAATTGTAAATTAGCTTACATGTGTTTCATGTATCTATCAATTCTTAATCGAACACAAAAAATCGCATGGTTCTATGTCTTCTGGTTTTTGAGAAAATCGAAAATAACTAAAACTACTTTTCTACAAAATGTTTGATATTTTTTGCTTCCTTACATAAATAAATCAGTGCTAGCTTCCAACATTACAATATATAAACAGTAAAGTATGTATGGGGGGGCATGCTGCCCCCCTGCAACCCCCCTGCTTGGGCACACTATAGGATTTGGGGTAGGTGCGAGGTTGAGTGCATGCAAAGTTTCTATTGCATTCACAGAATCTGTATTTAAGAAAATTCAAATTTATTCTATTTATCCAATGTCCACTAAATACATATAATAAATACAATAAACGATCTTGAAAACCAAAACAAACTTCTGACCATGTTCACCAATACATGGCACTATTTTTCTATCGAAAATACTGCCTAGAAAGGAAATATAAGGACGACTGGGGTTCGCAAATAATAGAGTTTTTATCAGATGTAAAAAAAGTTTACCCTTGTTATACCGATGGTGATATATGTGAGGGTTTACAGTTACGAGACGTCGATCCTCCCACCCTTCAGAGCGAAAATTTAGAAAGTGTTTTACCGCCAAAACATCCTCGGCTTCCCACCATAAAAGAGTAACTCAACGAACTCGACAGTTATAGTACGGACGATGGCTTTATTGACGAGACTTACACACCTTTTTAATACATTTTGACCATTTTTAACTAACTATGACTGACTAACTTCTGACTAACTGACAAAATAACTGACCCAGATGCAATTCTATCTCCTCATGGTGCATTCTGGGTAACGCTAAATGAATTGCGGTACTGAACTAACAAAGATTCATTATGTTTATTAACATTAATCCTTAAAATGGAATCACCGTCACCACCAAAAATCAAAAAAAGTAGTTTTGGTAATTTTCGATTTTCTCAAAAACTAGAAGACATAGAACCATGCGGTTTTTTGTGTTCGATTAAGAACTGATAGATACATAGATCACATATAAGTTAATTTACAATTTCATTTCAAAATTTTGAAAACAATCGGTCTAAACTTTTTTTTTCACGTTATTTTATCAAAATTTGGACTTTAAATGCGAATTTCTCAAAAACCATTGACATGAGTAATTTAATTTAAATGCAGGATTATAAAACAATCTTCTGGCTTTCAAACGCAGTATAGCACTTTATTGTAGGTGTTGCCGTTGTTTTTTAATATTTTTTTTTTCAATTTAAACCATTTTTTTTCAAAAGTGCCCCTACCTCTTAAACGGAGGTTTTCTCAAAAACCAGAAGACATAGAACCATGCCGTTTTTTGTGTTCGATTAAGAACTGATAGATACATGAAACACATATAAGCTAATTTACAATTTCATTCCACAATTTTAAAAACAACCGGTCTAAACATTTTTTTGTCACGTTTTTTTATCAAAATTTGGACTTTAAATGCGAATTTCTCAAAAACTATTGATATGAGTAATAAAATTTAAATGCAGGATTATAGAACGATCTTCTGGCTTTCAAACGCAGTATAGCACTTTATTGTAGGTGTTGCCGTTGTTTTTTAATATTTTTTGTTTCAATTTAAACCATTTTTTCTAAAAGTGCCCCTACCTCCTAAGCGGGGGGAGATAGACCCCCCCCCTCCCATAGTAAAAAGTGCTTGTTTTTGAACCCCCTACAAAAACCTGTTATCAAATCTTGGCGGCCAAGTTATCGTACTCTCCCCAAAATTGCTTCTCCTGTACTTGAGAAAGTACAGTTGCAAGAGCCCTTCGAGATCTTGATATATAAACAAATTCGGTACTGGTGGTATATACCGACCATTCTTCTGAAGAGGTGTTCATCGCTGACAAAACAATAATGTAAGCTTTTTCATCGCTCCTTCTGTTCTGGAATCTTCCTTAGAAGATGGAAAATAGCATTTGTCCAGCCAGTTCCATACCTCCTTTTCCTGCTACCGACCAATTGCACTAACTTGCCTTCTTTCCAAGGTCATGGAATCGCTGATCAATCATCAGGTCAAGAAACATCTCGAAGATCGAAAGCTTCTGAATGACCGACAATACGTCTTTCGCAGCAATCGTTTCACTGGTTATCTGATGGCATATCGCACCGATGAGTGGAGCAGATTCTTTAGATTGTTTTGCAAAAAGTAAGATTATTGCGCATTTGATACAGTTTAGCACGAGGCCCTCTTTTCGAAGATCCGTGCCTTTGGTATTAACGAAACCCTTATTCTTTAGATTAGAAATGATGCATCAAAATCGTATGATCTTTTTGTTGAAATTATAAAGCGAAACATGGAAAAGTGTACTTATTTGTCAGCCTACAAAAACAAAAGATTAAAGCCTTGGATATCCACAAGACTAGTAAAGAGGATTAAAACTAAGAACAAACTAAGAGTAAAATGTTATAAGCACAAACAAAATAGAAAATTAAAAACGAGGTACAAAAAAACTCTGTTCTGAACTTAAAAATGAAATTCCATTACTTAGAGATGAGTATTATAGAAACAAGTTTAACGAAATTAAAGGTAATTCCAGGCGTGAATGGAAAATTGTTAATAGTATTTTAAATAAAACTTCTATAGATAAAAACCGTGTTGAGCTGTGCATTAATAACATTGTCTTCAAGAATGAACGGGAAGTTGCTAATAAGTTTAATAATTATTTTGTAAATATAGCACAAGATACTCTTCCAAATGTAAGACCACAATCTTGCCTGAACTGCTATCCTAGCGACCAACATTGTAATAGTTTTTTCTTTGAACCTATCACAGCACTAGAAGTTGCAAAAACTATAAATAATCTTAAAAATACTAACAGCTGTGGAAACGATGGCATTTCTAACCTTTTCTTAAAATATATTAAATGGTCTGTTATCGACATTCTAGCTTACATATTCAATAACAGCGTAATATCTGGTGTATTTCCAGATGCGATGAAATGTGCTAATGTCGTTCCACTTTATAAAAAAGGTGGGAAGGATAAGGTTAATAATTACCGACCCATCTCGCTGCTCCTGTCAGTAAGTAAGGTTTTTGAAAAACTTGTTAAGACAAGGACCGTGAAATTTCTTAATAGTAAAAACTTTTTTAATCCATCGCAGTTTGGCTTTCGTGAAAAAAAATAAACGGAAGATGCACTCTTAGATTTTTGCTCAAACATATTTAAACGTTTAGATGATAAAAAATATACAGGAGGTTTATTTGTTGACATAGCAAAAGCATTTGATATGGTTAACCACAACATTTTAATAAAAAAGCTAGAGTGTGTAGGTTTTAGGGGTTCCATGCTTTTATGGTTTACGTCATATCTTAAAAATCGATCTCAGAAGGTTAAAATTGCTAAGATTAGAAGCAGTAAGGAATATACTAATATGGGTGTGCCACAAGGGTCAGTAATTGGACCTTTACTGTTTCTAATATATATTAATTCACTGTTTGAGTTGCCTTTCAAAGGTGAGTTAACAGCATTCGCTGATGATATCGGTTTCGCGTATGGGACACAAAGTGTTTTAGACTTAACGGCTGATATAAACTGGGATTTAAGTATTCTACGAGTTTGGTTTGCTAGACATAATCTAGTCATTAGCTCTAAAACAAAACTTATGTTGTTTAGTTTATCGAATGTCCAAAACCTTGATGTCAATGTTTTTTACCACTCTCCGGAATGTGAAAGTTTTAATTTATGTTACTGCAAATGTGAATCGAAATCAAAGAATAATTTAATAAAGATTTACCATGCAGTAAGAATTGTTTTCAAATTGAAAAGGTAGACGAGTTCAAATATTTAGGAATAACTATTGACTCAAAAATGAATTTCTCTGGTCATATTGAAAAGTTGAGACAGTACAGTTTTGCAGTTTGTAGAAATGAGCTTTTAAAAACGATTTATTACAGTATTTTTCATTCTAAGATGCAAAATGGCATAACCTGCTGGGGAGGAACAAACTATAAAAAAATTCAACTACTTTTAATATTACAAAAACATATAATAAGAAAAATATTAAGAAAATCACGTATGGATCATAGTTTTCCATTATTTGCGAGTTTGAAAGTTCTTCCTTTACGCCATCTGTATTGTTTTAAGGTATTAAAAACATTTTTTTTGAGATCTGGCCATCGAAATTTAAGAATTCTTGAAAATTATAACATGCGTGGAAATCACTCATTTTTAGTAACCATTCCTCACTCACGTACCATTGCTTTTCGTAAGTTTTATAGCATAATTTCTTGTAGATTTTTTAATAAACTACCTCTTTATCTCAGAACAGATGGATCACCGTCTAAATTTTTGAAAGATTTAAAAATATGGTTGTTCAGTATTGATTATGCTTGTATTGAATCATATGTGTAATGTTATTTACTTAATTATCGTATATCATGTTTGAATTGTTCAATCTTCAATCACTTAAATTCACTGTATGGTATACTTGAATTTATTCTTAGCTCTATACTTTTGAAGGCTCACCCCACCCAATTATTAAATTATATTTAATTCTTGAATATGAAGTGGCATTTAAAACAATTTTCAAAGAATTATAAATGCTTCTACTATATTTCTCTTTGTTTATATTGTTTTATATTAAATAAAGTGTTATTGAATATTTATCAGATAAATAAAGCAATGTATCTATCTATCTATCTATCTAAATTACCTTCTGGATGGAGGAGTCCTCAGACGAAGAAAAAGAGACTTACTACGAACAAGTCGAGAGGACCCTCAATGCCTGTCCAAGGTATGATGTTAAAATCATTCTTGGGGATTTGAACGCAAAAATAGGTCGGGAGCCGGTATTCAGGCATTACGCAGGCACCCATAGTTTGCATGAGAACACTAGTGACAATGGACTTCGAGTCTTAGAATTGGCAGCATCGAAAAACATGGTCGTTGCGAGTACCAGGTTCCCGCGTAAAGATATCTACAAAGCCACCTGGGTATCACCTGATGGAGTCACTCGTAACCAAATAGACCACGTGTTGATGGACCGTCGCCACTACTCGAACTTGATGACGGTACGAACGTACCGAGGTGCCAATATCGACTCGGATCACTATCTTGTTGGTATGGTTTTCCGAGGGCGGATTGCCTTTCGAAGACGCATTGCATCCGCCGATCAGGTTCGAATCAACACGGCTGCCCTGCGCAATGAAAACACCAGTAACACCTTTGGTAATGCGTTAGGACTCGCCCTAGAATCACTTGATTTAGGGAGAGTAAGTCCGGGAGCCAGTATGCTGGGCGTAAATGAGAAGTGGACACGCCTTAAGAATATTGTCATTAGTACTGCCAACTCCATCTTAGGCAGCAGTCGTAAAAATCGGAACGACTGGTTTGATGATGAATGCAAGCTAGCGACTGAAGTAAGAATGTTGCTGTTGCGTACCGAGCAATGCAACAATCTCATAATACGCGGGCACGCGAAGAGGAATATAAAGAGCTCAGAAGAATAGAAAAACGGCTACACAGACAAAAAAAATCAGCCTGGGAGAAGAACCTAATCTGTGAAATAGAAAATAGCCGAGAGCGAGGTCCGCACCAGGCGCGGAAGTTCTACCAATCCGTCCGAAACATGACGCAGTACACACCACGCTGCACATTGCACATACTGCAAGGACGGAGAGGGAAATCTGATCACCGATCCTGAAAGCATACTGGAGCGATGGGAAGTGTACTTTAATGAATTGCTAAATGGTCAGCTCACTGCAGAAGTGGAGGCTCCACTACTTCAAGAAGAATACTCTATGTTGCCGCCACCAAGCATAGAAGAGGTTGAGAAGGCTATAGGCCGGCTTAAACAGAACAAAGCCCCGGGAGCCAATGGCATACCAGCCGAATTATTCCATCACGGCGGGCCAGCCTTACGTCAAGCAATTCATGATATTATAGTACACGTATGGGAGCAGGAAGAAATGCCAGAAGACTGGGGAAAAGGTTTAATATGCCCCATACATAAGAAGGGAGATGTCACAAAGTGCAGCAATTATAGAGGTATCACGTTGTTGAGTACCGCCTATAAGATACTCTCCTCTATCCTACAAGACCGGATAACCCCATACGCTATAACCGTTATCGGACAATATCAGTGTGGTTTCATTCCAGGCAAATCAACAACTGATCAGATATTTACCCTTAGGCAGGCGATGGAAAAATGTCTAGAATTTAACATCCCAACATACCATCTGTTTATAGACTTTAAGGCCGCCTATGATAGCATAGCCAGGGTAGAACTTTACAAAGTCATGAGAGAAATCGGCATCCCAAATAAATTGACACGACTATGTAGGTTGACCATGACCAACACGTAACAAGCCAAGTAAAAATAGCCGGATTGCTATCCAGACCAATCAACATCTTTAATGGACTCCGACAAGGGGATGGTTTGGCCTGCCTCCTCTTCAACCTGGCGTTGGAGAAAGCAATCCGTGACTCTGGCACGGCAACAAGAGGGACCATCGTCAACAGGTCCAGCCAGTTACTGGCTTACGCAGACGACATCGACATCATCGGAAGAACCGAACAAGCTGTACACGATTCCTTCATCCAGATCGAGCAGGCGGCACAAAATCTGGGGCTGCACATTAGTGAAGGTAAAACAAAATACATGGTGGCGTCGAATGCGAGAGGAAAAGTTGGTCAAACAATCAAGGTTGCGGAGCACGAATTTGAAGTGGTGCAATCCTTTAAATACCTTGGGTCAATAGTAGCAGCCGATAACAATATAGAAGAAGAAATACGCGGGCGGCTTCTTAAATCCAACAGAGCCTACTATAGTCTGTCCAAGCTCTTCAAATCCAGAAATCTCACCATAACTTCAAAACTGCTGCTGTACAGGACCATGGTCCTGCCAGTACTCACATATGGATCCGAGACTTGGGTGCTTAGCAAAAGGCACTCCGACCTCTTAGCTGCGTTCGAGAGAAAAGTCTTAAGGAGAATTGTTGGCCCCGTATGTGAGGAAGGACGATTCCGGAGACGGTACAATCATGAACTGTACGCAACCTACCTTAAAGCAGATATCGTAACAAAAATTAAGCTCGGTAGACTCCGGTGGGCAGGGCACTTAGCTCGCATGAGCGAAGAGGAACCTGCTCGGAAAGTTCCTTGTGGTACATTCTATGGTAGACGACAACGTTTTAGACCATGCTTGCGCTGGAGAGATGGCGTAGACCAGGACGCCCGAAGCCTTGGGGTGCGCAACTGGATGGCGTCGGCGACCGGGATAGGTGGAGAGACTTGTTGAAAGAGGCCAGGACCGGAACCCGGTTGTCGAGCCGATGATGATGATGATGGTTCAATACATATTGTATTTGACGGTTTCAAGTCTGATCTTCAAAATAAATGCTGGTCTGTTCCAGATTCTCATCCCTATTTTTATAAATGATCTGTTGTGTTACCTAGTTCATTGTTTTGCCGACGACTCTACCCTCAACTTTTCATACTCGTTCTCAAAATTCAAATCTATCTCCTTCGGAAGTAGAATTGCAAGGGTATCGTGATTAGCACATTAAACTGCGATCTGTACAGCATTATTAAATGGAGTAGAAAAAATCGTGTGGAGTTTAATGCTTTGAAAACTTAATGTTGCCTTAAGTGGTTGAAGCAAAATGCATCGCCTGTGCCATTGTCCTTGAATGGCAATTCCATCGAAATATCCAAAAAGTTCTCAGTATTCGGTATGTGTGTCAATGAAAATCTTCATTGCATGTTGACGAGACAGCCAAAACACTGCTAAGTGCTTAGGGTTTACATATTTTTCTATGGGAAAGTTTTCAACCCTTCTGATCTAGGGCATCTAGCTACCATTTATAAGGCGTTTGGAGATCTAAAGCTGGAATATGACTCACATCTTTAGGGAGGTGTAGTCCGAATTTCTATTCATTCATTGGATAGAATTTAGAACAGAGCGTTAAATCTGATAGGAAACAGAACTATCATGGAATCATTTCCATCTCATATTTCACGTCTTTCTTTGTTTTTTCGCTTCTTTCACAAGCAATGTTCACTCGAAGTAGCTAGTTTCATTCCTCTTCTCAAGTAGTTCGCCGTGATACCCGCTAGGAATGCTAAATAGTTCACCCTTGAGCCTAATTTTAAACCAATGAAGATATGAAAATTATTTCGGTTTAAGTGTAGTGATTGAATTAAATTCAATTAAAAGCTCAAGTGACCTCAACTCCAAGTTGGGTTTCGCCCTGGGCGAATTATTTTTACGATCTTTAATTCAGTTCTTTGTTAACAATAATAGCAACATAAATCGCAACACATGGTTGGCAGTGGCGTTACTATTAATAATGAAGAAAAGAATAGATCCTGTTGGAACAATCTCTTAAGTTAAGGCGTACTCGCACATTATATGTCGTACTTTATATGTCGTTCATTATATTATGGTTTTTAAAACTAGTTTCTATTGGGTTCTATAAGGGTAAATTTTAATTTAATTTTTTTGAAATTTCCTTGTTTATGGTTAGTACAGAAAGTTCATACTTGTAGTTGTTTTTGCATTTAGTTGAGTTAGAAGCTTATATTTTTGACAGAGGTTCCTCTATTAATAAATAAATAATCTTCTTTTCTCTCTTCCACTAAATAATTTTTTGTTTACTTGAAACTAGATTAGATTTTAGATTTGATTTTCATTGCTTCATATTTTTCTTTGTGTTTCATAAAACATTTTGAATAAGGCTTTTCCGTCTGCCAGGAATTGACAAATCTTCCAAGAAAACATCTTGTTATGCTGCTGTTTGGAATCGGCGGAAAAGTGTAGCTTCCCCATTTTCTCGAAAAAACACACACACAAAAGACCAGAGTTGTAAGTCACTTTAGAGTCTATATGAGCCGTTATGGCATCTTATTTAGTTTTTTATAGATTTAATATAATTCCATTTTTAATTTCATACTTTACAATAAAGTTAAATTTAAGAATCGTTTTTTTTTTAGTTTTTAGTTTTAAAAATCACCATTTGTAATTTTGCTCCTATTAAAGCAGATTTCAGGAATTCGTGTAATTTTTTACATCCATTTGATTTAACAAAAATATACAATATTCTTCTGTTAAGACATCATTTCCAAATAGATTTCTTCTGGTTTTTCGTAATACCGGGCAGCACCCTAAGAAGTGAATTATATTTTCATGTTGCATAAGTCGCATACAAACAGCAAATTACTTTTTCATCTTTGAAGTAGTTTTATCAGTTGAGAGAATAATCCAGGCGATTATATATCATTCGGTGCAGAGATCTTGCTGCCCAATATCTAAGGTCTACCTTTTTTTCATCTTAAACTATAAAGCTAAAAGAAAAACTTTGAAAGTACCTTCACTAATTCAACGGCAATGCAAAACAGTGTTCTACTTAGAGATTTTTCCATTTGTACCTACATACGAGTACACACTGAAAATTAAAATATCCGTTGAATTTGTTTGTTATCTTCATTTATTCTTAGTTCGTTTTTTCGTTTTATCATTTTAATTTCGTTCTTCAGCGTACGGCCAACAACGAGCAACATACATAGAAGATAACACCGAAGGTCTAAATGCAGCTTTAAGCTTAGTACAGTGCTTCTTGTATTTTCTCTCTTTTCCTTGTCTGATATTCTGACATCATCAAAATCAGTGGGCTGCTTAGTATTTTCTATGTACAGCCATATGTTTTGTTCTTTCTTATTTCTGCTTTATTTCGTTGCTGATGGGTCGTCACTTGAATTACCTTTCCATCCAATTTTGGTAGATAAGCGTTTTGCTGTTGTTCGTTTTTTATAAGTGTTTTCGAGTATGTACATATTCAAAATGTTAACTGATCGCAGCAAAAATATGACTCTACTCATATCATAAGATTTTTGTAAGAGTATAGGTTATATTATTTCTCCTCAATTTTAATTATTTAATCTTGAAGATACTACGATTATAACTCAAGTTATGATCTTCGAAAATAAACCATATCGATCAATTTTTTTCAAGCAATTTGAACGATTTACGGAACTTGCATCCGATATTGTTCGAAACATGTTCAAAAGTTCCAGTTAGGTAAAAAAAGACAATTGTGAAAATTTAAGAGCCTAATATAGATGTTAAAACTAAGTACAAATATCTTGATAGTGAATTATTTTTAACTTCCCATAGGGAGTTATTGTAATCGGTCCGATTTGTCAAATTGAAATTTTTGACATTTCTCGACGTTTCAAGGTCCCTAGAGGCTATATCAATCATTTTTAGAGAGATGTCTGTGTGTGTGTGTACTTACGTTCGTACGTTCGTACGTGCGTACGTTCGTAAGTCCGTACGTTCTTGTACCATTTTTCGTCGTCGATATCTCAAGAACGAGTAAAGATATCGACTTCAAATAAATTTTATTTAATAGATAATAACTTCAAAAGAGGCTGAAAGGGCGTTTATTAAAATTCAGTGAGTAGTTTTTTCACTATAACGGTTTTTTAAAAAAAGTAAAAATTTTGGTTAGTTTCAAATATATCAAAATAATGCTATTGACTTCAAATAAAATTTAATGTACTCATTATAAGGTCATATAGATTTGGTATGAATTTGGAAAAAAATGAACTAAATGAAAAAAAAATTCATAACCCAGATATTCTAAGAACGGAAAACAATTTGAAACTCAAAATAATTTTATTTTACGAAAAATAATGTGTTTGACAACTGGTGAAAATTTCAAAAAAAATCAGTTTACAGTTTTTTTTACAAAAAATAAAAAACTAATTAAAATTTTATTGAAAATTGGTAAAAATTGGTTTTCGACTCAAATTTCCCGAAAACTAGTAGTGATATTGACTTCTAATTTAGTTTATTTTATAAATAGTATAATTTTGTACAATTGGTAAAATGTTGACAAATATTGAATTAATAGTTTAAAAAAAAAAAAAACTATTAAAAATTCTAGTGAAAACTAGCTAAAATTGTATTTCAAGTCGAATTTTTTGGAAATGAACACCGATAGTGCCTTCTAAAGTATGTTGTTTTATACATCGATACCTTCCCGTAAGAATGTATACTAAGCGACATTTCTAAAATTGTTCTGGAAACGAAAAAAACGAAGAAAGTTCTAGTTGAATCATAGTGTGCTAAGAAACAATTTTGGTTAAACTAAGTGACATATAACAAAATTTTTTGTTGCTCACGACAATGAGATCTTTATTAATGTCGCTTAGCATAATTTTTTTGGCGGATAATACAAATTTCAGGGGGCAATATTATTTTAATGAGAAAACATGGCAGTTGATAATTTTTTTTATTTGTACTCTAGTTTCCTTTTCATGCTTAATAGGTTGGCGAAACCCAGGCCAAAACGTGGCCCTTAACATATAATATATTTCCTCATCAAAAAGTCATTTTCGAAAAAAGTGTCGCTTAGTACATTCTTACGGGAAGGTATCGACATAATGCAATTATTAACATATGGTTAAATTTTGACAAGTATCGAATTGACAGTTTTAACAAAAATATAAAAAAAAATCTACTAAAAAGTGGTAATATTTGTTTTTCGACTAGAATATTTTGAGAACAAGCAATGATATTGACTTTGCCATTATTTAATTTTATACATAATACAATTTCTAACAAATGGTTTATATTTGACATATATCTAGTTTTAGA
This sequence comes from Chrysotoxum bicinctum, assembly GCA_911387755.1. Taxonomy (NCBI): domain Eukaryota; kingdom Metazoa; phylum Arthropoda; class Insecta; order Diptera; family Syrphidae; genus Chrysotoxum; species Chrysotoxum bicinctum. The sequence goes on along the minus strand of OU426988.1, from coordinate 84,098,411 downwards.
GCGGATATATTTTGTAAGTACCCTTCCATCAATAACCAAACCATATCTTTTATATTTGAATATTTCGTTTTTAAATTTTTTTCAATTAAAATGTTTGGAACCGAAATAATAAAGTAATTTCTAATATGATACATAATTTTATAATTATTTTATTATCAACTTAGTTTTTAGAAGAATGTATGTACTGTACAATTGTACATACGTGTACGAATAAGGTTGTTCAGTTGTACCCAAGTCCCACATATTCAAATTCCATTAATAGTTATGGTAACATTGAAGAAAACGTCACTATATGTTTTTATCTAAATATAAAGTTTTCAAGACCACAAATAGGAAGTTATCAGTGTGGGACGCACCCAGCCTCTTTTTTTATCTAAAAATGCGGCACCCACCATAGAAATGTTAGAAAATGATTTTCGAAAACCATATTTTTCTCGAAAACGGCAACTAGAATTTTGATATTTCCTTTCGATTCATTTTTACGATCTATAATACGAGTACCATAGATTTTTTTTTTCAAATTTTGAATTCCTCATTATCAGCATAATAGATTTTATTTAAAATAGAAAAGCTTCTAAAAGGTTTGAAAAACGTTGCATTAAGAAACTTTAAAAATTATATTTTGTGAATTAAAAAAAATATTTTTTTTGCAAAATCTTTATGAAAAACGGCTCAATATTTTGTTTGGAAATTTAATTTTTATTCGTACAATAATAAAAACTTTAAGTTGGCGTAGCAACATTTTTCTTAAAAATGTTTAAAAAATTGTATATATAAGAGCTTATGTTCTTAAAAACCACTATAACGATTTATAATTTTTGGTCTTGCATAAACTAATATTTGCTTGAAACACATGAAATCCTGTTTTTAGCTTCAGCTACTAAAGGAGCTGTTTTAGCCATATAAAAAATTAATTTTATGCTTATGAACAGGTTTTTTCCTGATAACATTAATTTTTGAGATTCTTAGTCTTTCACATAAGAGCAAGTTCGTGCGACGCAGTCGTGCATTTTATTTTTTTTAGGTATTTGATACATCAAAAACATATATGTAATACTTTGATACTTTTTAGAGGATACATTTTCCTATCAACAGTGCTTCACATTATCACTTCGATTATATACTTGACTTTTCTCTTAAAAAATCGTTAATTACTTTTTAGTTTTCGCCTAAGCCCTTTTCATAGAAATCAATAAGTACTTTTAGATGCAGTTACAAGTAATTATCTGTCATTTCTGGTAATAACATAATCTCAACTAAAGTTACGGAATGCAATTTATTTTCTTATCTCTAAAACAAAGTTTTAGATTTTATCTTTGGATATACCTTTACAATCTATAGAAGTAGAAATACAAAGATTTAATGGGAAATCCATGTTTGAGTATATGTATGGGCTAATCTTTCTAAGACATACCCGATTTTAAAAACTCAGCTTTAAAAGATTTTTAAATTTAAATAGGTCTAAAAAAAATGGCATCCCATTAAATTAATTTGTATGTTTGAAAGGCTGTTCTTAGAAAAGTTGTCTCAGGGCTACACATTTCTAAAATTTTAAAATAACGGTAAGAAAGTAAAGTGACATAATTAAAGAGGGCTTATTGTATAAATGTGTTTAAATACAAAATATACCTTTTAAAAGGAAATATAACGTTCAGGGAACACCGTTAGTAATATGTAGATACATATAATACCAAATAGGAACAAGTCTTTCTACTTAAGTAAAGCTTTTAAGCCTATTATATTCGTAGTAAGTAAATATTGTTCGAAAATGTCGAAATTAATTTTAATATACCTACCTACTAATGGTTAATTTTATATGACTCATGTAAATATGTTAACTGGACTCCTTAAAATTTAAAGACATTTCTAAAAGTAAATACAGAAAATCTATAAATCTCACTACCAAATTTTTAACCTTTTAATACAATAGCTTTTCTTCATCTTACTCTCAAGCTCTCAAAAATAAAAATTCGAAGATTATGTCGTATAGAAAGTCATATAAATTTCGAAGTAGAAAAACATTTTCATTTCATTTCATTTCATTTTTATTAACAAGTTATAGTTTCACATTGAGATTAAATCTCATAGTTTGTGAATGCTTTACAAAATAATTTACAAACGTGATTTCGAGTGATTAACATTAAATATGAGAATTGAGAAGGCGTAAATGACAGCTTTCAATGTTAGATTTGAACAAAAAAGAAAAATCTAATCTTAATCTACTAAAACTAATTTATATAAACTAAATACATTTTATTAAATATTAATACATTATTATATCACTGGCCAAGTGATTGAAAAGAAGGGTTTTGAATTCGTTTGGGTTTTTGACTCTCCTAAGTGTGACGGGTAATGAGTTCCATAAAAGGGTGGCATGAACGAAAAATGTGCGCTCAGATTGCATGCAAAGAAACCTAGGCTGGATTAAAGTAAATGTTCGTTGTGAGCTGACGAAATTAAGCCTACTGTACAAATACTCCGGTTGTTTAGTCTGCATAATACCATGCAATAGATTAATACCTCTGAATTTAATTAGGTTATCGAAGCTTAGGCCCATGATTTGCAGAGAGTAACTTGAAATGTGATCAAAACGGCGTTTTTTAAAAATATATCTTGCTAAGTTATTGTAAATGACATTTAGTTTACGCCTAGTATTGTAATCAACATAGCAAAAGACCTCACAACTATATAACAAAACAGGTAATAAAAGAGATTTTACGAGTAGCATTTTCGTATTAGTAGGTAATGAACTTTGAGTGGACCATAGTAATCGTAGACCATTGTAAACTTTACCAATTGTAACTGCAGCATTATCTGACCAAGTGAGAGTATCATTGAAGATTATACCTAAATTTCGAGCCTTAGCAACGTATTCGATAGAACTTTGACCTAACTTTATTGGTGGAAATGAGGAAGTATCTAATGGACGCTTGTAAATACAAATAGTCTTTGATTTCTCCGGATTTAGCGATAAATTGTGTTTGAGTGCCCATTGTTGAATTATTTTTAAGTCATCGTTCACCTTGCCAATAGCACTGTTAATCATATGCAGTTGTGAACTGAGGTATAATTGAACGTCGTCAGCAAACATATGGACAGTACAATGTTTTGTTATTTGAGGAATTTCATTTACATACAGTGAAAAAAGTAGAGGACCGAGAATGGAGCCCTGTGGAACACCTGCAAGTACACTAAGGAATGAAGAAGTATCACTTCCAACAGCTACACATTGCTGACGACCAAATAAGTACGAGGCCAAGAGTTGGACTGCTAAAGAAGAAAATCGAAATGAGTACATCAATTTATTGCAGAGAGTAGAATGGTTAACTGTATCGAACGCTTTTGAGAAGTCTAACAACGTTAGGAATGTAGCTCGGTTTGCGTCTAGTTCTTGGCGAATATCGTCGACAACAAGTAAGAGGGCAGTTTTACAACTCCTTCCAGTACGAAAACCGGATTGAGCGGGGCTTAAAAGATTATTACTAATCAAATGCATTTGCATCTGCTTTAAAATGCTCTTTTCGAATACTTTTGATAGAAACGGTAGTATTGCAATTGGCCTAAACTCAGGATTACTCTGGTTTTTAGACTTGGGTATAGGAATAATTTTAGCCTTTTTCCAGGAGGCCGGGTATTCACAAGTGGTTAGTATCTGATTGAAAATATAAGTTATGTATTTCAGAAGTATTGGAAGGAGTAACTTTAAGAATTTGGGATTTATTTCATCCAAGCCTATTGCGTTCGATTTAACCGACAGGAAAGCTTCAACAACATCTTCATCGGTTAATCGAGTAAAGTCAAAATTCGATACGCTGTCGTTAGCTTCAATAGAGTGTTCATTAGAGTGTTGTTGGTTATGATTTATTGACTGCGCAGTAAGTGACACAAACTGTGAGTTGAGAGCGTTGCAATCTACGTTTACATTTACATTCGACCGCTGTTTAGCAAGGCCCAGATTGCGTAGCTTTTGCCAGAGAGCTTTTCCAGTCTGTGCTTCAGGATTAAGAAAGTTTTCATAGTAGAGTCTCTTTGCAGCCCTTATGCGAACGACAACCAAATTACGAAGATTTTTATAAGAGTTAAAAAATACATGAAGCTTGTGTCGTTTCCAACGAGCATATGCAATATTACGATTTTGTATTAAATCTAATAATTCTCTACAAAACCAAAGTGGTGAGTTGTATAAAGGGTTTTTATATCGAAGTGGAACATGCTGATCAAAAAGTATTTTAATATTATGTTCGAGAAACGAAACCTGTTGATTTACTGATGTCATGAGGTAAATATTATCCCAAGGAATTTGGATGACGTCAGACTGTAGACTATAGTAGTCTATATTTTTAAAATCCCTGTAAATAATAACGTTTTCAGCTATATCTGTTTGAATGTCGTAAGTTAGGTAGATTAAATCATGTTTAGAGAAACACGCTGCAGAAAGTTGACTGTAAAACAAAGTTCTACTTATATTGTTAACAAAAAACACATCTAAAAGAGTAGCTGTATCATGTGTAAAATGTGTGGGAGTTGAAACGTTAGGAGAAGTGAGATCGATGCTTTTGAATCTATTTATTAACTGAGCAGAAGCAGGAACGTTAAGTAGGTTGCAATTTAAGTCACCGCAAATAATAATATTAGTGGTAGAGCAGGATATCCCTTCTAAGATATGAAAAATAGGAGAAATGTCTATATTCTTATTTGGTCTGTAGATCGTTCCAATCAACAAACGTTCTAAACCAATCGAAACATTAATAAACAAAAATTCTAAGGTGTTATTTGCATTTGATTTGCTTATAACTTTGGCTCGTAGTCCATTGCGCACATAAATAGCTACACCCCCGCCTATCCGACCTATTCGATCACCTCTAAAGAGCTGGTAACCATCCATACTATAAACAAGATTTGTAAAACTTGGAAGAAACCAAGTTTCAGACACACAGACGATGTCCACACCAGAGTTAATGAACAGCAAACGAAATTCATCGAGCTTCGGATTCAAACTTTGCGCATTAATATGACAAACATGAAGACCTTTTTTCTGAGAATGCAATACCCGAATCATTTGGTAAAGATTAGCATCCATGTCACCCTCCGTAGAACTAAACCCATTATAGTAATCACTTATATTCATAGTCATGGAATAAAATTATAGTGACTAAGTATGTACATAGGAGAAACAAAAAACACAAATGAAAAAGGAAAAAACAAAATAACGTAAGTACTATTGTTAAAAGAGAAATTTATAAACACTGGCCATTGATAGAAATAATAATAATAGATTTTAAAAGAGAAATTTTTTGAACGATAAAATGTAGAAAAGATAAGAGAAATTCTGATATAACAGTAAATGTTGTAAAATAAATACATATTGTTGTTTGGGTTGTTGATATTAAGCTGCAGAGTTTTGTTGTTGTTGTACATCATCACTCATCTGGCATTTCTCGACAAAGGCGTTTAAACAATCAAAGTCGACCACAGCAACGCTCTTTGCATTTGCAGAAGATTTCACAAACACAGTCCCAAGGTGTGTATGCACGGAGAACAGCTGACCTTTTTTTTTCAAACGCACTGCGTGTTGAAGTAGAGTGCGATTCCGTGGAGACAGACTCTCGTTTACAAACACATGATTGTCTGAGTCGAGGCCAATATCACGTAAGGAGATCGAACGCTTAGTCTTTTTTCGGTAGCCGGCAAGTGCTTTTAGCATGACATTTCTTTCTCTTACGCTATTAAATTGTAAAATTACCGGTGGATCGTCTTTATTGTTGCGGTGTTTAGTGCGAAAGACGTTCTTAAGTGCTGATGGTGTTATTTCGATATTATCGCAGAGTTTTGTATACATATTATTTAAGTTTTCGTCAGATAGTTCCGGGATTCCAAAAACAACAACATCAGTTAAGAATTCCTTTTTTTCGAGTATGTCACAACGATTACGAAGTTCAGAAATCTCTTCCGTAGTAGCTTTGTTTACATTTTTTTCCAGTTCAGTGGTCCGTTGGAACAAATCGGTGATTGCTTTGTTTGTGCGGTCGATGTTTTCTGTTAGCTTAATTGTGATGTCATTAACCTTGAGCAATAATTCGTTGCGAATTTTATCGATTTCATCCTTCAAAGAAGCAGCGATGGATTCGGCTTGTCGCTTAAGCTCTTCATGAAGAACTTCTAGAGAAAGGCATGTGTGCACAGGAGCCACTGCTGCGGTGAGTGGTGGTGTGTTTGACACAGTGCCGGTACGGGGGTTGTGAGACTGAAGTTTCCCATCAATTTGGTTAGTCGGAGTGGAGGGAAAATTTTTCGACGAATTCAGTTTCTCATCGGTTGCATGCTGTTGCGTTTGAGTTGGGGTAATTTTTTTGCGAAAGCGGCTTGAAGTCGACATCGTGCGGTTTTAAATATATATATATATTATATGCGAAAGAAACACAATCAAATAATTGAAATCGAGTTTTATGCAAATTAGGTAAGTAATTTCAACTTTTTATGATGTAAGTGATTACAAGAATTTAAAGATTATGGTTCACGCAAAATATAATTTTGGATAATTAATTAATACACGAGTTTTGATCGTTTTTGCCGGAGTCGATACAAAATGCGTCTATTCACTCTCGAACATCACTCATTAACATTAATAAGATGATATGATTAACATTCGGGCAAATTTAAAATCAATTTCCTCGTGACTCTGTGGCAAAGTTAAATAGCCCAATCAATAAAAAACAACAGATAAGATAAATTCAAAGGTAAAAAAAACATACATGTATGTACAAATCATAGTAGATAAAGATTAATAAAATCCATAGAAAGGAAACCAACAATAACGACTAGGCGGGCTTGAACTTAAAAAGTTATATCGAAATTCCATGCCAGTCAGTTCTCCGAAGAATCCCTTTTAGAACGGCTGCAAACAAAAAAATCGGCTAAGGTATCAGAAGACATTTTCTAAACCCTCAAGAGGAACTGGATATATCTACCTCAGAGTTGAAAAATTGCTTAAACCCCATTGAAGTGTAATTTAATCTAATATTTAATCGAAGCACTGTGTGTTTTTTTTTTTGTTTATTGATAAAGTGTGATTTCATTTGCAGGATAATTAAATAAATCCTCACTATGGGGGACATGTTCCGGAGTGAGACAATGGTTTTATGCCAAATGTTCATACAACCCGAGTCAGGATACACGTCGGTTTCAGAATTGGGAGAAGCTGGGTGTGTTCAATTTCGTGATGTAAGTTAATTAAATTAATAATGCGGTTGGAGAAGGTTTTGAATATTAGAAAATTTAAAAATATCTGGTGGGTGGAAATTGTCATTGAGTTTGTTTGATTCATGCTTTCATCGTAGAAAGGATGATTCACAAAATAAATATTATTGTTAAAGCGTAAACGGCAGTCGGTTGGTTATTTAAAAATTACGATAATACAAGTATCGTTCAGTTTTTTATTATCAAAAGTGGCTGATCAGTGTTTTCAATCCAAATTGATTCTCATTTTCACTTGGAAAATCAATAAAATAATTTTTATTCAAAACGTCTTCATATTTTTCCTGATATTAACGGTACATGTCATAGAACCATTTTTAACTTCCCATAGGGAGTTATTGTAATCGGTCCGATTTGCCAAATTGGAATTTTTGATATTTCTCGACGTTTCAAGGTCCCTAGAGGCTATATCAATCATTTTTAGAGAGATGTCTGTGTGTGTGTGTGTACGTACGTTCGTACGTCCGTACGTTCTGGTATCATTTTTCGTCGTCGATATCTCAAGAACGAGTAAAGATATCGACTTCAAATAAATTTTGTTTAATAGATAATAACTTCGAAAGAGGCTGAAAGGGCGTTTATTAAAATTCAGTGAGTAGTTTTTTCACTATAACGGTTTAAAAAAAAAAGGTAAAATTTTTGGTTAGTTTCAAATATCTCACGAAAAACTAATGCTATTGATTTCAAATAAAATTTAATGTACTCATTATAAGGTCATAAAGATTTAGTATGAATTTGATAAAAAATGAACATACCGTTATTTTTTTAAATAGAAAAAACTGAAAAAAAAATTTCATAACCCAGATATTCTAAGAACGGAAAACAATTTGAAACTCAAAATAATTTTATTTTACGAAAAATAATGTGTTTGACAACTGGTGAAAATTTCAAAAAAAAATCAGTTTACAGTTTTTGTACAAAAAATAAAAAAACTATATAAAATTCTATTGAAAATTGGTAAAAATTGTTTTTCGACTCAAATTTCTCGAGAACTAGTAGTGATATTGACTTCTAATTTAGTATATTTTATACATAGTATAATTTTGTACAATTGGTAAAATGTTGATAAATATTGAATTAATATTTTTTTTTCTATACAAATGGGAAGTTATCAGTGTGGGTCGCACCCAGCCTCTTTTTATATGTTTTTGTTTTTCTCATTAACGGCTCTACCGATTTCTGCACAAAATTGTATTCATATTATTTCTTTTGAACTTCAAATAATATTTCTCATAAACATCTTCGAAAAAATACTTTTCGGATTTTGAAAAAAAAAAAAAACAATATAAAACGGTTAGACGATGTTGCTTAATCATGTTCTTAAATGTGTCTATATTATATATTATTAAATACTAACAAGTGGCATAATGAAGTCTTTCTTACACATTTTTATAATTTAGTTTATATACTGAATATATTATTAATAAAATTGTTTAACTTTCTTACCATAATTACATATTTGTTAAAGAAATCAGACGAAATTAAATTTTTGAGCTAAAACTATCTTAGGAGTCGTTTAAATTCGTGTTTCAATATACAAAATTTTTTAACTTTATAGGATTCGGTTGTGCATTTGTGCATTTTATTTTTTAAACCCAAATCATTTTTTTTGTTGAAAATTTGGATGCACAATATTATGTCTTCTTTTAACTCGCTTCATACATATTCAGTTAATCTGTTAAGTTAATAGTTAATAATTAAAACAAAAAATCAAGGGATAACAGATTTTACAAAACTAAGGACCATCCTTAAATAGTGTATTCAAAAAATTTTTTAATAAAACTATTAGTGCTGTTTTTAAGAGCTTGAATTGATTTGATTTGTATTGAATTGTAGGTTCCAGATTGATTTTTAAAAAAAAATCTGTAAGGAACCTTAAAAACAAAAGTATTATCAAGTTTTATGGCATTGGCTGTAGATCGAATTACCGACCGAAATATATTCAATTTGAGAGAATTGCTGAACCAACTTTTTCCGTGTTCTTTATCATCGCCATGATATGTTGCTTAAGACATCGGATTCCATTTGTTTTAAATTCAAAAATTACTCTATTAGTAAAAATGTCGGAAGAAGTAACTACAATGCATAATGCTTTTCCTTACCTTGTCTAAATGACTAATACAAAAACTATTTATGAAAATCAACTTTAGATTAGAAACTTCAAAGTGAGATGCTATAGTAACAGTAATTATTATTTTCTTGGCTGGTCATTCAAAATAAAAGTAAAAAAGAACAATAAAATTGACACACAACAACTCATAGAGATCAGGGCATTAGTGAGTTACAACTCTCAGGCATTCCTGTATATGTTTTGGCAGGAATGGAGGGCACGTACAGATTTCTGCCGAGTCCGAACGGCTAAAATGTGAAGCACTTTTTCATGTTAAGATTTACGTCATAGAGGATTTTTCACTTCCTGGCACGTGACAGTACTGTTCAAGAAAAACCATTGTTTTGAATTTTAAATGAAAGCAGCTTTGAGCTTTAAGATGAACCCAGCCTTCCGGTGTCCGATTCTTGAATTGCTGAATCTACGAGTAGAGTGATGAAAAAACAATGCGTTTTCCGCATAACATTACGCTATCCAAACTCGACGTAAAAGTTCAATTGTAACACAAGACCTAAAAAAAATTTGACGTACTAGGTATATGAATAAAGCACCATATTTTAAAAATAAATTTGGTGTTTATTTAAAAACTCTTAAAACCCATTACTTGATCCTTAAAATTATAAAAAAGCAATCAAGTTTTTATTTATTACCTTAAATGTTATGCAATAGTGGAACAAATAATAAAGATTTGTATCAATAGTTGAGTAAATAAGTATTGTTTTCAATGAGTTATAACTTAAATACATAATTGTCAGGACTGTATTGATATTGATTGATAGGTTAAACGATAATGTGATTTATAGTCATATCTACTATACCTCAAACTTTCGATTTTATTTGATTGAAATTGATCACAATAACTTCAGTCTATCTAAGGTTTAATATATCTTCACTCTGTTTCTCTTATTATTATACCTTGCAGATATTTTTTTTTCTTACAATCTTATCTTGGTTTTTAAGTTTAAGTACCAATCAATAATGTTAACTTAAAAAGTACTTACAGTCATAATAATTTTAATTTGGTATTACAATATTTGATAACAACAACATAAAAATTCAATTTTATGAAAAATCACCCATGACAAAGCGAACCATTGGTATTAAATTGTAAAAATAACTCAATGTGAATTGAAAACGAATTTGCATTTTGGCCTCCTTGATTCATGTTATATTAGGTGTTAATTTAATAACATTTAGGTTCTGTTCAATCTCAAATTAACCTTAGAAAAAGGAAACGAATCCGCTCGTATCCCAACCGGGACGTTAATATATTTTCTGTATGAAAACAATCATTTTTATTTTTTGTTATTCGCTATTTTTAAAGAAGCTAGGAACGTTTTGTGCATGAAAGCAAAGGATCTTCATAAAAACATAACCTGTTTGGAAATAATGCCTTTTATTTATCCTACCTCTTACTTGTACAAAAATTCATCTTTTAACAAATTAGTTACTCCGTCCGAAATGGCTCCGCTTTTCGAGTTAGATGACACCCGAAAAAAAGTATGTAAAACTTTCTATTCCAAGTTAGCATCTTGACTCAGCTTTTCGACGAGGTCTTAAGTGTTCCATTTAAATACATATCCGTTGACCCAGATAGTATCTCAAAATTGATCTAAATTACAAAACCCCTGGATAAGCTATTCCATCTATCCTATTTTTTTCTACTGGTCTCTTTCCGAGTGCATAGAAAACAGTATTTGTCCAGCCTTTACTTTCCACATCTAATTTTCGTGCAATTGCATTTCCGCCTCTTCTTTAAATGGCCATGGAAACGCTGATTAATGTATCAGTCCAAGAAATACTCGTATCTTGGAAAACGAAAGTTTGTTAATGACCGGCAGTTTGATTTCGTATAGTGATCTGTTAGTAAATCTCACTAAACAATGGCGCAAATTTTAACATCGTTTTGGAGAAAGTAATATTATTGCGCTTTATATTTCAAAAGCATTTGATAGAGTGGGGCATCAAGCCCACTTAAGAAAAATACATGCATTTGGTATTGATGAGTCTCTTCTTCGTTAAATTAGAAATTATCTTTCGGACCGCTCAAAAGAAGTTGTATTTGATAGTTTCAAATCTGATATTTATGAAATTAATGCTGGTGCACCCCAGGGCTTGGTTTTGATTCTCTATCATTTTCATCAATGAGTCTTCTAGTCCCTTAAATTGTTTTGCTGGTGAGAGTACTCTCAGCTTTTCATGTTCGGATGTGGAACTAGAACGACAATTATATTATGATCTCGACAGCAATTTCCAAAGGAGAGTCAAAATCCGTGAAGAATTTAATGCTTTAAAAACTCAATTCTGTCTCCTATAATTGAAGCGGAACTCACCCACAATGCGGCAATCGCATTGAAGAAAACAAACACATTTCATTAGTCAGTACGTGCATTACAGAGCAGCACCGCAATGTTTCATATCTTTCACTCTTTGTTGTTATTTTTACTAAGAGTGCTCTAGTGGCCATCCACGATACCTAATATAATTCAACTGTAATACACGGGAATGCCGATCATTTTACCCTTAACCTCAATTTCGTCAGTACTGTCAAGTTCAGAGATTCTTTCTCTAGTGGCACAACACCAATGTAGAATACTTTACCTAGCTCTGTTTTTCACTCCCATTAAGATATCCAAAACTTCGAAACCAATTTGCATCGGTATTTCCTGTTAAACTCGTTCTTATTTTCCTTACGCTCGCACCTTGTTAAACATTTTAATAACAGACAAAACTCTTGTAATGCGTATCTACCTATTTCTCAGAATATGCACAAGAATCATTTCGCAAAGAACTGATTAGAAACCATCCCATATATCAGAAAAAAACTTTGTTTTTCCAATTGTATTGTGCCCTTTTTAGTAATCTATTTTTGTTACTTTTATTATTATGAAGTATGTATGGATTGTATTGTTAATTTCAACTGAAACTACTATACCCATTTTTAAGTAAACTGGAAGAAGATGGGGAGAGTTAGATCTATTCTTTTTTGTAGGTTTCTTAGCTCTTTATATGATTAATCACCCTAAAACTACAAGTACTGGCGAAAAAGCTTAAGCAGCCTATTATTAGAGGATTAGTATGACACTATGATACTACCTAGCAATTTGCTAACTTTTAAGTAGTTTTCTAACTCATTCTTAATTTTAAACATTTTCCAAATAGTAGATATTGTACTAAAGCAATTTTCTTAATAAATTGCTTCTGAACACATCTAAAACAATCACCCATATTCCACAAGTAGTATTTTGTCTCGTACTCGTAGTCGAACTCGAACTCGTCTCGTATCAAAAAGGCCTATCTTATAATGCTAATTATTTTTTGTTATCAATCACACCCAAAAATTGCTTTGGGCTCTCGGTCTAAGTGGTGTTACTGGCTTGTGAATACTCGTTATATTCTTGGACTATGTCAGTTTCATCTTCAGTATTTATCGTGTCGATTACAGGAGGAGGCTGAAAAACTCCAATGTGTGATCCTTGGGGATTAACAATTTAAATTTAAAATGTTAGCAAAGTACTTCTCAAATTTGCTCTAGCATATGGTTGTAATTTCACCACCCCTGTGCCTTTAAATTGCTGTTTATTGTGATGCAGTTTCTGTTTTAACTAAATACTTTTGATCATTGCAGACCTACAGAGGCTTGAATTACAATTTGTTAAATATTTCTTACTTTAAGACAAGCTGGGCCATTTCGGATGGGTGGCCCAAGGCTATTTATTTTTATCGGAAGGTCCGCCCAAAACTGTTAATTATTTGCTTTGAGTTTTCCACTCTTCCTATGGCCCCTTGCTACCTCCAAATTTTCTTCCAATGCACAAACCAATGCCTTAAATTGAGAACGATTTATTATTTTACTAAACATGAACGCGTTAATAGTTGAGTCCAAATAATAAACCAATAAAAAATGTGCTTTAAAAAATTTGGTGGTGCAACAGCTCGAAGTGAACCAGGACCTATAGTGACTTACAATTCTCAACCATTCCTGTGTGCGTATTACCAGGAACGGAGGGGTCCTAAAATTTTCTGCCGATTCCGAACGGCAAATGTGCAGCACTTTCCAAGATAAGAGATATACTCTTAGAGGATTTGTCAATTCGTTGCAAGAGAACTCCAGACCTTCCGCATGACAGTTTAACGCCTAACCATTTTGCCAAGAGGTACCAATGTACTTACATTAACTTTTTGTCCATTTTTATCGAAAAAAAAAACAAGTCTCGTCTAGAAAATTTAATACGAGTAAAAAAGTACACAAATACGACTTTAAGTAAATCGAATACGAGATTCGAAATAACGATAAAATACGAATAGTCGTATGCGATGTTTTGCGTTTCCCGATATTAGTACAAGTGAAGTCGAATGTACGACTTCTGGAATACCAACATACGACTATAGTCGAATACGAGTCATAAATACGAGTTTCAGAATACGGGTGAATGTTAAGTTCGTGCAAGAAACTAAAGCTAAGTGTAAACGATTGGTAGATCTTACAATATTGTAAGTTCTGACAATGTCTGACAATTATCTACCAATGAGCTGACAATCAAGTTTTGTGTTTACACGGTTGGTAGAAAATCTACCAATCTCTTACAAATTATTGTCAGAAGTTGGCTGACAATTTATTTTCAGATAGCTGGTAGAAAATCTACCAATCTCTTACAATTAATTGGTAGGTATTTGTGTACACACACCACTAATTGTCAGTTTTTGTGGGTTATGGAATCTGCTTCACTTGAACCTTGGCTGCAAATTGTCTGACAATGAAAAAATTGTATGATGCTAAAAAACGTACATCTTACAATTTCTTCATTGTCAGAAACGTCAGACAACGATAAAAATTGGCAGGCCTGACTATAAATTGTGTGTGTATGTGTACACGATTATCAAATACCTTACAATTTACCTTCTTACAATTAATTGTCAGATACATTTTCTGACAATTAATTGGAAGATTACACGATACATTTTCTGACAATTAATTGGAAGATTACACGAAGCGTACACATGATTGTCAGAATTCTTACAATTAATTGTCAGACAAAGATCTAACAATTAATTGTCAGATAAATTTTCCTCTGAAAAAGAAAGTGAACTTTTTACTTCTGATTTTACTGTCTTTCGTGCGGCCAAATTAACGATCTTACTCCCATTGGACGCAGTGTTCTTTTCGCTGTGCACAATCGTCTCAATGCATCTCTAATCGAAATATCTAAATCACCACTTTTCGAGTTCGTCTGCATTAAATTAACTATCTCTAAACGGTTTTTTTATCTTCTCTGTTGCTACATTCGTCCTTCCCAACCTAGTCTTGTCTATCAACAATTTACTGAATCTGTTAGCTCCTTGATCGAGAGATCTACCTCCAATGATGAATTTATCATACTCGGTGACTTTAACTTACCGGATTTGAAATGGTCATTATCCGATGATGAAACTTGTTTTATTCCCTCTAATCCATCCTCTGAAAAAGAAATAATTTTAACAGATATAGATTACTTGAATCTGGTCTGTTCCAAATTAGTGGTATCCACAATAAGTTAGGGAGACAACTTAACCTTGCCTTCTCCTCAGATCCCTTTAATTCTTCCGTTTCCGAAAGCTCTCATCTTCTCTCTGTCCTTGATCATCATCATCTTCCTCTATCTTTTTTCTTCTGTCTCGATGATAATATTCCAACTATTGAGTCTGAAAACTCTTTTACATTCAACTTTCGTAAAGCCGATTTTCAACAACTTATTATTCATCTCAACAGCATTGATTTTCACCACTTTATTAACCCCTCTACTCCTATCGACATAGCTCTTTCCTTCTTCTATACCTCAATATTCGCTTGTCTTGTCCAATGCGTTCCTTTAACACTACAAAAGAACTGTGTTTCATCTCCCTCTGGTACACAAGAGAGCTGCGTAGTATCCGTAATGTCAGAAATAGGTTATGGAAAATTTATCTCAAATTTCGGACGCCTCTAAACTATTTTTACTACCAACAAGCATTTTTTTCCTTTTCGACTTTATGCCAATCCCTTTACCAGTCGTATCTTAATCAAATGCAGACTTCGCTCATCACTGAACCTAAGCGCTTTTACCAATTCATTAACGTCAAGAGAAAATCCGACGGCCTTCCCTCAACGCTCAACTTTCTTGGTACATCTTCATCTGATCCCAAAATCATAGTTAATCTCTTTGCTACCTTTTTCAGCCAATCCTATAGCAATACTTCAAATGAACCTGAACTGGAATAACACAGATTTCTATCCAATTTACCGCAAACGTCTCTTGTCTCAATTACAATTACTTCCCCTTCCGTGTATGATAAGTTGAACTCATTGAAAGATGATTTTTCTCCTGGCCCTGATGGAATCCCTGCAATTTTTTTAAAAAAATGTGCTAATGTACTTTGCGAACCCATTACCAAACTTTTCCAATTATCACTTTCACAAGCTGTGTTCCCCTCTCTTTGGAAAGCTTTTATCTTTTCCGTTTTCAAAAAGGGTTGTAAAAATGATATCTCTAATTACCGACCGATCGCTAAACTTTCAGCATTATCCAAGCTCTTTGAAAGTATGGTTTACGATTCTCTTTACTTCTATTGTAAATCTATTGTTTCCCCATTTCAACACGGATTCCTAAAGGGTAGGTCCACCACAACTAACCTTATCCAATTTGTCTCTAAAACACTAATAACTTTAGAAAAAAGTCTCGAAGTTGGTGTTATAACTACTGATTTTAGTAAAGCCTTTGACAAGATCAGTCACTAAATTATCTATATAAAACTGAAAACTCTTGGTTTTCCAACATAGTTTATTGAATGGACTAAATCATACCTAGTGAACCGAACATATAGAGTTGTTTTTAGAAACGCGGTGTCTGATCCAATCTTCGCATCCTCAGGGGTTCCTCAAGGCAGCCATCTCGTCCCAATCCTATTTGTTCTTGCCATCAATGACATGAGTAACATCATTTCCTTCTCTGATATCTCCATCTATGCTGACGACATTAAAATAACCAAAACAATCGCATCTTCTCAAGACTGTTCGCTTCTCCAACATGACCTAAATACTCTTTTTACTTGGTGCAATAAAAACTTTCTTGAACTCAATATAAAAAAATGTCAGTTTATGACTTTCTCCCGTAAACGTTTACCTTCAATTTCTCGAACCTATCATTTCCGTAATGTACCTGTCCCTATTGTTTCCTCAATTACAGACCTTGGGGTAATATGTGATAAAGAGCTAAATTTTCGCCCTCATATTGATCATATACTTGCCAAAGCTAATTCTTCTCTTGGCCTTATCAAGCGTTGGTCTAAGGAATTTAACGATCCATTTTTTACTAGATCTTTATATGTCACATTTGTCAGACCCATCCTTGAATATGCTAGTCAGATTTGGTCACCCTACCTCATCACTCACTTACATAGAATTGAAGCAGTACAACGAAGATTTCTTCGTTTTGCTTTGCGCAATTTGCCTTCGTCCGATTCCTTTATCTTACCCCCGTTTGAAGACCGTCTACAATTGATCAACCTACATACCCTTCCTCAACGTCGTCATATCGCCGATATAGTATTCGTCCACCAACTTATCTATGACTGGTATCATTGACTCTACGGCCTTGCTTGAATTAATAATTATCAATACAAATCCACGTCATTTACGTTCCGTCCCCTTTTTCCACCTCCCTACACACCGCACCAACTACGGACACTTCAACCCAATCTCCAGATTGTTACGTTCAGCCAACTCTGTTCAAGATATTTTTGATTTTTCCCTCAATTCTGCATCCCTTAGAAGAATTCTGTCCCAAACCCCTCACTAAACCTTCTTCCCATTTTAGTTTTAAGCTATTATTAAGTCTAAATTATACTATAATTAATAAAACACTAATTCTATTGTTTCGTATCAAGCCAAATAAAACAAATTAATAATGAATTGTACTCCCTTTATTATGTTAAAGTATAGATTTAAGTTTATTATGTCTAGTTTTAAGTTCTGCTTGTATTAAGCCTATAATAAATTAAAATTAAATTAAATTAAAATTAGCTTAAGTTAATAGACTTTTTTTGACGTTTGTAAATGTCATATGAAGTAAGCACGATACTAACAAAATAGATTTAGCAGAATTATCGTTTTAACTAATGTCGTTTTTATTTGGCAATCCGGAAGCCTTCCGGACTCTTCTGAAAGTGTTCAATTGGGAAAAAATGACAGTTCTGATTCTGAAAAGAAGAGAAATTTGCTTCTGGATTTGAAATCAGAAGCAAAACCAGAAGCACTCACACATTCATATACTTAAACGTCAACCTCAACAGCTGTGATTTTTGGTATCCAAATTGTGCGAACCAGGGTTGGCCGAATTAACTACACTACATTTTCTACATGATTTACTACGTTTATATGAGGTGTTGAAGCGAGCTTGAAGCTCGCTTCGAACCTTTATATGCCTGTATTGAGTTGAAAATGAGCTTCGTTCCGACCCTAATCCAACTCGATCTTTCGATACTGCATATAAACGAAATATTTAACCACGCGTAGTTTATTGAAGAAACTACATGCCTAATTTAATACAATTTGTTACGTCTGCTACATATTAGTAGTAATAAATTCATAAAAATTCAATATAATAAAGGAAAAAAAAACAATTTTGCACTTTTATGATCTAATGAAGGTTTGTAAAAAAAAAGTTTCATTTACCATAAGGATGAAGAATTGTAGGAATAACTGAACGTTTAATTTAAAAATTCAAATTTCAAATGCATAACTGACAGTTAATTGACAGCAATGCTACAATTTCTTACATTAACTACAATTAACTACATTTAACTACATAAAATACGTAGCAGACGTAACAAATGTAGTTATTTCTAATAGTGACAATTCGGCCAACCCTGCTTTCAACAAACATTTTTTTGATTTTGATTATTGTACGCATTTGATGTTTCACATATACAATCAAACAAAACTTCAGAATCATCAGAAGCAAACAAAAGTGTTCAATTGGGATTCCGGATCGGAGAGAGATTCCGGATTGCCAAATAAAAACGACATAAGTATCATACTTAAACAGTTTTAACATCGTAATAATTCGAATAAAATTTTGCGCAATTGGTTTTACTATGAACTTGGCCAAATATAGGATTTCTGTACACCCAAACTCAACCTCACCCATCGGGATTTTTATGCAAACAAAAAAAGATATAGCTGTTTTTTCCTAAATTTTAAATTTGGCCTTTTTTCCAAATCAAATTTGGCCTTATTTCGCTATGTAAATAGAAATCGAAATAAAGCCAAATTGGCCATTTTCAAAGCGAAATTAATATACATATTTGTAGAAAAAAGCGGATAGGTTTCTGTTAATCATTTTTAATTTATTTTCTTGCAGTTAAACGATGGTGTCAGTTTATTTCAAAGAAAATTCGTCACAGAAGTTCGTCGTTGTGATGAGTGGGAAAGAAAAATTCGTTACATTGAAACCGAACTAAAAAAAGATGGAATCGTGTTGCCCGATATCATTGATGACATTCCGAGAGCACCAAATCCTAGAGAAATTATCGATTTAGAAGCTCATTTGGAGAAAACGGAAAATGAAATTCTTGAAATGGCCCAAAACGAAGTCAATCTCAAGTCAAATTTTTTGGAACTTACTGAGCTGCGTCAAGTTTTGGAAAACACTGAAGCTTTCTTTGATGACCAAGAAGTGCTGAATCTAGATGCAAGTCGAAAAAGTATAACCGGTGATGATTTCATTGCCAATCAAAATCGTGGGCGATTGGCCTTTGTTGCTGGAGTTATCAAACGTGAACGTATTTATTCGTTTGAACGAATGTTATGGCGTATTTCGCGTGGAAATGTGTTTCTTAAGCGAGCCGATTTGAATGAACCTGTAAGGGACCTTATGACTGGACATATGATACATAAAACTGTTTTCGTTGCATTCTTTCAAGGCGAGGAACTCAAAAATCGTATCAAGAAAGTATGCAATGGATTCCACGCAGCTATGTATCCTTGTCCAAGTTCGCATACAGAGCGCTTGGAAATGATCAAAGGTGTTCGCACACGATTGGAAGATTTAAAAATGGTGCTCAGTCAAACGGACGATCATCGAGCAAGGGTTCTAGCCACTGTTTCGAAGAACTTGCCAACATGGAGTATCATGGTCAAAAAAATGAAAGCCATATACTACACTCTTAACCTCTTCAACGTAGACGTCACTCAAAAATGTCTAATTGGAGAGTGTTGGGTGCCAATCTATGACTTGACTATTGTTCAAAGAGCATTGGCGAATGGCTCAGCACAAGTGGGAAGCTCAATTCCATCATTTTTGAATGTTATAAAAACAAATGAGCCACCACCAACATATAATCGTACCAACAGGTTTACCCAGGGCTTCCAAAATCTTATTGATGCTTATGGTATTGCTTCTTACCGTGAAGCTAACCCAGCTCTTTACACAATCATTACATTTCCATTCTTGTTCGCTGTGATGTTCGGAGACGTAGGACATGGTCTGATTATGCTCTTGTTTGGTGCTTGGATGGTCATTTGGGAAAAGAAATTGTTGAGAGCACGAGGTGGTGGAGAGGTTTGGAACATTTTCTTTGGTGGACGTTATATAATTTTGCTGATGGGTATGTTCTCACTGTACACCGGATTCATCTATAACGATGTGTTTTCAAAATCCATGAATATATTTGGTTCAACGTGGAAAGTAAATTATAATTATTCAACTGTCAACGATAATCCATCTCTACAGCTAAATCCAATAAATTTCACGAGTGGTGTCTATCCCGCTGGTATGGATCCAATCTGGCAATTAGCTGAGAATAAGATCATCTTTCAAAATTCCTACAAAATGAAGCTTTCCATCATTTTCGGAGTGACCCATATGCTGTTTGGTATTTTCATGGGCGTGGTGAACCACATACATTTTCGCAGATGGTCAAACATTTTTATGGAGTTCGTGCCTCAAGTTTTGTTCCTGTTGCTATTGTTCGGCTACATGGCATTCATGATGTTCTTCAAGTGGGTTAAGTACAGTGCGAAGACCGATGTTCAAGCCGATTCACCTGGATGTGCTCCATCTGTGTTAATTATGTTCATTAACATGATGCTCTTGGGGTCGAACCCGCCATTGGATGGGTGCAAGGAGCTTATGTTCGAATGGCAGTCTTTGTTGCAGAAGTTATTTTTAGTAGTTGCATTACTCTGTATTCCTTGGATGCTGTTGGCAAAGCCTTTGTACATCAAGCTTACTAGAGGGAAACAAGTGGTAGTTAACTTTCTATCCAGAAAAAATAATTTTAGTTTGATTGATTGTTATTGCTTTTTATAGGTGATTCACAATGAGAGCTCCATGAATGGTGGCCACGAAGATGAACCAATGAGTGAGATTATGATTCATCAAGCTATCCACACAATTGAGTATGTTCTTAGTACAATTTCACACACTGCTTCCTATTTGCGTCTTTGGGCCCTTTCACTGGCTCACGCCCGTAAGTTAACTTATGAATAATCTATACTCATTAAAATTAATATTTATAATTATTTTTTTAGAACTATCTGAAGTACTCTGGGGCCAACTTTTGCATATTGGATTTTCAGTGCCATCGCACTATGTGGGTCCTATATTACTTTTTGCAATTTTTGCTATTTGGGGTTTCTTTACGTTAGCTATTTTGGTCATGATGGAAGGACTTTCAGCTTTCTTGCATACTTTGCGTTTGCATTGGTATGTATATTACACAAGTATATTGTATGTTATGTTTTTAAATTAACATTGTTATTTTTTCAGGGTCGAATTCATGAGCAAATTCTATGATGGTTTGGGTTATATTTTCACACCCTTCAGTTTCGAAAAAATTCTCAATGAGGAAGAAGAAGAATGATTTATAGACAATATTCTTCTTAACGAAAGTCTCGATATTATTGAATTCAATAAAATGTTATGTGAAAAACGCGAAGTTTTCAATAAATTCAAATTATTTTAGAATATTGTTGTTTTTTTTTTTGTTGTTATATCTTCCCAATGACAAATTGTTGCTTTCGATAAAGGTTTCTCATCCTAAAGAATGGAGGGGAGTACCCATTAGCTTACTCATGCATCCAGCTTTCAAAGTATTGTTAAGTTTAGAGATTCTTTTTTTAGTTGCACTACATGAATGTGGAGCGCTCTACTCTCGACTTAATTTGCCCCTCACATTGCGACGTTCAAAACCAATATGTTTAAGATAACCCTTTTTATTTAACTTTCCTTAAAGCTCACAATGTGCTTAAACATTTTAAGAGTTATCTTTTTAGCAATATATAACTGCTGGATAAGAAAAAGTGTCCATGAATATTGATCGTGTAAGAGTTGTATCTCGGAATTATTTAGGAATGCAATGAGTTTTGACTGTCTTATTTATATACGAGGGCAGTCCGATAAGTATTTAGCCTACAAAAGAAAAACCAATATTTTGTAAATGTGGCGATATTTCTCAACATAGTCTCCTTTTAGCTCGATACATTTGATCCATCGATGCTCAACCTCTTTAAACCATCCGAAAAGTTTTCTCGAGGTCTGCAAAGTAGGCCTCCGTGTCGGCGATGACTTACTTTATTCGACTCAAATTTTTGCCCGGCGAGTTTGCAAGCAAAAAAAAGTCGCATGGGGACGAATTTGGAAAAAAAAAACTGTGGATGGGGCAGCAGTTCGTAGCGCAATTCGACCAATTTGGCCTTTTGGTTTCATGGTTGCGCTTGTTGTCCAGAGTGGAGCAAACGCCGCACTCATCGTGCCAACAGCTTTCTTATGCCAAAAAAATTTCATGGTGGATATGACCCACGTTGTCTTTTCAGATACCTCATGTTTCGGCTATCTCGCGCACTTGCAATAGGTGATCTGCCAATACGAGATCGTGGATTTTTGACACGTTATCCTCCGTGGTAACCATTTTCGGGGCACATGGGTTGAACTCATCAAAAACCGATGTGCGACCACGTTGAAACTCCCTATACCAATTTTTGACAGTCGCCATCGAAGGAGAAGAGTTGCCGTACACACCATCCAAGCGCTCTTTGATTTCGCAGCGCTATTTCCCTTCCAAGAACAAGAAGCGAATCACTGACCGATATTGCTCTTTTTCCATTTTCTCTAAAATTCGCGGACAAGCTGGCTTCCACTGAAATTTTAACAGTACCCGCCAAGAGAATGTACTAGACGAAAGTAAATCTCTTTTGCGATACTGGCATCATCGGGCGGTGAGGCTAAGTACTTATCGGACCGTCCACGTATTAAGCTAAACATTTAAGAAAAAATATCTTTGAGATTGAAGATTTTGATTTTAATGATACATTAAATCCAATAAGATTAACATTTCTATTGAAAGCTGCATATTTAGCAAACAAAGATTCATGAATTCCATAAGTTGTTCAATTAAATCTCTGTGATAACAGATTTTCGGAATCAAATGCTTCAATCAAAGCATCATAAAAATAAAATACGCGAATGGGTCGCACGAACTTGGTCCTATGTAATAGACTAGGAATTTCAAAAACGGATGTTATTAAAGAAAACTGTTCATAAGGATAAAATGAATTTTTTAAATTCTTTAAGTAGTAAGAGATTAAAACAGAATGATATGCAAGTATGAATTTATGCAAGAACAAAAATTATAAGTCGTTGTAGTGGTTCCTTAAAAAAATACGTTTTTATGTACAAAATTTTGAAAACATTTTTAAGAAAAAATTTTGGTACACCAACCTTAAGTTTTTATTATCGTACGAATAAGAGTCTAATTTCCAAAACAAATACTAGGCCGTTCTTGAGATATCGAATTTTTCAAAAAAAAAAAAAAAACTTTTTTTTCTACAAATTGAAAAAATATTTTGTTTTTAAGTTTTGAAATGCAATGTTTTTTAAACTTTTTAGGAGCTTCTTTATAAAAAATTTCATTAAAATCCGTTATGCCGAGAAATATGAGAAATTCAAAATTCGAAAAAGTCGCTCTATGGTAGGTGCAGTCAGTAATGTCTAGATTTCAAATTTTTTTTTAATAAATTATAAATCGTAAAAATGTATCAAAAGAAAAAAAATTTTAGCAAAATTCTCGGAACCGTTTTCGAGAAAAATACGATTTTCGAAAACCATTTTTTAAAATTTATATAGAAGGTACCGTTAGTTTTAGATAAAACAAATTTTTTTTTCTCGAATCTCGTATATTATGTTAAGAAACTTTTATTTGTCAAGTTTGAAAAAAATCGATTTTGGGGTTTTCGAAATATTGAGTTTCCAAAAAAAAAAAATTAGATTTTTTTTTTAAATCCAAAAAATTAAAAAAATGAAAATTTGAATATGTAATAATACCGCTGTACCGTTTTCGAGAAAATCAAAAACAAAAAAATGAACCCAGGGGGTCTACCAAAAATAACATTTTTTTGGAAAAAAAAGAAAAAAACGTGTGAGGGGAAAATTTAAAACCCATATGTACCAAGTTTGAAGAAAATCGGTCGAGCCGTTAGGCTGTAGTCGAACCGACAGACAGACAGACAGACAGAATTGCGAGACCCACTTTTTTGGTCTTCGCTATCATCGTAATGTCAACTTTGATCAAAATCTCGAGTTCGATTTTTTTTACGAATGCATAACTTGCCTTATAGTACCTATAAGTCGCAAGTAAAAATAATATTTTAGAGACTGTTAATGGATGATTCAGTGTTGGCAAATTAATTAAACGCTAGTTGTACGGTGGTAGATATGTGTTGATGATTTCATGGATTATAAAGAAGAAATCGTTTTTGTGCAGATTCCAGTCGATTCATAGTAGTTTTTGTAACTCGGGCTTTGGGCAACAAACAAAACTACAGTATTCGATATTCGATCGCAAAAGACTGCAGTATACAGTTTTCAAGGTGTATGGGTCTCCAAATTCTTTTTTAAATGAGAGCATGGTTTAACTAGGGTAAACTGCCCAATTGTTGGCACCCCCCCCCCCCCCATTTGATTGGCACTTACAGTTTAAATAACGCGTATTTTTTTTATAATTAGCACACACTCAAAGGTTTTTTGTATACCCTTAATATGTCAGAGACACAGCGTGAGCATTAGGAAAAAAGGGAGGGGTTAGAAAGGAAGTGTCGGTGTACATTGGTTTTGAATTCTTGAACATTGCAATGACTGGGAAAGACAGAGCGTGGTAAGGAATTCCACATTCGCGTAGTACGGATAAAAAACGAATCTCTGTACTTCACAGTACGAATTGAATTGTTTAAGGGGAGGAATGCAACTGGCTATTTCACTAGAGCAAAATCCGTTAAAATAACGGTAAAAAAGGGTGAGGCAAGAAACATTACGACGATGTTGGAGTGACGTAAATGAGCCAATGATGTTGTTGTCACCAATCATTTTAAAAGCTCTTCTTTGAATACTGTCCAAGAGACTTAAGTAAGTTACTGGAGCACCAGCCCATAGATGGGAGTTATACTCAAGTTTTGGACGTATATAGGTTTTATAGATTGTAGCCAGATCAGAAGGAGAGAAGAATTTCTTGCACCGTCTCAGAAAACCCAAACATCTTGCGGCATTTTTGGCAACATCGCGTATGTGATCGTTCCACAAGAGGTGGTTCGTGATGCACATACCGAGAATATCAAGATGTTCATTTTCATTGATGCAAGTGCCATAGATAGTGGCAATGGGGGTATATCACGCTTTAACGATACAAGACAGCATTGAGTTTTCGAAGCATTAAATTCGAAGCGGTTTCTTATTCCCCATTGTACAATGCTGTTTAGGTCGTGATTTAATGAACTTATCATATTTTGTCGTTGCAGTTCCACATCCGAAGCGAAGGGATGTGAGTCTAAAAACGAATATGAAAAGCTAAGAGTACTATCGTCAGCGAAACAGTTAATTGGATTAGAAGTTACAGACAGGAGATCATTAATAAAAATGAGGAAGAGGGTTGGGGACAAAACGGAGCCCTGGGGCACACCAGCATTTATATTGTGTGTTTTAGACTTGAATCCGTCTAGTACAACTTGTATTGAACGGTTCGAAAGAAAATTTCTAATCCAACGAAGTAGGGATTCGTCGATGCCGAAAGCACGCATTTTCGATAAAAGAGCAAGATGCCAGACTTTATCAAATGCCTTTGAAATATCAAGTGCAATAATCTTACTTTCTCCGAAACAATGTAAAGATTTGTTCCACTTTTCGGTTAGATAAACCATCAAATCACCAGAGGACCTATTGCTACGAAAGCCATACTGCCGGTCATTAAGAAGCTTTCGTTCTTCAAGATATTTCTTGAGCTGATAATTAACCAGCGTTTCCATGACCTTGGAAAGAAGGGACGTTAGTGCGATCGGTCGATAATTTGAGGGAGAAGAAGAGTCGCCTTTTTTTGGAATCGGCTGAACAAATGCTGTTTTCCATCTACTCGGAACGAGCCCAGAAGAATAGGATAGATGGAAAAGCTTACGCAGGGGTTTTGCTAGCGTGGAAGAACACCTCTTCAGAATAATAGCGGGGATACCATCCGGACCAGCGGATTTATGTATGTTGAGATCTTTCAAGACTCTTGCCACGGTACGAGTACGAAAAAAGATTTTTCCCATAGAATCACTAACGCGCTCAAGAATTGGGGGAGTCATGACACTAACCGGCAAGGTGGAATTTGCTGCGAACTGCCTTACAAACAAGTTAGCTTTATTAATAGAGCTAACGAAAGGAGTCT
Organism: Chrysotoxum bicinctum; assembly: GCA_911387755.1. Lineage (NCBI taxonomy): Eukaryota > Metazoa > Arthropoda > Insecta > Diptera > Syrphidae > Chrysotoxum > Chrysotoxum bicinctum. Next base: position 84,072,337 of record OU426988.1, on the reverse strand, counting down.
CATTGACAACAAGCGTAGGAACCGAGGAAGAGGAAGAATTCCTCATATTTTTTACAAATGACCAAAAATTCTTACTGCCTTTGGGACATTGCAGTATTTTTTGCCTTGATTTTTGATCATGTAAAAATTTGGTCCGTCGAATATGGGCGTTGCAGGCCTCCCTGGCTTGTTTGAACTTTTTCCGGTATTCCTCAGTTGGGTTGGCTCTAAAACACCGGAAGCTTACCTCTTTTTCCTTGATAACCTCTTTACAGCTCAAATCAAACCATGAATTATCCTTGGGTCTGATACTTTTAACCCTATTCGGGATAAAACGTTTCATTCCCAAAAGAATAATATTAGTTATCATATCTGCGCTGGAGTTTACGTCACTATCGAGGAAGCATAGTGACCAGTTAAAGATCCTGAAAAAGTTATTCAAACCGTTCCAGTTGGCTTTCTCGTACTGCCATACGGTTCTTCTAGGAGCTCTTTCTCTAACTGGATTTGTTTGACACGAGAAATTTGCAGATATAACCAAATAATACTATGGTCAGATGTGCCTAGAGGCGTCAATACACTTATTGTGTATTTATCAGGGTCAGAGGTAAGAAACAAGCCAAGAGTATTTTCTGCTCGGCCATTAACGTCCGATATTCAAGTAGGCTCGTTGACAAGCTGAGTAAGGTGGTTAAACTCAGCAAAAATCTCAACACACATTCCTTCGGGTGTTGTCTGGCCCGAATGGAGAAGCCAAGAAGAATTGTGAACATTGAAATCGCCCGTAATAACGATTTCAGTGCGAGGATACAGGGAAACAATTCTTTGGATGGAGTCGGACAGAGTATCAAATTCGTGAGAAGTTGAAACTCTATCCAGATTTGGGCTTCGATAGAGAAAACAATAGTGTATGATGTGCTTATTAATGGAAAATTTAAACCACATAAAATTGAAGAAAGAGTTGGTGCAGCGACCATATTGTGGTAAGAACTGATATGCAACATCATTCCTAATGTAAATGGCGAGACTATGATGGGAAAAGAATAATGGCACCAAGCTATACCCATGAATAAAAAATTCAGTAGGATCGGAATCCTCACCTCCTTGGGTTTCACTCAGTGCCTAAACAGCTGGCCTGTTAGAAACAGTGTGGATATACGCAGCCAGAAAATTCGCTCTCAGCCCACGAATATTACAATAGTCTACTCTAAAATAACCAGTCATTGCAATATAAAAAAAATAACAAAAACCAAAACAGACGAAATCTAAGAAAATCACTGTGTAAGACTAATAAAAAGTCGTTTCAACACAACATCACTAAAAAGTGTTATGCCTTTAGTAGTGACGTTGAATCGATCCGAACCCTACCAATCAGAACAGTAATTCTCTATACATCTGTTATCATACGACCCAGCAGATGCAAACACTGAGAGAGCTTATATGCCTAAGCTCAGCACAATGCATGCACCCACCCACTAGGCCACACAACTGTAGGAAAAAAAGGAAGGGAGGGAAAATGTCACTTACCGTGCTACTGACATAGGTATTTTTTGTTGTAATTTATTCCTATGAGTGCTTGATTTTTTTGTGTTCTTGTTTTGTTGTTGTGGCTATTTGTTTCTTTTATATTTTGGGTTTGGGTGATTAGTTTTGTTTGTAGGTATTTATTAAAAGATTTTCTGTTTGCTATTTTTTTTTGTTTTTTGTTTAATTAAATTGTTATGTTTTGTGGCGCGTCTGCGACGGGGATAGAGACGGGGGCAAAAAAAACGAACGGAAGCACAGCACGGCACGAGGACATCGACCGACCTTTTCATACGCTCACTGACAACAAGAGAAAGCAGTTTCAATATCATGTGTCGATGTTACTTCTGGTGTTCCACAAGGGAGCCATTTACGACCACTCCTGCTTTTGAATGTTAATTTATTTATTAACATAACTAAATTGCTAGTTTTACAAACAAAAAAAAATTACAAAATTTCTAACAAAGGCTTATAATAAGATTTTAAACAATTTCATTGAAAAAATGTTGATTTAAATTGACATGAATTTATTATTGTTTTATCAAACAAATTGTTATATTTATGATTGTAGAAATTAAATAGTTTAAACATTTTATTTAATGGAGAAAATTTCTCATAATAATTGGTATGATAGTTTGAAATATGTATAATCTCCGGTATGTTCCTCAAATTTCTTTGAGGAATATTAAAGTTAATACGGGACAGAAGGTGCAAACAGTCTATGTTACCGTTAATTAATTTTACAATGAAAACAAAACATAAATAGGAACGTCTGTTCTCGAGACTGGGTATATCAATTAGTCGAAGTCTGTTGTAGTTGTTATAAGGTGGGAGATCATAAGGATTACCCCATCCTAGTCCCCTGAGCGCAAACCTAATAAATCTTTTTTGCACCTGTTCTAGTCTATTTTTACGAGTATGACATTCATAATGAGGTGACCAAATCTGACAAGCGTATTCTAGAATGGGGCGAACAAAAGATATAAAAAGCTGCTGTCACGAAAGGGTAATAAACGAAATACCAGAGCTTTAAGGAATTGTCCCTGCCTGATGTATGTCGACGATCTTAAACTGTTTTTAAGTATAAGAACTATGTACTTCCATATGCATTAATCTTCAAAGTATGACATTTTTTGAGATGCCTTGCCGATCATCTTCTCTATAGTAGTGAGTGTTGTGAGGAAAGCCTAGCTTCGCCGCATGCTCGCCTATTGGCCAGTGTCAGCTACAGCTAGCTACGATCCCGGCTATATCTTGCCAGGGTAAACATATCAGATCAAGTGTTCGGGAATCGGGATTTGTTATAGATGGGCCAGATCCGGTTCGATTCACAAAGAAATCCAACACCACCAACAAAAGGCTCCATCTTTGAGCTGTATCTTAGTTTTGATAGCATCAGTTTGGTTTTGCTTTGGTTAACACCTAGTCCACAACTCGTGGCCGAGTTACTAACTTTCCTTACATCCGTTTCTGTGATTTCACAGAAGAGCTCATGTTCTTAAATGCTTACTTTTCTTTAGGCTTAGTTTGCATGATTTTTTATTTTTTCCAGAAATCAGCGATTCTATTTAAACATGTTTCTGCAATAAAATTTTTTATTTTGGGTTATACTCAAATTTTGTTTAGTACAACCTATAGTGTTTTGTAAATTATCTACGAGTTAATGTACCTACTAAAACGGTTCACATAAAAATCCCAAAAAAAAAATCCGAATGAGACTTTTCCTTATCAAAAAATATCGGTTTTATTAATATTAATAACAAATCACAAGCTAGCGCACATGATTTGTAACTTGTGATGCACTCAGAACCGTGATAAGAGTTTTTTTTTTTAATTATTGTTATTATCGGGAATGTATGTACAATATGGTACCACGAAAAAAGATTAACCTACAATCTTCAGAGGAATCCAAATATATTTTAACTGAGAATGCTTTCACTTTGTAACTTAACTCACATTAACACGGCACGACTTTGAAAAGTTAAAAAAAAGAGTTCGGTGGATTGAATGGATTCTTATATGAATTTCAGACTCGATAAAGTCAATTTTAATGATTTTCTTTAAATTTAAGTGCTTGTGTGGTTTTAGTTTATATTTAGAGATGTTTTTCTTATATCCGGTTCTTCAAGTTGAAAATTGCATGATTCTCGTCTCGCGGTTTGTTTTTTGGTAAACTGATTGTTTTTCAACTGATTACTTTAACATACTTCAAAGATTAATTTTGTTGATCTAAGAAAGCAGGCATAAAAACGCCACAAGTCGAATATCAATAGACAGAATAGCCAAGTTACGTAGCCTGTCTTGTGCCACAGAGAAGCAGTTAAATAACAGGTTTTTGTTTCAATAGACAATTTTGTAGGACATAAAATTTTTCCTAGTTTGTATTGAAATAGCGATTTTTAAAAATAAATAGTTTCTTAACTTCTCATAAAATGAATATTCCAAAACTAGTAAAAAATTAGAGATGTACAAATTATATTCATATTCCAAAATACAACTCAAAATTTTCTGTTCAGAATTAGTCGTTAGAGCTTAGTCACTGTATAGCTTAGAATTAAAAAGTTTAAATCATGTCTTAACATTTAAAAACCTTTCTGATATAAAAAAAATTATTTTCAATATTTGTAGATACAAAACAGGAATTGAAAAATACTCAAAATGGGAAGCATGTTCCGTAGTGAGCCGATGGTTCTTTGTCAAATTTTCATACAACCCGAAGCTGCTTATCCAACTGTTTCGGAAATGGGTGAAGTTGGATGTGTTCAATTTCGAGATGTGGGTACAATTTAATTTATGAAGAACATAAACAAACTCTAGCATATTATATATTTCCTTTTTTCATATCTAAATATTAAAGCTAAATGATGGCGTAAGTTTATTCCAAAGGAAATTTGTAAGTGAAATTCGTCGATGTGATGAGCTGGAAAGGAAAATTCATTACGTAACCACAGAAATTAAAAAAGAAGAAATGATGTACGAGATCAATAACGACATTGACATCCCGGGGGCAATGAACCCCAAAGAATTGATTAATCTAGAAGCTCATTTAGAGATGACCGAGAGTGAGATGCTTGAACTTACTGAAAATGAAGATAAGTTAAAATCAAATTTTAATGAATTGAATGAATTGCGTCAGGTCTTGGAAAATACAGAAGATTTTTTTTCGGATCAAGAAGTTCTTAATCTAGACTCGAATCGTATGGGTTCTAAAGAAGTACTTGTCAATAAGAGTGAACGTGGAGAATTGGCTTTTGTTGCTGGTATCGTTGAACGCAAACGGCTTTTTGGATTGGAACAAATGCTCTGGCGTATATCACATGGAAACGTCTTTTTAAGACAAGCCGAATTGAAAGAACTTTCGATTAATGAATGTCAAAAGACGGTTTTCGTAGCTTTCTTTCAGGGAGAAGAGCTTAAGAGCAGGATCAAAAAAGTATGTACAGGATTCCGTGCTACCATGTATCCATGTCCCAGTTCTCACAATGAACGCGATGAGATGATTGGAGATGTTCGAAGTCGATTAGAAGATTTGAAAATGATTTTAAATGAAACCAATGACCACAGGCGCAGGGTATTGGCTAATGTTTCAAAGAACTTACCCACATGGAGCATCATGGTCAAAAAAATGAAAGCAATATACTATACTCTCAACCTTTTCAATATAGACGTGTCGCAGAAATGCATGATAGGGGAGTGTTGGGTTCCAACAACAGACCTAAAAATTGTTCAAGATTCCTTAGCACGTGGATCGTCAGCAGTCGGAAATTCTATTACATCGTTTTTAAACGTAATTAATTCCGATGAGCCAGCACCGACCTATAATCGGACAAATAAGCTTACCCAAGGTTTCCAGAGCCTTATTGATGCCTACGGGATAGCTTCCTACCGCGAAATCAATCCAGCATTGTATGCAATTATAACTTTTCCCTTTTTGTTCGCCGTAATGTTTGGTGATGTAGGACATGGCTTGATCATGTTCCTATTTGGGGCTTGGATGTGCATTTGTGAGAAAAATTTGTCGAAAGTTCAAGGTGCTGGAGAAATTTGGTCGATCTTTTTTAGTGGACGTTACATAATTTTACTCATGGGAATGTTTTCAATGTACACAGGAACAATCTACAACGATATGTTTTCAAAGTCAATGAATATCTTTGGTTCGGCATGGAGTATTAACTATGACAACTCAACTGCCATAGGTAACCCATTTTTACAGTTGAATCCCAAAGATTCCACAGAAGGTGTTTATCCAATGGGCATTGATCCTATCTGGCAATTGGCTGGAAACAAGATCATATTCCAGAACTCCAATAAAATGAAACTGTCCATCATCTTTGGAGTCAGTCATATGCTCTTTGGACTTTTCTTAAACGTCGTGAATCACATTCATTTTCGCCGATGGGGGGCGATTTATATGGAATTCATTCCACAGGTGCTATTTCTAGTACTCCTGTTTGGTTACATGGTATTTATGATGTTTTTTAAGTGGGTTAAGTATAATGCCCGAACTGAAGTTCTTGCCGATACACCAGGATGTGCCCCTTCTGTGCTAATCATGTTCATTGATATGATACTATTCAAGTCAACTCCGCCATTAAATGGTTGTAAGGAACACATGTTTGATGGACAGAAATTAATTCAGTCAAGTTTTGTTGCAATTGGCCTTTTGTGCATTCCATGGATGTTGTTTTCGAAGCCATTGTTCATTTGTATCCGCAGGGGGAAAAGAAGTCAATTGGTGAGTCCACACTTTGTTCTATGAATAACTAATGTTAAATAAGGGTTTTTCAGGTTAATTCAAATGTGAATAGTAATCCAGATGAAGTGATGAGTGAGATTTTTATCAAGCAAGCTATTTGCACCATTGAGTATGTTCTTAGTACGATTTCCCACACTGCATCGTATTTGCGTCTTTGGGCTTTGTCGTTGGCTCATTCACGTATGTGTTTTTTTATATTTTTATCAACAAATATAATATAGTTTTATAAGCTTATATTATTGCAGAATTATCAGAAGTGCTTTGGGATAGAGTGCTCTCGAGTGGTTTATCAATAACATCTACCTTCATAGCTCCTATTATTTTGTGCATAAGTTTTATATCTTGGCTCTTTTTTTCTATCGCAATTTTGGTGCTGATGGAAGGTTTGTCTGCATTCCTGCATACTTTGCGTTTACATTGGTAAAAAAGGTATATTTTGCTTAAATCAATGGTTCTCTTAACAATTTCTTTCTAGGGTCGAGTTTATGAGTAAACATTACGAAGGTGAAGGATATGCTTTCTATCCGTTCAGTTTTAAGATAATTCTTAAGAATTAATGGTGTAATTAATATTTATTAAATTCAATAAAATCTCCGACTTAATAAAAATAAAATGAAAAAATCTAAGCCGATTTTAAAATTCAAAGCTTTGTATGTTCATTTAAAAGATACAAATAAAATCTTTAATGAAAAAAAAAATGATATGTAATCTTAACAGTTGTTTCACAAAAATATCTATCGACAAACAAACTATGACTTCAAAAACAGATTTGAATTTCTTAAAAATTAAAACCTAACAAAACAAACCTTTAATCTTTAAATAGTTTTCTTTAATGGAATTGCTATACCGACCGCTCTCTGGAACTAACATAATAAAATGCACGACTGGATCGCACGAACTTACTCTTATGTGAAAGAATTTCAAAAACGAATGTTATCAGGGAAAAACTGCAGTTGTAGTGGTTTCTTATAAAAATAAGCTTATGTATATAAAATTTTTAAAACATTTTTAATAACAAATTTAGGTACGCCAGCATTAAGTTTGTATTACTGTTCGGATAAAAATTAAATTTCAAAACAAATATTTAACCGTTTTTGGGATATAGAATTTTCCAAAATAAATGATTGTTTCTTTTAAATTCAAAAAGACAATATTGTTTTTTTTTTTAAGTTTTGAAATGCAATGTTTTTCAAACTTTTAAGAAGCTTCTTATAGAAAAATAATCAAAATCCGTTATGCCGGTAATGAAAAATTCAAAAATTTGAATGGTAGGTACAGTCAGTGATATCTTAATTTCAAAATTTTGTTTTATTAAATTGTATATCGTAAAAACTAATTAAAAGAAAAAAATATCAAATTTCTAGATGCCGTTTTCGAGAAGAATTCGATTTTCGAAAACTATTTTTTAACATTTTTATGGTGGGTACCGTTATTTTGAGGTAAAATAAATTTGCCTAGTTAACAAAATGGAGCTTGGGGTTTTCGAAATATGGAGTTTTGAAAAAAAAATTTTTTTTTTAAATCAAGTTACGTCTGACACTGAACCTACATATATTAAACGGATACACCCTCCTTCCCCTACCTAGCCTACAAATAAATATAAATTAATATTCATATTTCATTTCACGCAAATGAAATATGAATATGTACTTTGAAAATAACTGCATTCCATTCCCGTCGGAACTATTTTCAAGCTGTTATATTCCGATACCTGGTGGAAGAGTTCATAATAGATTTTAAGTCAGTTTTAAATCTACGCTCTACTTGGAAAGTGCAGCCGTGCCATGGACAGCGTCTTTCCTCGTACATTTTAATTCAATTATAAAATTATTAATATAAGAAAATATATATTATAAAATAAAGAAATAAATAAAAAATAAATAAATAATCTGTTTTAGTTAAACCGCGCAGTAAACACCGTAATTGGCGCAGTTGGCAGTGCACTAAGCACAGGTAAAAAACCATAAATTTGAAATAGTATTATAGGAATATAAAAATTCATTTTTTGAAATTCATGTCGATGAAAAAAAATTATTTCCTCAAATTTATATTTTTAAAAATTTGAAATACCACTTATCTTTTTATTTTTTTTTAGAAAAAATTTATAAAATATTTTTATTAATATAATTAATTAATTCTTCTTCTTCTTCCTTTTCTTCGGCGCTGTTATGATCTCGATGTCGAGGGGATCATAACTCTCCCACGTATCTGCTTCACACTAGTGATCCGCCTGTGGGGTTCGCCGGGTTGACCTCAGAAATCGGCGGCAAGCCTCCCGGTTTTGTATTGTTCCATTTCTGAGGCCAATTAATTAATTAATTAATATAATAAGTTGACAAAATAGTAACTTTATGTTGCAAGTAAAAATATCTTAGCACGTCTCTTAAAAACCTATGGTTTACAAGTAAATACTACATATTAGGTCATTTTCTAGATACGTTCTACTCAAGTTAAACACCCATAAAAGCTGTTGAGCAACAGCGCGGAATCTTTCATCCAGTTACAAAAACATTCCAGAACCTCTTAATTTTTTATTAAATGATGTAATTATTTTCGAGCGAATTGGTTAAGGCTATCGAATAAATTGCGTCGTAATTGTAAATATGTAAGTGATTGGTCTCATGCTCAAAAGCAGGACAATAACTTCCAGCATGAGAAGTTTTACTACCACCAGATCGGTGAGTCGAGGTACCCCCCAAGGTGGGGTCCTTTCGCCTCTCTTATGGAACATGGTAGTAAACGAACTACTAACATCAATGGAAGCAGAGGGTTTCAAGGTGCTTGCCTATGCTGACGACTTTGCAATATCTGTATCTGGGAAACATCCCCAAGTTCTCTCAGAACTCCTACAAAATGCCTTAAATAGGCTAACAAAGTGGGCTAAGCAGTGTGGCTTGGACGTCAATCCACATAAAACAGAATTAGTACTCTTTACGAGAAGGTACAAAATTTCTCAGATTAACCCACCCAAGATTAAAGGAATACCATTAAGCTTTTCCGACCAAGCCAAATATTTAGGCCTCACTTTAGACAAAAAACTAAATTGGAAGGCAAATATTGATGAAAGAGTCAAAAAGGCTACCGTAGCGCTTTTTACTTGTAAAAAGGCAATAGGATCAAAATGGGGCTTCTCCCCAGAAAATAACCCACTGGCTATACACCTCGGTAATCAGACCGATACTCATTTATGGAGTTGTCGTATGGTGGACCGCACTGGACAAGATGGTAAATCTAAATAAACTCATCAAAGTCCAGCGGTCAGCAGGTATGTGCATCACAGGAGCACTTCGCTCAACACCAACCGCAGCCCTGGAAGTGCTTTTAAACCTAACACCTCTTGACATCTTCTCCAAAATGGTGGCAGCCAACTCATGCGTGAGGCTTAGAGCCACCTCTCAATGGATCAGTAACAATACTGGTCATACAACTATCTTAGACAATTTCAGATCTATCCCAGATCGCTTAGACCACCCCAAAAATGGTATTCGATAACAGCTTCCTTGTTTCCATCCCTTCAAGATCGTCTTGGGAAGAAGAGAGACCCCTGGCAGACAATGCGGTACACTTCTATACAGACGGTTCAAAGACCGATTACGGCGTTGGAAGTGGTATCTATTCGAAACAACTGAATCTCAGTCTTTCATATAGACTTCCCAAACAATGTAGTGTATTCCAGGCAGAAGTAATGGCGATTAAAGAGGCATTATCCTGGCTCAAAGAAAACGTTATATCTTGCAAGGATATACGAATCTTCTCGGACAGCCAAGCCGCTCTCAAATCTCTCGCGTCTGTCTCCACAAACTCTCAAATAGTCCACGATTGTCGATCATCTCTGAATGAGATGACAGAACAGTTTAATATTCACCTTATTTCGGTGCCGGGCCACAGAGACATTCCGGGAAAATGCAAAGCCGATGAGCTCGCCAAAAACGGAACACTTCTGCCTACTGTTAAACAAAAACATAACATAGGAACACCACTTGCTACATGCAAATATCTTCTCAAACAATATGCTCTAGAATCAACAAATGCTAGATGGTCACAGGGTACCACCTGCCTGGCAACCAAACAAATATGGCCAAGCATAGACCTAAAACGGTCAAAAGGCTTGATCTCCCTGAGCAGACAAAACATAAGCTCCGGAGTTATAACAGGACACTGCCTCATAGGTAGACATGCTTTGAGGCTAGGAGTCTACACAAATGACTTCTGTAGAAGCTGCATGGACGAGGAGGAAGAGGAAACAGTCCAACACCTTCTATGTACATGTCCAGCACTCTCCAATAGAAGGAATAACTATCTCGGTAATCCCTTCTTCGGTAATACCAGTGAACTGGCAACGATCGACACAAAATGTCTCTCTAACTTCATTAAAAGCACGAAATGGTTTGTTTAAATTCATTACTCTCCCATGAGTTACTTCTTTAGTGGTATCACAACGGATCCTTGAGGTCTAAGTGAGTCAACAACATATAGACAGCCACTCCAACCTAACCTAACCTAACCTAAGTGATTCGTCAATAAAATGATTTCAAATGAAATGGAGTTTACCTAATTTCAATTACCTAAGTTCAATTGACGGGTCTGGCAAATCTTTTTATTCTCTTTTCTCTCCTAATTGAAAAAAAAAATATTTAAGGCGTTTTTTTTCCGAACGTAATCTTTCATGAGATTTAGAGAACCTTTTACCATAATCGGCTAAAAACGTATGAGAAAACCTCTTGACTACCCTTAAAATGTTTGAGTACAGTGCGAGCTTTTCTTTCCTAAAAGTTGAAGAGAATTAAAAAGAAGATATTTTGGCACAAAATTTTAAACAGCCTAGTGTTAAGGTATTAGTATGATACAACTTAACAATTTGCTATCTTTAAAGTAGATTACAAACTCTTTCTTACTTTTAACATTTTGTAACTAGTATCGTGCTAAGGCTATTTTTTTAATAAATTGCTTCTAAACACACCTAAAATAATGACAGTTCGCGCGGCTAATGAAAGTATCGTTGCGAACAGAGCTTTATACTCCTACAGCGCCATCTGTTGGAAAATTGCATATCTACTTTATGGAAGAAACAAAAAGCACTTTTCCAATGTCAAATGTATTTCCCCTTATTCCAACCATCTCAAGCATTCCAAGACGAGAACCTTCGCGAATTGGTTTCGAGAACAACTAATTGAGTATATAAGGGAGTGCTCGCGGTGAGCACAGAACAGTTGATTTTTGACTCTGAAAGTGTGATTGTGGAAAGTATTATTAAACAAGTGTGATTTAAATTTGAAGAAAAGTATTTGAGTTGATTATAAATTGAGATTTATTGTTTTGATGTGCAATGTGTAAATAAAGAAGAAATACTAAAAAGAGTAATAAGTTTTATTTAACGAACCTAGTAAAAATATTACAGTAATTTAATAGTACGTCCCAAGTTGGGCTTAAGGGTAAACTGATGGGAATTCCCTGGAGTATTACGGTTTAATTGTTTAGGGGAATAAATCTGTTGGCTTTTAGATTTTACCATAATAAATTGATAAATTCCCAACATTTTTTCACGTTGAATTTTTTCTATTAATGTTTAATAATAAAAGCAAGTACACATTTGTCTTAGAATTTCGCAAGAAATTCACAATTTTGAATTGGACATGGTTTTGCAACACCACTTTTTATATTATGTTTAAGATCCTGAAGGATTTTTTGTAACTATTACTCGTATATGGTAAAACTTATTTTGTTAAGTGGGCTTTATGTCAATATTAAATATTGATCGGGGGCTTCAGGTTAAGGACAAATTATTAATTAAAGAAAGTTTACGAAGACAGGAAACACTTATTTTGTTAAGTTAATGAACCCAAATATCGGGTTTTAATTTGAAGATTTGAACTTAGAAATTATTAAGTACATACTTCATTCAATGTACATATGTGTACACATGTTAAAACTATAGTTTGTCATTTCAAACCTCAATATTAGCAGTTGCTATAAGAGCAATTACATGTGAATTAGTACTCTGCCTAGTGCCTAGAACTTTTATCGAAAAGCTTAGAAATTAATTTATATATTTTGTTATAAAATTATTCGATATTTTGATTCTAATAACAAGTTAATATTATTTAAAAACCATTCAAAATGTCAATTTGCAGCCTATATTCTAATCAACTTATAATAAATGTATGGACTGTTAGTAGCCAAATTCACCGTAATATTCGACTAATTCATATGAAAAAAGTCAATAGTTTATTTTTCTATAAGATACTCGGCAGTGCCATCAGATGTCTTCATTTATTGGCGCTATAAAAAAAACGTGGAAATGGACATTATTTTATCACTCCTAGATATCTATCTGAACGGTTAGCTATTATTCAATAAATGCAATCTTTTGCAATAAATATCTTCATAATTCTTAACTCGTGAGTCGCGATGCACTTAAAAGTGAAGTGCAAACGTCAACCAATATAACAAAATTTGATAAGATAGTGATCAAAAGTATACTTGTAAAATGCACTATTTTTGAAGATTAGTGAAGGTCTTAAAACAAACAAATTGGCTATTTAAAAAGCAAAATCTATTAGAAAATTGAAGGCAGTTGATCGGTTTTAATAGCTCGGTCAACATATAGTTAGCAAAAAAACCTCCCAGAGGAACTGGATATACCTCGAGGTTCAGACAAATAAATTGTCTGAAAGATATTTTGATTTCATATTTCAAGTGAAAAAAGACATATAAAGAACCCTTGTCATGGGGGACATGTTTCGAAGTGAACAAATGGCCCTCTGCCAACTTTTTATTCAGCCAGAAGCAGCGTATGCATCGGTTTCGGAATTAGGAGAAGCTGGATGTGTTCAATTTCGTGATGTAAGTGAAGTAAAATAAAATGCGTGGCTGAAAAATTGAAGTGATTTGACAATATACTTATTAGATTTTGATTTGAAAACAAGAAAAAATGACAAAATTACCACACAGAAGAAATGCTATAAAAATAAATGTTTTTTGTAAATATTATGTATTAGGTATTAGGTATGTGCAAAAGTAATATTATTTTGACAACTAAAAATGAGTTACATATACAAATTAAACAATGACGGCGGACCTCTAAAATGGCGGAAATATTAAAAATCAAAAACAATAAAAAAGATTTAAAAAGAATCGTTAAACCCGTTGTCGATTGCATTTAAAAAAGGCATTATTTCGAAACTAGAATTTGTTTAATTTCATTTATCTATCTATGAAAGTTCAAAAGGCCACTCAGAGCCGACCAAGTGACTTCCATAAGATCGTAATTTTGTGTATTAAGCGAGATGCATATTAAAAGAGCCCATTAAGGATGACTACGAATAAAATAATGTGAATTATAAGTGACATAGAAATAAGACACGACATTTCTCCGCTTTAGTTCAGCCGCCATCCCTGGAGATAAAAAATCTGAGACAACCACCTATAGACTTAGAACATCGTGCCACACATCTTTCCTATCCTCCTTTCTCTTTATTAACTTCACGCCCGCGCTGTGTTGAAACATTTAAAAAAGGGTAATCATAATCACTTGAGCGTTCAACGTTCCTCTGAGTTTCTAATTTTTGTTATCGAACGTACCTACATATTTATCAAACATACAATGCAATCGTATTTGTTTGTGTCTTTTTTAGATATATTCAAACAATCCAATATTTTTCCCGCAATTTATCCTTTCACTTATACTTAAATCCAAAAACATCTCTATATGGTTGTACATAACGCTTTCCCCCACAACATTTATTTATATATTTTTTGACCATGCACTGTAATTACTATCGCATCGATAGAAATATGGGCGACCAATGCGCCAGTTATACACATTCATACGTAATACGTAGCCATCATTTAAAATTATTATTGACTTTTTAATATTTAATTTCAAGACACTGTTCACGTTAGAATTGAACTTACTCATCAGACTTATTTTGACGTGGTAGAATTTCACAGTAAAGGAACAAACCTATCTATTTCATAATTTAAATATTGTAATAAAAAGAATGCACCATTGGACTCCGCTACGTAACGTAAACTTTGTTTGACTTATGTTTAAACAGAGATGTTGTTGAGACAGCATTCCATTTTTACCCTTATATTCAAACAGAGATGTTATCTGTTTTTACACGAATCCGATTTCAATCTGTTTCTCTTTTGGCTTTTAAATGCATGAGTGCTTTTAAACACAGTGATTTTCAATATAAGTTAACTTTTTTCATGCGAATAGGACTCATCTCTTCGCACTCCTTACTCTACTCAGTTAAGCGAATTTCACTGAGCGAACCCCAAATATAAATAAAGAAAACCACAAAGACAAAGAAGAATGAACGATAACTACGCATTTTTCCCAACCTCAGTAATTGCATGTAAAGCCGAATATACATTGTTCAAATGCATGACAAGCACGTGTAAGTAGATGTGGATGTAGACTTGAAAAAAAATCAAAATCTTTTGGTTTTCCTTCAATCTAGCGTACAGCATAAAATTTTTGTATAAATATGCAAGATTGATGATTGATCATGCATTTATTGGTTCATTTGCGTACAGTACGTTGAAGAGATGAGAAGATGAGAACATAGCATAGCATAAGCACTGATAAAAATATTAAAACAGCAAACGAAAATTGTATGATGAAATGAACAGACAAAATAAAACAAATTACTCGTATAAAATTACAAAAAATTCAAAGAAATTCGAAAAAAACACAATTTTGCAGAAAAAAACTCACAAAGAGCAACCTCTTGCCACTCCTCCGATGTAAAAATAAAAGATTGAAGATTCAAGCTTGATGTGTGTATAGGCAACTTTAACCAGAATTTAGACTTGCACGGGCTTGTCATGCATTTGAACAATGTATGTATATCTGGCTTAACCCCGCCACCACATGTGTACATTATGTCTCTCGCAAACATGCTTACAAATTGCAGTGATATCGCATCGTTTGAAAGCAGTCATACTACAATAATATGCTTGTCATGCAGCGAAAATGTTAAAAAATTTTGTTCGTCAAGCCACTAGATGGAGTGTTCACCTTATAAAAATAAAGCCAATCCCTTAACTTTTTCTTTAGGTTTCTGTACTTAATCTTACTTCCTCTGTCAGAGATTTATAAGCCGATTGACATCATTACCACCTTGTTATGTAATGGAAATTTTTAAATTAAATATAATTGCCACTAAATTTTTTAATCCATTGAAGTCGTAGTCATCATCCAGTTCATGGCTTGACAGATGGAGAACGATCTATATTTTAATATAGTGAAAGCTAAAAGTATATTTTGACATAATATAATATAATATAATATAATATAATAATATATAATATAGAATATTCAATTTCATAATTAAAATAATTATATGGTATGACATATATGTAAGGGACGAATTAAATTTTGACGTATCGAGAATATTTCATTGCAGATGTCAACTGATTGCCCTGAACAACATTTTTCGGTTTTTTAAATGTCAACTCTGAAAATGCAAAAGAAATGTTGGGGTATTGAATTAAGTCTAGCCAGCAATAGAAAGTAATAAAATCGAGATTTCAGTACTTAAAGTTTCCAATGTAAGCACGATATCGTAAGTATGCAATATTTCCAATGTAAACAGGGTGTTAAATGCAATCGTCGGTAAGGTAGATTGCTACACGGAACGTGTAACGTAACGGGTTACACGGAACGTATAAGTTTTACCCACGTTTTCGATTCACTCTATTGCCGGGAAAGATGTTTACACATCAAAAAAAAAAATCAACCGCGTCGTCAAAACTACCTACATAAAGTAAGCATGAATAATTCCGAAAATAAGTTCTAGCCTACAATTTTCCCCAAATATCCCTTGGGGTTGGGTACGATATCCCACTTTTTATAATCTCGTTTTTTTTTCAAATCCTTATAATCCCTCTTCTTATTACGACGTATAAACAGTGAGGTATGTAACCCCCCTGCTTGGGCACACTATTGGATTTGGGGTAGGTGCGAGGTTGGGCGCATGCAAAGTTTCTTTAGCAGTTAAAGAATCTGGAAAATAAACAACATAAAATCAATCAGTTTTAGCTACGTATTCTAAAAAACGGGATAACGAGATTTTGAATAAACGGGATTTTAAAAAGCGGTATTTAAAAAAAACGGTATTATAGAGGACAGTATTTTAAAACTTTTTTTGCGGGATTTTTGAAAAACGGGAATATAAAAAGCGGGATTGCGTTACGCTCCCATCCCGTGCACACCATACCTTGATCTATCGGACACATATTGCTTTCGTTAATCAATTAATTTCGATATTAATTTAAATTTTACATAAACGTGATGAAGAACTTCAATTAAGACGTTTTGGTCATTCATTTTATAATCCAGGCTAAACGGATGAACTTTATATTTGGAACACATAATATTTATGTAGTTCCCAGGCGATAAATTGATTTTATTTTTATTGTTTTATGAATGGGGAGCTTTTATTTCTGTTTCTTCAGTTTTATCGAAAACGGGTCTTACGATTTTTAAAACCTTTAATTAATTTTTGCCTTACGGAAATAGCGCGGAGGTTTTTTTATTTCTTTGAAAATTAGACACGTTGAATGACTCTCGTATAATCGTATCTTGTAGATGCTTTTTTTTTCAAATATTGTTTTTATTTTGTGTCCCGGTACTCCTTAAACATTTAGCAAATATTGAATGAAAGAAGTAACAAATAATGTTTTTATACAAACAAACAAATACATTTTTCGTATTGGTACTTTTGACTTTTGACTGCTTTAGAAAGTTTTATACCTCTTATCCCTAATAAAAATAGGTCAAATTTATAAATAAAAAGGTGTACCAATCAATTAGCTTCAGCATTTTGCATCTCGGGACATCGGGTTTAGCTGGTACTCGTATGTACTACATATGTACACTGAATTTTATCGTGTTCATTGTTCGTTTAAGGAAGAAGTCTTCTGCAACCCGTTGTTTTCCGGGATAATAAAGATGAATTGCGTTTTATTAATAATAATAATAAATTTTTTGGATGACAATTATATTGCAATATTTTAATGCCTCGACTTGGCTTATAAAGAAACCTAACACTCCCCGTATACCCGTATATACCCAAAGTTGGTGTGTATCCGAGGCTTTCAGTACTTCGTAGATTGCAGCTAGCCAACCTGAAAGACCAGATCCTTGGAAACGTTATTTTATTCTAAGAGTTAAAAATAAGAAATCAATGGCTCTTAGCTTTGAAGTTTTCCACGAATTGCTGGCCTTCTTTTGTAATGCCTCATGGCGTAATATAACGCTGTTACGCCGAATATCTAAGATCGTTACTGCTTCTTGCGATAAAGTGAAAAATCCTCGAAGTGTATATCTTGTCATGAAAACCTGTTCGCTTTCGGCAGTAAATTGTAGGTCCCCTCCATGCCTGCTGACGAGGCATACGCAGGAAGGTTGAAAGTTGTAAATCTACGCACTGTGTTGGCCCTTTTTTCTGTGTTTTCTATCATCGTTATAGTAAGGTCTGATTTGTAATATTACAATTGTTATATTATTAAAAAAAAAAATTAAATAAATATTTTGTACTTTTTTAGCTAAACGATGGAGTTAATTTATTTCAACGAAAATTCGTAGGTGAAGTACGTAGGTGCGAGGAATTGGAAAGAAAAATTCGTTACATCGAGAAAGAACTTTCCAAAGAAGGCATTATACTACCTGAAGTAAACGACAATATCCCAAATGCACCAAATCCTAGGGAAATAATCGACTTGGAAGCTCATTTGGAAAAAACCGAAAATGAAATGTTGGAATTAAATCAAAACGAAGTCAACCTGAAATCAAATTTCATCGAACTTACTGAGCTGCGTCAAGTTTTAGAAAATACTGAAGGTTTCTTTTCGGTTCAGGAAGTGCTGAATCTTGATTCAAATCGCAGATATTCTATCGATGGAGTTATAAATCATAGTGGGCGAGGAGAATTGGCTTTTGTGGCAGGAATTTTAAAACGCGAACGAGTTTTCGGATTTGAACGAATGCTTTGGCGTATATCGCGTGGCAATGTTTTTCTGAAACGTGTTGATTTGAATGAACCATTTAAAGATCCGACAACGGGTCATGAAAGTCACAAAACAGTTTTTGTAGCATTCTTTCAGGGTGAAGAGCTTAAGAGTAGAATTAAGAAAGTTTGTTCTGGATTTCATGCGGCCATGTATCCATGTCCTAGCTCACATGCTGAACGCCACGAAATGATTAAGGGTGTTCGAACACGCTTGGAGGACTTGAAGATGGTATTGAACCAAACCGACGACCACCGCATCAGAGTTCTAGCAACTGTTTCGAAGAATCTACCTACTTGGAGTATCATGGTCAAGAAAATGAAAGCAATCTACTTCACACTTAATCTTTTCAATATGGACGTTACCCAGAAATGCATGATAGGTGAGTGTTGGGTCCCTACAAATGACTTGATGATCGTTCAAGAAGCACTAGCTCATGGATCTAATGAGCTTGGGAATTCAATTCCATCGTTTTTGAATGTGATCAACACAAATGAGCCACCACCTACTTATAATCGGACAAATAAGTTTACTCAGGGATTCCAAAACCTCATCGATGCCTATGCGATTGCTTCTTACCGTGAAGTCAATCCGGCACTGTATACAATTATTACGTTTCCATTTTTATTTGCGGTTATGTTCGGTGACGTCGGTCATGGCTTGATAATGCTATTGTTTGGATCTTGGATGGTTATATGGGAGAAGGGTTTGTCGAAAATGCGAGGTGGAGGAGAAATTTGGTCGATCTTCTTTGGTGGACGTTACATTATACTTCTGATGGGAATGTTTTCCATCTATACCGGGTTTATTTACAACGATTTGTTTTCCAAGTCTATGAATGTTTTCGGTTCTGGATGGAGGGTTCACTATAATTATTCTACTATCAAAGACAACCCATCTCTACAGCTGAATCCGAAAAACTACACAGTTGGCGTCTATCACATGGGGATGGATCCGATTTGGCAACTAGCAGAGAATAAGATTATTTTTCAGAATTCTTACAAAATGAAGCTGTCCATCATCTTTGGTGTCACTCACATGTTCTTTGGTGTTTTAATGAGCGTTGTAAATCACGTCCATTTTCGGCGATGGGGAAGTATCTTCATGGAGTTTGTGCCTCAAGTTTTATTTTTGCTGCTGCTTTTCGGTTATATGGCATTTATGATGTTCTTCAAGTGGGTTAAATACAGCGCTGACTCAGAGATTTTCGCTAACACACCTGGGTGTGCGCCTTCGGTATTGATTATGTTCATTAACATGATGCTCTTCAAGTCTACACCTCCGTTGGAAGGTTGCAAGGAGCATATGTTTGAGGCTCAGTACTATTTGCAAATGGGTTTCGTTGCCGTTGGGTTATTATGCATTCCATGGATGTTGCTTTCTAGACCTCTCTACATTCATTTCAAAAGAAAGAACAAGATTCATATGGTGAGTTCAGTTCATGTATTCAAAAAGTTTCTTATTAAGATCCGATGAATATAGGTGAATCAGAATGGTACTGCTCCAGAAAGTTCTACAGGAGGTGGTGCTGCTGGTGCCGGACATGGCCATGATGATGAACCCATGGGAGAGATATTAATTCAGCAGGCCATTCACACCATTGAGTACGTTCTAAGCACAATTTCTCATACCGCTTCATATTTGCGTTTGTGGGCTTTATCGTTGGCTCATGCTCGTAAGTCCTATTTATATATAGACAATCCAAAGAATTGAGTGTTGCATATGACGAAACCATGATTATGTGGCCATATAATGTATGTACATTTCTTTACCGAATTCTTGCACGAAGGATCAGGGCGGGATTCTGTAAAAAAAAAGTCTTTACCAATTTGTTATTAAAGTGAAAAAGTGGGGCATTCATACGGGTTAAAAGACGCGTGCATGTGTTGACCTGTTGTCTTATGAACATTTTATGGACATGTGGGAAGATGATGCATTAGCGTGGAAAAGTATAACTTACAATACACTTTACGAATACATAACTTAAGACAATTTTATTTTATTGGCTGTAAATCCCATTTTTGGCTTCATAGTAAAAATTACACCTTATATAAAGCGGGCTGTCTAACTACATAGTTCTGGTTCGTGGTGAGCATTTGGACCAATTAAAGACATTTTCCTTTATTTATTAAATTACCAGAATATCATAATCTCATATGCAACACTTCTTTCCAGATTATAGAAGAACTTGTTCCAAATAAATATATTAAATTTTTGTTTGCAGAGCTGTCTGAAGTACTTTGGGGTAGAGTACTCTCAATAAGTTTTATAATACCATCGTACTTTGTAGGTCCTGTAATGTTATTTGTGATTTTCATAGTTTGGAGTTTTTTTACAATGGCCATATTGGTAATGATGGAGGGATTATCTGCTTTTCTACACACTTTGCGACTTCATTGGTAAGTTAAAATGAGTATTGTTTTCTCAAGGTTATTTACCACATCTTTTTTGAATAGGGTTGAATTTATGAGTAAAATATACGAAGGTGCTGGCTATGCTTTCACTCCTTTCAGTTTCCAAGATATTCTTAAAGCAGAGGATGAAGAAGATTGAATAACAACTTAAAAATGTTGAAATAGTTCATAATCAAAATGATTATTCAAATAAAACAAATTAATATACGAACTTATAAAATCATAAAAATGTGTTTTAAAATACATTATGTATAATATATATACATATAATTTAAGAGGTAAGGCGGTTCAAGTTGAATAATGAGTTTATTCATGACACGAAGGAATAGGCCATGGTCATCACTTACTCCAAATTATGAGTAAGTTCTTACATACATATAGTGATTTTCTATTAAAAAAATATTTTTTTCTTAGAGGAAAAGTCAAACAATTAATGACAACAAAGATGTTCAAGGAATGCAAGTACTTATATGGTATTGTTATTGCATCAATCAACTAGTCGTTGCACTGTCTATAAATATTTTGTATAATTTATTTTTCCCGTTGGCTTACATGCGTCGATTGAGTCGTACATTTCTTGAAAAATTTGTTTGTAAACGGAACTTTTTGAAAGCACTAAATATTATACTGAAATCTAAAATACTTACTATTTTGTCTTGGGTTTTTCATATTCATATTTTTCGACCTGAATACAAATGAAAGATTTTTATTAGTTTTCTCGAAGCGATATTTCAGTAAGAAAAATTCGAATTAGAAAATCTTAAAAAAAACTCCAAATAAAAAAAGAATTATCAAACAAGAATATAAGGTATTAAAAGAGCTCTAGTATAAAAAGAGAAGCCAAACACTTTTCACTTTATAAAAAATTTATTTCATGTAAGGTAAAAGTGCGAAGTTTTTCACAAAATTGGCAAATTGAAAAGACTTTTTCGATTTTTCAAGTTATTTTTGAAAAACAAAAAGTGTTTCACTTATTTCAAATATAACCAAGGGTTGTATCTTAAGTTATAGTTAGGCCGATCAAATTGGTGTCATTGTGAGCATTTGACATATTAAGAGCTGAAGTCAGTAAGAATTTTTAGTACAAACCAGGTTGCTGAACAAGAGATGGCAGTAAATGAACCCGTTATGAACCAACAACGGCAACTCCCATCGGTATTCCGGATTCAAGTTAACCTACTTTACAATCAAAACAAGATCGATTGTGAGAGAGATACGAGAATGTGGTGTCCTTGTAAGGCTGAAAACACACCGGATAAAGCAAAACGTTTTTTATTCGATAGTCAAAAAAACATTTTTTATTTGAACACACACCAAGCGAAACAGAATAAAACAAAACAAAACGTTTTGTTTTTTTGTTTCGTTTGGTGTGCGTTGAAATGAAACAAAATACGAACTATCGTAAAAGCTTAACTCCGGCTGAAAGATTATAACTCTACGGCAAATAAATACAAATAACAATTTTGTGTTTACAAAACAGACATTATGTGTTTATTCATAAGAAAAGAGAAAAGCTTTTAATCTTGCCAATCTTCAAATGTCATAGTAGCAAGTAGCAATCCACAGCTTATCAATAGTAATATTGGCATGTTCCTTATCTTTATAATTATAGATAGGGCTTCTTGCCTTAATTAAAAAAAAATGAATTTCTCTCCATCTACGTAAACGTAGAAGCAAATAAATCTGTAAAGTGCAACGAAAGAAGAAAATAAAAACAACGGAGTCAAAATTTTGTTTTTCAAAAAACAATAGCTCAGCTATCGGCAACGAAACATGTTTTTCTGTTTTGCTTTTGTTTTTATGTTTTGTTTCATTTGGTGTGCGTTGCGCCATAAGAATGTATGCAATTATCGTCAACGACCCTTGTTCGAAACAGTTTTGTTGCATTCGGTGTGTGTTGCTCGTATACAATAGCATGTATTTTCGACAACCACCATCGTAACACTTCAAAACAAAAACATGTGTTTTGTTTCGTTTTCTTTGGTGTGTTTAGTCTCATAAGAAACAATGTTCTCTTGTTTCACGAAACAAAAAAACATGTTTTGCTTTATCCGGTGTGTTTTCAGCCTAATGGTTACCATTAAATGGCAATTATGATTGCAACGTCAAAGCATAAAGTCCTGAAAGTATGTACCTGAATCCTGAGAACTGCTACCAAAAATGAGCCACATATTACGTATAAAACAATAATTTAAAAAAAAATCCCTTACATAAATTCATAATTGCTAAGATTAAACTGTTAAAGTAGTTTAAAAGCCATTTAAAACTTTTGAAAAAAAAATTTCAAAAATTCGAAAAATATTTTGTTAACGTTTTAACATGAAAGGCTTTTTTAAACCTTTAAGAAGCTTCTGTATAAAAAAAATAGGTATTCAGAATTAAGCGAAACAGGAAAAAAATTATCAAAATTCAAGGTGCTATTTTCAAAATTGTTTTCCTACATATTGTAGATTGTGTTAAAAGTTTCAAGAAAATCGATCTTGTGGTTTTCGAAATATTGAGCTTACAAAAAAATATTAAAATTTTTTTAAGTCCAAAAAAAAAAATAAAATGCACGACTGGGTCGCACGAACTTCCTGTTATGTAAAAGTACTTTGGAATTTAAAATACATTTTATAAATATAAAACATGGATTCAATGATATAAAAATGTTTAAATGCATGAAATTGCCCTCTAATTTTCAGAAAAGTATGAATTTATGCAAACAAAGCTCAAAAATCATTTTATTATTAAAATCATTTTTTATATACAAAATTTCTTTAAAATTTTTCAAGAACAAAATTTGGGATGCCAATTTTAAGTATTTAGTAGTATAGATTTTAGGAAATAATCTCAAAAAATGATCGTTGACCCAAGAAATATCTTTTGGAATATTTTTATAAACAATATTATTTTAAACTTGAGAGGGCTCCTGCTAAAAAATGTTGATTAAATCGTTAGAGCCGCTAATGAGAAAGTCGAAAATCAAAAAAAATGGTTCTATGACAGGTACCGTTAATAACGTTTTTTCTTGATTTTTTTTTAACGAAATGTAGTCCATGCCCATAAGAGCACATTGAATTTTTTTTTTTATCAAAGACGGTAAAGCCGATATAAATAAGATTTACATTACGGGTATATGGGGGGTACCGTTAGTTTTCGAGCTACAAAAAAATTTCAATTTCCCCTCTAGGGAATCACCAAAGACCTTTAAGTACCGAGCTTGAAGAAAATAGCTCTAGTGGCTTAGGCTATAGGAAGAGGTACAGACAGACGGTAAGTAGAGGAAAAAATCGAAAATTTGAGGTTTTCTATTCAGGGGGCGTGGTATCCGCCCACTTTCTCTGAATTGGTGTTGGCTGAAGGGAGCACTTCCGACTGCTGTAAAACGATGAAATTTGGTAGAACGGTAGGGCTCAAAATACATATAAAGGAACAAAAATAAAAATTGAGGTTTTCCATTCAGGGGGCGTGGTATCCGTCCACTTTCTCCAAATTGGTGTTTGTTGAATGGAGCACTTCCGACTGCTGTAAAGCGATGAAATTTGGTAAAGTGGTAGGACTTAAATTGCATACAAAGAAAAAAATATAAAATTTGAAGTTTTCCATTCAGGGGCGTGGTATCCGCCCACTTCCTCAGAACTGATGTAAATTATACATGGCGCACTTCCGATTGCAGTAGAACAATGAAATTTGGTAGAACCGTAGGGCTGAAATTGCATATAAAGGACTAAGAAGAAAAATCGAGGTTTTCCATTCAGGGGGCGTGGTATCCGCCCACTTTCTCCAAATTGATGTTGGTTAAATGGAGCACTTCCAAGTGCTGTAAAACGATGAAATTTGGTAGAACGGTAGGGCTCAAAATACATATAAAGGAACAAAAATAAAAATTGAGGTTTTCCATTCAGGGGGCGTGGTATCCGTCCACTTTCTCCAAATTGGTGTTTGTTGAATGGAGCACTTCCGACTGCTGTAAAGCGATGAAATTTGGTAAAGTGGTAGGACTTAAATTGCATACAAAGAAAAAAATATAAAATTTGAAGTTTTCCATTCAGGGGCGTGGTATCCGCCCACTTCCTCAGAACTGATGTAAATTATACATGGCGCACTTCCGATTGCAGTAGAACAATGAAATTTGGTAGAACCGTAGGGCTGAAATTGCATATAAAGGACTAAGAAGAAAAATCGAGGTTTTCCATTCAGGGGGCGTGGTATCCGCCCACTTTCTCCAAATTGATGTTGGTTAAATGGAGCACTTCCAAGTGCTTTAAAACGATGAAATTTCGTAAAGTGGTAGGACTTAAATTGCGTACAAAGAAAAAAATATAAAATTTGAAGTTTTCCATTCAGGGGCGTGGTATCCGCCCACTTCCCTAGAACTGATGTAAATTATATATGGAGCACTTCCGATTGCAGTAGAACAATGAAATTTGGTAGAACCGTAGGGCTCAAATTGCATATAAAGGACCAAAAATAAAAGTTGGGGTTTTCCATTCGGGGGGCGTGGTATCCACCCACTTTCTGAGAAAATGTTTAATTTAAATGGAGCACTTCTGATTGCCGTAATTAAGGTAGGTATGTTAGTGTTAGGTATCTTGCCAGGACAAGAAGAAATAATTCAAGCGCAAATCAAAGCAACCAATAACAAAAAGAAAATATACCAAAAGAAATAGGAAGCTTTAAACTAAGTTGAGTACACCCTTCTATCTTTCCGTATCTTTCGAGATTTTGACATGGCAAAATATTAAAATCTTTGCAAAAAAGAGTGAGATCAGACCAAAAACATAAATGTTAAAAAAGAGCCAAGTTCTTCGATACAAAAACCTTTGCGTAACAAGTCAGCCGTGAAAAGTACTGAGATCTAAAAGTGCGCCAAGTTCTTACTTCATGAAGGTTTAATACTGAATATTTAAAGTAGAATAATATTGAAACAGCTACAATGTAATAGAGAAATTTTATTAATTAATGATTACTGACTAAAATTTAATGGGTTCACTTGTCAAGTTTTTAAAACCTTTCGAATTTGGGCATAAAAAAAAACTTGCCAAGTAAACCCATCAAATTTTAGTCAGTAATCATTAAATAATAAAATTTCTCTATTACATTGTACGAGTAGCTGTTTCAATATTATTGTACTTTAAATATTCGGTATTAAACATTCATGAAGTAAGAACTTGGCGTATTTTTAGATCTCAGTACTTTTCACGGCTGACTTGTTACACAAAGGTTTTTGTATAGAAGAACTTGGCTCTTTTTTTAACATTTATGTTTTTGGTCTGATTGTATTTTAGAACATTTAATTTGAAGAAGTTACAAAAAAGTTAAACCAAAAACTACACCTTGAATATAAAACAAAAAAGAAAGTGAGAAAAAAAAATAACAATTACATCTCCATTTAAAATGAGACATTAGTTATTTTTGTTTTTACTCGCATGTTAAGAAGAAAACAGAATTAATTTTAAATAATGAGTACGTAGCTCTCTACGAAACTGTGCTTCGCTACTTACTCTCCTTATGTGCCTCGGAAGCGAGTTCCACAGTCGTATTACGTTGACGAAAAACTTTCGCTCAGAAGTTGGACAAGCATAACGGAGATGTCTGACATTTTGGGATTTATTCGAGGACCAAACTGTATCCTATTGAATAGACTACATGGTTCCTGATTATAGATTATATTGAACAGTAATACAAGAGTTCGAAAGCGGAATAAGTAATCAAGGAAAATCGTATATATTTGTATATAGAGAAATTTTAAACACGGTCAATTCTCTACAACCCGAATATATAACTTTAGTTATTGTTAAAAGCTGCAAATGCGATGTAGTCATTTGCAATAGATCTCGCACCCGTATGTAATAATATTGGTATAACTAGCGTTTTAGCCTATAACAATCGAGTTGTAATAGGGGTTTAATATTGCGAGGACCATAATTTGCAGAGTAATCTGTATACCTTACCAACGGCAGCATTTATGTATATGTCCCAAGACAGTGTACTATTGAAGAACATACCAAGATTCCTCAGTTAAAACATAATTAATGCGCTAAGTTGTTTAAGTTTAAGGTAGGGAAATATTTAAGGTTAAGAGTCTTCCTACTTATAACTATGCATTTGGATTGCGTAGGGTTCAAAAACAAACCATTAGATATTGGCCAACGAGAAATGTCTTCGAGGTCCCTATTAATTGATTATGCGCAATTTTCAATAAGCCCAAGAGGACAACTTTTGTATATTTGAACATCGTCAGCATACATTTAAATGAATGATCCATTAATATTTTCGGGATGTTCATTGATATAAAGAAAGAAAAGGAGAGGTCCTAAGATAGAACCCTCAGGGACTCCTCTAGTTGTTGGAAGGAAGGTTGATATGTTATTGCCAATTGAAACTGCTTGTTTTCTAGCCCGAAGGTAGGTTGATAATAAGCGTACTGCAGAAGGTGAAAAACGATAAAAAGCTGTAAGTTTGTGAAGTAGGTTAGTGCTTTAGAAAAATCAAGCAGTACAAGGAATGTTACATGTTTTTGAATTTTGTTTTTTTTTAATCTGTGGAACAGTTTAAAAAAAAAATATTTTATAAAATTAAGCATTGGTAGGTACACATTATTTTTTGTCTTAAAAAAATGAAAAAAACGTGTGGGAAAAAAATTTTAAAATGATATCAACCAAGCTTAAAACAAATCAGCCGACCCGTTGGTGACTTATGGCTGTGAAATATTTTTGAAATGTTGCTATGCTTATAGTATACGTCATACTTATGGTTTACGGAGGTATGACAAGGTTACTAATTTTTCATCTCGCTTCTTCGATATGCGTTTTGACTGTAGGAGACAGCTTCGTACCCTTAGTCTTTTTTCAGATTTGTTCTTAACCAATAAGCCGACAAAACCTTATGAAACAATTTGTGTCGACAACTAAGAAGACTAAAAACAAAGCAGCACAGTTCAAAAATGATCTTTAAAAGCCCCTTGTCATGTTAAATTTCTTAATAATTGCGAAAGAAAATTTTTCTATTTATAAAATTCTTTTAAATTTCTATTTCTAAATTGTTATTGATTTCATCTCTTATTATTGTACAGAGCTCCCATAGTAAATATTAATTCTAATTAAGTTTAGCAATAACCTATAAGATATTGCATCTTCCTTTGTATTAGCAATCAATGAAATAAAATATTAAATACATATAAAAACATATTAATTCGTTACGAATATTTTTATTTTTATTTTAAGTTACCGTTTTATATGTTTTTTTTTTTAAGTTTAAGCACTCACAATCATCCACAAACAGTACAATTTAGGTTTACTCTTACTGTGGGGAGTTATTTAAATTCCTTTAATTTCATATTTTTAATTTTATAGTTTTAACTGTACCAGGTTTTTAGATGACAATAATAAATTATTTGTAAATTACGAGGAACATTTTGTTTAACTGTATTATTAGATACAATGTATATTTGTTGTTTTAAATCTACGTTTAATGCAAGAATTTTATTTTAGAAAACAAGTGGTAGTTCTGCAAATGCAAGAAATTTTGAACATTAACTGTTTGAAATACTGCATTTTTCGAGAGACATTTTGTAACACACAAGTTGAAGATACATACAAAAAATATATCTTTGTTGAAGATAAACTTTTTAACTAACCCTTCTTTAGTGTGAAAAACGGAGTGTATGGTTGGGATAACTAGGGTACTTTTTTAATTTAATTTATGACCTATTTATATTTACTTTAAGTGTAGTTATTACAAGGTCGGTGAACATACAATCATATATATGTACATATGAGATGAAATTTTTTTATTTTGATATTGATCCAATGGAATCTAAAATAAGTTTTCAAAATTAAACGATATTCGCGCTAGTCTGTTTTAATTTACACTTGAAGAAGAGACAATAAAATTATGGTTTGACCTTTTTAATTTAAACCGCAAAACAAAGATACGAGTATAACGAACGCGAAGCAACGTTTCTTCCAGGTCACTCAGTAAAATGTAAAAATCATAACTGATAAAAAAATGTTGATAGTGCTTTTATCATTGTTCCATTGTTTTTCCTCGAATTATAATATTTAATTTGAAGAGAAACATAACTTACTTATTTTTTGTGAAGCTAGGTAACCTTTAATAAGTGCTATGAGTTCTAGTACGCTTTATTTCCTTGCACAAGAAAATGGCATCTATGAAAACGTCCCCTCAGTCGATCCAGCTCTAAATAAAATCTACGAAGAATTTTTTGAGGCAATTTCAGCAAAGGACTTAATTCAAGTATGTATTTGCATTGTTATTTTAGAATAACTAATTTATCATTTTAATTTATTTTGTATTTTATTTTTCTTTCCAACTTTAAGTGCCTTCGGCTGCTTACAGTCATCGATGATACATACATATTTTTAAATCAACTAATTTTCATCTGCGACTCTAAGTGCTGTAATACTAACTGCATAGCCTTAAATCTGTGTCATTTTGCTGCTTTAAATGACTGTGAAGAGATTAGTCAAGAATTACTTCAGCATGGAGGAGATTTGAGTAGGAAAACTGTGGGTGAGTTGATAGAAAAATATTCGAGTTTTTGAGGGATTTCAAGTGATATAAATAATAACAATTTAAACTATATGCGATAAAAATCTTAGGTCTTTTTCATAGAACCTGAGTGTGTCACGAGACAAGTAAAAAGGCGTTTTGATTTTGTAAAGCATTCCACATTCGTGCATTGCTGCAAAAGAAATAATTATTTTTAAAGCTTTTTCCTAGATTTTATCAAAGAGACTCAAGTTGGTAATTTAAGTAACTGCCCGAATATGGGAATTATACCGAGCTTTTGGGCGAATATAGGCTTTATAGATTATGGCCAGATCAGAAGGGGTGAAACATTTTCGAAGGAAACCTAAACGTCAAATATTGAGAAGCTGAGTCATCAGCAAAACAAATTAATGGATTAGAAGTTTCAGACAAAAGATAATTAGTAGATATGAGAAAGAGAGTCGGAGACAAAACGGAGCCCTACACCAGCGTATATTTTATGAACTTGAGACTCAAAACCGTCGAACACATCAAAATCTTAGCCATCCTTTGATGGAATTTGACAGTTTACGTCTTGACGAATAGAGGACGAGTTCAGTTATGACGTACAAAGTGTATTTCGTACAAAATGTCAGCCGAAAACTTTTTGACACTTTTTAATCCATGTACAAAGTAGGCATCATTCGATGTTATTTGGAAATTTATGGCTTACAATAATAGAATATTTTGTGAGAACTACCAAAGCCATAAGTCAATCTTATCATCGAAATCGAAATTAAAAAGTATTGAATCATTTCAGTGAAATGAAAATGATCGAATGATCGGTTGATTGAAATGATCGGATCATTTTCGTAATCGATTGTTGAACGATTCAATCATTTGAAATGAACGATTTACTCAGCTCTAATACGAATTTGATATTTTGTTTGTTTGTTAACGCATTCTTGTCAAACCAGGGGGATATTTTATTTTCGGGGAAGATTTGAAAACAGTAACGCATAGAATAAAGCTAGAACTACATGCTCTCTTTTTCCAACTCATTTCAAATTTCTATCTTCCATCTCGAAAAACACAAAAAGTAACAGTTGAAATGGTTCTAAATTTAACTTTTTCACTTTTTGAAAACACTAAGGCTAGGCGCGCACATTCAATTTTTAGTTTCGCAACTGCTTGGTTCGAGCAACTAAGAAGTTTGTGTTTTGACATAAACTAAACGATTGCCCATTTATTTGCGCTATTTTATGTAACATATAATTATATGCACCTGCGCGGACATTCAACCAAATAGTTCATCTGTTTTTTAGAGCAACGAAACAGTTGTGCAACTAAAATTGAATGTGCGCGCCTAGCCTAACACGGAAATTGCACGATAGATGTAGTTAATACTTTTAATACTTTAAGACCTAACTACATTCAAATTCAAAGAGTGAAAAGTGCTGTATTTTTCCAAACAACAACAAAAGCAAAAGTTAAAATGGTTCTAACTTTTACTAAACTTAAACCACAGATAATTATATATATAATGTATGACAGTAAGTCCCCTATTACACAATAGCCGTGTTTTTTTGGAAAAGTTATCCGTAGTACAGTAGGATTTTATATGAATAAAAAATACAACATCCGCAGTAGGATCGCTGCCGATAAAAGAAGAAGTGATATCCTGCTGCGGATAGGTATTTGACGTTTATTCGGGTATCGGCAGCGGTCCTACTGCGGATGTTGTATTTGTTATTCATATAAAATCCTACTGTACTACGGATAACTTCTTCAAAAAAACACGGCTATTGCCTCATGAGACATGTCTCATTTTTGACTTTCCTTTTAAATTTGTATCCCGTGAGGCAAAAGCTATTACACGTTGAATCATGTCTCATGAGACTCATGTTTCAAATTTGGCAGTTGTTCGTATTTTTTAATGCATCTCATTTCCTCATATATGCTTTCTTTTTCGAACTTATGTGAGCCTCCTCTCGTGAGACATCGTGTAATAGGGGACTAACTGTATGACAGTATAGTGTAAATGTATGCTCTATTCAGCAACAGATGTCGTTAATCGATAATTATCTGTGCTAAAACTGTATGACAGACAGCAACAGATGTCCGGGCATTTCTTTGCAATTTTTATTTGTTGTTTTAAACAATTTATGTGTAGTATATTTAAATAATTTTGGCATTGTGCACATCTATGCAAAAAATGCTTTCGTTTAATATGTAATTTATGTCCCATTGGTTTTTGTGGGCCGCGTAAAGTGTACCACAAAAAACATGTTTGCCGTTTTATTATATGATATTTAGAAATTTAGAAGGAAAAAAATAAAATATCAAAATCGCATAGGTATACAATAAGTATGTATATGAACAAAAATGTAAACAAAAGTAGGAAATAAAACATAACAACAAAAAACCTCAAGAACAATATAGACATACAGATGTATGTCTATAACCCGTTATTAACAATTCATATCGTTATTGTTTTGTATTTTCAAATTCTCATTATCAACTTAACTGATTAAAATTAATTTTCTTATGCAAAAGGCTCTTATAACTTTAAATATATATATCAAAAGTTATAAAAACATTTTTTTGATATTTCATTTTTTTTTTGTAAAATTGGAATTTCAAATAGCATAAATATTTTATTTTAATTTAATTTTTATTTGCACGATAATGGAAATTTAAACATGGCTTACCGATATTTTTTTTTCTTGAATATTATTCAAAAATTGTATATATGTACATATAAATAAATATTTTTTTTAAATCACTCCAACTATTTAGCGAATTGTTTTATCAATTTTAAAATTGATTTTATGCTTTTAAACATTTTTCTCCAACAATTTTATTCTAACAATATACAATTCTTAAAACTTTTCTTGAACATGAAAGGAAGTTTGTGAACTTTTGCAGTTTTAATGTTTTATTATTTTTTTCACTAAATTCTTCAATACATAACTATAATATTATAAATATGAGAACGGATTGTTAAATATTTATTTTCAGAAGTTACAATATCAGAAAATCAGAAACATTTTTTTGAAAAGGATTCCTTGATTGATCTTATAATTCGACGATTCAATGAACCCGTGAAATATTTTAGACATATACTTGATGGATACATTGAAAATTCAGATCTTGGCAGTTCGTATGAATTCAAATTTGGTAAAGAGTTATTTTAAACTCACAAAATAAAAATTAGATCAATAACATTATTATTTTATTTTGCAGATTTTACACTTTTGTGTCCATCTTCAGGCACAAAAAAACCTGAGCATCAAATGTGTGTTCTAAATGATATTTTAAATTCATTTAATGACGTTTATAGCCCGGAATGTAGTTTTCTGCAACATCCATTGATTGGTAAGGATTGAAGATAATCCATCTTTTTATTTTCAATTAAGAAATTGCTTCACAGAAGTGTATTTAAAATGCAAATGGCGGCATTATCGAAGGTTTTTCTACATTCTGGTGGCAATTCACATTTTGTTTGTTGCCTTGATATCCTCAACTGCTGTATTAATTGTCAATAGTTACAAAATGTTCTTAGAGATACACAAAAATGCTGAATCAAACAAAATCTTGGATATTAAAGGAGATGCGATTATACCTACATTAAGAGCTCTTAACATCCTGCTGTTTCTAGTTGGCTTTCAGCTTTTTTGTCACGCTATCATACAGGTATTTATAATCTTTTTCATTAAGGCATAGATAAAAATAATTTCTAATAAATCTCATATAACTAAAGCCACCCATTTTTAAAATCCATTCTCAATGATTGGAAATAGTTATACACTGTTCTTGCAGTAAACATGCATACAGGAATGGTTGAGAGTTATAAGTCGCTAGTCCATGGATCTTTATGAGCTTTTGCGCTTCAAATTTATTTTTTAAGAATTGTTTTCTATACTCTTGTTATAGAACCAATAGGTTCTTTTTGAATCAAAAAGACTGAATGCTCAACCCATGTTCGTTTTTTGGACTGTAAGCAACCGCAAGACAATTGATTGATTACCCTTACGATACTTGGAAATGAGCCAATAAAACAGCATCAATTTGTCTTTTATTTGCCGTCAATGTATAACAATTCAACAGAACGTTGCATAAAATCTAAAGAATAATCTTGAATCAGATAATCCCTTTGCGATTCACTGGGATGGAAAGATGATAGACAACATTTTTAATCACGAAACTCTTGTTCGTCCTTCAATTTTTGTTTCTCGCAGAAATATCGACCTATTGCTGCTTGAAGTCCCAATATTGGTTCTAGAAATAATGAGGCACACTCAACAGCTATTTATGAAGCAATACAACCATGCGGACTTTGAACTGGCAGTTTTAAATACTGGCCAAATAAATAGAGCTTGCATCAAACTTGAACAAAAGTACCTTTAGGTACATACTTTGGCTGGATGTCTTCATCACATAATATAAACTAGGCGCTCATCTTGATCAAATATTTTACTTTTAAAGAGATTCAAAAATGCTTGTAAAACTAATTTCATGTATAATCCCAAAATTGTAAGAAAATGAAAAACTTAAAAAAAAATTGTATCGTCTTCGTACAAAACACGGATAAAAGTTGGTCACTATTAATGTCTTTCAGAATGGCTAGATGGGTTTGCTTTTTTTATGCAAATATTAACTCTGAAACTAAAAGCAAATTCACAAATGCGCAAAAGAAGAAAGGAATTGAGTTTTCAGTCAAGAGAATAACTGTCGACACCCAAGTTATTGTCACAAAGAAAAGATTTTGCCTCAAGCAATACTTTACAGTAAATAGTTTGAATTTAAATTTAAAAAAACTCATTTCTAAAACTTCATCTAAAATATTTCCCTTTTTTTCTTACTTTAATCTATTTGTTAAATTAAAATTAAAATTAATTAATTTGGAGCGCTTAGGATATATTGAAGCCTTTTTGTGCGTCAAAATTCTAATAATTTTTTTCTTCTTGCTACTCTAGGCCTGCTTTATACCACTGCGAAAACTCATTTACGAATTTGAGATAGTATCCAATCTCTTAACTTCAACTTTTGTATTGATCAATTGTATTTATGGAATAATTCAACCATTGAACTGGCAACTAAAACATCAATTTAAGCTAATTTACTTGGCAAATAGTTTAATTATTTTGCCAGCATGGGTCAATTTGATGTTAATAATTGGACGTATACCGTGTCTTGGATGCTACAGTCTTATGTTTACAACTGTTATGAAGAACTTTCTAAAGGTAATTATAATTAGATAAAGGAGTGGTTAAAGAACAGTGAAGACCAGTTACTTCATTTGGAATTACTTTTTGAGAAGGTAAGATTTTGTTTTTCAAATAGTTATTTAAACTGTTCAATTTAAAGATATATATAAATCTGATATCCACTCTATTAAAAAAAATCAAAAGTGTTTAAGATTTTTCAAAATATTTCAATACTATGTTTACAAAAATTTGATAAATTGGTCAAAAATTGGCAATTAAAATGATTATTCTTTTTGCACAAAAAAAAAAAAATATATTGCCAAAAACATCAATTTGATCCTTTTTTTAATGTTTTATGAGAACCTTTTTCTTTCGGATTTTATTAAATAAATGCATGGTTTTGTATTTTCACTTTGTAATTAAGGTAATGTACAGATGCTGCTTCTATTTGCTTTCCAAAACTCAAAATATTAAGAAAACAACTTTTTGATTTTGTTAAGAAATGGAACTCTAGGAATATTTAATTAAGTAACATACATATTTACACCCATATTAATAAAGATGGCTTAGTGGAGGTTTATCTTTAGTTAGTGCGAAATTTCATTGATAAGACAAATAAGTGACTTTTACTAAATATGATTAAGCTAAACCACCGAAGTAGGTACATAGCTTAGCGAAGGAATAAAATAAATAAATAAAATAAATAGAATTCTCAAACTTGTTTTGTTTTATCAAAAAAATTAAACAAAAGTGAGAAGCTATCAGAATAATTTTGAAAAGAAATAATAATAATATAATAATGATAATAATGGCTCATAGATTTAACGATTTCATTAACTGTCTGGAGTTGCTGGATAATCCGATTTTTGAGAAGAAGACCAAACATTTATAAACCCCGACAAAAATAGAATTAGGAAAAATGAAAGAGTACCATATTCTGTTTTAATAAAAGAATTTAAGTCGTTATACCCCTGACACAAAAAAATCAAAGATTTATATTTTTCACCTCCCCAACTTGCACTTATGTAAAAGACTAAACATTTTAAATAATTGCTAATAGAGCAAAATGTTCATAACCATAAGATTCATTTCTTAAATGACTAAAACAACTCTTTCTCATCATGATCAGTTTATGCAAGAATAAAAATTATAAGTCGCTGTAGCAGTTTCTTAAGCTTTTATATACAAAATTCTAAAAATTTTGGTCGTACCGTCAAATATAGAGATTCGTTTTTTAGTCGCACAACACAATTATAAAATAATTTAGCCGACACAGTTTTTCCGTGCCATTTCAATTTGATTTTTGATGTGTAAACATCTTTCGCGGCGGTAGAGTGAATCGAAAACGTGTGTAAAACTTATACGTTCCGTGTAACCCGTTACGGTGACACGTTACGGTTACACGTTACGGTTACACGTTGCGGTTACACGTTACGGTTACACGTTCCGTGTAGCAACCTACCTTACCGACGATTGCATTTAACACCATGTTTACATTGTAAATATTGCGTACTTACGACATCGACTGAAATCTCGATTTTATTACTTTCCATTGCTAGCTAGAACTTAATTCAATCCCTCAACATTTCTTCACCTCTCGACCAATTAGGCCTATTCTGCCACATTTGTTATTCTGCTATAGATTTTCTGTTATGAATCATAAAAGATTTCCACCTTAAAAGATCTTTTATAT
Source organism: Chrysotoxum bicinctum (assembly GCA_911387755.1). Classification (NCBI taxonomy): domain Eukaryota; kingdom Metazoa; phylum Arthropoda; class Insecta; order Diptera; family Syrphidae; genus Chrysotoxum; species Chrysotoxum bicinctum. The sequence goes on along the minus strand of OU426988.1, from coordinate 84,036,265 downwards.
AATTGGTATTCAGAGGTTCGAACTTTTATAAATGTCTAGTCGCGCACTGGCAACTGTGATCGAAATCAAATAGTTTAATCACCAGTTGAAAGAGAACCGCGCACTGGCAACTCTTTACTCACGCTCACACTCTTTTCTCTCTTGCGCTTATGGAAAACAGCTCAACTATTACGAATTAATTTTAGGCAATCGTTTAGTTTGTGTCAAAACACAAACTTTTTAGTTGCTCGAATTGAGTTGCTTTAAGTGCGCAGTGTGCCATATAAGCCCATATGTTTCATTTTAGCAACTAAACAGTTGCGAAACTGAAAATTGAATGTACGCGCCTGGCCTTATGCTACTTCAAAAACGAGATCTGTTATAAAACTGAACTAAATCTGTTATCATAATCAGCTGTGATTATGTAAAATATTTCATCTGACATAATTTAAATGGATGACGAACAAAAAAGTAAACTCTTAGGCTAGGCGCGCACATTCAATTTTTAGTATCGAAACTGCTTGGTTCGAGCAACTAAAAAGTTTGTGTTTTGACACAAACTAAATGATTGCGCGCACATTAAATTTTTAGTTGCACATCTGTTTGGTTGCTTATAGAAAACAGATGAACTATTTAGTTGAATGTCCGCGCAGGTGCATATAATTATATGTTACACAGAATAGCGAACTCATTTTAGGTAATTAGTTTGTATCAAAACACAAACTTTTAGTTGCTCGAACCAAGCATTTGCTAAACTAAAAATTGAATGTGCGCGCCTAGCCTAAGGCTATTTTGTGTAACATATAATTATATGCACCTGCGCGGACATTCAACTAAGTAGTTCATCTGTTTTCTTTAAACTACCAAGCAGTTGTGCAACTAAAAATTGAATGTACGCGCCTAGCCTTATCTACACACTATGGGTATCCATACAATGGAACACGATTTTATCTCATATGTTTCTGGGAATACCATGGCCATACTCTACTTATATGTTTATATGATATGTCTTTTGATATATTTTCTTTCATTTGTCTCCTTCAAAGTACATTTCATTCACGAAATACAAGATAAATATTCATTATTACTTGATGCACCTGTGTACTTGTTGAAATCTTTTATGATAAAAGTAACAGAAGTTTGTCTTTTATTCTTTTATGATTTTAAACAGATTTTATAACAGATTTTGGCATGCTGAATACCAAAAATGCTATTCGTAAAAGATTTTATGTATGTTCGAATGTTTGACAGTCCATAAAAGTTTTCTTAGCAGATTTTATAACAGATTTTAGCGTGCTGAATACCAAAATTAAAATTCATAAAAGATTTGTTGACAACTCAAACATTTATATGGAAATTCATAGCAGAATAACAGAATAGAAGAATAAAAGATCTCGCCGAATAGGCCTAAATATGTGAAAAAGACGAAAGAAAAATCAACTGGTGTAAAATTTCATAGCGGGTTCATTTAATGTCTTAAAAAATCCACTTCACGTTATTGACGGACGATAACATTTTATTTTATGCTCGCAAAAAATGCATTTTCAGAGTTGAACTTTAAAAATCCAAAAAATGTTCTTCAGGGCAATCAGTTGACATGATGAAATGAAATATTCTCGATACGTCAAAATTTAATTTGTCCCTTATCTGTCATACCATATAATTATTTTAATTATCGAATTAGATATTCTTTATTATATCAAAATATTCTTTTAGCATTCACTATATCAAAATATAGATCGTTCTCCATCTGTCAAGCCATGAACTGGATGATGACTACGACTTCAATGTATTAAAAAAATTAGTTTTTGCCACTAAAATTCGATTACAAGTTGGGAATGATGTCAATCGGCTTGTAAATCTTTGACAGAGGGAGTAAGATAAGGTACAGAAACCTAAAAAAAAGTTAAGGGAATGGTTTGATTTTAATAAGGTGAACGCTCCATCTAGTGGTTTTGTCAAAAAAAAAGTTTTGACTTTTTCGCTGCATGACAAGTATATTTGTTGGCGGCGTTAAGCCAGATATACATTGTTCAAATGCATGAAAAGCACGTACAAGTCTATTATTTCAGTGGCGAGAGAACGTTGCCCTTTGTGGTTTTTTTTTCAGCAAAATTGTGTTTTTACGAATTTCTTTGAGAATTTGTTTTATTTTTTCTGTCCATACAATTATCGTTTGCTGTTTTAATATTTTAATCAGTGCTTATGCTGAGCTGTGTTCTCATCTCTTCAACGTACTCTACGCAAATGAACCAATAAATACATGATCAATCATCAACCTTGCATACACAATATTTCTATGCAGTACGCTAGATTGAAAAGATTTTGATTTTTCTTCAAGCCCACATCCAATCTATACGTGTGACTTTTTCACTAATACACTTACAATTGCTGAGAAAAATGCGGAGTTATCGTTCATTCTTCTTTGTGGTTTTCTTTTTTATATTTGGCGTTCGCTCAGTGCAATTCGCTTAACTGAGTAAGGAGTGCGAAGAGATGACTCCTTTTCGCATAAACAAAGTTAACTTATATTAAAAATCGCTGTGTTTAAAAGCACAGATGCACTCGAAAGGAATCCAAAAGAGAAACAGAGATTAAAATCAGATTCGTGTAAAAACAGTCTATTTTTTATCAGATAACATCTCTGTTTGAATATAAGTGTAAAAATATAATGCTGTCACAAGCAACATCCCTGGTTAAACATAAGTCAAACAAACTTTACGTTACGTAGCGGAGTCCACTTACTCGTACCACATGCCACGAACTACTTTATCGAAGCATATTGTCGCTAAGGTTTTTGGGTCGTGTGAAATGAATAACTGTCGACACGGCATGCAGTGCGAACTTTGGGAATCGATGTAGTATGCCGACATGACGTGTAAAAAGGACCGAACTAGTTCGTCGAAACAATTTTTTATGATGTTATTCGGTTTTAGTTGTTAAATTTTACAAATCGCCTGAAAAAGCAATAATAAAATTCAATCTCCTTAAGTAACAATTCAATAAAGCTCTGATCAACACAAAAAAGTGGTTCTGGAACATTAAAATTCAAATATTTTTCGGTCATTTTCACGTTTCATTTAAAATTTTACAACTCTACCATTTCACAGCTGATTTTGGCATATACTTCTACGTCGGCGTATTGGTGTGTAAAGCGAAGTACTTTGTCGATTAGGTTGATCGATGTGGCGTGTGTGAGGGGTATATATCTTAAGTCACAAACTAGTACGATTGCATTGTATGTTTATTGGGTACGTTCGGCACTCGGACGAACGTTGATGTTTACACATCTTAACCGTGAGTCCTGGCACTCACACTTTTTTTTTTATGTTTTTCAAAATGCATTGCATGCATTTCGAAAGCATTTCTATAAAAATTTCCATTAAAACCCGTTATGCCGATTATGAGAAATTCAGAGTTCTATGGTAGGTACGGTCAGTAATATCTTAAATTCAAAATGTTTTTCATTGAATTATAAGATCGTAAAAATTAATCGAAAGAAAAAAAGTTATCAAAATTAAGGCGTCGTCGTCGTTTTCGAGAAAGGCACGATTCTCGAAAACCATTTTTTAACATTTATATGGTGGGTACCATTATTTTAATATAAAATATTTTTTTTTCCAAATCTGGTTTATTGTATCACAACAAATTTAATTTTCAAATCTTAAGAATATCGAGTATGGTATTTTCGAAATATTGACTTTGGAAAAAAAATTAATTTTTTTAAAAAGTTTAGAAACAAAAATGTTAGTGTGTAGTCGAACTGACAGACACACCGACAGAAAGAATTGCGAGACCCACTTTTATCGTCTTCGTTATCGTCGCAATGTCAACTATGATTAAAATCTCAAGTTCGATTTTTTTACGAATGCAAAACTAGCTTATTGGACCTATAAGTCGCAAAAAAGTTTTTGATAAATTTTCGAACTAGAAAGTATATAAAATAAAATAAATAAAAATTTATTCATTCATGCAATAAAATTGTGAAATGTTGAGGTGTTGAGAAAGAAACTTCATTAATGGAAAACTTTTTAAAAAGAAAAAATGTTATCAAAGAAGGTTATGAAAATATAGATATGGAGATGGAGAAGAATTTTATAAAAATGGTTAACAGCTTCATACGAATAAAACAAACTTGTGACACGATAGAACACTTGGGCGTATGAGTACCTTTATGTTTTATGGATTTTTTTTTTTAAGTTTTTCATTCAATTTATTATTGAACGGCTACTTAAGTTCAATTATAATTTTAGTACTTTTAAAGAACAGTTTGGTCACTTAATTGAAGTTTATATATATTTTTTTTGATGTTCTTTAATTTAATTGGGATTTTAAAATTTGTTTATTTGGTTTCAATAATAACTTGAAAACAAATTCAATTTCTTAACATTTCCAATAAATTAATAATATCTACAAAAAATAAAGTTTAATCAGTTTTTTGGACAATTCTTAATTTTAAGTTTTTTAACAATTATAAGAAAATAGCCAAAAACAGAAGATTAAGAAAAAGAAAAAGAAAGAGGAAAAGAAGAAGAAAGAAATAATGAAAGATGAAATAGGACAAAGTTATGTAGAGACTAAGGAACAATAAGCTAAAACGGTTTGTGTGTCCTTATTTCTTCAATGTGTATCTCTTCAACGTGTGTTTTTCAGCTGTTTTTGCGGGAACATGGTTGTTTTCTATGTTGTCGAAAGCAAGAGCTTCTTTAAGTGCTTAAATTAAGAGCTACTTTATTGTACCAATATAACAAAGCTCAAATTTCATCAATTTGATCAATTTGAAATAACATATTTACTATCTATTGAAATTTCCTGAGGCAGTAAAACAAGGCATCAATCGAAGTACCGAAAATGTAGCAGCCTAGTTCAAAATAATCCAGTTGAGAATTTCTCACTCCAGCCAGACTTATGCCTACTTTCTTACAAGCTCAAATTAATTTAAGAACTGAAACCTGTTAATCATCATCATCATCGATGCACCGAAACTTCTTCGATTCAAAATTCCAATTATTGAAAAATAATTCTGAATTTCCTTATTATGGTTTATTGAAAACTACCTTACAAAATCTTTGAGAATTCCCTTAACTTTATAAAACAGTTTTATATTATATGCATCAAACTATATTTTATATAAAATTTAATGAATGAAAAAATAATCATTTACCTATGACGAATCATTATAATTCCCTTCTTTACATATGTAAATAGTTTCGAATTTAAAGCATACTCTTTTATAATTCTTATAGGTCACCGTATCTTTTATATTTCTTATCGTTGGATTTGCAATGAGTTTTTCACTAATATTTCCCATGTCAAAATATTTCAACAGTCCGTTAAGTGCAATATTGAGGACAATCGTTATGATGATGGGAGAATTTGAGTATTCAGAAATGTTTTCGGAAAATACAGTAAGAACTTAAAATGAATAATATTTGTTTTCATCAACTATCAAAATTTTCAAAAATTTATTACATTTTTTCAGACTGGAATCTCCAATTTCATTTTTGTTTTATTTGTTATTTCTTGTAGTATAATTTTGATGAATTTAACTCAGGGTATGAATTAAAAAAAAAAAAATGTTTTGAATATTAGATCATAGCTATTATTTTTTTTGACTTATTTTTAATAGGCATAGCTGTTAATGACGTGAAAATTCTTCATGAAATAAGTCAAACCATACGCTTGGAAAAGGAAATTAGGTTTCTGTATGAATTCGAATCTATTTTTACTCAGGGGATTATGACTTCAAACAGTATTTTGAGAAAGGTATGTAGTACTTATGCACCTTGTGTGTATCGATATATCGATAGTATTTTTAAATATATATTACATAAATAATTTGTATGTTTTTAATCTCAGATAAAGAAGCGACTTTATGACACGGGTGCTATAAGTAACACTATAACAATTACAAAAAAGAACCGACACATTATTTCGAGCGATATTTTATGTAATACAGTTTTTTTTTAAATTAAAATTCATTGTTTAAAATATTTTCTATATTTTCAGCCAAATTGATTCGATATTACAAGCCCACCAAGTCTGTATGGAATCGAAAAATTCCATATTCTAAGTTTTATTTTAGATGTTTACCAAACCGTTACGATGTTCTATAACTTTTCAAAATAAAAAAAAGGTCATATAAACTAATATTATTAGTGAAAAAATTATAAAATTAGTCACAAACTCTGAAAGTTTTTTTTTTATTATTAATTATGGTGCTTATTTTTAGATAAAGTATTATATTCAAAAACCTTTATTAGGCAATTGAAAGTCATTAAAATATATCTGATGCTTTTATTGAAACGGAAAAGGGAAAATATATGGACGTTTTTTGAAGAAATGAGATAACGTTTTTTACTAAATGGTAATATTTATTCACAAAAGTTGAAATCTTCACTTTGATGAAGGTTTTGGAGCAAAAGTTGAATTTCCATATGCGATAAATTTATGGTAAAAAAAACATTTTTATTATTTATTTTATTATTAGAGTCAGTAAAAATTGACGAAATCTTGCGTCTTGGTTGACCACGATAACATATGTATAACTGATAAGTCAACTATTATTTATGGGCGAAACACACTTTTTATTTTAGGTCATTTTAGCTTTTAATTGAATTGCATACATTAATCGTTACACAGAGAACATTTGTATCATTATCTCCTCTATTATTTCTGAAACTCTTTCTTAAATTTCTACATTCCAAACATACTAACCTGTGAACCTTTCCGAATAGAAATATTTCGACTCAAAGCCACTGAACCAGCCTAATGGAATTATTCAACTAAACCCAATTCAATTCAACGCAAAAGCAGGTCGAAATCGAATGGGTCGAAATGTAGTTCAATCCCGTTTCATCTCTGGATACATTCTCATTTAAGTGAGAGAGCACTTCTAACAATCTCTATACTATTTTAAGTAATTTTAATTTCAATTTTACATATTTATTGCTAAATAATATAAAAAATACGTATATGAACTCCTCATTTCTATGCGTTTTGTATAGACCTCCAAAAATTTACCCCGCAATTGAATTCTTTATTTGTGTTTTGTTTTTATTCTTACATTGAACTAATAGTTTATTTTGTCTGTTTTAAAAATTTTAAATGATATTACTTCAGAAAATGAAAGATTTCATAGAATCAATGGATGTATATGAAGGTTTTATTTTATAATATACTGTTAGTGCCAAAAGCGAGTAAACACACAAATGATTTCTTGAGTTACATGGAATTGAAGCCGCAAAATAAAAAAAATTGAATTCCAATAATATAAAATAAAAGCTTTATTTTATATCAATAAATCAAAATAGAAATAAAAATTCAATAAACGAACTAATGTATTTCTCCCCAATAAAAACTTGTACTTGTTAAAAGTAAGTAAACTTCTGTTATATTTTTAAATTATTTATAAATATAGTACCTTTGACCACCTTGAAGGACTATTCACATGAGAGCGACCAACGACTAACCAAATAAAAAAACAAATGGGATTTAAGACATATTCATATAATAATGTTTATCCTTAAGTGGGCTTTAGGTCAATGTTTGTTTTGTTTTTTATGTTGTGACGTTTCGGATGTGGTTACACCCTTCTTCAGACCTATTTATTAATTGAAATATAATTTAAAACATACATATATACATATATACCAAATATATCAAAATTCTAAAATAGTATACTTACAACTTTAAAATACAAATATTTTTTATTTGTTTGTAAGCTTTTGGTTTCCGTGTTTTCTCAAAAAAGTTTAAGAGACGTTTCAAATCTTTTTCTTTTTTGTTGTTATGTGTTATCTCTTTTGTTTTTCTATTTTTTAGTTTGTTTGAAAATTTATTTCAAACAAATTGATGTTTAATTATCTGAATTTTTTAAATTCAAATAATTAATTTTGAAAATAAATTCAAATATTTTTATGTATATATGTATAATATATTTAATCATTGAGTTTTGTTTATGTAGATATGGTTTGATAATTAATAAACTGACCGTAAATATTACTAAGTCTATCACAATCTGAACGTCTATTAATACTATTTTGGGTGTTTCTAATATGTAACATTTCTAGTAACATTCTTTTATTATAATTCTGTTCTGATTGTAAAATTGTTATATTTTTGAAGTCAGGACGATGATTTTCTTCTATGCAATGGAGAGCTAGTGCAGTCTTTTGTGTACTACCACTATTTATATCAGATTTATGACCTGATATACGATTTCGAAGTTTTTGCATTGAGGTTCCTACATAGATTGATGGGCATGATGTTGAGCCATCACCTATACATTTAATCTTGTATACTATATTTGATTTTTCTAATTTATCTTTTAATTTTGAGAAAACTGAATTTCTAAGAGTATTTGTTGATTTAAAGGCTATTCTAGTTTTTTCTTTATCTCTAATTGGTGCTTTCAACAAACGGTTTGAAAAATTTGGAACGTATAAAGCACTTTTATATATTCTTTGTGGTTCATTTATATTTTGAGTTGATCGTCTGACACCATTGAAATAGTTGTTAATAAGTGATTTAGTTATTTCTTTTGGAAATGAATTAGAGTACATTGTATCTTTTATTATTCCAATGTTTTTTTGTCGAAATATAATATCACTATTGTCTAGAACTCTATTTATGAAATTTTGTGCTGTATTAATAATTACTAGTTTGGGTTGTTGAGAATTGAAATTTATCAAACGACCTGAAGATGTTGGCTTTTTGTACCAATCAAAAATTAGATGTGTATTTTGTCTTATAACTTTAACATCAAGATATGGGAGCATTCCTTGTTTTTCAACTTCAAATGTAAATTTAATTTTAGGATGAAAGGAATTTAATGCTGTTAAAGTTGAATTAAGTTCAGTTGATTTGATGATTAAAAATAAGTCATCTACGTATTTCTTAATAACTTTTGGTGTATACGATAGTTTTTTTAAAACGTTATCAAGTAAAGTTTCCATAACTATATCTGCTAAAATTGGGGATAAAGGACTTCCCATAGGTACACCTTGTTTTTGCTGATAAGTTGTTTTATTAAATTGTAAATAATTATTATCAACTATGCAAAAATGTAAAAGTTCTAAAAATTGTTTCTTTTTAATTTGTGTATTTTCTTTGATAGTATTCCAACTTTTATCAACAGTTTCTATAGCCATATGTACTGGTATATTTGTAAACAGAGAAATTACGTCAAAAGAAACTAGTATATCGTTTTCTTCTAAAATAATTGGTGATATTGTTTCAATAAAGTGTTTTGTATTTTTAACATTATATTTTGAATTTTCAGTTATTTTGTTAAGAATTTTAACAATATATTTTGAAAGTTGATAGCAAGGGACATTTGTAGAAGAGCATATTGGTCGTAAAGGACAATTTTCTTTATGAATCTTAGGTAAGCCATAAATTTGTGGACTATTGGCTGTGTATGTTGTCATACATTTCTTTTCTGATTCATTTATAATTTTTTGATTAAATAAATCTTTTATATACTTATTATTACGAACTTGAAGTTTGTTCGTGGGATCATTTCTTAAAATAGTATAGGTTTCTCGATTTTTCATCATATCATTCATCTTTTGAAGATATGTTTCTTTTAAAATCGCTACCGTAACATTTCCTTTATCTGCTGGAACTATGTAAATTTCAGGATGTCTTTTGAGAAATTTTCGTGTATCACAAAATATTTTATTTAAATATTTGTCAAATGGGGGAATTGAAGTTGACTTTAAATAATTTTGTAACATTTGTGTAAAACATGTTCGTGCAGATTCATGTTCACTTTGTTCTTTAGTTTTAATAATCTCTTCTCCATCTGCTATCATTTTAAAAAGTGGAAATTCTCTTTTATCAATAGGTAAAGAGAATTTAGGACCTAATGATAAAAGCCACTTGATATCATCGGGAAATATTGTATTTGTTTTGTTAACAAACCAATTTTTTTGAAATTCTATCCTCATTTCTTGTTTAATTTTAAGTTTCATTTGTTCTAACTTACGTTTTTGGGTCGTTTTTGTTTGAAATAAATTTTCAAACAAACTAAAAAATAGAAAAACAAAAGAGATAACACATAACAACAAAAAAGAAAAAGATTTGAAACGTCTCTTAAACTTTTTTGAGAAAACACGGAAACCAAAAGCTTACAAACAAATAAAAAATATTTGTATTTTAAAGTTGTAAGTATACTATTTTAGAATTTTGATATATTTGGTATATATGTATATATGTTTTAAATTATATTTCAATTAATAAATAGGTCTGAAGAAGGGTGTAACCACATCCGAAACGTCACAACATAAAAAACAAAACAAAAATTGACCTAAAGCCCACTTAAGGATAAACATTATTGAATTAAATAAAAGGTCACGAAGAAAGAAAGTACATATTCATATAAGCTTAAATTCTTCACAAGAACTTTACAAAAGGGTAAAATCTAGATTAATTTAATGATAATATGTTAAAATTTGCGTTGTTATTGCTAAAATGAGAGAAACTTGAGAAAACAAATTGGTCGTCCTGAATTGCAATATGATTGCTACGAACTGTCAAACACTATTAGCGTTCCAAATACCATCCACCCTGTAATATCATTAATGAATGAATTAAAGAATAAAGGACCTATGTGGCTTCCTTGGGGACGCCCACAGTTATACCTTTGGAAATAGATCTGTCCATCTTCATATATTAGGTTCGATCAGTTAGGTAATAACAAATTCATTTCAAAAATATGGAATGGAATCCGAGCTTCGAAAATACGTTCAGGTTTGCAAAAGTAATTATTAATTTTATCTCAAAGCCTGACATTATCATTGTTTATTGTGCAGAATTATAACAACACCATATGAATCATTAAATGTAAAAACATTATGTTAATTTATTATAGCTATTTTTTCAAAATTGAAATATCATTTGTGTTGTTCTAATTTTTTATATTGATTTTAGCATTACATGCGTGAAATCAAAATCATTGGATATCTTCTTCTAGAAAGTTTGAAAATGACTAAGTTAGTTACGTTGCTAAAACCCATTCTAGATAATGTTTTACATAATTGCCTACACGGGCCTTCTAAATAAATAAAAAAATATCAATGATATCTCACTCATAGTTTTTTTATTCGAATTAAAAAAAAAAATCTGAATGGAAAAAACTTTACATTTGAAGCAAATTCATTTATCCACTATGAGGCAGAACAAACAGAGCAACGACGAAGAGCATAACAAAAAAAAACTCTTGTTATTAACTTTTTTAGATTTTTTTTTTGACACAAATCAAGTAAAAAACGCTTAACTCACTTATCTAGACAATAATGCTTTATGCTTCTATTATAGTGACGCCTAGTATCAGGCGCGGATACAGGGGGAGGGCAATGGGTGCAATTGCCCCCCCCCCTGGGCAATTCTGGCAATTCTGGCAATTCTTCGTCTCACAATTATTATAAAGTAAATTTTTTTCAATCCATTTTCTTCGCACTTGCTCAAAGGTAAGGTAATCAAAAGGTATTTTAGCCATAAATATCTCAGCAAATATTCTTGGCTTGTGTTTTCACCGTCAAAACAGAGTTTGTTTTGTAAATACTGCCCTTTCTTCGTCACTGCAAGTATTGGAGGTAGTCAAAAAACCGTGCCTTTACAAAGCCTTGTGAAAAAACCCTTAATAAACTTCAAAGATATTTCTGGACAAAAGGGAAACTTGAAAAATCATGCTAATAACATTTACCACAAGCGAGCTGTTGAGGACGGAACTGAGTTTCTTCACACTTATAATAACCCAAACCTGGAAATAGTCAACCGTGTAAGCCAACAGCGTCTTGTGATGTGCTTTTTGCTTTCCAGGCGAGGTTTTGCTCGTCGGTCTTGCCAGGGTCGTCCTGAAGAAAACACGAAACTCCAGATTTCAAGGTCTTCAAACCTTATTACAAAATCTTTATTGGAAATAACTCTTAAATCTATAACATACAATAATCTGCTACTAATATTTCACTTAATTGGGTAATGGAACGGTTCACGGGCATCAACTCTTCTGGCTTCTAGTCTAGCTGCCTTCCATCAGTTATACTGCTTGCTGATGATCTGGACCTGGTACTTGATTACGGGTATTCTGGCTTCTGGTAATTCGGCTTCAAACGAGCCCTTTCATTCGGATGTCTGGTTCTTGACGGGATCCCTAGGTATAAGGCCCCTGGTGGCACTAAACAGCAGGCTAAACGCTCTGGTAGATCAGCAGGTTCAAGGCCCCTGGTGGCACTAAACAGCAGGCTAAACGCTCTGGTAGATCAGCAGGTTCAAGGCCCCTGGTGGCACTAAACAGCAGGCTAAACGCTCTGGTAGATCAGCAGGTACCGAAGCCCCTGGTGGCAATTAGGACATTAAACTTCAAACTAAGACCCCTTACCGCTGGTGGGGGGAAGCCTTAATAAGAAATAGCTGGACAATCTCACCTACCTAACTTGTCTTCATACGAAACCCCTTACCACTGGTGGGGGGAAGCTCCGCAAAAAGCAAGGAAAGCTAAATGACCAACTCGTCTATACTTCTTGTCTACGACTGGACTTCGAAAGATTTATTCAATCAATTTACTATGTCGCCTGACTGTATGTATGAGCGAAGAGGCGCTTTTCGTTCACCCGAGTAGGTCCTCTTGATAGTTTTTCAGTAGAAACTGAATGTGAACTAATAGGTGGTGAACGAAAAAAAATATTATTGCTTGATTTTTGCGTGACGTCATATGCCTCTGGTGCTTGTGAATTGAATTTGAGTGAAGTACAATTCTTGGTATCATGCAGAAGTCGTATAGAGTGGCGTAGCATGGAATGCTTCGTTACAGTCTTAAGAAGGTAGAAGAAAACACAGTTGATTCAAATCAATCTGACGTGACGGTGATCGAAGGAAATTTTAGGGAACTTTTAAGGTTTCGAGTATCTGCTGGAGACAAAAAATTAGAGCAGTCAGCCTCTTCTAATGCTATATACATAAGCAAAACAACACAGAACTCACTTATTTTATGCTGTGGGAATGAGATTTTCGATCAAATTTTGAGTAACGTTCGGGCCTCACGTTACTATTCCATACTTTTCAATGAGACAACGGATGTATCTCACCTTTCCCAGCTGAGTGTAATCTTACGATACGTTCATGAAGGTCATATTTGTGAGGATTTTGTAAATTTCGTAGATGTATTTGAGGAACTGACTTGTTCCAGAACTGACGAAGAATACGAGTCCGATGAGGAAAACTGGCAAAGCTATAGTGCAAATTATCTTGTTCCAGCTTAAAAAGAAGCTCAAACTTCCTCTTGAATCATGTGTGGGAATAGGGATAGATGGGTGTGCTGTTATGCTTTCAGAAGTTCGAGGTGCTATTACAAAAGGACAAAAGGAAGCGAAAAATGCTGTGAAGACTCCATGCTACAGTCACAAGCTTAACAACTCTACTTCTCGTAGTTCGAAAGTACCTGCCATTCGAGACGCTGGCGCTGTGACAATCATGAAAGATGTAATAATGTTCTTCAAATCGCACCCAAAGCGAAAAACTGTCCTCATGAGCACCTTGGGGTGTGCACTCACATCACTTTGTGAGACTAGGTGGGTAGACCGGTAGCGTATTGCCAAACTGTATATCAGTACAGAGCTCCGACGCTCTATAATAGACTACAGAATGCTCATTCAAATTAAGAGCATACTATATACTGTGTCAGATCAAAAGCAGATTTTTCTGTGTTGGTATACATTTTGCTCAGGAAACTAAGAGCAAAGTACCTGTGATTACAGAGCCATCATTCACGTTGGTGTGGTTATTGTGTGTGGTGTGTGGTGCCGTGACATAAGGCCAAGTGACAAAAGGCCAAATTTGTTTGTGACTTAAGGCCAAACATAAAATGTTTTGTCTTGAGCAACAGTACCTTGGGTGGCCCGCTTCGCCGGTTTTCAGAATTTTAACTCCCTTTTCGGGGCTCACACCCGCTCACGCAACTCCGCTGCTCCGCTTAGGGTATGTTCAGTCGCCAGGCAGGCGCCTGTAGCAACAGTTTTGTATTTAACATTAATTGGAGTAAACAACTAACAGTTATGTACTGCTGCTCAGGAAAACTGTTGCTACAGGCGCCTGCCTGGCGACTGAACTGCCACTGAACTGGATTTAATTGATAAATGCAGTAAGGATGTGTTTTGTATTATACATAGTTTCCTTCTTATTCTTGCAACACTTCCAGTTACAAATTCTTCGTCAGAAAGGTCTTTTTCTTCGTTGCGGTGCCTTAAAACATATTTAAGATCAAAAATGGCTCAAAACCGCCTCTGCGGTCTGGCACTCATGCACATCCACAGGCAAATCCCGATCGATGTTGAGAAAGTTATTACTAGGTTTTCTAAAACCGGCCACACAAAAATATTAAGTATTTAAGAACTATGTATATCATGTACTAAACTATATCTAATTCCTTCATTTAAATTAATTAATTTATTTATTTTTTAGTACGTACGAGTTCCTATTTAATACTTTAAGACATGCATACAGAGTATTATTGAAAGATGCTAAGGTAATGTAAGCGAAGATGTTTAATTTACTATTTTATAGTTACTTACATACGAACTATATTATGTAACTGCACTCTGCACATGCTTTCCTTAATTCAATTTAATAATTTGTTATTTTTATATTCGATTGTGTTTATACCTTTTTAATATTTTAAGACAGAAATGCAGACAATCATTAAAAAAGCGTAAGTATTCGATGGACCATTTTTTTTTTAAGTTAAGCAAAATAGCACGAAAATTGCCCCTCCCTGAACGAAATCCTGGATCCGGCCCTGCCTACTATATTTTGTTTTTATTTCAAAACGCAATCAAATAAAAATTAACTAACATCTGAAGCAATAAAGAATAAAAGAAAATAAATAGACATCCAAATTTTATCATAGTTTGGTATTATCTGTTGCTTGTATTATTTATACTTTATCTTTTTTCAAAGATATTTAACAGAGGTATATAAGTCTATAAGCATTTCAGTAAGGTTTGTTGAATTATAATTTGATTTTTTTTTTGCAGAAATATGCAAATCATTGAAGCATTCATACAATCGGTAGGGATACTGGTTCTAACTCTTCAACTTACCGAAACTGCTAATGTTTTCGATGGTGTGTTTCAAGAAGCAAGAGACGAATACTACATGGATGAATCCGAAACTCAAGATCGTAAGATTCAATTCTGTTTTTATATTTTTTGTTTTAATTTGAATCTTTTAAGTTCCACCAAACTATGCAATCTTTGATTTCATCATTGTTGGCGGTGGATCATCAGGATGCTTATTAGCCAACCGTCTTTCGGAGAATCCCTATTGGAACGTTATCTTGATAGAAGCTGGAGGTAGTGAAACTATTGTTCATGATATGCCACTTCTAGCAACTTATCTACAAAGAACCGTTTCCGACTGGCAATATCAGACTACTCCTCAACAATATGCTTGTTTCGGAATGCGTAATAGAAAATGTTCCCTTCCACATGGCAAGGTTCTTGGTGGAAGTAGTTCCATTAACTTTATGTTCTATACACGTGGTAATAAGCGAGATTATGATAATTGGGCAGCAAAGGGAAACTACGGATGGTCATTTTCTGAGATTTTTCATTACTTCCTTCGATCCGAGATGGCAAATTTAAAAGGATTAGAGCGATCCCCATGGCATAATCGAACTGGACAACAAAGTGTAGAGTTTATTGAATTTAGAAGTGAAATAGCTAAATCTTTCGTAAATGGTGCCCAAGAAGCAGGACACAGGAATGTCGATTATAATGGGTATTCGCAATTAGGTGTTTCATTTGCCCAAGCTTTCATTCATAATGGACATAGGGCGAGCTCATCAAAATCATTTATTAAGCCAATAAGATATAAAAGGAGGAATCTTCGTGTTATTAAATATTCAACGGTTGTAAAGATCCATATTGATCCCATAACCTTAACAGCCTATGGTGTTGATTTTATGTACAGAAACCGAATGTACACAGTTCGATCTAGAAAGGAAACTATTTTATCTGCAGGTGCATTACATTCTCCTCAGTTACTCATGTTATCTGGTGTCGGCCCTACAGAAAATCTTCAACGCATTGGAATACCCCAACTTCTTCAACTTCCTGTTGGTCAGGTTCTCTATAATCATATTTCTCATTTTGGGCCGGTTTTTACCACAAATACAACAGGGTCTACATTAAATCAGAACAGTATAACGCAGAATGATCTAAATAGTTATCTGGCAGGAAGTAGTGCCACAAGGATCTCTTCGACAGCAGGAATGGAAGCGTTAGCATTTGTTAAATCTCGTAACTCACGAAAGCCGGAAGATGTGCCGGATATTGAAATAATCGTGGGTGCCTTAAGTTTAGCAAGTGATGGTGGGACAGTTTTTAAAGAAGCTGATAACTTTCGCGATGACATTTACCAAAGGGCTTTTAAGGAACTAGAAAACCGAGAGCACTTTACAGCCATTCCTGTACTTTTGTCCCCGAAATCAAAAGGGAGTCTTTGGCTGAAAGACCAAAATCCATTTAGCCCTCCAGAAATCAATCCAAACTATCTGAAAGAGCAAGAAGATGTAGAGATTATTTTAGAAGGTATAAAAGAAACAATTCGAATTTCAAAAACTGCTGCCATGCAAAGAATAAATGCAACACTGTGGGAGCGAAATGTTCCAGGATGTGAACACCTGCAATTTGGAACCGATGACTATTGGAGATGTTCAATTAAAGTCTTATCATATAATTTTTCTCATTATATTGGAACGTGCAAAATGGGGCGTACTTCAGATCCAATGGCAGTTGTTGATCCGCAACTCAAAGTACGCGGTATAAGAAGACTGAGAGTAGTGGATTTAAGCGTGGCGCCGATGATACCTTCAGGCCATACAAATGCTGTTGCGTACATGATTGCCGAAAAAGCTGCAGATATGATCAAACAAGAATGGGAACAGCAATATAATTAACATATGCCCTAAGAAGGAAAGTGATGTAATAACAGAGTAAAATATTAAAGTTTCCAAATTGTTTGGTTGGCAGCTGAATTAAGTCATTAGAATAAAGAATGAATTTTCTTGCATTTTTCATTCTGCGTGCAACACGAATAATATTAATTAATAATCAGAAAAGTCGTTTAATATAGCTATTATTGTTTTGGTCTGAAAGTTTATATTTTTTTTTTAATGTTCTTTAATTTAATTGAGATTTAAAAATGTCTTATTTGTTTCTTTGGTTTCAATAACAACTTCAATACAAATTCAATTTCTTAACATTTGCAATAAATTAATAACATCTACATAAAATAAAGATTAATCAGTTTTTGAACATTTCTTAATTTCAAGTTTTTTATGAACTTTAAAAATATAGCCAAAAAAGAAGAATGAAGAAAAAGAAAGAGAAAAAGAAGAAGAAGAACGAAGAAAGAATGAAAGAAGAAAAAGGACAAAGTTATGTAGAGACTAAGGAACAATAAGCTAAAACGAATTGTGTGTCTTCAATGTGTATCTCTTCAACGTGTGTTTTTCAGCTGTTTTTGCGGGAACATGGGTGATTTCTATGTTGTCGGCTGCAAGAGCTGCTTTTAGTGCTTAAATATCTGACTCATGATTCGAAATTGTCGTTTTAAGAGCTACTTTGTTGTACCAATATAACAAAGCTCACTTTTCTATATAGTTCTTAGGACACCTCGCAACAAAGTATTCAATATTTTCTTCGATTTGTAACCGATTTTGGTATATTTGGCGTTATTAGAGATGGTTCTTTTAAAACTTTTGATAACTTGGGCACATGAACCAAAGTATTGAAGTGTAGTGTTGAGCTATCCATGCTTTTTTTAGTATTTTCGTGATTTCTTTGACGTCATGCAAATATCTCACGAATACTTTTGCGCGGATATCAATTGCCCACTAGCATTTTTTGGAGCCCTATTAGTGGGATGAAATTTGCTGTCACTTATCTTGAAATCTTTGTTGGCAAGGTTGAAGGCTGTATTAATGGTGATGTGATTTATTTGATTTTATCTAAAGTGTAGATTTTATGGTAAAATCCATTAAGACAAAGCAGTACTGTAGAGTCCGAAATGAAACAACCTCTTACTTTGGTGTCTGGATTACAAGTGTTCTTTATTATATAATTTATATGTCATCGAAGTGAAAGTGTGTAATAGAAATGTAATAGAGTTGTAATAGAGTACAGTAGAATACAGTAGAACTCTTTTATATGCCACATCTCCCCAATAAGCTCTTTATAAAGTAAAATTTTAGAAATTCAAAGTTAATTTTAACAAATATATGCAAATCAGTTTCCATTTCATAATTTTAAATTCATTTTTACTTGCGACTTATAGGTACTATAAGGCAAGTTATGTATTCGTAAAAAAAATCGAACTCGAGATTTTGATCAAAGTTGACATTACGATGATAGCGAAGACGAAAAAAGTGGGTCTGGCAATTCTGTCTGTCTGTCTGTCTGTCTGTCTGTCTGTCTGTCTGTCTGTCTGTTCGATTACAGCTAAACGGCTCGGCCGATTTTCTTCAAACTTGGTAGATATGGGTTTTGATTTTTTACCCCCGGATGTTTTTTGATTTGATTTTTTATGACCAAAAATAACGGTACCTGCCATACGATTTTTTTCCTAAATTTTATAAATATTTTTTTTTCTCAAAAACTGTCCCTGCGATTTTCTTAAAAAAAATTCAAAAAATTTAATTTAGTTAAACCTAGGTAATGGTCGAAAAAAAATTTCAAAAAAATGAGTAGTTTTGGTACCCCCCTTGGGACCATTTTTTTTGTTTTTGATTTTCTCAAAAACGGTACCACCGATTTTGATCATTTTTTTTATGCTAAAGCTTCCCAGCAGTTTGAATATTATTGTGTATTCAAATTTTCCAAAACAATTTTTTTGGATTTTTAAAAAAACTTTCAAAATTTTTTTTTGAAAACTCAATATTTCGAAAACCCCAAGCTCGATTTTTTCAAAACTTGATAAATAAAAGTTTGAAAAAATAATCTACAAGATGTAAGAAAAATAAATTAATTTTACCTAAAAATAACGGTACCTTCCATACAAATGTTAAAAAATGGTTTTCGAAAATCGTATTTTTCTCGAAAACGGTTCCGAGAATTTTGCTTAAATTTTTTTTCTTTCTATTATTTTTTAATATCTGTAATTTAATAAAAAAAAAATTGAAAACAAGATATTACTGACTGTACCTACCATAGAACGATTTTTTAAAATTTTGAATTTCTCTTTATTAGCACAACGGATTTTAATGAAATTTCGTAGAGGGAAGCTTTAAAAAAGTTTAAAAAACATTGCATTTCAAAACTTTAAGAAAAATATTTTTTTGAATTTTGAAAAAAAAAAATCAATTTTTTGTTTTTTGAAAATTCAATGTCTCGAAAACGGCTCAATACTTTTTTTGTAAATTTAATTTTTATTCATACAATAATAAAAGCTTCAAATTGGCGTACCAACATTTTTTCTTAAAAATGTTTTAAAATTTTCTTATATAAAACCTTATTTTTTAAGAAACCACTACAAAGACTTATAATTTTTGTTCTTGCATAAATCTATATTTGCTTGAATCACATGGCATCCTATTCTTACCTTTAACTACTAAAGAAGTTTTTTTTAGTCATTTAAAAAATGAATTTTATGCTTATGAACAGTTTCTCTAATAACATTCATTTTTAAAATTCTTAGTCTTTTACATAGGAGCAAGTTCGTGCGACCCAGTCGTGCATTTTATTTTTTCTTATTTTATCTTATATTAGAAATATATTTTTTGTACAAGTTTTCATTTCATAATGTAAGAATTCAAATTTACATAAGATTTATTTTTTTTTTAAATAAGTTTGGTTGAAATTGATTTCACAATTTTAAATTAAATGACATTTTATGTTCTTAATTTTTTAATATTTTATAGTGTTACAATACAAAACACAGCAAGTTAAATTTTCATAATTTTATATGAAGATTTGTAATGTTATAATAAGAAATTTGTTTTTAAATTTGCATTTCATAATTTGAAGTAAAATAAAAATATGTTCACAATTTTCAATTGCACATTACATATAAAGATATTATTTCCATTAATCCATCTGTTGCTTTATATAAAATTTTAATTAAATTTTAAAAATTTATCAAATTACTTATTTGGTTTTATATACAGTTCCTGACCTTGTGCGAGGTGGACTGAGGTGTAAATTCGGATTTTTTAAATTACTTAAATTATTACTTTTACTTTGAAGTTGATTTTTGTTTTCAGTTTGCGAATCATCTTTAAAAGTATTTGAATTATCTTTAAGAGTATTTGAATTATCAAAATAATGATCAAAATTATTACTATCATAGTAATGATAGCGTGATTTTTCTTTGCTATAGCTTTTTTTTAAGAATTTAGAATTTCTTCTATATTCTTTGTTCTTTGACGGAACAAAAACAATGTAAGATCGAGGTTGAGTTAATTTTTCTTAAATATAACCGATTTCCCAATTATTTTTTATTTTGCAATAAACTTTTTCATTAATACAAAAACTCGTTTCTTTTCGTCTTGCTTGTCTATTGTAATATTTTTCGTTTTGTAATTGTTTGTATTTAATTGATTTCATAATATTTTTGTTCAATC
This sequence comes from Chrysotoxum bicinctum, assembly GCA_911387755.1. Classification (NCBI taxonomy): domain Eukaryota; kingdom Metazoa; phylum Arthropoda; class Insecta; order Diptera; family Syrphidae; genus Chrysotoxum; species Chrysotoxum bicinctum. Next base: position 84,015,663 of record OU426988.1, on the reverse strand, counting down.
CAGGTTTTAAAAGGCTCGAATGAATTGGTAGCTTAGTACGTAGTCTTCTGTTCATTAAAATTTGAGCAGGTGAAACATCTAAGTATTTCACAGGAGTATTATTGTATTCTAAAATAGCCGAATAAAATTCTTCAAGCGTTGAAGATTTTTTAATAAAATTCTTTGCTATTTGAACTTTTCGCTCTGCGAGTCCATTTGATTTGGGATAATGACGACTACTTGTTACAATTTCGAAATTCCACTTTTTAGAAAATTCCGTACATTTATACGAACTGAATGGCATATTATCAGCAATAACAATTGCAGGAATACCTAAACGAGAGAATATTTTTGTCCAGCTTAAACAAATATCAGAAGCAGTTTTTGTTTGAATTGGTTCGATCTCTATCCATTCTGACAAATAGTCAATGACAATCAGAAAATTTTCCCTGTTCCACTCAAATACATCACACCCTACTTTATGGAAAGGTAAATCAGGTATATCATGACTTATCATTTGTTCATCATGACTTTCAGGTCGATTTTGTATACACGTCCAACAGTTCTTTATGTGCAGTTCTATGTCAGCTGACATGCCAGGCCAATAGAGTAGTTCTCGGGCTCTAATTTTTGTTTTTGTGATCCCTAAATGAGACTTATGTAATTTAAGTAACATTTCGTATCGTAACGAATTTGGCACAATTAGTCTATGGTTTAAAAAAAACTAAACCATTTTCAACAAAAATATCAGATCTTTTTTGAAAGTAGGATTTGATATTGTTGGGTATTTTACTTTTTGAACTAGGCCACCCTTTTTGATAAAACTTTAAGACCTCTGAAAGAACAGCATCTTTTCTTTTTTCTTCTTTAAATAAATCTTTCTTCTCGTTACTTATATTTATTGAAAAAATCATTTCACTTCTTTCTTTTACTTCATTTTCCTGAACAACAAAATTTCGTGACAAATAATCAGCAATGTGCATGTACTTACCTGGTAAATACTGCACCTCAATGTCGTAATTATATAAAAATAAACGTGTGCGTCGTAACTTACTTGACATTATTTTATTAATTTCTTTCTTCATAATGGCCTCGAGAGGCTTATGGTCGCTATAAACTAAGACCTTACTACCATAAACAAAGTTATGAAATTTTTTACACGCATATGCAATGGCAAGAAATTCTTTTTCTATTTGGGCATACCCTACTTCGGCATCACTCAAACTCCTAGAAGCATAACAAATCGGCCTATTTTCTTGCAACAAACAACACCCTATTCCATACTGAGAAGCATCAGCTTGAATTGTAAGCTTCTTCATAGGATCGAATGGTTTAAGGAATGGAATTTCTTTCAACTTATTTTTTAAAACGTCTACGCAGTTTGTATGACTCTTAAGCCAAACAAATTCAGCATCTTTTCGTAATAATTGCCTTAACGGTGCTGTGAGCTCTGATAGCTCCGGAATGAAACTCCTTAAATAATTAACAAAACCTAGAAAGCTTTGCAGTTCTTTCTTTGAAGAAGGATTTTTTAAATTTTGAATAGCAGATACTCGATTATCATCTGGCTTCATTCCATTTTCACTAAAAACATGACCTAAATATTTCACAAAATGTTGCCGAAATTGAATTTTTTCTTTGTTAAATTTCATTCCTAATGTTCTCGCACGTTCTAATAATCTTTCTAGATTTCTGTCATGTTCTTCAATAGTCTCTCCATGCACCAAAAAATCATCAATATATATTTCAACTCCTTCTAGGTCCCCATAGTTCTCATAATTAAATTTTTGAAATATTTCCGGTGCTGTACTTGGTAGAACATTAAATTCATAAACACCGAAGGGTGTCCAAAAACAACAAAATTTCCTTGAATCTTCGTGTAAGGCTACTTGCCAGAAGCCATCTTTTTGGTCTAACACAGTGAAGTACCTAGAGTTCCTTAAATTTGACCTTAAATCTTCCAGAGTTGGAATTAAAAACGGTTCTTTTTTAATAACTTTATTCAAACCCGAAGGATCTAAGCAAACTCTCAGTTTTCCATTAGTTTTTTTCAACTATAACTAAGTTATGAATCCATTCTCTGGGACCTGTTACTTTTGAAATAACTTTCTTTTCCTCCAGATCCTTCAGAGTGTCGAAAAGCTTGTTTTTAACCTTCAATGCTACATTTCTAGGCGGAGTTGTTTTAGGAAAAGCATTTTCTTTAATTTCAATTTTATATTTTTGGGGAAATTCCCCAATTCCCTCAAACAGCTCTTTATTTGATTCTATGAGGTCCTCCTTTGAGTCGTATGACCTCTTACTCAGATTTAAACTATTGACATTTTGTATTTTTACTAAGCCCAAACTCAAACAACTTTTCAAACCTAGGATTGGGATTAAGTTTTCATTAATGTTCTTATTTTCTTTCACAATAATAAAACTTTGTACTAATATTTTATTTTTAAAACGGCATTCTAAAGTAGATTTGCCAATGGGTTGGATTTTAGGACTACCATATGGTTGTATGACGACTGAAGTTGATCTTATACTGTTCTTGTTTTTTATCTCGTTATAATATTTTAATGGAATAATATTTACTTGAGCACCTGTATCTATTTTAAATTTTATGAAAGAGTCTTCAACTCTAATTTCTTCAAGCCAAGTACTTTTAATGTCACCTGATTGTAAACTGTCAACAACAAAGGAATTATCGTCACTATCAGAACTAGATTCACACGATTCACGAATACATCTCACATTACGCACATTACAACAAACTGCAAAGTGGTCTAATCTCCCGCAATTATTACATTTTTTTCCTAGAGCAGGGCAGGCATTTCTTGTGTGACTTAAATTACAATACCGACACTTAAAATATTTTGATGTTCTAGTATTTAATTGATTTGAAAAGCTCTTATTTCTAGAAGTATAATAATTATTATTATGAAATTGATTGTTAGCTTTCTCAGAATTAACATTACTCGAACTTTTGTTCATAGATTTTTTATTGTACTGCCTGTTACCTCTTTTAATTTCCTGATGATTTGCTGAACTTTTGTTGATGACATCTACGCTGGAACTATTTGCCGGAGACTGTATTTCTTTTGTCTGCTTCTGGGCGACTTCTGATGCACGACATATTTCCATACATTTTTCCAAGTTTAAATCTGCTGCACTTAGTAACTTCTCCTGCAGCCTCTTATTGTGAATGCCTAGGACAATTCTGTCCCTAATAAGTGACTCCTCTAATGACGAAAACTCACAATTCTTGGCTAGCAACTTAAGGTCTGTCACAAAACTGTCAAACGCCTCCAAATTTCCTTGGTTTCGGCTGAAGAATTTGAACCGCTCATATGTTTGCTTTTTTTTTGGTAAGCAATACTCGTCGAAAGCTTTCATCACAGACTCGATCTTCTTTTTGTCATCATCAGACAAAGTGAACGAATTATACAGATCGAGGGCATCTTCTCCAATCGTATTCAAAAACGTGTTCACTCGAATAACCTCATCTTTGTCCTGAACGCAAGCTGCAATCTCGAAGATTGTGTAATTTTGACGAAATCGTTTCCAGTTTTCTGCGAGGTTTCCCTCCAACTTCAGTGGCTGGATTCTTCGTACGTAATCCATTTTAGGCTGTTTTTCGATTATGACGACTTCACTTACGGAATCTTGAATTTCTTGAATTGAATCCTCATCAGAATCCTCAAGAGATGAGTTACTATCAGATAAATCACTGGATGAAGATTTAACCATGAATTCTTCAAGTTAAAATCACGTATACGTCACAAATAGTTTATGACTATTGTAGATTAATTGATATTTTATCAAATGAAGTTAATATTTTAAAACTTCAATTTATGATGCCTTTAATAATTATAGATTAATTTTATGAGCGTTTTTCCAAGACCGACTGCGCCATGTAGAGTCTGAAATGAAACAGCCTCCTACTTTGGTGTCTGGATTACAAGTGTTCTTTATTATATAATTCATATGTCATTGAAGTGAAAGTGTGTAATAGAAATGTAATAGAGTACAGTAGAATACAGTAGAACTCTTTTATATGCCACAAGTACTTTCTCCAGCTCACGACGACGCTCTATTACTGTAAACATGATTGTAGAAGCTCTATGTATTTGCTTCGATAGTTGTTGATAAGTGCTCAAAAAAGGACTTCTTTATTTTTCTTTAAATATATCAATTATTAAAAATGCGAAGAAACTAATATGTTTTGAAATATTGTAAGTTGCGTGTTATGAATTGTTACATGGAAATGTACATATATGTTTTCTGTCCTAATTGTTTTTTTATATGTTAAATAAAATGTTTCTGAAGATAACTGAAAACTTAGCCGAATTGTCGGGAAAGCTAATGATAATCTTTCATTAATAAATTACTTACATTTTGGACACACAAAAATTACAAATTTCAAATAATATTTCATACCAAACTTCGAAAAAATGTATTTCAAACTTCAAGATCTTGAAAGCATGTGAACAATTGTGCTTTGAAATTATGTCCTTATGTGTATATTTAAAAAAAAATTAAATTAGCATATTTCTTAAGAATTTTAATTTTCTTACATAAGAAATTAATTTAATTATAAAACTCACCTAACGATTAGTTTTTTAATTTTTACTTTCGACTTATAGATACTATAAGGCAAGTTTTGCATTCGTAAAAAAATCGAACTCGATATTTTGATCAAAGTTGACATTACGATGATAGCGAAGACTAAAAAAGTGGGTCTCGCAATTCTGTCTGTCTGTCTGTTCGACTACGGGCTAAACGACTCGGCCGACTTTCTTTATAAACTTGGTAGATATCACTTTTAATTTTCCCCCCCACACGTTTTTTTGTTTTTTTTTTTAAGACCAATAATAACGGTATCTGCCATACGAATTTTTTTCGAAATTTTATAAATATTTTTTTTTACTCAAAAACTGTTCGATTTAAAAAAAAAAATTCAAAAAAATTTTATTTAGCTAAAGCTAGGTAATGGTTATAAAATGTTTTCCGAAAAATGGTTATTGAGGGTACCCCCCATGAAACCATTTTTTTGTTTTTGATTTTCTCAAAAAAGGTACAACTGATTTTGATCATTTTTTTGTTGCTAAAGCTCCCTAAGAACATAAATAGAATTGTGTACTCAAATTTTCAAAAAAATTTTGTTCGGATTTTTAAAAAAAACTTCAAATTTTTTTTTTCAAAACTCAATATTTCAAAAACCCCACGCTAATTTTTTTTAAAAAATGGTAAATAAAAGTTTCTCAATATAGTCTATAAGATGTAAGGACAAAAATTTTATTTTACTAAAAAATTAAGGTACCTACCATACAAAAATTATATAAAAAAAAAAAATGGTTTTCAAAAATCGTATTTTTCTCGAAAACGGAGCCTAGAATTTTAATAAAATATTTTTTCTTTCAATTAATTTTTAATATAATAAAAAAAATTGAAACTAAGATATTACAGCTTGTACCTACCATAGAACCATTTTTTCGAATTTTGAATTTCTCACTATCCACATAACGGATCTTAATGAAATTGTTTTTAGAGAAGCTTCTAAAATGTCTAAGACACATTGCATTTAAAAAATTTAAAATAAAAATTTTTTGAATTTTTGAAAAAAAAAAAATATATGTTTTTTTTCTATATTCAAAAACCTTTTTTAGGCATTAAAATTTTACAGAAAAAGTTTCCGAATCTTTTTCAGACAGAGACATTTGAGAATCTATTTTAGACAACTTAACACTTACATGTGTCAAAATCTGAACAATTTAAGAGAATATAATTTTCTAAAATAATCTAAGGCTCACTCAAGATGCAAATGTCATAAAAAATGATAAGAAGTAATCCGAATCATTAAGATAACAACATACCGATAATGCCCTTGAGCAACACGAAATATAACTGATGCTTTTATTGAAACGGGAAAGGGACGTTTTTTTTGAAGAAATGAGATAACGTTTTTTACTAAATGGTAATATATTATTCACAAAAGTTGAAATCTTCACTTTGATGAAGGTTTTGGAGCAAAATTTGAATTTCCATGCGATAAATTTATGGTAAAAAAAAACATTTTTATTATTAGAGTCAGTAAAAATTGACGAAATCTTGCGTCTTGGTTGAGCAAGATAACATATGTATAACTGATAAGTCAACTATTATTTATGGGCGAAACACACTTTTTATATAAGCTTTCAATTGTATTGTAATATATGCAATCGTTACACAGAGAACATTTGTATCATTATCTCCTCTATTATTTCTGAAACTCTTTCTAAAATTTCTACATTCCAAACATACTAACGTGTGAAACTTTCCGAATAGAAATATTTCGACTCAAAGCCACTGAACCAGCCTAATGGAATTCAACTAAATCCAATTCAAAAGCATGTCGAAAACGAATGGGTCGAAATGTAGTTCAATCCCGTTTCATCTCTGGATACATTCTCATTTAAGTGAGAGAGCACTTCTAACAATCTCTATACTATTTTAAGTAATTTTAATTTCAATTTTACATATTTATTGCTAAATAATATAAAAAATACGTATATGAACTCCTCATTTCTATGCGTTTTGTATAGACCTCCCAAAATTTACCCCGCAATTGAATTCTTTATTTGTGTTTTGTTTTTATTCTTACATTGAACTAATAGTTTATTTTGTCTGTTTAAAAAATTTTAAATGAAATTACTTCAGAAAATGAAAGATTTCATAGAATCTATGTATATGAAGGTTTTATTTTATAATATACTGTTAGTGCCAAAAGTGAGTAAACACATAAATGATTTCTTGAGTTACATGGAATTGAAGCCACAAAATAAACAAAAATTAAATTCCAATAATGCAAAACAAAAGCTTTATTTAATTGCAATAAATCAAAATAAAAATTCAAAAAACGAACTAATGTATTTCTCTCTAACTAGTATCACCCTGTGTCGAAATTCGACACCCTTGACCATATTCTGGAAATTTATGTTCACTCAAACAATAGCTAGCTAATTTGGCTCTTGGAAAATGATCTTTTTTATTATAAATTTATAAGAAATCGTTAAAAAGTAATAGAAAAATTATTCAACAGTTAATGCCACAAAAAAGATTTTAGTTTTTGAGCTTTACTTAAATCTGTAATGTCCATTCTTAGAAACTTAGGCATCATTGACTTCTGCAAAACTCACAAAGTTACATAGTATTTAAACGTTGTATTAATTTAAAATATTTAAAATTGTGAAATAAAAACTATTAGATATTCAAATAATACATTTATTTCTAAAGTATAATATTGTTTGTCAGGTACAAAGAAGACTTCATGATATTTTACTTTAGTTCGACCTTCACTGATACTCTTCAGTAAAATGAAAAGTTCAAGATTCAACTGTAATTGTAATTGAAATAAGAAAAGTTGATTGAAATGTTTTTACCAACATTAACGTGATGTTCAAATTACTTTTGAATGAAGGAAAAGTAGTACCATCGGCTTTGTAGGTATGTGCCCCATAACTTTAGAATCTTATCAATTTTTATTTTAGTTTCCTCAACCAAGTAACCTTCTATTGATTGCGCAGGAGATTAACCTACTCTAAATATTGGAAAATGAACAATGTTCACAAACCACTTTTCGAAGCAGCAAGCTCCTTCAATTGTTTGATGTGTTCCTTTTGCAGAAGACACATTTTTGGAAGTGCATCTTCAACACACTGGCATTCAGCTTGCAATCTAATAAATTCCATTTCGAAATCTTTCATTCTCTATCCTTATAACTTAACACAAAAAATTACAATTTTAAACACAATGAAATAACTTAAATGGCTTGAGTAAACTTGAATTTTATTTTCTAATGTCTTACATTATATTTTTGATATTTTTTAGTTAACATTTGAACGCAAATAATAAAAAAAACATTAAATGATTAATTTATTAACCTTTCACGATTACAATTGAATGAACTATTTGTTGAAATTTTTCGGTTGAAGAAATACACACAAAAATGAAAGATTACTCGAATTATTTTTTTTAAATGTTTTAGTTAAGAAATATACAAACAAAAATGAAAAATTACTCGAAATTCGAAAAAATGATCGTGAATCCATTATAGAATTATTTTTCCGAAATTAAATGATATTTTTTATTTTTTGAACTTGAGTTTTTGATATTTGTATGAAAATGTGCTTGCAGAACCTACAATTAAAATTAAATATTCTTAATCAAATGAAACTTATCCGTTACCTACCGATAATATCTTTAAATCAATACCGATTCAATATTTCCCTATAAAGTATATTCTTTGTAAATACCCTCTCGTCATTTAATAAATTTCCTTGCCCTCTTTAAGCTATCATAGGACCGAAATCTGCTTGCAGCAACATAAAGTTGTCCGTGAGAGAACACTGGACTTCTCAATAACACAACAATTTTGTCAAACGTTTGCACTTGCTATTCTATTTATTTATACTTAGTCATTGCAAATGCCGGTATAATAGGATATTGAGTCCTCTGAAATTGTAATGGAAGTATCGTCCCAGAAAATGTCAAATTTATCCAAAGAATCAATATTCTTGTATTTTTTGCGGTTTCCGTTAATGCTTCACAATCAATGCTGTTACGATGCAAAAACTTCACTCTCATTCTTTATCATTCTTTGAAGACTTTGTAGTATTCAAATTGCGGATGAGCATAACAATAGAATTAACTTTCAAATTTAATTTGTGCTCTAGCATACAATTTAAAAATTCGACTTTAATCGAACCATCATCAGATATTATTAATCAAAGAGCAGTCATCATTTGTAAGTGCTAAAATCGCACATTAAATGATTTGGTCTGATAATTTAGTTTCACGAATGTTACCATAAACATCATCAATTATATTTTTTCCAATTAATATACCAATTAACTGTTCTTCTCTTCTAACTCTCCATTACCTTTTTTTTAAATTCAACTTCATCTCATTGAGCTCTCATATTTTATTTTAAGGTAACGTGGTGAACTGAATCGAATAGACTCCAACGAATTATACAATTCTCAATAATAAAACTACGTGTTTCATGCGGAACAACAGGCAAAATTTTTCTGAAATCGCCACTTAAAAGAACAAATTTTTATTAACTTCGTCAACTGCTAAATCTCTATAAAGTCGCTCTATAACTTGGAATGCAGAAATCGGACAAATTGTGCAAAGTTCTTTCACCAATGAAAAGTGTAGATGCAATACCACTTAAAGCATCAGTAACAATGCAACGAAGATTTTTAATGCATTCATTTTGTGTATATATGTACTTGTACATATAAGTCTAAATTCTTCACGAAAACTATACAAAAGGGTAAAATCTAGTTTAATTTAATGATAATATGTTAAAATTTGCGTTGTAATTGCTAAAATGAGAGAAATGTGAGAAAATAAATTGGTCGTCGTGAATTGCAATATGATTGCTACGAACTGTCAAACACAATTCGCGTTCTTCATACCATCCACACTGCAATATCATTAATGAATAAATTAAAGAATATAGATCCTATGTGGCTTCCTTGGAGACGCCCGAGGTCACAGTTATACATTTGGAAATAGATTTGTCCATCTATATTAGGTTCGATCAGTTAGGTAATAAAAAATTCATTTCAAAAATATGGAATGAATCCGAGCGTCGAAAATTCATTCACTGCTTCAAAAAAATATAATAATTATTTCATTTAGATCAGAAATGAGATTTGCAAAAGTCTGATATTTTCATTTTTTATTATTATTATTATTATTATTATTATTATTATAAATTCTTTATTTTTGATCAAAACTCGAGATAATGGGTGATTTTTTAAGAGCTTGAGAACTTTTTTAAAAAAAAAAAACGTATAAAATTTGCAAAATCTCATCGATTCTTTATTTGAAACGTTAGATTGGTCCATGACATTTACTTTTTGAAGATAATTTCATTTAAATGTTGACCGCGGCTGCGTCTTAGGTGGTCCATTCGGAAAGTCCAATTTTGGGTAACTTTTTCGAGCATTTCGGCCGGAATAGCCCGAATTTCTTCGGAAATGTTGTCTTCCAAAGCTGGAATAGTTGCTGGCTTATTTGTGTAGACTTTAGACTTGACGTAGCCCCACAAAAAATAGTCTAAAGGCGTCAAATCGCATGATCTTGGTGGCCAACTTACCGGTCCATTCCTTGAGATGAATTGTTCTCCGAAGTTTTCCCTCAAAATGGCCATAGAATCGCGAGCTGTGTGGCATGTAGCACCATCTTGTTGAAACCACATGTCAACCAAGTTCAGTTCTTCCATTTTTGGCAACAAAAAGTTTGTTAGCATTGAACGATAGCGATCGCCATTCACCGTAACGTTGCGTCCAACAGCATCTTTGAAAAAATACGGTGATTCCACCAGCGTACAGACGCAATATTCTCTTCTGTACGCACTGTACGCATTCGTGTGGTTGGTTTAATGTCCAATAAAGTAAACTGAGTGCGAAACTTGGTCACAATCGCATTAATTGTTTGCTCACTTGGTCGATTATGTAGACCATAAATCGGACGTAAAGCGCGAAACACATTTCGAACCGAACACTGATTTTGGTAATAAAATTCAATGATTTGCAAGCGTTGCTCGTTAGTAAGTCTATTCATGATGAAATGTCAAAGCATACTGAGCATCTTTTTCTTTGACACCATGTCTGAAATCCCGCGTGATCTGTCAAATACTAATGCATGAAAATCATAACCTCAAAAAAATCACCCGTTATATACATAATAAGAAATAAAAGAACATTAGCATGGCAAAAAATATTTGCCGTCTGCCTGAAATTTGACAATTTCGAGTGTACAAAAATAGAAAGTATTATATGTATAATGATTAAAAAAAAAAATATATATACATATATATAATAAAATCAGATTAACCTTAAATAAAAAAAAAATACATATTACATAATCCATAGATAAGTATATTTATAACCATAATAAGCTATCAATTTACTCTAAAAAACTGTTGCGGTAACCAAAGGCATGATGAATAAAATTATAAAGTTCGTTCCAACCCCATTCTCCGTTTAAAATTTGCTTCGTTTCATGGTGATTCAGGAAACTTTTTGAAAAATAAAGTCTTCGATGTTCTTGTAAAATTGGGCAAACGGCCAAAAAGTGATTGATATCTTCTATTTCATTACGGTTACAGAGGTTACATCTAGAATTATCACTTCTGTGCGGTTTGTAATTTAAATCTAACATTTCAGTTCGTGCCTTAAACAACGTGCTTATTTGACTTACGGAAAACTTGCTATGAAAATAATTATTTGAAAAGAGAGTGTGGTTGAGCTCTCTATAGATCAATCTACTTGGAGATGTTTGAGCCCTATTCAAGGATTTCAGATAAAAGGAGTCATCGATCTTCGCAATGCATTCATAAAACCTACTATGCCAAAGCGAAAGAGGTGTATAATTAAGATTAAGATTGAACCCATGAACATTTGCTATATCATTCCATTCCTTGAACGGAGATAATTGCCTTCGAAAATCAAAATCCATGATTTGCTTGTGAAGATTATCATTTGACCTTTGCATGACCTTAACTATGTAGTCGGCATTGGATTTAAGGTTTTTTAAAAAAATTGGAGGCAGACCTGATTCGACGTGTATGGCATATGTTGGTGTTGAAATTGGAAGTTTAAAAATTCGTTTAAAAAAGAAGCGTTGCACCGTTTCAAATTCATCAAAGATCTGATAACCAAAAGCTTGGCTGGCATAACATAAGCACAAGTTTATTGTGGAATCGAAAACTCTAAACTTAGCTGAAATGTCTATGTATTTATTACAGAAGATCTTGTTCCACATAATATTTAATGCAATTTTTGCCGACAAACATTTTTCTTTAACATGAGGACAAACATCTAGATTGCTAGAGAATAGAACACCTAAATACTTAAATTGGGTAACCACTTCTATAGGTTCTCGATTCAGTGACCATGCTTCTAGAGGGTTTCTCCGCCGACGCACGGGTACTTTCGAAAACCATAATTTTTGATTTTGAGGTGTTAATTTTCAGGTCCCATGTATCACAAAATCTTGTCAATCTATTAATTTGTAGCTGAAGGGTGATGGGGTTATCTGTTAGAACAACAAGATCGTCAGCGTAAAGCAGAACCTTAATTATAAGATCACCATGCCTAACTCCACCAGGAAACTCACAGGAAACATCATCGATGAACAGAGCGAACGTTAAAGGACTTAAGGGACAACCTTGGGGCACACCAGCCTCTGTTTTAAAAAAAGCGGACATAGAGCTACTATTCGAAACAGAAGCGCAGGTATTGGTGAGGAGAAGTTTATATAGCCTCAGAAATTTCGTCGATAAACCTTTAGTTGAGATTTTATATAGCAAAGAATTCCTGTTGACAGTGTCAAAGGCCGCCTTAAAATCTATAAAAAAGGCATATAGCTTTTGTTTGTTGACGATGAACCTTTTTGCGATACTAGAGAGTGCAAATATTTGATCTACAGTCGACAGGCCAGGACGAAAACCAGCTTGAAAAATGCTTAGTAATTTGTTCTCTTCTACCCACCTCATGAGCCTACAATAAAGAATTTGGGTAAATGTTTTCCTCAGACATGGTAAAATTGAGATACCTCTATAATTAGCTGATATGGTTGGATCACCTTTTTTAAAAATTGGACAGATTTGTGACTTTAGAAATGACTGAGGTATTTCTTCGCTTTCAAGAAGTTTATTAAAAAACACAAGAAGAATTTTTAGAAAAGAAGGTGTATAGTTTTTATAAAATTCAGTTGGAATTCCATCCAGACCTGCAGCTTTGTTGTTTTTCATGTTCAAAAGAGTAGTTTGGAATTCAATAATTGTAATAGGCGCATCGAGGTATGAAATAGAGATCAAGGGAAGTGCATAATGGAAAACTCGTTGATTTGTTGGTGCACTGAAGAGTTCTTTGAAATAATTTGCTAGTGATTCCTCAGTTATTGCGATTGCTGCAACGTTTTTGCAACCACCTAACAACCTAACTTTAGACCAAAATGACTTTGAGTCCTTACATTTTGACAAATTTGCCGCTACCCCATTCATGAAATTTTTATGTTTGCTTTTGCATACTATCTTATAGGTTTTATTTGCATCAGAGTAAAGGGATTTAAAAAAATTATACTTGGTTTTCCTAAAGAGTTTGAGTAACGTAAAAGATTTTTTCCGAAGTTTCATACACTCCCAATCATACCACTCCGCAGAAAAAGTCTTATTGCTCCTAGTTGGTAGTATGGCTGCCCGCTTGATCATTTCTATTATTTCAACAGCCAACTGATCACAGGACCAGACCACTTGACTAGAAAAAGAATTTACTTCCGATTCAAGTCTACGCTTGTATACAACAACCTGACTATCAACCCATTTATATTTTCGTACTGGGTTGCTCAACAAAGACCTAGAGTTTTGAAGTTTGACGGATGTCACGATTGGAAGGTGGGCTGAGTATGTTGCTGGTTGAACCTCAAAATCTTCTATAATATTAAGCCAATCACCTTTTGCTAAACAGTAGTCTATTATTGAACAACCCTGACCTGAAACAAATGTTAGTTCACCATTACAATCGCTTTTTGTTATTCATTTAGAACCATAAAACCAAAGTCCTCAATCAATTCTATTAACCGCCTGCCACAACTGTTAAAAGTTACGTCCAGAGAGCCTCTCAAACTACCAAAAACATGTGCTGTGTTTTTTACCAGAGAAGTTGGGTTTTGAAACCCACCGATTCTTGCATTTAAATCACCTAATATTAAAACATTCTGAAAATCAAGTTCATTCAAAAAAATTTGAAGACTATTAAAATCGTTATTCCAATTAGTACAGTTTAAATAGGTTGGAATAATGTAATATTCTTCATGTCTATGATTTAACATTAAAACAGTCATATTTCCTACTGATTTTTTGCTTACAAGATTCTTTAAATTACACCGTACTGCTAGCAAGAAGCCTCCACTCGCTCTACCAAAAATACTACTTCGAGTGGCGGGGATAAATTTAGTATTATAATCTTTAAAAAACTTTACAAATTGTGGTTCGTCACTACATTCAAGGAACGTTTCTAATAAAATAATTATATCAAATTTCAATATATACTTAAAAAAAAATCTGGAATTGCTAATTTGTTTTTAAGACCAGATACATTATAACTTAAAATTTTAAGATTAAAAATTATTTGGCAGACGGCAACACTTTCCTAACTTTTTTGATGGTGTTGATTCCGCCGAACGCTTGGTCCAGGTTGAAAATGTTGACTGTTTATTGTGCAGAATTATAACAACACCATATGATTCATTAAAAGTAAAACCATTATGTTAATTTATTGTAGCTATTTTTTCAAAATTGAAATATCAGTTGCGTTGTTTGAATTTTTGTATTGATTTCAGCATTACATGCGTGAAATCAAAATCATTGCATATCTTTTTCTAAAAAGTTTGAAAATGAATAAGTTAGTTACGTTGCTAAAACCCATTTTAGATAATGTTTTACATAATTGCCTACCCGGGCCTTCTAAATAAATAAATAAAATGCACGACTGGGTGTTCATAAGCATAAAATTAATTTCTTAATAGATTAAAGGAGCTAAAAACAGGATGCCATGCGATTCAAGCAAATATTAGCTTATGCAAGAACAAAAACTATAAGTCTATACGGGTTTCTTAAAAAAATATTTAAGTAGGCCAATTTAAAGTTTTATTTTTTGTTCGAATAAAAATAAAATTTACAAAAAAATTATTGAGCCGTTTCTGAAATATTGAATTTTCCAAGAAAAAAAATATTTTTTTTTTTCAAAAATTAAAAAAAATAAGTTTTTCTTAAAGTTTTGAAATGCAATGTTTTTCAAACTTTTAAGAAGCTTGTCTATAAAAAATTTCATTAAAATTCGTTATGCCGATAAGAAATTCAAAATTCGAAAAATCGTTCTATGGTAGATACAGTCAGTAATATCTTGTTTTCATTTTTTTATTAAATTATAGATCGTAAGAGTTAATAAAAATTAGAAAAATTCCCGGAACCGTTTTCGAGAAAAATAGGATTTTTGAAAACCATTTTTTAACATTTGTATTGTATTTATAGATTATAAAATAAACTTGTATTTATAAAGTTTTGAAAAAATCGATGGGGTTTTCGAAATATGTATTGAGTTTTCAAAAAAAAATTCTGAATTTTTTTTTCAAAAATTCAAAAAAAATTTGTTTGAAAATTTGAATACACAATAATATTGGAACTACTGGGGAGCTTCAACATAAAAATAATCAAAATCGGTCGTACCGTTTTTGAGAAAATCAAAAACAAAAAAATGGTTCCAAGGGGCGCGCCAAAAATAAACATGTTTTGAAATTTTTTTCCAACCATTACCTAGCTTTGACTAAATGAAATTTTTTGATTTTTTTTTTTAATCTGTGGCAGTTTTTGAAAAAAAAAAATATTTATAAAATTTCGAAAAAAAGTCGTATGGCAAGTACCGTTATTTTTGGTCTTAAAACAAAAAAGAAAAAAACACCCGGGCGGAAAAAATTAAAAACCATATCTACCAAGTTTGAAGAAAATCGGCCGAGTCGTTTAGGCTGTAGTCGAACAGACAGACAGACAGAATTGTGAGACCCACTTTTTTGGTCTTCGCTATCATCGTAATGTACACTTTGATCAAAATCTCGAGTTCGATTTTTTACTTTCTTAAAGTATCTATAATTCTTATCGATCTCGTACTGTGACAGCGCAAAGACGTCCTCGGCTTCACAGTTTCCCAATTTTATAGTGTGTGCTTATTATCATGTATAAAGTTTGACAAGCTATTTTCCATATAGAGCATAGCGCAGGTGAAGAGGTGGCGAACCCCGGAGCAAGGGATCGCGAGTTCAAGTCCCCGTCGGAAACTCAACTTATTAGTGCTTTTTTTCACAATAGTGAAGTGGAAAGCATCATAGAAGAAGACGAAAAGCTAAGCGGGGGCATCGAAAGGTGTTCTTCCAGCAACAACAACAACAATGCAGAAGGCAACGGCAGCAAAACCGGGGACATCGAAAGATGCCCTGACGAAGTCGACCGGTGCGATACCGCAAGCATCATCCGATGCAGAAAAGGCAGCATCAACCGATGCGCCGATGAAGAGGAGAAAGAGGGTACAGGTTGTGCCCAAATTGGTGAAGCGTCGCACCATCACCCCAGCTGAGCTGCAAGCTGAAGGGAAGGTGACGGCGCAAAAGGCAACAATACCAGCAGCAGAAAACAACAAAAATGTGAATCCCCCGCCAGCTGATGATGACGAGGAGATCTCATATATGTCCGAGGGTGGAGAAGGTCTCTACACCACGGGTGACAGCCAAACGTTTGTGGACTTGTCCACTCCAGAGGGGTCCGCAGATGAAGCAGAAGAAGAGACCATTCAACCCAGAATTGGTACAATACAGGGTCAGATCGTGACCCTTCAAAGCAATCTAGCCACAATCGTCCAGGCGCTGAAGGAAAAGCAGCAATCTCGAAGAGAAAGAGAGAGAAAAGAGCGCTTAAGTAAGAAAAGTCTCCAGGTCCCACCCAAGGAGGCGCAACAAAAAAGTGCTGATGCAGAGCTGCAACCGCCAACCAACAACAAAAACAACAACAGCCGCTGCTCAATGATAAGCCAAAGCAGCAGGCAAAACCACAACAACAACAACAGCCAACACAGCAGCAGCAGAAACAACAGCAGCAGAGACAACAGCAGCAGACACAACAGCAGCAGAACCAACAGCAGCAACCACAACTGAATTCTTCAGTTACACACCTAAAATAGAGAAATTGCAAACGGTCCTGTTGAAAGGCATAGATTCCTACATGGAACCGCAAGAGCTCTTAAATGAGCTCCGCGAAAAAGCGGGGGACGATCGCGACTTTATCGAAGTCAAGCCTTTTGCCACAGTTAAAGCCAGACGGGAGAATCGGAAGTTGCCAATCTTCCTGGTTCAGCTTTCACCCAATAGCAAACTGGATAGTTTGAGGAGTATCTCCGTCCTCAATTACCAGGTTGTAACCTGGGATAAATTAAAGAGGCGCGGCGACATCAAGACAACAAGAGATCGGCCCAACTCTACTCAAGGATGTGGTGTCGCAATCTTTGTACGAAAAGGCATAAATTATAAAGTTATATACAATAGCGATGTACGCAGATTTCGGCTGCTTGAGGCGTGCATTGTATGCATTCCTCTCCAACAGGGGAAACGGATGTATATAATCGCGACTTACGCTCCGGAATCACCTCAGCCAACTGACTTTTTGACAGAGCTCGAAAAACTTTTTCAAGTGCTACAACTGAACTCGGTAGAGAATTACTATCTCATGGCCGGTGATTTAAATACCAAACATATAGATTGGGGAAATCAAGTACAAAATCCGAGAGGTAACCATCTATTTAATTGGATGGGTCAATACAGTATTGAATATATGATCGATCTTCTAGCGACTGATAGACCATCGTTTCCAAGAAGCGGTGCCTATCTGGATCTATTACTAAAGGACTCTAGACTGACAATTACTAACACTGTGGGTCAACGGACAAGAAACTGTTTAC
Source organism: Chrysotoxum bicinctum (assembly GCA_911387755.1). Taxonomy (NCBI): domain Eukaryota; kingdom Metazoa; phylum Arthropoda; class Insecta; order Diptera; family Syrphidae; genus Chrysotoxum; species Chrysotoxum bicinctum. The sequence continues at coordinate 83,998,138 of OU426988.1, read as the reverse complement.
AAACAATAGACTATGACAGCGACCACTGTGGTTTTGCCGCAGTAATACAGTTGCCGAACGAGCTCGTAGAGTTGGAAGAGTATGTACCTGCGCATTCTTACAATTACAGTAAGATGCGCTGGCCACGCATTACCAACGCTTTAGCAAGCGAAATTCGTGCCAATAATATATCCCCACCAAATAACAGGAATTTAAAAAACAACGAAATTGACCAATACTTAGAACAAATGGACGAAACAATCCTACGAACTATGAACAGAACTATACCAAAATACAGAGAACGTAACGTAACCTACATGTACCGTAACGCGACAATTGTTGCACTACACAGACAAAAAAGTGGACTACTGACAAGACTTAAACGCTTGTACCGACGGTTTACTGACTCACGCGATCTGGAGATTAGGTCACTGAAGTCGTCAATCAAAAACATCAACCAATTGATCAAAGAAAATTATAGGTTGTCTATTAATTTGTATTGGAACAATAAAATTCGGGCCGTTAACTCTAGCGACCCGAGTATGTTTCCACAAATTAACAAGACATTTAGACGGAATGATCAAAACGAACTTCCATGCCTTAAGCTCCAGAGAACGACAAAAAACAGAAACGTACTTCTGACAGCAGGGATAGATCCAGATGACGCGGTCTTGGACGATGACCTCTTTATTGTCGAGGATCCGCTGGAGAAAGTGGAGGCTGTGGGGGCTGCTTTTCAGCAAGTGTATAAGGTGAATGCAAGCATCCACCCCAACCACGACCTGGAAAACAGAGCTCTACTCATTCATTTCCATCTTCGTAATGAAATGACGCAATGGCGATCAGAGAACCTAGGTTTCATCGGGTTCAATGAAGAAAACTTGGCGAATTCCATCATCGCCGTGCAAGATGGGAGTAGTTCCCTGTTAGTTACGAGGATGGAGCTCCAGCTCATCTTCGATTCATTAAAGAAGAAAAAGTCAACAGGAGTTGATGGTATATCCAATATTGTACTTCGACATCTACCTAAGGAAGCAATTGACATTTATGCCACGCTGTTTAATAACGCACTGAATAATGCATATTATCCAGGGCGGTGGAAGACAGCTGTGGTTCATCCTCTGCCGAAAAAGGGAAAGGACAACTCCAATCCGGCGAATCTTCGGTCGATAAGTCTTCTACCGAGTATCAGCAAGGTATTCGAGAAAGTCATAAATAGAGCTCTGTCCAAGTGGGCGGAGGACAATAATATCATACCGGATAATCAGTTCGGGTTTAAGGCGGGACATGACACCATTCATGCCGCGTCTAAACTCATTTCTGATATCCAATGGAACAAAACTAAAAATCAGTGTACAGGTGCTTGTCTGGTTGATTTGGAGAAGGCTTTCAACATCGTATGGTTAGAGGGTCTCTATCTAAAATTGACTAGGCTCTGCATAAGTAAACCACTATTATATATACTTTATGACATGCTCAATGGTAGAAAGTTGGTTGTCAAAAGTGGCAATATAACTTCTACCGCAATCTTCGATATCAAGAATGGTCTTCAGCAGGGAGCGGTGAACTCGCCGATTCTATTCAGCATTTACACCAGCGATCTGATAAGTAGTCTAACTGAGGCAATTGCGTATGCCGATGACCTAATAGCGTACAGAACAGCTACAAAAGTTGAGGTTATCAGAATTCTCCTACAGCGTGACTTCGACAAGATTCAGCGATATTGTGATGACTGGAAGTTGAAAATCAACTTTCAAAAATGTGAAACGATTCTGTTTAGGACTCCGTTGGCTAGAGCCCCTAGGGATACTAGAAAGAACTGGCGTAAGCTGATGATCTTAGGGCCGCACCGGCAACCACTTGCGAGCAGAAGTGTGACCTCAGCAAATAGCTTAATCTTTGAAGGCTTACTACTCTAACACAGAATACTTCGAGAGTGTGCGTTTAAGTGGCCATATTGCACCTAATGAATTCCTCTATTTAGATAGTATAGGGTTGATCCAGGATAGAGAGGCGGTTCCGCTAATCTACCACGTCGGCCGTAGTACTGTGGATAGGCGGCTCCTTTATAGTCGAGACGTCCTCGCACAAGACGGAGCTGAGCGACTTCGGTTCAGTAGGACTGTGTCCGATCGGGACCTGAAAGACAGGGTGAGACAGGAGAACCAGTTTTGGTGGTTGTCTATTGTTGATAGAGATAGTTGAAAAGTTGTCTTGGCCGACTTACATAGTTTTAAGGTATTCTTACGTAGGGACAGTTAGGGTGACACAAAAAAAAAAAAAAAAAACAAACAAAAAAAAAAAAAATTTAAAAAAAAAAATCTCTGCCGCTGTGGCTGTTCTAGTTTTTAAGTAGTTTTAGTTTAGTTTTAGATTATTTTAAGTAGTTTAAGTTGGTTTCGGTAGTTTTAATTAGTTTTACTTTAGCTTGTAAGTTTTATATAAAAAGCATAAAAAGTTAAAGAATCCGAGTTTTTTAAATTTTCTCGAGAAAACAAAAAAAAATAGATATAGTTTTTGAATTGAAAATAGTTTCTTAGGCCGAAAGGCACTAGATTTAAGATATAGTTTAGCTTAGAGCGCCCGCAAAGGGGCAGTAAGTTAGTTTTAAGTTAGTGGATAATTAGGCTAAAAAAAAAAACTTCAACAAACAGATGAAAAGTTTGCTATAACGCTTAACTATCTTATCTAGACAATAATGCTTAGAGTGACGCAGAGTGTATTTTTTATTTCAAAGCGCAATCAAATAAAAATTAGCTAACACGTGAAGCAATAAAGAATAAAAGAAAATAAATAGACATCCAAATTTTATCATAGTTATTGTTTGTTGCTTGTTTTATTTATACTTTATCTTTTTTCAAAGATATTCAACAGAGGTATATAAGTCTATAAGCATTTCAGTAAGGTTTGTTGAATTATAATTTGAATTTTTTTTGCAGAAATATGCAAATCATTGAAGCATTCATACAATCGGTAGGGATACTGGTTCTAACTCTTCAACTTACCGAAACTGCTAATGTTTTCGATAGTGTGTTTCAAGAAGCAAGAGACGAATACTACATGGATGAATCCGAAACTCAAGAACGTAAGATTCAATTCTGTTTTTATATTTTTTGTTTTAATTTGAATCTTTTAAGTTCCACCAAAGTATGCAATCTTTGATTTCATCATTGTTGGTGGTGGATCATCAGGATGCTTATTAGCCAACCGTCTTTCGGAGAATCCCTATTGGAACGTTATCTTGATAGAAGCGGGAGGTAGTGAAACTATTGTTCATGATATGCCACTTCTAGCACCTTATCTACAAAGAACCGTTTCCGACTGGCAATATAAGACTACTCCTCAACAATATGCTTGTTTCGGAATGCGTAATAGAAAAGGTTCCCTTCCACATGGCAAGGTTCTTGGTGGAAGTAGTTCCATTAACTTTATGTTCTATACACGTGGTAATAAGCGAAATTATGATAATTGGGCAGCAAAGGGAAACTACGGATGGTCCTTTTCTGAGATTTTTCATTACTTCCTTCGATCCGAGATGGCAAATTTAAAAGGATTAGAGCGATCCCCATGGCATAATCGAACTGGACAACAAAGTGTAGAGTTTGTTGAATTTAGAAGTGAAATAGCAAAATCTTTCGTAAATGGTGCCCAAGAAGCAGGACACAGGAATGTCGATTATAATGGGTATTCGCAATTAGGTGTTTCATTTGCCCAAGCTTTCATTCATAATGGACATAGGGCGAGTTCATCAAAATCATTTATTAAGCCAATAAGATATAAAAGGAGGAATCTTCGTGTTATTAAATATTCAACGGTTGTAAAGATCCATATTGATCCCATAACCTTAACAGCCTATGGTGTTGATTTTATGTACAGAAACAGAATGTACACAGTTCGGTCTAGAAAGGAAACTATTTTATCTGCAGGTACATTACATTCTCCTCAGTTACTCATGTTATCTGGTGTCGGCCCTACAGAAAATCTTCAACGCATTGGAATACCCCAGCTTCTTCAACTTCCTGTTGGTCAGGTTCTCTATAATCATATTTCTCATTTTGGGCCGGTTTTTACCACAAATACAACAGGGTCTACATTAAATCAGAACAGTATAACGCAGAATGATCTAAATAGTTATCTGGCAGGAAGTAGTGCCACAAGGATCTCTTCGACAGCAGGAATGGAAGCGTTAGCATTTGTTAAAACTCGTAACTCACGAAAGCCGAAAGATGTGCCGGATATTGAAATAATCGTGGGCCCCTTAAGTTTGGCAAGTGATGGTGGGACAGTTTTTAAAGAAGCTGATAACTTTCGCGATGACATTTACCAAAGGGCTTTTAAGGAACTAGAAAACCGAGAGCACTTTACAGCCATTCCTGTACTTTTGTCTCCGAAATCAAAAGGGAGTCTTTGGCTGAAGGACCAAAATCCATTTAGCCCTCCAAAAATCAATCCAAACTATCTGAAAGAGCAAGAAGATGTAGAGATTATTTTAGAGGGTATAAAAGAAACAATTCGAATTTCAAAAACTCCTGCCATGCAAAGAATAAATGCAACACTGTGGGAGCGAAATGTTCCAGGATGTGAACACCTGCAATTTGGAACCGATGACTATTGGAGATGTTCAATTAGAGTCTTATCATATAATTTGTATCATTATATTGGAACGTGCAAAATGGGGCCAGCTTCAGATCCAATGGCAGTTGTTGATCCGCAACTCAAAGTACGCGGTATAAGAAGACTGAGAGTAGTGGATTTAAGCGTGGCGCCGATGATACCATCAGGCCATACAAATGCTGTTGCGTACATGATTGCCGAAAAAGCTGCAGATATGATCAAACAAGAATGGGAACCGCAATATAATTTACATACGCCCTAAGAAGGAAAATGATGTAATAACAGAGTAAAATATTAAAGTTTCAAAATTGTTTGGTTGGCAGCTGAATTAAGTCATTAGAATAAAGAATGAATTTTCTTGCATTTTTCATTCTGCGTGTAACACGAATAATATTAATTAATAATCAGAAAAGTCGTTTAATATAGCAATTATTGTTTTGGTCTGAAAGTTTATATTTTTCTTTAATGTTCTTTAACTTAATTGAGATTTAAAAATGTCTTATTTGTTTCTTTGGTTTCAATAACAACTTGAATACAAATTCAATTTCTTAACATTTCCAATAAATTAATAATATCTACATAAAATAAAGATTAATCAGTTTTTGAACATTTCTTAATTTCAAGTTTTTTATGAACTATAAAAATATAGCCAAAAAAGAAGAATGAAGAAAAAGAAAGAGAAAAAGAAGAAGAAAAACGAAGAAAGAATGAAAGAAGAAAAAGGACAAAGTTATGTAGAGACTAAGGAACAATAAGCTAAAACGAATTGTGTGTCCTTATTTCTTTAATGTGTATCTCTTCAACGTGTGTTTTTCAGCTGTTTTTGCGGGAACATGGGTGATTTCTATGTTGTCGGCTGCAAGAGCTGCTTTTAGTGCTTAAATATCTGACTCATGATTCGAAATTGTCGTTTTAAGAGCTACTTTGTTGTACCAATATAACAAAGCTCACTTTTCTATATAGTTCTTAGGACACCTCGCAACAAAGTATTCAATATTTTCTTCGATTTGTAACCGATTTTGGTATATTTTGCGTTATTAGAGATGGTTCTTTTAAAACTTTTGATAGCTTGGGCACATGAACCAAAGTATTGAAGTGTTGAGCTATCCATGCTTTTTTTAGTATTTTGGTGATTTCTTTGACGTCGTGCAAATATCTCACGAATACTTTTGCGTGGATATCAATTGCCCACTAGCATTTTTTGGAGCCCTATTGGTGGGATGAAATTTGCTGTCACTTATCTTGAAATCTTTGTTGACAAGGTTGAAGGCTGCATTAATGGTGATGTGATTTATTTGATTTTATCTAAAGCAGTACTTTCTCCAGCTCACGACGACGATCTATTACTGTAAACATGTTATCAACATATTTTATAATATGTATATTTTAACGACAATGCCTCTTAAAATAAAAACCAGATCTGCGATTGTAGATGAAAGTGGATTTTTAATCGAAGCTCTATGTATTTGCTTCGATAGTTGTTGATAAGTGCTCAAAAAAGGACTTCTTTATTTTTGTTTAATAATATGTTTTGAAATATTGTAAGCTGCGTGTTATCAATTGTTACATGGAAATGTACATAAATATGTTTTCTGCCCTAATTGTTTTTTTTATGTTAAATAAAATGTTTCTGAAGATAACTGAAAACTTAGCCGAATTGTCGGGAAAGCTAATGATAATCTTTCATTAATAAATTACTTACATTTTGGACACACAAAAATTACAAATTTCAAATAATATCTCATACCAAACTTCGAAAAAATGTATTTCAAACTTCAAGATCTTGAAAGCATGTGAACAATTGTGCTTTGAAATTATGTCCTTATGTGTATATTTAAAAAAAAATTAAATTAGCATATTTCTTAAGAATTTTAATTTTCTTACATAAGAAATTAATTTAATTATAAAACTTATCTAACGATTAGTTTTTTAATTTTTACTTGCGACTTATAGGTACTATAAGGCAAGTTTTGCATTCGTAAAAAAATCGAACACGATATTTTGATCAAAGTTGACATTACTAAAAAAAGACTAAAAAAGTGGGTCTCGCAATTCTGTCTGTCTGTTCGACTACAGTAGATATCACTTTTAATTTTTCCTCCCCACACGTTTTTTTGTTTTTTGATGTGTAAACATCTTTCCCGGCGGTAGAGTGAATCGAAAACGTAGGTAAAACTTGTAACCCGTTACGGTTACACGTTACGGTTACACGTTACGGTTACACGTTCCGTGTAGCAACCTACCTTACCGACGATTGCATTTAACACCATGTTTACATTGGAAATATTGCGTACTTACGACATCGTGCTTACATTGGAAACTTTGAGTACTGCAATCTCGATTTTATTACTTTCCATTGCTGGCTAGAACTAAATTCAACCCCCTAACGAAAGATTTCATGGTGGGTTCATTCAATGTTTTTTAAAGAAATCCACTTCACGTCAGTGATGGACAATTAAATTTTATTTCATGCTCCCAAAAATGTATTTTCAGAGTTGACATTAAATAAAATGTACGATTGGGTCGCACGAACTTTGTCTTATGTATTTGCAAAATAGTCGTTTTAACCTAGTTTCATTGTAAAACAGCTTTAATATCGTACTAATTCGACTAAAATTTTGCATCTTTGTCTTTCCAAAAAAAATTTGGAATTTTGTTTCTAAATACAAAAAAAAATAATACTCAAACTTTTGAGGAGCTTTAGCATAAAAAAAATGATCAAAATCGGTTGTACCGTTTACCAAAAAATCAAAAACTTAAAAAAATGTTCCAAAAACTATTTAAAATGTTGTTCAGGGCAATCAGTTGACATCTACAACGAAATATTCTCGATACGTCAAAATTTAATTTTTCCCTTATATCTGTCATACCATATAATTATTTTAATTATCGAATTAAATATTCTTTATTATATCAAATTATACTTTTGGCATTCACTATATCAAAATATAGATCGTTCTCCATCTCTCAAGCCATGAACTGAAAGATGACTACGTACTTCAATGGATTAAAAAAATTAGGCTTTACCACTTATAATTCCATTACAAGGTGGAAATGATGTCAATCGGTTTATAAATCTCTGACGAAGGGAGTAAGATAGAGTACAGAAACCTAAAAAAAAATTAAAGGATTGGTTTGATTTTGATAAGATGAACGGTCCATGTGGTGGCTTGTCAAAAAAAAAAGTTTTGATATTTTCGCTGCATGATAAGTATATTTGTTGGCGGCGTTAAGCCAGATATATGTACATTGTTCAAATGCATGACTAGTACGTGCAAGTCTATTATTTCAGTGGCAAGAGGACGTTGCCCTTTGTGAGTTTTTTTTCTGTAAAATTGTGTTTTTACGAATTTCTTTGAGATTTTTTTTAAATTTTATCCGAGTAATTTGTTTTATTTTGTCTGCCTATTTCATTATATAATTTTCGTTTGCTGTTTTAATGTTTTAATCAGTGCTTATTATGTTGTGCTGTGTTCTCATCTCTTCGACGTACTATACGCAAATGAACCAATAAATGCATGATCAATCATCAATCTTGCATATTATACAATATTTCTATGCAGTACACCAGATTGAAAGGATTTGGATTTTTCATCAAGCCTACATCCGATCTATATGTGTGACTTTTTCAATAATACACTTACACGCATGCTTGTCATGCATTTGAACAATGTATATCTAGCTTTAAACGCAATTGCTGAGGTTGAGAAAAAGGCGGAGTTATCGTTCATTCTTCTTTGTGGTTTTCTTTTTTTATATTTGGCGTTCGCTCAGTGAAATTCACTTAACTGAGTAGAGTAAGGAATGCGAAAAGATGTCTCCTTTTTGCATGAATAAAGTTAACTTACATTAAAAATCGCTGTGTTTAAAAGCACTGATGCACTCGAAATTAAGCCAAAAGAGAAACAGAGATTAAAATCGGATTCGTGTAAAAACAGTCTATTTTTTATTAGATAACATCTCTGTTTGAATATAAGTGTAAAAAGCAACATCCCTGTTTAAACATAAGTCAAACAAACTTAACGTTACGCAGCGGAGGCCACTTACTCCTAACACACGCCACGAACTACCTCATCGAAGCATATTGTCGATAAGGTTTTTGGGTTGTGTGAAATGAATAAGTGCCGACACGGCAGTGCGAACTATGGGAATCGCAGTAATATGCCGACATGGCGTGTAAGACTAGGCGCGCACATTCAATTTTTAGTTTCGCAACTGCTTGGTTCGAGCAACTATACTCTGTTCAATTTATATTTGCAGTACAGGGAAGATAGGATATTTGCCTTTCAGTCTGACCATTATGGATTGCCGTAGGAGCAATAAAAATTGCGGCAAATCTCAGAAAAATATTTGCTATCAAAAGCTCGAAAAAGCTTAAATCCTGGAAGTTACAAGGCACAAACCAAAGAAAATGCCATAGTTTTTGTTTTAATAAACATAATAAGGGTTGGTTGCAAATTGGCGATCAGTCTCCTTTTACTCATGGAGCAGATAGGTCATGGTGGGTTATACGTGAGCTCAAAGAAGATTACACAAACAATTTCAATGTAACTCAGTGATTCTCTTTCTTATTTCGGTGGCAATTTCTAAAGTTAAGGTGCCGTGAAAATAGCAGCAGGCACCAGTGTTTCTGAAAAAGCTCTCCCATAAGGCCTGTACTGCAAATATAAATTGAACAGTATAAAAAGTTTGTGTTTTGACACAAACTAAACGATTGCCTAAAATGAGTTCGCTATTTTGTGTAACATATAATAATATGTATGCACCTGCGCTGACATTCAACCAAATAGTTCATCTGTTTTCTATAAGCAACCAAATAGTTGTGCAACTAAAAATTAAGGACCGAAATAGTTAGTGGACACAATTTTGTATGTTGTTATTCGGTTTTAGTTGTTAACTAGTGTTTTTAATCCCATTAATCTTAAATTCACTCAATAATTTTTTGATCATTACATTAAGAGTATCCTAAACATAAGTAATAATGGAAAATGAACAAGAAAAATGTGTTTGGACTCGTTCCGAAATAATTATTTTACTAGAAATAAGTAAAGCGTTATGTACCTACAGCCATTGCCTTATTATACATGGACTGCCAGAACTACGGAACTGGCGCTATTGGCGCAAACTCGGAAAACAAAGTGTAACTTTTGGTTTTGGTATTTGATATATCAATTTTTGACATAATTGAGTTTGTAAAGGGGGTTGAGCGGGAATTGTTTAAGTTTGTTATTAAATAAAAACTTGAGGGCTATTTTCATGCTTTATTTGCGGATTTAAGAGTCAAAATAAATGCATTTATCATAGACAAGAGAAGAGCATTACTTATAGTGCTGTGATTCGTTAGAGTGGGAAAGCACAAAGAACTGTCGAAATTCTGGGGTGGAATCGCGTAAGGTGATAGTTGATTATCAATTTGTTGATTGTCGTTTTGACCATCGCTCTCTCTATAATTCTGAAGTTAAGGTGCAAACAGCAGCAGGCACCAGTGTTTCTGAAAAAGCTCTTCCATAAGGCCTGTTTTGCAAATATAAATTGAACAGACTATAGTACGATTGCATTGTATGTTTATTGTGTACGTTCGATAACAAAAATTTGGAACTCGGACGAACGTTGATGTTTACACATCTTACCCGTGAGTCCTGGCACTCACACTTTTTTTTTTTAAGACCAATAATAACGGTATCTGCCATTAGAATTTTTTTCGAAATTTTATAAATATTTTTTTTTACTCAAAAACTGTTCGATTTTTAAAAATAAAAATTCAAAAAAATTTTATTTAGTTAAAGCTAGGTAATGGTTAACAAATGTTTTCCGAAAAATGGTTATTGAGGGTACCCCCCATGGAACCATTTTTTTGTTTTTGATTTTCTCAAAAAAGGTACAACTGATTTTGATCATTTTTTTTTTTGCTAAAGCTCCCTAAGAACATAAATAGAATTGTGTACTCAAATTTTCAAAAAATTTTTGTTCGGATTTTTGAAAAAACTTCAAATTTTTTTTTTTAAACTCAATATTTCAAAAACCCCATGTTAAATTTTTTAAAAACTGGTAAATAAAAATTTCTCAATATAGTCTATAAGATGTAAGGAAAAAAATTTTATTTTACTAAAAAATTAAGGTACCTACCATACAAAAATGCTAAAAAAATAAAAAAAAAATGGTTTTCAAAAATCGTATTTTTCTCGAAAATAGAGCCTACAATTTTGATAAAATATTTTTTCTTTCAATTAATTTTTACGATATTTAATATAATAAAAAAAAATTGAAACTAAGATATTAGATACAGCTTGTACCTACCATAGAACCATTTTTTCGAATTTTGAACTTCTCACTATCCATATAACGGATCTTAATGAAATTGTTTTTAGAGAAGCTTCTAAAATGTCGAAGACACATTGCATTTAAAAAATTTAAAATAAAAATTTTTTGAATTTTTGAAATTTTTTTTTTTTTTTTTTATATTCAAAAACCTTTTTTAGGCATTAAAATTTTACAGAAAAAATTTCCGAATCTTTTTCAGACAGAGACATTTGAGAATCTATTTAGACAACTTAACACTTACATGTGTTAAAATCTGAACAATTTAAGAGAAAATATAAATTTCTAAAATAATCAAAGGCTCACTCAAGATGCAAAAATGTCATACGAGTACAAAATGATAAGGAGTAATCCGAATCATTAAGATAACAACATACCGATAATGCCCTGGAGCAACACGAAATATAACTGATGCTTTTATTGAAACGGGAAAGAGAAAATATATGGACGTTTTCTTGACGAAATGAGAAGTGAGATAGCGTTTTTTACTAAATGGTAATATATTATTTACAAAAGTTGAAATCTTCACTTTGATGAAGGTTCTGGAGCAAAATTTGAATTTCCATGCGATAAATTTATGGTAAAATATTTTAATATTTATTTTATTATTAAAGTCAGTAAAAATTGAAGAAATCTTGCGTCTTGGTTGAGTAAAATAACATATATATGTAGGTATGTAATGTATAACTGATAAGTCAACTATTGTTTCTGGGCGAAACACACTTTTTATTTAAGCTTTTAATTGTATTGTTATATATGCAATCGTTACACAGAGAACATTTGTATCATTAGCTCCTCTATTATTTCTGAAACTCTTTCTAAAATTTCTACATTCCAAACATACTAACCTGTGAAACTTTCCGAATAGAAATATTTCGACTCAAAGCCACTGAACCAGCCTAATGGAATTCAACTAAATCCAATTCAATTCAACGCAAAAGCAGGTCGAAAACGAATGGGTCGAAATGTAGTTCAATCCATGGCCGTAGCTAGGGGAGGGCATTAGGGGGCAATGCCCTACCTTAAGACCTTCAATGCCCTACCTGAAAAAATTGGTTTGTCAAAACAAGAAAAATCCATTTCCCATATCCTAGCTATTGGGATGTGGCAGGACAAATTAAATAGAGTCTCTACAACTAGGAGTCTTGAAACGTTGATACATCCAAAAGTTTTAGAGAGACATAGGTACTACGTTAGGATTAAGAATTTTTATTTTTCAATTTGTTTTATATACAATTTGACTTAAAACTAACTTATTACTAAATTAAATCATGTTGGCACAACAATAGGGGCCCAACGTTCTTCATTTGGCTTTACATAATGCTATGGATGATGTCTTCAAATTGATCGTCAGTGATGGCTCGGGTGTATAGATACTTGTCACGAGGCTCTAGTTCATGCTGGAGAAGTTGTTGCACTTCTGTGTTGGGATGATCTTCCAGGTTCCTGATGATTTTTCCGGAGAGCTGCAGTAAATACTCGTCCAGTGGTATTAACTTTGCTTCTTTATACAGATTCGTTGTTGGTATATATTTCTTCGTCAGTGGGTTACGGTACAGTCCAGTGCAAATGCGGAGCATCTTTCTTTCAAAAAGTTTCATCTTTTTCATTGCTGTAGGTGAAATAGTAAACCAGATGGGAAAGGCGTAGGTCAGAACGGGTCGAATAAGTTGTTTGTATACAAGCAGCTTGGTTTTTTTACTTAGTCCATTTCGCCTCCTGAGAAGCGGGTGGACCAAGTGCGAAGAATAGTTGGCTCTCTTCAACATCAAGTCTGCATGCCTTTTGAATTTGAATTTGTTGGAAAAATTGATTCCCAAGTACTTTGTTGATGATTTGACAGTCACTTCAGAGTTTTTTTTTTTTTTTTTTTATAATCTACCCGCGCTCAAGGGATTATGATTACCCTTTAAATGTTTCAACACAGCGCGGGCGTGAAGTTAATGAAGAGAAAGAAGGATAGGAAAGATGTGTGGCACGATGTTCTGAGACTGTTGGTGTTTGTCTCAGATTATTTATCTCCAGGGATGGCGGCTTAGCTAAAGCGGAGAAATGCCGTGTCTTATTTTTTGTATGTCGCTTATAATTCACATTATTTTATTCGTGTTCATTCTTGTTGGGCATACTAGTTTAACTCAATTACATGTTGTTAGTGTTATGCCTGAACAACATGTAATGAGTAAACCAGCAACCCAATGATGACAATTTTTAGAAGGTTTTTAATGGAATTAAAGCGACATAGACGACGGCAGGGATCGAACCTGTCATCATGAGGTTGACAGGCGAGCACACATCCATCGCGCCACGGCCACCCTGATGTCTGGAAGCTTTATTTTGATTGCATCACAGCGTGTTGCAAACGCTCGTCTTCTAATGACAGTCACTGGTGTTCTGAAGCAGATGAGTTCCGTCTTTTCGCTGTTTATCCTCAGTCCCCATTTGACATAGTATTCCCATAGGTTTTTAATGTGCTCTTGCACTCTCCTGGCAGCAATTTCTGGTGAAAAAGCGGTGGCGTATGTGATTGAGTCGTCTGCATAAAGCTTCGTCTTTGTACCTGGTATGTTGTTGATCAGCAGTATAATTGTTGAACAGCAGCGGTCCAAGTTTTGATCCTTGAGGAACTCCAGCGTTAATTCCTTTGGTTGATGACACATGTTTTTTTACCTGTACATAAAAAAGTCTATGGGTTAGGAAATTTTTGATTATTCTTACTAAGTAATTAGGAAGTCCAAGTTCCGAGAGTTTGAATAGCAATCCTTTTATCCAAACGCTGTCGAAAGCTTTTTCGATTTCCAGCAAACACGCTACAGTTGTTTCCTTTTTGTTGAGTCCAATTGTAACATCAGTATGGAGTCCCAGTAATGGATGTAGGGTAGAGTGTTTATTTAGAAAGCCATACTGAAACTCCGGTATGACATCTCTTTCTCTGTACTACGTTAGGTCTATTATTGAGGTTATACAATTTGTCAAGGAATTAGCTTTGCGTGGAAATTATATTTTTCGGAGGAAGAAAAGCAACAAGGATTATTTCAGAATTTGTTTGAATACACCTGCATGAAAGATCCAAATTTGAAAGAGTCTCTTACTCATATACAAAAATTGCAAAATACCGTTCACCTGAATTCAAAATAAAATAATTCAAGCAATGATTATACCAGTACGAAGTTACATTGTTAAAGATATTAATGAATCGGACCTAAACTGGTTTACTATAATGGAAGAAAAATAACCACGAAAATATTGCAATAGCAATACGCTACGTTATAGATGGAATTGTCAATGAGTCGTTGCTGACAGTTACTACCTACTACTGAAAATCTTTATGCAGCCAATTTTACGGAATTAATGTTAAATAACATTGACCACTCTTGTATGCTAAGCTAATTCTATGATGGCGCAAGTGTAATGAGTGGGAAAGTTTTGGGAGTTGCAAAAATAAATTGGGCCGAAAAATCCCTTACGTCCACTGCTTTAACCATCGCTTGCATTTGGTAATCATTAGGGTTATCTCGGAAATGACTTTAATTCGTTTATTTTTTGATACATGCATCATGTTAAATGAATTTTTTCAGCATGGAAAAATAGCTGCCTTGTATGGTGGAAAAAGGATTTACCGGCTCCTAGAACAGAGTTTGTCAGGATACTTGGCCGTAACAAAACTCGTACGTGATAATTATTCATTGATTTTGATGACTTTGGATGAAATAAGAAATGACAGATTTAATGGTGATGACGTCGCCAAGAGTGTGGACATTAAAAAAATGATGCTCAATTTGGAATTCCGAATGGCTTTGATTGTGGCCAAAAAAATATTATCCATGTTCCAGCCTGCAGGCGCAGCTTTACAATCCCGAAGAGCAGGATTGAAAGATGCCATAACAATCATTAAATTCACCCAAAATAAAATAAGAAAACTTAGATCAGAAATGTATCATCAAATTTTGGAAGAAGCAAAGTCTATGACAAGCTTCGATTCCGAAAATACGACTCATACCTAAAAGAGAGAAATCAAAAAATCAAATCGGATGGATGGCTACTTGGTATATAACCCTTTCTGTTCCTCTGCGAGACAATATATAGAACCTTAGAACGCTCAGCCATTTAAGTCTGAGTATTTCGAAACGTTCAGCGGTCAGCCATCAGACGAATAGGGGGAACAACATGTAGCATACGAAAACATGCACGTGCCGTAACTATTCGGGACTGGTGGAAGTGTGATCATAGCCTCTCCGCGGCGGCCGCTAGAAACAAGCCTTTTAAAAAAGGTTTGGCTAATATGATCAGGCTGGTTCCTCAGGTTGGCGACAGGTTAATTCCCTGTTCCGTAAAACTAAAAGAATTTCGAGAACGACAACAAGCCTCGGAAACGGACTGATCACACGACGACAACCCACGCAAAGAAAACGGAAAAACGATTTACGAATTTTCTTATGGAACGTACGATCGCTCTATAGAGCTCGAGCTGCTCAGCAGCTAGTCGATGCCCTGTCAAAATATAAAGCTAACATAACAGCTCTCCAAGAAATCAGATGGACAGGGAATGGTGTTTTACAGAAGAAAGAATATGACGTATATTACAGCTGTCATACAAAACACCATGTGCTCGGGGTAGGCTTCCTAGTCAGCGAAAAAATGAAGTCTACTATCATCGGCTTTAACGCTATAAGCGAAAGGCTATGCACCCTTCGCGTGCGAGGCAAATTTACGAACATCAGCCTCTTTAACGTTCACGGACCTACGGAGGAGTCCTCAGACGAAGAAAAAGAGACTTACTACGAACAAGTCGAGAGGGCCCTCAATGCCTGTCCAAGGTATGATGTTAAAATCATCCTTGGGGATTTGAACGCAAAAATAGGTCGGGAGCCGGTATTCAGGCATTACGCAGGCACCCATAGTTTGCATGAGAACACTAATGACAATGGACTTCGAGTCTTAGAATTGGCAGCATCGAAAAACATGGTCGTTGCGAGTACCAGGTTCCCGCGTAAAGATATCTACAAAGCCACCTGGGTATCACCTGATGGAGTCACTCGTAACCAAATAGACCACGTGTTGATAGACCGTCGCCACTACTCGAACTTGATGACGGTACGAACGTACCGAGGTGCCAATATCGACTCGGATCACTATCTTGTTGGTATGGTTTTCCGAGGGCGGATTGCCTTGCGAAGACGCATTGCATCCGCCGATCAGGTTCGAATCAACACGGCTGCCCTGCGCAATGAAAACACCAGTAACACCTTTGGTAATGCGTTAACCCTGGGTGAAGAACCTAATCTGTGAAATAGAAAACAGCAGAGAGCGAGGTCCGTCCGAAACATGACGCAGTACACACCACGCTGCACATACTGCAAGGACGGAGAAGAAAATCTGATCACCGATCCTGAAAGCATACTGGAGCGATGGGAAGTGTACTTTAATGAATTGCTAAATGGTCAGCTCACTGCAGAAGTGGAGGCTCTACTACTTCAAGAAGAATACCCTATGTTGCCGCCACCAAGCATAGAAGAGGTTGAGAAGGCTATAGGCCGGCTTAAACAGAACAAAGCCCCGGGAGCCGATGGCATACCAGCCGAATTATTCCATCACGGCGGGCCAGCCTTACGTCAAGCAATTCATGATATTATAGTACACGTATGGGAGCAGGAAGAAATGCCAGAAGACTGGCGAAAAGGTTTAATATGCCCCATACATAAGAAGGGAGATGTCACAACGTGCAGCAATTATAGAGGTATCACGTTGTTGAGTACCGCCTATAAGATACTCTCCTCTATCCTACAAGACCGGATAACCCCATACGCTATAACCGTTATCGGACAATATCAGTGTGGTTTCATTCCAGGCAAATCAACAACTGATCAGATATTTACCCTTAGGCAGGCGATGGAAAAATGTCTAGAATTTAACATCCCAACATACCATCTGTTTATAGACTTTAAGGCCGCCTATGATAGCATAGCCAGGGTAGAACTTTACAAAGCCATGAGAGAATTCGGCATCCCAAATAAATTGACACGACTATGTAGGTTGACCATGACCAACTAGACCTGTGTCAATCGCGATTGATTCGGTCTTTGTGACCCGTTCACCAAAAAGATTGATTGATTGCAATCAAAGTAGACCAAATCAATCAATCCTAATGTCAATCCCTTGCCACTGAAACCGATGAACGAAACAAACGAAAAAAAATTATGTTTCGTTCATTCAACTTGTTCTCAATCATTTCACAATACCAAATAGGAATGGACATGAAATAGAATGTATCTTCCTCATTTTATATACAATGGAAGATGGCGTCAACGAAGCTACGAAGTAAAAAAAAGCCACACTTTCGTTCATTTTCACATCGTTTCGGTCTCGGTCTGAACGAAACGATTGGAATGAGTTGAATGAATGATTGAAAACATTTCGTGTCGGTCTTTATCTCGTTCGGAACGAAACGGATGGATTTTGATTGAATGAACGATTGATTGAAAAGATCGAATCCTTGAACCAATCAATCAATGATTGATTCGATCTTTTAAAATGAACGATTGGCACAGCTCTATGACCAACGTAACAAGCCAAGTAAAAATAGCCGGATTGCTATCCAGACCAATCAACATCTTTAATGGACTCTGACAAGGGGACGGTTTGGCCTGCCTCCTCTTCAACCTGGCGTTGGAGAAAGCAATCCGTGACTCTGGCACGGCAACAAGAGGGACCATCGTCAATAGGTCCAGCCAGTTACTGGCTTACGTAGACGACATCGACATCATCGGAAGAACCGAACAAGCTGTACACGATTCCTTCATCCAGATCGAGCAGACGGCACAAAATCTGGGGCTGCACATTAGTGAAGGTAAACCATAGTACATGGTGGCGTCGAATGCGAGAGGAACAGTTGGTCAAACAATCAAGGTAGCGGAGCACGAATTTGAAGTGGTGCAATCCTTTAAATACCTTGGGTCAATAGTAGCAGCCGATAACAATATAGAAGAAGAAATACGCGGGCGGCTTCTCAAATCCAACAAAGCTTACTATAGTCTGTCAAAGCTCTTCAAATCCAGAAATCTCAATATAACTTCAAAACTGCTGCTGTACAGGACCATGGTCCTGCCAGTACTCACATATGGATCCGAGACTTGGGTGCTTAGCAAAAGGCACTCCGACCTCTTAGCTGCGTTCGAGAGAAAAGTCTTAAGGAGAATTGTTGGCCCCATATGTGAGGAAAGACGATTTCGGAGACGGTACAATCATGAACTGTACGCAATCTACCTAGAAGCAGATATCGTGACAAAAATTAAGCTCGGTAGACTCCGGTGGGCAGGGCACCTAGCTCGCATGAGCGAAGAGGAACCTGCTCGGAAAGTTTTTTTGTAGTACATTCTATGGTAGACGACAGCGTGGTAGACCATGATTGCGCTGGAGAGATGGCGTAGACCAGGATGCCTGAAATCTTGGGGTGCGCAACTGGATGGCGTCAGCTAGAGACCGGGATAGGTGGAGAGACTTGTTGAAAGAGGCCAGGACCGGAACCCGGTTGTCGAGCCGATGATGATGATGATTATGGTTCAAATTAGCTTTTTTGGCCTTTAGTCCACAAAAATTGGCGTTTCGTCCGGGTGATCTCACATGGACTCATCAGTTGACTTGTGAGGACCTTGTCAATACGCAATTTTTGTTAAGTTCAGTTCATCTTACATGAATTTTTTGACAAAAATCCAATGTGAACTATATCCAACAAAGATTAGAATTGTAATCATTAATGTTGGAATTTTTTTGCCCGTGGCCTGGCATTGAATATTTATATGAAGGTTTTTATAATACATGGACTAAAGGCCAAAAAAGCTAATTTGAATCAATAATTCAACAAGTCCAATAATAGTGCTAAGTCTTCTACTTGGCTGATTTATTTCAGTAGTATATAGAGTTTGTATTATAAAAACCTTCATATGATGATGATTATATTTATTTATTGTAGCTATTTTTTCAAAATTGAAATATCAGTTGTGTTGTTCGAATTTTTGTATTGATTTCAGCATTACATGCGTGAAATCAAAATCATTGCATATCTTTTTCTAAAAAGTTTGAAAATGACTAAGTTAGTTACGTTACTACAGCCCATTTTAGATAATGTTTTACATAATTGCCTACACGGGCCTTCTAAATAAATAAATAAAATGCACGACTGTGTGTTCATAAGCATAAAATTAATTTCTTAATACATTAAAACAGTAGTAGTTAAAGCTAAAAACAGGATGTCATGTGATTCAAGCAAATATTAGCTTATGCAAGAACAAAAACTATAAGTCTATACGGGTTTCTTAAAAAAATAAGCTTTTATATACAAAATTTTTAAAATATTTTTAAGAAAATATTTTAGTAGGCCAATTTAAAGTTTTATTTTTGTTCGAATAAAAATTAAATTTACAAAAAAATTATTGAGCCGTTTCTGAGATATCGAATTTTCCAAAAAAAAAATAATTTTTTTTTTTTAAATTCAAAAAATATTTTTTTCTTAAAGTTTTGAAATGCAATGTTTTTCAAACTTTTTAGAAGCTTGTCTATAAAAAATTTCATTCAAATTTGTTATGCCGATAGGAAATTCAAAATTCGAAAAATCGTTAAATTATAGATCGTAAGAGTTAATAGAAAAAAAAAATAGCAAAATTCCCGGAACCGTTTCCGAGAAAAATAGGATTTTTGAAAACCATTTTTTAACATTTGTATGGAAAGTACCGTTATTTTTAGGTAAAGTACATTTGTTTCCTCATATCTTATAGATTATATAAATAAACTTGTATTTATAAAGTTTTGAAAAAATCGAGATAGGGTTTTCGAAATATGTATTGAGTTTTCAAAAAAAAATTCTGAATTTTTTTTCAAAAATTCAAAAAAAAATTGTTTGAAAATTTGAATACACAATAATATTGGAACTACTGGGGAGCTTCAACATAAAAATAATCAAAATCGGTCGTACCGTTTTTGAGAAAATCAACAACAAAAAATGGTTCCAAGGGGCGCGCCAAAAACAACCATTTTTTGAAATTTTTTTTCCAACCATTACCTAGCTTTAACTAAATGAAATTTTTTGATTTTTTTTTTAATCTGTGGCAGTTTTTGAAAAAAAAAATATTTATAAAATTTCGAAAAAAAAAGTCGTATGGCAAGTACCGTTATTAAAAAAAAAAAATAAATTTGGTGGTGCAACAGCTCGGAGTGAACCAGGACCTAGTGACTTACAACTCTCAACCATTCCTGTGTGCGTGTTACCAGGAACGGAGGGGACCTACAATTTTCTGCCGATTCCGAACGGCTAATGAGCAGCACTTTCCATGACAAGAGATACTCTTGGAGAATTTGTCAATTCCTCGCAAGAGGCAGTACACCCCTGAAAAAAACTTTGCAGCGGCTGAGAATCGAACTCGAGACCTTCCGCATGACAGTCCGACGCACTAACCATTATGCCAAGGGGTACTACCAAGTACCGTTATTTTTGGTCTTAAAACAAAAAAGAAAAAAACATCCGGGCGGAAAAAATTAAAAACCATATCTACCAAGTTTGAAGAAAATCGGCCGAGTCGTTTAGGCTGTAGTCGAACAGACAGACAGACAGAATTGTGAGACCCACTTTTTTGGTCTTCGCTATCATCGTAATGTCAACTTTGATCAAAATTTCGAGTTCGATTCTTTTTCCGCATGCATAACTTTCCTTAAAGTACCTATAAGTCGCAAGCAGTGGCGGTTGTACCTTAAGTGCGCTCGTGCGCTGAACCACCAATTCAAAAGGTTTAAAAATTTCAAAATATTACTGCATCTTTATTTTTAGTTTACCATATTAATATTTATTTTTTAAACATTCAAGAACATAAACAAGTAAAATTTCCAGTTATGACGAAACAATGAAAGCGCTTTGCTTTACTAATAAGACTTACTTTCTCTGCAAGTAAAAATTCTCGTGCGCTTCGGCGAGCGCACGAGGACTGCTAATATAACTTGTATGAGTTACAAGCTAATATCCCTGACGCGTGAGACGAAAGATATTTCATTGAAATGGTATCGAGAAATGAGCCTGCTCGTGCGGCGCACGAGAACCGAAGATTAACCGATGTTTGACTAGAATGCGCTGCGCCTGCGAATATGTAATGTTGTTTCCTCTATCCGTGACTGGTTAAATAGTGTTGGTTTGTAGGAGTTATGTTAGTAATTGTTTTTTATTTTGGTTTTGGTTCGATTCTGTAGTGTGTACAGTGTGTGGTGTGGGATAAAATGAACAGTGATTAGGTATATTAAAGACAGTAATAAATCTTTTTAAAATAAAGTTAATATAAAATTAGCCGGATCGCCAAGGCCCTTTTTAAATTTTACATGCAATATTTTTGGCGGAGAATCGATTTAGACAGAAACCTGAATCCACGATTTGACGCATTTAAGTGAAAAAATTAAAAAACATGATTCCTTGCTAAATGTAATAAGTGTGTCAGTTTTATACATAGTCGAAATTCTTCGAGCAATTATACAAAAAATAAAAAATCAACATATACATACATGTAAATTGTTGTTTTTTTTTGCGATTTCTAATCTTAATACCTACTTAGTGAGCAAGTAAAGTGCACCACCTGTTCAACAACCCACCAGCCGCCACTGGTCGCAAGTTAAAACTATCAATGATATCTCACTCATAGTTTTTTGTATTCGAATTAAAAAAAAATTCTTAATGGAAAATACTTCACATTTGAAGTAAATCTATCCATCCACTATGTAGTCCAGTCATTTTAGGCATTTTAAACCCCAATCTGCGGAAAAATTCCTAGTGAGCTGAATTTTTGTATACGCCTTTATTACGGCATTGTTATTAAGATGTGAAAAATCGACATTGATATCGTGCCGGCTAAAAATGTTATAAGGGTCAAAAGGTCACGAAAATCAGTTTTTTCGCAAATATCTCACGATCTATTGCTCAGAGGTCAATAAAGGTCATTATAAAAATTGTTTGTCGTGAAATTGTCTACAAAAAATGTCTCCTGCATTTTTCTGTAAAATTAACCGTTTTTGAAATAGAGGAAACGACTAGGATGCACTCACATACGGTATTGTATAACGTACGGCGGGCGTATATCAATGCGTAAACTCTATTGCTTTTTATTCATGTTTGTAAGTGTGTTGTTAGTAAAATCTACTACATACACAGACATATAGCACTAGTAATACTAGTATAGACAGCACGTTTCGTGCCCGTGAATGCCTCAAAAAATGACTTAAATATGGCAAAAGTCCTAAAAATAGTATTTTATCATAAAACCTAAAATGCTAACTTGGTAGATACTCGTAGAATACCTCTCATACCAAAAATAGAGGACAGGTAAATAGGTAGGAACATGTGTTCAAGTAAAAGGATAAAAGGATGTAGATGGTATCTTCCCAGCTTTCTTGTAGAAGGGAAAAGAAAACCTTATGCCCTATCTCACTAATATTCTTCGTAGTAGCATTGCGTTTGGGTATATATCAAGTATATGGAGAACAGAAAAGCTAATATTTATTCCCAAAATATAGAAAAAAGATAGAATATTAGATGCGTTCTTGGACATAGAGGGAGCCTTCGACAACACATCCAACGAGGCTTTTGTTAGCTTTTGTTAGGAAATGCGTACCCATCACCATAACTAGATGGAAATGTTAGGCACTAAAAATCCTGTCACAAAAAGGACAAAATGTAAAAAAAAGTAATCACAACAAGAGGCTGTCGTCAGGGTGGTGTATTATCACCCTTGTTGAAGAGTCTTGTAGTGGAAGAATTGTTAGAAAATCTTACCTCCCAAGGTATATTCTCCATTGGATTTGCTGATGATGTTGCTATCATAGCCGTAGGTAATCCAAAGAGGACTAACAATTACACGGAAATGGTGTCTATCTGTAGAATTATCAATAAACCCCTCCAAGACGACAATCATACCATTTACAAGGAATAACTTCTGCCACATATAAAACCTATCCATCTAGCTGGTGAAGTGATTGAAACGCAGAGAGGGGTAAAATATCTAGGAATTCTACCAGATAGTAGACTCCTTTTGAACAAACACTTAAAAGCTATAGTCGGGAAAGCCACAAAAGCCCTAATGATTTGCAAGAGACTTGGAGGCAAGTAGTTTTTGTTGGTGATTTCATTATACTATTTATTTGAATTTTTAATTTTCTATTTGTCTTGACTATACAAAATATTGCAACAAGGATTATTACAATTATAAAAAACATTAATACATTACTGATTTGACTTATATTTCTATGATAAGACAGTTCATTAATTTTATGCAAATTTTCAATATGTTGAATTTTAGAAATTTCTTCGAACTTTAACTTATCTATAACATTTAAATTTATTTTTTCTTAATAATGAAATTTTTGAATGAATTCGAGTTTATAATTAAAACTTGTTACATTAAATATTTTTATGGAACAGTTATTAATATTTAATATAAAATTTCCTGTTAAATTTAATTTTCTATTATCACAATTATTTATTACATTTTTCTTTCCAATTTTGTACATATTAACGTATCGTCGTCAATTTTTTCAATTTTAATTTCTTTATTATAACGAAAAGTACACAAATCTTTTGCTATACATGAATTACTTATGTTTAGATCTTTAAAATAAATGTTACTAGGATTATAATCATATTTAATTTTATTTATTTCAACAAATTTCAAATTGTCCATATCTATTTCTTTCTTTCCATTATTTGGGATTAGCATAATCATTTTTAGTTGAGTAAAAAAATAATCTTTAGGTAGTTCCAAAGCTATTATAAGTCTGTCTTGGTCAAGTTTCATAAGGCCAATTTTAGTGTTTTCACGTTTATAAAAGTCTATTCCTAACGTTATTATTAGAGTTGCTTCTGTTACCCCCATTAACATCATCTTGAGGATCACCTGCAGCCACAAGATTATCTGCAAATTTATTTGGTCCTTTAATATTTGTTGGGTCAACGTTTTGTAAATTGTGTTTTCTATAGTATGTTTCGTTTTTGTGTCTTAAATGTTTATAATTTCTGACGTATCCTTCCTTTCTTTTTTCATCATAATTTTTCCTAGAAATATTTCTCTTATTTATCATTTGTTTCTTCCTAGTTTCGATTCTGTTTCTCAAATCTGTTGTATTTGCATTTTCTGCTTCGTTTGGGCTAATACCTATTGTTGAATGGTATCTACTATTATATATCGAAATGGCCTTATATATTTTACGATTAGTCGAAATGTCTTTATTTTTTATCGTCAGTAAAATTTCTAGTAAAGTTGAGTGGAATCTCTCTATATCTGAGTTTCCAGTATGTGAGTTTGGTTTAGTCATATGTATGTATTTCTATTCCTTCTTCCCTGAAGTATTCTTTGATATTTTCTGAATTGAATTTGTCAATGAATGTCAGGTATGTTAATTTATTGAAATGGTAAATATCCATGTGCAAAACATCGTTTCCTTTAACTGAGGTTTCTGTAAGTCTGAGTTTAGGTCTTATTGGTTTCCTGTCGTATTTTCCCTCTTGACAAGTCTGACAATTTCCTATTACTCTTGAAATTTCCTGTATAAGCTTTGAAAAATATATTTTGTTTTTCAATTTGTAATATGTTTCCACTATACCTGAGTGATTACTTTCTTCTATGTGATATAATGATATTTGTTTATGAGCGTCTTCAACTTTTTCTAGGTCTCTTGCTCTCTTAGTCAGCTTGTAAAATGTAACTTCTTTGCCATTTCCATACATTTCAATAAGTACTTTTTGCACTTTATTGTATTTGGTATCTTCTACTTCTGAATAAATTCCTATTGTTCCTGATTTAATGGTTCTTTGAAATAAATCTCTCCAGTAATTATCATCTTTCGTCATATCTACCTGAATTATGGTTTTATTGTGTTGTATCTTTATTTCACTTTGCACAGAATTAGTTAATATTAACTGTGTTTGGTAAAGATTTACAATTCCTTCTTTGATTTGTATTGTATTGCCAAAAATTCTTTATCTGTTGTGGAATAATCTTTTTCATGGTCGTTTAATGTTCGGGAGGCATAACATACTGGCTGTCCTTCTTGAGTTAAAAGGTCTTGACTTGACTAGCATCAGTGAAAAGAGAAAACTGTTTGTTAAAATCCGGAAATTTGAGTATTGGGTGTTTAGTAAGATTTGCTTTTAATCGTTCAAAGGCTTGAATGTATTCTGGGTCGTTACAATTTATTTTCATGTTTTTCTTTAGATATTTCACCATCGGGTACGCTATTTTTGAATAATCAGCAATAAATTTTCTATAAAATCCAGTGCTGCCTAAGAATCCTTGCAATTGCTTGATTGTCTGGGGCAATTGATATTTCTGGATTACTTCTATTTTACTCGGGTTAGGTTTCATTCCCTCTGAAGTAAGTATATGACCTAAGTACTCTCTATGTTTTCTTTAGAAAAGAGCATTTACTTAACTGTATCTTAAGATTGTGTTCGGCTAATTTTTGAAATATTTTTTCCAAAGATGATATATGCTCTTCTAATGACGTCGAAAATATGAGGATGTCATCCAGATAAACTGTGCAGATCTTGCCTATGTACTCTCTGAGAATTTCATTCATCAGACGTTGGAATGTCGCTGGGGCGTTTTTCAGCCCAAAGGGCATTCTGGTGTATTCATATAGACCGTTTGGTGTAACAAATGCAGTCTTATGTATATCATCAGGATGCACCTTTATTTGATGATATCCCTTTGCTAAATCAAGGGTCGAGAAGTACTGAGATCTTCCTAACTTATCGAGCATACTTTCGATATTTGGTAACGGATACTTATCGTCTACAGTTATGTCATTAAGAGCTCGATAATCGACACATACTCTATACTTAACTTTTCCTTCTTTATCTGGTTTTTTAGCAACTACTACGATTGGTGAAGCGTATCGACTGCTAGATTTGCGTATAATACCCTGCCTTTCCATTTCATTGATTTGGGTTGTTACCTCCTCTTCATGTTTTTTAGGCAAACGGTAGAGTCTAGCATTTATCTGTTGGTCTGTGGACAACTTTATTTCATGGAAAATACTTTCGCAATTGGTTAGTTGGTCTCCATTTCTATATAAGAAATTTTTATATTTTTCAAGCAGATTTTGTATTTCCTGTTTTTCGAATGCTTTCAAATCATCTAAATTTATTTCATTACTACCCTCCAACTCATAACACTGTATAGACGGTTGTACTTCTAAAACAATTGGAAGTACAGTTTTATTTTGTAGAAGCACTTCCTTTTTTAAAATGTTTATGCTTTCTACCAAGTTACTAAGTACATCCATTCCTAACAAAAGACTATATGCTTTGTCTCATATTTTTAGGGTATCCAAATTCTGTAAGCACTGGGACCTGGTAAATTTTTAATTTTTCCTTACTTTGACTGTTTACAGTAGACAAGTTTAAGGTCTGTTCATCCAGTACGTTATATGAACTACAATCTATTTTATTTGTATTTACTAAACTCATTGTCGACCCTGTATCTAGTAGGCATATATGTTTTTGGTTCTTGAATGCAAATACTATTTGTATTTTCCTACCGGAGAGGCTACATTCAGAAAAAACCGGAGCTTCTATTGAATGAATTTCCTCTATTACGACACCGGCAGATCGTTGATCTATATTATCAACGTCCATTGGTTCTTGTCTATTCCGGGTCTGTCTGGAATAATTATTATTGTTATCGTTGTTTCGTTGGTTTTGGTTTGTCTGAGCATTAGCATAATGTATGTCGTCTATCTGTGTTGTTCGTTCTAGTACAATTCAATTCATTATTTTGTCGTTGGTAATTTGTCGATCTAAAGTTATTTAGTGGTTGTGGGTTGTTTTGTCGGTATGTTCGATCTGTCGACTTTAAATGTTGATTTTGTTTGTTATAGTATTTAGTTTTGACTATATTTCCTTCATCGAACCCGACATACGAATATAAAATACTTTTGACTTTAAGTAAGTCATATTCGTCTCTTATTTCCCTAGCTAAATTCCCTGCCGCTAATTCCCTTATTTTATTATTTATTAAGGAATATAACATTATTTTCAAAGAATGTTTATTATTATCATACATGATAACTGTATGAACATCCGTTAATATGTAGTCAATTTTATTAATTAAATCTAACACTGAACTTACTGTTATATTGTTGATACGACGAGTCACTTCACCTTGGTCGATGGTTGGCCGGAATGACAGCTTCAAAATTTTTTTATCTTCTCCCCAGGTGCTAGTGTTGTTTGTTAGTAGCAGCTCCTTGGCTTTTCCCACCACTTTGCACTGACTTATCGCCGCACTGTGCGGTATTTTGGTCGAAAACCTGGCCAAAAATATTTGGGCACATTTTTCATATCAAATAGGTACCAAATGACTAAAAAGTTATTTGGAAGGATAAATTTTCATTTTTTAGGTACAGTAAAACCCATTTAAATGTCCATCCCGATTAGCCGAATGAAAAAAAATTATTAAAAATCAAAAAAAGCACGTACAACACTGCGCTATAATTTTTTTTTAAAGCTTATATTTTATTCTTTGTTTTGTTTTTTGATTCAAGTTGTTTAATTAAATAGTTTTTGAGAAATTAAGTTTAAAAATTGAAATTTAGATAAAAAAAAAAATTTTTTCGGTTTTTAATTTATTTTTTTAAAAAAATTTGTTTATCAAGGACATTTTTTTTGTCAATATTCAATGACCTGATATATTTTTAGTCAAATACTAAAAACCTCATTCCGATAAATGTCATAGTTTATAAGAAATTATAAAAAAACTGAAAGATACTTTTTCCTAGAAAATCCCTTTTTTCCTTTTTTTATGAGTGAAATTTTCTTAATCCGGGTGTTCAAATTTCATTCCAAAATTTTGTGTCCCAGTATGCAGGTAACCAAGTCTAAAATGCCTGCGACCCTCTTAATCCAAAATACGAAGAATTCGAGATGTGGATTAGCTGTATATTTTATGAATACAGGTCAATTATTGAATAAACAGAGTGAATGTTTTGCCATAAGATTTGACTCCCATACTTGAGACGAAGAGGTACAAGGGAACTCAAAAATATATTTGCATCACTATTATCGTCATCTTCGTATTTTTGCTTATACTGGCTTTGAGTAGACCCATCGCATCCCCACTTGTATATGAGCTCTAAATCTGTTTCACTGGTCTCAAGGCACTGTTGGAGTTGTGGTTCCAAATATTTATATAAACGTGATGTTGTGTGATCCACTAAATCTTGGAGCCTCACTTCGGCAACTGTCTCACTTACGCTTTTTGGTAGGTAACAGTACTGTTTAGCTTTATACACGTAGGTATAGCACGGATATATATGTGTCGCTCAATTTAATAGTAAACTATCTCCATACAAATGAATTTCGAGATAATAAAGTTTTTGCGAAATGATGAATAGACAAAAAAACAAAATCAATGCGCTTTAGGTTAATATTTTTAATTATTCGTAAAAAGTCCAAGATTATAATAACCTTTACAGATTTTATTAATTATTTTATTAAACGGATTTGTGACTTACTTAATTTGTATAGTTAAATAATAAAATCACTTTAAAAACAAAAAACATTAACTATCGGAAATATAATTCGTATTTGGAGTAGATTCTCTTTTATATTGAAAGATATTAACAAATATAATACCATTAAGCAAAGAAATCCATTTTTAAAAAAAATGGATTTAGGTACACCACTTTTATAATGAGCGACACATATCTTTGTTGGCCTGATGAATCACTTCGTATTGACTAGCAGTTAAATTAGCTTCGACGAATATCCTCAAAGCGTTTTCAGGAGTGTGTTTTTCAGTTTTCAGGGTTTTACTGCCAACCGCAGCTACTTTCCGGAACTTCATAGCAATGGTTGGAGTTTTGGTCACAACCTCCATCACTTTTGCGACATCAATATTTCCCGCTGCTCGTTGACTCTGCTGCGTATGTCAGTTCATCAAAGGACACACTCTTTCGAAGTTCCTCTGTTTTTCGACGTTTTGTTCGGTCACTAGATTCTAAAGGGCGACCTTTAGACCTTCCGGGAAGTATGCCAACAGGTAGTGTTACTTCTTCGCTAAGCCACTCTTCATTCTTATCCAAGAAACGCTTTTCTGTGCAGTTGCAGAGTTGCCATCTCCGTTTATAGTTCGCTTTGAACGCCTTGATAATTTTTGTAAGTTCATCTATTTTCTCTGGGGGACAGTTTGTGATATTCATACATTTTTTATCCAAATCATTAAGTTTACCGTCAAGGAGTCCTTGTGAGCTTCCTCTTACCAACTCATGAAGCTGTTTCCTGGTCAGAGACAAGGTGGAATTAGAGTCATCTGAAATAATATAAAAAAAAGTTTAGTTATGGTCGCTTGAAAGGAGTTTTTTTCAAATGCTTTGTTTTTTCTTAGGTGAAAACTTGTGAATGGTTCTGAAATGCAGGATTGTTCTACATATCCAGAAGTTAAATAATATATATGACAAACTTTGTTGCGGGGTGTTGCCAATATTCAAAAACAGTAATGTTTGGTAAAAACAAAAGTGCAAATTTTGTAAGTACATTCTTTAACTTATCGATATGAAGAACTTTAGTTAAAAATTTCTTTTCTGAAAATATTGTACATACCTTGATTTACGATATCCATATCAAATTTTTTCACAAAAATCACTTTTAAGATTGAAAAAAAAACACACAGAAAACACACTTTTTTTTTTTAAATCGCAAACAAACTCGTGCTTATTCAACAAGTGCAAGTTGCAACTGATGGTGTCGCGAACGGGGGTGACGAATTTATAGATCGACTTCACTAAACAGTAGCCAGGTTATATACCTGTTATTGGACACATGCTTAATCCTGAGAGTGAAAGTTGACAAAATTGATTTATGGCCAACAAAATATTTTTATTTAAACAATCACTCTCACACTTAAAAAAAAAATCGATCGTGTTGCACCGACTGCGCCAGTTAAGAAAAATTAGATTTGTTTTTCTTTTTAAAAAGGTCTTTATTATCCGAGGTTTCGGTTAAGACTAACTTATTCTAAAATACATGACTATGTTGTTCAATCAGATATGGTTATATTGCTTTATTATAATATGCTGATTGAACAACTAATAACATTGTCTTACAATTAGTTCTTATGTGCTAATTTAGCATTTTGCCAAAAAGTATCTTCTTACTTTATGGGAAAATGTTTTGAGGAGGGGTGATTAACCTAATGGTGCTTAAGGTCACCATACAAATATGTAACTCGTGTATCTGTATTACAGGAGCAATGAGAACCTGCACTACTGCAGCTATAGAGGTTCTCCTCTATCTATCCCCTCTACACGAGGCCATCAGAAGTGCGGCAATGGGAGTTATCTTGAGATTCTCGAAAAAAATATCATCAACTGGCACACTGATGGATCGAGTCCTAAGCAGAATAGTTTCAGATTTCTGAAATTGACTGAATCTTGTTGAAGTCACAGTGCAAAAGAATTCTGATGGCCTCGACTTTGAAAGCTGTTCTGTACACTATTAGGTCGACGGCATACACAATTGCCCGAGTTAGACTACCTATTAGATCGCTGGTGTAAATGCTGAATAGAATCAGCGAGTTAACCGCTCACAGCTGAAGACCATTTTTAATATCGAAGATTGCGGTATGCAATTGTTAATGACACAGAAACTGAAGATATCGACAATGAATGATAAAAAAAAATTATATACTAAAGTTAATTTTTCTGTATTCAAATAAAAAATTATTCACTCGTAAATAAAAAAAAACTCTGATTACATATCATGGATTATGCCTAAGGGGGAAACCATGTAAAAAAAACGCGCCCTGCATTCTACCTCGAAGGTGGTGAGGAAACAAGTGCATCGTCATAATATATTCGCTTTCTCAGCGCTCTACTCCGAAAACGGTTACTTTTACAGAAAAATGCAAGAGACATTTTCTGTAGACAATTTCACGACAAATAATTTTTATAGTGACCTTTATTGACCTCTGAGCAATAGATCGCGCGATATTTGCGAAAAACTGATTTTTGTGACCTTTTGACCCTAATAACTTTTTTAGCCGGCACGATATCAATGTCGATTTTTCACATCTTCATTACAATGCCGTAATAAAGGTGTATACACAAATTCAGCTCACTAGGAATTTTTCCGCAGATAAAACCTAAAATGACTGGACTATATGAGCGAGGCAGAAACAAACAGAGCAACGACGAATTTTAGATTTTTGTTTTTGGCACGAATCAAGTAAAACTTCAACAAACAGATGTATAAGTTTGCTATAACGCTTAACTCTCTTATTTAGACAATAATGCTTAAAGTGACGCAGAATGTATTTTTTATGCGTAATCAAATAAAAATTAACTAACACCTGAAGCAATAAAGAATGAAAGAAAATAAATAGACATCCAAATTTTATCATAGTAATTGTGTGTTGCTTGTTTTATTTATACTTTTTCTTTTTTCAAAGATATTTAACAGACGTTATAAGTCTATAAGCATTTCAGTAAGGTTTGTTAAATTATAATTTGAATTTTTTTTGCAGAAATATGCAAATCATTGAAGCATTCATACAATCGGTAGGGATACTGGTTCTAACTCTTCAACTTACCGAAACTGCTAATGTTTTCGATAGTATATTTCAAGAAGCAAAAGACGAATACTACATGGATGAATCCGAAACTCAAGAACGTAAGATTGAATTCTGTTTTTATATTTCTTATTTTAATTTGTATCTTTTAAGTTCCACCAAACTATGCAATCTTTGATTTCATCATTGTTGGCGGTGGATCATCAGGATGCTTATTAGCCAACCGTCTTTCGGAGAATCCCTATTGGAACGTTATCTTGATAGAAGCTGGAGGTAGTGAAACTATTGTTCATGATATGCCACTTTTAGCAACTTATCTACAAAGAACCGTTTCCGACTGGCAATATAAGACTACTCCTCAACAATATGCTTGTTTCGGAATGCGTGATAGAAAATGTTCCCTTCCACATGGCAAGGTTCTTGGTGGAAGTAGTTCCACTAACTTTATGTTCTATACACGTGGTAATAAGCGAGATTATGATAATTGGGCAGCAAAGGGAAACTACGGATGGTCATTTTCTGAGATTTTTCATTACTTCCTTCGATCCGAGATGGCAAATTTAAAAGGATTAGAGCGATCCCCATGGCATAATCGAACTGGACAACAAAGTGTAGAGTTTGTTGAATTTAGAAGTGAAATAGCAAAATCTTTCGTAAATGGTGCCCAAGAAGCAGGACACAGGAATGTCGATTATAATGGGTATTCGCAATTAGGTGTTTCATTTGCCCAAGCTTTCATTCATAATGGACATAGGGCGAGTTCATCAAAATCATTTATTAAGCCAATAAGATATAAAAGGAGGAATCTTCGTGTTATTAAATATTCAACGGTTGTAAAGATCCATATTGATCCCATAACCTTAACAGCCTATGGTGTTGATTTTATGTACAGAAACAGAATGTACACAGTTCGGTCTAGAAAGGAAACTATTTTATCTGCAGGTACATTACATTCTCCTCAGTTACTCATGTTATCTGGTGTCGGCCCTACAGAAAATCTTCAACGCATTGGAATACCCCAGCTTCTTCAACTTCCTGTTGGTCAGGTTCTCTATAATCATATTTCTCATTTTGGACCGGTTTTTACCACAAATACAACAGGGTCTACATTAAATCAGAACAGTATAACGCAGAATGATCTAAATAGTTATCTGGCAGGAAGTAATGCCACAAGGATCTCTTCGACAGCAGGAATGGAAGCGTTAGCATTTGTTAAATCTCGTAACTCACGAAAGCCGGAAGATGTGCCGGATATTGAAATAATCGTCGGTGCCTTAAGTTTAGCAAGTGATGGTGGGACAGTTTTTAAAGAAGCTGCTAACTTTCGCGATGACATTTACCAAAGGACTTTTAAAGAACTAGAAAACCGAGAGCACTTTACAGCACTACCTGTACTTTTGTACCCGAAATCAAAAGGTAGTCTTTGGCTAAAGGACCAAAATCCATTTAGCCCTCCAGAAATCAATGCAAACTTTCTGAAAGAGCAAAAAGATGTAGAGATTATTTTAGAGGGTATAAAAGAAACAATTCGAATTTCAAAAACTTCTGCCATGCAAAGAATAAATGCAACACTGTGGGAGCGAAATGTTCCAGGATGTGAACACCTGCAATTTGGAACCGATGACTATTGGAGATGTTCAATTAGAGTCTTATCATATCATTTGTATCATTATATTGGAACGTGCAAAATGGGGCCAGCTTCAGATCCAATGGCAGTTGTTGATCCGCAACTTAAAGTACGCGGTATAAGAAGACTGAGAGTAGTGGATTTAAGCGTTGCGCCGATCATACCTGCAGGCCATACAAACGCTGTTGCTCTCATGATTGCCGAAAAAGCTGCAGATATGATCAAACAAGAATGGGAACCGCAATATAATTTACATACGCCCTAAGAAGGAAAGTGATGTAATAACAGAGTAAAATATTAAAGTTTCAAAATTGTTTGGTTGGCAGCTGAATTAAGTCATTAGAATAAAGAATGAATTTTCTTGCATTTTTCATTCTGCGTGCAACACGAATAATATTAATTAATAATCAGAAAAGTCGTTTAATATAGCAATTATTGTTTCGGTATGAAAGTTTATATTTTTTTTTTTGATGTTCTTTAATTTAATTGAGATTTAAAAATGTCTTATTTGTTTATTTCGTTTCAATAACAACTTCAATACAAATTCAATTTCTTAACATTTGCAATAAATTCATAATATCTACATAAAATAAAGATTAATGAGTTTTTGAACATTTCTTAATTTCAAGTTTTTTAACAATTATAAGAATATAGCCAAAAAAGAAGAATGAAGAAAAACAAAGAGAAAAAGAAGAAGAAGAAGAAGAAGAAGAAGAAGAAGAAGAAGAAGAAAAAGGAAGAAAGAAGAAAAAGGACAAAGTTATGTAGAGACTAAGGAACAATAAGCTAAAACGAATTGTGTGTCCTTATTTCTTCAATGTGTATCTTTTCAACGTGTGTTTTTCAGCTGTTTTTGCGGGAACATGGGTGTTTTCTATGTTGTCGGCTGCAAGAGCTGCTTTTAGTGCTTAAATATCTGACTCATGATTCGAAATTGTCGTTTTAAGAGCTACTTTGTCTTACCAATATAACAAAGCTCACTTTTCTATATAGTTCTTAGGACACCTCGCAACAAAGTATTCAGTATTTTGTTCGATTTGTAACCGATTTTGGTATATTTGGCGTTATTAGAGATGGTTCTTTTAAAACTTTTGATAGCTTGGGCACATGAAGTGTTGAGCTTTTTTTAGTATTTTGGTGATTTCTTTGACGTCGTGCAAATATCTCACGAATACTTTTGCGCGGATATCAATTGTCCACTAGCATTTTTTGGAGCCCTATTGGTGGGATGAAATTTGCTGTCACTTATCTTGAAATCTTTGTTGACAAGGTTGAAGGCTGTATTAATGGTGATGTTGTTTATACTTTCATTGATACAATTTAAGGTTATTTCTTGGAGTACACACTGCTTCTTCGAAAGCGTAGCTCTTTTTTGTTTAATAGCGAAAGCTTGCCGTTATAGAATAAGCGATTCAAAAAACTTTTGCCAAGCATCTCCATCTCTTACTGGAGGACGTGTTTTGTATCCCCTTCAAAAAAAACCCTAACTGCTCGTCTTCTTCCTCAAATCTACGAGCGTCTGGAATTGGTTTTCATTTGTTAATTACAACATTTAAGTATATAGTATAGTACAACAAATTTAGACAAATATATACTTGTTTTATTTATCGTAAAAAAAATCGATAAAATAAATTATTTAACAAGAATACTTGCAGTTTTGCGACCTTCTATGTCTCTGTCGTGTGTAAATTTCTGAACGAGAGATATCGTGGTTTTTTTTCTTAGTCGTCGTATTTTTTCGTCTTACAGAATGCAGAAGGAAAGTGTTCAACGACGTTTGACATTTACAGACGACAACAAAACGAGTGACAAAAGTTGGAAACGACTTATGGAATGCAGATCGTGTCAGGTCGTATATTTCGCTGTCGTTTACGACATCGGTAATCGGGGTGATTGAACATCATTTTGGTAATAGTATATTGTTTTGTTTATTTCAATGAAATAGTATTCTTGTAGTTGAATTTCTAAATTTTGTTTATTTGGAATAGGAGTTATAAATTTCAAATCAACTTGTTCATACTGATTTGGAATTTTTATTGCTATAATTAAAGTTTCGCTATTATATTTAAGAGTTCCAACTTTAACATTTTTAAGTTTCAATAAATCAAGTTTTGTGTCTAAAATTTCTGTTGTTGTTAATAAGCTAGGATGTATTAGTCCATGTTTTATTTAAGCTATATTGTCAATGATCTGGTTTAATTTCTCTTCCAACATATTAAGTTTTATAATCTGATCTAATTTAATTTGTTTTAGTATAAACTGTTTTTCATTTTGTTTTAGTTCGGAAAAGGATTTAGATAAATCTATCCTATCTGTTTCTATAATGGTTTTGAAATGTCTTATGCTTTCGTTAAATCTTTGATTTATTTCTATTTGTTTATTTACTGTATTAACCGCGTTTTCAGTGTTTGTTTCTAATATGTTAATGTGTTCTAGTATATCTTTTCTATCGTCGTCGTCCATTTTACCAAAGAGGAAATTGCTTGCCTTTCCTACAATATTAACTAATCCTCTTTTCTTTCTTGGTTCTATTGCTTTTACCTTGGCTTTGATTGTATCTAATTGTCTTCTAATTATTGAATCGTTATATAAGTGTAAATTTTGGATGTTTCTCTCAATTGCACTGATTGTGAGTTTTAAGTCCTGAATGTTGATTATATGGAGTATTATCTTTGTGTCCTGAGTAATTTCAGAATATCCGTTTTCTGTCGTTATTTTATCAATCGTTAGTGTGGGTGTTACTGATGTTACTTGTGTTAGTAGTAGAAACACTAAGATTATCATCTGCAAATAAACGAGGTCGTTTTATATTAATTGGGTGTTCCCTTTCTAATTTTTTTATTCTATATCTGGGCTCGTTTTTGTAATAGTTTCTTTTGTAATTTTTAACTGGTAGTACGTGTCTATATTTTCACTATAATCTTCCCTATTTCTGTTAAGCTTTTCTATTCTCTTTTCTTTTTCTGTTTTAATGTGATTTCTCAGAGTAGCTATGTCAGCGAACATTGCTTCCACTAGAGACATTCTAATGGTTGAATGGTATCTATTATTGTAGTTGTGAACGGCTTTATGGACTTTTTGAATTATTGTAAGGTCTAAATTTCTCATTGTTACTAATTTTTCCTGCAATGTTGAATGAAATCTTTCAACATCACTGTTACCGGTATGTGTGTTAGGTTTTGTTAGGTGAAGGTTCACTTCATGTGCGTTAAAAAATTCTTTTAAGTTATCGGACTTAAATTCGTTCTCAGCAATTATTTTATAAGGTTCCTCAAGAGTTTCTATCTTTTTTACCCAATTTCGATTCGGCAAATAGTATGCATATATGCTTTCTTTGTTAATTTATCTGCTAAGGTCAGAAATGGATGTTTCATGAAGTAATAGATATCTATGTGCAAAATCTCGTTTGGCCTATTCGGGGTTTCACTCAGTTCAAATTTCTTTTTAATTGGTTTTCTTTCATATTTTGTTTGTAGACATGTTTTGCAATTATTAATGATTTTAGTTATTTCTTTTACTAATTTGGGGTAATATATTTTATTTTTTAAACTATGGTATGTTTCAATAATTCCACTATGGAGACTTATTGAGTATGGTACAATGATATCTGTTTCTGTGCTTCTTCTAAGTTACTTATTTCCTGTGCTCTCAATGTTGCTTTAATAAATTTGATCTGATTATTATGACCGAACAATTGTATTAACAATTGTTGTATTTTATTGTATTCATGATATGTTAATTCTGTGTATATTCCTGTAATGCCTGACTTAATAAATCTTCTTAACACGTCTGTCCAATATTCCTCTCATTTTGTCATATCAATATAAATACTCGTAATTCTTCTACCATGTAAAATTTCTATTTCTTTATCTGCATTGTTTGCTAAACTTAACTGAGTTTTACGAGTAATGTATATTTACTATTGATTCTTTTATAGGAATATGATTAAGCTGTTCTTCTTCTACTGAATGTATTGTTGCATTATCTGATACATTATTGACTGATTGTTCTACATCTACCTTGTCCCTTTTATTATTCTCTTCTGGAATCCTACTTAGAAAATCGGCGATATTATTTAATTTACCTTTTAGGTATTCTATGTCATATTGATATTCCTGTAATCTTAATAACCACTTTTGGGTTTTCTGACTAAACTCTTTTCCAGAATATTTTTTATTTAAGTATTTTATTGGTAAGTGGTCTGTGATGATTTTAAATCGTTTACCCCATAAATAGTGTCTTTAATAAGTAACTGCCCAAACAATTTCTAGGAACTCTTTATCAGTTGCAGAGTATTTTTTACTTGCGATATATAGGTACTATAGGGCAAGTTCTGCATTTGGAAAAAAAATCGAACTCGAGATTTTGATCAAAGTTGACATTACGATGATAGCGAAGACGAAAAAAGTGGGTCCGGCAATTCCGTCTGTCTGTCTGTATGTCTGTACCTTGAACTACAGCCTAAACTACGGGAGGTATTTTCTTCAAACTCGGTAGTTAAGGGTCTTCGGCGATTCCCTAGAGGAGAAATTGAAATTTTTTTTAGCTCCAAAACTAACGGTACTCCCCATACACCCGTAATGCAAAATCTTATTTATCTCGAAAACGGCTCTAACGATTTTGATAAAAAAAATTAAGTGTGATATTATGGACATGGACTATATTTTGGTGAAAAAAAAATTTGGGGGAAATGTTATTAGGGGTACCTGTCATAGAACGGTTTTTTTGATTTTCGAATTTCTCACCAACGGCTCTAACGATTTTAACCAAAATTTTTGCGCAGGAGCTGCTTTGCATTTGAAAAAATATAAACGAAAAATTTTTTTCGAAAAAATAGTTTTTGGATTTTTAAAAAAATAATACAATTTTTTTTTTTTGAAAATTCAATATCTTGAAAACCGATACACGATTAAATTTTTAAATTACGTTTTAAAATGTATTTTATTAAATACTAACAATTTGCATATCAATTTTTTTTATAAAAATTTTAAGGAAAATTTAGTACACAAAAAACATGTTTCAGTGTGTCTGTATGTCTGTACCTCGAACTTCAGCTTAAACCACTGGACCTTTTTCTTTCAATCTCGGTAGTTAAGAGTCTTCGGTGATTCCCTAGAGGAAAAATTGAAATTTTTTTTTTAGCTCCAAAACTAAGGGTAGGTACCCCCCATACATCGTAATGCAAAATCTTATTCATCTCGAAAACGGCTCTAACGATTTTGATAATGGACTACATTTTGATCAAAAAAAAATGTGGGGCAAAATGTTATTAGGGGTACCTGCCATAGACCCGTTTTTTTGATTTTCGACTTTCTCATTAACGGCTCTAAGGATCTTAACCCAAAATTTTTAGCAGGAGTCCCCTTAAGTTTAACATAATATTGTATATAAAAATATTCGAAAAAATATTTATTGGGCTTAAAAAAAAAAAAAAAAAAATTAAATCAATATCTTCAAAACCTATGAACGATTATTTTTCGAAATTGTTTCCTAAAACCAAGATTATTAAATACTTAAAATTCGCATCCCACATTTTTTTCTTGAAAAATTTTAGAGACATTTCTTATATAAAAAAATTATTTAATAATAAAACGATTTTTTAAGGTTTATTTGCATAAATTCATACTTTTCCGGAAACCAGACGGCAATTTAATCCATTTGAACATTATTATCTCATTAAATCCATGTTTTATATTTATAAAATGTATCTTAAATTCCAAAGTACTTTTACATAAGAGCAAGTTCGTGCGATCCAGTCGTGCATTTTATTTTAATGATCATTTAATGTTCTTGACCCGTAACATACAGGTTGACCTTCCTGCATAAGTACTGCTCCTATCGCATAATTGCTTGCGTCGGTGAACAGTGTGAAGGGTTTTTCAAAGTTGGGAAATTTAAGTATGGGGTGTTTGATAATATTTGATTTAAGTGTTTCAAACGCTTGAATGTACTCAGGATCAATAAGGTTTATTTTCGTTCCCTTCATCAAGTACTTCACTATGGGATAAGCAATTTTTGAATAATCCTTCACAAATTTTCTATAATACCCTGTGGTGCCTAAGAAAGATTTGATCTGCTTCTCTATTTTGGGTAATTGGTATTCTTGAATGCATTTAATTTTATTTGGGTTCGGTTTCATTCCTTCCGCTGTTAATATGTTCCCTAAGAATTCAGTATTCCTTTTCATGAATGAACATTTATCAAATTGAATTTTTAAATTATGTTCAGAGAGCTTTCTAAAAATAAGGGATAAGGATTGAATGTGTTCTTTAAGACTCGTTGAGAAAATTTGGATGTCGTCTAAATAGACAACACAAATTTTGTTAATATAGCCTCTTAAGATCTCGTTCATCAATCTTTGAAACGTCGCCGGCGCATTTTTCAACCCAAATGGCATTCTAAGATATTCATAGAGACCGTTGGGCGTCACAAATGCTGTTTTTGGAATATCGGCGGGATGAACTTTAATTTGATGGTACCCTTTTGCAAGGTCGATTGATGAAAAGTATTGTGCTCTACCTAATTTACCAATGATGCTATCGATATCTAGTCAAATTAAATTAATTAATTCGAAATATCTACAAAAAATACTGCGTCGAATTTTTTTTTGGTTTCTTAAAGAGTACCTATTGGAGAGTGTAAATCCAAAAAGTTCGAATAAAAAACTCCCATGCGTTGTGCGCCATTTTGAAAATGGCTTTGGAAAGCTTGAACTCGATTTTCTCGGCTCCTATCATATATAGAGATGTTTTTTTTTAGGTTTGTACGTTAAAATATCTTCTTTAACTTTTGTTGAGAAAAACATTTGAAACCTCTTTCCAAAAAAAGTTATCGACGAAAAACTATCGAGATTTTGAAGTAAAAAATGGTTTTTAACGTTTATCTCGCCTCATGTTCATCTGATCGAAAAAAATACTTTAGTTGTTTTTTATAGACCACTTTATTTCCTACATTTTGGTATATTTAAATTTTATGTGCGACAAAAACTGTAGGAAATATAACCTGTCAAAATGGTCAATAGTCTGCGAAAAATTTCTTATATCCCGCAAAAATATATTTTATTTTATTTTATTGAATTGAAATGGCAAGTAAGATGACCGGTAATACTTACAATTCACTTTCTTTCAAAAGAAAAATGACTGTTCTATCTTTGGCATCAATAAATAGAAGTATAAAAATTAATTCCTTGCCAGTTGCTATAGATCCGACACTATTATTTCAAAGAATCTCTCTTGCAAAAAGGTCTGATGAGGACGCCATCAGTACTGCTTAATGCAAGCATTTGTAACAATATTTCTTTTCTCTTCAGGTTTTTTTCACCTTTAGATACAGCTTGTCACAGTCATCATTTAGCGTGGTGTTAGTTGTTAGTAAATAGATATACATACATATAGCCTAACACTCTACTAAAAAACGAACAAATATGACAAACAAAGAAATATAAAATATTAATCTACTACGAGTATCTGTAGCTACAAAAATAACTATACAAGTCAAATACTACTTGCTATAAAAACAATAACGTTACGAGTAGTTTCCAATACTTAATGAGAACGCCCATACAACCTGTGCTTAAGTGTAAGCTTTGAGTAACTTAAATCGAAAACATCATGGTTTATATTAGCCTCATGTTTCATACGTGTCAAAGGCTCATTGAGACCATAATTGGTACGGTGGAAGTCTATATGAAAAATTTCAGAGTTCCGAGAACTGTGGCTTCTAGCTTTAAAATGAATTTGTTCTAGAAGAACCGGTGAATCTAGGGAACCAACCAAGAGCTGGTATAAGAACATAACATCGCTGACTTTCCGGCGTTTTTCTAGAGAATTCATGTATGGAGGAAGATGATTTGGGTCACTCCAATTAAGATGACTTAATGCGAAGCGTACATATTTACGTTGGACAGATTCGATTCGATCAATGTGTATTGAGTAAAGTGGCGACCATACAGAACTAGCATATTCTAATTGG
The DNA here is from genome assembly GCA_911387755.1 of Chrysotoxum bicinctum. Lineage (NCBI taxonomy): Eukaryota > Metazoa > Arthropoda > Insecta > Diptera > Syrphidae > Chrysotoxum > Chrysotoxum bicinctum. The sequence continues at coordinate 83,957,044 of OU426988.1, read as the reverse complement.
GGACGTACAAAGGACCTCAAACATTTCCTAGCTTATGAGCTTTCTCCGTTCCCACTTTCTCTATTTACTGAAGAAGGAATGAGAAAAGGGACAAAATCCTCTGTTTATAATTCTTTTACATCTTTATCAATCGCATCAGAATTGGGAAATAGAGGCCTTGATGTGGTTGATGGTGGTTTTTTATTGCACAAGGTGGTTTGGGACACTCATTCAACATTCGAATGTGTATGCCAAAAGTATGTTACTTTCGTGCGAAACCATTTTGATGGCAATGTCGTGATAGTTTTTGATGGTTATTCTGAAGATCCACATCTGGGAGGCACAAAACAATCCGAAAGATTAAGAAGATCTATGAAACAACAGAGTGGAGATGTAGTTTTCTATGAAACAACGACGGTTAGCATTAATCAGGAAAAATTCCTAACCAACGGGAGAAACAAAGCGCGTTTCATAAAAATGCTCTCAAAATGTTTTCAACTATCACATATAGCCGTGCAGCATGCATCTGAAGATGCAGACACGTTGATTGTTAAAACAGCAATAGAAAAGGCACCCTCATATGACTATGTTAATATCATCGGAGAAGACATCGACCTCCTTGTTCTTCTCACAGGCCTAGGAAACAAAACATCTTTTGTATTTTTCCGTAAACCAGGCAAAGGACGATTTCAAGAAGCACTATATTCGCCATTTAGTTTCAATTATCCACATTTAACCGACCACATAATGTTTCTTTACGCATTTTCTGGGTGCGACACGACGCGTGTCAGCTATTTATAACATCGGTAAAACTAAATTGATAGGCATTCTAGAAAAAAAAGAAAAACTGAAAAACCTTGTTAGCAACGTTTTGGGAGGCGCCGGAGAAAAAGTTTTTATTGGAAGGAAAATGAGTCACTGGAATCTTTGCGATATAGCAACTTTGTTAAAACGTCAAAAAAAACTTAGTTTAATCTATCTTCATTTCCTCCTAGTGTAGCAGCTGCTCGTCATCACACATTCCGTATCTACCATCAAGTACAGACTTGGATCGATACTCACCATGACCCACTAAAATGGGGTTGGAAAAGAACTCCGAGAGGATTAGATCCAGTTACAACCACTCAGGATCCAGCTCCACAAAGCATATTGCAAACTATATCCTGCAAATGCAAGGGCCAGTGTGGTCGAGCTTGTGACTGTCGGAAATCTGGTCTGAATTGTTCCTTAATATGTTTCTACTGCAGTGGAAAAACATGCGAGAATGTTCCTTCCTTGCAAAATTTACTGGAAGATGAAAACGCATGTGAAGAATTTTTCTCACCTGAAAACATTGAAGAAACTACCAACGACGATCCCAGCAGTACTAACAACGTTAATATGATCATTGATGTTCGCACGCCTAGCCCAAAAAAAAAACGAGAACGACATGAAAAAACTATGCCACATTGAGCTATCGATAGGCTGAAATAGAAACGAAAACGAATATCGTGGATTATACCTCCTGGGGACACCACATTAAAAAAAAATGCACCGTAACTCTACCTCGGTGGTGGTGTGGAAAAGAGTTTGAATTGTTTTTTTAAATTTCATAATGAACATAATCAAATTTGAAAATTTTCAAACGTTAGTAAATTTTTACTTGCGACTTATTTTTTTAATTTTCGCAGGCTATTGGCCATTTTGACAGGGTATATTTCCTACAGTTTTCGTCGCACATAAAATTTAAATATACCAAAATGTAGGAAATAAAAAACAACTAAAGTATTTTTTCGATCAGATGAACATGAGGCGAGATAAACGTTAAAAACCATTTTTTAATTCAAAATCTCGACAGTTTTTCGTCGATAACTTTTTTTTTGGAAAGAGGTTTCAAATTTTTTTCTCAACAAAAGTTAAAGAAGATATTTTAACGTACAAGCCTAAAAAAAATACATCTCTATATATGATAGGAGCCGAGAAAATCAAGTTCAAGCTTTCCAAAGCCTTTTTCAAAATGGCGGACAACGCATGGGCGTTTTTTGTTCGAACTTTTTAGATTTACACTCTCCAATAGGTACTCTTTAAGAAACAAAAAAAAAATTCGACGCAGTATTTTTTGTAGATATAAAATACTAATTTGACTGGACTAGAGTGGATATTTATCATCGATAGTTATTTCATTAAGCTTTCTATATTCGACATATAGGCGAAATTTTTGTTGTCCCGAGTTATCTATCTTCTTTGCCACTACCACAATAGGCGATGCGTATCTGCTATTGGATTTTCTGATTATCCCCTGATTTTTCATATCTTCGATTTGTCGTCTAACTTCTTCTTCGTGTTGTGGGGGTAGCCTATAGAGTTTAGCATGTATTGATTGATCTACGGTAGTTTTTATCTCGTGCATGATCGTATCTGTGTTCGTCAGTTGATCACCTTCACGATAAAAATTTTGAATTTACTTAATAATACTTCTATTTCTTTCCGTTCTTTTTCGTTTAAATAGTTTAGATCCAGTTCTTTCCCTTCTCCGATAAGTTCAAAGCAATCGAAAGTGCCAATGTCTTTTTCAGAGTATAATGGGATTATTGTGTTATTTTTTAATACGAGAATTTTACTGTCGAAATCTATAGTTTTGACGATTTTACTTAGTAAGTCCATACCTATTAAAATATCGTAAGGTTTTGGACCTAAGTTCCGCTTATACCATCTTGTCGCTGTTTTGCAATCATAATTAAATTCTTTCGGAATTTTCTTAATTTAGAAAAAACTCTATATTATGAATTTCTTCTTCTCGTTTTTCAGTTTGATTTACCGACATCGGTGCCGGGTTTTGTACTTCATTTCGTATTTGTCCAGAGGGGTTAAAAACGGGTTGGACATTCTGCCTATATTGATCTGTTGTACTCTGTCTATGGACATTTCTATTAAAGTTATTTTGTCTGTGATAACTTGGATTGAAATTATTATTATTTTGCCTGAAATTATTATTATTTTGTCTGATATAATTTTGATTAACAAAACTATTACCATTTTGCCTATAAAAATTGTTATTAAAGTTGTCATTATTCTGTCTGTTCAAATTTTGATTTGAATTATAATTGTTTTGTCTAAAGGGATTATTATTATTATCTCTCCACTTCCTTTATAGGAGTATAGGATGTCTTTTATTAAATGTAAGTTATAGAGATCTTTTATTTCTTTAGATAAATTTCCTGACACTAACTGCTTGATTCTATTGATTAACAATGTATAAAAAGCTTGTTTTGCTTCTACAGCGTTAGATTCATAAGTAGCAAATTGATTGATTTCTTGTGTTATTGTTTCAATTTTTTCATTTAAATCTTGAATTGAACTTACTTTAATATTACAAATTTTCTTAGATATATCTTTGTAGCTGCATATCGGCCGGAAATGCTGCTTCAGGATTACTTTAGTTGCTTCCCATCCTTGAGGTCTGTTGTTAAGAAGTAGCTCCTTTGCTCGTCCTATAATTTTGGTATTGTAAATAGTCTGCCAGATTTCACCTCTTAGTGGTTCCTCTACAGAATTAAGATGAGTTTCAACGCTTGCGAAGAATTGGCTCAGTGTTTCGTTTTTTCCTTCGAATGTTGGGATGTGTCGAATTTCCTTCATTAAGTAGACTATTCTACTCGGTATTTGGGTGTGTGGTGCGGCTAGAGCTTCCAGCACGTCCGCTAACCGGTTCATCATCTCTTCATTCATGATCTCTTCGATTTCTTTTCTCCAAAAGTCTAGTGCTCTTTTCCGACGAATTGTTATTATTTTTTTTTTCAACGATGATTTAAAAATTATAGCGTAAGGGGTTCACAATATTCGTTTGTTTGATACAGCACTAACTAATTTTTTTTTATCAACGATGATTTAATTATTATTCGCGTTAGGGTTAAACAATATTCGTTTGTTTGATACACTTTAACACGATTTATTTTTTTTTTCGAGTAGATTCGTTCTCATATGGATTCCTACAATTTATAGGAATCCTACCGACTGCGCCAGATAAGTCTTTTTATTCGCGGAACGGTTTTTTAAAAAAAAACTCAAAACACTTAAGAATCTTTTGGGAGAGAATTTTACTTTATTCGTTCAGATCTTACTTAGAACTAAAAACACTTTGTTATAAAATATACAATTCACCTTTATTTGCTTTGCAATGTAAGCATATTTATTTAATGGTTTCAGGTTACGAAAGAAGAATTAAAGAGTATGGGAAATTAAATGAAATTTGATTTGGATTGCATTGACAAAAATCAAATGAAATTGGATATTTAGTAAAGTCAGTGGACTTGGGAAAATATAGATTTGGTGGAGGAATGAGCGGGATATAAAACCTATGTATATTAAACAAAAAAATTAAATTAGCATATTTCTTAAGAATTTTAATTTTCTTACATAAGAAATTAATTTAATTATAAAACTAACCTAACGATTAGTTTTTTAATTTTTACTTGCAACCTATAGGTACTATAAGGCAAGTTTTGCATTCGTAAAAAAATCGAACTCGATATTTTGATCAAAGTTGACATTACGATGATAGCGAAGACTAAAAAAGTGGGTCTCGCAATTCTGTCTGTCTGTTCGACTACAGCCTAAACGGCTCGGCCGACTTTCTTTAAACTTGGTAGATATCACTTTTAATTTTTCCCCCCCACATGTTTTTTCGTTTTTTTTAAGACCAATAATAACGGTACCTGCCATACGATTTTTTTCGAAATTTTATAAATATTTTTTTTACTCAAAAACTGTTCGATTTTTAAAAATAAAAATTCAAAAAAATTTTATTTAGTTAAAGCTAGGTAATGGTTAAAAAAAATTTCAGAAAAATTGTTATTGAGGGTACCCCCCATGGAACCATTTTTTTGTTTTTGATTTTCTCAAAAAAGGTACAACTGATTTTGATCATTTTTTTTTTTTTTTGCTAAAGCTCCCTAAGAACATAAATAGAATTGTGTACTCAAATTTTCAAAATTTCTTTTTCAAAACTCAATATTTCGAAAACCCCATGCTATATTTTTTTTAAACATGGTAAATAAAAGTTTCTCAATATAGTCTATAAGATGTGAGGAAAAAAAAAAAAAATTTTACTAAAAAATTAAGGTACCTATCATACAAAATTGCTAAAAATAAAAAAAAATGGTTTTCAAAAATCGTATTTTTCTCGAAAACGGAGCCTAGAATTTTGATAAAATATTTTTTCTTTCAATTAATTCTTACGATATTTAATATAATAAAAAAAATTGAAACTTAGATATTACAGCTTGTACCTACCATAGAACCATTTTTTTCGAATTTTGAATTTCTCACTATCCACATAACGGATCTTAATGAAATTGTTTTTAGAGAAGCTTCTAAAATGTCTAAGACACATTGCATTTAAGAAATTTAAAATAAATTTTTTTTGAATTTTTGAAAAAAAAATCTACTTATTTTTCTTTTTTTGAAAATTCGATATCTCCGAAACGGATGAATATTTTTTTTTGTAAATTTAATTTTTATTCGAACAATAATAAAAACTTTAAATTACCGTACCAACATTTTTTCTCAAAAACCTTTTAAAAAGTTTCTATATAAAAGCTTTTTTTTAAGAAACCACTACAACGACTTATAATTTTTGTTCTTGCATAAATTCATATTTGCATAGCATTCTGTTTTTGTCTCTTACTACTAAAAGAATTTAAAAAATTAATTTTATCCTTATGAACAGTTTTCTCTAATAACATTCGTTTTTGAAATTCCTAGTCTATTACATAGGAGCAAGTTCGTGCGACCCAGTCGTGCATTTTATTTCTTTATAAATTTATTTATTTTTTCTATACATTATTTTGAGCTCAACCATTTTAGGAGTTATCTTAGCAGTTTTAACAATAAATTATATTTTAACATTTTTCTCTAATTATTCGGGCATCCATGTTGTTATGTACTTATCTAAAATTTATAAATTTCAAAGTACTTTTACATATAAGAGGAAGAACTTGTGATTGAGTCGTGCATTTTATTTACTAAACGCTTTGTAGAGGTTGTTACCTTTATCAAACTTACTTACTTAAACATTAATTTACGAACATTTTTTAGTTTTTGAACCGATTTCTATATAATTTTGTAAAACATTTAAAATACAGATTTGTTAATGTAAAGGTCGTAGGTAAGTCCCATATGCATTTTTAAATTATTAAGTTTCTAACATACTCATTTTTCAAGAAATATTTGTTTATATATACATATTATTACTTACTCTAACATTTCATTCAACAATGAAAGACAACAAAAAAAATGAAGAATTTTACGTTAATTGATGCAAGAAATTCATGATGTCAACGAATAAATTGTTTTTCTGGATCAGTCATTTTATGCCACTTAAAATAAACATTAATATTGAAACTGTATAATGCTTCAAGTTTGGAAATAATTACTACCGAAATTTTGAGTAGGTGGTTAGAAATTTTAGGAGGCAGTGAAACAAGGCATCGATCGAAGTACCGAAATTGTAGCAGCCTAGTTCGAAATAATCCAGTTGAGAATTTCTCAGTCCAGCCAGATTTACGCCTACTTTCTTACAAGCTCAAATTAATTTAAGAACTGAAACCTGTTAATCATCATCAACATCGATGCACCGAAACTTCTTCGATTGAAAATTCCAATTATTGAAAAATAATTCTGAATTTCTTATTATGGTTTATTGAAAACTACCTTACGAAATCTTTGTGAATTCCCTAACTTTATAAAACAGTTTTATATGCATCAAACTATATTTTATATAAAATTTAATGAATGAAAAAATAATCATTTACCTATGATGAATCATTATAATTCCCTTCGTTACATATGTATTTATGTAAATAATTTTGAATTTAAAACATAATAGTTTATAATTCTTATAGGTCAGCGTATCTTTTATATTTCTTATCGTTGGACTTGCAATGACTTTTTCTCTAATATTTCCGTTAAGTGCAATATTGAGGACAATCGTTATGATGATGGGAGAATTTGAGTATTCAGAAATGTTTTCGGAAAATACAGTAAGAACTTAAAATGAATAATATTTGTTTTCATCAACTATCAAACTTTTAAAAAATTTATTACATTTTTTCAGACTGGAACCTCCAATTTCATTTTTATTTTATTTGTTGTTTCTTGTAGTATAATTTTGATGAATTTAACTCAGGTATGAATTAAAAAAAAAATGGTTTGAATATTAGATAGCTATATTCATTTTTTTTATTTGAGTTATTTTTAATAGGCATAGCTGTTAATGACGTAAAAATTCTTCATGAAATAAGTCAAACCATACGCTTGGAAAAGGAAATTAGGTTTCTGTATGAATTCGAATCTATTTTCACTCAGGGGATTATGACTTCAAACAGTATTTTGAGAAAGGTAGGTAGTACATATGCACTATGTATGTACATAAGGTATCGATAGTATTTTTAAATATATATTACATAAATAATTTGTATGTTTTCAATCTCAGATAAAGAAGCGTCTTTATGAAACGGGTGCTATTGGTACCACTATAACAATTACAAAAAAGAACCGACACATTATTTCGAGCGATATTCTATGTAAGTAATATATGTAGTTCAATCCCGTTTCATCTCTGGATACATTCTCATTTAAGTGAGAGAGCACTTCTTACAATCTCTTTACTATTTAAAGTAACTAAATTTTAATTTTAAATATTGATTGTTAAATAATATAAAAAATATGTATATGAACTCCTCATTTCTATGCGTTTTGTACAAACCTCCCAAAATTTACCCCGCAATTGAATTCTTTATTTGTGTTTTGTTTTTATTCTTACATTGAAATAATAGTTTATTTTGTCTGTTTTAAAAGTTTTAAATGATATTACTTCAGAAAATGAAAGATTTCATAGAATCTATGTACGAGGGCGGGTCAATAAGTCCGTGACTTTTGGAATAAAACACAGATTTTTTGATAAAAAAATAATTTTATTTTTCAACGTAGTCTCCCTTGAGCTCTATACACTTTGTCCAACGCTTCTCCAATTTTTTCATCCCTTCCAAAAAAAAATGATTTGTCGAGGTCCTCAAAATAGGCCTTTGTTTGCGAGATGACTTCATCATTGGAGTCAAACCTTTTTCCACAAGCCATTTCTTCAGGTTTGGGAACAAGAAGTAGTCGCTCGGAGCCAAATCTGGAGAATAGGGTGGATGAGGGAGCAATTCATAGCCCAATTCATGGATGTTTGCCATGGCAACTGCACATGTGTGCACCCTTGCATTGTCTTGGTGGAAAAGAACTTTTTTCTTGTCCAAATGAGGTTGGTTTTTTTCAAATCGTCATTGAATTGGTCCAATAAGTTGGCATAATATTCCCCATTGATTGTTCTTCCCTTTTGAAGGTAGTCAATGTGGATTATCCCGCGTGCATCCCAAAAAACAGTCGCCATAACTTTATTGGCTGACAAACACACCTTGGCCTTCTTTGGCGCCGATTCACCCTTAGAAACCCACTGTTTTGACTGTTGTTTGGTCTCTGGAGTGTTGTGATGGATCCATGTTTCGTCCACGGTTACAAAACGGCGCAAAAACTCCTCCATATTGCGATTAAACAACGCCAAACCTTCCTGTGAAGTTGTTACACGATTGCGTTTGTGGTCGACTGTGAGCAAACGCGGCACCCATCTTGCGGAAAGCTTTCTCATGCCCAAGTGATCATTCAAAATTGAAACCACTGAGCCATGCGAGATCCCTACGGCTTCCACAATCTCTCGTACTTTCAATCTTCGGTCGGCCAACACCATATCGTAAATTTTTTCGATTGTTTCGGGTGTAGAGACCTCAACTGGGCGTCCAGGACGTTCGGCATCTTCAGTGCTTGTACGGCCACAACGAAATTCAGTAAACCACTTTTTTACCATTGAAATCGATGGTGCAGAGTCCCCATAGTATTTATCAAGCTTAGCCTTGGTCTCGGTAATGGTTTTTTTTGCAAGAAATAATGCTTAATAAGCACACGAAATTCACTTTTTTCCATTTTCTCCTCAAATTAGTGAGTAGTCTGATAAAAATAGCTGTCAAACACAAACTAACTGACGCAGCAAGTTTAAGTTTTGACAGGAGTCAACTGACAGATGCCTGTTGACAGGAGCAGTGTTGCTGTTTCAGTAAAGAGGTCAGAAATTCAAAAAGTCACGGACTTATATGAAGGTTTTATTTTTTAATAATATACTGTTAGTGCCAAAAGCGAGTAAACACATAAATGATTTCTTGAGTTACATGGAATTGAAGCCACAAAATAAACAAAAATTGAATTCCAATAATACAAAATAAAAGCTTTATTTAATAGCAATAAATCAAAATACAAATAAAAATTAAGAAAACGAACTAATGTATTTCTCCCCAATAAAAACTAGAAATACTCCATATGTTACGTGTGAAAAGTAAGTAAACATCTGTTATATTTTTAAATTATTTATAAATATAGTACCTTTGACCACCTTGAAGGACTATTCACATGAGCGACCAACGACTGACCAAATAAAAAAACAAATGGGATTTAAAACATATTCATATAAGCCTAAATTCTTCACACGAACTTTACAAAAGCGTAAAATCTAGATTAATTTAATGATAATATTGTTGTGAACAGAGCTTTATACTACTACAGCGCCATCTGTTGGAAAATTGCATATCTAATTTATGGAAGAAACGAAAAACTCTTTTCCAAAGTCAAATGTATTTCCCCTTATTCCAAACATCTAGAACATTCCAAGCAGTGTTGGGACTTCTACCACTTAAGTGGTATTTCTACCACTTTTTGCTGTTCATGAAAACCTACCACCTAAAAGTCTGATTCTACCACTTTTTCAACTCACCTTTCATCTATCTTTTTACTTTACGTTATGCTATAGCCCATACGACCCAACCACACCTAAAATTTTATTAGGACCATAAGTTGAGCGAACAGTAAAAGATAAGCTTTTTGGGTTACATAAGCTTGAAGACTGAACAGCTGAATCAATCTACAATAAAATTGGAAAAACTTTGAAACTTTCTAATATTCCAATTTGAAATATGATTGGATTTTCTTCAGACAATGCTGCTGTTACGAAAAATTTTGTAAACTCAGAAAATATTAATATATTCTCAATGTATTTTGGCCTTCACTGAAAGATGCTCATTAGAAAATGACATTGATGAACCAAAACCAATGCAATCAAGAAATGTGCTGTGCAGCTATTATATCGAATTTTGAATGTTTTCAAATTGGAGAAAGATTTAACTCTTCAAACGATAAATTAAAATGATTAAAATATTTAAATCCAAAAAACGTCATTGATGGAACAATGCCATCAGTTTAAGGTCTGAAGAGACATTTTCCCCCAAATATAACGAACCTAGAACTAATAAATAATGAGTGGAGAAAACTAATTGGAGAAAATCACTCCAAATTTTTAAAACTAATGACATTGTTTCACAATGTCGTTTGATAAAAAATTTAAAAGATGGTATGGACAATTTATTGTTTGAAAACATTTCTTCATATGTTGTGTTGAAGCTTTGTTCCTTACCGCATAGCAGTGCTGCTGCGGGACTTAAATTTTCGATTTGAAAAATATAAAAAATGAAAAAAAGAAATATATAAATTGGAAACAACAACTGTTCACAACATTTTAGCTGCAAGGGAAATTTTATTCAATGATCAAAATTTCAATCCTCCAGATTCCAGAAGCATTAGTAAAATATGCTTCTAGATTTAGATTTTCTGAGGATTTATACATATGTATATGTAAAAAAAAATAATTATAATTTTTTGAAGTCTTAACTAATTTTATTATTAATTCAGACGGCTGTTATAGATTTAAGGTTTTGGTTTCGAACGAGTCTAAAATGAAATTGTATGTTGTAACAAAATCATTGAATATACGATTTGTTCCATTAAAATGGCTTTTAATTTCTACCACTTTTTTGACAATCTTTCTACCACTCTTTGGCTTCTGGGAAGTCCCAACACTGATTCCAAGACAAGAACTTTCGAGAACAACTAATTTGAGTATATAAGGGAGTGTTCAAGGTGAGCGAGACACAGTTGATTTTGGATTACATAAGTGTGCAAAACTCTGCTTATTGGATTGTGTAAAACAAGTGTGATTTTAATTTGAATAAAGTACATATTTGAGTCGATTATAAATTGAGATTTATTATTGTGATTTGGAAAGTAAAAATAAAGAAGAAATATTAGAAAGAGTAATAAGTTTTATTTAACGAACCTTGGAAAAATATTACAATATGTTAAAATTTGCGTTGTGATTGCTAAAATGAGAGAAATTTGAGAAAATAAATTGGTCGTCCTGAATTGCAATATGATTGCTACGAACTGTCAAACACTATTAGCGTTCCAAATACCATCCACCCTGTAATATCATTAATGAATGAATTAAAGAATAAAGGACCTATGTGGCTTCCTTGGGGACGCCCACAGTTCTACCATTGGAAATAGATTTGTCCATCTTTATATATTAGGTTCGATCAGTTAGGTAATAAAAAATTAATTTCAAAAATATGGAATGAATCCGAGCGTCGAAAATTCATTCACTGCTTCAAAAAAAATATAATAATTATTTCATTTGGATCAGAAATGAGATTTGCAAAAACTGATATTTTAATTGTTTATTGTGCAGAATTATAACAACACCATATGAATCATTAAAAGTAAAACCATTATGTTAATTTATTGTAGCTATTTTTTCAAAATTGAAATATCATTTGTGTTGCTCTAATTTTTTGTATTGATCTTAGCATTACATGCGTGAAATCAAAATCATTGGATATCTTCTTCTAGAAAGTTTGAAAATGACTAAGTTAGTTACGTTGCTAAAACCAATTCTAGATAATGTTTTACATAATTGCCTACACGGGCCTTCTAAATAAATAAAAAAATATCAATGATATCTCACTCATAGTTTTTTTTATTCCAATTAAAAAAAAAATCTGAATTCAACAAACTTTACATTTGAAGCAAATTTATTTATCCACTATGAGGCAGAGACAAACAGAGCAACGACGAAGAGCATAACAAAAAAACTCTTGTTATTTTAGATTTTTTTTGACACGAATCAAGTAAGTAAGTATAAGTTTGCTAAAACGCTTAACTCTCTTATCTAGACAATAATGCTTGATGCTTCTATTATAGTTACGCCTAGTATATTTTGTTTTTATTTCAAGGCGCAGTCAAATAAAAATGAACTAACATCTGAAGTAATAAAGAATAAAAGAAAATAAATAGACATCCAAATTTTATCATAGTTATTGTTTGTTGTTTGCATTATTTATACTTTAACTTTTTTCAAGTATATGTAACAGAGGTATGTAAGTCTATTAGCTTTTCAGTAAGGTTTGTTGAATTATAATTTGAATTTTTTTTACAGAAATATGCAAATCATTGAAGCATTCATACAATCGGTAGGGATACTGGTTCTAACTCTTCAGCTTACCGAAACTGCTAATGTTTTCGATAGTGTGTTTCAAGAAGCAAGAGACGAATACTACATGGATGAATCCGAAACTCAAGATCGTAAGATTCAATTCTGTTTTTATATTTCTTGTTTTAATTTGTATCTTTTAAGTTCCACCAAACTATGCAATCTTTGATTTCATCATTGTTGGCGGTGGATCATCAGGATGCTTATTAGCCAATCGTCTTTCGGAGAATCCCTATTGGAACGTTATCTTGATAGAAGCGGGAGGTAGTGAAACTATTGTTCATGATATGCCAATTCTAACACCACATCTACACGGAACCGTTTCCGACTGGCAATATGAGACTACTCCTCAACAATATGCTTGTTTCGGAATGCGTAATAGAAAATGTTCCCTTCCACATGGCAAGGTTCTTGGTGGAAGTAGTTCCATTAACTTTATGTACTTTACTCGTGGTAATAAGCGAGATTATGATAATTGGGCAGCAGAAGGAAACTACGGATGGTCATTTTCTGAGATTTTTTATTACTTCCTTCGATCCGAGATGGCAAATTTAAAAGGATTAGAGCGATCCCCATGGCATAATCGAACTGGACAACAAAGTGTAGAGTTTGTTGAATTTAGAAGTGAAATAGCTAAATCTTTCGTAAATGGTGCCCAAGAAGCAGGACACAGGAATGTCGATTACAATGGGTATTCGCAATTAGGTGTTTCATTTGCCCAAACTTCCATTCGAAATGGACATAGGGCGAGTTCATCAAAATCATTTATTAAGCCAATCAGATATAAAAGGAGGAATCTTCGTGTTATTAAATATTCAACAGTCGTAAAGATCCATATTGATCCCATAACCTTAACAGCCTTTGGTGTGGATTTTATGTACAGAAACAGAATGTACGCAGTTCGATCTAGAAAGGAAACTATTTTATCTGCAGGTGCATTACATTCTCCGCAGTTACTCATGTTATCTGGTATCGGCCCTACAGAAAATCTTCAACGCATTGGAATACCCCAACTTCTTCAACTTCCTGTTGGTCAGGTTCTCTTTGATCATATTTCTCATTTTGGGCCGGTTTTTACCACAAATACAACAGGGTCTACATTAAATCAGAACAGTATAACACAGAGTGATCTTAATAGGTATCTAGCAGGAAGTAGTGCCACAAGGATCTCTTCGGCAGCAGGAATGGAAGCGTTAGCATTTGTTAAAACTCGTAACTCACGAAAGCCGGAAGATGTGCCAGATATTGAAATATTCATGGGTGCCTTAAGTTTAGCAAGTGATGGTGGGACAGTTTTAAAGGAATCTGCTAACTTTCGCGATGACATTTACCAAAGGACTTTTAAGGAACTAGAAAACCGAGAGCACTTTACAGCCATTCCTGTACTTTTGTCCCCGAAATCAAAAGGTAGTCTTTGGCTGAAGGACCAAAATCCATTTAGCCCTCCAAAAATCAATCCAAACTATCTGAAAGAGCAAGAAGATGTAGAGTTTATTTTAGAGGGTATAAAAGAAACAATTCGAATTTCAAAAACTCCTGCCATGCAAAGAATAAATGCAACACTGTGGGAGCGAAATGTTCCAGGATGTGAACACCTGCAATTTAGAACCGATGACTATTGGAGATGTTCAATTAGAGTCTTATCATATAATTTGTATCATTATATTGGAACGTGCAAAATGGGGCCAGCTTCAGATCCAATGGCAGTTGTTGATCCGCAACTTAAAGTACGCGGTATAAGAAGACTGAGAGTAGTGGATTTAAGCGTGGCGCCGATCATACCTGCAGGCCATACAAACGCTGTTGCTCTCATGATTGCCGAAAAAGCTGCAGATTTGATCAAAAAAGAATGGGAACAGCAATATAATTTACATACGGCCTAAGAAGAATGGTGATAAAATAACAGATAGGGCTTTGGGTAAAATATTAAAGTTTGTTTCAAAATTGTTTGGTTGGCAGCTGAATTAAGTCATTAGAATAAAGAATGAATTTTCTTGCATTTTTCATTCTGCGTGTAACACGAATAATATGTATTAATTAATAATCAGAAAAGTCGTTTAATATAGCTATTATTGTTTTGGTATGAAGGTTTATATTTTTTTTTATGTTCTTTAATTTAATTGAGATTTAAAAATGTCTTATTTGTTTCTTTGGTTTCAATAACAACTTCAATACAAATTCAATTTCTTAACATTTCCAATAAATTAATAATATCTACATAAAATAAAATTTTATACGTTTTTTTAGAGATGCCGCGAATATTCGGCCACTATTCGGTATTCGGCCTATTCGGCCCATTTTTTTGATATTCGGTATTCGGTCGAATATTAAATGGAAAATAAAAGGGATTTATTATCTAACAAAAAATGTTGTACATATTTTTATTAAATTTTTTTATTTTAGTATTTAGAATCTACAAACGGTTAGTTGTGGTGAATAAAAACAGCTTTTTCAGCATTCGTTGGTAGCATACGTTTTATTTAAAGTCTATATTCGAAATTAATTACAGCTTCTGCAAATAACCTCTCACTAATACAATAGTACCAGGAGACGAGAGATAGATTTCAGCAAATGTTGTCAAATTGGGAAACAGATTTGTATTTGCTGACCACCACTTGTAAGGGTCTGCCATCCGATCTTGACGAAAAGTTCTTTAAAAAAATCTATTTTGTTTTCAATGGCAGTTTTTTCAACATCGTTATCATTTTGTCTATAGCAACTTTCTCAAACCATTCCCAGAAACTCACCCATATTCTGAAACTCGTATTATTTATGACTCATATTCGACTACAGTCGTATGTTGTTATTCCAGAAGTCGAACATCCGACTTCACTTGTACTAATATTGGGAAACGAAAAACATCGCATACGACTGTTCCTACGACTGTAGTCAAATACGAGTCATAAATACGAGTTTCAGAATATGGGTGAGTTTCTGGGAATGTCACGTAGGAGATAGATACACACATAAGTTTCGTTGGCCGAATGTTCGGCTGCCGAATATTCGGTATTCGGCCGACGAGTGTGGCCGAATATTCGGTATTCGGTATTCGGCCGAGTCACTATTCGCGGCATCTCTAGTTTTTTTAACATTTCTTAATTTGAAGTTTTTTAACAATTATAAGAATATAGCCAAGAAAAAGAATAATAAATAAAAAGAAAAAGAAAAATAAAGAGGAAAAGAAGAAGAAGGAATAAACAATGAAAGAAGAAAAATGATAAGGTTATGTAGAGACTAAGGAACGATAAGCTGAAACGGATTCTGTGTCCTTATTTCTTCAATGTGTATCTTTTCAACGTGTGTTTTTCAGCTGTTTTTGCGGGAACATGGGTGTTTTCTATGTTGTCGGCTGCAAGAGCTGCTTTTAGTGCTTAAATATCTGACTCATGATTCGAAATTGTCGTTTTAAGAGCTACTTTGTTGTACCAATATAACAAAGCTCACATTTCTATATAGTTTTTAGGACACCTCGCAACAAAGTATTCAGTATTTTATTCGATTTGTAAGCGATATTGGTATATTTTTTATTGTTAGAGATGGTTCTTTTAAAACTTTTGAAAGCTTGGGCAAATAAAGCAAAGTATTGAAGTATTCAGCTATTTATGCTTTTTTAGTATTTTGGTGATTTCTTTGACGTCGTGCAAATATCTCACGAATACTTTTGCGTGGATATCAATTGTCCACTAGTATTTTTGTGAGCCCTATTGGTGGAATGAAATTTGCTGTCACTCATCTCGAAATCTTAGTTGACAAGGTTTAGGGCTATATAAATGGTGATATGATTTATTTGATTTTATCTAAAGTGAAGATTTTTTGGTAAAATCCATTAAGCAGTACTTTCTCCAGCGCACGACGACGATCTATTACTGCAAACATGTTATCAACATATTTTATAATATGTACATTTTAACGACAATGCTTTTAAAATAAAAACCAGATCCGCGATTGTAAAGGGTGTTTAAATTTTAAGGGCCGATGTTGAATGTGAGCCACACCTAAACGTCAAGTTTTTTTCTGCATTTCATTTGACATTTCTCAATTTCAGGCTAACTCAATTTGAACCATGGAAAGATACACAATCGAGCAAAGCGTTACCTGGTTTGCTCAAATTTTTGCACGATTTTTCCCATTGTACGCACATTTGGACGATTAAATTGACCAAAAAAATCACGAAGTGCACGATATGTATTTTGATTTGAACGCCCATTTTCATAATAAGCCTGAATAACTTTGGTGAAAATACCCGTGCAAGCCTCTTGACTATTTCAAGCATCGTCAATGGTCAGAATGGTGGCAAGAAATGGCAACAGTGGATGATCAATTTTCGAAGAAAATCATCTTCAGTGATGAGGCACATTTTCACCTCAGTGGATTCGTCAATAAGCAGAATTGTCACATTTGGGCGAATGATAATCCAAGAGTGATTGTCAAAAAAAAAAAAATGCACCCACAAAGAGTGACTGTTTGGTGTGGTTTATGGACTGGCGGCATCATCGGGCCGTATTTTTTCCAAAATGAGGCCGGTCAGGCAGTTACTGTGAATGGTATTCGCTATCGTGAGATGATAACGAACTTTTTATGGCCCAAATGGGAAGATATGGATGTGGACGATATGTGGTTTCAACAGGACGGTGCCACTTGCCACACAGCTTACGAAACAATGGCTCTTTTGCGCGACAAATTCAATGGCCGTGTTATCTCACGTGGTGGCGATGTCAATTGGCCGCCAAGATCATGTGATTTGACACCGTTGGACTTCTTTCTTTGGGGCTATTTGAAAGAAAAGGTGTGCGTCGATAAGCCAGCAAAAATTCAAAAGCTAACTGAACCATACCATATTAAAATAATAATTTCCAAAATAAGTTGTGTTTTATTCAAAATCAACATTGGCCCTTAAAATTCAACCACCCTTTAGATGAAAGTGGATTTTTAATCGAAGCTCTATGTATTTGCTTCGATAGTTGTTCATAAGTGCTCAAAAAAGGACTTCTTTATTTTTGTTTAAATATCTCAATTACTACAAATGCTTAGAAACCAGGGGCGAACGCAGGTAGGGGTTTTAGTGGTTAAACCCCCCCCCCCCCCCCCGAAACGACCAAACAAAATAAGGGTTCATTTTGTTACAGAAAAAAAAAACAAAGTGTTATTTTCGTGCCATAAATTCTTCTGCTAGTGTTGTTTTTTCTTACGACTCATAAGTACTATAAGGCAAGTAATGCATTCGTAAGAAAAATCGAACTCAAGATTTCTATCAAAGTTGATATTAGTATGATAGTGAAGACGAAAAATGTGGGTCCCAAAATTCTGTCTGTCTGTCTGTTCGACTACGGCCTAAAAGGCTGGGCTGGTTTTCGTTAAACTTGGTAGATATCGTTTTGATTTTTTCATTTTCTTTTCAAAACCAAAAAATAACGGTACCTGCCATACAATTTTTTTTCGAAATCTTATAAATATTTTTTTCTCAAAAACTGTCCCACAGAATTTTGAAAAAAAATTCATAAAACTTCATTTCGTCATTTTAGGTAGACAATGGTTGAAAAATTTTTTTCCAAAAAATGGTTATTCTTGGGAGCCCCCTTGGAACCATTTTTTTGGTTTTTGATTTTCTCGAAAACAGTACAACCGATTTTAAACATTATGAAGCACCTTCAAAGTTTAAATATTATTGCGTATACAAAAGTTTTATTTTTTTCTGGAAACACAATATTTCGAAAAACCCTTGCTCGATTTTTTTAAACTTGATAAATAAAAGTTTTTTAATATAATCTACAAGATCTGAGGAAAAAAATTTGTTTTACCTAAAAATAAAGGTACACAGAATACAAATGTTAAAAAATGGTTTTCGAAAATCGTATTTTTCTCAAAACGGCTAAGAGAATTTGGATAGTTTCTTTTAGTTTCGATTAATCTTTACTTTTAGAGAAGCTTTTAAAAAGTTTAAAAAAACATTGCATTTTAAGGCTTTAAAAAAAATATTTTTTTAGTTTTTGAAAGAAAAAAATTTATGTTTTTTTTTTGAAAATTCGATACCTCAAAAACTGCTCAATATTTTTTTTGGAAATTAAATTTTTATTCGAACAATAATAAAGAGTTTAAATATGCGTACCAACATTTTTTCTTAAATATGTTTTAAAAATTTTGTATACAAAAGCTTATTTTTTTAAGAAACCACTAAAACTATACTCTGTCCAACAAAAATATGCATTGTGGGCAAGATAGGACGTTTGCTTCGCATTCTGGCTACAGTGAATTGCATAAATCTGTCCTTCATTAAAGCTCTCACAGGATTATTGTAGTGTTGATTTTAAACGGACCCTTTTTTTAAAGCTCTAAAATCAAAAGCACCTCAACAGAAACCCAAGGAAAAAAAACTGAACAAGTTACGAAATGAACAAGGGTAACTCTGAACGCACATCAATATTTAATAGGGGTTGAAATTGAATAGCACCAACAGCCATAGGCCACAGCAATTCAGTGCACAGCACACTCAGATGTGCAGTCAATAGGACGTCGGGCCTGCGTCAGATGCAAACGAAAATTTATGGGCGCACAAACACTTTTTTATGGAGGAGTTCTTTCAATTTAGTATGGTGCAAAAATATAGAACGCTACTGATTTTGAAAAAGCTCTCCCATAAGACGTGTACTGCATATTTTTGTTGGATGAAGTATAATTACAATTTTGTTCTTGCATAAACTAATATTTGCTCAAAACACATGTCATCCTGTGTTTAGCTCCAACTGCTAAAGGAGTTTTAGTCATTTAAAAAATGAATTTTATGCTTTTTCTCTAACAACATTAATTTTTGATTTCGTATAACTCTTTTTCCTATGATCGCAAAAGTACAACAAGTTATAACTGCACGTATTAATATATGCCGGATTTAGTTTTGTAACATCCTTATGATGTTTTGTTTTTGCGATTAGCTGTATGAAATTCTTCCGATAGGTCCTATCCCTAAGAGCAAATATTATTTATTATTTATTATTCACAAATCTATCTGGATCCGGATCTGGATCTTCCCTTGAAAATAAAACGATACGGATCTTAGTGATAGAAGTGTTATAATAAGCCCGTCTCTTTTTATCCTTGGGTTTGTAAATTTTAAATTATGTCTTGTCTTTTTTCTTTACACTATAGCTTACACTACCATACCATAAAAAGTCATCTGCTCGCCAGTGTAATAAAATAACTAATTTTTGGATCTTTGAAATAGATTCCGATAAAAAACAGGATCCCAAATTGTTTTTGTAATACATGTTAAAACTTAATCCAGATCCGGATCCAGATAGATTTGTGAATAATAAAACGCACCTATTATTTAGTTATAACATATTTATGTTAATTACAATAAAGAATATGTAATTACCTACAATATAGTAATAAAATAATATATTTATGAAAATCTCATATTTTTTTGAAACCCCCCCGAAATTATTTTCTGCGTTCGCCCCTGTAAGAAACTAATATTTTTTGAAATATTGTAAGCCGGGTGTTATGAATTGTTACATGGAAATGTACATATATGTTTTCTACCCTATTGTTTTTCTTATGTTAAATAAAATATTTCTGAAGATAACTGAAAACTCAGACCGATTGTGGGGAAAGCTAATGATAAAATCTTTCATTAATAAATAATTTACATTTTGGACACATAAAAATTACAAATTTCAAATATCTTATACCAAACTTCAAAAAAATGTATTTCAAACTTCAAGATCTTGAAAACAGGTGAACAATTGTGCTTTGAAATTAAGTCCTTATATTTTAAAAAAATTTAAATTGGCATATTTCTTAAGAATTTTAATTTTCTAACATAAGAAATTAATTTAATTATAAAACTCATCTAACGATTAGTTTTTTAATTTTTTCTTTATAAATTCAAAAAAAATTACCAGGTTTGTTTTCGAAAAATTGAACTGGAATATGGAAGTACCTTCATATGCATCTAGATGCTTGCTTATTTACATTCAAACGCTTGAACTAAGAAGAAAATACTTCTCAATTATGTTTAAAAAAGATTTAATAAGTAATCGTATCTAATGTTCTCTTTTACTTGAAGGAATTCACTGTTACTTTCCGTCAAGAAATCTCCGCGCTCATTTTCATCTGCGAGTAACTTTTGCTAGAAGAAACTATAGCAGAAATGAACAGTTTGCCCGCTGTATAAGAGAAACTAATTCTCTTGTTAATTTTATAGATATTTTTTTTTAAATAATTCAATGGATGTATTCAAAAAAAATGTATAGTTGGCTTTGCTATTTCCACACGACATGTAATTATACTATTTATGTATTTATCTTTTTGCTTACATATGTACAATTTTATATTATAACGGGTGATTTTTTAAGAGCTTGAGAACTTTTTTAAAAAAAAAAACGCATAAAATTTGCAAAATCTCATCGATTCTTTATTTGAAACGTTAGATTGGTCCATGACATTTACTTTTTGAATATAATTTCATTTAAATGTTGACCGCAGCTGCGTCTTAGGTGGTCCATTCGGAAAGTCCAATTTTGGGTAACTTTTTCGAGCATTTCGGCCGGAATAGCCCGAATTTCTTCGGAAATGTTGTCTTCCAAAGCTGGAATAGTTGCTGGCTTATTTGTGTAGACTTTAGACTTGACGTAGCCCCACAAAAAATAGTCTAAAGGCGTCAAATCGCATGATCTTGGTGGCCAACTTACCGGTCCATTCCTTGAGATGAATTGTTCTCCGAAGTTTTCCCTCAAAATGGCCATAGAATCGCGAGCTGTGTGGCATGTAGCGCCATCTTGTTGAAACCACATGTCAACCAAGTTCAGTTCTTCCATTTTTGGCAACAAAAAGTTTGTTAGCATTGAACGATAGCGATCGCCATTCACCGTAACGTTGCGTCCAACAGCATCTTTGAAAAAATACGGTCCAATGATTCCACCAGCGTACAAACCACACCAAACAGTGCATTTTTCGGGATGCATGGGCAGTTCTTGAACGGCTTCTGGTTGCTCTTCACTCCAAATGCGGCAATTTTGCTTATTTACGTAGCCATTCAACCAGAAATGAGCCTCATCGCTGAACAAAATTTGTCGATAAAAAAGCGGATTTTCTGCCAACTTTTCTAGGGCCCATTCACTGAAAATTCGACGTTGTGGCAGATCGTTCGGCTTCAGTTCTTGCACGAGCTGTATTTTATACGGTTTTACACCAAGATCTTTGCGTAAAATCTTCCATGTGGTCGAATAACACAAACCCAATTGCTGCGAACGGCGACGAATCGACATTTCACGGTCTTCAGCAACACTCTCAGAAACAGACGCAATATTCTCTTCTGTACGCACTGTACGCATTCGTGTGGTTGGTTTAATGTCCAATAAAGTAAACTGAGTGCGAAACTTGGTCACAATCGCATTAATTGTTTGCTCACTTGGTCGATTATGTAGACCATAAATCGGACGTAAAGCGCGAAACACATTTCGAACCGAACACTGATTTTGGTAATAAAATTCAATGATTTGCAAGCGTTGCTCGTTAGTAAGTCTATTCATGATGAAATGTCAAAGCATACTGAGCATCTTTCTCTTTGACACCATGTCTGAAATCCCGCGTGACCTGTCAAATACTAATGCATGAAAATCCTAACCTCAAAAAAATCACCCTTTAGTAGTCTGTAAGAGTTGAACTCTCTGTTCGATGAATAAACTAAATAAACTAAACAAAACTATACTAAATTTATTTATTTTTTCTATATATTATTTTGAGCTCAAACTATTTTAGGAGTTATCCTAGCAGTTTTAACAATAAATTATATTTGAACATCTTTCTCTAATAATATAATTTCATTTAAATGTTGACCGCAGCTGCGTCTTAGGTGGTCCATTCGGAAAGTCCAATTTTGGGTAACTTTTTCGAGCATTTCGGCCGGAATAGCCCGAATTTCTTCGGAAATGTTGTCTTCCAAAGCTGGAATAGTTGCTGGCTTATTTGTGTAGACTTTAGACTTGACGTAGCCCCACAAAAAATAGTCTAAAGGCGTCAAATCGCATGATCTTGGTGGCCAACTTACCGGTCCATTCCTTGAGATGAATTGTTCTCCGAAGTTTTCCCTCAAAATGGCCATAGAATCGCGAGCTGTGTGGCATGTAGCGCCATCTTGTTGAAACCACATGTCAACCAAGTTCAGTTCTTCCATTTTTGGCAACAAAAAGTTTGTTAGCATTGAACGATAGCGATCGCCATTCACCGTAACGTTGCGTCCAACAGCATCTTTGAAAAAATACGGTCCAATGATTCCACCAGCGTACAAACCACACCAAACAGTGCATTTTTCGGGATGCATGGGCAGTTCTTGAACGGCTTCTGGTTGCTCTTCACTCCAAATGCGGCAATTTTGCTTATTTACGTAGCCATTCAACCAGAAATGAGCCTCATCGCTGAACAAAATTTGTCGATAAAAAAGCGGATTTTCTGCCAACTTTTCTAGGGCCCATTCACTGAAAATTCGACGTTGTGGCAGATCGTTCGGCTTCAGTTCTTGCACGAGCTGTATTTTATACGGTTTTACACCAAGATCTTTGCGTAAAATCTTCCATGTGGTCGAATAACACAAACCCAATTGCTGCGAACGGCGACGAATCGACATTTCACGGTCTTCAGCAACACTCTCAGAAACAGACGCAATATTCTCTTCTGTACGCACTGTACGCATTCGTGTGGTTGGTTTAATGTCCAATAAAGTAAACTGAGTGCGAAACTTGGTCACAATCGCATTAATTGTTTGCTCACTTGGTCGATTATGTAGACCATAAATCGGACGTAAAGCGCGAAACACATTTCGAACCGAACACTGATTTTGGTAATAAAATTCAATGATTTGCAAGCGTTGCTCGTTAGTAAGTCTATTCATGATGAAATGTCAAAGCATACTGAGCATCTTTCTCTTTGACACCATGTCTGAAATCCCGCGTGACCTGTCAAATACTAATGCATGAAAATCCTAACCTCAAAAAAATCACCCTTTAGTAGTCTGTAAGAGTTGAACTCTCTGTTCGATGAATAAACTAAATAAACTAAACAAAACTATACTAAATTTATTTATTTTTTCTATATATTATTTTGAGCTCAAACTATTTTAGGAGTTATCCTAGCAGTTTTAACAATAAATTATATTTGAACATCTTTCTCTAATTATTCGGACATCCATGTTTTTATGTATCTACAATTTCTAAATTTCAAAGAACTTTTACATAAGAGGAAGTACTTGTGATTGAGTCGTGCATTTTATTTCCTAAACGCTTTGTAGAGGTTGTTACCTTTATTAAACTTACTTACTTAAACTTTAATTTACAAACATTTTTTTAGTTTTTAATCCGATTTCTATATAATTTTGTAAAACATTTGGAAAACAGATTTCTTAATGTAAAGGTCGGAGGTAAGTCTCATATGCATTTTCACTATTTATTAAGTTTCTAACATACTTATTTTTTAAGAAATATTCGTTCATATTTATATGTAGGAATCTAGTATTTGGCTACTCCTTCCCCCTATTATTTCCTGGAAGTTAACGAAGAAGCCAATCATATGATTTACTTCCTGAATCCAAAATAGTTGGCAGCATCGATGTTTGGAGCCGATGTTCATAGAAGAGAACAAGAATGAGGTCTCTTTGACCACCAACCACCGATCCAGCAACATCTTCGAACTAGACCTACTTAACTACTTTTTTTTATTCAAAACTTACTAATTACTATACTGAAATCAAATTGAATTGTAATTTTACTTAACCTTAATTTTTACTTAAATTAATAAATTATAACGTTTAAGAATTACATTAAACTCCACATGGGGGCTCAACCTTTTAAAAAATTAAATTAAAATTAAATGATTGGACCTGTGCACATAGAATTAATTTAACGTGAATTCAAGTCGCGGTTGCTGCTGAGAAGCTGTTTTCATCGAGGGAATATTTTGCCGTGCAAATAACCCGGCTTGATGGTATCTATCATAAAAAAGTTAAAATTTCTCTTAAAATTCCACATTGGCACGTTAGGACAGTGAGAGACAAATCTATTCAAATTATAAAAAAAAATTGCAAGAGATAAGTGAAATCACTGCTTCGAGTGTAAAAACGAGTGTACAATTACTTTTTATTCTAATTGATATCGATTGACGCTTTAAATCATTTGTGGATTAGCTTCGCTGTTGTGTGCTTGTGCGTAGGAAATTTGACGTTAATTTATAGTTTTTCTATTTTTTTTGGTGATTCGTGGTGTTCCGTTATGATGGGCAAAAAAATAGAAAAAGTACTACGAAAAATCCACAGTCGTTAGATATCTCAGATGCTATGGCAGAGCTAGAAGAAAAAAGTAGGCAATTGAAAGTTCGGGAAGAAAAACTGGATGAGAGGGAGAACACTATAAGGAGAGATGTTGAGATTTCCCTATTGCATGATGAGGTGGAAGCTCTACGTAATAGAAGTCGTGGAGCTGCGTCTTTAGTAGATGTTTCAAACTCAATACAAGATTTTAATGGTGATGACGACTAGAGTGTTTTTTGTTGGATAGGTGAGGTAGAGAGCGCGGCAGAATTGATGATGTGGACTCCGCTAGAGAATCTTTTGTTTGCCAAAAGACTTTTATCGAGCTCTGCGAAAATGGCTATTCGTTCTGAGCCAGGGCTAAACACGTGGGAAAGGTTAAAAAAATATCTATCTGATGTTTTCGGTGAAAATTGGTCGAACGAGTTACGTGTACAACGTAGTTGGCAACCACGTCACGCTGACCAGATGAACCAGATTAGTTGCTAATGCTAATGCTAATGTTATATCTGAATTCATAATCTCTTCATAATCTCTTTTTATCTTTTATTGTTATTGTTATAATAAGCTTCCCTTAATGATGTTAGTTGTTGTTTTTTCTGATTTTTACAAATGCACATTTTTGCATTTTACTCCATGGAAATTTAGTCTTAAGTTGAAGGTGAATAAAGAAACATAATTAACAAATCGGCTTAACTCTATTTTATATTTATAAACCACAATTAGCGCGGAGGTACATAAGAAGCTAGGCGCAAAAAAACAAAGCAAAGATGAGACAGTTTTGCAATACTTCCTAAAAATGAAAGAGTTGTTTATTTATTTATTTATTATTCAATTATTTATTTGTATATTTATTATTTACTTGTTTATTTATTTATTTATTTATTGATTAGTCTCTCAATTTAATTTATTTATTTTTGTTTAATTTTTTTTTGTTTTGCTTACCTAACCATTTATTATTCATTTAAATATTAAAATTTGTTTCTCACTATATTTTTGTTTGTTAATTATTTAATTATTTGTTATTTATTTATTTATTTATTTATTTATTCATTTATTTATTTATTTATTTATTTATTTATTTATTTATTAATTTATTAATTAATTTGTTTATTCACTATTATAATACATATATGTATATCTGTGATACTAAATGGAAACAACATCTCAAGACAGTTTTCTGTACCCCACTTCTCTCTCCCTATGGACAAATTAAAATGTGTAATTAATGAAGGTTTTTTCTTGTAAATTTTCCTTCAAATATAATATAATAAATCTGTGATATAAATTGAATACATATTGTAATATTTTTCAGTAGTAAGGTATAGTATAAGAAACCATATCTCTGTAAATTGTGCAATCTAGGAAACAAAAATTATAAGAAATTCAATTAAAATAAAGATCTATCTATCTATCTTTTTGTAAAGACAAAAATTATTTCTGTATTTTGTTTATTCATATTCATATTCATATATTTATTCGCATAGATTTATACAATAAGATACAATATCTTCTTCGGTAGTATAAACTTAATTATTTAATTTACATGATGTGTCCTAAGTTACAACAACACACAAAAATAAAAAAAAAATAACAATATAGCTAATAAAGTGAATTTTAATTAAAGAAAATAATATAAGAAAAATTACTACTCCATTTTTAATTTTAAATGAAATTAATTAAAGAAAAATTTAATATTGAAATAATATAAAATTGGATATTTAATAAGAGAAAGGAAAGAAAGAAAAAAAAAAGAAAAATAAGTCATAGAAAGAGAAGAGAAATAAAAAAAGAAAGAAAATCATCATTCATCACTATATTAATGTGTTTTTTTAGTATACCTACGTAAAAAAAAAATACTGTAAATTAAATTTTTTTTTCAACTTCAACCGATTTGAGCGAGCCAAAGACGAACGATATCTTATTTTTTTACATGTTCTTAAACCTCAGACCCTAATACAACTTTTGAGCACTATTACATCTAAAAAAAAGAGTACTTTTTTGCGGCCATACAAAAGTGACACACCCTAGTGTCTACTACCTCAACTGGAGATTGGGTCACAACCCCAGTGGAAGGTTGTTGAGGGTAGCAAACGAGAGAGGGGGGGAGAGGTGTTCCCACTAAGGCATCTCTCCTTTCATCAAGGCGGCAGCGGAGGAATTCCCCAGATGGAATCAACGATGGCGTCTACAGTTCCAGTGAGGTTGAACTACTTAGTGAACACCTTACAGGGCTACTCCGACATATTCGGAGCTCAGGCTTGTAAGGAGCGGTTTAACCGGCTCCCCGTTCTGGGAGTCATACTAAGGACCTGGCCCTCCAGTTTGGGGGTTGTGCCGTCGGGTGACTTCCCCGCCACATAAAACATACATTAGTTGCGAAGCAAAAACAAGCCTCTGACACGCACGGATTCACTGTTGACGAAACATGCAAACGAAATAAGGATAACGAACTTCGGATCTGTGCGTGGAATTTTAGGTCCCTTAATAGACCACGTGCAGCCGAACAACTAGCGGAAGCCCTAAACTGCTGCAAAGCAGATATTACCGCCATCCAAGAAATGCGATGGGACGGACCGGGGAAACGAAGATTAAAAGACTGCGGTATATACTATGGCGATTGCTATCGAGAACAAAAGCAGCGTTTATTTCGATGCGGGTTTGTTGTTGGAACAAGGATCAGGAAAAAGTCTTAAGTTTCAACTGTGTAAACGAGCAGGTGGGAGAGTATCGAATCTGATAGTTTAAGGAATGTCCGAGACTCGAAGGATTCGTGACTGGTATTTCAACTATCTGAAGCGTAATTCCGTGATTCTTGAATGGGTGGTGCTGATGGAGTTTTAATGTTATCTACTCTTCGGGTTCAAATCGCTGAGGAATGTCCGAGGTTCGAGGAGTCCGTGATTAAATTTCGGATTCAAGTCGCTGAGGATACCCGAGGTTCGAGGAGCTCGTTGAGTGGATTGCTACTACCAGATGGTAATTCCATGATTCAGAATGGACGGTGGCTGATGGAGTTTTATGCTATTCCGAATTTTCGTTATTGGAAGTGCTACTATCAAAGATTCTTTACTCTCCAGATCCTATTGACCTCCTCGCGGTACCTGTGGATAGGTTACTATGTACGTAAGTATGTAGTAGCTGAACTAACTAGATAGGATCTAGGGTTATCTTCCCTAGTTTAGGTAAGGAGATAAACAAAGATTAGGAGTATCTTTCCCAATCACTGTAATGTAAACAATGGAGGCACACTGGTGGTTGGTAACTGTCCCTACCTGCCACCAGGTAGGAATATACTTAGTATAATCCGGGTCTCCTGCGGATAAGTGCTATACTGCTGGGTGTGTGTTCTAGTTTGCTGAAGGTGATAAAAGATTAGGAGTATCTTTCCTAATTGCTAAAGTAATAAAGATTAGGAATGTCTTCTTCCTAATTTGCTAAAATGTATTAACGAGCTTCCTACTGTCCCTATCTAATAGATAGGAGTTAATCTCTTGGTTCCAATGTACTCCTCATGGTTCCTGTGGATTAGTATGAAATCATTATTGGTTCTTTAAGGCAAATAAAAGACTAGGAGTATCTTTCCTAGTTTGCCGTACGTAAGGTAGATAAAAGACCAATGGAACTTACACTGGTTGTTGGTCACTACCTCTACTAACTTTTGGTGTGTGTTTCTTGAAAGGGTAGTCAGGCCCAGGGTTTTGCAGAAGCCCATCTGTAAGTGACCTCGGTTGCGAAGCTCCACCGGAAGGTATATTCTGGTACCATGGGAGATAGTTGCCCATTGAGTTTCACTCAATTGCTATCGGTGAGGTAGGCCCCCTAGTGGGAGTATCATGGTGGCTGTGGTTTATTCCAAATGCGGAGACATATGGTTTTCAAGCGTGCTTGAATTCAAGAGGTGTTAGATAGACCTCGCTTCAAAGCAAGAAGTGTGCACATGCTGCAACATGTCACAATTTGCCACTGAACAGCTTCGGCTGACTCGGGGTTAATGGTCAGGACTTAATCTGACCCTGATGAAGGTATGCCTTCCGTGGAATTGAGCTATATCTATACAAGCAGGTGTCCACGTTAAACGAAACTCGGTTATGTGTGAACGAGCGCCTCACGACAATCCGCATCAAGGCCAAATTTGCCAACATTAGCCTGATTTGCGCGCATGTCCCAACAGAGGAGAAAGATGAAGGCACCAAAGACATATTCTATATTCTACGAGCTCCTGGACAAAACATACGAGCAGTGCCCTAGCTATGACATTAAAATAGTCCTTGAAGATTTTAACGCCAAGCTGGGAAGAGAAGACATCTTTGCTGATACAATAGGAAGATATAGCCTGCACGACAGCACCTCTGATAACGGATTCAGGCTGGTCTACTTTGCTGTGGGACGAGACGTTCTTGTAGCCAGTACGCAGTTCAAACATCTTGATATTCACAAAGGGACATGGCGATCTCCTGATCAATCAACCGTGAATCAGATTGATCACATTGCGATCGATTCAAGGCACTTCTCAAGTATAGAGGATGTCCGCACGTTCCGAGGGATTAACATCGACTCGGACCACTATCTCGTTGTAGCCAACGTTCGTCTGCGGATATCCGACCCAAGACAAAACAAGGAAATACTGCGAGGAAGTTCGACGTTAGACGTTTACAATCACAAGAGATCGCAAGTTCCTTTTCCGATCGAGTTTCTAACAACCTCTTAAGGAGTCCTGCGCCACCAGCATCAAGTATTGAGGACCAGTGGCAACGTTGTCAAGCAGCCATCAGAGATGCTGCTTCTAATGTGTTGGGTTTTACATGACCACCGCAACGAAACCCCTGGTTTGACGATGAGTGCCGGCAAGCACATGCAGCAAAGCAAAAGGCATACAAAGCGGCGCGGCGCTGCAAAGAAGGACTAGAGCTGCTAGCGAGCTCTACGAGCAGGAAAGGAAGGAAGAACACCGGCTTCTCAGAAAGGAAAAGAAGGAGCAAGAGAATCGCTTGATCGAGGAAATAGAAGGATGCCATAGCAGGAATGAGATTCGGAAGTTTTACCAAAAGGTAAAAAAAACATCACACGGATACAATCCCCGAGACGAAGCCTGCAGGTATAATCATGGGAACATCGTAGTAGAACCGCAGTCCATGCTTCGGATATGGAAAGAACATTTCTCCAATCTTTATAATGGCGATGAAGAAGACAATGCCGCTGCTATAGAGATAGTACCATTCAACCTATGTGACGTAGACCAACAGTACCGCCCACCCGACCTGGACGAAGTGAAGATAGCTATATCGAAGCTCAAGTCCAACAAAGCCGCTGGAGCTGACGGCCTTGCTGCCGAACTATTCAAAGCGGCAGGCGACGACTTGGTTGGGAGCTTGCACCAACTCATTTGCAAAATATGGTCGGAAGAAAGCATGCCCGATGAATGGAATCTCAGCATTGTTTGTCCGATCCTCAAGAAAGGAGACCCTTTGAACTGCGCCAACTACAGAGGCATAAGTCTCCTGAACATCGCGTATAATATTCTTTCTGCCATATTATGTGAACGTCTGAAGCCTTTCGTCAACAACCTGATAGGTCCATATCAGTGCGGCTTTAGACCAGGAAAGTCCACCATCGATCAGATATTCACATTGCGGCATATCTTGGAAAAAACCCAGGAGCTTCAAATCGACACTTACCACCTTTTCATCGATTTCAAAGCCGCGTACGATAGCATCTATATTCTATAGGAGCGAACTATACAGAGCAATGTCTACTTTTGACATCCCTGACAAACTTGTCCGATTGTGCAGGATGACGATGGAGAATGCACGCTGCTCCATCAAGCTCGGAAAAGATCTCACCGATGCATTTGATGTCAAAAAAGGTTTTAGACAAGGCGATACTCTGTCGTGCGACTTCTTCAACATTGTTCTTGAAAGAATAGTGCAAAACTCACGCACCAACACAAGAGGCACAATCTTTCAAAAGTCCGTCCAGTTACTCGGATACGCCGATGATATTGACATTATTGGAAGAACAAAGCGTGATGGCAGTGGCGCATTTGTGAGCATTGAGACGGAAGCGAAGAAGATGGGTTTAACGGTAAATGAGGGCAAGACCAAGTATATGCTGTCATCAAGAAATGACACACAACATCGACGTCTTGGACACAACGTCATTATAGACAGTTATAACTTTGAGGTAGTTAAGGACTTCATATACCTAGGCGCCGCTATAAACTCTGAAAACAACACCAGTGCTGAAATCAAACGGAGAATAACTCTTGCCAATCGCTGTTTCTTTGGACTAAGAAGGCAATTGAGTAGCAAAGTACTCTCTCGAGCAACTAAAGTGTCCCTATATAAAACCCTCATCATCCCGGTCCTTGTGTATGGCGCAGAGACATGGACTTTGTCAAAAGTGGATGAGAGCGCTTTAGGATGTTTCGAGAGGAAAATTCTTTGCGTGATCTTTGATCCCATCTGCATAGACGGGGAGTGGAGGAGAAGATATAACCACGAACTGTACGGGCTGTACAGCGAAACTGGCCTAGTCAAACGAATCAAAGTCCAACGACTGAGATGGCTAGGTCATTTAGAGCGAATGGACCCGAATACTCCGGCCCGGAAAGTCTTCGAATCCAACCCCGAGGAAGACCGCGACTCAGGTAGCGCACACAAGTGGGAGAGGACCTCAACCAACTTGGTGTGCGAAACTGGAGACAGCTATAGCTAGGGACCGAGCTAGCTGGAGAAGCTTGTTGGTTGAGGCCCTCCAACCCGGACTGTAGCGCCACCGTAAGTAAGTAAGTAAGTTCTAAAATGCTTTTTCAAGCATTTCAAAACTTAAAAAAAAATATTTTTTGAACTTTAAAAAAAAAAAATCATTTTTTTTTTTTTTGGAACTGACTGACATATTCAAAATTGTCCATCTCCACTTTCAGAATCGAGTTCGGGAAAGTAACTTTATAGTTTGTTCTCTAAATTATGCAAACTCTGTACCATGAGATGCATATGAGTGCTTAATGATATCGATTCATCTGATGCAATTTCTTCGAGGATCTTTTGAAAGCAGGGAAAATAATCAAAACTGTTTGTTTGTTAAGACTCTGACACATCTTTAAGCACATCATTTGATTCAGAAGCAGCGTGTCCATGAAACGTTTAGCGTTATTAATTTTAATTTTGCAATGAGCCCAATTTTGTTGCCGTCAAAGATTTAGCACCATCGCTATAAATAACAAAACACTTCTTCCAATCAATCATGTAGTTGCGAGAGCTTTCTAAAAACATACCGTACAAAAATTGGCCAGTAGTATTAGCAGGAAGAGTTTTGCAAAATAAAATTTCTTCTTCAATGTTTTCCTCTGCTTCAAAACAAACAAATTCCACTGTGCACATTCTGAAACATCAGTAGATTCATCCAGTTGCAAAGCAAAATGTGGACTCTTCTTGAATTTTTCAATTAATTGTTCTTGAATGTCAACGGCCATGTCACTTATTCTCCGCTCGATTGTATTGTCAGAAAGTGGTATATTTTTAAGTTTATCTGCCTCCTGTTTGCCCGCCCAAAATAATTTCAACCATATCAAAGGCCGCAGCAAAATAAGATTTTCAGCAATTGTATTAGGTTTCCCTGCTCTGGCGACTCGGTATGCTACTTGATAGCTAGCTAACAACGCTTTCTCATTGGCACTCGATATCTAAAACAAATTTTAAAACATAAAGAATGTATCAAACAAAACAGTAGATCAAAATTACAATATCTACATATGTATGTATGAATAGGTAGGTATAGCAAAATAAAAGAAATGACAAACAAACAAGAACGGCAATTCTGATGCGCACTTAAGAATTAAAAAAAATGAAAATTACTGCAAGGCTGTGACAATTTTTTTTGACAATACGGGAGAAAATTTCATCGGGAATAAGTAAAATCTTGTGTAATTATATCTGGCTTGGAAGGGGTTCAGTGTATGTGGCTTTTTAAATAACTGACACTGTTACTATACTCTGTCCAACAAAAATTGTCAGTACATGCCTTATGGGAAAGCTTTTTCTAAAGCAATGGCGCCTGATGCACCCTCACTACAATGCGTTAGGAAAAATTCCACTAAAAAAAGAGCAAGCCACTGACTTTTCTTAAGGAATTGTTGTTGTAATTCTTTGCAAAAAGTTGTACACCCCAACACGACCGTCGTCGTATCCCACTGCTGATGAGATAATTGAGATACTGTCAAGAGTGTCACTGTCAAGTGTCACTCAATACGATCGTGCGCTCTTTATCTACATCAAAACAGAGTTACCATTATAATTCTCAATTGCAAGCAAGGAGCTTTTTCAGTGGTTTTTGTTAAGGAGATTTTGGGATTTGAAGCTTTTGAGAACACATTTTAAGAAGATGAGTATGTTGAGTGTTGTCGTATTGCTTTTCAACTTAAAAAAAACGCGCCTATTATTTTACCGCTTGGTGTTGTGGGAAAAGGTAAATTGAATATTGTTTTCAGTCGTTTTGAATCGGCAGACGGTAGCCCTACGCGTTGTTTACTCTCATTTGCGGCGATTTATAATGTAAGCTACGAAATCCCTGTGAGAGCTTTAAAAGGCGACACACTTATGCATGGCAATGCAACTAGAATGAGAGACAAACGTCCTATCTTCCCTGTACTGACAATTTTTGTTGAACAGAGTATAGCAAAGGGGTCGCGTACTAAAAAAAATTGGAAAACACTGATCTAGACAATAATGCTTGATGCTTCTATTAAAGTGACGCGGAGTGTATTTTTTTATTTCAAAGCGCAATCAAATAAAAATTAACTAACACGTGAAGCAATAAAGAATAAAAGAAAATAAATAGACATCCAAATTTTATCATAGTTAGGTATTGTTTGTTGCTTATATTATTTATACTTTATCTTTTTTCAAATATATTTAACAGGGGTATATAAGTCTATAAGCATTTCAGTAAGGTTTGTTGAATTATAATTTGAATTTTTTTTGCAGAAATATGCAAATCATTGAAGCATTCATACAATCGGTAGGGATACTGGTTGTAACTCTGCAACTTAACGAAACTGCTAATGTTTTCGATAGTGTGTTTCAAGAAGCAAGTGACGAATACTACATGGATGAATCCGAAACTCAAGATCGTAAGATTCAATTCTGTTTTTATATTTCTTATTTTAATTTGTACCTTTTAAGTTCCACCAAACTATGCAATCTTTGATTTCATCATTGTTGGCGGTGGATCATCAGGATGCTTATTAGCCAACCGTCTTTCGGAGAATCCCTATTGGAACGTTATCTTGATAGAAGCTGGAGGTAGTGAAACTATTGTTCATGATATGCCAATTCTAGCACCACATCTTCAAAAATCCGTTTCCGACTGGCAATATCAGACTACTCCTCAACAATATGCTTGTTTCGGAATGCGTAATAGAAAATGTTCCCTTTCACATGGCAAGGTTCTTGGTGGAAGTAGTTCCATTAACTTTATGTTCTTTACACGTGGTAATAAGCGAGATTATGATAATTGGGCAGCAAAGGGAAACTACGGATGGTCCTTTTCTGAGATTTTTCATTACTTCCTTCGATCCGAGATGGCAAATTTAAAAGGATTAGAGCGATCCCCATGGCATAATCGAACTGGGCAACAAAGTGTAGAGTTTGTTGAATTTAGAAGTGAAATAGCAAAATCTTTCGTAAATGGTGCCCAAGAAGCAGGACACAGGAATGTCGATTACAATGGGTATTCGCAACTGGGTGTTTCATTTGCCCAAGCTTCCATTCGAAATGGACATAGGGCGAGCTCATCAAAATCATTTATTAAGCCAATAAGATATAAAAGGAGGAATCTTCGTGTTATTAAATATTCAATGGTTGTAAAGATTCATATTGATCCTATAACCTTAACAGCCTATGGTGTTGATTTTATGTACAGAAACAGAATGTACACAGTTCGATCTAGAAAGGAAACTATTTTATCTGCAGGTACATTACATTCTCCTCAGTTACTCATGTTATCTGGTGTCGGCCCTACAGAAAATCTTCAACGCATTGGAATACCCCAACTTCTTCAACTTCCTGTTGGTCAGGTTCTCTTTGATCATATTTCTCATTTTGGGCCGGTTTTTACCACAAATACAACAGGGTCTACATTAAATCAGAATAGTATAACGCAGAATGATCTTAATAGTTATCTGGCAGGAAGTAGTGCCACAAGGATCTCTTCGACAGCAGGAATGGAAACATTAGCATTTGTTAAAACTCGTAACTCACGAAAGCCGGAAGATGTGCCAGATATTGAAATAATCGTGGGTGCCTTAAGTTTAGCAAGTGATGGTGGGACAGTTTTTAAAGAAGCTGCTAACTTTCGCGATGAAATTTACCAAAGGACTTTTAAGGAACTAGAAAACCGAGAGCACTTTACAGCCGTTCCTGTACTTTTGTACCCGAAATCAAAAGGTAGTCTTTGGCTGAAAGACCAAAACCCATTTAGCCCTCCAGAAATCAATCCAAACTATCTGAAAGAGCAAGAAGATGTTGAGTTTATTTTAGAGGGTATAAAAGAAACAATTCGAATTTCAAAAACTCCTGCTATGCAAAGAATAAATGCAACACTGTGGGAGCGAAATATTCCAGGATGTGAACACCTGCAATTTGGAACCGATGACTATTGGAGATGTTCAATTAGAGTCTTATCATATAATTTTTATCATTATATTGGAACGTGCAAAATGGGGCCAGCCTCAGATCCAATGGCAGTTGTTGATCCGCAACTCAAAGTACGCGGTATAAGAAGACTGAGAGTAGTGGATTTAAGCGTGGTGCCGATCATACCTGCAGGCCATACAAATGCTGTTGCTCTTATGATTGCCGAAAAAGCTGCAGATTTGATTAAACAAGAATGGGAACAGCAATATAATTAACATACATTTTTATTATTACGATCTTAGATTTTAGTTAGACTCTACTAAAAACATATCCTTGGAATGGTAGTTTTGTGTATAAATAGATCATTTACAAGAACCTCAATTTGCTGTCCCATGAGTTGGAATCATTTTAACATACTATTTAATCTGTTTTATGAAAATAAAGTTGCAATGAAAGCTTAATTTATCTTTCGGTAAAATTCTTATTTTTATTCAGTCAAAACCAAATTCAAAGCACTTTATATGCTATGTTCCTTGCTCTATACACCAAACAATGTTTTCGTTTAAAAAACAATTTCGAGATTTCGATAAAGCTTAACATTATAATGATAAAAAATTCCAACAAAATTGTTTGGTACCGTAAAACAAGTGAGCCGATTTTTTGATTTTTGTTTAGCTCCAAAACTAACGGTACCCCCTTACACCTGTAATGCAAAATCAAAGGGCACACGGTAGTGCCCAGGAAATTTCTAGCAGTACACCCTTTCTACAGGAACAAACTCAGGCGATTTTTGACCCCTTCCTATCTTCTTTACCAATGAAGTCAGAAACTTAAAATTCCGAATATTTGCTAAACTAGTCAGGTACAGGCAGGTGCCTCACCAAATTTCATTTTTCTAGCATAAGCGGTTCCTGAGATATAAGGACTCAAAAATCACAAAAGCCGTAACTGACTGACTAACTGACTCACTGACAGATCATTAAAATTATAGAGCACTTCCCGACATCAAGATGTGTTCACTTGTCAAGTTTTTAAAACCTTTCGTATTGGGCATACAAAAAAAAACTTGCCAAGTAAGCCCATCAAATTTTAGTCAGTAATAATCATTAAATAATAAAATTTCTCTATTATTATTGTAGCTGTTTCAATATTATTCTACTTTAATTATTTGGTATTAAACGTTCATGAAGTTAGAACTTGGCGTACTTTTAGATCTCAGTACTTTTCACGGCTGACTTAATACTCAATTTATCTCGAAAAAGACTCTAACTATTTTGATAAAAAATTAAGTATAAGTATAACCATACACTAAATTTTGGTCAAAACAAATTTAGGAAAACATGTTAATAATAGTACCTTTTATATATAACGTTTTTCGAAAAAAATTGTTTTTGGATTTTTAAAAAACTAATGATTCTTTTTTTGAGAATTTAATATCTTGAAAAAGAATACACGATTAAATTTTGAAATTCCGTTTAAAAATGTATA
Organism: Chrysotoxum bicinctum; assembly: GCA_911387755.1. NCBI lineage: Eukaryota > Metazoa > Arthropoda > Insecta > Diptera > Syrphidae > Chrysotoxum > Chrysotoxum bicinctum. Next base: position 83,920,200 of record OU426988.1, on the reverse strand, counting down.
TCATTGAATACTAACAATTTGCATATCAAATTTTTTTTATAAAAATCTTAAGGAAAATTTAGTACACAAAAAACATGTTTCAGTATGTCTGCATGTTTGTACCTCTCCCTACAGCCTAAACTACTTAAGGTATTTTCTTCAAACTCGGTACTTAAGGGTCTTCGGTGATTCCCTAGAGGGGAAATCGAAATTGTTTTCTTAGCTCCAAAAATAACAGTAGCCCCCATACAACCGTAGTGCAAAATCTTATTTATCTCGAAAATTCGAAAAAAAATTAAGTGTGCTATTATGGACATGGACTACATTTGTCATGAATGGCTCTAAAGATCTTAACCAATTTTTTTTAAGAATAAGCAGAAGCAGAAAAAATGGCATTCCAAATTTTGTTCTTAAATCTTCTGGAAATCAGACGGTAATTTCATGCATTTTAATATTTTTATCTCATTTTTTAAATTCCAAAAAGTAGTTACTTTTACATACTCGTAACAGTAAGTTCGTGCGATCCAGTCGTGCATTTTTTATTTTATTTAGAGTTACTTTTGTAGTAAACATTGAAAGAATATGAATTTTTGCTTGTGATACGAGTATACAAACATACGTACCAAACTGGACATTATGATGATAGAGAATACGAAAAAAGTGTGACCAGCAATTCCGTCTGTCTGCCTATCTGTATGATTGTACCTCGACCTACAATCCAAGTTTTTTTTTGCAAATTTAGTACTTAAGGATCTTCAGGAACGAGAGGAACAGTTGGTCAAACAATCAAGGTTGCGGAGCACGAATTTGAAGTGGTGAAATCCTTTAAATACCTTGGGTCAATAGTAGCAGCCGATAACAATATAGAAGAAGAAATACGCGGGCGGCCTCTCAAATCCAACAGAGCCTACTATAGTCTGTCAAAGCTCTTCAAATCCAGAAATCTCACCATAACTTCAAAACTGCTGCTGTACCGGACCATGGTCCTGCCAGTACTCACATATGGATCCGAGACTTGGGTGCTTAGCAAAACGCACTCCGACCCAGTGGTACCACTTTACTTCAATTGAAGTAGATCTACTTCTTTTTTCCAAAATATTTTAAAATCTACTTCCTACTTCGCACCATCAGCAAAATACTGAAATCTACTTCATTTTAAAAATCTCTGTTTCAATCTACTTCAATTTTACAAAATAAAGCCCAAATCTACTTCTTTTTCTCTATTGCACTCTAAGTAGTAGTATATAACCTCATAATTACCATAACATAAAAGAACGTCAACACAATCCAAATACACAAATGAGTAATTTTATGCGGAATTTCTTTAAAATTAAAAGAAATGTATTGACAATTTTAAATACATATTTAATACATAGGTAATATGTATTCCTTTAAGGAAAAAATTTTTTTTTGCAACATTTTTTCCAAAAGGAAGTAAAAAGCCATTTTGAAATCTACTTCGATTTTTCTCAATTTACTTCACTTTTTTCTTCAAATCTACTTCGACTTTTTTTCCGGAAGTGGTAACGCTGCTCCGACCTCTTAGCTGCGTTCGAGAGAAAAGTCTTAAGGAGAATTGTTGGCCCCATATGTGAGGAAGGACGATTCCGGAGACGGTACAATCATGAACTGTACGCAATCTACCTTGAAGCAGATATCGTGACAAAAATTAAGCTCGGTAGACTCCGGTGGACAGGGCACCTAGCTCGCATGAGCGAAGAGGAACCTGCTCGGAAAGTTCTTTGTGGTACATTCTATGGTAGACGACAGCGTGGTAGACCATGCTTACGCTGGAGAAATGGCGTAGACCAGGACGCCCGAAGCCTTGGGGTGCGCAACTGGATGGCGTCGGCTAGAGACCGGGATAGGTGGAGAGACTTGTTGAAAGAGGCCAGGTCCGGAACCCGGTTGTCGAGCCGATGATGATGATCTTCGGTGATTCTCTGATGTTGAGATCCAAAAAATGTTTACATAAAATATTATTATTGGTTCCTGTCATAGAACCGTTTTTATGATGTTTGACTTTCTTATTAACGGCTGTACCGATTTCGACTAAAATTTTTATACAGGAGCTCTTTTGAATTTGAAATAATATTGTGATTGTGTATAAAATTTTTCGAAAAAAATATTTTTTTTTGGATTAAGAAAAAAAAAACAATTTTTTTTTGAAAATTGAATATCTAGTGAAACAGGTGAATTTTTTTTTTCTAGATAATGTCCTTAAATACATACTTAAAATTAAAATACTTAATCTTTTTATAAAAATTTTAAGGAAATTTCCTATATATAAAGAAAATAATATATTTCAAACTTCTATAACTCGAACTTTGATTACTCGAATTTTAATAACTCAATTCAAATTATGTGGTAGCGGCTTTCATTTCAAACTTACATAACTCGAATTTTTATATATGTAACTCGAACAAAAAAATGATAAATTCATTTGGTCAAATTTTTATTGAAAATACCAAATTTTCAGAATAAATCATTCTTTTGAAATTCGAATTTTTAAAGGGAATTCCTATTTTATAAGATAATATTTGTTCAGATAATATTTTTTCAAGGAGTTTTAGAGAAAAAGATAGATTATTGAGTTCGGCCTAGTACAATATCTAGAATATTAAAACAAAACAAAAATGTTCACAGCAATTTTACTTGTTTTTATTTTCTTGGAAGAACTTATGTTATTTTTATATTTGAACAGAAAATATATTGAACTATAAGTAAAAGCTAATAATGCATGTAAATGCGTGTGTGTATTTATTTTATACCTATGTATATCTAGTTTCACTCGATCATAATATTATGTATGTATATGGGTCATTTTTCAAAAATTGTCATTTTTTTTTTGATCGTTTGAAAAAAAATTTTTTTCAGTTTTTCTTGGGTTTTAGTTTCTAAATCTATAGTATCTAAACAAGTAGAAAAGGAGTTCTACGAGTTGCGCAAAAATAATTTCAAATATTTTCCATTTTACGAGTATTTTTTGATAAAAATTTAAATTTTAAATTTCGAATGTACTAAAAATGTTCTTTTCTTGCATAAAATAACAATAATCCACAAAATAAATAGTAACAATAAATAGTTGAAATTTTGTGGAAAGCAAATAAATTTAATAGGATAATTAATAAAAAAAGTTGTTTGTTTACGAAATGATTCTGTTTAAAAGCATGAAAGAGTCAAAAAAATATTTTTAAATATCGACACATAACTTTCTTGGAACTTTTACGGTACCAATACTGTAAGGAATGATGAAATTCAGTTTATTTATCTAGAATATAAAAAAATTAATAATAATATGAGCCATTATAAACTAAAAGAACATTTATTAAAAACCAAATACGAAAATGGCCACGGAGATTACAGGCCACGGAGATTACAAAATCGACTATTTCTTAATTTTAATATAGTCAATGTAATTCAATGTCATCCAAATTATATTAGGTTCAAATATGATTAAAAACCTTTCTTTTGGCGGTGGTTAGACTAAAAAATATTAATATGGAACAAAGATAACAAGGCCACGGAGATTACACTGAATTTTTACTCGGATCGAAAAATTATTTTGTATGCAAATTTTAAAGGAATTAACTGCAATAATTAAATTATAATAAAAAATGAAATTAAAGGTTTTTTGACGTACTATAAGATAATGCATCGTAAAAAATTATTAAAAATTGTTTAGTTGTGTGAAAAAGCGAAAATGTTTAATTAGGTTTTTTTTTTCAAATCTTGTCACACTCGTTCAACTAAGTATTCGGACAACAAAACAATTTTTTTTTTTGGCATATCATAAAATTGAAGTTTGAGAGAAGGCCTTTCAAACGACAAGGCCCAAAATAAAAAATCATTTTCATCATTAAAAATATTAATAAAACTGATTAAGCATGAAAATCACATCCCAAAAAGGCCACGGAGATTACACATTGGCCCTTATTGCGAGTGTCGTTCAACTTTCGACCCGACAAAAGTCGAAAGCAACGACAAATTTTCTGTTTGGTATTGTGTATCTCAATCGACAGATACAATAGTTACTGTGAATAACGAATGTGCTTATTATTAATGAATCCTATATTTTGACATTTGGGCATGTTTGAGTGATGGTATATGTGGAAAAAAATTCCTTTACTTAGGGATCAAATAGTTTGATCAATAGATGAATCACAAGAAAACATTTTTAACACCAATACAGCAAATTGACAAAGTTGACGGATTGACGCGATAAGTTTGTTGTGTTCAAGCAGAATAATAAGAGCAGCATGAAGCAGAGGTAGAACACAAAGTCGTTCTAGTCAAATACAAGTGTGTTTTATTGGGAAATGGAGAGCCAAATTTATGCATTACATAGTTAAATTTCCCTAGATAACCAACAACAAAGCCACTTTTATCGACACGAGATTTGTTGTATTTCGAGGGAAGTTTTATTATGCTAGATAAAATATTTTCCAATAAAACTCACTATATTAAGAACTTTACGAATCCGTCAAGTTCAAAAGTGACAGCAATCAAATATCAAAACGATATGACGATACTCATTCCGCAAGTGTCAATATCTTTGTATGCGATTAATACGCGACTATAATGTGTTTTTTGTGAATTGCGTCGGTGTAGGGACAAAATAGGTATATTCTTATACACGTATGTAGGTACTTTTATTGTTTTGGTATACTAGCACTGCCATATGGTTTTAATTTGAACTTTTGTATTAGGACGAGAAAATTGTGAAATAAATGAAATGTAAGTGATGAAATTGTGAAATTAAAATACAAACAATAATAAATGCAATACATTTCAGTTAAATAAACAAGAAATGATTTCCTGCGAGTTCTTTTTCGATAATACAGATGATGAAACAACCAACGACGACCACATAATGGTTGCCAGGAATAGGAGACAACTTAGAGATGTTTCCAATCCTCTGCAGCTTGAAGAAAATATGTCCGTTAATGAGTAAAAATAAATTTTCTTTTATTAACATACTACATTGCAGATTTTTGAAATACTTCCGTTTGTCAAAGCCAGCATTTGTTCAATTATTGGCGGACATTGAAAATCATCTCAACTAAAATAAATACGGCAATACCAAACATAATAAAACTTGCCACTGGATTAAGATTCTTTGCCCATGGACCATATCATACTTTTGCCCTGTATTATAATTATAATAATGGAAATAATAAGTTAATAAAATAAAAAAAAATACATTTTTGCCCAGAAAATTATATTCGTTGGCTAGTCGAACAGTAAAATGCAAACGATAAAGATCGATTGTCCAGACGAAAAATTTCGTTCACAATAGAGATCCACAATACCAAAAAAGATTTTCGACTTTCGACTATCGATAAAAGTCGTTTATCGATAAGGAAACGACACTCGCAATAAGGGCCATTATTAATTACCATGGCTATTCTTTACCATCAATCAATCTGCAAATTTTGTGTTATAATGCTGACATATAAACACAGTTCCATGCCAAATTTCAAGTCTTTAAATTGAAATGCAAACAAAATCGGAGCTATAACGCTAAAAATGTAATTTTTTTAAAACGACCCATATATGTTTTGATTTTGAATAGCTCGAAGTCTTGATAAGATAAAATGTAAATAAGTTTTTTGTGAATAATAGCAGTTGTACTTGTCGAAGTTTGGCTTTATTAATAAAACTCTCAAGATTTAAATTTATATTTAAATTTTGTTTGTATGTGTTCATTTTTTCTCGAAATCAAACAATAAATTTCCATGCATTTGAACATTTTTCTATAATTATGTACATTAGGGTGATTAAAAAAAACGCTTTTTTCGAATTTTAGGGTAGTGCACCAAAATATCAAAGCTTAACTCGAAAAAAAAATTTCCTCAAGATTTGATCAAAATCGGACATGTTTTAGATAGTGCTACCAGCGGTTTTTCATTTTTTTGCTTGAAAATCGGATTTCTTCCCAAATCTTCAAAATTGAAAAACTTTTCGAGTTTTAAAGATAGAGGCGTCAAGTTTACAGAAAATGTTTGCCCAATCATCTAGTTAATGAGTATAATAGTAATAGGCGCCGAAAATCTTGAAAATAATTTTGGGTTAAGATTATCACTTATTTCCCCAAAAACATATTTCTTTAGTCAAAATCTTAAACGCGAGCCAATTTGTTCCAAAATACAAAAAAAAAAAACACAAACCAAAAAAAAACTATCTTTTTCGTAGTATACAAATAAGCTTTATTTTAGTAATTGTTAAACGTATACATACAGTTTTTAACAACGTCATTAACAACTTTTTAATTTTTCACGATATTATTACAAGTCAGATAGTACTCATTGTACAACAATTTTGAAGATACAATTTCGAAAGGGTTCCCTTTTCGAATCAAGAAATTGAAAAAACCTCAGAATTTTTTCGATCACAAAGCCTTGGAATTCTACTTTTTCAGTATCAGTATCTTATTCAACTTCTGCCTTAATTATTCTTTCTCCCTTTTTAACTCGACAACTATTTATCTTCAAAATTGTTACCATTTTAGATTTTGTATTTATTTCAATATTTGTTTTGAATAAGCGCAATCATTTTCTCAAGCAAAGAAAATGAAAAACCGCTGGTAGCACTATATAAAACATATCCCATTTTTATAAAATCTTGAGGAAATTTTTTTTTCGAGTTAAGCTTTGATATTTTGGGGTGTACCTACTGCCCCAAAATTCGAAAAAAGCGTTTTTTTTTTAATCACCCTAATGTACATCAATACATGCACTCCGCTTCAACTGAATACGCACACAGTTTTTTTTAAGGTATGTTGTTCATTTTTTCAAACTTGGGGCTTAATGTATCATTTGATGATGCTTACTGTTTGCTTGTAATGTTGAGAAAACAAATCAGAAAGAATAATTCAAAAAGTACCGTTATTTTTTCTCTCGCTCTCTTGCAAAGCGTTCCATATGGAAAAATGCAGAATTTTTTAGCGTCAACTGAATAGGTACACGATCATTATGGGTCATTATCTTCATTGTTAATGAGAGTTTTGTGATGATTGACACATTTAATAAAAATTTGAAGTGTTTTAAATGAAATTTAGCCATTTGATTGAAATTTTAAAAAAAATGGGTAGATCAAAAGCTTTAAATAGTGTCGAAAGAGCTAAAACCGATTTGTTAAAAGAACAATGACTAACTGGGCGTGCTAAAGCTACCAAAAATGAACAAAGTTTTAGTGTTGTTTATTCCCACCTAAGAAATAAAAGTTTATAAGGGAAAAACATGAAAGGAAGTAAAATAAAATGCACGACTGGGTCGCACGAACTTGATCCTATGTAATCGCCTAGGAATTTTAAAAACGAATGTTATTAGAGAAAACTGTTCATAAGGATAAAATTAATTTTTAAATTCGTTTAGTAGTAACAAAAACAGAATGCTATGCAAATATGAATTTATGCAAGAACAAAAATTATAAGTCCTGGTAGTGGTTTCTTTAAAAGAAGCTTTTATATACAAACTTTTAAAAAGCTTTTTAAGAAAAAATTTTGGTACGCCAATTTAAAGTTTTTATTATTGTTCGAATAAAAATTAAATTTAAGAAAAGAAATATTGACCCGTTTCGGATATCGAATTTTCAAAAAAAAAAAGAAAAAAATAGATTTTTTTTTTCAAAAAATCAAAAAATATTTATTTTAAAGTTTTGAAATGCAATGTGTTTTAGACTTTTTAGAAGCTTCTCTATAAAAATTTTCATTAAGATCCATTATGTGGATAATGAGAAATTCAAAATTCGAAAAAATGGTTCTATGGTAGGTACAAGCTGTAATATCTTAATTTCAAATTTTTTTTTATTAAATTAAAGATCGTAGAAATTAATTGAAAGAAAAAAAAATTTATCAAAATTCTAGGCGCCGCGCCGTTTTCGAGAAAAATACGATTTTTGAAAACCATTTGTTTAAATTTTTTTAGCATTTGTATGGTAGGTAGATACCTTTATTTTTAGGTAAAATAAAAATTTTGTTCTCACATTTTGTAAATTATATTGAGAAACTTATTTATCAAGTTTAAAAAGAAATCTAGCATAGGGTTTTCGAAATATTGAGTTTTGAAAAAAAAAATTTGAAGTTTTTTCTTAAAAATCCAAACAAAAATTTTTTGAATTTTTTTGGGGAGCTTTAGCAAAAAAAATGATCAAAATCGGTTGAACCGTTTTTGAGAAAATCAAAAACAAACAAAATGGTTCCATGGGGGGTACCCTCAATAACCATTTTTCGGAAAATTTTTTTCAACCATTACCTAGCTTTAATTAAATGAAATTTGTCTGTATTTTTATTTTTAAAATCTGTCGAACAGTTTTTGAGAAAAAGAAATTTTTATAAAATTTCGGAAAAAATTCGTATGGCAGGTACCGTTATTTTCGGTCTTAAAAAAAAAAAGAAAAAAACGTGTAGGGTGAAAAAATTAAAAATTATATCTACCAAGTTTAAAGAAAATCGGCCCAGCCGTTTAGCCTGTAGTCGAACAGACAGACAGACAGACAGAATTGCGAGACCCACTTTTTTAGTCTTCGCTATATCGTAATGTCAACTTTGATCGAAATCTCGAGTTCTATTTTTTTTACGAATGCATAACTTGCCTTATAGTACCTATAAGTCGCAAGTAAAAACGGCAACAACTGCAATTGATGGAAGAGCAATTTTAAGATGTGTTTCTGATTCGTGTGACTTTGCGGTAAAATTTAAACAAAAAGGCGGTGTAACTGCAAGCGTTTCAACATTCCGTAGAGTAATAAATAGTGCAAATCATTTAAAACGATTGAAACTTCAAAAGAAACCACCACTAAACGAGCAAAGAAGAGGTATGCGCTTATAATTTTTTAGACTCCATATGAGTTGAAAAAATGAATGGCAACACGTCGTTTTTTCTGATGAGAAAAAGTTCAAATTTCATGGCTCTGATAGTTGTAATTATTATTTCCACGATGTGAGAAAAGAAGAACGATTTTTAGCGCGGCATCATTGTCGAGAAGGTCGAGTGATGGTATGGGGTTCAGTAAACTATACTATGAGACTATTGAGCTTGAAGTTCAAAAGTCAAAAATGTCTCTATTTACCCACAAAAGAATCTTGAAAAGAAATTTTCCTAAATTTGCGGATATTTAAGGACCCATTAACTGGACTTTCCAGCAGGACAACGCCCCCATCCACACCGCGCGCATTGTCCAAAATTGGATATAGGACCAGAATGTGGAATTGCTTCAATGGGCGCCGTACTCTCCCGACCTGAACCTTATAGAAAATGTATGGGGATGGTTGGTACGAAAAGTTTATGAGTCTGGCCATCAGTTTGAGGGCAGAGAATCCCTAATTGCAGCCATTAAATTAGCCTGGAGGGAAATTTTGCTGAACTGCTTAAAGAGCATGCCGGACCGAATTCATGAAGTAATTACCTACCAATAAAGGTGTCAGTAGCCACTACTAGAAATAACCAATAAACAAATATTTAAAGGAAAAACTTGTTTTATTTCATTCCATTAGCTTTTATTTCCAATTTTAATTGTTGTGCCTATTCAGTTGACGCAAAAAAAAATTCTGCATTTTTCTATATGGAACGGTTTGCAAGAGAGCGAGAGAAAAAATAACGGTACTTTTTGAATTATTCTTTCTGATTTGTTTTCTCAACATTACAAGCAAACAGTAAGCATCATCAAATGATACATTAAGGCCCAAAGTTTGAAAAAAAAAATGAACAACATACCTTAAAAAAAAACTGTGTGCGTATTGAGTTGAAGCGGAGTGTTAAACAATTTTAAAATTCTAAAGTGAAGCAAGAAACACCACACTAATTTGCAAAGTTATTTATTTTTAATATAATTTTTGATAAATATATGTAGGCAATTTTATAAGCATTAATGCTCATAATTCTAAATTCTATGCTAATTGAATTAAAAAAGGCATTACATGGTTTGTTCTATTGAGAGTTCTCGCGTGGACGAGCTTACGATTTGCATTCATGTTTGCAAGGCTTTAATAGCTAATTCTTAAAGCTAGTTTTATTTTGCTATTGTTGGCTCACTTTTCAGTTAAGGGACACCTGTTTAAACCTGACAAATTATAATACTTACTAGTTTTAAGGAAATTTTTAAAAAGTTTTGGATTTGTTTATAATATTTTAATTACATTTAAAAAGTTAAGTATTATTTATTTTAAAGTTCAGTCTTTAAATTTTTGTCGAACACAACGAGGCATTGGAAAGAGATACAAAAGCATGTTGAAAGCTGCCAAGCCCACGGCAAAAGCGCATGATGCTGCTACATCGATAGTCTCCTAAAGAATAAATTTTTGTTTTTTTTTTTATTAATCAAATCAGTAATAGATTTTATAAACTTAACTTACGTCTGGATCAGCTTGCCCCAAACGCTCATGTAAGAAATCAGCTGCCTTAGGGCAGATCACAGAAGCAGTAGGAGTACAGTTCAGTTTATGTGATTGAAAAGCAACGCTATGCAACAAAGAAGACACGTATCTAGTATGAGTTCCTTTGGTATTATCCTGCAGCCATGGCTGAAGTCCTTTGTATGATCTGTTTTTATAAAAAAATTTTTCTTATTTTCCAGCATTTTTCCAATTTAATTTTTTTTTAAATTACCGTACTGTTCCACTTGCTAAAGCCAAACTTATACAAAGAAGATATGTTACTGCGATAGCTGCATTGAATGGAACTTTGACCACTAACAAAAACGCAATTGAAAGCTGCTCAGCCATAACATAACTGGACCAAAGACCAACCAAAAGGTAGGCAAAGATTGTTCCATTGGGAATATTTGGGTCTAAAAATAGTCTTTAAAAAATATTCACATTAGGTCTTACCAAATATAAACCTTTAAAAGACCTCTCTTACGGATAAAGGACACAACTTGCAATCGCCGAGGAAAATATGGAAAATGGAATTGAAATTGAATTGTATGCAATCAGTAAGGTTGCTCCCGTATAAAGCCCTTCCGGGTTATCATGGGAAAATCTTTTCCTCCATATCGGATCTGAAAATATTTGAAACAATTAAATAGTTATATAAAAATAGAATCTAACTTCAACATACATAGACTAACTGTTGCCAAAATTCCACTTCCATACGAGAGACCGATGATATTGAGAATCATACCATTCTTACTGAAAAATCCGTATGCATCATCCTGAAATGAAGAAAAAAAAATTATATATAGGGTGACCAGCGGCAGATTTTCAAGTTTAAATTATAAATTACTCTACACGTACGAAAATGTTGAACAGACTTAGAATTAATGAAAAAAAGTAGAGAAAAATGTCCATCTTTACAACATGACCCGAAATCAAGAATGCCATGTCACATGAGCTTACGCAAGAGCATAAATCTTAAATTGTTGTAAAAAAACAGTTCTTATATACAAAATTTTTATATTATTTAAAAAAAATATCCCGTTTTTGAAATATCGAATTTTCAAAAAAAAAGTTAACAAATATTATCTGTTGACACAAAAGTTTTCAAAATTGTTTAAAGCTTTAAATTTAAAAAAAAAGTATGAAAATCAGAATTATCATTTTTAAGAAAATCGAAAACTAGAAATCCATGTGAATTACTAAGAAAAAAGTATTTTCCTTAATTTCGGGTAAAATTATTTTTGGTTTGAAAAAAAATTTCGGGGAATATTAAAAAAAACGATATTTACTATGCTTAAAGAAAATCGATTCGTCTTCTCCATCATCGTAGTTTCAAGTTTTATGAAAATCTCTCTTGCCATAAAGCTGTACACATAAGTACGAGTATATACAGTAAAAACTCTATTAACGAAACTAATAGAAATTAAGGCAGTTGCAGTAACCAAGGTTGTTGCACTTACTGGATTATATTTTTTTAAATAAAAATTTGTAGTTGCAATGTTATAAAAAAACATTATTGAAACCAAAACAAATCGTTATTGTTGAACACATTTGTGCTTATAAAGTAATCGAAACATAGGAAACATGCATAAACACAAGAAGTTGCACTAATCGATGTAACATTTTAATATAATGATCTGTGATATATCTGACGAAATGGCTCAAAGCTTTGACCATTTGAAATCTTTTACTTACTTGACTGATATGAACTTTAACATTGATATCGATAACATTGTAAAGTTTATATCTAACCTTGACGACAGCTGTATACCAGGTCCTGATGGTTTACCCTCTACTATTTTGAAAAACTGTGTACGTCACTTGTCATTACCTTCGTCTATTCTATTTAATCTTTCAATGTCAACATGTTCATTCCCATCTGTTTGGAAAAGTTCATTCATTATCCCTCTACATAAAACAGGGAAAAAAGACGAAGTGAAAAACTACAGGCCTATTGCCAAATTATTATCTGTGATTCCTAAACTTTTTGAGGCTATTATTTGTGAAGCTTTATGTTTTTATGTCAAGTCATTCATTGTTCCTAATCAGCATGGTTTTATAAAAGGACGCTCTACTGTTACTTTTCTAATAGAATTAGTTGAAAATTGTATTGATTCATTTAAAAACAGTAAACAAGTAGATTGTGTATTCACTGATTTCAGTAAAGCTTTTGACAAGCTATCACATCGTGTTTTGCTTTTCAAGTTAAGAAAATTAGGTTTTAGCGAAAATTTTGTAAAATGGCTTCAATCTTATTTATTAGACAGATCTTATTCAGTGCTATTTAACGGTTGCGAATCAAATAAGTTTAAAATCAACTCAGGAATTCCACAGGGTAGTCATTTAGGCCTTATCCTTTTTATTTTATTTATAAACGTATTACCATCTGTGTTAAGATACTCCAAGTGCCTCATTTACGCCGATGATGTAACAATCTTTAAAACTATTACAAACACTAGTGATTGTGAAGAATTGCAATGTGATCTTAATTCGTTTTTTGACTGGTGTACTCGTAATTGTTTGTTTCTTAATATCGATAAGGGTAAAACTATGTGTTTTACAAGAAAGTTTTCTTTTATTTCGTTCAACTATTTGTTTAATGGCATATCAATATCCCGTGAAACTGTTATATCTATTCTTGGCGTCACATTTGATCGCAAACTCGAATTCATTCAACATACTCGTATAAACTCCATTTCAAACAAAGCTAATTCCATTCTTGGTTGGATAAAAAGAGAGTCGAAACAATTTTCAGACCCTTTCGTGACAAAGCAACTTTTTATATCTTTTGTTCGCCCCATTCTAGAATACGCTTGTCAGGTTTGGTCACCTCATTATGAATGTCATAAAAATAGACTAGAACAGGTGCAAAAAAGATTTATTAGGTTTGCGCTCAGGGGACTAGGATGGGATAATCCTTATGATCTCCCACCTTATAACAACAGACTTCGACCAATTGATATACCCAGTCTCGAGAACAGACGTTCTTATTTATGTTTGGTTTTCATTGTAAAATTAATCAACGGTAACATAGACTGTTTGCACCTTCTGTCCCGTATTAACTTTAATATTCCTCAAAGAAATTTGAGGAACATACCGGAGATTATACATATTTTAAACTATCGTACCAATTATGAGAAATTTTCTCCATTAAATAAAATGTTTAAACTATTTAATTTCTACAATCATAAATATAACAATTTGTTTGATAAAACAATAATAAATTCATGTCAATTTAAATCAACATTTTTTCAATGAAATTGTTTAAAATCTTATTATAAACCTTTGTTAGAAATGTTGTAAGTTTTTTTGTAAAACTAGCAATTTAGTTATGTAAATAAATAAATAAAAAAAAAAAGTGTGAGTGCCAGGACTCACGGTTAAGATGTGTAAACATCAACGTTCGTCCGAGTGCCGAATTTTTGTTATCGAACGTACCCAATAAACATACAATGCAATCGTACAAGTTTGTGACTTTAGATATTCAAATGAAAGCCACTATTTTTCCACAATTTATCCCTTCCACTTATACTTAAATCCAAAACTATCTCTTCATAGCTGTACACAACGCTTTCCACCTAAACACATGTATTTTTGGACCATGTCCTGTAAAAACGTTTTGAAATAATCAACAATTTATTTTGTTGTCTTAACTTATTTCTAGTAAAATAATTATTTCGCAACGAGTCCAAACACATTTTTCTTGTTCATTTTCCATTATTACTTGTGTTTAGGATACTTTTAATGTAATAATCAAAAAATTATAAAGTGAATTTAGGATTAATGGGATCAAAAACACTAGTTAACAACTAAAACCAAATAACAACACACAAAATTGTGTCGACGAACTATTTCGATCCTTTTAAGGCCAGGCGCGCACATTCAATTTTTAGTTTCACAACTGTTTAGTTGCTAAAATGAAACATATGGGCTTACATATAAGGGACACCGCGCACTTAGAGCAACTCGATTCGAGGAACTAAAAAGTTTGTATTTTGACACAAACTAACGATTGTTTAAAATTAATTCGCTACAGTTGAGCTGTTTTCTATAAGCGCAAGAGAGAAAAGAGTGTGAGCGTGAGTAAAGAGTTGCCAGTGCACGGTACTCTATCAACTGGTGATTAAACTATTTGATTTCGATCACAGTTGCTAGTGCGCGGTTAGCCTAACACGCCATGTCGGCATACTACATTGATTCCCAAAGTTCGCACTGCCGTGTCGACACTTATTCATTTCAAACGACCTAAAAACCTTATCGACAATATTCGTGGCATGTGTTAGGAGTAAGTGGACTCCGCTACGTAACGTAAAGTTTGTTTGACTTATGTTTAACCAGGGATGTTGCTTGTGATAGCATTATATTTTTACACTTATATTCAAACAGAGATGTTATCTGATAAAAAATAGAGTGCTCACGAATCTGATTTTAATCTCTGTTTCTCTTTTGGCTTCCTTTCGAGTGCATCTGTGCTTTTAAGCACAGCGATTTTTAATATAAGTTAACTTTGTTCATGTGAAAAAGAGTCATCTCTTCGCACTCCTTACTTTACTCAGTTAAGCGAATTGCACTGAGCGAACGCTCAAAACCACAAAGAAGAATGAACGATAACTCCGCATTTTTCTCACCAATTGTAAGTGTATTAATGAAAAAGTCACACGTATAAATTGGATGTAGGCTTGAAGAAAAATCAAAATCTTTTCAATCTAGCGTACTGCATAGGTTGATGATTGATCATGTATTTATTGGTTCATTTGCGTATAGTACGTTGAAGAGATGAGAACACAGCACAGCATAAGCACTGATTAAAATATTAAAACAGCAAACTAAAATTGTATGATAAAATGGACAGACAAAATAAAACAAATTACTCGGATAAAATTACAAAAATCTGAAAGAAATTCGTAAAAACACAATTTTGCTGAAAAAAAACCACAAAGGGCAACGTTCTCTCGCCACTGAAATAATAGACTTGTATGTGCTTTTCATGCATTTAAACAATGAACAATGTATATCTGGCTTAACACCGCCAACAAATATACTTGTCATGCAGCGAAAAAGTCAAAACTTTTTTTTTTGAAAAAACCACTAGATGGAGCGTTCACCTTATCAAACCGATTGACATCATTCCCACCTTGTAGTGGAATTATAAGTGGCAAAAACTAATTTTTTTAATACATTGAAGTTGTAGTTATTATCCAGTTTATGGCTTGACAGATGGAGAACGATCTATATTTTGATATAGTGAATGCTAAAAGTATATTTTGATATAATAAAGAATATCTAATTCGATAATTAAAATAATTATATGGTATGACAGATAAGGGACAAATTAAATTTTGACGTATCGAGAATATTTCATTGCAGATGTCAACTGATTGGCCTGAAGGACATTTTTTTGGATTTTTTGGAGCATAAAATAAAATGTTATCGTCCGTCAATAACGTGAAGTGGATTTTTTAAGACATTAAATGAACCCGCTATGAAATTTTACACCAGTTGATTTGTCGTTCGTCTTTTTCACATATTTAGGCCTATTCGGCGAGAACTTTTATTCTTCTATTCTGTTATTCTGCTATGAATTTCCATACAAATGTTTGAGCTGTCAACAAATCTTTTATGGATTTTAATTTTGGTATTCAGCACGATAAAATCTGCTAAGAAAACTTTTATGAAGTGTCAAACGTTCGAACATAGAAAATATCTTTTACGAATAGCATTTTTGGTATTCAGCATGTCAAAATCTGTTATGAAATCTGTTAAAAATCATAAAAGAATAAAAGACAAACTTCTGTGACTTTTATCATAAAAGATTTCAACAAGTACACAGGTGCATCAAGTAATAATGAATATTTATCTTTTATTTCGTCAATGAAATGTTCTTTAAAGGAGACGAATGAAAGAAAATATATCAAAACACATATCATATAAACATATAAGTAGAGTATGGCCATAGTATTCCCAAAAACATATGAGGTAAAATCGTGTTCCATTGTATGGATACCCATAGTGTGTAAAGTGTGTAAGGCTAGGCGCGCACATTCAATTTTTAGTTGCACACTTATTTGGTAGCTTATAGAAAACAGATGAACTACCTAGTTCAATGTCCGCGCAGGTGCATATAATTATATGTTACACAAAATAGCCTTAGGCTAGGCGCGCACATTCAATTTGTAGTTTCGCAACTGCTTGGTTCGCGCAACTAAAAGTTTGTGTTTTGATACAAACTAAGCGATTGCCTAAAATGAGTTCGCTATTCTGTGTAACATATAATTATATGCACCTGCGCGGACATTCAACTAAATAGTTCATCTGTTTTCTATAAGCAACCAAACAGTTGTGCAACTGAAAATTGAATGAGCACGCAATCGTTTAGTTTGTGTCAAAACACAATCTTTTTAGTTGCTCGAACCAAGCAGTTTCGAAACTAAAAATTGAATGTGCGCGCCTAGCCTAAGAGTTTACTTTTTCGTTCGTCATCCATTTAAATTATGTCAGATGAAATATTTTACATAATCACAGCTGTTTACGATAACAGGGGCCCTACTATGTATCTCGATTCTACAATAAAAATGTTCGAATTCGCAAAACTGCAACTCTGTAATTCTTTAAGAACGATTAAATGTGCGATAATCGAACAGCTCGAGTAGTGCCAACTGTGTTTTAGTGTACTTTACTACTTTCGCAAAATAGGGGAACCACCATAGCTGGGCACCGTTAATCAAACAGTTAACTTCGTTAATCCGCTACTAAAAAAGTTAGCTTCGTTAAACGCTAATGCGTTAAAATTCGGAAGAATTAACGCAAGTTAACGTTAATCGTTAATCCGTTAACATGTGATAAAAATTGCATTTTTTATATTTTTTTCCTCTGAGCACCGGCGCTAAGTAATGCCGGTCGTCCACTAGGCGATCAACGCACAAATTTCGAATTCAACGCATTCAACTCTAATGTACGGTGCCTTCAATTCTTTTCAACCAACGGGTTGGATCTAGTTGTTGGCCGTTGCTCAACGAATTGCGCAACCAGTGTACGGGTAGTGTACGAGCTCGTGTTGCTCCTTGAAAATGTTCAATCAACACGTTGAGCAACATTTTCAAGATAATGTGTTGCACATTATTTGTTCAACGCGTTGATCAACTTTTTAATTTTCTTTGGAATTTCTTGACGTAATATTGTGTCGCGTTGCGTTGGCTGCAGTTAAATGTGTTTACGTGGTTGAACTATTGCGTTGCCATGAACTTGCAGTTGTTGCAACTTGCAAACTGTAGTTTATTTTGGTTTTTCGTCATGGAAGGTCATACAAAAACAGAGTGGACCACGGAATTAATTTTGCAAATGATTTCAGCAATTGAGGAAAAGCCCAATATATGGGACATTAAGAGCCCCTCTTATAAAAATCGAGATGCCAGGGAATTGGCTTGGTCTCAAATTTCCTCGAAAATGCAATTGCCTAAACTTTGAATTCGAATTCACGGGCGCGGTGGGATCAATCGATTTTAATTTCTCATATATTTCATTGAAAAAACAATTTTCTTCGCGACTCAAGAAAAAATCATCTACCCAGAATCGTCTTGGCTGTTTTTTCTTCTTTTGTCGTTCATTTTCTAATATTATTAATGCGGCAGCCAGTTTTTGTTTCTTAGAGGAAATCATACTCATACGGAACAAATTTAAGAATATTTTAAAGCGAAGGCGTGCGTCGACAATAAATGTATGTACCGAACTGAAGTCAAAATTATTTCAGGTTTGACGTTTGAGTTTTTTGTTTATGGTGGTGCGTTCAACGCGTTCCCCAACGAGTGATCCTTGGTTAAGTGTACGAAGGTATCAACTCGTTCATCAACTGGTTGAGCAACAATATCGAAAACGCAGTTGATCAACTCGAAATTTTTTTTTTTTTTCAAAATCGAACAAGTTTATCAACTAGTGTACGAGGTTGTTCAACATTTGAGTAAGTTGGTCAACTAGGTGTACGGAGCTATTCAACACTGGAATAAGTTTTAAGAGTTGATCAACTAGGTGTGCGGGGTTAATCAACATATGGGAAAGTTGGTCAATTATGTGTACGGGGTTCCAAACGCATTTTGTTCAACTTTAGTTGTTCAACGTGAATTACGTAAGTTGCTGCACTAGTGTAAGAGGTTGTAAATTCGTTTAGCCAACGAAATAGTTGAATAAAAAGTTGAACGAAGTTGGTTGAACTTATCGCGCACATAGTGGACGAGCGTCATAATGAAATGATCACGCACGCGCCGTCAAAATATAATACGTACCTAGCTGTTTTTGTTTCACCCGCGGCACGCGCCGCACGGCACTTGTCTCATACTTGTCTGAACCTGTTTTTCGCGCCGCGCGGTAAATAGTAGGCATTGAATTAACGATTAACGGACTTAACGTGGATTAACGAATTTAACGTGTCCGTTAACATTTTTAAAAGTTTACTTAAAAGTTAACCCGTTAATCAAAATTTTAACTTCGTTAATTAACGATTAACGGATTAACGAGTTAATGCCCAGCTATGGGAACCACGTATCTCGAAAGTTTATGTCAAAACAAAGCGAAATCGCAAATAATCATTCTACAACAAATGTGTTTGCGAGTGGTTCGAGTGAAGAATTTTTTTCGTTCCGGATTTTCATCTGAATTAAACCAAATTGCGACACTGTCCATGTTTATTTGTTATTATTATTGTTTTCAATTTAATTGCTTCGCTATAAATTCTATTTTTTTCACACCAGTTGTTTTTTTTTTTTTTTGTTTTTACTTTGGTTGTCAAACATAATGCGAGACTCGTTCGAAAATCGGAAATTTTGTGGGAAATAATTGGCATTACCGGCATCCGATTCTACTTTCTTAGATAGTTCTATTTGAAAGTAGAATCGGAAATGACTTTCGAATAGAACCGAAAGTAGAATCGAGTTACATAGTAGGGCCCCAGATTTAGTTCAGTTTCATAACAGATCTCGTTTTCAAAGTATGTAGCATAAGGCCAGGCGCGCACATTCAATTTTTCAACTGTTTAGTTGCTAAAATGAAACATATGGGCTTATATGGGACACCGCGCACTTAAAGCAACTCGATTCGAGCAACTAAAAAGTTTGTGTTTTGACACAAACTAAACGATTGCCTAAAATTAATTCGTAATAGTTGAGTTGTTTTCCATAAGCGCAAGAGAGAAAAGAGTGTGAGCGTTTGTAAAGAGTTGCCAGTGCGCGGTTTTCTTTCAACTGGTGATTAAACTATTTGATTTCGATCACAGTTGCCAGTACGCGACTAGCCTAACAGACTTTTATAAAAGTTCGAACCTCTGAATACCAATCATAAAAGATCTTTTAAAGTGGAAATCTTTTATGATTCATAACAGAAAAACTATAGCAGAATAACAAAGGTGGCAGAATAGGCCTAATTGGTCGAGAGGTGACGAAATGTTAAGGGATTGAATTAAGTTCTAGAAAGCAATGGAAAGTAATCAAATCAAGATTTCAGTACTCAAAGTCTCCAATGCAAACACGATGTCGTAAGTACGCAATATTAACAATGTAAACATTGTGTTAAATGCAATCGTCGGTAAGGTAGAATACTACATCGAACGTGTAACCGTAATGTGTAACTATAACGTGTAACCGTAACGGGTTACACGGGACGTAGGTATAAGTTTTACACACGTTTTCGATTCACTCTACCGCCGGGAAAGATGTTTACACATCAAAAATAGTATAAAATCAATATTAGATACTTTTTAAAATAATCCGTACAAAATACAAATCGTGTAGTTTCTGAACGAAAATATAAACACATGTATGCCTTACGAGAAACCTTAGCGAAAACGATTCTAGAACGTTTTCAATCAGCACGAACGTTTAGAATCATACTGATGAAGTATATTTTCATAACGATTGGTGGGTCATAAAACAAAACATGAGATACTGGTGCCAAGAAACTTTAAAGACCACCACCATAAGCGTTTGCATTGTCCTCCAAAAATTAATGTGTTTGTGCCTAAGGATTTATAGGCCATTTTTTTAAAAAAGCCAGAGACAATCAATAGCCGTGTTTTTTTGGAAAAATTATCCGTAGTACAGTAGGATTTTATATGAATAATAAATACAACATCCGCAGTAGGATTGTTTCTCAGATTTAACAACAGAGCATAAACATTTTGGTATACCATTTTTGAGTATTTAATATTGTACAAATAAAAATTAAAAATAATGTTTGTCCTTAAGTGGGCTCAAAGTCAATTATTGTATGTTAAGGACAAACATTATTTATATAAAAAAAGGTCACTAAGAAAGGAAACATTTAATAAAAATTAAATTAAGAAAAATGCCTTTGCAAGTAATAAACGTGTTTGCACAGGTGTAAGCGATTGATTTACCCACAAGGTACGTAGCATACCGTATACTCTTCCGACGAGTGCATTAATATGGTTGTTCCAAGTTAGATTTTGCTCTTTCGACTTATTCGCTGAGAGCACTTCTTAACACGAACGAGGAAAAATAATAAAGATCTTATTATTTATTGAAATAATCATATAGTATTTACAATTCTTTGGGTTTAAAATAAGCTCATTTAAATTGGACCAGTGTAATTTGCTCTCTAAATCTTCTTTAAAACTTATAGCACCATGCTCAATGAGTCCAAGAGGACAACTAAAGTACGATTGTACATCATCAACATACATATGCAATAAACAATTTTTAATTTTAGATGGAAGCTTGTTAAAGTAAATCGAAAACAATAACGGCTTAAGAATGGAACCTTGAGGAACGCCAGTATCATTAGGTAGAAAGTCAGATAACTTGTCACTAACTTCAACTACTTGTTTTCTATTAGTAATCTAGGAAAAATTTAACTTTGCAGCGCCTAATGAAAATTCTTATTGCTGCATAAGCTTTTCACAAAATTTCACATGATTGATTGTATCGAATGCCTTTGAAAAGTCAAGCACACTTGAAACGTTACTTCATTCGTATCCAACGAACTTCAAGAACTTTGGATAAAAATGGAAAAATTGAAATTGGTCTAAATTTAACACCTCTTGAGTTTTTCGGGATAGATACAATCTTAGCCAATGGAAATTGATTGGGGAAATCTCCCAACATCAAACTTGTATTGAAAATGAATGTTATGTGAGGTAGAATAATTGGTAAAATAATTTTTAAAAATAAGGGGTGAAAACCACACTTTTAACAATATCAGCACTATCCACCGCTCGAAAAACAAAAAAAACTGATCCGCAGTTGCAATGATGAGAAAACAAATTTTTTGTTAAGAATATTACTATCAACATTCTCGATTCTTTGACCTCTCGACTTACTTATATTCCGTAATTTAATCCAAAGTTGATGCCAACTTAAAGATGTACTTAATTGATTGAAGTACAATTGGGATTTGACCAAGCGAATTTTCACTACCATTTTATTACGAAGTGAGCAATACTTCCTTCTGAACAAATCTAACCGGTAGCGTTTCCAAGAATTATAGGCTTCATCAAGTTGATGCATTAAAGACTGTATATCGCGTGTAAACCATAGCTCGAAGCTCCTTTTATAAGTTTGTTTTTATTGGCACATGCGTGTTAAACGCAGGATTTTAATATTTTTATTTAAGAACTGCAGTTGTTAGACGACGATAAATACAAAATATTATCCCAATTTGTACTTCTTGTGCTGTCTTTTAAAGTCTCAAGATCAATACAATAAAATTCACAAAATGTAACCGTTTTGGTAAAATGATCAACATTAAAGAAAATTAAGTCGTGCTTCGAAAACGCAGGTACAGAGAGCAGGTCATTCAAAACCACTTTACTTAAATCACTGACGAAGAACAAGTTTAAAACTACATCACTGCCAAAATGAGTTGCAGTACTAGTATTAACAGGTTGTAAATTAAATGTAAGCATGTTTTGTGTGAGCAGATTTGAGGTCAAAAAATTACAATTTAAATCCCCACAGTGAATAATATTAGGGGAATCCAACGAAATTTTCTCTAAAAGTATAAAGTGGTACTCTTTTCAAATCTGTTATCGGTTTTTTCCTATCTCTTTCGGAATGATTTTGACGTATATCCATCAAAATAATGAAGTTCAATTATTGTTTTACCGTAAACGCCAAATTTTGGCGTATACGTCAATGTCTTCATACAACTTAAACCAAAATTTGTTTAAAGATTGTTTTGACGTACATCTTATTGTTTTGCCAACTTTTAAATAAACTTTTCGTTCTTACAAATATTTTTTAAAAGAAGCGATGATAGTGTTAAATTACCTGACTATGTTGGTGATACAAGTATAGCACACGCGTTAGTAAGAAGTTTTTGAAGTATTCCATCCGAGTATAAGATCTAAATATCAAGCCAATTATTTTCTAAATAGAAAGCTATATGACTCAAAAAAAAAGCTCAACCCTCGAAGCTCAAATGTGGAAACAACATATTCGGAAACGTTTTGCGAGCAAATGCTTCAACAAAAACTTTTCTTTATTTCTATAAAAAAAACATACAAAATACGAGTAGAATGTTAAAATAAGTGACTGTAAGAAATAAAATTTTATTTCAAAAAAAAATAAAATGCACGACTGGATCGCACGAACTTGCTCTTATGTAAAAGTACTTTGGAATTTAAGATACATTTTATAAATATAAAACATGGATTTAATGAGATAATAATGTTCAAATGCATAAAATTGCCGTCTGGTTTCCGGAAAAGTATGAATTTATGCAAATAAACTTTAAAAAATCGTTTTATTATTAAATACATTGTCTATATAAGAAATTTCTCTAAAATTTTTCAAGAAAAAAATGTGGGGTGCGAATTTTAAGTATTAAATAATATTGATTTTAGGAAATAATTTCAAAAAATAATCGTTCATAGGTTTTGAACATATTGATTTAAAAATTTTTTTTTTTAAAAACCCAACAATTATTTTTTCGAATATTTTCATATATGTACAATATTATTTTAAACTTAAGGGGACTCCTGCTGAAAATTTTGGGTTAAAATCATTAGAGTCGTTAATGAGAAAGTCGAAAATAAAAAAAAAACGGGTCTATGGCAGGTACCCCTAATAACATTTTGCCCCAAAATTTTTTTTGACCAAAATGTAGCCTATGTTCATAATATCACACCTAATTTTTTTATCAAAATCGTTAGAGCCGTTTTTGAGATAAATAAGATTTCGCATTACGGGTGTATGGGGGGTACCGTTATTTTTGGAGCTAAAAAAAATTCAATTTCTCCTCTAGGGAATCACCGAAGACCCTTAACTACCGAGTTTGAAGAAAATACCTCCGGTAGTTTAGGCTGTAGTTCGAGGTACAGACATACAGACATACAGACAGACAGACAGACAGAATTGTCGGAAGAAAGGAATGTTTTGATTTTAATGGCATATACGATAAACTCATTTTTACAAAAGTTTTAATATTTTGAAAACTAAAACCATTAGAGGATATCTGATAACGATAATTTAAAGAGGATTTTCAACTAGTTATCTATTGTGTGGAAAAAATCAAAAGATGGTTTTCTCGCAATAGACCGTTAAATGCGATTTCTCAATAATGTAAAATTTGCGTTTACGACACTTCAATACTAGGGCGACGATATGAACATTTTTCATTTTTTAGAAAACAAATATCGGGAAAATAAGGATTATTACTCTAATCTAATTCTAGACCCGAATAAATGTGTTAGATCTCTTACCCCAATATTCCAATAAAACAACCAAAGTGTTGACATTGCTAGTGGTAGAAGAAATAGTCGTAAAAATAGTGAACGCATTCCTGCCGCACCACATGAGAAAGTTGAAGCCATAAGTTTCCTTTACCGAAAAAAAAACAATCACGGATTAATTTTATAGGAAACAATTATATTTAAGGAAACACTCACAGATATAGCATAAGCCAAACTTTTAATTCTCCAGGTTTACCATAAGCCAATGGAACCTTTCCACTTCCCATAGAATTAAGAGGTGCATCAGAGATGGGTGTTTCTCGGGAAAATCTTTCCACCAAAGCCTCAATCTGCTGGCTTGATTCAAGGAAACGATCTCGGCTTCTGTTAATTAAGACTAAAAGTAAGCACTCAGTCACTTCACTCAGTTACTTCAAAAACATACCTTCGATCAACTGTTGATAGACACAAATAATACATAAGAGGATTTTCTAGTTGTGGACAAGGAAAACCAATCCCATGGAAGTATTCTAACATTGCTCGAGTACTCCCAGAATAGACAACTCCGCCAAGACAAAGAAAAAGTGCTCGGTCCAGAAATGGAAAAACATCTGAACGAGGTTTCTCCAATGAAAGCAATATTCCACAGCCAGTCTTTTTTGCAGTATTTGAAAGAATTGAAATGAGTAAATAAGCACTCAATGGGTCCAGTCCTTGTGTCGGTTCATCCAAAAGTAGCATTACTAAAATTGGAGGACTATATCATTAACACGTTGTTTCTTATTGTGAAAATTCACTTGCCTGGATCTCGAACAAGTTGAATTCCAATTGCTAAACGTCGTTTTTCACTTATATTGAGGTATTCAACACGTTTGTGAGCAACTTGGGATAGGGCAAGGTCAGCTAATACCTGACGTACCTTAGAACTCTTCAAGTATCCAGATAGCTTAAATAAAAAATGTTCGATTATAAATAAGAAAAATATTATAATAAAAAATGTAAATTAAATCAACAAACAAACTTACTATTGTAGCGGTGTAATGTAAGGTTTGAGCAATAGTAAGACCTGGAATAAATGTACAGGATTGTGTAACATAACCACATCTCTGTTGAAATAGTGCTTTAGAAAGAGGTGTTCCATTAAGAAGTACTTGACCGCGGGAAGATCCTTCAGCTCTACGAGAAATAACATCTAAGAGAGCTCTTTTTCCACTACCTTATTTAGTTTATAAAATAGATAGTTTTATAGTTATTCTAAAAATCTTAACCGGTGATTTAATAGAGTTCAAGAGATAATGATATTATTATGTAATAGTTATATCCCCCAAAATAACTTATAAGCTAAAATCTTAAGAATAATCTGCGAACATTCAGATCTCAAAGTCTTTATAAAGATTCAAAATATCTTAAGTCTATTAATAAAGGGGCAAGTAGTACGAGTATTTTTGTTCGGTGAATTTTTGCTCCAAAACCAAAAGCAAAAAACAGATACAAAGTTTAATCAGAATTATGGTAGCTGTTTTCGAACCAACCTTTCTGTAGTAAACTTATGTACAGTATCTCTGGATGCACAGGCAAATAGACGAAAAATATGCACACACAGACCTGCGGACCGGAAACCCGTATAACGCACAAAATGTAGAATTATTTTCTTCAATAAGAAATATATAATATTCTTGCTAATCAAAATGAAGTAACTTCTCTTCTTTATAATTGAAAATTTAAACGTATATGTATTTCTTTTAAGTAAGTTCAATCTCGTATTAAAACATTATATTGGTGAAGGTTCGGTAAAAGTTTTAAAAGAATTCAAAAAGGACAAAAATAATACTTATTAAAACTCACCTTTTGACCCCAAAATTGCCATCACTTCCCCACTGTGAACAGTCAAATTAACACCCTTAAGTACCATAGCGGTACTGCCACCTCCATTAAAACATCCTCCGCCATCCACCTGATAAGACAAGCAATAAATATTAAATAAACATTTATATTAATCGATAAATAAAATAAATTCATCAACGAAAATAAAACAAAACAAAAGAGCTGACGTGAAAACTAAAATTCAATCTCATGTTATTCTGTACATGAGTTTATTTATTTGTTTACGTTTTCTCGTTAAATGAAACCAAAACAAAAATAAACCATTTTTCCATAAGTTAAGTATTGAATTTCATGAAATGTGTATCTTATGTTAATAGTATACAAATAATTCTGCTTTTGTTTTCGTTTAATTAAAAGAGGCATATCATTGACCGAACCTCTGTGGTGTGGAAAATGTTATGAGCTTCCAGAACATAATCACTGCCGATCATTTTATTTATATGACGTCACTTATTTTATTCTGACTTTCAAAATTCAGTTGGTAAATATACAAGTGAAGACAGGTGTCTGTTTATTCGTTCAAAAACGAAACCAACTTTTGTGTGTATATCTATCTCAGATGTACAAGCAAAACACATCAACAACAACAACAAAAACAAAACTGTTCAGCACTCTTCGCATCACCCAAACACTTTGTTAGCTATGAAAACACTGAATTTGGGAAATCAACTGGGACTTACTTCTACCAGCTAAGTACACTCAGAATATATTTGACTCCAAAAGCAACATTGCGATACGAGAACAAGAGAAACTATTGTGATCAACGAGCTGGAACTGGAAAAGAGTAACTTTCTTTACTTCTTATTGGAAAATATCAAACAAGTTTTCAACCAACACACCGCAACAACTATTCAAACTATATTTCTTTATATTTTTGATACTATTATATGGCTTGTGTAAAGTTAGTGTTGCCAGAGTAAAATTTTCGGCTACGCGATCGATAATATGTTTTATAACTATTGAATTTCTAATGAAACTTGTTTTAAGATAAAATTTATAATTAACAACCACAAACCATAAGTATGAGTAGGAATTAGGAATTCAACATTTTATTTGAATTAATATTATATAAAAATTTATATTTTCTGAGACTATTTATGTTTTCTTTAAATTTCAAAATATATTTCTCCGAGTTAATTTTTTTTTTAATGAATATTTTCAATACAAAGGAATCAAATAGCCGTCGAGTAATTAAAGAAAATGTGATGTAATTTTAAAAACTTAAATTTTTTTAAATGTACAGAAAACTATTTATCTATATACATAATGTTGGAACACATTACTTAAGAACTTTTGAATTTTGGTATATTGAGGTGTCTTCTTAGTCTGTATTAGTTCAGCGGTACTTA
Organism: Chrysotoxum bicinctum; assembly: GCA_911387755.1. Taxonomy (NCBI): domain Eukaryota; kingdom Metazoa; phylum Arthropoda; class Insecta; order Diptera; family Syrphidae; genus Chrysotoxum; species Chrysotoxum bicinctum. The sequence goes on along the minus strand of OU426988.1, from coordinate 83,892,938 downwards.
TAAGACATGTAACCCAAAGAAAGCATTCAGCTTTAAATGTAATAATAAACGGACAGTCAGATTTTGTACTTTTGACGAGTCTTATTTTTTTCCAAATGCAAAACTTGCCCTATAGTACCCACATACGTATGTATATCACAAGTTAAAACTATGCACATTTATGCAATCTAGAGGAGGTTGTAGAAATCATCGGCAATTCTAAGCCAAAAAAGTCTGCTGGACCAGATGGTGTCTAGTACTACATCCTGAAAAGGCTGCCACAGGCGGTAATGATTTTCCTCACAATCATTTTAAGCAACTGCATCAACAACTGTTACTTCCCCCAGAAGTGGAAAACAGCGAAGATTGTGCCAATTCCGAAGAAAGGTGCCTCCAACTTAGTTTCCAACTACAGGCCAATATCACTTCTCAACAACATCAACAAATTACTGGAAGAATTAATCTTACGAAGACTGAAGAAATTTTGCTGTGAAAATTCAATCATCCCTGACATGCAATTCGGCTTTCGAGAAAAACACTCAACCTTGCATCCACTGGTAAAATTCCAACACGATATCACCACAGCCCTCAACAGTAATCGTGTCACCGTCGGATGCTTTCTGGATGTCGAGAAAGCATTCGATAGCGTGTGGATAGACGGTCTAATCCACAAACTTCATCTTATGCAAGTACCTCCGCCATTAATAAAAATTCTCTTTTCTTTCCTATCTTTCAGGAAATTTTTCGTTCAAGTAGATAACTGCAAGTCAAACATAAAGACCATCAGAGCTGGAGTCGCCCAAGGCTCAAAACTAGGCCCTTTCCTCTACAACTTGATGACTTCAGACCAACCTTCACCAATTGGATGCGAGAACCTTCTGTATGCTGATGACTCGCTCACCTACGCCACATCAATGTCACCTCTAATCGCTGTCCAAAAAGTAGAAACCCACATTAACAGAATCTTCCAATTCTACCAGAAATGGGGCATCCGAATCAATACTTCCAAATCGGAACTTGTCTGCTTCAGGAGACCTTCAACTGGTAGAGGCCTTCGCACCGCAACAATTTGCAGAAATCTGGTCCTAAGACTCCCTGACGGATCCTCCATAGTGGCAAAGCCAAATGTCAAGTACCTGGGAGTGCACTTCAATGAGTTGCTAAGGTTTAACCTGCACTCAAGAAATGTTCTGAAAAAGGCCAGCTGGGCCTTCAGCCGTTTGCACCCATTGCTGAAAAGAAGATCAGGTCTTAGCCAACCGACAAAGATATTAATCTACAAGCAGCTCCTGCAACCAGTGATCAGCTATTCCTTCCCAGTCTGGTTTTCCATCTCGAAGACAGCTCTGAAGGAACTTCAACTATTCGAAAGGAAGATACTGAGGATCTGCACTGGACTCTACTTCGACCGTCAACGACAGAAACACTACAGGAACGAGCATCTCTACACAGAAGCCAATTAAATCCCGCTGTACAAATATCTAGTTCTTTCAACGAAGAAACTAATGGGGAACATCATCGACCACCCGAATCAGTTTATGAGAAGGATGACCACAGAACAACGACATCCCGAGCCGAGGTACCTCAGTGTGATGGAAACTCTGGATGACAACGTAATCATGGACAACGAGGAAGTAGTCTCGTTCTACGCTGACATTGGGTCAGCCTACCACCGCGGCTAAAACGCCATCCCTGCCCACAACCCACAAAAATCACCACTGACAACCAGGAATGAACACCCTGAGGACAATACAACCGACATTTTAAATTTAATTTTTTTTTTTCGTCATGTAAATTTTATATAAAAATAATTAAACTTAAGTCTCTGTATATAGTTAGGCCCCCTGAGCCAACAAATGTAAACTTTCATACATTATGTAGTATATCTTATTAATAAAACAAAATTGAAAATTGAATTGTTAAAACTATGCAAAGCAACGGGAGTATAATATTTGAAGTTTCAATAAGTCAGACTTTTCATATTTCATATGGTATTTCCCCCTTTCGATATTTCCAAGATCAAATAAAATACAAGATTCGATCACACAAACTTACTTAGTGGCTTTAGAATTCAAAAGATGGAAGTCAAAATGTTCAAAGTATGGCAAATCAATTCTTAAATTCCTAAGTAGATTACTATACTGAGCTAAAAGAAAAGAAAGTCATATAATTTCTTAAACAAATAAGAATTAAAAAAAAAATGTTTACTATTTTTAAAAAAAAATAATGTATTGTATATAAAATTTTAAAACATTTTTAAGATACAAAAAATCATCAGACACGTTTTTCAAAATTGTTTTTTTTTTATAAAAACCAAAACTATTTTTTCTAAGTTTTGTTATGCAATATTTATTTATACTTTTTTGAAGCTGTTATATAAACAATTTAAATTAAAATCAGCTAACTAATTAGAAAATCCGAAAAATTATTCTAAGAGAGAATTCTGTTGATAATTAAAGTTCTGTATATGTCATTGTTTTATTTATTACAATAAATAATAAATTATTTTATATCTTTTGTTTTCTAATTATGTTTTTTGAACAGCCCTTATAAAATATGGTGTATTTTGGAGTTTAGATTTTTCCTAAATGTATGTATTTTTTTTTAGTCTGGCAACAATTAAAAATACTAAAATAATGATACAAACTTACTACTAACATCATCAACATCAACACCAATTTACCTGACTTACTGGAATGACAAACAACACAGGTATTCAACTGGATAGAAATAGAAAGATACTTTGTTGGATTTGGGTCTTGGATTAAAATGGCGTCACTCTATAGGTTAGTTCTCTCAGAGAGTTTTGCGCATACTGTACTGCGCTCGGCGCGGGCAATTTAAATTCAAAAAAAAAAAAAATAAGCACATACATTTTTTTCTAAGTGCATTTAGAGTGCAATAACACATTAAAAAATAAGAAAAAAATATAATTTTTTTTTCAGTGCGATTTTTACGTTTTGTCTAAGTGTAAATTTAGATATCAGTGTAATAGTGAAGATATAATTTGATCTTATTAGTGAAATATCAAAATAGAGGAAAAATAAAAACAAATCTACTGATCTGATTGGATATTTTTTTGGATTACTCGCTGCTTCTACAATTTCTACAAAGAATGCACAAAAGGAATTAATGACTTCAAGAGACCAATTTAACTTTGCTTCAATGGTAAGTTCTTAAACTTTTTTCAAAAAAAAAAAGATACTACAAATTCTGTTACTAATTTCGGTATTCTACTCATGTACAACATAAGAACGGATAATAAATAAAGTCTTAACGAGCCAAAGTTACAAGTATCAACCATAAAGATATATGTATCTCATCAAATGTCTGCTTAGCAGACAAGACTAAAATAATATAATAACGATTCTGTCAGATACATTTATTTCATTTGGCTTCAACTCGAATGTACTGTTAAGTTAGCACAAGAACACTCTTCGCGACTATGGATGTACGTACACGACGCAGAAGGTCAAAGATCTTAAGCAGATCTTGTAAACATATCCACAGTCTTATAGATACTTTTATAGTCAACGTGTAAGAAGGTTTTAGTGGTAGAATAGAAAAGAACGCGCTGCCGTGTAATACTAGAGAAGAAGGAGCTGGCCTAGGGGACATAAGTTGCTAGTCTAGAAGTATTGAGTCAAAGCCAATGTTCGTAGAACTTTAAGAAAAAGAAGTTTTCTTTTCTTTAGCTCTACACTTATAGTCTAGGAGGTAGAGTTGCAAACTGTGATTTAATTGAATGATGTATATTTTCTTAACGCTAGCGTCCAATTACGAGTAGAAAACAATTTATTTTAGTAAGTGATCTACATATATGTATGTTTAATATATGAAATAGGATTTTTAAAAGACATATTAAAAAAGATCTCTTTAAGATCATGGACAATAAAATGATTCTTAAAAGACACTGTGGTTAGATTAATTTAGAAAAACTAGTGAGAAAATATGTTTTTTCGTTCATTTAACTTGGTGATACTTTAAGCTCTGAAACTCCAGCATAATTTTTTTTTTTAATAACACAGGATCGGACGTCCAGAGCTTTAAGCTTTTTTAATAAAAAAAATTTATTTTCGTAAAATGGAGCGTCAATGGTGTCCTGATCAATAGTGCACATGGTCATACTTGTAAATTTAAATTTCTTACTTAAGTTAGATATTTGTCTAAACTCTAAACTAATGCCAGTACAATATGTCACCTGCAGCGGCACATGTATATCAAGCTAGCTTGAGACTTGTCAGCCCAACCTCTTATGTCACGTCAAAAATATTTTCTGTATTAGGTTCCATACCCTTAATGGTTCATTATTTAGAGTCCACTAAAATATTAAGTTCATAATATGTATGGTTAAATTTATAGGCGAAAAATTTTAAATAGTTCTCGTTTAAGGAATAAAACCGGCTCTACTTAACGCAGTCGTTTAGCTTGGAGACTTGGTCTAACTTTTGCATAATTTTAAACACGTTAGACAACTCTTCTAACTGATGTGGGTTTTACAACAGAACCTAAGCGAATTTGCGTTGAACAACCCTTAATTTGACAGATACATAACTCACACAACTACAAAAACACAAAAAAAGTAAAAATAACAGACAACTTTAAACCAAATAATTTTTCGCCGAAAAAAGTACATTTTATATATTACCTCGCTACAGATTTTGATTGTTTATAAGTTACTTACATTATTTTAGATGGAAATAAAGTATAAATCGCAAATTCACATCAGCATAAAAACTCAATTTGTTGTTGCAAGGTGCAGATTCATTTAGCTATACTCGTCTCGGCCGACGCACGGCGCGGCGACGGCGCGCGTGCATACGTAAGATATGTATGTACCTACATACATTTGTATTTACTGATTTGTTCATCGTAGAGGACTTTCGTACGATTATTTCGAATTTATAATATTCAGTTATTCAGTCTATTTACAAAAAACATCTTTAAAAAATTGATTAAAACATCAGTAAACATTTGTTCTTCCATTTGCTTTGGTACGAGTATGAAATGATCATTGTCAATATGGATAAAGTATACTTTTAAAAGATAAACTAGCTATTTGCTGCTGTTAAAGTAAGACGAGCTCTTTAATGTTAAAGTATAGTTTATAGTTTATGTCCTTTAAAATTAACAAAAAGTCGGTTCTCGTTTTATACTCAATATTTAGAGTCGACTCCCATTCTAAAATTGATTTAGAGTAGGTTTTAAATGTTTAAAATTTTGCGCCATAGAGTCCATTAAATAATAATGATGGAGTTTACTCAAATATTAGGCTAGGACCGCACTTGCGATTTTTCGTCGATGCGATTAAAAAGTCGTAGTCGCTACAAATTATTGTCATGAACGCACTTGTGATTTTTTTCGCGCGCGATTATTTAATCGCAAAAAATAAAACACACTACGTCTTATGTGAGTGCACGCATTTGCTACAAATAAGTAGCGACAGAAAAATCGCTTGAAAAAATGGAACTTGTTTAATTTTTATAATCGCTACGATTTTTAAGTCGCATAATGCGTGCATTCACATTTAACGCCATGTGTCCTATTTCATGCGGCTAAGAAATCGTGGATTAAATATCGCAAGTGCGTGCATAACAATTTCTTCTTTCTACTACGATTTTTAAGTCGTAGTAATTTGAATCGCAAGTGTGAGCATAACCATTTGGTGGCATTTGTTTCATTTTAACTTACGACAATCGTAGCGCGTGAAAAATGAAACAAATTGCGACCTTTAAATCGTCACGATTTGTTGGTATCAAGCGCGTTCATTTTCATTTAAACTCATGTGTCATGTGTTCTATTTTTGCGACTAAAAAACCGCGCGATTGAAATTGCAAGTGCGTTCCTAGCCTTAAAAACGCCTCCAATTGTTAATATAAGTATTGCTCAATTATTCTTAAAAACGCAAATTACATGAGTCATAAAAAAAGTTCTGCTTAAATTATTATTTACTGTTTTTTTTTAATTTTCTTAATAAGGGAATAAGTGTTAAATCGTACATAAATTTTAGAAAATAGAATTTTACTCATAAGGATATGTGAAATATATGTTATTTTTTTAAATGCGGAATTTCGATCATACATGATTTTGAAAACAAAATTTGTACCCACTCTATATTTCAATAGATGGAGAAACATGTTTTTAGAGTTAATTCGAAGATAATCCATAAACTCATATAAAAAGCCTACTCTATATTTTGTAGAAATAAAATTGGAAATAACAGATAACTGATAACTAAAAACTGATGACACAACCAAAACCGTGAGACTCTTTTTGATTGAAGAAGCCAAACTAAAAGTTACAAACGATATCAAAATTTCAAATAAATTTTAAAAGTCTTAACTGATTTATTATTCGAAATTTTGATAATATACTTTATGGTCTATTAAATGACAGATCTGCCACAATAAACCTTACGGAATTCGTTTCTATGGTGTCTTAGATTTTAATAAAAGATAAAAAAACATCTCTTAAACCAAATCAAACCGACAATATTTATGTCTTGGGTTTCAATCTTTGATCCAATTTATGCTATCGGATGTTCTTCAAGAGAGTCGGAGTTTTGATTTTTGTCATAAACAACGCTATCAATGTATTTTATGGTTCAAATCTCTATATGATAATAATTAAAATCATTTCTACTCGCACTTTACTTTCACTTCAAAATGATATCAATTTATTCCAAACCTAATGTGACAAGAATATTTTAGAACTTAATGTTGCCAAACGTGAGACCATAACTTTCTCCCGTATCTAAGCGATAACCTCACTCTCACAAACATACAAATTTTATGATGTTGCTATTTCATCTGTTTGTTCATTCGAGACTTGGAAACTATAGTCACTTACACTTTCGTGTCAATTTCGATAATAGTATTAATAAAGATAATTCTACAGTCGACTTAATAAAACGTTGGTATAAGGAATTTTTGATACCCTAATGTCACTAAGTCCCTGTACATTAAATTACATTAAATGTTTTAGACCTCTCCATCTCCAAGCCTGGTCGAAATATCTGAACTCTTATTCCTAAGGAATTAAAGCTTTCCAACGCATATTTCTCCGAGTTTTTTTACAGGGTTCTATATCTCTCCGAAACTTATTCCCTACAATCTTTCCTACATAACGCACTTTTCTAATTTCATTCGTACAAACATACTCGTATAAGTTTTTTATAATAATAATACGCACTTTGAAAATGTCATATACACTAGACACCAAATGTCTTTCCGCCTACTTCTCTAAAACCCTTAGGAATACCGTCAATAAACATATATGTATTATAAACCATGGTAAGACCAACAATCTACTTTTCCTTTACATTCGGCGATCAGTACCGCTCATGGTTTCTGATTTTATTCTCGACGCTTATAGCTCACATGAATTATTAATTAGATATCATTATCCCATTAGATTTTTCGAAACCCTTTGACCCAGTGAACCCTTTATTCAATTTGCCTTTGTTTCGATCCATAATTATAATTGCGTTGTCCAAGGATTTATCCTTAACCCTCTTTTGTATTCATACACCTCTCCCAACGCATTTCCTACTGTATTTTCAGATTCATGCTGATGATGTGCAGCCTTACCTCGAATTTTCTCAAAAACATACAAGAATCTTCTGATGCGTGCTAGGTGTATGATCGGGCACTCAAACTGACCTTTTTTACTTCTACTCAATGAAAAGATAATTCCTATTTCAAAATAACAACAGCACATTATTCTCCACATTTTGCTTGATCTTTAATTCTACAACTAAGGAATAATTTTTCATAGTTCAATCACCGGGAATAACCATATAAAAAGAGTGGGGGCCTATTTTGAACCAGAAGCTGTCTTCCAGTCAAAACATTTTTTTTTTTTTTTTTTTTTTTTTAAGCTTTATTATCTACTAAATAAAATTTACAATTTATATGTTCCTGCGAAGCCTAAGCTTTTCTGCAGAAGATTGTACTTATAATTATTTTAGTTAGATAGAGTGAGCTATTTTAAGCATAAAAAAGTTACATTTCAAAATAAATTTTATAATTCAGTTTACATTTTTTTTTGTTTTTAAGGATTTAATTACTGTTATCGTTTAAAAAGAAAAATTTTAGTTGCTTTTTTCTTGTTTTATAATTTTGTATTTGCTTAAGTTCTTGAGGCATTGAATTGATGATTGTTGGGACAACGTATTGCAACTGTCTCTTTCCATACGTGTTGTAGTGCCGTGGTATTTGAAGTACACCTTGTGCGCGTTGTCTGGTATTAAGGTGATGTTGTATCGGGCGAATAAAGCGGTTGTTGCCGTGATATTCTAGAATTGTGGTCATCTTGAAAATTTGTTCGACTTTAAGTACCCGAAATTTGTTTTCAGTTTGCTGTCTGTTATTATGTTGAATTATTCTTAGAGCTGAATTTTGAAGTTTTTGAAGCTTGTTGATGTGTGTTGGTGCTGCGTTTCCCCAGGCAAGTATGCCATATCTCAGCTTTGACTCTACCAATGCGTAATAAACTTGTCTCAGAACATCCTTAGTAGCATGGTACTTTAAGTGCGAAAGTGCGTAGAGACTCCTTTTCAGATCAGTACGTAGCTTGTCTATATGTTTGTCCCAAAGGAAATGGCAGTCAATTACAATTCCAAGATATCTATAAAGTTCAACAACTTCAATGCATACTGTGGCCGTGATTGGACAGAGATCATTCCTGAAATATATTTGTTTGTTTGTTTTTTTGACATGTGGACTTCGGATATGCATAAGTTTTGTCTTAGACGCATTTATTACCAGTCCGTTGTCGTGACACCATCGAACAGCAGCATCGAATTCGTTTTGCATTATCATTGTGGCCGATTCTAGAGACCTATCGCGAACAACAATTGCAGTGTCATCAGCAAAAGCAAATGGGATGCTTAACTTGAAAACTCGATGAAGTTCGTTGGTATAAAGGATGAACGTAAGTGGTCCCAAATTAGATCCTTGTGGAACTCCATATTCAACATTGTTTTCTTCACTGTTAACATCTTTTATCTTGACGGAGAACTTTCGGTTGTGAAGATAGTCCGACATCCAATCAGCCAACCTACCTCGAATCCCTATTCTTGCTAACGCTTCCAACAGTTTCGAATGGTTGAGTGTATCAAAAGCTTTGCTGAAATCCATAAACATCACAAGTACATTATGTCCTTTATTTAAAGTCTCGTTTATACAGTTAGCAAATTCACCAAGCAGTTGTCCTGTATTTTTATTCTTTTGAAACCCGTACTGGCTTATGTTAATAAGTGAGTGTTTTTCAATGAAACTTTGTAATCTATTGACAACAATTCCTTCTAGACACTTTCCGAGGACTGGGAGTATTGAAATCGGTCTATAATTTGTCAGTTGATTTTTCAATCCACTTTTATAAATCGGTCTTACAACAGCAGTTTTAAGATGTTTAGGTATTTTTGCATCAGTTAGGCTTAGATTTATTATTTTGCACAATATTGGAGTAAATAAATCAGCATTATTCTTAATATTTACCGATCTTCTCCCATCTATTCCAGGAGACTTATTCACCCCAAGTGACTTTATAATCGAGTTAACCTCACTATCATTTGTAGCATATGTAAAAATTGTGTTTTCTGTATGGATATTTGTGTGTATGGATGTTTTCAAATCACATTGATGTACTATATTTGCTGTTTGTGATGAGAAAAACTCAGCAAACTCGTTCGCAAGTGATTTAAAGTCTGTTTTAAAGTTTTTAGTTATTGTTTCATCAATGTTAGATTTTTTTCTTGCTAGAATTTCGTTTATTAATCCCCAAGTTTTCCGCGGATTTGTTTTGAATTCCATAAACTGGTTTTTATAAAAATAAGATTTTTGGATTAATATAGGCACTTGATGTGCCAATTATTATATGTAGCTACGGAATATTTGGTTACTCCGATTCGGAATCCTTTGAAAGCTTACAGTGGCAGTTAAAGCAATTGCAAGACACATTTTTATTCTTAGAAGACACGATCACGTATCAAAAAAACAGGTTCTCGAATGCGATCTGAACTAATGTTAAATCCTTTTTTTATTTAACATAATCAATTGCCGAAAACTAGATTATATATTCCCTTTTGTTCTCAAGAGGTATTCTTCTACGATTTTCAAATGATTTCGTAAGCTTCTCCAACTGTCCTATACTTTTCTGAGTAGATGGAAAACCTCTCTCCAGCCAATCCCTAAAAAAACCGAAACCTCCTTCCCCTCTTATTACCGACCAAATACACTAACCTCCCTTCATTCCAAGGCTTTCTTAAAAGATGCAAGATATTTTTTCCACTTTTGAACTGGCTACCATCTGCAAGGCATACATCCGCCCAAAACTTGAGTAGAACTGTCATATATGGTTGCATTACTCATTTGAACCAGTTGGATAGAATCTAGAACTAAACCCTTAAACGTATAGAAGATACATCCATTACCGGAAACTTTTATTTCTCTTGAACACCGTCGCGTCGTCGTAAAGTTTTCTGTATTTCATTGTTTTACGGACATGTCTATCAACAATGCTGAAATATTAATAACCAATCGAATTCCCCCAATTAAAAAATTGCACAGTTTTACTCATCTAGGTATGAATTAACTTCAGTTCAACATTGAGTCTATAACTTTTGAAGTATGTACTCTCAAATGTTGATGTACTTTTTTTAACCCCACTACTAGAATGTGGAATACTTTTGCTCTTTTTCCCCTCATTTGGCTGTACAAGCCTTCAAATACAATACGCATCGACATCTCCTATTAAATCCTCTCCACTTTACACAAACGCTCGCACTGTGTTACCCATTAACATTATAGGCATAGTCATAACTACGTCCGTCATACTAGAAGCCAGTGGCGGCTGGGGAGCGAACTCAGACCTCCGGCATGAGTGCAATGCACTAACCATTGTCACAAGGAGTTTTACTCGTAATTATTCAGAGAACGTTATTATTAAATAAATTATTTTGTCGTCTAATTTATTCATCAAATGCTCAAAAACGCTATTTCTCAGACTATCAACCGCATGTTCTACCTACATATGTGCACATCTTATTTGGATTTTTTATTTATCTCACAAAAAGTGGAATCGCGGCAGAAAACGGATAAATAGCATTCATACTTTGCGCTTTTTTTAATTTTTTTCTTACTATGACCAAAAATGTACATATATGTATGCAAATATTTGTACATTATATACGTATGCATAATTTTATAAAAATAACTAAATGGGTCTTTTTGTAAGTAGTTACATAAAATTTGTTTATTTTTTTTAATATACCTACATACCTTTCTCATGATTTTGACGGATTGCTTCCTTCGCTAATTAATTCAAGATCTTTTATGAGAATCTTAATCAAGATTTAGTAATAAAAACTAAGGAAATAAAAAATAGAAGCAATTTACCTTCGAAAATGTTTCAGTGAAAGTGTTGAAGGAAGGTTACTTGAACCTGTTTGAACTTTTGATAAGATCTTTAAAAATAAAAAAAATTCAATAAAATGATAAAATTTGGAAAGTAAATTCAAAACATAACACATTGTTGAAATCAAAGAGAAATTCAATGATTCAAAATATTTCTAATAATTGTTTACTTTTTAAAGCAAACTTGTAATCTTAGGAATTTAAATAAAGTGCAAGTCATGATCAACTTTACTTACATTTAAGTAAATAGTTTAGGCTTTAAGGCAGACTCATTAATTGAGAAAAAGTTTTACTTATCTAAATATATTAAAAATAAGATAGAACAAAAAGTACTACGAAAAATTAAGATAAAGGTCTAGCTTAACAATTAACAGCCCAGTCATTTATGAACCTCCTTCTGAATTTCAATTTGAAGTCGTTTCTGAGAATGAATAGGTCATGTATGTATGTATGTATATATCCTTTCTCTTCGATCCAACTCAGTGGGTGAAGATGGAGTTCCAATACGTTTTATTAAAATGATATTACCACAAATTATACCCACCTTTACTCACATAGTAAATTTTTGTATCATGACCTCTTCTTTTCCAAAATGTTGGAAGCATGCAAAGATAATTCCTGTGTCTAAGAAAAACAATTCTTCAACTGCATCAGATTTTCGGCCTATAAGTATACTGCCTTGCCTGTCTAAAATCTTAGAAAAAGTTTTGTCAAACCAGATTTCAAACCACATGTGGACTCGTAACTTATTTTCTCCGGTGCATTCAGTATTTCCAGCAGTTTACAGCTGCTCTACGGCTATGGTTAAGGTTCTTGAAGATATTCGAATTCGATATGACCAAGGCATGTTAACGCTTGTTTGTTTGCTGGATTTTACAAAAGCATTTGACCGAGTTAATCACAGTACTCTGTGCAAGAAACTTAAACTTTACTTTGGCTTTAGTGACAGTTCGGTTCGTCTTATACAAAACTATTTAAGTCATCGAACTCAAAGAGTTCAAGTTGGCAATAGTTCTTCTGATTCAATCAGCTTACTTGTTGGCGTCCCACAGGGTTCCATCTGGGATCCTATTTTGTTCTGCATGTTTATAAATGACTTACCACATGTTTGCAAAAATGTCATGTTACATCTCTACGCAGATGATGTTCAAATTTATCTTTCGGGACCTTTTAACTTATTGGAAGATCTAACTTGCAGAATAAATGAAGATCTGGATGAGATTCACAATTGGTCGATCTGTAATGGCCTTACGCTAAATCCAGCGATATCCCAAATAATTGCTATCTCTAAACAGAATTTTGATACGAGCAATCTACCACCTGTTTTTCTAGCACAGTTTCAAATTGAGTTTTCAAGTACTGTTTCAAGTCTAGGCTTTAAAATAAATTGTTCACTTTCAGCCGTCGACCATATTAACCTCTCTGTTGGACGTATCTATATATGTCTTCGGAAATTGAATATGTTCTCTAATCTAACACCGGTTGAGACTAAACTGAGAATTAGTAAATCGTTGCTTGTACCACTTATTGACTATGCTTCAGTAGTTTACCCCAAACTATATTCTTAATCACTGCGTAAATTGCTTGTTGCTTTTAATGATATAATTAGGTACATTTTTGGCTTGCGAAGATTTGACCATGTTTCTCAATGCCATCAACTTGTCCTAGGATGCACTTTTGAACAATTCTTTGAATCCAGGTGTTGTATTTTCTCGCACAAAATATTACAAATAAGGGCACCATCAGACTTATATGAAAAAATATGATTTGCGCAGTCTGATCGAACAATGAATCTTATTTCACCTACATATATGTACATACATATCTAAATTCATCAAGGCTATTTTTACTTGCGACTTATAGGTACTATAAGGCAAGTTATGCATTCGTAAAAAAAATCGAACTCGAGATTTTGATCAAAGTTGACATTACGATGATAGCGAAGACCAAAAAAGTGGGTCTCGCAATTCTGTTTGTCTGTCTGTCTGTCTGTCTGTCTGTCGGTTCAACTACAGCCTAAACGGCTCGGCCGATTTTCTTCAAACTTGGTAGATATGGGTTTTAATTTTTTCCCCCCGGACGTTTTTTCTGTTTTTTTTTTAAGACCAAAAATAACGGTACCTGCCATACGCATTTTTTTCAAAATTTTATAAATATTTTTTTTTCTCAAAAACTGTCCCACAGAATTAAAAAAAAAAATTGAAAAATTTCATTTGGTTAAAACTAGCTAATGGTTGAAAAAAATTTTACAAAAAATTGTTATTTTTGGTAGCCCCCCTGGGTCCATTTTTTTAATAAATAATTTTTTTTATGCCAAAGCTCCTCCAAAGTTTGAATATTATTACATATTCAAATTTTCAATTTTTTATTTTTTAGATATAAAAAAAAATTCAAAAATTTTTTTGGAAACTCAATATTTCGAAAACCCCATGCTCGATTTTTTTCAAACTTGACAAATAAAAGTTTTTTAACATAATCTACAAGATTTGAGAAAAAAAATTTTGTTTTATGTAAAACTAACGGTACCTCCCATACAAATTTTAAAGAATGGTTTTCGAAAATCGTATTTTTTCTCGAAAACGGTTCCGAGAATTTTGCTAAAATTTTTTTTCTTTTGATCAATCTTTACGATCTATAATTTAGTAAAAAAAAAAATTTGAAATCTAGATATTACTGACTGTACCTGCCATAGAACGATTTTTTCGAATTTTGAATTACTCCTTATCGGCATAACGGATTTTAACGAAATTTCTTATAAAGAAGCTCCTAAAAAGTTTAAAAAACATTGCATTTAAAAACTTAGAAAAAATATTTTTTCAATTTTTAGAAAAATAAGTATTTTTTTTTTTTGAAAAATTCGATATCTCAAGAACGGCTTAGTATTTTTTTTGGAAATTAGACTTTTATTCGTACAATAATAAAAATCTAAGGTTGGCGTACCAAAATTTTTTCTTAAAAATGTTTTAAAAATTTTGTACATAAAAGCTTATTTTTTAAGGAACCACTACAACGACTTATAATTTTTGTTCCTGCATAAATTCATATTTGCATAGCATTCTGTTTTTATCTCTTACTACTAAAAGAATTTAAAAAATTCATTTTATCCTTATGAACAGTTTTCTTTAATAACATCCGTTTTTAAAATTCCTAGTCTATTACATAGGAGCAAGTTCGTGCGACCCAGTCGTGCATTTTATTTGTATACCCCAGTCGTGCATTTTATATGTATATGCCATTAAACTCTCGAACTCCTTACCATTGGCGATAAAGCAGATAATAGGAATATCACAATTTAAAAAGGCAATTCTTAATCACTTTAATTAAACATTTATAAAACAGTAACTAGAAATTAATTATGTATTAAATCTTAATTTTATTAACTTATATTATATAATTTGTTTTTATTTTATTTATTTAATATTAGTAATGTTAAAAGAAAGTTCTAATTTTAATTAAGATAAGAGTCCAATTTATAGGTACTATAAAGACTAAATCTTATTTGTACGCCCGCTATAAAATAAATAAAATTGAATTGAAAATTAAATTGAAATTGAAAGGTCCTTGGGCCGATAAAAAAAATTGATGAGCATTTCTAAAAGCGCGAGCATTACGGTTAAATTGTTTAAGGGGAGGAATGGAACTGGCTATTTCATTAGGGCACTGTTTATAAATATAGCGGTTAAATAATGATAGACCTAATACATTACTGCGGTGCTCGAGAGATACAAATGTTGCCGGTCACCTAACATTTTTAAGAGCTCTCTTTTGAATTTTGTCCAAGAGACTCAAGTGGGTTTTTTGGAGCACCTGCCTAGATAAGGGAATTGTACTTGAGATTCGGAAGAATAGGCTCTTATCAAAATAATACTGTCTTTCAGGTTCTTCCCGAAGAATTCGCTTAGTGGAAAAACAGTTTTTTTTTAGAAAACTGCCTTATTTTCCGGTATTTTCGGTATCATTGTAGACTTAACTGACTTTATTAGTATTATTATAGTGTCTATTTCCGTTACAGCATTTAACGACAAGAACAAGTTCGTGTGCCCCAATCTTTTGCATTTTTTCAATTATATAAATTAGGGTTTACGCTTTCAGTGCTATATGTATATATGTACATACATTTGTAAAAAAATGTTTTTTATTTCCGGGAATGGATAAAAATTGTTATCTTTTTAGCTGAAATATTCAACGAACTCACATAAAAAACAATTCCACTTCTTAGTTATCCATCATATAGAATACACCAAGCAATGCAAAATATGTTATTCCAACCCTGACAATGAGGTAATTATTTCAATTCCGTCAGAATTATTTGAAATAATACACATTACTGCTACTACAGTCATCATAGACACCATATTCTCGAAATATGCAGTAATTGCAGAATAAATTATATGCCTGCATCACATGGCTTGGATCGAAATTAAGTTTCATCATGTCTCAACTATCTCATCGTTCGTCGGCGTCGTCGCAGTCATTACCGTCAGTCATTTCCTCCGCCTTGTATAAATTCAACTTCATAGACTCACGGATTTTCCTGGGAATGCGACGACAAAAGTAGGTTGACTTGATATTATTATGCACATTCACTTGGCCAGGGCCAGGGGTCTTTATGTCTAGTTTCATGTTTGAAGTACAAAAAGAAAAAAAAATTACATAGAATTAAAATACCTAAACGACAAGCTCAATTTTCGCGTCCTAATTGAGTTGGTTTGCTTTTGTTTTGTCTTACTTTTGCAATACTTTATTTTATATTCAATCTGACTATTCTTCGAATCCGAACTTGTAGGGTAAATCCCTTTAAAAATTCTTCGATGATCTCAACATCCGCCGCATCTTCTAGGAATTGCCAAAGTGTGTTGAACTGGTACTCGTATCTTCTGCCCATATCATCGTTGGTAAAGTTAGTCACATTTATGAGGCACAACGAAATAAGAATATAAACTTGACTAAGCCAGCAGGCTATAAATAAATAAAAATACAACATTATCTCTGAGTAACTTGTTCAAGGTGGATACCTACATTTATTTACAGTGCAGTTGACTAAATTAGGTCTAGCAAGAAATCTGCTACTTTTTTCTAAATTTATCTTTTGCGACAGCCGATTTTAATCAAATTTCTTATGTTTATATTTTTTTTTAACTGGTCTTACATGCATAGGAAATAAGAAAAAGTATAATTAATTATAAAATTAACAACTTAAATTTGTTGTTATTATTCAAGACTATTAAGTGATTCAACAGTGAAGATATCACATAGTAGTTTATTTATACAATGGCATACGTTAAAAATTGTGAAAAAATAAGAATTAGCTGCTAAAGCACCAAAATTGGTTCTTAAACACTTTTATAAACAAATTCCATTACATTTTGTTAGTAATGTCGTTTTTATTTGGCAATCCGGAAGCCTTCCGGACTCTTCTGAAAGTGTTCAATTGGGAAAAAATGACAGTTTTGATTCTGAAAAGAAGAGAAATTTGCTTCTGGATTTGAAACCAGAAGCACTCACACATTCATATACCTAAACGTCAACCTCAACAGCTGTGATTTTTGATATCCAAATTGTGCGAACCAGGGTTGGCCAAATTAACTACACTACATTTTCTACATGATTTACTACGTTTATATGAGGTGTTAAAGCGAGCTTGAAGTTCGCTTCGAACCTTTATATACATGTATTGAGTTGAAATGAGCTTCGTTCGACTCGATCCCAATCGCTCAGCGGTGTCGAGTAGAAATGTGGGTAGAAAATCTGACCCTAATCCAACTCGATCTTTCGATACTGCATATAAACGTAGTATTTAACTACGCGTAGTTTATTGAAGAAACTACATGCCTAATTTACTGCAATTTGTTACGTCTGCTACATATGTATGTAGTTAATTCATAAAAAAATCAATATAATAAAGTAAAAAAAAAACAATTTTGCACTTTTATGATGTAATGAAGGTTTGTAAAAAAAAAGTTCATTTAGATACCATAAGGATGAAGAATTGTAGGAATAACTGAACGTTTAATTTAAAAATTCAAATTTCAAATGCACAACTGACAGTTAATTGACAACACTGCTACATTTTGTTACATTAACTTCAATTAACTACATTTAACTGCATAAACTACGTAGCAGACGTAACAAATGTAGTTATTTCTAAAAAGTGACAATTCGGCCAACCCTGGTTTCAACAAACATTTTTCTTGATTTTGATTATTGTACGCATTTGATATTTCACATATACAATCAAACAAAACTTCAGAATCATCAGAAGCAAACAAAAGTGTTCAGTTTGGGATTCCGGATCGGAGAGAGATTCCGGATTGCCAAATAAAAACGACGTAAGTCTAACCAATGCAATCTCACTGTGTCCCTTGGATAAAGCTCTGCACCTTCATGAAATCCATCGGTTTTATTCAACTTTTCTTGTCCGGAAGTTTAAAAAAAAAAAGTAAATTAAGTATCTTGATTCTTTACCAGTACACATGAATCACTCGCCTTGTCTTTGAGTTTGTATCAAAACTTTCAATAAAAATAAAAAAAAAAAAAAAATTAAATAAAAATGGTACGCGCTTTTGAATTAAGACCATTTAGTTTTTGTCTATAATTGTTTGCTTAACATAAAAAGAAAAAATAAGTTTCACGCCGGATAATAAATGTTGCCTGACCTACTTTTATTCGAAAAAACAAATTGGGTTCGTTATCAAAGTGTAAAGATACTTGTGTGTTAACTCTCAGTTATGTATGATTCTTGAGTTTAATTATGTTATGCTAACAGAAGTTGACAAATATAAAATATAAT
Organism: Chrysotoxum bicinctum; assembly: GCA_911387755.1. Taxonomy (NCBI): domain Eukaryota; kingdom Metazoa; phylum Arthropoda; class Insecta; order Diptera; family Syrphidae; genus Chrysotoxum; species Chrysotoxum bicinctum. Next base: position 83,874,752 of record OU426988.1, on the reverse strand, counting down.
TAGTATGGAGTCCCTTCATGATATTTTTGTGTTGACTTTCTGCAGTTCAATTAAAAACTTTTACAGTAGGAGCAGGTCTTAAGATTTTCCTAAAATCAAGAAATATTTGTTTGTTTAACATTTAAAAATATCGGTACTTGGAGTAGAATTTTAAGTAGCAAAGACGATTTTTTGTCAAAATTGTTCCAACGATTTTAATTGAACATTTTTGAACTATTATTACCAAGTATTTTTTTTTACAATCAAAGAATACCATTCACAGTTACTTTTATAAAACAAATTTTGTCTGAAGGTTTAGGTTTCTCTTTTGACAAATTGTTTGCCTTAAAAATTGCTTGTATTTATAATGCTTATTAAAATTGGGCATAGCTTTTTTTTGTTAAACACTTCAAAATAATTTTAACGATTAAAAATTTTAACGATAAAAATTACTTTAACTTGATTTAATGACCCTTAATCACAATGAATTTTTAAAAAACAATCAAATGTACTACCAATCAAGACACAATCTTAGCAAAAACAACTTTTTTTTTGTATATCGTCCGGCATACTTTAACAACAGTTAATGGAAAATTACTCATTATTGTATTAACGCAAATTATGTTCCCATTAATTTGTTCTCATAAATTAACCCATTAGTTCGCATATGTTGGTGTTAAGAAATCGTATTTTTTAAAGCAAGGGGCAAGTTAAGTGTTTCGTTTAAACTGTTCTATTTTTTTTTTTCGTAAATATTACCAACAGTGATTAATTATACTTATATTAGCCTATTATTACCATCAGATGTTGATGGCAATCTCTTATTATCTTATGCGTAAAACAAGCACAACACCAGAGTCGGATTGACGATTGAGGCAAAAGGGAAGGCCCATGAGAAAAGCGACTTAAAAAGTTTCTAACGGATTGAAAATTTAAAATGATTTTTGTTGAAGTTGTTTCGAAAAAAGATTATATTGAAATTAAAAAAAGCACTTTTGCAATGTAACAGAAAGTATATTGCGCCCCATTATTCCTTTTGCTTTTATAAAACTAATTTCGGAGTTTCAATCAAAACCGAAAGAGTTTTTTTTTTTTTTGGGAGTATCGCCTATCTCTATACATACCTGCATATGTATATATACATAGATCTACAACTACAGCCTAACCATGTGACCGGATTTAGTTCAAATTTGTTGTTATGGATGGACAGAATGTTCAGTGTAGATCATGAATTATGTGTAACTTTTATGTTAACCTGACTGGACGTACCCGTTCCCAAGCTGATTTCGTTTTGAATTTTCAGATTTTGTATTTGCACGAAAGCGACATTTTATGTTCTTTACCTAAAAACTCACATAACATAAATCTGGTGTTACCGTTTTTTGTTGATCAACTAATTTGTTTAAACATATGAACTTCTAAATAATATTGCCTTCAATAAAAGGAAAATAGTTTAACAGTACCTACTTTTAACTTTTTGCATGCTTTCTCACTTAACAATTTCTCTATATTAACAATTTATTTGTCCAAGAACTTAACTGTTCACTTTTAAGAACTCTGAAACCTAAAAACGAGCACATTATTTTGGATTTTTGTTCGTTCAAAGACAAATTAAGTAAGATCAATATTTATTAGCGTAGTACTCTTGACATAATTTTTAGTGCTTTGAAATATCGTTTCCAAGTCGCTGCTACCATAAAATGTGGTACTGCTAGTGTTGTTCCATGTAGACAAAAAATGTAGACTACACGATTGTCTACGTGTAGACAATTCAACGTATACAATTCCTGATTGTCTACATGCCAATGTCAACAATGTAGACAACGTAGACATTCAATTTTTCTTATAATGTTTCGTCTAATAAATCAGAGCTCGAGCCTAAATCATTGTCATCAATCAAAACAATCATAGAGACATCGACGGATTAAGATGTCGTAGGTGATTGGGATTTCTTACAGGCATTGCTTTCGTAAATGAATGTGAAGGCATTATTATTAGGATATGAATATGCTTTTTTTAACAAATTTTTATTTACCTGTGCAGTATTTTGTAGATTTTTGTTGCACACTGTACAATATGCTACAAATTTGTTATTGTTTTCCATCAAAAGAAAACCTAGGTGATCGAAACCTTTATTTTTTCGTCGACCAATATTTGAATAAAAACTCAAATTAACACCTGAAATTTTCTTAAATGAAGTAAACAATGTGACAGAGAAATCAAGAATGACAGATTGGCTGGCATGCTTTGTCTACATTGTCGACACCATAGTCGACATTGTCGACACAATTGTCTACGCATTAATGTAGACAATCAAAGTCGACACGTAGAGGAACAACATTGACTACTGCCTGGTTCGATGAAGTGGCAAATCGTTCAAGAGTATCTCTTGTCATGAAAAGTGCTTTCCATATTATTCATTTGAACTCGGCATAAAATTATAGGTCCCCTCCATTTCTACAAAAAACAAGCACCCATGAATGGTTAGGAGTTGTAAGGTCTAGGTTCAAGTTTTCTACGAGCCGTTGGACTCTAAATTATTATTCTTTATTTTTCACAGCGGAAATATTCATGTATATTTCGTGAGCTTCTCGACCAATTTTGTTCCTACTTTGCATAAAGGCACATGTACTCGGAAGTACTACAAATATTATTGCATTTGAATATTACACAATAAAAATACTTTTTATAAAGAAAAACTCAGAGAAGAAATCAGTTTAATAGTACTTTTTACTTTTTTAACACTTCCCCGGATAAATGATATGGTATACTAATAAGATGCCTTGTCAATCGGTCATATTATAGCCTAGAACCGAAAGAACAAATGCGTTCAATCCAGTTGTGTATTTTAGCATAAGCATAACAGTTTTACAACTCTATTAAAAAGCATAAGCTTGCAAGTTTGAACATTTTAAAGTGCTAATGAACTCAATAGACCAATTTTTATATTCACTGGTGAGAATATTTTATAATACACAAATTTTGTTTTCACATTTATGTTGTACGTTTATAAGACCTGTAATTAAATATAATAGCTTTATGCTTCTGCTAAAGTTATACGAGCTCTTATGTCGGTTCTAGCTTTGTACTCCCACTCTAAAATTGGTTTAGAGGAGGTTTTAAAAGTTTAAAATTTGCGCCAATATTATTAATTAACATGTGCACTTAAAGGGTATTTCTAACAGAGAAAAGAAATTGATTAAAATTGCAAAGTGAGAAGCATCTAAGGGCTTTATAAAGTGTATAGCCAAATAACCTCTTCATGAATTAGTCCGCTTATGTGTACAAATATAGGTTAATCAAGTAGTTTCGTATTCAACCAAGCATTTTCGCACACTCAATGAGTCTCTTTTTTTGTTTTTTTTTTTTACAGAATTTCAAAATAAACCATTTGCTAATGATAATTTACATTATGCATAGGAACTTTTTTGAAAGACATTACATTATATAACTACAATAACTTACCCGCCCTTTCTCGTTCTTGAAACTTTGGCAAACAAATATATTTCTTCTTTTATAAAGTAGCTAATACTCAATTTTGTCGGCGATGTTGAAATAAGCTGAAGCTATTATGCGAACAATCTTTATCTATGCATCTTAAGTATATAAGAACTTCCATTGGATTTAATTTTAATGCACTTAATTGAATATCGGTTGCAGTAACTATCAAGGGTAGCTATATTAAAATAAAATATATAGTTGTTTAACATTAACATAAGCATTACAACGCCCCCTTAAAAATGTTTCGGAATTTAATAAAAAAAAAATAAAAAGTACGAGTTACATCTACTAAAAAACATCGTCTCAATCAGATCTTAGCTTAAAATATTAGAATTAAGAAACCTTAATGACTCGAATTTTTCATAGTTGTTAGGATTACAATTTCTATCTTTTTTTTCAAGATCAAGAACATTATTTTTTCTTAATTTAAGTATAGCTTTCCAGGCCTGACCAACGTCATTCTCAAAGAAGTATAGATCGATGATGCATATAGCCCAGAATCCACACCAAACAGTGACTTTCTCCGAATGAATTGTAATTTGGTGGATCTAGTCTAGATTTTGGTAGTCCCAAATTCGACAATTTTGCTTGTTGATGAACCTTTACATCCAGAAATGGGCCTCCTCACTTAGTATGATTTTTCGAGTGAAGCGCGAGAAAAATTGCTCAAACACAAGACCCACTTTTATAAATTTAATCATTTGCAAATGTTGTTGAACGCTATATCTCTCCGAGTTGACAGCTTATCTTACAGATATAGCTTCAACAATGTGGCCCAAATAACTTATCAAATTTCAGAAATCTCTATTGGAAAACCTTTAACAAATGTATGTACATAAGCGTTAAGCGTAAAATTGAACTCAAATATTTAAATTACGTTCCAGTAAACGGACCTAAATACTTCAAATAGTTTTGAATAGTTATTTCCATATTATATTTTATTTGTTTTTTCAATTTTCGAATTTGTGCTATGTTTTCACTAAAAGTGTACAAGTTAAGTTCTTATACCTACACAAGTTTGAAATCAACAGTTGTGTGTATAAACATGGATGTACTTGTTTTCAGAGAAAAATGATCAAATTCAAAAAGTTTATTGTTTGAATTGCTGTCCTGATTTCAGGAAATAATAAGAATTCATAAAAAACTAATTTAAAAAATCGTTAGACGAGTATAATTAATAAATATTTTTTTATTTCCGAAATTTCTTTAAAAATAATTGTAAGAAAAAAAAAATTGGAAGTAGTATCATGCTATGTTTACAATTTTGCACCAATATAATTTTAAATTTGAATAAGCTGCCGTATAAAAATATTGATCGAAATCGGTAGAGCCGTTTTTTTTTTTTGTTTTTTTTTTTTTTTTTTTTTTTTTTATAATACACTCGCACTCAAGGGTATGTTACGAGACCCTTATAATGTTTTAAACACAGCACGGGCGAGGGGGAAATTAGGAGGGAAGAGAAAGAAGGTGTCGATGAACATTGGTTTTGAATGTTTGCAAATTGAAATGGCAAGGGAAAACTGTGCCGGGTAAGTTATTCCATAATCGTGTTGTGCGACTAAAAAACAAATCTCTATATTTAACGGTACGACCAAAGTTAGGCTCAATGGTGAACTGATGAGCATTCCTAGCGAAGCGGGTATCACGGGTGAATTGATAAAGGGGAGGAATGCAACTGGCTACTTCGAGAGAGCATTTCTTGTGAAAGAAGCGATAAAACATGGAAATACATGAAACATTCCGACGGTGTTCAAGAGATGGGAATGAATCCATTATAGCTCCGTTTCCAATCAGTTTTAACGCTCTGTTTTGAATTCTATCCAATAAAAGGAGAGAAGATTGAGCAGCGCCTGCCCAAAGGTGTGAGTTATACTCGAGTTTTGGACGTATATACGCCTTATAAATGGTAGCCAGATCAGAAGGGGTGAAAAAATTCTTACACCGATGTAGAAATCCTAAGCATTTAGCAGCATTCTTGGCGGTCTCGAGTATGTGATCATTCCAACGAAGATCGTCGTTAACACACATATCGAGTACTGAGAGCTTTTCGGTTTCTTTGATGCAAGTGCCATTTAAGGACAATGACATATGGGGTATATTTTGCTTTAACGACAATAGACAGAATTGAGTTTTCGAAGCATTAAACTCCAGACGGTTTTTTGTACCCCATTTAACAATGCTGTAAAGATCGGAGTTTAATGAACTTATCATACGGTACCGTTGCAAATTCACTTCCGAAGGAGATGGACATGAGTTTGGGAACGAGTATGAAAAGCTGAGAGTGGAGTCGTCGGCAAAACAATGAAGTGGATTAGAAGTTTCAGACAAGAGATCATTTATAAAAATGAGGAAGAGAGACAAAACGGAGCCTTGGGGAACACCAGCATTTATTTTGTGAAGATCAGACTTAAAACCATCCAATACAACATGTATTGAACGATCTAGAAGGTAATTTCTAATCCAAAGAATAAGGGCTTCGTTGATGCCAAACGCAGGCATTTTCGATAAGAGAGCCTGGTGCCAAACTCTATCAAATGCCTTAGAAATATCAAGCGCAATAATCTTACTTTCTCCAAAACAATGTAAAGATCTGTTCCACTCTTCGGTGAGATATGCCATCAGATCATCAGTGGAACGATTGCTGCGAAAGCCGTATTGCCGGTCATTAAGAAGCTTTCGATCTGCGAGATATTTCTTGAGCTGATGATTTATCAGCGATTCCATGACCTTGGAAAGAAAGGACGTAAGTGCGATTTCTTTTCAAATGTGCGTTAATAAGAAAATCGATTATCCAAAAAAACGATTACATGTTAGGTCCCGTTAATAACATTTTTCTTGAACATACACACCATTTTTTCGGTCAAAATTGTTGGAGCCGTTTTCAAAATAAATTAGTTTTTTCTACTGAAATATCCGTTAATGAAATAAAATGCACGACTGGATCACCCGAACTTGCTCTATAATCGACCAAGAGTTTCAAAAACGAATGTTGTCAGAGAAAACTGTTCATAAAATTCATTTTTGAAACAGCAGTAAGAGAATGCCATAAGATTACTTAAGCAAATATGAATTTATGCAAAATTTAATTAAATTAATTAAAATTTGTTTCTTTTTTTTAACTTTAGTTCGTAAAAATTAATCGTGAGAAAAATTTTTGTATCGAATTTTTAGGCGCCGCCGTTTTCGAAAACCATTTTTTTTAACACAAGTACAACACGAGTACATAATCGGCTTCAAAGCTCTGATTTACTGTGGCTAAACTGTGCCAAAAGAGTTTTATAAATGTTTTATAATTTCGTATGCTTTTCGTTCAACAAGCCAATTTTACTAGGAAGTATCGTTAGCTACACAAACAAATATCAAATATCTAATTTGTATCAAGACGTAATTGAAAACAAATTAGTATTATTCAGTTATACTGTGGCAACTTTTAAAACACATTTGATTCATAAATCAAGAATAACTACCTTCAAGTTTAACAATATTCACTTTAAACCGATAAGTTTTGACAAGATATCGTTTAAAAACTGAGGAACTATATTATGAGCTGGGATCAAATCCACTTACATCTAATGTCAAATTCTTCTCAATGGCACACATTTAGTTGTATTTTTTTTATGAAACAAGATTTCCAATCATACTGCCGGGAACCGGTCTCACTATAAAAATTTAATCTTCTAGCCAAACGTGAAAATAAACAGAAGTTACTGTATACATAGATACACTCGGATTATGTATTTTATATCTTCATTTATGTATAAATTCACATTTCGCATTTCTTTGTCAACTACTCTAATGCCACATACTCGTACACACCAAAATACTTGAAATTACCTTGCCTACTGATTTTCGACGAAGCCTTAAGGCAATGAGAAAGTTAAACTAGTTATGTAGTGCTGATCGATTCTTTTTGTCATGGTCGCTCTTTAATGTTTGGCTTTATATTTGGCATACAAATTATCACTTGAGGGGAAATCTTCTCAATGGAATTCCATCATGACCAAATGCTGGTATCCACATACCTAAACGGATGATCAAGTGCGTATATTATAATCGTTATAATATACCTACATAAATGTTCTTTTTGCCTGAGCTTCACCATGTATCAAAATAAAATAGACTTTAAATAAAATTCACTTTAGGAGAAATCAATGTCAGATCGTGTCAAAACTGTTAATGCAAAGAAACACAATGACATACTTTTGGTTTTTAAATTGTTCTTCTTTATAATTTGTATAATTTTTTTTGTATTGGAACATAAAACTGGTTTAAGATAGATATGTTTCGGAAGCTTCTTGCAATTAACATTCTTTCGAATGTGTTTGCCATCATAGTTTGACATAGTTTCTGAATTTATTAAAATTTATTTTTTTAATAGAATAGAATATTTAAAATACGAGTAACAGAACCTTTTTTCCAGTTTGAATGTACAAAATTCTTTTGAAGAAAATGAAAGCGTGAATGAATAAGGAAAGGAAAATTTTAAGACATTCAAAAAATAAAAATAAAAATATATAAATAATTAATTGTTTTATTTACGAAATAAATTTACTAACTCAAATGAACCATTATGTCTCACATAAGATTCAAAAAGTCATCTTAATAGACATAAGTTGTGTAAATCGACTAATGATTTTTAAATTAAATTTCTATATCTTCGAAGCGTAAATCATAATTGATAATAAATTTTATGAAGTTATTAGACCAAAAACATAAATAAACTTGGCTCTTTTTTTAACATTTATGTTTTTGGTCTGATCTCACTCCTTTTTGCAAAGATTTTAATATTTTTCCATGTCAAAATCTCGAAAGATACGGAAAGATAGAAGGGTGTACTCAACTTAGTTTAAAGCTTCCTATTTCTTTTGGTATATTTTCTTTTTGTTATTGGTTGTTTTGATTTGCGCTTTAATTATTTCTTCTTGTCCTGGCAAGATACCTAACACTAACAAACCTACCTTAATTACGGCAATCAGAAATGCTCAATATAAATTAAACATTTTCTCTGAAAGTGGGTGGATACCACGCCCCCCCAATGGAAAACCCCAATTTTTATTTTTGGTCCTTTATATGCAATTTGAACCCTACCGTTCTACCAAATTTCATTGTTCTACTGCAATCGGAAGTGCGCCATGTATAATTTACATCAGTTCTGGGGACTCAAGTAGCACAAACGTCTAAAATACACCAAAATATTTGGGGTATTTTTTGCGCTTTCGTGATATACATTTTAAATACAAAAAATATGCCACTTTTGAGTGCAGTTTTTGTACAATTAATTTAAATTCGGTGTATATAATACCTCGTTGTCGTTTATAATTTACACCGGCTGTACACAAATTATACCGATTTTCGGTACATAAATTGTGCTAGTGGTATACAAATTATTCTGGTTACTAGAACATAATATACCCCGGAAGTGTAAATAATAAACTGATAATTGGTTTAAAACCAAAATCTGAAACATAGAATTTATTTTGAAATAAAATTTACACCGAAGTTTATTTTTTAAATTGGAAATAATTTAATTTTACACCGAAGTTTATTTTCTGATTGAAAATGTATCTGAAGAATTTGTAATTGTTTCTATGATTCTAATTATTATTCACCTGCATTATATGGCCGCAAGAAAATCATGAATTAGTATGAATGCGAGTGCCTAATTTAAAAACGAAGCACATTCTGCCGAATGATTTTTGATCCCACCCCGTCTAAAAATTGAGCACCTCGAAAATATCAATTAATCAAAGATTTCTAAAACAATTCGTGAAAATTAATTATTCGACATCTAAAATTTGTTGGTTGTTTTTTTAATTTTTTAGGGACGTTACCTATGTTAAAAACGAGTCGAAAATACCAAATGCGGTATATAATTAAGTCGCTATAATATTAAAATAACTAATCATTGTTTTCATTTAATATTTAAATTTTTTTAATATTTCTTGGAAAAAATGGCCGTCGTCCAAAATACAGGGTGTCTCTAAGTAATCGCCGCAGACGAAAACCATCATACGCATAGGTTCCTAAGACCTATTTTCAAGTCGAAAAACTTATGAAGTAATTTTCTCGTTTTCACTTCCGTTTTGACTTAAAATAAATTGTATGATTTTTGGAGTAATTTCTTATAAACCCATTTTTATACATACAAACAAGGAATTCATTTTAATTTAGCGATATACATATAATACCTTTGATAGTAAATTGTGGGAAGATCTTTAATCACATAGAAATGTTTACATTGAAAAGGCAACAGAGTACATTGAGTACCTATAAACTAAAGATGGTAAATGATACGACAAAGCAGTTCGCCAAAAAAAAGAACACATCTTAAGTCGATGCTTTTTTCCGATATCCCGTTAAGGACGTGCTCTTAGAAATACTGGTGAGAAAAAACCATACAAATATTTCCAGGTTAATGCTTTATTTATAAATGTCGTCCATTTTTGAAACCGATATTTAACTGGCTCTAAAATTGGCAAAACTAAAACCGATTATTCTTGATTTTTTCTTTTTTATTAAAACAAGAACAGGTAAGATTTTCTTTCCACCATACAGGTTTTTTCTATGCGATTAACGGATTAACGGTTTTTCCACAAGTAACTATCGAACGTATTATTTTGCTAAATTAAAATTAATGGTTTTCGTCTGCCGCGGTCACAGTGGGACACCCTGTATGTATATGCATACTCTAACTCCTGAATTTGGAAAAAAACTGCACCAATTTTAAAGAACAAGAAGAAAAAAAAACACCATTGTACACAATATATCCAAAATTCTGCTTTCGGTACATTTTGTATGCGGGAAAATGTGCAAAATATTCCACAAATTTCAAAGAACAAGACAAAAAATACACCATTGTACAAAATATATCCAATATTCTGCTTTCGGTACATTTATTATGCTATAAACTGTGCAAAATATACCCCAAGCAGTAAAAAAATGCACCATTGCGAAAAATATATCCAGTAATTTTTTTTAGTATGTTTAATTTGATGTAAATAGTGTAAGAAATGTTCAAAATAAGAACAAAATTATAGTTAACATTGGAATTCAAGAAAATAAATACATAATATTCATTAATATTTAATAAAGTTGTACATAATGTATACATTCATACATTTTTTCAAAAGAATTTTTGCTTTCATTTGGTTTCACCTTCGACGGCCGTTTTGTGGTTCAGTATCTAAAGCAGCTTCTTCATCTTCTTCTTCGGTATTTTCACCCAATTTTACTTTTTTTTGAATCCTTTGTAGAATAGCCTCGTTCTGGGATTGAATAAATGATGGCCCTCATCGGATTTGCTTATAACATCCGAATGAGTTCTTCGTCGACAATCTAATCTAGGAAAGCTCATATGGTTTCCTGATCGATCAAATTCTCCAATTACATTACATTTTGTACAACTATTGTATGCAGTGTTTTTCTTGATGCCTGCAAAGTTCAACAATATTAAATTAATTGAAGTAAAACCGGATTTTCTACTTACATTTGATAAATGCCCGAGCTTGTGTGTCTGCAATATACGCATTGACCTTGATCAATATTTTTGAGCCGTACGTGCATCTTTCGGCAGTTCAGCTTTTCCTTCACTTCGCAATAAAAGAAGTAGCTCAGACATAGCACAATGTGTTATTTTATATTTAACAGCCCAATCAGCCAATTTAGACATAAAATCAATGTGTTCGTCCAAATCATCAATGACGCAATCTTCCGAGGAGGGTTTTACTTCCCGATTTATATTTTCCACAACTTCATCATTATCATCCAAATCTGTTCGAAATTGAGTCTAATAATATTTCATTTGGCCCTACTTTAATATTAGGTTCATTTGAAATAATATTTTCTCGCGATATTAAACAATTTGTAGAATATAAAAGTTGATTTTCGTCGTTTCAAATAAATTTTGATGATTTTGCTGAATACTACTGGGTTTCACACAGTTTTTTAATTTTTTTAAAAAGTTTTTTTCCTACGATACCATTTCAAATAATTGTTGAACTTCGAGCTACCCAATTTTTTTATTTTTTAAAGAAATAAACGCGCGGTGACTGTAAACAAATGACAGCTGAACTGAGGTAAACATTTTGTTGACATTATGGTTAGACCTTGGTGTAGTTTAGTGTATTTAATCTCCACAAGATTTAAATCTTACACCGAAAAATGATTGCTCATTTAAAATGGTGTATTTTATCTACAAAATTTGGTGTAAAAAATACGTCATTTTTGTTGATTTCAAAATTGGATTTTTTTATGCGCCATTAATGGCATATTAAAAAAAAAGCTGCGAATCGGTTTATTTTTTGCACCGCATTGGAACAAAAATGTTGAAATTTTGCACAGAAAAGACAATGGTGTAGTTTTTATACCGGTATATTTTGTCAAATACAGCAAAATCTTAAAATTTTCTTCAGTTTTCTCAATTTTACACCAACATTCAAGAAATTGTACCAAATTATACACCAGTGTGCTACTTGAGGAAGTGGGCGGATACCACGCCCCTGAATGGAAAACTTCAAATTTTATATTTTTTTCTTTGTATGCAATTTAAGTCCTACCACTTTACCAAATTTCATCGTTTTACAGCAGTCGGAAGTGCTCCATTCAACCAACACCAATTCGGATAAAGTGGGCGGATACCACGCCCCCTTAATGGAAAACCTCAAATTTTATTTTTAATCCTTTATATGCAATTTGAGCCCTACCGTTCTACCAAATTTCATCGTTTTACAGCAGTCGGAAGTGTTCCATTCAACCAACACCAATTCGGAGAAAGTGGGCGGATACCACGCCCCCTGAAAGGAAAACCTCAAGTTTTCGATTTTTTCCTCTACTTGCATGACAAGACCTACCGTTTTGCAAAATTACAAGATTCTACGATGTCGGGAAGTGCTCGATAATATTGATGATCTGTCAGTCAGTCAGTTACGGTTTTTGTGATTTTTGAAGACTTATATCTCAGGAACCGCTTATAATAGAAAACTGAAATTTGGTGAGGCGCCTGTGCTTGACTAGCTTAGCAAATATTCGGAATTTCAAGTTTCTGACTTCATTGGTACTGAAGATAGGGAGGGGTCAAAAATCGCCTGAGTTTGTTCCTGTAAAAAGGGTGTAGTGCCAGAACTTGGCTGGGCACTACCGTGCCCTTTGATAGTGATCGTTTGACATTGATCAACTTTATAAAAATTACCTTGGAACATAGCACATGAACACCCTTTATTTTATGAGTGGTATCTGAAGAAGCGTATTGCAACAACAACAACTCTTCTACGTTTTCTCAGGAAATACTATTATTTAAAGAAAACATTTTATAAAGTACGCGTATCAACTACCAAGTTCATCCAAGCACATTTGAAAAGTTCTATGATTGGTTTTATTTTATAAAACTGCGGAACGAGCTTATGAAAATAAGTGTTGAATTCCTTAGTGGGTTTTCCAAGCGTTTTCTATCTTTTGAATAAAACAAACTGTCAATGTTTGATATTATGTATGGAATTTAACATCGTTCAAATGTCTGTCGCTGCTTCGCTGGGTGGCAAGCATGCGAAACGTCGAACCCAGGCTCAATTTGACTGATTGAATTGATTATATTGGCTTTCAATAAGGCAATAAGGTTTATTGGCATAGATCTGTGATTTAAGAAAACCGCACAAGAAGTAGTCTTACCGGATCAAATCGCATGATTTGGCCACTAATCACATCGCCTTTGCGTGAGATAACCATGTTCGGAAATCGTTCGTGCAAAATGTCCATTGTGGCACGGGCTGTGTGGCACATAGCGTCTCCCTATTGATCATATCGTCCAATTCGGGCCAAAACCAATTAGATATCATCGACCGATAACGCTCGCGGTGATATCCTCTGGATGCGTTGCAATTTATTAAATCTTATGTAATTGTGATTGTCTATTATTCTACAATGGTGCTTGCTGACGAACCCTTTCATCCAGAAATGGGAGTTTGAATGCCATAGATCTGCATGTTGATTTGGTAAGATGTACTTAATCAATGACAGGCAAACTTGACAGATATCTATGTTCAACAATATGGCCGCATTGGTCAAAGTTTGTAAATCCCTATTAGAACTTTACAAAAAAAAAAGATTTAACCAAATAAATTATTTGGCAGCCTCTTTGCTGTGCACGCCCCTCCTAACCTAACCTAACCTAGTATCGTGCTAACTTTATACGATTTTTCGACATTTACAAACGTCAAAAAGGGGTGTTTACTTTTGTTTTTGCACGAACTGTTATTGTTTTAGGTGTTATTAACAAAATGTGTTCAATTAAGGAAAAGTTAGTAAACTACTTTAAAGTTAGCAACTTCGTAGTATCATACTAATACATTAACACTTCTAGTCTGTTTAAAATGTTTGCGTCAGTGTTTCTTATGTGGGTATGTAATAAAGTTAAGTGACATCTAAACTAAATGAACTAAATTAATCCCTTAAAATTTGTTAAATGACATAAACAGTAAAAATACTTAACGCTTCCACAAAAACTAATAACTAATAGGAATGTGATATTCTGCACGTTATTCCAATGGTTAACATTGTATTTGTATTTCAAGTATAACAACGTCAATGCTTCTTGAAGTAGATCACTTTTTTCATTATCCATTCGGAGAATATTTTTATACTTGTTTAGCTTAAAGATTCGCTTACCTGACTGACTGACACACAAAGTTGATTCTTTAAATGCACAAAGAAATATAATGACCGTTACAATTTGCCGTTTACATCCATCACTGCCGTCGACTTGACTTCAATCAGCTGAGTTCGCCGCTTTGTATCTAAATATAAGCTATTCACATATAAGTATGTACATATGTATGTAATACCAAAAGCAACCGTATTGGATAAGTGAATGAAATTAATTTCCTTAGTACGGTTATGTTTCCATTGTATCAAACGATTGTTGCTTTGCTGCAATTTGATTAATGTGGTTCATTTGACCACAAAGATTGTATCGAAGCGAGCATAAGCTTCCACTGTGCACAAATAACGATATTATGTACGTGCAAAAGTTGTTCGGTTTATACATTATGTCAACATTTTTGCGCTGAATAGATTACACTATCGACAGCGCTGTTATGTAACTTTATTTTGGTCTTGTAACGCGTGTGAATAAATGATTTGTCATTGAAACGGCGCTAAACCCTGATGTACTGCTTTCATTTGGAAATTAAATGTATGGGCATACTTAAAGGATTTGGGAACTTCCCGAAAATTCAAGCTATTTGTTCAAAATTGGAATAAGGTTCTTAAACTAAGGCTTCAGAAATAAGATCTTCATAATAATGATCATAACTTAAAATCTCGCTTTAAAAAAGTCTAAACGGTATTTTTTCTTTAATTTAACTATATTTGCATTTGATTTTTAAAATTTTTATATCTGTTGGGGTCAAGATAAGAAACACTTATTTTGTTACTGAAAAACTAGCTAGTAGTAGTAGTTTCACATTGCGATGTGTTGACGAGTTGACTTGTAAATTGTAAATAGCTTTTTAGTAAATTCATTCATTTATTCATAAATTTCCTCTTATTGGTCTTTAGGTATTATACCTATATTTTGTATTTCAGTTTAAAACAAAATTACGTTTTTTTTATTGATACCATAAAGTGACTTTGTAATTTGGAAATTGTTTATAGATATAACAGCATGGATTTAATTAGAGTAAAATGTGCAAACACCTAAAATTGTTCTCTGATTTCTGGAAAAGTACGAATTTATGCAGCAAAGTTTAAAAATCCTTTCATTGCTAAATTATTTTTTTAAATTATTTTTTTATATGAGAAATTTCTTTAAAATTTTCCTTGAAAAAAATTGGGATGCCAACTCTAAGTATTTAATAATATCGATTTTAGGAAATTATTTCAAAAACTAATCGTTTTTCAATGCATTAATTTTTCAAAAAATCAACAAATATTTTTTTAATATTTTTTTTAATTGAAAGGAACTTCCATTTTATTTTTTTTTAAATCGTTTGAGCCGTTAATGAGTCGAAAATAAAAAAACGGTTGTTAATATTTTTAATTTTTTTTTTAATTTCTTTTAAACGTTAGAAACGTTTTCGAGTGGTTTCGGCTGTAGGTTGAGACACAGACATACAGAAATGAAACGGAATTGCCGGACCCACTTTGTTCGTATTCCCGATAACCGTTATGTCAATTTTGATCAATTTTGAGTTCGATTTTTTTCCAAACGCAAAGATTGCCTTATATAGTACCTACATATACATATGTATGTATAACGCAAATAATAAGGTTTTTCTTGGAATAAAGCGGTTTAAGTTATTTTTAATTTTTTTAAAAAGCATCCGGTTTTCTGTTTTTGACTTAAAATTAATAACAGCTTTGAATTTTGGAAACAATAATAATACTTAATATTTTAATTTTGGGTTTGAAAATAATTTTTTAAAAAGCTTTTCAATAGAACAACTTTATTTAAAAAGAAATTTCTATGAATTTGAATTAAATTTTGTATTTTATGTATATATGTATGTAGAAAAGTAAGTCATAAAATGTTTCCCTTTGAAGAATTATTTTTATGAAAATGTTCTAAATGTTCACGTCCATCTTAAAATCTTAGAACCTTTCCAAAATTAAAATGTATGTAGATACCCAGGTACAATTGCTTCTTAATGGGGGCTCAAGAGCAAGACTTTGGACCTTTTTCTAGATTCTAATCAGCAGAGGGTCATAAATTATATTCGCAAAGCTTTTTTTCTGTAGATGTGGTCACTATAAGTAGTCATAGTATATATGTATATATATATATATGTGTATATGTATAAATATATATATGTATACATGTACACATTTACATACATATACATATATCCATATTAAATTGGTCTAGAAACATTTTGTGATGTTTTCCATTTGCCAAGAAATTAAATTGGCTCAGTGGAGTCATCTGGAACATATAATTTATTAATATACATGGAGTTACGAGTAACTACAAAGGGAACCTAAACGGTATGGTCTCAACTGTGCGTTCACCTACCACTGTCGCCAAAAGACAGATAATAGCGCAATAAGTTAACCTTCTTCGATGAGGAAGCAGTTACAGCGAATAGTATAGAAGAGGTAGCATTAGCTAATAAAAAAGCTAAATATCTCAATACACTGGGTGAACCAACCCATTCTGAAAGATTATAATCACCAAGTACCAGCGTGAGCTCTGATGCGGGTCAATAAGTCCGTGACTTTTGGAATAAAACACAGATTTTTTGATAAAAAAATAATTTTATTTTTCAACGTAGTCTCCCTTTAGCTCTATACACTTTGTCCAACGCTTCTCCAATTTTTTTATCCCTTCCAAAAAAAATGATTTGTCGAGGTCCTCAAAATAGGCCTTTGTTTGCGAGATGACTTCATCATTGGAGTCAAATCTTTTTCCACCAAGCCATTTCTTCAGGTTTGGGAACAAGAAGTAGTCGCTCGGAGCCAAATCTGGAGAATAGGGTGGATGAGGGAGCAATTCATAGCCCAATTCATAGATTTTTGCCATGGCGACTGCACATGTGTGCACCCTTGCATTGTCTTGGTGGAAAAGAACTTTTTTCTTGGCCAAATGAGGTCGATTTTTTTTTTTCAAATCGTCATTGAATCGGTCCAATAAGTTGGCATAATATTCCCCATTGATTGTTCTTCCCTTTTGAAGGTAGTCAATGTGGATTATCCCGCGTGCATCCCAAAAAACAGTCGCCATAACTTTATTGGCTGACAAACACACCTTGGCCTTCTTTGGCGCCGATTCACCCTTAGAAACCCACTGTTTTGACTGTGTTGTTTGGTCTCTGGTGTGTTGTGATGGATCCATGTTTCGTCCACGGTTACAAAACGGCGCAAAAACTCCTCCATATTGCGATTAAACAACGCCAAACCTTCCTGTGAAGTTGTTACACGATTGCGTTTGTGATCGACTGTGAGCAAACGCGGCACCCATCTTGCGGAAAGCTTTCTCATGCCCAAGTGATCATTCAAAATTGAAACCACTGAGCCATGCGAGATCCCTACGGCTTCCACAATCTCTCGCACTTTCAATCTTCGGTCGGCCAACACCATATCGTGAATTTTTTCGATTGTTTCGGGTGTAGAGTATAGTATAGTATAGTATTTATCAAGCTTAGCCTTGGTCTCGGTAATGGTTTTTTTTTGCAAGAAATAATGCTTAATAAGCACACGAAATTCACTTTTTTCCATTTTCTCCTCAAATTAGTGAGTAGTCTGATAAAAATAGCTGTCAAACACAAACTAACTGGCGCAGCAAGTTTAAATTTTGACAGGAGTCAACTGACAGATGCCTGTTGACAGGAGCAGTGTTGCTGTTTCAGTAAAGGGGTCAGAAATTCAAAAAGTCACGGACTTATTGACCCGCCCTCGTAGACACTGAGGCAAATCCTGGAAGAGACTAACGAATTTCAAGTCAAGACTCACCACCTTTCATCGACTTTAAAACCTTTCATTCCGTAGGGCGGCTTAAAATAGGAGGCCATAACGGCTCGTAGAGAGCCTAAACCTAGTGACTTACAGCTCTCAACCATTCTTTTGTGCGTGTTACTATAGTATGGTAGGTATGCAGGGGACCTACAAATGAACAGCACATCTCATGACAAGAGATACTCTTAGAGGATTTGTCAATTCCTCGCAAGAGGAAAACCCTGAAAAACTTTTTTACAGCGGCTGAGAACCGAACCGAAGACCTTCTGCATGACGGTTCAATCAAGGGGTAGTAGGCGGTTTGATTAATGAGAATCCTGAAATAACTGACCCAGCTGTGTCACGTGACATTACGCGGAGCCACCTCTCCAAATATTAGGAAATTGCAACGGGAATCAACACTATCGGTCATTTCCAAAGTTCAATAAAAATCTCTTTCACAGTCTTTATAAAAATGAAGTAATTACGTAAGACAGGAAAAAGTACTAAGCCCGCAGTATAAATATGTCCTAGAACTTACTAGAAAAATTCATCTGGAAAACTACGTATGTATGTAGTTAGTATACATTACATTTTACACTACTCCGTAGATAAATCTACGAAATAGAGACAGAAAAGCACTGGGAACTGAGGCCATCGGCTTTAGACAATACAACAGAGAGAGACACAAAGAAAGAAAGAACAACAGAAGAAACACAGGTCAACAGCACACGGTTGGTATTTGAACGGTCCCCCATCCAAGTACTAACCGCGCGCAATGATGCTTGATTTCGCTAATCGATGGGAAGCGATGCTTTCATCAAAGCCAAGGGCGTTGACAATAGTTACTATACCTTAAATTAAGTAAGTATTATTATCAACTAAAAGAATTGGCGCGAAATTTTAAACAGCCTATTTTTAAGGTGTCAGTATGATAGATACCACTTAACAATTTGGTATCTTTAAATAAGTTTACTAATTCATTCTTAATTTTAAACATTTTCTAACTAGTATCGGCGTACTATTTAAAACAATGACAGTTCGTGCAAAAACCTAAGTAAATTGACCTTTTTTGACATTTTTAAATATAAATAAAATCGTACCAAATTCGAATAAAATTTTACGCCTTTAACTTTAATGAAAAGATATATAAACAATGATGCTACTAATTTAAAATTTACAAAATCGTCATTTTAACCAAGTATCAAATTAAAACAGTTTTAACATCGGAATAATTCGACTAAAATATTGCGCTATTACTTTGTTTTATATCCGTTCATATAGGTACACTCACAGGCACAATTATCCGATCACATGCAACATCCTGTCACCCCGACTATTCACTATGATTTATTTGCTGATTTGTTTTTTGTTTAAGGGATATTTTCGCAAAAAAACAAAACACTAAAACCCTTTTTTCGCCCCATAAAATTATGTCATCGAAGCGTTTTTTGCACTTTGAGCGTTTTTTTTTTAATTGTTTCAGTTACTTAAACTTGACTACATATCTTGTTCTTTTGTACCAAAGTAAATAAATATCGGTAAATTTGGGTTTATAATCGTAATTTATTATTTGTGACTCTACTAGATGTACCTGGTGTAGCTGGGGCAGTGGCTTTAACTGATGTTGGGTGAAGCCATCTTCGCATTGCTCGTACCCTTGTTGTACCTAAATCTACGATTTGGGGATGCCATCAGATGATTTCGGGAAACTGGCTCATACACCAGGAGGCCAGGTCAAGGTCATCATCGATGCAATGCGCTTTGTCATCAGCAACATACTAAGAAATTGGTTTTGCACCGCTACTGAAGCTCGTACACGTCACTTAGAGGTGGGGAATGTTAGTGTGAGTGAACGCACCACCAGAAGAAGGCTGGCAGAATTGAATATTAAAGCTTTCCGACTAGCGCGCGCCCCTGTTTCTTCGTTTTGTGCGAGAATATGTTAACTGGACTGCAGAGGAATGGACGGACGTCCTATTCTCAAACGAAAGCAAATAGGTCTGCTCCGCATGAGGGTCTATAATGGTTGATGGAGGCATCAGTTATTAAGCTCGCACGGACCTTGTTGTGTTCGATACAGGCAGTGTGAACGCGTTTTGCAAGGCAATGTGATGGCTTTCGCACCATTTATTGGTGACGACTTTCGGTTAATGCATGACAACGCACGCTGTCAAAGCGCAAAGCCGCAAATTCTGTAGCTTACTACCTAAATGAGGTCGGGATTCCAGTTTTGCCATGGCCTCAGGCCAGATCGCAAATCTATCGAACATATTTGGGACAACCTCACAAGACGTGCCCGAGCAGAACACATGCCCCTAACACTCTAGGAGAGCTTAAGACAGCTGCAATAGAGCAGTGGCACAATATCCCTCAGTCGGTTATCATCATTGGCGGATTGTCAAACCGGCTCGACGAAGTAATTAAAGCCGGCAGCGCAAACACCTATTATTAAAAATTTTGTTTATCAATAATTTTACCACATTCTTAACAACAAAAGATAACATCTTTTTCAGTATATTTTTCAAAGACTTGTTTTTTGTGTTGATTCTTTAATGAATGTGGTTTTTTCAGAATTTTTGTTTTGAAACAAAAAATAATATGTTAAAAATAAAATTCCTTCCGCTCAATGAAAACGAAATTGATTCAAATTAAAAACATGTGTAATGGGTGTATCTTAAAATAAAACAAACCACGGAAAACTGTAAACAAATTTTTTTCTTTGTTTAGTAACTTTTCAAATTATTCACTCAACAAAATATGAATGGTTAAGTTCGAACGCCAAGTGCTCAAAAAAAAATTAACAAAACCAATCAGTTTAATAGATGAAAGTTATATTATGTGTTTTCTGCTCATTAACCCTGAAGGTTAAGTTAACATTTTAAACATTCCCATAAATTGTCTTAGGCCAAAAACAAACAAAAATAGACCAAGGTGTAACAACAACTGAGCTCTTGCAACAAGAAAAAAAAATAATAAACAAAAATTCTCATCGAAGACTTCCACCGGAGAACACCGAAAATTACTGGTGCATAACATTGCTTACACCAAAACTAGGTTACGAGCCAATTCATGGAAATATTATATTAAATAAATGTTGGTTTTAGATTCTTATCCCACATTTGACATGGTGATGAAACGAAAAAATTATCAAAATATTATTCGTCTAAATCGAGTACCTACATATAAACATTTTGTATTAACAAGGCCAGTTTTCGACTGTATCACTATTGCTTTTACTATTTAGATGTGATGTACGTATACAGTAGAACAAAAAACTGCAATACTAGAATTAAATAAACAAGAACAGTTAATTCATTATTGACATTTTGAGGCCGATCTTAAAGATACTTAGATCTGCCTTTTAATTACATAAAGTATTTCTAGGTTGGTTTTTGCGTGCAAATAAAGTTTTGAAGCTCATAGCCCTATTCCTGAAGCTGTTTTCTATTTTCGTGACCCGTTTTTAATTACCTTAAGAAATACATACATACATGTATACGGGATTGAAGCTTGCAAAAATCTAAAAACATATAACGGGATAAACGCCTGGAGAAGGGTGTAAACACACCCGAAACGTTGCAACTCTATTGATTATTGTTCAATATTAAATATTGACCTGAAGCCCACTTAAGGGCATAATTATCTATCCCAGAAGGTATAAAAAGGTACAACTATGAAATAAATAGATTTGGTTGAACAACAGTTCGTGAAGAACCAGTGATTTACAATTTTCAACCATTCATATTTTCGTATTGCTGGCAGGAATGGAGGCGATCTTTAATTTTCTGCCCAGTCTGAACGGCTAGAGTAATGTCGTTTTTATTTGGCAATCCGGAATCTCTCTCCGATCCGGAATCCCAATTGAACACTTTTGTTTGCTTCTGATGATTCCGAAGTTTTGTTTGATTGTATATGTGAAACTTCAAATGCGTACAATTATCAAAATCAAGAAAAAAGTTTGTTGAAAGCAGGGTTGACCGAATTGTCACTTTTTAGAAATAACTACATTTGTTACGTCTGCTACGTATTTGATGTAGTTAATGTAGTTAAATGTAGTTAATTGTAGTTAATGTAAGAAATTGTAGCATTGCTGTCAATTAACTGTCAGTTATGCATTTGAAATTTGAATTTTTAAATTATTTAAGTTATTCCTACAATTATTCCTACAATTCTTCATCCTTATGGTAAATGAAACTATTTTTTTACAAACCTTCATTAGATTATAAAAGTGCAAAAATGTTTTTTTTTTTCCTTTATTATATTGAGTTTTTATGCATTAACTACATACATATGTAGCAGACGTAACAAATTGTAGTAAATTAGGCATGTAGTTTCTTCAATAAACTACGCGTAGTTAAATACTACATTTATATGCAGTATCGAAAGATCGAGTTGGATTAGGGTCGGATTTTCGACCCACATTTCTACTCGACACCACTGAGCGATTGGGATCGAGTCGAGCGAAGCTCATTTCAACTCAATACACGTATATAAAGGTTCGAAGCGAGCTTCAAGCTCATTTCAACACCTCATATAAACGTAGTAAATCATGTAGAAAATGTAGTGTAGTTAATTCGGCCAACCCTGGTTCGCACAGTTTGAATACCAAAAATCACAGCTGTTGAGGTTGACGTTTAAGTATATGAATGTGTGAATGCTTCCGGTTTTGCTTCTGATTTCAAATCCAGAAGCAAATTTTTCTTCTTTTCAGAATCAGAACTGTCATTTTTTCCCAATTGAACACTTTCAGAAGAGTCCGGAAGGCTTCCGGATTGCCAAATAAAAACGACATAAGACGAACTCTTTGTTATATTTTCAAAATTTTGTTTAACCGTAAAATATAGGTTAGCATTTAATTAACTCAGTTCAAAATGAAGTGCTATTTTTTCTTTTTAATGAATTAAAAATAAATTATTTTTTTTGCAAATCTTAACATAAAGCTAATACAAACTTGCTCTTGAGAAGGAACAAATACTGCCGAAACACCTTCAGGAAAACCTAATGTAACCTAGTACGAGTATTTTCAGTGTCAAAACCACAATAAACAAAAACTACTTATTCAAAATAGCTTTTTTGGCCTTTAGTCCGCGAAAATTGGCGTTTCGTCCCGGTGATCTCACATGGACTCATCAGTTGACTGTGAGGACCTTGTCAATAAGCAATTTTTGTTAAATTCAGTTCATCTAACATCGATTTTTTTGACAAATATCCAATGTGAACTATACCCAATCGCCGGGACTAAACGCCAATTTTTGTGGACTAACGGCCAAAAAAGTTATTTTGAATCAATAATTCAACAAGTCCAATAATAGTCTTCTACTTGGCTGATTTATTTCAGTAGTAGGATTATAAAAACCTTTATATAAAAACTGTAATTAAAATAAAATAATAAATCATCTTAAGATCCATCTTACTTTTCACCTTAAGCCTACTAGTTAATTTCATGTTAAGAATATTTTTAAAATGAAAATTTAACGAAAAAGAATATTCCGACTCTGGGATATATGTGTGTTGTACCACTGTATATGACGACGTCAAAGTTCCTATAAACGAATATCAAGCTCATAGAGCGTTGCAATTTTCAATGTCAAATCTACTTTATAGACATGGAAGCCTTCTACGTTACCTATTGTATAATCCAGTTGAATCCGTCATTTTTTTTTTGATTAATGTTTTGAAAAACTGTTGTGACGGTCGTTTACCCTATAAGTCATAGAAGTTTAATGTACTGTGCATTAAGCATTTGTATGTACGAGTACCTATTTAAAAGGCAGACTTTAAGTGAAAAAGGAAACCCGGTAACTGTAGAAAAGGCAAATGAATTAGCCTGAACGGAATTTCAAATCGAAATTATATTCAAATCGAACGTCAAGACTTAACTTTATACTTGGCTTGAAGAGAGTCTTGAGTAATAATACGAGTATGTCTAAATAGAATAGGTAAGGTATACTTATAGTTTGTTTTTATTGATGTGGATGGGATTAGCTCATTAATCGGTTTCAATAGTTTTGAAGTTGCCATTGAAAAGTTATCTCATCAATATTAGTGCCTTTTTAAAGAGGAAGTAATTTGTTAACCAAATTTCATACGAAAAAAAAAAAACAATAAATCTGCCAACAAAACGGTATATTGGATTAATTTTATAACATAGTGTTTAATCTGAAATGAAACAGAACTACAGTAGAATCATTCACTTCTTTTTTCCCAAGCAAAGCTAACTCTAAATAGCCAGTTACATTCATCCCCTCAACCATTTCACCCATGACACCCGTTTCGCTAAGAATGCTAATCTACAAGAGAAGAATACGCAGACGTTTATGGGTTGTGCAATGGAAATTCAAGAAGAGCACCACGAATATACCAGAAACTTTATCCTAACAGACGACTTCCTTTCCGAAATGTTTTTGGAAATACCTTTCGAGAAACTGGATCAGTTTCAGTGTCAATAGGTGGGCAAGTGTAATTGGAAATAATTTAATCGGGCCTTTCAAATTACCATCTCGACTCAATTCTACTAACTATCTGCAGTTTTTACAAAATAATCTACCAGACCTATTCGAGGATATTCCACTGCTTCAACTAGCTTCATATATTTCCAACAAGATGGTGCTCCGACCCACAATGGTCGTGAAGTAAAGGATTGGCTGGATGAAGAATAAGGTGATCGATGGATAGGTAGAAATGGACCAATTCACTGGCATGCAAGGTCTCCGGATCTCACTGTACATTCAAAACGCAGGAGGGCACTTTGAGCACTTATTATGACTGTATTTGTGTGTACATAAAATAAAAACTTACTTAAAACTACACAAATTATTGTTTTATTCAAACCCATTACACCTCAGGGCAAAAAATCATTTTTTTTTTATTTTACCTGTTTTAGATTTTTTCAAGTATCATAAAATGTATTGGTTTTTGAGTGCACTTATTAATTAGTTTTTTTTTTATTATTGTTTTGTTCATCAGGCAAAAAAAAAGAAAACTTTATGTTTATTACGCATTTTTTGAAAAAAAATTGACTTCAAAGTCAAAATTTTGTTCGGGCAAGAAAAGTTGAATACCATTTAAAATTGAATATCTGGCAACTCTAAAAATATATCAGCTCAATTTAAATGTAGTTTTAAAGGTTAGTATTTCTTCTAAAAAAAAAGTCCAAAATGAGGTCCCTACTACTAGTACTGACAGAGAAATTAACCATAACATGGGTCAGGGTACATCAAAGTTAGCCTTTTTTTAAATCGTCAAAAAGTGATGTCAAATTTGAAAATCAGACTTTACTGTTGAATAATTTTTTTCTTAGAATATGACCAAGAATCATACCCCAAAGTATGGCACACGAATTACCGGACACCCTGTATTAAGTTACGAAACAAGTAAAAAGAACATGTAGCCGGTTTTATCCAAAAATGAGGAATTTTGAGCCAACTTATAAAAAAAAAACACTTTTAGGGACTCAATGATAGATATATTACATTTTTATCTTTTTCACTAAGTTTTTCGTATAATTTTTCTTAAATATACTTAGTTCCACAGATATCGCATTCAGAGGAACAAACAGTTAAAAATAAGTTTTGTTCATTGTTGGGACCCATTTATACGTTCAACTTCAATTAAATTTGTATGAACTATGTATATTATATACAAACGAAATATGCATATATATATACACATGTATATATACACAGCACAGCAACTATCTACCGTCAATAGTTTTATCTATCGATTGGATTTTCGAGGAAGAATAGAAAAAGTGATAATCAGCGCTGCCGAACTTACTCCCATAGTAGTATTTTACTCCTTTCGTGGAGTCAATGCTCCTATACTCCCCATGTTATAAAAATACTCCCCAAAATTAAAAATAAAACAAAACTGCAACAAACCAACTTAAAGCAAACATATTGTTTTTTCGACAAATTGCACATCTCTGTTCTTTTTTCCATACAAGATCGCATATCGTTGAACTTGCAAACATCCCTGGATAACAAGATAAAAAGACAGAGATAATAAATATTGTTTCCTCTTTTTAATTTATCAAGTGCGAGCGAGATAGTTAAATCGGACTTCGTTCAATAAATTGACCGTTTCTAAAAAAATACAAATTGATCGTTACAAAGCAAAACAGTACAGATGAAAGTTATTTCGCAGTTTTTCAGACGAACATTTTGTTAAAAAAAGAAATATCAACTTACTCTAGAGAATTGATTGATTGATTGATTAAACATTTTATTTCTTAAAATCCAAATAAGTACATTATTTATAAAAAGAAAGAAAGAAATAAGTGACAAAAGTATTTTTATAAAAATAGAGTTATTGTCACTCTTAGTAGAATGATTTAACATGTATTATTTTAAATGGGTGGGGTGACCCTTAAAAAAGAAAGTTAAAATATCATTAAATAAATAATGCATACAAAAATTAAATTGAATTAAGTTAAACACTTATTTCATGAAAACATCAGGTAAAACCATTTTTACAAAAAATTCGATACTCTAATTATTAAGACTAAGGAGCCAGTTTTTAACTTGTTTCATAAATAGAAAATAAACAGTTTGCATCCTGATAGAATTAGGGAGTCTATTAAATATTCGACATGAGGAAATATTATAAAAATTTCGAAATGCGGTTGTTCGAAACACCGGTATAGACACTTGGTTCAAAAAATGACCACGTAAACTATAACTATCAATTAATCTAAAATTAAGATTACCTGATCTTTTAAAGAAAATTTTTAGAACCTTATGGCAATACATATGTCGCACTGGAAGAATTTTCAAATCCCTAAATAGTGGAAAACTAGGGTACAAACGAGGCTTACCACATATTTTCTTCAGAACAGTTTTTTGTAAAACTAAAATAGGTTGTATTTTGTTGTTATAGGAACCTCCTCAACAAGAAATTCCATATTCTAGTTTGGAATAAAAAACGCCATAGTAAATTTTAAGAAGCAGTTTAGAAGAGCAAGCTTTACGCAAAAAGAAGAAATTACTAAGAGTGCACCGAAAATACTGTTTAAGATTTTCTGTGTGGTTCTAAAAACTTATTCTAGAATCAATAATCAATCCCAAATACTTGAATTCATTTACTCTTTCTATTTAAAAACATTTATCACTACAGCTCGTAGAATCAGTAAAGTTTGTAGAAGTATCCATAGGACTACATGTACAGTTAAAAAGTTTCAATTTTTGACACTCAGTAGCATAGAAAAAGAGATCAGCATCAACAATCTTTTGGCCAGACAAACTCAAAAACATTACCTTAGTTTTAGAACTTATTATCAGTTTGTGCTCTGCAAACCAGATTCTTAGGCTAGGCGCGCACATTCAATTTTTAGTTTCGCAACTGTTTAGTTGCTAAAATGAAACATATGGGCTTATATGGGACACCGCGCACTTAGAGCAACTCGATTTTCGAAACTAAAAAGTTTGTGTTTTGACACAAACTAAACGATTGCCTTCGCAACAGTTGAGCTGTTTTCTATAAGAGCAAGAGAGAAAAGACTGTGAGCGTGAGGAAAGAGTTGCCAATGCGCGATTCTCTTTCAACTGGTGATTAAACTATTTGATTTCGATCACAGTTGCCAGTGCGCGACTAGCCTTAACCAGCTGAGATCCCAATTTATATCAGATATAAGATTAAGATGACTATCTGTACCATGTGAAAAACCCACATCATCTGCAAAAGCTGTCAAAGAACCCCTAAATGGCAATCTTAATAAAGAATTGATATATACCAAAAAAAGTATTGGTCCCAAAGCCGAACCTTGTGGCACTCCCAAATCGAATGTCTTTGTATCACTCCTAATACCATCGAATTTCACTCTTTGGGTTCTTACAAGTTTGCTTATCAAAATTGCGTGTTTAACCATGTCAAAGGCTTTTGATATGTCAACAAATAACGCGGCTGTATTCTCTTTCTTATCAAGGCTTACAAATATTTGAGAACAGAAATGTAACAAGGCATCTTCGGTTGATTTATTACTTTGAAAACCAAACTGAACATCACTGAAAAATTTCATTCTCGTTAAAAAGCTCACCATTCTATTTTTTACAGCTTTTTCAAAAATCTTACTAATCGAAGGCAGGAGAGATAGTGGATGAGTCCGAAGTTGAGAAGCTTGATAATGAATGGCGTATTTTAAGAAACCAGTCATTGGTTTCAAAGAATTTAGAATTTTCCTAATTTTATAGGAATGTATGTACTATTAAAAACGGATTAAATGAATTCATGTTTCCTCATGTACGTTAATTTATTGGAACAATTATTGCTCTTCCGCATAGCAATGCAACACCAGAGAGACAATTTTCTGATGCTAGCCTTATAAAGACAATAAGCGGAATTGCCTGCATGTGGAAACAGTAAATACCATACTTACTGCCAAAGAGCTTTTGAACGGCAATTTTGCAGAAAAGTGAGAGCCATCAAAAGACTTGATCGAAAAATACAAAAAACATATTTAAGTTTTAATTTTGACTTTTGTTTTTCTTTTGTCAAATTCTTGTTTAAATAAACAAAATACAAAATTTAATATTAATATTAATAATACAGTATATATCTACATAGTTTAAGTTAGAGTTAATTTATTATTAACTCTCTGTTTGTTAATGTTGAACAAACCCAAATTTTATTGTACTAATAGATATACGATTGCTGCACCACCTCACAAATTAATTTATCACTATATTAACGATAATAATGTGTTACAATTTGACGACACTATGATAACTTGTAACTTAATTTCCTTTTACATTTCTTCTTCTTGAATTAACCTTAATAAAGATAAGTCACTTTGAATATATATAAAGAGTAATCTTCTTTTATTTCGACCATCATACTTTAGGAGTATAATTTTCAACAATTAAAAAACACAAATATTGAAGTTCCTATTTTTATTATAAATGAATTAAAAAAATTTAATTTATAGAAAACATTTCTGTGTTTTTTTCATTGAACTATTAATTTTCTTGATATTTTGGCGATACTCCTCAACTATCGTAAATACTCCCCAAAAATACAAAAAATACTCCTCTGGAAATTTTTAAAACGGCAGCACTGGTGATAATATGTTTACCTGGGTGTAATATCTACGAATCTATTACTTTTCTATGTGTAGTACTTCCTTCTTATAATTCTTACTAGAAAAGATAAAATAATTTAAACAAGAAATACATAACGCCTGAACTTAAAAAAATAAAATGCACGACTGGATCGCACGAACTTGCTCTTATGTAAAAGTACTTTGGAATTTAAGATACATTTTATAAATATAAAACATGGATTTAATGAGATAATAATGTTCAAATGCATAAAATTGCCGTCTGGTTTCCGGAAAAGTATGAATTTATGCAAATAAACCTTAAAAAATCGTTTTATTATTAAATAAATTTTTTATATAAGAAATTTTTCTAAAATTTTTCAAGAAAAAAATGTGGGATGCGAAGTTTAAGTATTAAATAATATTGGTTTTAGGAAATAATTTCAAAAAATAATCGTTCATAGGTTTTGAAGATATTGATTTAAATTTTTTTTTTTTTTTTTTTAAAACCCAATAAATATTTTTTCGAATATTTTTATATACAATATTATTTTAAACTTAAGGGGACTCCTGCTAAAAATTTTGGGATAAAATCCTTAGAGCCGTTAATGAGAAAGTCGAAAATTAAAAAAACGGGTCTATGGCAGGTATACCCCTAATAACATTTTGGCCCAAAAATTTTTTTGACCAAAATGTAGTCCATGTTCATAATATCAAACTTAATTTTTTTTATCAAAATCGTTAGAGCCGTTTTCGAGATAAATAAGATTTTGCATTACGGGTGTATGGGGGGTACCCTTAGTTTTGGAGCTAAAAAAAAAATTTCAATTTCTCCTCTAGGGAATCACCGAAGACTCTTAACTACCGAGATTGAAAGAAATAGGTCCAGTGGTTTAGGCTGTAGTGAGAGGTACAGACATACAGACACACTGAAACATGTTTTTTGTGTACTAAATTTTACTTAAAATTTTTATAAAAAAAATTGATATGCAAATTATTAGTATTTAATAAAATACATTTTAAAACGTAATTTAAAAATTTAATCGTGTATGGGTTTTCAAGATATTGAATTTTAAAAAAAAAATTGTATTATTTTTTAAAAAATCCAAAAACCATTTTTTCGAAAAAATTTTTAGTTTATATTTTTTAAAATGCAAAGCAGCTCCTGCACAAAAATTTTGGTTAAAATTGTTAGAGCCGTTGGTGAGAAATTCGAAAATCAAAAAAACCGTTCTATGACAGGTACCCCTAATAACATTTCCTCCCCAATTTTTTTTGACCAAAATATAGTCCATGTCCATAATATCACACCTAATTTGTTTTATCAAAATCGTTAGAGCCGATTTCGAGATAAATAAGATTTTGCATTACGGGTGTATGGGGGGTACCCTTAGTTTTGGAGCTAAAAAAAAAATTTCAATTTTTCCTCTAGGGAATCACCGAAGACTCTTAACTACCGAGATTGAAAGGAATAGGTTCAGTGGTTTAGGCTGTAGTGAGAGGTACAGACATACAGACACACCGAAACATGTTTTTTGTGTACTAAATTTTACTTAAAATTTTTATAAAAAAAATTGATATGCAAATTATTAGTATTTAACAAAATACATTTTAAAACGTAATTTAAAAATTTAATCGTGTATGGGTTTTCAAGATATTAAATTTTCAAAAAAAAAATTGTATTATTTTTTTAAAAATCCAAAAACTATTTTTTCGAAAAAAATTTTAGTTTATATTTTTTCAAATGCAAATCAGCTCCTGCATAAAAATTTTGGTTAAAATCGTTAGAGCTGTTGGTGAGAAATTCGAAAATCAAAAAAACCGTTCTATGACAGGTACCCCTAATAACATTTCCCCCCCAATTTTTTTTTGACCAAAATATAGTCCATGTCCATAATATCACACCTAATTTGTTTTATCAAAATCGTTAGAGCCGATTTCGAGATAAATAAGATTTTGCATTACGGGTGTATGGGGGGTACCCTTAGTTTTGGAGCTAAACAAAAAATTTCAATTTTTCCTCTAGGGAATCACCGAAGACCCTTAACTACGGAGTTTAAAGAAAATACCTCCGGTAGTTTAGGCTGTAGTTCGAGGTACAGACATACAGACATACAGACATACAGACAGACAGACGGAATTGTCGGACCCACTTTTTTCGTCTTCGCTATCATCGTAATGTCAACTTTGATCAAAATCTCGAGTTCGATTTTTTTTCCAAATGCAGAACTTGCCCTATAGTACCTATATCGCAAGTAAAAACTAAAAGAGAAAAGATTAATCAATTAATATCTATCAATAAGCACACCATTAAAAAAAATCCATTAAGATGGTGTAATTATGTATCTAGATACTGTTTGTATATGTACATAAATGTGTCCCACTAGGTCTAAAACGTCAATTATTATTTAGATATCAAATTGAGTATTTTATGATATGAGACCTCGACAACCGGTATTAGAATTCAATTACATACATGCATATATACATGTTACGGTAATATCCTCGTATGGCATCATTTGTCAAAGTATAAATACCGCTTCGAAGCCTCATTGCACCATCGATATCTATACTGACCTGAAGCTCGTAACTCGTATGGCTATTGCATATAAATAATGTTTTACAGTAAATGCAAATGCAAATTAATAAATCTGCCAAAGCAATACTTGCAGCATTCCACATTTAGCTGCACCACTGTGTCGTTGTGGTCATGTCAGTCGTTTCACTCATCCAGTAGCAACAACTAGGTCAACTTCAAAATTTTCCTAACAGGCTGCTGGAGTGATGGTGTTTTGAGGCAGCTTGGATAGTTTCGTTTCAATTCGTATCTACACCAACCGACCGGCTAAACGACGATGACGACGACGCACGGGTCCAGCAGCACCAAAGAACGAATAAATGTATCCGCCAGATATAATTTGAAAAAAAAAAAAATTATTTACAAAGCAGGTGCAGCATACCAGACTACATCGGTATGGTGGAAATACTGCATTCTTTCATTGGTCGCGTCAGGTTATTCGCATTGGAATGCTGAGAAAGTGAAATTTGTTGGTCCACAATTATTTGCTTTTTTTATTTTTTTATTTTTGCTATTTTAGTCGGTAAAATTCACCGATGCATGAAGCTATTATAAAAAAAAGAACAAGAGAATCAAAACAACTTTTAACTTTGGATATTGTGGGATTCAAATCTCTGCGTATGCATGCATTGCGCCAACATCGAGCTAACTTTGTTTATCACTCATTCAATTCATGGAGAGTGGGAATTTAATTTTTCCTGACTTAAAACTGGCACAAAAGTGTTTTACATTAAGATTAACCTACTACTGCCAATCTGCCAACCATAACTTAAAAGCTTAAATAGAGTTTTCTTAGTTATATATTCCATTTTAATTTAAAAAGGGAAACAAAGCAGTGCATTGGTCTGTTAAAGCAATTAGCATTGAGTTTCGAATTGTGTGTGTCGATTGTCGGTGTGCCAATAAGTGCTACAAATACATAATTATTCTTCACGACCTTCCAGCATTTCAAAAATCGTAGAAGTATGTAGATAACACAATTCCCACTTTGTTTTCGTTCCAAAACCCATTTCTATACAGAAATATTATGCTTACTAAGTTTATTTCTGGAAACGTCTCAATTCTTCACTCAACAACGCCCTTAAAACAAAGGATATAATATGCAGTACCTAAAATCTTCTGAATTCAACCTGTTTATGGCCGCCATTTGTACCTGTTTTCAATCATATTTGCGCGGCATAGGGGAAGCCGATAGGAAAGAAATTTATAACTCATGAAAATCCACCGGCGGCGCATAAGTGTAATGATAATAAGTACTCGTAATTCATATAGCTGAAATTTTAAAGAATTTTCGCATTTGATGGTATGAACAAAAATTTAGATCCAATAACTTCAGAATTTGACGGTCATAATATTCAGTATTTTATGGTTATCATTGCTCTTTAATTGTATAGTAAATATTGGAATATCATTTTTCTAAGAAAAATGTTCTTTAAGATATTCTTTGCCAATAGATTTTCAGCAAGTCTTGATAAACCCTTAGGCAATTCAAAGTAACATGTCCAGAAACACCTGCGAGTTACTAAGGAATTGAATTTACCAAAATCAATTCGATTCAATTATATACTGTATTTGCATCGACATCTCCTATTAAATCCACTCCAGTTTACCACGCTCGCCGTTGGTAAAACATAATATTATAAGGATAGTTAGTTGTAACCCCTTTAGAGTGTTGTAATTATAGAAACAAAACAAAATAATAATAAATAACCCAAGATCTCGAAGGATGTTATGATTAAAGTTTAAAATCAAGTTCGAACTATAGCTCTTTTGTTTCATTCTATAAATAAAATTATAATCATAAAAGAACTGATAGTCTTACCTCAATCCACTTGCCCAAGAACTCTGCAGTTATTATAGTTAACGCGAAATGTACAATCAACTATTCCAGCACCGTTAGCGTATACATTTTGCAAACGACATGAAAAAATACCGTTTCACCATACAATAACTTCATTTATTCACGTTCAAATACATTTTAAATGTGTGTCTTTTACTTGGTCTGATCAGGCCAACCTCTTATTTACCAACGATGAAGGTTTAACATTCGAATAGATACCGTCATGCTTCTTTTTACGCATGATTTAATTAAAACAGGTCGCCGACGTGATCGTCGTCGTGTTCGTGCTTTGTCGTTGTCATCGGTCAGCTTCTATCGTCGTCGTGGTCATCTATAGTCGCGTGGACTTAACTTTAAACTATAATAAAGTTTTATTTGACAAGCCCATTGGGAGCAAATTGATTGCAATGAACGTATCCGTCCTAAGAGTCGCAATGATGGTGATTTAATCAAATTACCAGGTTACATTCAAGTATGTAGGCTGTAGGGCTCTCTCTGTTCCAATTTTTTCTTAGGTTCTCATTTGTATGTTTAATTTTCCAACTAAGTTATTACCTGGAAAGCATTAAGTTAACCCAACAAAGAATATTTACAGTTTAATTTGTCATTGAACTCAAGAGTTCCGACTCGGTTGATAGATAGGTATGAGGAGTAAAGTTTTTATTTTTCATGTGGTTTTACAAAACAAGGAACTATGGTTATAAAACAAGTGGTCGTAAAAGTGCTTAAACACTTTTATACATAAAGACTTCTAGTTACACCACGTAGTAGTCTATCTAAACTGTTAGGGAATGCTTGCTAATTAATGTTATCGATAATTTTTGTATACATTTTCTGATAGCTATGCTTAAATCATATACATATACATACTTACATTATTTAGAAAGGAATACTTAGCTTGAAATATGTTTTCAACGTTTCTGAACAGCAACTTTGATTCGCTCCAAGGGAGGTGGTTTTTTCCTTAAGACATGCTCTTACTCTGGGAAAAATTAAAAGAGGGGTTTTTTACTAGTTTAACTCTTTCCTCGCACACTCTGTGTTTCTTTCCTTTCGCGCACTAGTTCTTCTTCATTCGTTAAATTCTCACAAATAGTTGTTCGCGTTCAGTTACAAAGCTTATAATTCGTTTTAAGAAAGTGTTTTTATTTTAATATTTTATTTTATTCGCAAATGAGTTGAACTTTTTTCCATTTACGATTGAGTTGCGTAATTTTATAAAGATATTTTACAAAGTCCTTAGCTGTAAATAAAAACAAAATATATACAAAATCATCAATGCCGTTCTATTTTGAGAATCAATTTTTGGAGAAAGTAAGATTATTGTACTTGATATTTCAAAGGCATTTGATAGAGTTTGGCATCAAGCTCTCTTATCAAAAATGCATACATTATTACCTTTCGTACCGTTCACTGCAAGAAGTAGTGGACGGTTTCAAATCACAAAATAAACGCTGGTGTGCCCCAGGGCTCCGATTTGTCTCCAACACTCTTCTTTATGTTCATAAATGATCTTTTGTCTGAAACTTCTAATCCACTAAATTTTTTCGTTGATGACAGTGCCCTCAGCTTTTCAGATTCACATCCTTGTCCTTCGGATGTAGACTTCAAATGGCAGCGTATGATAAGCTCATTAAATTCTGATCTTGACAGCATTGTCCAATGGGGAATCAAAAGCCGTGTAAAATGTAATGCTTCGAAAACTCAATGCTGTTTACTGTCGCAAAAGCATGACCCTCCGTCAAGACCATCTTTTGTAGAGTGATCACATATTGGACATCGCAAAAAATGCTGCTAAGTGTTTAGGTTTTCTCCGCCGAAGCAAGAAGTTTTTTACCCCATCTGATCTTGTTGTAATATAAGCCTTTAAGCCTTTATTCTTCCGAAACTCTAAGACAATTCTCATATCTGGGTAGGTGCTCCTCAAAACCCACTTGGGTCTCTTCAAAAGAGAGCTATAAAAATGATAGGCGATCGTTGCCTAACTGAAACATTTGTATCTCTAGAGCACCGCCACGCCGCAATGTTTCATATCTATCATTATTTTACCGCTATTTTCATAAAGAGTGTTCTAGTGAAGTAGCCAGTTGCATTCCTCCCCTCAAACAATTGAACCGTAATACTCGTACCTATAGGAATGCTCATTAGCCCAATTTCGGACGTACTGTCAAGTACAGAGATTCTTTTTTTAGCCATACTACACGAATGTGGAATGATTTACCCGGCTCAATATTTCCCACTCATTGCAATGTACAGACATTCATCTCCTTTCTAATTCTATCCTACTTTCCTAATTGCTCGCACTGTGTTTAACATTATAAGGGTATTCATAACCCCTTGAATGCGCGTATAATATAAAAAATAAAATGATTTCAAACATTTAAAAACAAATTTAAGAGTTTAAAACAATACATTTGAAAAATTGCCAAACGTTTTCTAAACATTGAATTTGAAAAAAAAACTGGTAGTATTCGGTTTAATTGAAGGAAATTAAAAACAACCTTTTACTTTTGTTGTTGTTACGGTAAGACTGAGAAATATAAGTAAAGTTATATAAATATGATTAACACACATATAGCTAGTTTGTAGTGTTCGTTGGATTTATCAACTTTTTCAACCTTTAACACACTTCCCATTTTCTTCTATAAAATTCAATATTACTCGTTTGGATGAACATATGTACATTATCTACAAGATAATTCTAAATAAAAAAAACTAATAAAGCAAGAAAAACGTACATAAGATATTTACATTTTTGTTTCTTTAGCTCATCTTTTAAGTAATCAACCATTATTGTCAAGTAGATAATCAGAAAATAGATGTTCATTGTGATTTAATAAATTTGTGTAGTATTTTGTATTCAGCTTAATTTAAGAAGCAATTTTTTTCAAAAAGTATTAAACTTAATACATGTGTAGGCAGGGCCGGACAAGCTAAACGTGCAAGCTGTGCAAATGCGCAGGGCGCTGAACTCAAGAGGCGCCTTGGGCACGCGTTAAAAAAGCCACTACTTCATAACCACATTTCTTTTTATAGCTCACTCCAATATTGGTATTTATTATATAACTAACAGCTAATTCTGAATTTAAAGAGAGATATACATAGATACATATATAGATACTTTTCCAAAAATAAGTCGATGTTTAATTTCCTATACACACCCCCATTCCCACAGTAAAAAAAAACTACATCACAAAATCTTTACAAAGTGCACAATTTTGTTCGCTTAACAACAGATACCTACATATTTGCTATTTTTCTCTTTATCAATCTACTGTTACGTTATTCTTCACACTCACCGTCGCTTGTATGAGTGAAGGCATTTATTTTATTTTGATATCCCTCTCCTATGCAGTGTAACATAAAACAGAATTTCAACAGCAAATACAGCCAATTAACAGTTTGCAAGTTGTTAACTACTCGTAACATGCGCACGATGCCAATTCTTCTATATGAAATCGAAGTCAGCAATGTTACTCAAACAGAAATTCTGAGGTACAAAATTCATACTCATTGAAATGTCAGTGCGCAGAATTAAAAGTTGCGTCTAGGAATTTAAACTCTTCCGGTTGAGTGTTTCTTGTACTGTTTTAGTTTGGCACTGGCCTCTGTTTATGAGTGAAATTTTATCACTGTCGTGTGTCGAGAATGAGACAAAGGGTTGAAATATGGAAATACTTGAGTGATGATGATGCGATAACTAATGTTGAGGTTTGTCGTTAATGAGTGAATCTGTTTTATTCAATTTCTCCATTTCCCTTTTTTTTTCGTGCCAGTTATTGTTTAAATTTAAAAAGGGACTTTTTGACTGATCTAATTACTTTATTTGCCAATAGGTGTGTTTTATTCACTGCTGCATAGCTAGCGCAGCAAAATTTCCCTCAACAAACAACAACAATTTGATTGCTGGCGAAAACGAAGCCAGTAAAAAAATGAAAGTCGTGCTGGTGATAGAACTTTAAATTATTGAAATGAAAATGGCGCATTAAATTTTAGAATTAAACATATGTATGTACATACATGTTTTGACGTCAG
This sequence comes from Chrysotoxum bicinctum, assembly GCA_911387755.1. Lineage (NCBI taxonomy): Eukaryota > Metazoa > Arthropoda > Insecta > Diptera > Syrphidae > Chrysotoxum > Chrysotoxum bicinctum. Next base: position 83,837,363 of record OU426988.1, on the reverse strand, counting down.
ATTTTGATATTTTCTATAATAATGGCCAGCATTGAAATATAAATTGAAATTAACATATGGAGTGAGTTTGATCGTTTTATTCACACTTGAATGCTGCGCTGGCTATGCAGCAATGAATAAAACACACCTTATGTATTATGGTAAAAAAAACTCAAAACAAAAGAAAGGATAGGGAATCTATATTGACGATAAAACTTGCTACGCTACTATTTTAGCAGTCTATGGGCCTTACCAACAATCAAATTAAGAGACGACTTTAATATTTGAGCGAAATGAAGGATTATTTAATGGACTCTATATAAGTGACCACATGGGCTTATCCGTGCAAATTTTAACTTTTGCCATGCGTCGAAATATATAGACATAATTATTAAGTATTCAGGTTTTGGAACTTATAATATTATATATATCATTGAGTTTTAACTATTTAATTTATAAAATGAACCATCGAGATAGAGCGAAAGTGTTTGAAATCGAAAAAATCATCGAATATTGAGACTTTTGGCTGCGTGCGTGGATAATTAAAGTTTTGTATTATTGCAAAAATAATGTTTAACATAAGATTACTTAGTACAATTTTTGTTTTTTTTTCAGATAAATGAAGGTCAAAATTAATTAAAATCATTCATTTTGAGTGCGTGTCTTCCTTATAAATAGTCCTATATGATATAAATTTTAGAAAAAAACTGCCATGCGTGATTTTTCGTAAATCTTTAATTGTCACAAATTTTCGTGTCTATTTTTTTAACATTGATCATGGGGCATCTTTTTATGGTCTGCATCATTATTCAAGCTATCTAGAGTAAAAAAAACTTTGGCTTCAATGCGTGCTTCATTATGTACAAATTTTATGAAGTTAACAAAACGAACGTAAGAAACGTAACTGTTTCAAAAAAGGCACATTTTTTACTAGCACACCAAAGCATTGTTTGATTATACCCTTACAATGAGCGTAATTTAAACTGTAGAAATTATAAAAAAAAAATGGTAAAAGTGTTAAACAAATAAGTTTGAAAACAGAAGCTGTGAAGATCAAAAATAAAAACCAAATCAATTAACTCGGTGCTTAAAATAAATTATTTTAAATTCATTTTTCTATACGTTATACCTTTATACTCTTCAACAAACAATACATATAAGTTATTTTGAAGTTTTTATATTTATTCGTGGTCTATAATTGAAGAAAAACTCAAATTTACATGCGTGCCTTAATTTGGTTTTTTGTTTTTTTCAAACTCAAGAAGTTAAAATTTACAGGGATAAGCCCATATATGCTGTATTTTATTTTTTAGGTTCCATACAATAAATGGTTCATAATTTAGAGTTCAAATAAATTTTAAGTTCATAACAATGTATGGTTAACTTTATAGAGCTCTTTAAATAATGGTCCATTTCACTCAAATATTAAAGTCTTCTCTTAATTTGATTGTTGGTACAGCACTATACGAATATGTATAAGGTTATGTATGATAATGGTTCAAACATGAAAGGAAAAAGAGGCTGGTGTTCAAAACAAAATTAAGTGTCTTGAACCAAGAGCTTATTTTGTTCAGGCTGCTTGCATTCCCTTTGGTTGTTGTTGGTTTTTAATGATTCAGCTTGCTGTTCATTGGAAGCTGTTAAGCTTCAATGCATATAAAACTTTGTATCAGGTTCAACAATGCGTTGGGACATATGTACATACATATATACAAAAAATTTCGCTGGTTTGACCTTAAAACCCCTTTCTGAAACCAGATGGGAGTAGACTAAATGCTTTAAAACCATTAAAAAAAATCTTAGAAGCTATAATATGAAGCTCTTATTGAAATATCTGAGGCTGGAAACGTTGAGAATAGAAACATGCAGTCATTAGAAAGTAAAATTTTAGTTTTAAGTTTATATGTTGCATATTAATCTAGTTTGATATTTTAGAAAAAAATAATGGCGCAAAATTCTAATTGAATTAGTACGATGCTAAAGCTGTTTTAGTATGATACTAGGTTAAAACAATAATTTTAATCGAATATAGCATCATACTTCTTTACCCTTTTATTAAAGTTAAAATCATCGAATACCTACTTTATTTTTTTAGTATCTTCAGCTTCTAGCTTCATATGACTGTGACATTTGCAGACATCAAAAAAGGTTCGTGTACTTAATTTTTTACATGAAATGTCATTGTTTTAGGTGTGTTCACCTAAGCCATAGCTCTAAATCTATAAATACCATCACAGTTTTTTTTTAAACTAAAATTAATAAAAAACTGCTTCAGGACCCCAATGACTCAGGAAAGATAAGTTGACTAATCAATCATGGCTATAGAGAAAGAGCTTGTCAAGTCATTATATTATGATGATCTGGTTACTGAGTTTGCTAAAACAGAAGCCAGAAAAGTTAATCTATTGCAATAAATTCGGTTCTATTTATTTTTATTGAAATAATAATCTTATTACTATATCCTACACTGAATAAAAAACTTTTAATTCAACAACAATTAATGAGTTCATTATTTATTTGTATGTTGTTATGTTTGTGAATTAGTTTTTAAATTTTTTTTACTTCAAAAAATATTTTTTTCAGTTCCTAAATTTTTGTGATATATTTTTTGACTATTATGTTTGTGATATATTTTTGATTTCTTAGTTTTTAATAAAAATCATATTTTAATTAAATATAAGTATTATCTAGGAATATGCCTCTTGGGGATCCCTCGTTAAAAAACGCATTGCAAAGGGTACCCCTTGGGTAATGAGGAAATGACTTTTTCCGCCAATCCAATCCAAATGAGAGGCGCCAGTGATAAAGCTTGCGCAGGGCTCTAATTTAGCTCGGGCCGGTCCTGTGTGTAGGTATGATGTCTTCAAATAAATGTATTTGTGTCATTTGATTAAGATTTATTTTGTTAAATCATCGCGAAAATAATTTAAGAGATTACTTGTCCTATAGATTCCGAGTTCATTAGAGTTCTAAGACCTTACTCAACTATAGCTTTGAAGTTTCCTCGAAAAGTGATTGTAAAATTGAGGAAAAACAACCAAAGCACGCTTTAATTTTTGTAAAACAAGTTTTATTGATGTTTGATATGAGTTTTTAACAGTTTTATGTTATAAGACCTTATTGGGTACAATTTTGATGAAACTGAAGGAATTGGACATTTTGCTTTAAGAAGCTAATACGTGAATAAAACTAATTTTAAAGGATATCATCAGTCTTCCAATAAACATATTTAAATATCCATAAAAATATTAACATACATTGATTACGGTACCTTAACATTTTATTTACAGAATATGGAAATGAGTAATTTTTCTTCAAAAAAATTGTCCCGCGAAGAACGTAGGTATTCTGTACCGCACGGACCAAACACACCTTTACCACCAGCCGCATCAGAAGACCTCCACGCCTGGTCAATCTACAGGTAAGGGTTTGTGTGATATTATATGAAGACTTCCTGAAATGATTCAATGATGATTAACCACAATGCGAATCAATTCGCTTGATGAATTTCTGTATTGCTGTGTGTATAATATATTTATTGCATTTCCGGCTTGTATTCATGGCCATACGCTTCATTGCACAATAACTCGATACTACTCAACTACTGCCACCACAATCACCTGACAGTCTGATACATTCATTAGAATTTAAATTTAAACAATCATAAATAAACATCCATCTCAAAACATGGGTCTGGGTGGGACTTATGATTCTCAATTGGCCACTTTTAGGTGTGGTAGTTTAATGGTTCCGGTGTTGGTGGATATGTTGACATTTTGTTGTTTTTTTTTGTCAATAACAATTTCCATTTACTTTACAGACAAAACCTTAACTCAGACTTCACAGACTCAGCCCTAGGCTCATCCGATAAATCCCCGCTGCCATATGGAAACTTCCAGCTACGCGATACAACTGTCCAATCAATTCTTAACCATCCACGGTACGGTCCAAAGTGAGTCGAGTTATATGACTTGTTATCGGATTTTAATGAGATTTCTTCCCCTCCAATTAGGTCACCCTTGGGTTCAAATATGTACACGTACCTAAAGTTTGGCCTGCCTCGGGTGTTCCCACCAAATGCCGGTTCTCAGAGATCTCATCGGCCTGGTCCGGGTCCGGGAAGAGGTCGAATAAATCGAGGATTTCGAGACAGCTCGGGTCCACCAGCAGGCTCGTCAGGATATGATAGCAGTGACAATGAGACAACGAGAAGTAGAGTGCCACCAAATTTAAGGTTGGAATTTGTCTTACATAGAAAACTAAAGGCTTCAAGGGTTATTTATCATTTCAGAAAATATCGTAGTGAATCTGACTTTCGAGCTATCGGAGGAATTCCAACGCCAAGGCCAGATTCAAGAGCTCAAGGCGTTCCGATTGCCGCTTTGCGTCAAGCTAATAGTCGCGCTAGTATAGCTGGTAAGTCTTTTTGAAATTCCAATAAATCTAAGTCATATATTTAATACATCCATAGTTGGAAATCATGTTAATTCACATTATATTCCCAACGGAAAACATTATGGAAACCGTTCGCATAGTGAAGCGGATCTCCTCGGTGCTGATATTGGGACATATGGCGACTACGACTCTCGAACTTACACAACAAATCGCAGTCGTATGGATAACCATCATCATCACAACCAGCACAATCAAAACCACATTCAGCACAATTCACACTATGCGCACACAATGTCAAACCGAAAACATTCCAGCTTAGGTTTGGTTTATCCTAATATTCAGGTGCATTGTTTGGATGTGAATCCAGGCCTACGAGGAGTTTCTCTACAGGCAAAGGCCGGTGATCTATTTGCAATAATGGCCACTTCCCAGCCAGAAGGAACCGCACTTACAGAATGTCTGGCGGGACTGAGAGAACGAATTTCCGGTGAGGTTCTTGTAAATGGTCAACAAATAAATAGGCGTGGACTGCGGGAGTTGTGTAGTTACGTTCCAGCGTTGGAAAGTTCATCTCTTGATCCTCGTATGAGCGTACAGTGTACATTAAATTTTCATGCAGCGCTCCGAGGACCAATTGACCGCAGTGATTTCAAAGAGAAGGTACACATTTTAATTAAATTAAAAAGCTCCCGGTAACATAAATTTGGGTCTTCCGTTTAAAATTGATAAAGGAAGATTCAGGTTTTCCTTAATTATTGAAAAAATAAAATATATATAATTTTTCTCTAAAATTAATAGATGGATATTCTCATAGAAGACCTTGGACTCACAACATTCCGCGCCTCAAACATATCCTCACTGACACATTCGGAGAAGCAAAGACTTAGCGTAGCCTGTCAGCTGTTAGCTCAATCCTCGATACTTATTTTAGATCAAGTAACGAGCAATATGGACATTTTCGATACGTTTTTTTTAGTAGAATACCTTCGACAATGGTGCAGTGGTGGTAGAATAGTTATAATGACACTTCAGCCACCCACTTTTGAGATTCTTTCAATGTGCTCTGGTGTTCTTCTGCTTTCTGGTGGGAGAACGGTTTTTTCTGGCAGTAGATCAGATCTACCACGTCATATGGGTAATCTTGGTTATCCTTGTCCACCATTCAAAAATCCAGCTGATTACTATTGTGAGTTTTCTATGACTAATAAAATAATGAATAATTTTTAACTAATCTTATTGAATATATTTTAAGTGGATTTGGTGACATTGGACGATTTGTCTGCAGCGGCCATGTTAGAATCTTCAGCCCGTATTGAGTCATTGGCAAACTCTTGGGATCAAATCAATTCAGAGCCACCTCTGGCTGCACCACCTGCTTCACTTCCAGCTTTTACACGGAAAGCTGGCTTTTTGGGCCAAGTTAGGGCTCTAATAAAGCGTTTTGCTGCGTATAAACAACCAGGATCTTTGCTTACATGGATCAGCAAGTTAATAGCTGCAGCTGTTCTGTCTCTTTGTATAGGATGCATATTCTGGGATGTGCCTGCATCAGATCCACAACTCACATACAATGACCGCTTTGGTTACCACCATTGCATTATGGCGGTGGCATATTGGCCGCTACTCATGCTTACAATCAGAGATGCACAAGATGACCGAAAGCACGTTGAGCGAGACATTCGATTGGGGATGTATTCAAGAGATCTTTATATTACTATTCAGGTACTGATTAAGGTTCAAGTTCGAACGAAATATGGAATTATATATTTTTCTTTTTTAGTGCTTTATGGGCCTATTTCCAAGCTTATGCATTTGGTTGGCCTATCTTCTTCCCGCACACAGTATGGCTGGATTGTATACTTATTCAACGAGTAGTGACACTGGAATTTATTTGTACATGGGTAAGTTGACGTCACTGTCCAAGGGATTATATTTATTTGGTATCTTACTTTTTTTAGGTTTTATGCTCACGTATTTAACCGTTATTCAAACTTTGGCAGTCTTTTGTGCCCATCTGCTACCAACGAAAATGTCTGCCACCGTTCTTAATACCCTTCTTACATTGGCTTTAACAGCGGTTGGTGGATATTCAATACATTCGAGAAATGTTTCAATGATGTGGCATTGGCTGCAGTTAATCTCACCACAGAAATGGCTTTTACCTGTTCTGGTGGCAGATGAATATAGCCCTGAGACCTTGGCAAATTCAGCTGGGCTTCAGCTATGCCGAAATAAACAGGTAAATTTATTAAATCAAAAATTTCAACTCTTTCTTAATTCTAACTTTTTAAAACAGGTTCAACATCAGGAAATAATTGTCCAACAACCATGTCCCACGCCAAATGGAACACAAGTGCTAGTCGATTTTAAGCTACTACCACAACATCATGTTCTTGATCCATCAAACATGGAAGAAACAACATTTATTGCTTTAATTTTATCATCTGTAATACTCTTTGTGTTTACATTCATTATTTTTAGTGTAAACTGTAGAAGAATTTTTAAACGTGGACCAAGAAAAACGTATTGAGGTGTTAATGGTTAAGAGTTGAATAAAACATTATTATTTTTTATAAATGCTTTTTTTATAGAATATTAATTGTTAAAATTTTATAACATCACATTAGAAAATAAATGAAAGAATAAATTAAAAAATACGAATAATTTAGTTAATATTTAAGACTTTTTCAATATGAATATTCATACATAAACATACATAAATATTTTAAGAAAAATGATTTATGATTTTGTTTTTATTTAGTAGTGGATATTGGATACAAAAGAATGAATGAACTTTATTGAGGCCCTGTATAACTTTATAAACTAATAAATTTGGTATGATATTTACCGTTGAATTTTTAGTTTGTTCTGCGCTTCTACGTCACTGTGACAAAAAAACAACGATACATTAGAAGTGAATTGCGACACACTGCACAGAGTGACAAAATACATAAAAAATGTAGGATAACGACATGCGTAGTATCATACTATGTATTCTATATATGTACCTTGGGTTCAGGGACGAAGCGTCCATATATTGAGTGGAATGAGTGCTTCCGTTGAACCATTTGAAAAAAATCGCACCTAGCAAGGAATTAAATTCAAAATTCCAAATTGTATTAATATTTTTATTATAATATTTGTATCTATTAATGAATCTTCATTTGCTCTGTAAATTACATTCCAACACCATTATGAAAAAAAACTATTCACCCATTTTTGAAATATTGAATTTTCAAAAAATAATTTTTATTTTTTTTTAATCCAAAATTTTATTTTTTTGAAAAATTTTGATATGCAATATTATTCAAACAGGAGCTCATGCTTAAAAAAAAAATCATCGGTTGAGCAGATAATGAGGTAGGGTAAGTTCGGGCATTATGGCGCACCTAACATCAATCTAAAATAACTTTAGTATGAACAATATTTTATAATTCATCAACAGTTTTTTTTTATTAAATTACAGAAAAAAGTAACATAAATAAATTAAATAAAAATAAAAATTCAAGGGCTTTAACAGAAAATAAATTAATTTAAAAAGAGCTTGAAAAAAACCATATTGCCCTACCTGCGGGCAATATGGCGCACCCCTGAGGGCAATATGGCGGGGAAGTTTTATTTGTGATGTAAACGCCCACATCCATCGCAGGTGCTCTTAAATGCAGTGCAAGAATCGTGGGACCACTCTCCACAAAGGACACACTGCATCCACTCGTCCTTTTTGGTTGCAGTGGTGTAATCTTCACCACATCCAGTACAAATGTTCTCCCCGAAATCTTCGGGCCCATCAGACTCGCTGGCTAGCTGGATCTCAAAATTTTCATCATCGGATGACGTCGATGAGTGTAATACATAATATAATAATGTAACAACGTAAAAAACGGGAAGGGACTAAGAGAAAATAAGTTAGGTATAAAATTATAATTTACATGAAAACTTCGTAAGGGCATTATGGCCCACCCGCGCCATAATGCCCTCACAGTGTCTGCGCCATATTAAAGAAAAAACACTTTTTCACAAGACATTAAAAAAAACTAAGTTCCCTTTTCGTTTCACATATTTACCGTTACACAACAACAATGAAACTATATTCTATATTTTACTCTTCACACCGAACAACTGCGATGTATACTTACCGAGAAACACGAATCTTAACAGAGAGCAAAATTATAAAAAAAACACAAGTAACCTATAAATTTTTTTATGTACGTTTTTTGTTCAGCGAAACTGGTCGTATTGAATACCGATCTTTACTGGACACGTGTGCGGCAGATACTGAAGTTTTTGCATTGTTCTTATTTTAATTAGAGTTTTCGAAGTATAACATTTTCGAGGTGCGCCATAATGCCCGCTGCGCCATAATGCCCGAACTTACCCTAGTCGAAAAAAAAAATGGTTCCATGAGAGATAATTTTATTAGACGATATAAATTTTTTTTACAATAATATTATCGTAGATCGTATTTATGTATTAACTCACACAAAATTTTTGATCAAAATCGTAGGAGTCCTTTTTGAGACAAATGAGATTTTCCATGCGGGTTTACTTTTGTATGGGAGGTACCGTTATTTTTGGTTATATGGACAATTTTTATTTAAAATCTGCTAGATAATGTCAAGAAACTGTTGCGTACCGAGTTTAGTAAAAATCGACCAGCTTGTTTTCGAGATTTTTGAAAATTTTGGTATACAATATTTTTATACCTTTAGAAAACATTCTCTGTAAAAAAAAATGATCAAAATCAGTGGAATCGTTTTTGAGAAAATCGAAAGTCAAAGAAATGGTTCTATGGGAGGTACCATTTATAACCATTTTTGGGAATTTTTTTATAAAATGGTAGCCTGTTTGTAAAAAAATTACTGAATTTTTTTTTTAAAGTTGTGGGCATGTTTTTGAGAAAAATAAGATGTTCATTTTTTGCTAAAAAAAATTGTACGACAGGTACCTACCGTTATTTTCGGTATTAAAATGCCCTAAAAACGCTAGGTACCAAGTTTAAAGAAAATCGACAGAGTCGTTTAGAATTGCAAAACCCACTTTTTTCAACTTCGCTATCATCGTAATCATAGAGATTACGATGTCAACTTTGATCAAAATGTCGAGTTTGATTTTTTTACGAATCCATAACTTGTATAGTACCTATGTATGTATACATCGCAAGTAAAAATCATTTAACTTTTATTGTTTAATTTATTAATTAATTTTTTCTTGAAATCGTTTCTCTATTTTTAATAATAACTTATTAATTTTCGATTTCTCGGTTAAAAATAGAGAACTTAATTTTTTACAAAAATGTGAGAAAATGTTTCTTATGGAGCTTATGGTTCTTGAGATATGGAGAAAACACTCTTAATAAAGCCAAATGGGGGTTTCAACTCCGAAAAATCAATGGATCATTTCCGAGCCATCAGCTAGGTATTTCGTTTCATCAATTTACTTACTTTATGTAATCAATCCAAAGGGGGAAAATAAAAATCTCTTGCACTTATGTAGGTAGGTACTGTACCCGTACACACAATTTTAAAAAATTTTCACAACACACGAAACACAGACAAGTTAAATGTTAAACTGCAACTAATTTTGTATTTAACTAGGATGTTTGCAAACTTTACTGGATTTTACGATAAAATAAAACAGAAAAAAATACAACTGACTAACACACCTTAGATAAAAGATACAACAATATACGAATACATGGACTCTTATGAGCCAACTCACATCGAATCAGTCGAAACAAACGAAATGTTTTTGTCTCAACTTCTAGCCTTACGAGCAGGGTTCGAACCGCAATAGTAATATTTTGGAGCAGACTTATACAAAAATTAACGAATTGAAAATTTCTGGAGTAGATTTAGTAATTCAGAGTCAGAGTTGGTTGCAAAATTTATTAACACAGTGGTCATTCCCTTTCATGTGGTTTCATCATCATCATCGGCTCGACAACCGGGTTCCCGTCCTGGCCTCTTTCAACAAGTCTCTCCACCTATCCCGGTCTCTAGGCGACGCCATCCAGTTGCGCACCCCAAGGCTACGGGCGTCCTGGTCTACGCCATCTCTCCAGCGCAAGCATGGTCTACCACGCTGTCGTCTACCATAGAATGTACCACAAAGAACTTTCCGAGCAGGTTCCTCTTCGCTCATGCGAGCTAGGTGCCCTGCCCACCGGAGTCTACCGAGCTTAATTTTTGTCACGATATCTGCTTCAAGGTAGATTGCGTACAGTTCGTGATTGTACCGTCTCCGGAATCGTCCTTCCTCACATATGGGGCCAACAATTCTCCTTAAGACTTTTCTCTCGAACGCAGCTAAGAGGTCGGAGTGCCTTTTGCTAAGCCTCCAAGTCTCGGATCCATATGTGAGTACTGGCAGGACCAATGTCCTGTACAGCAGCAGTTTTGAAGTTATGGTGAGATTTCTGGATTTGAAGAGCTTTGCCAGACTATAGTAGGCTCTTTCATGTAGTTTGGCTAAAGAAATTTTGAATTTTTCAGTGTGGAAAAAAATTAGTACCTACCTAAATCTTAAAAAACGGAGTAACGGAGTAGATCTATTTTCTTTCGTAAAATTGAAGTAAATTTACTCGGATTGGAGTAAGATTCGAACTCTGCTCATGAGTGGTAGTCGAAAGAAGGCAAACGAAAAAGCTTTGCACCAGGACACACATAGAATGAAACAATCATTTACTGTTCCAAATCAGAGTCGTTGTCGATCATTGTACTTCACAATTCCTTATGGCACAATACACATCTCAGACACAACATGACGATGGCACAACACAAAAAAAAAAACAAGAGAAAGACGTGTATCATTGCCGACAGCAAAACCGTGGCGCGAAAATCTTTTATACTATGTACCTACGTCCTACACACACACACGGAACTTTTAGCTCAAAAGGAAAAAATATATTTCCGAAAAGGACAGTATATTTTTTCACAATTAAAATTTGTTACAAAAGTAAGCTTACACTTAGCTTAGAAAAAATATAAAAACATAACATACAAAAACCATTTACATTAATGTATTTAGAAAAATTGCAGCAAAGTGCCGCCCGGATATTTTGAAAAATTGCCGCCCCCAAGCAAAGTGCCGCCCGGGGCCTGTGCCCCCTTTGCCCCCCTCGCTAAGCCACTGCTTAATTCATATAGAACCTAATCCTTGTGCCTTTCTCTCAGTCACTTCCTTGTGCGTGTGGCACCTACAATTGAAGCGTTTGGATGAAGAAGGGGGTAAGTGACATTTTTTCGATTTTCGGTTTTTTTCGAAAAATTAGGATGCCTTGCGAAAACTTAAATTTCTGTCTAATCTACGTCGCGCTACGATTCGTATTTTCTTATTTAGCGCTTTAATTTTTGGTATAAAAGGGTTACTAACAACTAAAAATCGTATTATATGAGTGGAAGAATGGGCTAACAGCACTTAACTCCTTTTGGGTGAAATAAAAATAACTTTAAAAAAATGTATTTTGCATGAAGGGGTTAAGTGCTTACTTACCTCCTTCTTGCAAATAAATTAAAACCCATATTGAAAGTGGTTATAGTAACGATGAAGGTTCTAAGCGACTATGTACTCCATCAATGCATTTTCTTGAAGCAAAACAATAACTGCCGTTATTTTTGTTCCGAAAAAATAAATTTTGAGCAAATATTGACACTTTTATCAAGCTTTTATTCACTCGACATTAATACCAAGAACGTTCTACTGTTTAAAAGCATAACAAGAAAATCAACAAGTCGAGTTAAGAAAAATACCCTTAAGCAAAGAAAATTTGTATATGAATACCATGTTACAGTCGGTACAAATTCCATACGAGCTTACAAAAGTGCAATGTGTTCCTTATTTCAAATTGGAAAGAAAAAATTGGACATTTTCAAAGCAAAATGAACAGTTGTGAGTTCGCTCCACCTTTGGATAAAAGATGTCAGCATTTTAACCGACCAAATAAAATATCCGATCATCTAATCGACTATATTTTGGAGCACATTAACGAATTTTCAGCCGAAGAATCGCACTACTCAAGGAACAAAAACCCAAACAAACTTTATCTCTCACCTTTGCTAAATATATCTAAATTATGTATATAGCCTTTACATTGAAAAATGCACCAAACAAGAAAAAAATGTCGACAAATATCCAACACGAAATTCAATCTGTCTTTCCGCCTACCAAGAAGTGACACTTGTAGCATTTCTGACTCTGGTAAAAACTCAGTTAAACACCAAAACAGCTATAAGTCCGGATTCCAAAATCAAAAAATTGACCGCGAAAAAGCTCGGTTCGATCCCAACGTCTTATATATTACTTTTGATCTCCAGAAAACCATGCCTTTACCAAAATTAACCACGTCTAAGGCATTTTATTATCTAGGAATCCTTGTCATTACTTCCGTTGTGTCGTATATGTTAATCTGGACCGAAGATGTTGTAGACAGAGGAAGCACCGAGGTAATGAGTGTACTCTATACATTCTTCCAAGAATGTGAAATTGCAAAAAAGAGGAAACATCTGATGGCATGGACCGATTCTTGCCCTGGACAAAACAAAAACTTCTTTTTATTGTGCCTATACCAAGTCCTTATTTTGACGGAATATTTTGAACTGATTGACCACTAATTTCCTGAATTTGGCCATACTTATCTTGACAGCGACATGGATTTTATAAAAATCGAAAAAGAGTTACGAAAAAACGAAACCATTTACACTGCTGAGCAATACCGACAAATAATAAAAAGTGTCCGCAAAAAAAAAAACACCGTTATAATTGACATGGAGAATCACTTTCGATCATTAGAAAATCTTCCAGTGAAATTAAACGTAAAAATTTTGCAAAAAACATATTAAATGAAAAAATCAATTTCCTTGATAGCGTTAAATGGCTTCGAATAAACAAATATGGATCCTATTTTTATAAGGAATGCTACGAGGAAGATGCTTTATTGAATGAAGCTGTTATAGCAAAAAACATCCGAATAGTTCCAGACAAAAACCAAGACTTTTTCGTCCGAGAAAAAAAGAAAGCAGCTTTCTGTTGAGAAAATAAAAAAATTAAAGGAACAAATGATGTTCATACCAAGGGAACACCGCTGGTTTTATGAAAATGCTTTATCGGAACCATGCGAACAGAAAACAACTTTTCAAAATAAAAAGAAAAAAAATTAATTTTGTTACTTAACCCCTTTGTATTCTTAAAAGTTCAAAAGACTAATAAGCTTTTTGTGCAAGAAAGAGTTAAGTGCTCTTTTTCTGAAAAATTTTGTTTTTTTAAATATACCAAGCTACTGTAATGAAATAAAAGTAACATTGTTAAAAAGCTATTATTTTTCTTGTTTTATTAGTTTATCCAATTTTATTTAGTTTGGAATACGAAAAAAGTTCTCAACAAAAAACTTTAAGTCCTTATATCTCGAAATGTTGCAAATGTCATTTACCCCCTTCTTCATCCAAACGCTTCAATTTTAAAATAAGAACGACGTTTATTACAAAAGAAGAGATACTCCCTCACAAGAGACAGTATTCCTGAAAAACGAAAGCAGAACAACAAAGATAATAAATAAATATGTACCATCTACATAAAGTCAAGTTGTGTCAAAACTATAAAAATCGACAGCCAAAAGCAGTCGTAGAAGAAAATGAGTATCGTTTTAAAAAAACGACTTTGGTAAAACGTAATCGCAACGCATTGATAACGAAGGATTTTTAAAGACAATCGCAATTCGTAATACCTTGATTGGAAACAAAACCCCCCATTTCGTGCTCTAAAAATTTCCTTCGATAATACAAATAAAATGCACGACTGGATCGCACGTACTTGCTCTTATGTAAAATACTTTAGAATTAAAAAATGCTTTATAAATATAAAAGCATGGATTGAATTAGAACAAAATATTCAAATGTATAAAATTGTTCTCTAATTTATAGAAAACAAAGTTAAAAATCTACGAAATTTCCTTAAAATTTTCCTAGAAAAAAATTTCCAATACAAATTTTGAGTTTTTAATAATATAAATTTAAGGAAATAATTTCAAAAACTAATCGTTCACACGTTTCGAACATATTGATTTATAAAACAAAATTGTATTTTTTTTACACCAAAATATAATTTTTTTTATAAGCAATATTAATTTAAAAATTTTGGTTAAAATCGTTCTGTACCGTTATTAACATTTTTTTGACCAAAATGTAGTACATGATTTCTTTTATCAAAATCGTTAGAGACGTTTCAATATAAATAAGATTTTGTATAACGGTTGTATGGCAGGTACCGTTAGTTTTGGAGCTAAAACAAAATTCAATTACTCTTCTAGGGAATCACAACCGAGTTTGAAGAAAATCGCTATAGCGGTTTAGGCTGTAGGTCGAGATACAGACATACAGACATACAGACATACAGACATACAGACAAACAAACGGATTTGCCGGACCTACATTTTTCATGTTCTCTATCATCGTAATGTCAACTTTGATCAAATCGATTTTTTCCAAATGCAAAACTTGACCTATAGTACCTATATAGCGCAAGTAAAAATAAGAAAACATGTATCTTGAAATAAATGAATGAATTCAAATTATGATTTTATTTTTATTGCTTTGAGGATATTTAATAATTTCTATAAAATAATTAATGATGGAATAATCTGAGATTCGTGTGTGCTAAAATAATTCCGTGTTCATTGCAAGCCTCAATAACACCAGCATCATTTGTAGAACCAGCTGGGCTGCCGATGTATGAAACTCCACTCTGTTAAGCGAAACCACTTATGTTTAGTAGAAATTCTTAAATGTCACATTCTTACCAATCTAGCGCGATCAATGTTGTCTCTAAAGGGGAAGAAAGCATCAGAACCCAACGCAACTCCATTCAGCTGTTTTAACCATTCGATTTTCTCTTCCTGTGTCAGTTGCGAGGGGACAATATCAAACCTAACAAAACAAAAAAATTATTGGTTTATGAGAGAAAGCAGTACTTTTCTTCTCGCGTTCAGAAGTCCCTTACATTGACTGAAACTGAGCCAGCGGCATATCTTTGCCAACAGTTCCATTTACATAATTATCAATTGCATTCGATATTTCGGCACGTTTTACACCGGGTTTGAATTTCATTGCTGCTACACGGGGATGTTGGCGTAACCACCAGTTGTCAGCCTTTTCACCAGCCAATCGTGTGCAGTGAATTCTTGATTGTTGACCTGCCCCAATTCCGATTACCTGGCCATCTCTGGCATAGCACACAGAATTGCTCTGAGTGAATTTCAAAGCAATTGTTGCCACAATAAGGTCTCGAATTGCACCCTCAGGTAATTCTGTAACCTTGGTGACAACATTTTTGAATAGACTCTTATCGATAACAGCATCATTTCGCTTTTGTTCCAAAGTTAAACCGAAAATGGTCTTGCGTTCTATTAAACTAGGCTCATAGTCTGGATCTATCTAGGAAAAAAATTATTATTAAAATATTTTCATTTTAATCAAAATAAACCAATTTTACTTGTAAAATGCAATAACTTCCATTCTTCTTTTTTTTAAGAATTTCCAATGCTTCTGGACAGTAACCAGGAGCAATGATACCATCGGAAACCTCACGGGAGATTATCCTAGCAGTAACAGCATCACACACATCAGACAATGCAACAAAGTCACCAAATGAAGACATTCGATCAGCTCCTCTAGCTCTAGCATAAGCTGTTGCTAAAGGTGTCAAAACTTCATACAGATCATCAACCATACACAGTTTGGCTTGATCTTTGCTAAGCGGATTACCCACTGCAGCTCCAGCCGGAGATACATGCTTGAAACTTGTTGCTGCTGGCAAATTTAGGGCTTTTTTCAACTCACGCACCAATTGCCACCCATTGAGGGCATCACAGAGATTTATAAACCCTGGAGCGCTATTCAAAACCTGCAATGGCAATTTTTCGAGATGTGTAAATAATTGCGCAGGTTTTTGATGAGGATTCATGCCATAGCGGAGATTCAATTGCGATCCTGCAGCAGAATACTGTTTCCGAAAGTAATCGGATATTGCATCGTCGTATGTGGCAGTGTGCGTGAAAGCTTTCAAGGCAAGAAGCTTCCTAAAAATAAATATCATTTCTAATTATCAAACAGTTTTTAAGTAAAAATTGAAGTGCATAAGATAGTAAATTATTACAAAGATTACCTTGTTTCTAGTGTTGTGTCTCCAGTTTTGGATATTTCCTGTAGAACCTTATTGTAATCACTTGCCTCACAAATAACAGTTACACGTTCATGATTTTTAGCGGCTGCGCGTAATAAAGTAACACCACCAATGTCAATATTCTCCACAGCATCTGCTACAGTTACACCTTGTTTAGACACAGTGTCAACAAATGGATATAAATTACACACTACCAAGTGTACAAGGTCAAAATTTTGTTTTTTAAGGTCAGTTAGATCACTTTCTGTCAATCTAAAGAAAATATTTAAGATTATGGACATATTTTAATTCAAGATAATCATACCTTGATAAAATACCACCATGGACAGCTGGATGTAGAGTTTTGACTCGACCGCCAAGCATTTCAGGAGCACCAGTAATATCAGACACATCTCCCACAATTAATCCTGCGTTACGTAGAGCAGTTGCAGTACCCCCGCTCGCCACGAGTCTGTACCCAAGAGCGGCTAAATTTTTCCCAAACTCAACCAACCCAGATTTATCGGAAACACTTAACAAAGCTAAATTATGAGAGTTTTAATTTGTAACTCGAAGATTTTGTACGAATAGAAAACCTACCTAACTTTCCTGAAGCCATTTCGAATCAAAACTGTGGATTAAAAAAATATTTGTAATCAAATATGTGAAAAAGTTAAATAAAAGTCAACCGAAGTGTTCAAAGATAACCTAGAGAATAGCACAAATATTTTCAATTTTAACCTGAGATAAACTACCCGTCCATGCTGTGGTATCAATTAAAATGCTGCCTCTTCTATCCAGGGGGTTCGACCCATGATTTGTTATCAGCAAATAGGTTATTGATAACATAAAAATAAATAAATCAAGAGGGGGTGACGCAAATAACGCTACCTTGTTACTCATACAAAAGGAGCTTATCAACTTTAATAATGTCTGAAATGTTTTTGAAAACAAATTGTGTTTATTTATACATTTATAGGTAAACATGTAGTATGTTTCTTCTTGTGTTTTTCACAAAACTTTATAAGATTTTAAACGGAGGAACAGATTTCAATTAAAAAATTGCTTTTTTTCGTGGCGAATGGAATACGATTTCAAATTTATTTTTTTATTTTTATCAGTATATTCGTCTGAGTTTCTATGGCAAATGAATTGCAAAAATAGCCAAGATCGCTTGATTGGGATATCCAAATCAAAAATAGACTGATATCATTGTTTTTTTTTTCAAATTCAAAGCGATTCTTGAATTTGTCATCATTATCTTTAACGAATGAAAAAGTTTAGGTGAAAATCTAATTGCGCACCTTCAAGGATCCAAACAGTTTAAATAATAACCATAGGAAAAAAAACCACTTACATTTAAATACGTAAGTTGAATAAGATTGACATAACAGACATTTTGTGAGGAAAAACAAGTTGAAAAGGATAAGTGGTTGTCGCTTTTAGTTTTATTATATACATATGTATATAATATACTATTTTTCATTGGTTTTTCGGAAGATTTCACTATTTTATGATTCCAATGATTAAGAATCTAATTGCGTTAGTGACTTCAGAGATCAAAGTAGATACACTTTTAAATAGAATCGGAAATCAAAAATCACATCGTAACCATACACCCAGCATTATATATATATATATATAAAGATTTTAGAATTTATACAATGCACCCAGCAAAGAAGAAATCCAAGGAGTCCAAGAAGCTACTCCTATCTAAGTACTAAGTACTAACCGCGCCCGAAGATGCTCGATTTCGGTAATAGGACGAGTGCAAAAGCTACATTTAGCAGGAATATGACTAAGTTATCAATGTACTACAGCGTTCGTTGAGTGTATCAAAGACTATCTGCCCCATCAAGAACCAAGTAATTTCCACTCTGTCGCCTTCGCCTATTAAATTTGTGCTGTGTGGTGATGTCTAATTGGATTTGGATGAGAGTTAAGTTAGTTTGTGTTTAGATATACCCAATCTGGAACGAGGCACACCCAATTACACTATTTCTTTTGGATTTCGAACTTAGAGGTTCTGAGGATGTGATTCGCAATATTTTGTTTATAATTAGTATAAGCAAAAACACGTGCACATAAAAGCAACAAGTTGTTTGTTACTGCACACGGACGGGCACCACCACCTTTTTAATTTAATTTATTTTAAGTGGTGCATTATGTTTCTAACTTAGTAACCCGATATATATACATACATATATGTATATACATAGTTTGTTTAAATCATTACAGTTAATAAAGAATGTAGTAGGAAGCCATATTATTTGAAGACAAAATATTTAAATTTATGACCCACGCGAAAATGTTTAGGTTAATTGGTTTGAACTGTGTATTTCAACAGGTCTTTCTCCTTTCTTGATATAATGAGATACATATTGAAAATATAAAATTCATTACTTACAATATTTAAACAATTGAACAGCACTTTAAATGCAATATACACCCAATTAAAATATTTTTTTTTAAATGTTTATGTTTTTTTAAATGTTTTATTAACAGGAAGACTTGCTGTGCTGCTAGTCTGCTACTGTCACTACTGTCAGTCTTGCTGATGTACAGTCTTGGCCATAAGTATTAGGCACCCTATATTTTCCCTCTATTCTCTTGGAGAATGAATTGTTCGCGTTGTGCCGTGCAAAATGCCTAAAGATCGGTTTCGGAAGACTGGATCCCATCTAAATCGTACAAAATCCTGCAGGAAAAAAGTAATAACGATAAGAGAAGATCGGTTTTTAATACGAACCTCTATAAAAAAAAAAACGTAAAAAAAACTTCAAATGAGCTAGTTGCTGACATAACACAACGTTGTGGGAAACATATTTCGGCTAGAACCGTTAGAAGGAGACTCGGAGAAGTTGGATTGAAAGGTTGCAAGGCGAGGAAAAAGCAATGGCTCTCAGAAAAAAGCAGAAAGTTGCGGCTAGAATCGGCAAAAAATACCAAAACCTTACTGAAGAAGATTGGAGTAACGTTTTGTGGTCAGATGAATCAAACTTTGAAGTAACCATTATAATGAAGCCCCGAACTCGGAAACTTTAAAAACTGTTTTATGTCGATTTCCTTTACTCACTAGGGATTTTGATCCCTTGTCAAATTTTTTCTTTTGGTGTGCGTATTTCGTATACATGTAAATCCCTCTTCAAATACGGATTCGAGGGATTTGATCTCTGTCACAAAAAAAATCGATTTTTTTGGTGTAAAGGAACGTGAAATCTGTCGAGAGATCGAAATCTTCACACAGAAATTGATTTCTCATGTGTAAAGGAAATCGACATTAAATTGCCATCCACTTAGTTATTTTGAGCTTTTGAAAAAGGTTATTTTTTTTTATTTTTGCAGGTGTTTGGAAACCCTGGTGTAATCTTTGTGAGGCGGCGAGTTGGTGAGGAATACAACCCAGAATGTGTAGTTCCAACCGTTAAACACGAAGGAGGAAGCGTTATGATCTGGGGTTGCATGGATGCGGACGGCGTGGGCAAAATGGTCATTTGTGAGGGTCGCATGGACTCAAAAAATACATTAATTTCATGGAAAACACGCTGATGCCATCCTTCCAGCATATTTTTGGTGATACAAATATGCGGGGCGTGTTGTTCCAGCAGGACAATGCACCCTGTCACAAATCCGCCCTCTCAGTGAAGTGGTTTGATGAAAATGCCATTGACCTGCTTCCATGGCCTGCCCAGTCCCCAGATCTGAACCCAATTAAGCATCTATCGGAAATTTTAAAGCGTAAAGTCCGACAATACACAACCACATCAAAAAAAAGCTCAAAAATGTTCTTGAGCAAGAATGGCTCAAATTAAGTTCTGACGAATGCCGCAAGCACGTAAGCTCTATGCCTAAACGAATAGCAGCAGTCATAAAAGCGAGGGGTGGCCATACAAAATATAAAAAATTTTCTTTAATAAAAAAAATTTTACAACATTTCTGCATACTTGTTTTTTTTAAATTTTACTTGGTTTTAAAATTATGGCATCTTTTTGGGGGTGCCTAATACATTTGGCCAAGACTGTACTATGTAGTGAAAGTGGGCGCATTAACTAACCTAGTCACTACCAGCGTTACCACTTCCGGAAAAAAAGTGGAAGTAGATTTGAAGAAAAAAGTGAAGTAAATTGAGAAAAATCGAAGTAGAATCAAAATGGCTTTTTGCTTGCTTTTGGAAAAAATGTTGCATACAAAATTTTTTTTCCTTAAATGAATACATATTTACTATTAAATATGAATTAAAAATTGTCAATCATTTATTTTAATTTTAAAGAAATTTCGCATAAAATTACTCATTTGTGTATTTGGATTGTGTTGACGTTCTTTTATTTTATGGTAATTATGAGGTTATCTTCTACTTAGAGTGCAATAGAGAAAAAGAAGTAGATTTGGGCTTTATTTTGTAAAATTGAAGTAGATTGAAACAGAGATTTTTAAAATGAAGTAGATTTCAGTATTTTGCTGATGGTGCGAAGTAGGAAGTAGATTTTAAAATATTTTGGAAAAAAGAAGTAGATCTACTTCAATTGAAGTAAAGTGGTACCACTGGTCACTACGTTGTCAACTCGTTCTGATTGGCTAAAGACAACTAAAAATTTGGGGCGACTTTCCAAAACGACAGCAGCAGTTGAATTTTGATTTTTTT
Source organism: Chrysotoxum bicinctum (assembly GCA_911387755.1). Taxonomy (NCBI): domain Eukaryota; kingdom Metazoa; phylum Arthropoda; class Insecta; order Diptera; family Syrphidae; genus Chrysotoxum; species Chrysotoxum bicinctum. The sequence goes on along the minus strand of OU426988.1, from coordinate 83,816,197 downwards.
TTACAGTTAGGTATGGGTCTCAATAGAACAGGATTAAAATATTAGAGTGAGGAAACCCCCCTAAATCCTAAAAAAAAATATTTTCTTTTTCGGTTTTAACCTCACTTTTTGTTTGACTCAATTTTTTTGGCGAAATTGTAAAATATTGGTTTATGTATTCAATGTTACTATCTATTCTGAATCGAACACAAAAAACCGAATGATTTTATGTCTTTTAGTTCTTGAGAAAATTGAAAATTACTAAGACTACTTTTTGTTTTTTGCTTACATACTTACATAAATGCATCAGTGCTAGCATCCAGCATTATGGCGCATAAACAGTGAGATATGTATGGGGGGGCATGCTGCCCCCCTGCAACCCCCCTGCTTGGGCTCACTGTAGGATTTGGGGTAAGTGCGAGGTTGGGTGCCCGCAAAGTTTCTTTTGTAGGTACTTCCAAAATATTGTAAATATTATTGTTTCTGTAGTAGTAGGTAACCTCATAATTACCATAAAATAAAAGAACGTCAACACAATACAAATACACAAATGGGTAATTTTTAAGTTTTGACCCCTCCCTATATTCAGTACCAATGAAGTCAGAAACTTAAAATATTTGCTAAGGTAGTCAGGCACAGGCGCCTCACCAAATTTCAATTTTCTAGCATAGACTGACTGACAGATCATCAAAATTATGGAGCACTTCCCGACATCGTAGAATCTTGTAATTTTGCACAACGGTATAGGTCTTGTCATGCAAGCAGAGGAAAAAATCGAAAATTTGAGGTTTTCCATTCAGGGGCGTGGTATCCGCCCACTTCCTCAGAACTGATGTAAATTATATATGGCACACTTCCGATTACAGTAGAATAATAAAATTTGGTAGAACGGTAGGGCTAAAATGGCATATGAAAAACCGAGAATAAAAATCGAGGTTTTCCATTCAGGGGCGTGGTATCCGCCTACTTTCTCCGAATTGGTATTGGTTGAATGGAGCACTTTCGACTGCTGTAAGACGATGAAATTTGGTAAAGTGGTAGGGCTTAAATTGCATACAATTTATAAAATTAGCGGTTTTGGATTCAGGGGCGTGGTATCCACCCACTTCCTCAGAACTGATATGTAAATTATATGGTACACTTCCAATTGCAGTAGAACAATGAAATTTGATATAACGATCGGGCTCAAATTGCATATAAAGGACCAAAAATAAAAATTGAGGTTTTCCATTCAGGGGACGTGGTATCCGCCCACCTTCAGAGTAAAAGTTTGATTTATGTATATGGAGCACTTCCGACTGCTGTAGAATGATGAAGTTTGGTGGAAGGGTATAGCTTAATGTACATTCAAAGCGAAAAATAGAAAATCTAAGATTTTTCATTCGAAGTGTCTTTTTATTGTCATTTTTAAACTATACATGCATTTTGAAATTTCATAACTTTTGTTAGAACTAGAGTGCTCGATTTGGTACTCTATATTATGTATGTTAACATGAATGAAAAAAGAAAACATTTGCATACCTGAAAAAATTATGAGTTTACATAAAAAAAAAACTCTTAGCTGTGATGTGAACTATAATAAAACCACTAATTAGGCTGTTAATTGGTGGTCTACCTTCATTTAAAAAAAAGAGTTAAAATTGCAACAAAAACATCATCGCATCCTCAACAATTATTGCTTTTTTATGGCTTTGAGTGGATGTAGGTACTAGTATTTAACATTAAAGTAGGTATGTTAGTGTTAGGTATCTTGCCAGGACAAGAAGAAACAATTGAAGCGCAAATAAAAACAACCAATAACGAAAAGAAAATATACCAAACAAAAAATAGGAAGCTATAAACTAAGTTGATTTTATAAGGTAGAGTCCACCCTTCTATTTTTCCGTATCTTTCGAGATTTTTAGATGGCAAAACATTAAAATCTTTGCAAAAAGGAGTGAGATCAGATCAAAACCATAAATGTTAAAAAAAAGCCAAGTTCTCATATACAAAAACCTTTGTGTAATAAGTCAGCCGTGAAAAGTACTGAGATCTGAAAGTGCGCCAAGTTCTTACTTCATGAAGGTTTAATACCGAATATTTAAAGTTGAATAATATTGAAACAGCTACAATGTAATAGGGAAAATTTATTATTTAATGATTACTGACTAAAATTTGATGGGCTTACTTGGCAAGTTTTTTTTTTGCCCAATTCGAAAGGTTTTAAAAACTTGACCAGTGAACCCATCAAAATTTAGTCAGTAATCATTAAATAATAAAACTTCTCTTTTACATTGTTACTGTTACATTGTAAATGTTTTGAGTGTTTTGATTGCTTTTGGAGTTTCTTAAGTACACGATCTTTAGGCAACTAACGATCAAACTATTTATATTCGACAAAAGCCACGTTTTTTATCGCCAAAGATCCGTATAGATTAACCCTCGAATATTGAACGGTACGGATCATAGTGACAGTTGTGTGGTATGCTCATCTCTGTTTTGATTGTGTCTGTTGATTTTCAAATGTTTCTTGTCTTTTTTATTTACACTGTATTTTACCTTACCATAAAAACCCATATACTCGTCAGAGTGTGAACTAATTTTTGGATCTTTGAAATAGATCCTGATAGAGAACAGGATCCCAAATTGTTTTTGTAACACATGTTAAGAATTAATCCAGATCCGGATCCACATAGATCCGTAGATAATAAAACGCACCTAAAGTTGCATGTGCGTGTTTAGCCTATGTGTTTCGGTTCATCTCCTCATTGTAGAAGCAAGTTTTTGAGGATGTGAGGTTAAACTTTTAAGAGACAGGACGCCATTTTGAAACAAGTTGTAATTTTGTTATTTAATAATTCGTTTGAATTTAATACCGGCACTACACAAAATAGCGAACTGATTTTAGGTAATCATTAAGGGTATTCATGAAACGAGATAATTTTCCGGTTTGTAGAAAGATATAATTTTCCGCAACATGTTTTCATGAACACCCCCTAAAAACTACTTGCGTAAATGTGGGAAATATTTTGTGAAATGTCAAATTAAAAGTCAAACTCCATATTTCTTTAGTTTATCAGATTTATTTCTTCACTTTCCGCATCAAATTCTTGAGATAATTTTATCAGATCTGCAGAAAGATTTCGCATACAAATTTTCACAACTCGTTTCTGCAGAGATAAAATTATCTGGTCTCTGAGGTTTATCAGGGTTTTCCGCGCTTACATGAATACCCTTATTTAGTTTGTGTCGAAACACAAACAGGCGAATCTATAAACAAATCTTAAAGGTTACTTAATTTTAAAATACCTCTAAACAGCTCTTTAAGTATGAAATCGGTATCTATAATCAATTTTCACATTTAAGTAACGTTACTTAAAGGCCTCTTAACTTAAACGCCATCAACGGCGTTTAAGGGTCACTTAAAGGCATTTTAAAATGTATTTTGACATATCGATTGCCATCTTTGAAATTTTGAGGTTTCAGGTATTGTTTGTAGGTATTGTTTGTTGTGATATTATATTAGAATTATAAAGTGCAACGATTTAAGAAACATAAAATTTGTATTGATTAAAGTATGTGTACTGATTGAAGTACGTGTCCACGCTTCCTCCTTAGCCTTTGAAGTGTTTGTATGGACACTTTCTTCCTTGTTGTTGGAAGAGAATCTGTGCATAAAATAATTCTGTTTTGTAGTGCATTATTGCAAATTCTAAAATAAAAAAGTTTCCTTGTAGGAGGCATCCCAATTTTCAGATCTTTTTCTTTTATTTGTGACGGCGGGTGTGAGTGTGTGTTCGATAGCCATTTTTTTTTTTTTTGATTTCACAAATAAAAAAGTGTGTCTTTTTTCTGTACTAGATTGTCACATTCTTTTACGTTACGTGACACAACCATTTTATATAGTTAAGTACCAATGAAAAATCGTTTATAGATACGAATTGAAGTTTCGTCATTTAAAGCCAAATTAAATATTTAAGTATGCTTAACTAAATAACCTTTAAGATGCAGTTTAAGAAAATCTTATAGATACGACTGAAACTTTTTAGTTGCTCCAATCGAGTTATGTTTGTGCGCGGAGTCCCATATAAGGCCATATGTTTAATTTTAGCAACTGAACATTTGCGAAACAAAGAATTGAATGTGCGCGCCTGACTTTAGTGTTAACTGCAGTGTAAAGAAAAAAGGCTAGTAATAATGGCAAATTAACAAATAAAAGGAAAAATACCTAATCGTATGAAATTCCCTGTGCAGGGACGGGTTAGAATATTCCTGCAGCGCCTCCCCGCTTGTCGTAAAAGGCGACTAAAGGAGTAAATACATCTAGGCCACAAACAGCAAGGTGAACCTAGCGACACGTAACACCTATAAACTTTCCCAAAAGTGTGCATGCCAGTCCCTGGGTTGGCACGACTGGAGATCACCGGTGCCGTAAAAGAGAGATCAAATACAAAACTGGAGCATGCACACGTCGATACTTACAACGGATTTTGTGAATTCAAGCATTATGGAAGTACTCGTCCAAAATGACACTACCCCGCCAGGCACTACCATTGTTACACATGGTACTGATCCTGGACCGAGCAGCAATGCTCGGGTCAGAGCTAGACGGATTCCGGGGGCTAGCAAAGTAATGCCGCAGATTATACAAAATCTGAGAGTTGCGAGTTGGAACGTTGGCAGTATGACAGGTCGAAGCTTCAAGTTGGAAGAGATGATGAAAAGAAGGCGAGTGGACATCTTATGTGTTCAAGAAACAAAATGGCGAAACACGGGAAACAGGGCCCGTTTCTTGGATACGAGGACAAAAAACTATAAGATGTTCTACTATGGAACGGAAAAGGATAAAAACGGAATCGGAATCATCCTTGCAAAACATCTATTAGGCAGCGTATTGACCATTTCGAAATCCAGCGACCGTTTGATGTCCCTTAAATTGGTGATTAAAGGAAAGTTGTGGAATATTGTCACTGCATATGCTCCCCAAATTGGATGTGAGCAGGTACAAAAAGATGCATTTTGGCTAGACTTTCACAATCTACTTAAGGACATCCCAAAGGAAGAGTTTTTGTTCGTGGGCGGAGATTTGAACGGACATGTCGGGAAGACAAACGAAGACTATGAAGATTGCCATGGAGGCCTCGGATACGGCACCAGGAACCCTCCTGGTGAAGACATCCTGAGCATGTGCAAAACATACGGTCTTATCGTGCTAAATACCATGTTCGTCAAACAAAGCCGACACCTCTGGTCACTTACAGCAGTGGTGGAAATGAAACCCAGATTGATTACCATTTGGTATCTAGTTTCATGAAACCCCGGGTAAAAGATTGCAAAGTGATACTAGGAGAAGCGATCGCCCACCAACACCGTCTCCTACTGACAGAATTTTTTATGGAGACAGTGAACGACAACAAACATACAAAAACTTTTGGGAAGATCAAATGGTATAATCTGGATAAGGAAAAAGGCGAAGCTTTTATTTCGAATATGCAAAACTTTCTGTATAACAACACCGATATAGTTCGAAATGTAGAGAGTACAGCACAAAGTATGTGGGATCTCCTACAGAGCACTTGCAAAGAAAAAGCCAAAACACTGTTAGGGGTTTCAAAAGGACACAACCAACAAGGCAAAGAAACATGGTGGTGGAATGATGAAGCTAAATCAGTTATAAGTAAAAAGAAAATGGCTTTCAAGGCTTGGTCGAAGTGCCCCTCTAATGATACAGAGCAAAAGTCACGCCTCGAAGTGGAATATAGAAACTGCAAGAAAGAAGCGAAGAAGAAGTGCGCCCAAATTCAAGCAAAGAATACAGAAAACCTGTATCGGGAGCTGGATGAAATTTCTACCCCGACAGCTGGTGCTATTCAAGAGCTACGGCAAAACACGAATAAGGGCGCAACTATCTTTAAAATAGCCGCTCAAAGAAGAAGAAATGCCCAGGAGATTTGTTCGCCAAAGTTCATTAACAAAATGCTCCAGGCCAACTACTTGTGGAAGACAACGAAATTCTTCACAGGTGGCGACAGTATTGTGACGGACTTCTAAACGAACAATTTCCAAGGCTATACTTTCCAATAGCTTCACCTAACTTAAGCGAAGTATCCGACGTCACAGTCGAAGAAGTTAGTGAGGCGGTAAAATACTCCAAAATGGGAAAAGCTGTTGGCCCAGACGAAATACCCTCAGAGTTTTGGAAAAAGATGGGAGACATCGGGTTTAGATGGCTCATGATTCTTGTCTCCAAACTTATACGAGGTGATCGCATGCCTAATCAATGGAGGGAAAGTTACCTTCTTCCAATTTATAAAGGAAAGGGTGATACTCGAAGCTGTGATAATTACCGTTCGATTAAGCTGATGTCACACACCATGAAGATCGTTGAGCGAGTCTTGGGTAGCCGACTGCGAAAAATAATTAGGCTATCTGATGACCAGTGCGGGTTTGTCGGGGGTAAGTCAACCACGGATGCAATCCAGAGTATAAGAATAATTATGGAAAAGCATCGGGATTCTTTGGAGGATTTGCATGTCATATTGGTTGATTTTGAAAAAGCATTCGATCGGCAACCACGAGATCTAATATGGGTGGCCCTCAGGCAACGAGGAGTTCCAGAAACCTATGTGCGGATAATTATGGACATGTATGATGGAGCAGTTACTAAAGTAAGATGCGCAGCTGGAGTCACCGAAGAATTCGAAATCACAGTAGGTGTACACCAGGGAAGTGTCTTGAGTCCCCTGCTCTTTATTACAGTTCTTGATTGCCTGCTTGAAGGCAAAGTGACGGATCCAAAAGTACATCAGTTATTCTTTGCTGACGATGGAGCCATCATAAGTGAAGACCCGATATCCCTACAACGAGCACTTGACGTATGGGTGGATGTTCTAGAAGGAAGTGGGTACCGCATAAGCGCGAAAAAGACAGAATACCTATGCTGCCCATTTTCTGATCCACACAGGCCTACTCCAGACATTTATTTGAATGGAGTAGTGCTTCTCAAGTGTGAAAAGTTTAAATATCTGGGGTCTATGATAAATAACGAAGCTACTTGTGATGACGATATCAATCATCGCGTAAGCGTAGGGTGGATGAAGTGGCGGGAAAATTCTGCTATCTACTGTGACCGAAAAATGCCCCCTAAGCTGAAAGGAAAGCTCTACACTTCAGTTGTGCGTCCAGCACTCACATACGGTTCACAATGTTGGACAATGTACAAAAAGTATGAGAGTAAGCTTACGGCAGCTGAGATGAAGATGCTTCGTATGACAGCAGGAGTTACAAAGCTTGATCGAATTAGAAGTACGAAGATCCGAGGAAGCCTTCATGTTAAGAATACCATTTCCCAAAAAATTGAACACGACCGACTCAGTTGGTATTACCATGTTCAAAGGAGAGATCCTGAGAACCCCGTCAAAAAGGCTATATCATACAACGTTCCAATTCGGAATAAAAAGAAAGGTAGGCCTAAACACTCCTGGTACAAACAAATGCAAAAACACCAGCATTCAGTTGGCCTCAGAAATGGAACAATACAAAACCGGGAGGCTTGCCGCCGATTTCTGAGGTCAACCCGGCGAACCCCACAGGCGGATCACTAGTGTGAAGCAGATACGTGGGAGAGTTATGATCCCCTCGACATCGAGATCATAACAGCGCCGAAGAAAAGGAAGAAGAAGAAGACCTAATCGTATGAAATTGCGTTTTATTTTCAAGGGATGATCTTTATGGATTATTGGCGGTATAAAAACATGGCTCTAAAGTTTTAAGAGCTATCAAAAGAAAACGAAATAAGTATAATTTACTAAGGATCAATAGGTGTGTTTTTTTTGCAAGTCCATATAGAATTGTAAAAAAAACGACATCGGGATTTATGACATTTGTCAGCTTATTGACGACTAGCATCAACCAATCCAAAAACTTCACTTTTGACGTCTCTGAGCAAATTATCGATAACATATAGATAATACTATTTTGGCATCACCATTTTTATCGGGTCTTAGATTAACTCTCGATAATTATCTGGTCTTAGCTAACTCTGTATAGATTTAAGTAGTTTTTGCATTTGCATGTAAAGCGCTTAGTCCCGATGTCGTTTTTTTTTTTACAATTCAATATGGACTTGCAAAAAAAACACACCTAATGTGAACATGGCTTATATTACCCGTACTGCAAAACTGTTAGAAAGCACACTCAACAAATTGACATCTGTCAAAAATTCTAGCAATTGGTTATTGTCTATACTTTCTGATCTGGACCAATCACAAATCGCCATTTGGTTTTTGCTCATCTTTTATTTGGATTTGTTGAAAGAGAAAGAGAGGTATCCAGTTTTTATTTGTTACAAATTGGAGCGCGCCCCTTCATTTGCAATTGTTTGTCATTTCGTTTTTCAATTTCAATCGGAACAGGTATCGAAGTTGTGTCGTGGCCAAAAACTTTTCCTTTGGGAGAAATATTGTCCTCTGAACAATTTTAAAACAAATAAAATATTCAGGAATAACTATTTTATAGTGAAAATGGATAAAACAATGAAGTACTTACTTCTTGTTGGGCTAATATTCTTTTCGGGTAAGTTCCTTTTTTACTTTCACCAAGCACCGGTAACCTTTTGTTTCTATAATTTTTTTTTTAAATATGTACGTGCACACATTTTAATAAATTATTATATCTATTTTGGATTAGGGATCTGCCAAATATCAGCAGAAGGCGATGATTCTATTGAAGACATCGAACTGGATATGGGAGCCTTCAAGGAGGGTTCTCGAACAGGTAAAATCTATTTTGCGTGTTTTTTCTTAAACTTATGCATTGAATATATTTTTCTTATACAGATGCTGAAACTTTAAAAAGGGAAGAAGAAGCTATTAAACTGGATGGCTTGAATATTGCCCAACTCAAGGAACTCCGCGAAAAGGTAAGATTTTTGACTATTCTTAAAAAGGGGCGTTCTTTGATTGGTACACTTACATGTGTAAAAAGAATTCCGAGCACTTAGCTGTAAACTTAGCAATTATGTTAAAGCCTAATTTTGATGACCTTTGTTCTACTAAAATTTAATGATTGTGTGACCCAAACCGTTGTTTCAGTTGTTTTTGCAACAAGCATCGTAATTTTTTCATAAAACGTTGCATTCAATTTCAATTACTTTTGATTCAGCAAGTAAAATATCGATTAATCTGATAGATTGTTCTTAACAAAAACTGTTTGCTTACTACAAATGGATCAAGGGTAGAACTTATAAAAATGACGTGTTAATATTTTGTTGGCTATCTCATCTATACTGGTATTATCTTACTACCATTATAATATTACTTGCCGGTTTCATATTAATATTATTGCCAAGTGTTACGTTTAATAAGTTATTAATCAATTATAGTAATGCTAATAAGCTTAAGTATATTCAAAAGTAAAGACTTTTTCAAAATTCCAACCATATTATTTTATTACCCAGACTATATCTTTGTTTAGGGATAATCTTTTTGAATAGTGCACAGAGTGGAAAAGTACATAAATATTAAATACAACCGTATGTTTTCCGGCAGTAAATAAGAAAAATAATCGGCCCTAGCGAGATGTCCGTTCGGGGCGGAAAATTGTCCGCAACACTTTGTCGGAGCTTCAAATTGCTTTCGAGGTATCCTATCGGAAAGAATAAAAATACACAAATGCGTTGGAGTAATTTGTTCCGCGAAGAATTTGTGTCGGATGAAATCGAAAAAACAATTGCATTAAGCTGTCCGAAATTCCACAAATAAAGCACTTATCGCACTTCAACGCAGTTCGCCGGTTGCGTTAAAAAAATGTGAGAAAAATTCCGAACAGCTGTTCGGAAGAATACCTCGAAGCAAAAATCCTCCGAATCGTACGAAATCGGATAATTTTCCGTTCCGAACGGATACCTCGCTAAGGCCCAATAGATAATTGTATTCATTTATTACATTACAAACTCTTAGCTGGGTACAATTATTTAAAGATTGACCCCTAGTTTCACAGTGGGAATTTAAGCCCCACGACACTATTCTGCAGTTTAAACCTCTGTTCAACAACCCTTCAAACATTTGAAAATATTATTTATTTTCATTTCATATTATTTATATTCATTTCATAAGCGGATACTCATGGTCCTTCAATTTTTGTCCAGTTATACGACCTTTCCGGTTAAGGGAAGAAATAGAAAACATCATATTAAATTTTTGTTATTCAAAAATGATACCACACATCACAAAAAGTTACTTGGGAAATCCTCTGCCCGGTTATCGGAGATTTTCTATGTATTTGCTTAGTAATAAAAATAAAACAAACTATACTGAGAACGGATCTTCTATTTTTTTCTGTTTTATTTGTTGATACAAAATAATCCCTTTATAAATTTATGTGTCGCGTACGGAAAAGAGGTTTTCTATCTAAAATGAGCAAGAAAAAAGGTCGGAGTCCGTTTATGAAGTTGTCCGTTTATGGGAAAGTAATTTGTATGAGCAATTTGAAAGATTGTTCCCGAAAATGTGTCCTTTTAAGGAAATTCTCCGCTTATTGGAGTTGTCCGCAAGTTGAACTTAAAAAATATGTCAGAGTTTATAAAAGTGATCCGTCAGATATGTATATAAGGTTTGCGTGGGAATAAAATATTTTTTTTTGCTCAATACAGCTAAAAGTTTAAGAAAATCACCCTTATTCCGATAGTCGTTTTAATAAAACGCCTTTAAAACGAGAAGGCTCCAGAGACCACATTTGGTGTTTAAATAATACGAAAAGAGCAGCGTTCTCTATGTTCTTCACTTTTCTAAGCATTATAACGATAGTCGTTTCAATAAAATTCCAATTTTCGTTTCTAGAGCCTTGTCGTTTTACTGGCGTTTTAGTAAAACGACTATCGGAATAAGGGTGAATATTTACTACTAAAAGTATACCTAAATTTTTCTAAAAGTGATTCAGAAAATTTAATTTTGGAAACCTAAATTGACAAACCCTTTTTACAATTAATATTGTATGTAAAAAGTAACTTTTTACAATGAAACAGTTATGAAGAAGTTAAAATTCTGATTCGTAATAATTCATTTATTCTTGGTATTTCTTAAACCTGTGAATTTTTCAACTTAGTTGTTTAAAATATTTTTGGCACTCTAGCAAATCTATTCAGGCGACTCTACTAACTCAATTGAGTCTAGAGGATGCACTTGTTTTAAATTTGGTAATGAGAAAGAAAAATTCAGTGTTTTGTTTTGTTTTTTTTGTTTTTTTTTTTTTTAATTTTTAACTTGCGACATATAAAGGTACAGTGACGAGCAAAAGTGGTCAAATGTTTTCGCTTACTTGAAAAATTGACATACATATCGTCACCTGAGTTCTATCTTGTTCAAAGTCCATTTTGAAAAATGTTGGGAAAACGATTTTTTAACTTCAGAAGCAAAATTTTTGCTTAAATTTGAAAGAAAATACTGTGGCGTTTTTTCTCCATTAAACTCAATAATTTTTGTTTGCAAAAGGATTTATAAATCTATGTTTTATTAAATCCTGAAATAATAAAAAAATAAAATCAAGTAGGATGTCATTTTGGATATTGAACAACGTTGTATGGGCTGTAAACAAGTTGATTAAATTGATGGATATTGAACAAAAAAGCTAAATATTGAACAAAATAGAAGCACTTGATATTAAATCATAGAAACTACGAAAATACAATAAAAATAGAACAAAAATTCTAACTCATTCCTTGAGTTAAGCACTATAACAAAATGGGTAATCAGAAAAAATATTGCTGCTGCTCGGTAGGTAATGAAATTCAAAATTTGTTATATGTAAATACATGTGTTTTTATTATTTTTCATTAATTATAAAACGAAATTAACTCAAATAAATATCTTTTTAAAATGAAATTCATTAACGGAAAAACATTTTGTTTGAATTCACTTTTTTACCCTCCTTTTTCAAATAAATAGATTATTAATTTTGCATACAATTTTTAATTTAAATTTTGTAATTGTTTTAAACATACTGGCGCAAAATTTTAATTGAATTAGTACGATGCTAAAGCTGTTTTAGTATGATACCAGAATTTGCTAATTGTAATCGAATATACGTAGTCCTGCCATAAGTTCTGTCCCTAACAAAAACACGTTTTATTTAAAAAATAAAAAAGCAATCAAACTTCTTTTTACGTCATTTATTAAGTATTAAATTTACAATATAAATATATAAGAAATTATTCAAAATCCCCACCCTTAGCCTTCAAACACTTTCTTAAACAATCCGGTCACTCGTCTACGCCGCCGCCGTACGCACGGCTTCCAGTGGAAACGAAGCTACTGCATTCAACAAATCAGCTTTGAGAGACTCAATATTTCGGTGAGGCTTACAGCAAGCAAGATCGGGGCTGCCCGGCTGGCAAGTACTGGATATTTCAGCAAGATTCTGCACCGTCCCACAAAGCAAAAACAACACAACTGTGGCTTAAGGACAATTTACCAGAGTTTATTGCCGCAGAAGATTGGCCCTCGGGTAGCCCCGATCTTAATTTGCTGAACTACCGGTTATGGAACATTTTGGAGGAGAAGGCTTGCTGTAAGTCTCACCGAAATATTGAGTCTCTCAAAGCTCATGTGTTGAAGACAGTAGCTTCGTTTCCACTGGAAGTCGTGCGTGTGGCGTAGACGAGTGGCCGGATCGTTTAAGAAAGTGTTTGAAAGCTAAGGGGGGGGGGGGGTGATTTTCAATAATTTCTTATTTATTAATAAATGACGTAAAAAGAATTTTGATCGCTTTTTTATTTTTTGAATAAAACGTGTTTTGTTAGGGACAGAACTTATGGCAGGGCTACGTAGCATCATACTTTCTCTACCCTTTTATTAAAGTTAAAATCGTCGAATGCCTATATTATTTTTTTAGTATCGTGCTATTTCCAAACGCCACACAAGGTCTGTTTACTTAGTTTTTTGTACGAACTTTCATTGTTTTAGGTGTGTTCAGAAGAAATTTATTAAGAAAATTGTCTTAGTACGATACTTGTTAGAAAATTGTAAAAATTAAGAATGAGTTAGTAAACTACTTTAAAGTTAGCAAATTGTTAAGAATTATCATACCTTAATAATAGACTGTTTAAAATTTTGCGCCACTGAGTTTTATTGTAATTGGTTTCTTATTTTGTGCCATTATGATTTTATTTGCAATGTATTGAAAGAAGATCAAATTATCGATATTGTATTTGTCTACATTGAAAGTAAACTTTTTTCTTGAAAGTACTTTAGCTAATCTCTTTCACTACTTTGGATCCCATCTTATCACAAATTTGGAATAAAAATGTCCTTTTTCAGAATCTTTTAAGGTCCAAAATGAATCAAATATTTTCACACGTTCGTCATAAAAAAAATCGCAAGCGGATGTCATTTGAATATTGCTTACCACCTTGACGCATCCGTTTTTGTATATTTTGTTTCCACCAAAATGGTTTTCGATTTTTGTTTTACTCGATCCAGGGCTTCTCTTGGTGTAAGGCATGTAGTTTGTTTAGATTAAACGAAACCTTCTGCTGGTACTACATTTTCCGATGAAGGTACTGAAATGACTTCTTTCAGATGAAGGAGCTATTTGTGAATCATAGAATTCTGAAATATCAGATCCTGGATGAGCTGTTAGCGACAAATATTGTATTCAAAAACTGTCTAAAGATAAAAGGGTTTCTCAAAATACCTTAAAAGCGTTTGAAGATTACGCTCCAAATTTTCCCTTACATTACAATGTGCTTACAGCTTCCAATGTTATATCAGTATCTATTAATTTTGTGTGGTACAGTGGTACAGTACAGTGATATTGAACAAAAATGCGATTTTCCGTCCGCATAATTTTTTTAATAGGATTTTGTTCAATAACATACAAAACTAAATGGATTAGATATGGATATTGAACAACAGAAATACATGGTAGTTTTTTTTTAAAGTTAATATAAAATTGTTCAATTTCATACAAAAACAAAAAGCAGTGGTTAATTGAATAAAAAAAAACACTCAAAATATTTAATAAAGTGGTTTATTGAACAAAATAGTTCCTCATAACTTAAAAACTAAAAGAGATATAACAAAATGGAGTACGCCATTCGAAAGAGCATGTTCGATTTATAAAAACTGCATTTCTAACTCAATTTCGCCAAAAATGGTCTTTTGAACAAGATAGAACTCAGGCGACGTAAGTATAGTAAGAGTTTTTAATAGAATTAAAATCTTTTTTTATTTTTTGCATTGGTCAATGGTCCAGTGTTTGTGCTTTTTAGCAAAAGCTAACCTGACTAATATTTTTCGCTGAAAGCAGAGGCTTCTTCGGTTTCTCTTTAGCATTTTACCCAATTCTTTTGAGTGCCCGGCGTGCAGTCCATTCACTAACTGGCTTGTCTATGTTTTGGGCTGCCTGCTTAGGTGTTTTGGACCCACAACTTCTCAACTCTCTTTCCATTCTTCTAGCTTCCAAATTAGAAAGTAGTCGTTTCCGTCCTTTTTTCATTGGGGGGACATCGATGTTTTCGTTTTTTTTTTTAATATTAAGCACGGAAGTTTTTGGAAACTTGATTCAACACTTTTTAATTAGCGCGGTCGACAATGTTTTTACAATTTTTTTTCATTTTGACAATAATCAGCTTAACACGTTTTAAAATGAACGATTTACCCACAACAAACTATTAACAAATAAAATTATCTTAACTGTTACTTGTTAAATAACAGTAAAACAAACAAATCACAATAGAGAGGAACATCTCTCAATGAACAAACGATGTTAAATTTCTTGAAATTTAAACGTGCATAATTGGACAAAACCAGAAAATTATTATTATATTTTTGTTTTTTATATAAAAAAATGGGTCTCGCAATTCTGTGTTTCCACTACAGCCTAAACGGCTCGACCGATTTTCTTAAAACTTTGTAGATAGCATTTTTAATTAATTTTTTTTATAGAGAAGCTTCTAAAAAGTTTGAGAAACGTTGCATTTCAAAAATTAAAAAAAAATATATTTGAATTTAAAAAAAAAAAAAAAACAATAAATTATTTTTTTGAAAATTTGATACAAACATTTTGTTTAAAAATTTTGTATAGGTATATGTAAAAGGTTTTTTTTTTTTAAATTATAAGTCGTTGTAGCGGTCTACAACGACTTATAATTTTTGATTTTGCATAAATTCATATTTGTTTAAAAATCACATTTGTTTTTAACTCTTACTACTAAAACAGTTAAAAAAAATGAATTTTATGGTTATGAACAGTTTTCACTAATAACATTTATTTTTAAAATTAGTATAGTCTATTAAATAAGAGCAAGTTCATGCGCCCCAATCGTGCATTTTATTTCTTTAAACGACTCTTATGTTTTTTATTAAGAGAATGAGAGTTTTAACGAAAAACGCATACATACATATAACGGAAATAGGATTTCATGACTTTTTTTGTTTGATTTCATTTTTTATTAAGTTTAAAATAGTTAATAGAACTTATAACTTAAAACTGGTTAAAAGAAAAAAACTATTAAGTAAACATAATTTGTTTTTGAATATGTATGTAACAAAAAATTGCGCACATACAATTTAAATCGTTTTTGGCTGATATCACTTTTAACAGAGGAACATTTTTGTTCTTTGAATAATCCCAATTTCTAAACAAAAACACTTTTTTTTATGTGATGTTATTCCTCATAGAAATAGATAATAGTTTTAATTCTCAATTTTTAACTTGTGGGCAGCTATATCAGCAATTATGATATCACTCACTTCGGTAAATTAAATAATTTTTTTGTATTTATAAACTTTGATTTCTTTCCTTGAATGATGAATGCACTTCGAGTAAGTTTGGTGTACCTGGCTTCATATTGATTATTTTAAATATTAACGGACTTATTGTTAAATTTAAATACAATTTTTTGCCAACAAAAAAAATATTTGAGAGAAATACTCATTTGAAAGCTCGGAATACATCCAATATTCTCATTGTTGAATTTTAGTTTCCTTTTTAAACAAAGAATAATCTGGAAATAATTTGGAAGTCTAAATTGGGAAAGTTCATGAATAATTCCTTACTGACTTAGTCTCCTCGCGATTCATCCCCTACGATTCAGTGCACGCTGCTTCGAACGTTGCATTCGAAGATGGACCATTGCGTCTCTGTTTTCGAACTTAAAGCCGTCACTTATTTCAGACCAATTTTCATCAGCAGGTCAAAGGGATTATGTTTGCAAACGGCTCATTCTTACACTAATTGGGTAACCGAACTAGATTGCTCTTACTTGTGGCCTTATTACATACTACATATCAACCATTATCCACACAAAATTTTAAATTCAATATCTCTATAGAAACCTGATAAAATATATTTTAATTCCAGGCGAAAAAACTCACATTCCAAACCGAAGTCAACCGCATGATGAAACTTATTATTAACTCTCTGTACAAGAACAAGGAGATCTTCTTGCGTGAATTGATTTCAAACGCTTCGGATGCTATTGATAAGATACGTTTGCTGGCACTTACTGACCGAAATGAACTTGAAACTAATCCCGAGCTATTGATTAGAATAAAGATCGACAAAGAGAACAAAATTCTTCACATAATGGACTCTGGTATTGGTATGACAAACCAAGATCTAGTCAATAATTTGGGAACAATTGCCAAATCGGGTACAGCTGATTTTCTGGCGAAAATGCAAGATCCAAGCAAACAATCAGAAGGTCAAGATCTCAACGATATGATTGGTCAATTTGGTGTTGGTTTCTATTCAGCTTTCTTGGTCGCTGATCGTGTTGTTGTTACAACCAAAAACAACGCCGATAAGCAATACATCTGGGAGAGTGACTCAAATAGTTTTACAATCTCTGATGATCCTCGTGGAAATACTCTAAAACGTGGAACAGTTATCTCTTTGCATATGAAGGAAGAAGCTCAAGATTTCCTTGAACAAGAAACAATCAAACAATTGGTTCGCAAATATTCTCAATTCATCAACTTCCCAATTTATTTGTGGGAGAGCAAAAATATCGATGAAGAAGTTCCAATTGAAGAGGAAGAAGTCGAAGAGAAGAAAGCCGATGAAGATGTGATTGATGAAGACGAAGATGCTAAGGTAGAAGAAGACGATTCTGAGGTCAAAAAGCCAAAGACCAAGAAAGTCACCAAGACCGTCTGGGATTGGTCTCTTATTAACGAAAGCAAACCAATTTGGACACGTAAGCCAAGCGACGTAACAGAAAAAGAATATACCGAGTTCTACAAGAGTCTGACCAAAGACACCTCTGAGCCCTTAGCCCAAACTCATTTTGTTGCCGAAGGTGAGGTCACATTTAAGAGTTTGTTGTACATTCCAAAGGTTCAACCATCCGAGAGCTTTAATCGCTATGGAACGAAATCGGACAACATTAAACTTTACGTTCGTCGTGTCTTCATTACTGACGAATTCAACGATATGATGCCCAACTACTTGAATTTCATTCGTGGTGTGGTCGATTCCGATGATCTTCCTCTGAATGTATCACGTGAAACTCTACAACAGCATAAACTTATCAAGGTCATCAAGAAGAAGTTGATTCGCAAGGTTTTGGACATGATCAAGAAACTCGACAAAGACAACTACGAAAAATTATGGAAAGAATATTCAACAAAGTAAGTAGAAATAGTAATTTTCCTTGTTGTCAAGACTAATGAATCCATTTTTATTTTAGCATCAAACTTGGAATAATGGAAGATCCTAGTAACCGATCTCGCTTGGCCAAGCTGCTCCGTTTCCAATCTTCTAAAGGCAAGGGCATCACTGGACTAAGTGAATACGTTGAACGTATGAAACCAAACCAAGAACACATCTACTTTATTGCTGGATCCAGTCTATCTGAGGTCGAAAGTTCACCATTTGTTGAGCGACTGCTTGCTAAAGGTTACGAAGTTCTTTACCTAGTTGAAGCCGTCGATGAATATTGCATTTCTGCTCTGCCAGAATTCGATGGAAAAAAATTCCAAAATGTCGCCAAAGAAGGATTTAAACTTTCCGAATCTGAAAAGAGCAAAGGTAAATTAGAAGAGCTGAAGACCATCTTTGATCCTCTTGTCAAATGGTTGAATGAAGTCGCCTTGAAAGATAAAATTCTGAAGGCCACGGTCTCTGAACGTTTGAGTAACTCACCATGTGCGCTGGTCGCTGGAATGTTTGGCTGGACAGGAAACATGGAACGTTTGGCCATGTCAAATGCGCATCAGAAATCCGATGATCCTCAGAGGTCGTACTACTTGAACCAAAAGAAAACTCTTGAAATCAACCCACGCCATCCATTGATCCGTGAGCTATTGCGTCGTGTTGAGGGTGACCAAGCCGATGAGACAGCAAAGGAAATGGCAACAATGATGTTCCGCACAGCAACTCTGCGTTCCGGTTTCATGCTACAAGAGACGGCAGATTTTGCTGATAGTGTAGAGCGAATGATGCGACAGACATTGGGAGTTCCATTAGACGAGCAGCCTGAAATCGACGATGAAGATGATAACGAATTTGATTCCGGTGAATTGGAGAAGTCAGAGGAAGCCCCAGAAGAAGCCGAAGAAGATGAGGAGCAGCATGATGAGCTGTAGAAAACAGTACAGATGTAAATCAACAGACTGAATTTATTATTAACTTTTTTTGTATTTACGTACACAGCAAAAGTTTTTATTTTGTATTCATTCGATTGTATTGGCCTGCGCTCTCTCACATTAAGCGTGTCATTATTTTTTTAAATTCCTACTTATCTACTTTAAGGAAGAAATCAATTATTGTTTGAAAGTGGACAAACATTGTAACTTATTTTATTTAAAAAAATGAAAAACAATTTATTTAAGAATCAATCCAACAATACGTCGAATAAAAATTAAAAAAAGAAAAACTTTTTTTTTATCATTACATGATTTTTACAAATTATAATAGTAGTTATTTTTCATATTGGACCAGTGTTGTCGAGTAATTCTTCACTATTATGTCGGACAGTAGAATCCTCTTGAGCTTGAAGTCTTTCCAGTGCCTCCGTCCGTGTAAACTTGAATTCTTTCATAAAAACATTAACTGTCCATTCTGGAACCATGGCATTGATGTATAAATCTGTAAGCTGTGCTAAAATTCAACTTTGACGGATTTTTGATTATCTAACTTAAAACTTACACTTGGAACTCCTTTCTCCTCGGGTTGATAGTTTTCACGAAGAAAATTGAGCATTTGTAGCTGTTTTTTATCATCGATTAGCATTAAAGTTTTCATATGATTGATGCCATCATAGCCTGTTACTTTAGACTTTTTCGAGAAGGTTTTAAAAATTGGATCCAAGACTGGTCGTATGCCTTTAAATGTTTCTAATATCTCTTCCAAGGAAAGATGTGTAAGACTTCTGAAAGATAATAATTGCAGATTATTTGTTTAATGATTATAAAAATGATCTAATGCGACAGTAAAAAGATAAAGATTCGACATGAAATGTACAGCAGAAAGCTATTCACTCTTATTCTGGTTGAAACGCAAGAAAAACGATATTTTGGAAATAATATTGTAATGATAAAATAAGTAATACATTAATTTTTTGCGTGGCTGTAGGATATTTCGAAATTAATTCCAAGTAATTTTAGAGACGGATTTTATTCGCAAAGTAGGCATTAAGCCTGGTATATTGTTATTATTAAAACAAAAAAAATAAAATGCACGACTGGATCGCACGAACTTGCTCTTATGTAAAAGTACTTTGGAATTTAAGATACATTTTATAAATATAAAACATGGATTTAATGAGATAATAATGTTCAAATGCATAAAATTGCCGTCTGGTTTCCGGAAAAGTATGAATTTATGCAAATAAACCTTAAAAAATCGTTTTATTATTAAATAAATTTTTTATATAAGAAATTTCTCTAAAATTTTTATAAAAAAAAATGTGGGATGCGGATTTTAAGTATTTAATAATATTGGTTTTAGGAAATAATTTGAAAAAATAATCGTTCATAGGTTTTGAAGATATTGATTTAATTTTTTTTTTTTTTTAAAACCCAATAAATATTTTTTCGAATATTTTTATATACAATATTATTTTAAACTTAAGGGGACTCCTGCTAAAAATTTTTGGTTAAAATCCTAAGAGCCGTTAATGAGAAAGTCGAAAATTAAAAAAACGGGTCTATAGCAGGTACCCCTAATAACATTTTGCCCCAAAATTTTTTTTGACCAAAATGTAGTCCATGTCCATAATATCACACTTAATTTTTTTTTATCGAAATCGTTAGAGCCGTTTTCGAGATAAATAAGATTTTGCATTACGGGTGTATGGGGGGTACCCTTAGTTTTGGAGCTAAAAAAAAAATTTCAATTTCTCCTCTAGGGAATCACCGAAGACCCTTAACTACAGAGATTGAAAGAAATAGGTCTAGGGGTTTAGGCTGTAGTGAGAGGTACAGACATACAGACACACTGAAACATGTTTTTTGTGTACTAAATTTTCCTTAAAATTTTTATAAAAAAAATTGATATGCAAATTGTTATTATTTAATAAAATACATTTTTAAACGTAATTTAAAAATTTAATCGTGTTACGTTTTTCAAGATATTGAATTTTCAAAAAAAAAAAATTATTTTTTTTTTTTAAAATCCAAAAACTATTTTTTCGAAAAAATTTTTAGATTACATTTTTTCAAATGCAAAGCAGCTCCTGCATACAAATTTTGGTTAAAATCGTTAGAGCCGTTGGTGAGAAATTCGAAAATCAAAAAAACCGTTCTATGACAGGTACCCCTAATAACATTTCCCCCCAAATTTTTTTTTCACCAAAATATAGTCCATGCCCATAATATCACACCTAATTTTTTTTATCAAAATCGTTAGAGCCGTTTTCGAGATAAATAAGATTTTGCATTACGGGTGTATGGGGGGTACCCTTAGTTTTGGAGCTAAAAAAAAAATTTCAATTTTTCCTCTAGGGAATCACCGAAGACTCTTAACTACCGAGATTGAAAGAAATAGGTCCAGTGGCTTAGGCTGTAGTGAGAGGTACAGACATACAGACACACTGAAACATGTTTTTTGTGTACTAAATTTTCCTTAAAATTTTTATAAAAAAAATTGATATGCAAATTATTAGTATTTAATAAAATACATTTTAAAACGTAATTTAAAAATTTAATCGTGTATCGGTTTTCAAGATATTGAATTTTCAAAAAAAAAATTGTATTATTTTTTTAAAAATCCAAAAACTATTTTTTCGAAAAAATTTTTAGATTACATTTTTTCAAATGCAAAGCAGCTCCTGCATACAAATTTTGGTTAAAATCGTTAGAGCCGTTGGTGAGAAATTCGAAAATCAAAAAAACCGTTCTATGACAGGTACCCCTAATAACATTTCCCCTCAAATTTTTTTTTTCACCAAAATATAGTCCATGTCCATAATATCACACTTAATTTTTTTTATCAAAATCGTTAGAGCCGTTTTCGAGATAAATAAGATTTTGCATTACGGGTGTATGGGGGGTACCGTTAGTTTTGGAGCTAAAAAAAAAATTTCAATTTCTCCTCTAGGGAATCACCGAAGACCCTTAACTACCGAGTTTGAAGAAAATACCTCCGGTAGTTAAGGCTGTAGTTCGAGGTACAGACATACAGACATACAGACATACAGACATACATACATACATACAGACAGACAGACGGAATTGTCGGACCCACTTTTTTCGTCTTCGCTATCATCGTAATGTCAACTTTGATCAAAATCTCGAGTTCGATTTTTTTTCCAAATGCAGAACTTGCCCTATAGTACCTACATATATCGCAAGTAAAAAAACTGATCTAACGGTTACTTCTTTTTAGTTAATTTTACAGCCCTTTTAATTATAGACCTACAATAACAAAAAAAAATCTTTTCACTGTAAATACCTCGGCTCCCATATATTGACACAACGAAGAATTAAAAAAAATAAGGGAGAACACTATAGGAATAATATTGTTAGATTTTGTATATTGTCATGGAACTTGAAAAAAAAATATCGATATACAGTAAAAGTCTATCTTTGGTATGGACATCCTTTACCGAGAATTTTATAAAAAGCTTACTTTGGCATGCCCATACCGGCCATACCCATGTTAACGCAAATCGTTTAATTAATGGGATACAAATAAATATGTATCCTGTTTTGAGTCTACAAGTATCGAATTTCTAAGTCTTCGATATTTCTTGCCAAGGGTAAAGAAAGGTATTTATGATTGTTTATCTTTGTTTCTTACAATAGTGTTGAAAATAAGAGTGACTTTTCAGGCATGTATTAATAATTTTGTAATATTTTGTATAGCTATTAGAAAGTTATAGAGCGTGCTCGTTTGACCACCTGTCAAAACCCTCATATTCTTTATTTGTGTGACTTCTTATCAAAATTTTCATTTTCTTACTCAGTTCGATAACAGTCATCAAGCCTAGTTGAAAAAAATACCAACACAAATTGTTTAAAAAATTAGAACTGAAATTATGAAAACCGAGAATACGCAAACATTATTTAAGTTAATGAGCGGTCAATGGAAGTTCCAATAGATCGCGACAAAGATACCATTAACTTTCTTCTAACCGACGCACGACTTCCTAGTAGCATAGTATTTAGAAAATGGTTTCGAAAGCTTCAAGACACGTGAATGGTTTTCAATACGCGACCTGAAGCTTCTCGTTCACAAGTGAGAACAATTACGGCTGATGAAAGAATACTAGAAGCTATTAGAACTGTTTAATCAATCAGCATTAGGCCATCCATTTTTTCACACATAAAATTTTTAATGTAGTACATGGATAGAGTCTTGCCGATGATCTTAAAAAAAGAATTGAGTTTTTTAAAAAGTTTTTGAAATGAAGCTTGGATGTCAACGAGTTTTTTTAACAGAATTCTTTGGAAGGGCGAATTTTATTTAGAAGAGATGGGATCACAAATTTTCACCACCTTCATATTTCGCCTGCGAACAGAACAATCCACTCAGAAGTAAAGAGACAGTCATCATTTCATCACAAATTCAGGCAGGTGTAATTAAAAATAAGGTAGGTCGGTTCCATGAAGCTAAAAACTATCTGGAGTTTTTGGGAAATGATTTATGGGACCTATTGGAGGATATTGTAGTAATTCAAATAGCTTTTTCATATTTCCAAAATGCTGTTCCTGCAGGCCACTATGGTCGAGAGGTTAAAAATTGTTTAGATGAAGAGTACGGTAAACGTGGGAAAGGAAGAAATGAAATAGTGAATGAATTTTTTAATCGTATTGAACTCGAGATTTTGTCAGAGTTAATATACTATGATAGGCAAGTCGAAAAAAGTAGGTCTGATAATTCTGTCTGTTCGACTATAGTCTAAACGGTTCTGCCGATTTTCTTTAAAATTGGTACATATAATTTCTGATTAAAAAAACCCAAAATTTTAATTTAGTTTCATTTAACATGTTAATATGTTCAAAAAATAAAAAAAAATTGTAATTAAAATATTTCTGGCAGTACCTACCATTAACCATTTTTCCCGATTTTTGGCTTTCTCATTTATGTCGATAATGAGAAAAGTCGATTTAAATGAATTTTTTTAAACAGAAGGTCCTTAAAAGTAAAAAAAAAAAACATTTTAACATCTATTTTTCTAAGTCCCTTAAATAAAAGAGAAAGTTTCATCTTTAAATTTTGGATAGAATTACAGAAATTTCATGAAAAGCTTTAGTATTTTTATCTTTGTCGGTTATCGAAATTTTGTGTATAGGGCTTCGAGCTGCGACATCTAAGTATAATTATCTGTGCTAAAACCCAAAGAGAAAACCACTTCAAAAACAAAAATGGCGCTTGGAGTTTTGGGCAAATAGTACTTATATTATAAAAGCATAGAACGGAACCCCTTGCTTTAAAAAATCGTAATATTTTATTTGAAAAGAGTTAAAGAAAATTCTTTAAATTTACTGTTTCTCTAATATCTGTGAATACATGTGCTCAAGAAGATGTACATTTGGAGAAACCATAAGCGCCTACTGAACAACTAAGATCGCGTACTAAGAAGATGATGGTAAGTAAATAAGAGAGCATATTTCATTTTTTATTGGACTTTCTTTATTTTTAAATTAAATTAAATAAATATAACTGAATTTTTATACTAGAAACAACAAAAAAGATAATATACATAAGTATAATAAGTAAGAAATATTTTTACTGACAGTTTAAAGAATTCCTCTAAATGCGCACTTTAAGTAAGTTTTCAACAAGGCTCGATTGTCTCATTAGCTTAGAACTATGGTCTTTTTTGGTACGCCAATATTAAGTTTTTGTTATTGAAAATAAAAATTGAATTTAAAAAAATCATTGACTTGTTTTTGAGATACGAAATAATAATTCTCTAGAAGGTACTGTCTTAATTTCAATTTTCTTTTAAACGAAAAACAAAAAGAATTAAAAAAAAATCTAGGTGCCGTTTTCGAGTGAAATACGATTTTTAAAAACAATTTTTAACATTTGTATGATAAGTACCGCTATTTTTAAATAAAATAAAAAAATGTTCTACACCTTGTAGATAGTATAAAAAAAACTGTAATTGCAAAATAAAATAAATATTGTTGAGCTAATTTGGGGGCGAAACCCACTTCTTTCGACTTCCCTATCATCGTAATGTCATGACCAAAAAGAAAAAAACTCGTCTATTACTTTGATTCGGTTTGACTGAACTAATGAAAAATAAGGTTTAGCCAAGGCAACAAGGAAAACCGAATCTGTTATTTAAACATTAAGCCGATGACTAGAATGCACACACACTAGAATCTCAAAAAGGGACCCTTTGAGAGACTCTTAAATAAACCTAGATTGGTGCATACACCACATTGACAACTTTGCTGTCCCTCCCCTTATACCTACTAGTCACGGAACAAAAATGTTATGACTTCCTAAGAAAACACTCCAAAGCTGTCGTTATCGAGAAATTCCCTTAGTAATATATTTGGATGGTTTAAGGAAAAACTTCTTACGATTAACTACCAAAAACTACACTACAAAAAAAGCTCTTTCAAAAATAAATTAAACTATACGCAATACATAAGCAGTGATTAATTTATGATCTACTTTTTTTAAGATACTACGACAATATTAAAAAATACTTTAATAACTACATAGTACATACATATAAAAAACAAAATTAAATTAAATATATCAATTTCTCTCTTATCAAAATCTCAATCTAATAAAACATCCTGTCATCACTTACAGGATCTCCATTTCTGGCGGCGGAGTTTTCCGCTTGGCCTTCAGTGCGTCTCTAAGTGCTGCGAGTTCTTTAATTTGTTTCGCCTCGTTTTCTTGTCGCTGCGGATCGTCTTTGGTAATCTGTGGTTTCGAGGATTCATGACGCGAAGACTTTTTTGAGGTTGATTTTCCATTTGTCTTTTCTGAAGGCTTATCAGAGTTTTTTATGGAGCTTTTTGAAAGCCAATTATCAAGGGAATTTTTGCGGGAAGAAGATTCATGCCTGAATTTCATTCGTTTCCGCCTAGCCTCTTTTTCGTGAGAGGATGGCGAGGGAATTTGAGTTGTTGATTGTTTAGGACTTTGATGAGACTTGGAGGAAGAACTTTTGATCGGACTTTTCAGCTCCTGGTCAGAGTCATCAGATCCAAAGAGTTCGGCATTTCTTGTTGGTTTGCTGCTATGTGATGCTGTTCGTTTCGTTATATGGCTTCGTAATGCTTCTTTAGACTTAGTTTTTAATTTAGCATCCGGAGAATGTCTTCGCCGAGACGACTTAGGTTTTTCATTGTTGTTTTCAATGAGTACTACTTCTTTTTCTTTAGTAGGAGCAATTTTTGCTGGTTTATAGTTGGGCACTTGGTTGGGCGATTCAGATATTTGGTCGGGAGAACTTAGTTCAACTGCAATAGGTTTAGGAGAGTACGGTTCGCTTATTGCAGAACCAGAGGTATCTAAGGTTGCAGGTGTTTTTACAGAAGCTGTGTAAGGAATATACTCGTTGATATTTTGTTCCGTGACTGTAATGTGAGCTGTTGGATCATATTCTCGTAGGTTTTCTTTGTGAACAAGAATTTTATTTTCTTCAATTGTCGGAGAAACCTCACCGTTTTTATTTAATTGACAGAGTTTATCTTCAAACATCGTGATTTGTTCAATCAAAGCTATTGTATTGATCTTGGTGACTTGTATGTCGAGAGCAATAGGAAGATACTTTTTATCTTCACCCAGAATTCTTCTATGCGATTTTGATACTTTCGTTTTCTTACAATCAATCCGTATGGCTCCTCCAAGATGAAATTTATTCGATTCGAAGCCATCTAAAGTTTCTGATTGACTATAGGGTTTGAGTAATCTTTCAATAGCTGCATCAATTTCAAGCCAATCTTCTAAATGTAACCACTTGTTGGTTTGGATTTGAAGTCCTGTTGCTGAGAGGGTTATGTCCTGCACTTGGATATCACAAACAAGACACTTATCCATGACCTGATTTGAACAAAAATGTGTGAAGATAAAATAGAAAAATAATAGAAATGATTTACTCTTCGGGTCTCCAATAAATGTGAACACGTTTCCATTGTTTATACTTTTGATTTTCAAAAATATTGGTGAGTGAAGGTTTATACCTATTCGTACTAAATTAAATTTAACATCGAACTAAAAAGAGAAACGTAAACAATTTTTGTGCGGCAAAAACGTTGACATTTTGCAGGTGAGTTCAAAAAACATAAAATAAACAGGGTTGTTATACTAAAAACTGTACATGTTAGATTTTCCCTGACTTTTGGGGGAAAATCAATTGATCCGAAATTTTCATATAATTTTTGTAACAATTTCAAATTAATTTGAACGATTCCCCGCTTACAACCATCGTATCTCAATCCACTTTTACCTTGGTCAAATGTAGGCCGGTATTCACCGAGCGCTCATAACTTAAGAAGCTCATAAACGTATTCACCAAGCAATATTAGTGAAGATCTACGAGCGCTCTTAAAAGTTAGGAAAAGAAGAAGATACCGTGGATAAAATCCTTAACGAATTGAACGAGGACCTTCTATTTGTCCTAGCATCTCGTCGTGGTTGGTCAAGACATTTTCTATAATAAATTTGTGCTGTAGGCTTCTGTGATATTAATAAATGGTTGGTGTTATTAAAAGTCTAAATATGAAACAAATCTCACAATTACCTCAAAATTTCCTGTTTCATGAATGAAATATCATTATTATTTTCGATTCGCTCCACTTCTTAACAGGGTTTTCTCTCCGGCGGCGTTTATTTTTTTTCTTTTAAAAGCTAGTGGCTCTTGTTGAGCTATCAAAAATGCGTCTGCAAATTTTACACCGTTGTATTTTATTGTTGCAATAGGTTTCGGGTATAGATAAAGTGCGACACTATTGCAAAATTGCACTCCGTATATTTTGTTGTTGTAGTGTTGTAAGATTTTACACTTTTGTATTTTTACAATGATACTAGACCTGTTGTATTAGATCGTGAATACCCCTTTATATATTAGCCGTGTTTTTTTGCAAGTCCATATAGAATTCTAGAAAAAAATGACATCGGGACTTACGAACTTCTTTCCACAAAATTGGAAGCACTGTGTATGCTATGGCATTTGTCAGCTGTATTGAACCAGCATCCAAAAACGTCACTTTTGACTTCTCTGAACAAATTATGGATAACATATAGATAATATTAAGGGTATTCATGTAAACGCGGAAAACCCTGTAAACCTCGGAAACCAGATAATTTTATCTCTGCAGAAACGAGCTGTCAAAATTTGTATGGGAAAAACTTTCTGCAAATCTGATAAAATTATCTTACGAATTCGATGATGAAAGTGAAGAAATAAACCTGATAAACTGATGTCGATTTCCTTTACACACTAGGGATTTTAGGGATTGCGATCCCTTGTCAAATTTTGACTTTAACGAGAGATTTTACGTTCCTTCACACCAAAAAAATCGATTTTTTTTTGACAGAGATCAAATCTTTCGAATCCGTATTTGGAGAGGGATTTACATGTATACGAAATACGCACACTAATACTGCGTCTCCACTGAACGATAATCTGAGATTTACTCAAATCTACTTGAAATCTTATTGAAATCACTAGATTTAACATACAAAAATTAATCATCTCGTTTCGAGATTTCAAATAAATCTACTTGAAATCTACTGTACTGAACGGATTCACTTTTCCATTTCCAATGAATCTGACAGTTTGATGGAAGAAAACAGAAAAAAAAACAGTCTGTTGACAAACTGAACAAAAAAAAAAAACATTTTAATAACTGACACTGCTTGTAATTAAGATTTTAGATGTCAAAATAGATCTAACAAGTCCAGTGGAAACACTACTAGATTATTTTAAATCAAACTGGAAAATAATCTAGATTATCGTTCAGTGGAAACGTAGTATAAAAAGACAAAATTTGACAAGGGAACGAAATCCCTAAAATCCCTAGTGTGTAAAGGAAATCGACATGAATTAATATGGATTCTGACTTTTAATTTGACATTTCACAAAATATTTCCCACATTTACGCAAGTATTTTTTAGGGGGCGTTCATGAAAATATGTTGCGGAAAATTATGTCTTTCTACAAAGCGGAAAATTATCTCGTTTCATGAATACCCTTATTATTTTTGCATCACAGTTTTTATCAGGACTTAGATTAAGGTGTGAATTTAATTGGTATTAAAAAAACTTCAATCATAAATTAAAAAAAAAAACATCAAATTTTATTAATTAATTTTACATGATCACTGGATTTTCTTCATTGTTTGAGATGCGGAGCAATCAACAAACTTGCAAAGCAGGAGAGTCAGGACGGAGATGAAAAGGTGCACGTTGATGATCCATAAGCCAGCAATTCGTAAATTTCTTATCGGGTATCCGTTTGAATAGCAGCAATAGTCATTATTTGAGAATTCAAATTAAATTTTTGGTTGGATAATAAAATAAATGAAAAGTTTGGTGTACAGAAAATACTTTCGCTTTTTGTTCTTTAAAGATGAGATGACAGTTCAAAGTTGATGCGTTTTATTTTTTTTATATTTCACATTTGACTTCTCGGCTGTCAATCTTGTTTGAAAATTGTTTAAATTCACAGTTTGAACATGCCTGGTTAATAGAGGGTGGCTCTCATTTTCGGACTTCGAAAAATACTTATGAGGGGTTGGTGAGCACAAATAATTTCTAATTTACGAGCCACTTAAATTTAAGAGCTGTTTTTGAGCCTTTGGTGAATACCGCCCTAAGTCTCGAAAATTATCTGGACTTAGCTAAGCCCTTATAGACTTAGGTAGTTGTTGTATTTATATGTAAAGCGCTTAGTCCCGATGTAGTTTTTTTTTTCTACAATTCCTTATGGACTTGCAAAAAAAACACGCCTATTAGTGTGAATGCCGCACGAACAAGCAAATACGTCAATAATTAATTAAACAACTTCCCTGGCTGATGTCTTCAGAACTTTCATGCTAATTAACGATCAAATTGCTTCACTGATCACTGACAACCGGGAATGAACATCCCGAGGACAATACAGTCAGCCGACACTTTATTTTTATTTTTTTCGTCATATAAGTTTTATATAAAAATAATTATACTTAAGTTACTATATATAGTTATAGGCCCCCCATGAGCCAACAAATGTAAATTTATACACATATGTAGTATCCTATTAGTTGTAAGCCAAATTGTAAATAGTATGTTCAATAAAACAAATTTGAAATTGATTGAATTGAAAATTGCTTATGTTTGTTTGTGTTAGTAAGTTAAATCAGGTGGTTGACTGTCAGGTCTTTGCTGGGTAATCAAACATCTATTATTTTCTTATGTTCTTTATTGAACAGATTTGTTTTGTATATCCACGAGTGCTATCACCCGAAAAAAATGTGTGCAGCGTTATGGGATATAGTGCAACACCACACATCAAACAGCACATCAATGAAATATGGTTCTACTGTGTATAAAATAAACATACCACACAAAAAGAGTTTTGTTGTGGTTTTATCACACTTCAGAAGTGTTAGTAGTGTGGGCATAATGGTAAGTGCGTTGGATTGGGTATTGGGTTCGATTCTTAGCCGTGGCAAAAATGTTTTTCAGGGTTGCAGGACATGCTTTCTGCGATGAAGGGACAAATCGTTCAAGAGTATCTAACGTTACGAAAAATAATGGTCTTTTAGCCGTTCGGAAATGACAAAAAATTGTAGTTCCCCTCCATTTCTGCTTCTAGCATGGCACACAGAAAAAGGTTGAGAGTTGTAAGTTCTTAGGTTCTCTTCGAGCCGTTATGGCATTTTATTTATTTATTTATTTTTAGATGAAAAAAGTAAAAAGAATTGTTTAATTTATTATTGATAAATAATTTTTAAAAAGTAGGCCTGAAGAAGAGTGTAAGTACACCCGAAACGTTGCAGCTCCATTGATCAATGAAAATTAATATCGAATATATTGACCTTAAGACCACTTAAGAACATGTAATTGAAAATAATTTTTAACTCCTGAAAAAAGAGCAAGTTCTTGAAAAATAAATAAATGGGTATTGTTTTATTTTAATTTACTAATTAATAGGGAAAACAACCGACAGTTTAACATTTGCTTTTATTTTGTTTGGTACTTTAAACTGCTCTCAAACACATTATTTTAATGTCGATTTCCTTCACACACTAGGGATTTTCATCCCTGATCAAGGGAAGGTTATCAAAATAAAGGCGTCCGCATTTCAAAATAGTTGCACGTAAATTGAATGGATCACCGCTTCGCCGCACTCAATTGAAGGATTATTCTGGTTCACGAAAAAGAAGAGGTTGAGATTTTACTCTCTGTTTCTGAGATAGTGATGGACAGGGCCGGCCCTGTTGCACAAGTTGCATGAAGTTGCACAAGTCCACCCATAGATTTTTCCAAAATGCACAGTAAATATCTAATATCATACAATATATTGCAACACCTTTTAATATCAAAAGCATAAACGCCTTCATTGAAAAATTTTGTTGTACGTCTATATAAAAAACATCCACACTCTAACCCATATGATTCCGTATGAAAAAGATTTGTTTGTCATATTTTCTCATGTTAATTTTTGGATTCAGTGTGTTTGAAATAAAACTTGCACAGATAAGATGGCGTGAAACTTTTTGTATTGAGATTGTTTGGTACTTTAAACTGCTCTCAAACACATTATTTTAATGTCGATTTCCTTCACACACTAGGGATTTTCATCCCTGATCAAGGGAAGGTAATTAAAATAAAGGCGTCCGCATTTCAAAATAGTTGCACGTAAATTGAATGGATCACCGCTTCACCGCACTCAATTGAAGGATTATTCTGGTTCACGAAAAAGAAGAGGTTGAGATTTTACTCTCTGTTTCTGAGATAGTGATGGACAGGGCCGGCCCTGTTGCACAAGTTGCATGAAGTTGCACAAGTCCACCCATAGATTTTTCCAAAATGCACAGTAAATATCTAATATTGTAATGGCGGCGGCTGAAATAATGTATTTCTTCAAAAAATTAAACTTTGTTAACACGAACTTATTTATTTTTAGTCTATAATAACTTAAGTTTATTTATAATGAATTATTTAATGTTTTATTAGGCAAGTATAAAAAGGGCTCGGCTCGTTTGGCTCGGATAAAAGGCTCGATTCGTGGCTAGTTCGTGGCGTGGCTAGAAGGCTAGAAGGCTAGTTTTCAAATTGTATTTTGCGTCGTCCGTCTTCTTCGGCGTTATAAACTATACTGACTAAAGGATTGGATTCGAACCATCTGGCAAGTAGAAGTATATAATAGGGGTATTCATGTAAGCGCGGAAAACCCTCGTAAACCTCGTAAACCAGATAATTTTATCTCCGCAGAAACGAGCTGTCAAAATTTGTATGGGAAAAAGTTTCTGCAAATCGCATAAAATTATCTCATAAATTTTCTGCGGAAAGTGCAGAAATAAACCTCGTAAACTAAAGAAGTATGGATTCTGACTTTTAATTTGACATTTCACAAAATATTTCCCACATTTACGCAAGTATTTCTTAGGGGGTGTTCATGAAAACATGCTGCGGAAAGTTATATCTTTCTACAAAGCGGAAAATTATCTCGTTACATGAATACCCTTAATGTATCTGCAAATTATTTGCAGACGTAGGTTGTTTGGTTCTCTCTCTCTAACACTCCTCCCCCCGTGAATCGCTCTGGGATTCACCATCAATGTTTAAAACGGCTAGTCTGGATGCTGGTCTGCGAATAAGTCCATTGGAGGTTATGACTTCGGCTACACGGATCTGGCCATCCTTCGCTGGAAATACTTTGGTAATTCGGCCTTTGCGCCACTGGCTTCGTGGCTGATTTGAGTCACAAATAATGACTATGTCGTTGATTTGTAGCGGGCGAACTTTATCATGCCACTTTGGTCGTCTCAGTAATTGTGGCAGGTACTCTGTTATCCACTTCTTCCACAGGCGGTCTTTTAAATTCAATGCAATCCTCCATTGCTTCCTGAGACATATCTTTTCATCAACTGGATTAGGCGTTTGAGTAGAGTTAACACATCCTAATAGGAAGTGATTAGGAGTTAAAGGATCTTCTTCCTCCATGGCAATTGGTATATCTGTAAGCGGACGTGAATTTATAATGTTCTCGGCTTCTATTAGGACGCTTCTAAGAGTTTCCACCTTTGGAGCTTCTTGTGAAAGTGTCTTCATCATAAGACGTTTAATTATTCGGATGAGGTGCTCCCAGCAACCACCAGAACTTGGATTTGATGGGCAGTTAAAATCCCACTTGATGTTACGGCTTGTGGCTTCTTCGCGTATGCGGTCGACATCAAACAAACGTTGTTCATCTTTAAGTTCTCGGCGAGCTCCGATGAAGTTGGTACCATTATCACTTCTTATTTTGACCGGAGTACCTCTTCGATTTATGAAATTCCGTAGGCAGAGGATAAAGGCGTCTGTGGACAAGTTTTCGGCTAATTCAAGGTGTGCTGCACGAATCGTCAGGCATGTGAAGATTACTCCCCATCGTTTTTCTTGTCTGCGTCCAATTGTCACATTCAAAGGGCCAAATAAATCAACTCCGGTGTATGTAAACGGGCGAATGTACGGAGTTATACGGTCGATTGGCAGTTGACCCATAAGCGGAGGCATTGGCTTAGCTCTGTCGAATTTACATTCCTGGCATTTGCGTCGTACGAGTTTGAGAAGACTCTTGGCGTGTGGAAACCAAAACTTCTGGCGAGCTTCATTAAGTATAACGGCTGAGTTTTGATGATGTAATTTCTCGTGGTAATGCGACATTATGAGTTCGGACATCTTATGTTTTTGTGGCAGCGAAATTGGACGTCTGGCTTGAAACGGTAAGTATAGTGCTTCGTCGAGTCGACCCTGTACTCGTAGAAGTCCATTTTCATCCAGGTAGGGGTTCAATGAGTATATTGAACTTTTTCTTACAATGGGCAACGAAGACAAAAGTGTTTTGATTTCATAATGGTACTGCTCCCGTTGTACTATCTTACATAGATGATTCTCGGCTTCGTTGATCTCATCTACTGTTAAGAAGTAATTTGTGGCTGGCATCAAGGATTGGACCTTCCCAAGACATCGAAATTTACTTATGGCACGAAGTACATATGCCATTGTTCTTTTGAGCTTCGGATAAGACGAAAATCTATTGAAATTTATTAAAGAATTACCTTTTGTGAGTTGAAGAAACAAACAAGGTTTAACTTCTTCTAGGTCTGTATTGACTGGAGGCGGCTTAATGGTAATTGCTGGCCAATATTCCTCTTTTTGCTTAAGGAATTCGGGGCCGGAGAGCCATACACTGTTTACATTAAGTTTTGGATAACCTTTTGCTCGAGTGGCTACATCTGCACTGTTTTTGTCGGTAGGAGTCCAACGCCACTGAGATGGTTTTGATGACGATAATATCTCAGCAATACGGTGTGCAACAAACGATTTGAATTTACGTTCTGTTGAAGTAATCCAATACAAAAGTGTTCTTGAATCTGTCCAGTAGGTAATTTTGGCAATGTTGATGTCATGGTTTCGAACTATGGCTTTGCTTAGGCGGATGCCAAGTACTGCTGCTTGGAGTTCCAATCGAGGAATTGACATGGCTTTTTGAGGTGCTCCACGAGTTTTTCCAAATACGAAAACTACGTCGGTTTCTTGGGCATGTATTACTCTAAAGTATCCGGCTGCGGCAAATGCGACTTGACTTGCGTCCATAAAGATGTGCAATTCTATTGTTTGTGCGCGGAAAAGATTCAAAGAATAACAACGTGGAACTTGGAATACATTAATGTTTTGAAACTCCTTCCACCAAGCTTGCCATTTATTGTTGAGATCAAAGGTAAGTAGATCATCCCAGGCTATGTTGCTAAAATTTTCAAATAAAGAAGGAACTCTGCTAAGAGTCCGTAGGGATCATAAATGGCCATGACTATCCCTAAGAGTTCTCTTTTTGTTGGCGATCGACAACCTTCCAAGACTTCCTTGGGAATGCGGTGGAATTTTGTTTTAAATTCAAAGGTGTCGCAAGTGGTGTTCCAATGCATTCCAAGGATCTTTTCTGACGTGGCTTGGCATTCCATGTTTACAGATCTAGATATTTCTATAGATTTGGCGTTCATGGAATGTTGAAGTTTTGCTGAATTGGATGTAAAGTTTCTCAAATCGAAACCAGCTTTACTGTTGACTGTAATCACATCCTTGCAAATGCGTAAGGCTTCTTCTTCAGTTCGGAAACTTGCAACATAGTGTTTGTTGACAATTGCTGAAACGGCTTCGGGGTATTTATGTTCAAATTCTTGGGCGTTTAGGTTTTTGATGAACTCTGCAACACATGGCGAACAAATAGACCCAAAAATCATAGACACCATGGCATAATAACTGATAGGCTGTGTTGCATCTCCATCTCTCCATAAAAATCTTTGCGAGTGCTGATCATTCGATCGAATTCGGATTTGTGAGAACATTTCCCGAATGTCTGCTGCTACTCCAATGATGCCTTCACGGAACTTGAATAAAATGCTCATTAACGGCTTGGCTTGCTCGGGTCCTTTGAGCAGGGCAGAATTAAGGCTCATTCCATTGACGGCAGCTGCAGCATCGAAAACGATTCTGAGCTTTTCTGGCTTGTGCGGGCTCTGCACGGCGAAGTGTGGTAAATACCACACTGGCTGATGATACTCATCCTCGATTTCGTGCTGTTGTAGTTTACGGGCGTATCCTTTATCGATATACTTATTCATTTCGTCTATATATCTTT
Source organism: Chrysotoxum bicinctum (assembly GCA_911387755.1). Classification (NCBI taxonomy): domain Eukaryota; kingdom Metazoa; phylum Arthropoda; class Insecta; order Diptera; family Syrphidae; genus Chrysotoxum; species Chrysotoxum bicinctum. The sequence goes on along the minus strand of OU426988.1, from coordinate 83,780,988 downwards.
TGGCGAAATCTCGATTGGCAATCATCTTTTTCTCGATTCCGAGAAGGCGTTTTTTGGCCATCTCCAAGCTGTTGGGCAAAATTGGTTTAGGATCTTTCCATAGCAATCCAGTTTCAAAACGATTTCCGATTCGGCATGTGGTGTCCTGCATAATTTGACGGGCTCTTTGGTTGTCATCTGATTCCAGAATTGAAGGCGATGGATTGACACCAAAATTGTCTGCTGAGAAATACTCTTTTATCAAAGTATGCAAATCATCATCCGGATGTCTTTCTCGTATAGTTAGGACAGCTGGTGCCGAAGCGGCAACATTGCTATTACTTGGCCCATAAGCAACCCAACCCAGCTTTGTCTTCATGGCTAGAGGCTTTTTATTACCAGACTGAACAATAGTAGATGATGTTCCTAAATAAACGTTGTCTAAGCCGATAAGTAACATTGGTTGGACGTTTTTGTAGCTTCTTAGCGGCAAGTATTCGAAATGTTTGAATTCTGACTTGTTAAAAGTCTGGACCGGCAGATTTAAGTTGCGAACTGTGCGGCAGTTGGTAATCACAAAGGAAGCTGACTCACCTTCACCTCTTATTTCAATATTGACGGCTGTGGATGGTTCTGTTGTGGTATTTTGGCCATACCACTGAAGAGTTAGAGGCTGCGATCGTCCTTTGAGACCAAGCTTACTTGAAACTTCTTCTTCAACAATTGATATGGCGGATCCCTCGTCAAACATGGCAAAGACATCAAGTTTTCCATTAGGTCCGAACAGCGTTACAGGAATGATCTTGAAAAGTAGTCCCATCGACTGTGTTGTTCGGCAACTCAAAACTGGCTGGATGGTTGTTATGTTTCTTGGCGATAAATCATGGAGGCTGCTATGATGATATCGACGGCAATTCTGTACACCACATAACCTTTTGCTTCGGCAATTCGCAGTGCTGTGACCTTTGCGTAGACATGTGAAACACAAATGATGAGACTTTACTTTTTTCCAACGATCTTCAACACTCATGGATTGATTGAAAACGTTGCACTTGGAAATAAAATGATTCTCGCCACAATGGTAGCATTTTGGTGTTGCATGCGCATCCTGTTGAGCGGCTTCAGTGTTATCGTTTACATATAGGACGCGTCGAGTATGTGGCAGTGGCTGTTGTCTCGATGAAGCAGTATTTCTTAAAGTTGCTGGCGGTGGCGGCGGTGGCATGAGACATACAATTCTTGCGAGCTGGCACAACCATTTCGAAAAATCGGCGATTGTCGGATATGTCACTATTGTCGTTGAATGTTTTGCCCACTCATATTGCTTGTCTTGTGGTAATTTTGAAACCAATTCATCTAAAATTGTAGAATTGTTCAGGTTGTGTTCACTATTTGAGGATCTCAAAAACGCAACGACATTGCGCACCTGGGTGGAAAAGACGAGGAGTTGGTCCACTTTGTTTTCCGTCATCACTGGAAATTTCTGAATCTTTTGCAACTGGTGTCGCACGAGTACGTCCGGGCGTCCAAAGCGAAAGTTTAGTTCATCTATAGCGTCTGGAACACTTTGCACATTGATGAGCATAGAAGCAACAGCTTCTCGGGCTGGTCCGACCAGACATTTCTGCAGTCGTTGAAGATTCTGGCGATTACTATATTTAAAGTCTTCTGTTGAATCTTGATAGTTGGCCAGAAACAGAGGCCACTCTTCAACATTTCCAGAAAATGTAGGCAGATAGTGAAGTTTGACTGTGGCTGGCGGCGGATAGCTTGTGGAGGCAGAAATAGTTTGGCTTGTTCCAAATGATAGCGGTGGCGAGACATCTCGAACTGTTTGGCTGTGATTTCCCATATTGGCATTGGCATTGCCGGCAGTGGCTGTGGGAACAATTACACTAGATTCGTTTACCAAATTTATTTTAGTATTCAGCTTCTCGATGTCCTTTTGGCTTTCCATTGTGTGGTTCTTTAAATCCTGAACAGTTGTGCTCAATTCTTTAAGGCCATGAAGAATTAATTTTAAAGTTTCTGCATCCATTGTAGTTTTTTCCACCATCGTATCTTCACCGGTGTGATCATCATCGCTCTCACTAAAATGTTCGGCATCATATTGCTGGGCTGCTTTTTCCTTCGGCATTTTGTTTGACAGGAACAAATTGAAATTATTTGGTCGTTACAAAATACAACGACTGATCTGATTGGCTGATGGAAACTTGTGCGTTATTGCAATTTCCACCCTTATTTATTAGAATGAAAGAAGACGGACAAACAAAATTTGAAAAACATGTAATGGCGGCGGCTGAAATAATGTATTTCTTCAAAAAATTAAACTTTGTTAACACGAACTTATTTATTTTTAGTCTATAATAACTTAAGTTTATTTATAATGAATTATTTAATGTTTTATTAGGCAAGTATAAAAAGGGCTCGGCTCGTTTGGCTCGGATAAAAGGCTCGATTCGTGGCTAGTTCGTGGCGTGGCTAGAAGGCTAGAAGGCTAGTTTTCAAATTGTATTTTGCGTCGTCCGTCTTCTTCGGCGTTATAATATAAACTATACTGACTAAAGGATTGGATTCGAACCATCTGGCAAGTAGAAGTATATAATGTATCTGCAAATTATTTGCAGACGTAGGTTGTTTGGTTCTCTCTCTCTAACAAATATCATACAATATATTGCAACACCTTTTAATATCAAAAGCATAAACGCCTTCATTGAAAAATTTTGTTGTACGTCTATATAAAAAACATCCACACTCTAACCCATATGATTCCGTATGAAAAAGATTTGTTTGTCATATTTTCTCATGTTAATTTTTGGATTCAGTGTGTTTGAAATAAAACTTGCACAGATAAGATGGCGTGAAACTTTTTGTATTGAGATTTTTTAAATTTTGTTTTCTTTTGTACCAAGAAAGTGGAATATTTGTAGATTAGGTAGATAAGATTGAACTTGCATAGATCTAGTGGGATCTTTAATTTTACGATATTTTGAGTTAAATTTGCCTTGAATGTAACAATGGAAGTGCTGTTAGTTAGTGTACGAAAAATAACTTAGCACAGTTGTTATTTTAGATAATTTGAAAGAGTTTTGTAGTTAAAATACAAATGGCAGTATTTGCTTGCGCAAGATCAAATTAGATTTTCTTGTTCTTAATAATACGCCCCTAAAATTTTGCGCCTTGTGCATTTGCACAGCTTGCACATATGGTTGGTCCGGCCCTGGTGATGGAGCGTATATATATTATTCTGACCTCATTTTTTCGATCATTTCTAAAACACAATAAGGTACTATAAGAAAATCCTAAATATGTATGCTCTCAGGGACTAAATTATTAGTTTTGAAACATACAATTTTCTAGCTACGCTACTGTCATGTCTACTCGTATGTCTATACCTTTAAAATGTATCTTATAAATAAAAAAGTAGAGATAAAATTTGTTTTCACAAGCTATTATTAGATTTACCACATTCAAAATTTGAATTTTGGAATCTACTTACTCAACTAATGACCCATAGTCACCGCAATGGGAATTATACGCACCCTAGGTGAGTCAGTTTTTCATTTTATTATTAAAAATAACTTCAATGTTTAACAGCGGTAATGCTCCCACTTTCGACTCTCCTAGGTTGGAAACTTATGAGAGTGTACTTGATTTTATTATAGGTAACTAACATCCATTTTAATTCAATGGTCAAGAATTGGAGAGTTTCACTTGTGAATTTTCGAATCACAGGTATAGATTATCTCTTCAATATAAACTTCGAGTCCAAAAACAAAAAATTGACTGGAAGTAGTTCATAATCAAATCGTCAATATTAAACTGCGCAAAAAACCGAGTCAGTTGTGGAATTATAGTCGAAGAAGGTTAAAATCTGTGAAGCATCTACGAACACTCTAAGGCTACAAGTACAAGTGAGCTATCGCAACAGCAAAGCAACAAAGCAAGAAAGAATATTGGCAATCTATTTAAAACATCAAGGATTTCCCGCATCTCAGCAAATTTTCCTCGAAGGCACACTTTAGTACACATTTTTTTTAAATGTCCGATGGATCTTCAGTGGTTTTTTTATCTGAGCTACTTAGCTTACTGTTAACTACGAACTTTTCGGTATACGAAAACAACAACACTGCATCGCAAAGGTTTCGTGAAATGTCGGTGGCTCGCGTAGAGCATATCTTTATAGTAATAAGAAAAGACAATTTTGCCTGTATGGGCAATTAATGCTTTTTTTCCTTAAAGTTAAAGTTCCAGACGCCATATACTGCAAAAGACGCCATCATGCTGCAAAAATTGCAAGACGTAGCGGTAGCAGTTACTTGACTGGAGTTGATCTTCAAAGGTTCAAAGGGTACATCTACCTAAAATCATGTACCCGAGTGATGGAGACATGTAAGGGTAGTTTTATCCTGAAAGTCAGTACATGGAGTCATGAAACCTCGAAGGATCTTCAATCTCTAAAACTTAAATACCCCCTTTACTTTTCCTCGACTCAACGACAAAACTCTACCTCAATCTATATTTGTTACTTTTTTGAACCACTTATGAAAGCAACTAAAAATATGTATATTTTTTTTTTAACAAAGCCATAATTAATTGCGTTTATAAATATTTTTTTGATAGAAAATTTTCCAACAAAGCAATTTAAAATACATAAATTAAAAAAAAGCATTTCGTTTTAATTAAACTACTTAAGCCAGATGATTTTTTAATTAAATAAATTAATAAAAATAAGAAATAAACAGCCTTATTTACTAACTCTTTTTAGCGACGGAGTAAAGTTACTTCAACTTTACAACGGCTCTAATCCTGAAAACCTTATTTATAATGAAAATGCACGAGGAATAGCGGTAAAATACCTAAGCTAAAACTGGTTCATAGGAGGCTTAAGGCCGTTTTAGTATCTAAAGGACATTTTGAGATGACATCTTGTGCAATTTACAAAAAGGAGTGTAAGCTATTTTTTTTTCATTTCTAAGACAAAAAGGATATAATTATATTTCGCATTAATAAATTATTTATATTTTCCAAACGCTTTTTACTATAGTATGTATATACAGATTTGAAATAATCATTAATACTTTTTCTTCATTATGTTTATAAATAATTTTTGTAAGATGATTAATTAAAATAACTTGAATAAAAAAACAGTTTTAGTTTCTGTATAATGACATATCGATATAATGTTATTTTAAGAACTAGAGTAGTGGAGCTATTTTTTAATTATTTTTTTTATTAATTTTAAGTAATTTAATTAAGAATTAAAAAAGGCAAAAAGATATCTCACTCGTATGATTTCATTCTTGTCAGAAAATGTTAAAAAAAAACATGAAATACAAATTTATAACGTAGAAATAAGAAATATTTAAATTTGTTCACGTTACAAAAATAACTCTATTATTTTACTTTAAATTTTTAACATTAATTTTTTTTTCAACAGTTTTAATATTTCTAATATTTTATTTAACCAATGTTTCATATTTCGTGATTTTTTTAAATTAATTATATGCCCTTGGTTTTTATATACACTTTAGGCTAGGCGCGCACATTCAATTTTTAGTTGCACAACTGTTTCGTTGCTTATAGAAAACAGATGAACTATATTTGGTCGAATGTTCGCACTTGATATAATTTTATGTTACACAAAATAGCGAACTCATTTTAGGCAATCGTTTAGTTTGTGTCAAAACACAAACTTTTTAATTGCTCGAACCAAGCAGATGCGAAACTAAAAATTGAATGTGGGCGTCTAGCCTTACACATAATAAAAGTTCTGAATTGCTTTTCAAAAAAAAAAAATACTTTCAATAAAATGCATTTGAATTTTTGAAATTCAAATTGAATAATTGATATTTGTATGAAACGTCTTTTTCAAGATTCTTGAACAAATATGAACAAACAAAACAAATACAAACATATAGAAAGGATATAGACCTATATTTTTTGGTTAAAAAGTCTTTTTTGTTTTTTTTTATTTAATACATATAAGAAGAAGATAAGAAAAAATCTTTTTATCTTTGAAAATTTCAAGTCATTTGCCTAAAGAATATGATTTCGTATTTTGCATTTGAAATCTGTATTGAAAATCTATAATGAATAAAATTGATCTAAAATCCACTTAAGGACATCATATATAACTTTTATTTAATCTTTTTTTTTAATGTGGTTTACTTCTTAATCAATTATGGAAGTTCGCACTTTTTTCTCCGATTAAAAAAAACGGAAATTATAATTTTGGATATTTTTTGATACTAATAATCAATAGAGATGAGTAGTTACTGGAATAAACATAATATGCGACAGGATGTGTATGTGCATAAATAAATATTTCTTTACCTCCCGCTAGCATAAACCGTCTAAAAGCACAGAATCAAAAATATCGATTCCAAAATTTAAAAAAATACAACGGTTGTATAAGTTCAAAGGAAAAATACTATACGTTTTTCATATTGATATGCGTAAGCCGTTACCTTTTTCACTCCCCTTATTTTTGACTGAACCAAAATAATACAATTTACTCCTTCAACTTATTTCTCATATTACCCTTATTCTACGTTCCATTGTCAAATTTGTGGCAATTTCAACTCCACTCAAAGGATTTAAGCAGTACTACAAAGTCAGTTCCATAGAATGCTTTTATACGAAAGACTACATTAATACGAAAGCGATTTTATAACTTTATTTCTTTTTTGAATTCATTTCGACTGCATATGCCAAATGGAAAATGAAACCTATAGGCAAACAATAAGGAAAACTGCAAAGAAGAGACAACGATAATGATAATAAAAGTCAAAAGGTGATATTGCATCGTCTAACTGCAGTGAAAGTGATTTTTTGTTTTTATTTAATTTTTGTTGGCAAAGTGGATTTACATGTTTCTGCATCTGCAAAATGCAGAAAAGTAGAGAGAGGCAGATGTATGTCGAAACCCGAAAGTGGGAGAGAATACACAGGTGGTGACTCTTTTTTACTTCCTATAAACTGCTATAACTTGTTGACTTGTTAATGGACTTACCTCCGTTCTATTCCATTTCGATTGAATGTTTTTTTTCATATCATGCGCCAGTCAAAAAAAAAATATAGAAAAATGTGAAAATGTCGCAAATTTACAAAATGCAGATGAAGATGCTATAATAAAGATTAACATGTTCGTCTTTACTATAATCTTGACTTCTGCATTTCTCGAATTTTTAATTTTTGAATTTTCTGTATTTGGCATCCCTTTTTTTTGCAGACATCAAATGCAGATACATGTAAATCCACTATTACTTTTAGGGGCCAGTTATAGTTTTCATTGAAATGCATCATTGGAACAAATCAGTGGAATGCTGGCTTCATTTTTTTGACAAGAAAAATTGGTCTCAGTAAAAGATCCTGTCAGTGCTGATTACAACTAATTCTATGCATTTCAGGTTAGAGTTGATAATTGAAAGAAAAACTGACCTTTGAGAACAGAAAAAGAATCGAACACATTCAGTGGAACGATTGTGTATCATATTAAAGAAACGAAAATCAGCTGCTCATTGAAATTGATTTCTATCAGTGAAATAATAAAAGTGGATTTAAATAAAAAAATTTAAATCAGAATTTTGTATATTATAGAGTAAAAAAATTCTACTACTCATTACCTTCATTTTGGTACCAATTAAAGTCATTGTAGTTTGTTTGTTCGTCTTAAAAATGGAAATAAAAATTTTCAATGATGCATTTCAATGATAGCTATAACTGGCGCCGTAGTTGGATGGATGTATATGAACACTGCGATTTGTATAAAAACTAAAATGTTTTCTCCATACTCTTTACTACACATAGTTAAGCGAAGAGAAATTAAATATACTTGAAAAATAAGGAAAACGATAAAGAGAAGACGTTTTTCTCCCCTCACAACTTTAAGGGCGGTATTCACCGAACGCTCATAACTTAAGAGGCTCACAAATCCATTCACCAAGCAATAATATTGAATATTAATGAGCGCTCGTAAAAGTTAGGAGTGCTCCTGATCACTCATAAGTTACGAGAGCTCTCTTCGAAAAATTGTTCGAAAGTTTTCGAAACAAACTGACTTTTTTAAATTGTCACTGTCGGAATTTGATTTGTGAATTAATTTTCATTGAAAAAACTTTAATCATAAATTGAAAAAAAAAACATCAGCAATCAAAAAAGTATCAACGCCAATCAGAAACTCAAGTTGTGTCATTTTTTATTCGTGCAAAATTAAAAAAAATACATTTATATCGATTTATTTCTAACAAATTAATAAACCAAATCGAACGCAACAAAGAAGAGGTGATTATTTTATTGGTTTTGTACAAGTTTATAAATATATTTTTGTATTCTTGGAGTATCAATCTCGATGATGATAAACCCAAGAAGCAAGGCAAATCAGATAAGTTTGAAGAAGCAAATTAAGAAGATGATGATGGTGGGCTAAGAATAAATCCAAAACAGAAAAAAATCCACCCATCGATAATGATTCCGACGAAGACGATAACATCGCGTATGTTTGATATTTTCCACATTTACAAAGATTAATAAGTCGTATACAATATCACTTTTCAGAACGACACGGTGACCGGGGACGATGAATAAAATTGAAAAAGAGAAAACAAGACGAGTCGGAATAGGACGATCCAGAAGCTTTGGGGGAAATTGAGGATACAAATTGGTAGGGAAATTATTTCACTTGGAACTATAACACTAGAGTCATACATAAATAAAAATGAATAATAAAATTACGCACATAAATGTTGTTTTAATGTTAATGCAATTTTTAATTTTTTATGACTACCATTTCACATTTGACTTCTCGGCTGTCAATCTTGTTTGAAAAAAGTTTGAATTCACAGTTTGAACATGTCTGGTTGAGAGAGAGTGGCTCTCATTTTCGAACTTCGAAAAATACTTATGAGGGGTTGGTGAATAGCAAAAATAATTTCCAATTTATGAGGCTCTTAAACTTAAGAGCCGTTTATGAGCCTTCGGTGAATACCGCCCTAAAAATCGGTTTGAGATATTCCATCATATAAAAGCAGTTAACTTATTAGAAAAAAAGAACGCAATTTATGTTCCAGTAGACGTCAAATAAAATGAGCGGAGTGAATACAATGTCCAAAATGTCCATTGTACACTCCTCCTATACTTGAAAAATAAGGAAAACGATAAAGAGAAGACGTCTATCGCCCCTCACATCTTTAAAAATCGGTTTGAGATATTCAATCATTTAAGGTTTGTTCGTTGAGCCCTGAAGTCACCCTGGGGTCGCCCTAAATGGTTTTTTGAAAAACCTGAAGTCACCCTGGTGAGCTAATTATGTGTTTTTTGAGACCTGGGGTCGCCCTGAACTCGCCATGAAGTAGATCTAGGTATTTTGCTGGGGCGAGTTCAGGTAAGGAATAAACTGTCAAAAGTCATATGAAATTTCATTTGTATTTCTTTTGTTGTCGTTTGGCGATTCACATGTTACATGATATTGCTTGTGTTTGCAAAAATATTTGTTGTACTCATCAGATGAAACATTCAGCAACAACGCGAAATTGTTTTCGTTCATTTTTAAGACTTATCTATAACAAATTTAAAGTTTTATCAGATCACAAAATTATTTTGTCTTGCCTTTAGTTGTCAACAACACAGTTGACAGCCCTTGGGTGTTTTTTGAAAACCGAAAACCCCAGTTTTTGTTGACAACTCTGAGGGTTGTCAAGAAAACCTGGGTCGACCCTGGGTAAAGTTCAACGAACAAACCTATAAAAGCAGTTAACTTATTAGAAAAAAGAACGCAATTTATGTTCCAGTAGACGTCAAATAAAATCAGCGGAGTGAATGCAGTGTCCAAAATGTCGATTGTACACTCCTCCTAAATTGAACATTCGATGAATTTTTCCAATAAGAATCACATTTAACTTCAGTAGGTTCATTTTCCCAAAATGGAAATGTATTCCGTCAAAAACCCGTCAAGTTGTGAAAAGTTGAAAAGTTGAAAATTTTCGTTCCTTGCAACGAAAAAAAAAATAATTAATAACTAAAAACTAAAACCGAAATGCCTGTTAAAATATAAATCTCATTAAAAGTCCATTATCTCTGGAATACCGTTGTTTTCTCTTAAAGCAAATATATACAAAAACAAAATTGCAAATTTCCCAAATCTCTAATGTATTTGTCACAAAGTGAAAACAAAGTTTGCAGTTACATTTTTATTTATTATTTATATCATCGAACGACGACGACGAGCCAAAAGGACGAAAAAAGCAACAACTCGAGGCACAACACACATCAATAATGGCTGGCCAATTAGATCCCAATGTTAAGGACGATTTGAAAACTCAATTTGTCACAAGAGAAGGTACCTATCGCCTGATGACTCTATCGGAATATTCACGACCTAATCGAGTCGGTTACACAAACAGTCAAAGTTCACCCCAGGTGCGGGTGTCTATCGTTTCCTTGCCAAATCCTACAAATGGTCCGCTCTCCTCCACCACCAACTGCGTCGTCAATAGTTCCTCCGCCAGTACGACGGTGGCGGCGGTTACTTCGTTGTCATCTGGTAATGGCGGTGGAGGAGATTCTTGCAACAACAACGATCGACAGAACAGCTACTCGAATTCTAACGCAGTAGTCACTGGTTTGTCGTCTTCTTCAATCGATTCACGTCTCGGCGCTGGAATCTCGAGCATCCACATGAATGGCGATCACAATGGTCTCGGTGGAAGCAACATGTTTGGCGGTGATCGGATCTGCTTCAATTTCGGAAGGGAGCTATATGTTTATGCTTTCCGTGGTGTCAAGAAGGTAAGAAAGAAGAATAGATGGATAGATAGATTTTTCCAAATATGGAAAATGTATCCACATTAGTCAATTGAGAAACATCACAAATTTAACCAATTGCGCCTCTTACGCAATATCAAATGCCCAAAGATAAGATGTAAATGACAAGGGTGGTGCTATTGTGTTCGGTTTGTTGAGTATCGGCGGCGGCGGAAGGCAGTGGCGACAACAACGGGTTACAAACCATTTGCTGCTAATTGATGATTGTTTGTTTGTGCTCGCCATAGTTAACAACGCCGCTCTCCGCAGCTTATGAGACTGTTGGAAATTACTTGTAGTTAGGAAGGTGTACCGTACATTTTCTGTGTGTTTGTTTATTTGATTTTGGTATTCTCGTTTTAGAGGTTTTAGAGGCACAATTAGGTTTTGCTGATTGAAAGCTCAATGTAGCTTCATCTAAAAATCTAAACAGGAAGTCAAATGAATTGGAAACTGTTCAACAGTTAAATTTAACTATAGGGCAAAGTATGACGAATTTGTATTTGCATTTTTGCTATATCGACGCTTAAGAGGGGTAAACTTAATCAACATAATTGTAAATGTGTCAAATTGAATACAAATTCAAGGTGGCACATCATTTAGCTGGTAATGAACTGATTATCTAACTATAAAGAGCAAGTTCTGATAAGAATAGTGATGGCGAATGCGAACTAATGTGCACGTTTTGTGTGGGCATTGAAATGCTTTCATATGAAAATTATTTGTTTTAGTTTGTTAAATTTAGTGATAACTGACGATATGTATGTATCCATCTGTCTAAGCATCATAAAACTCTATTAGAAAGTTAATAAGGTGAATAGTTAAATGCAAATAAAATAAATAAATTTGATATGCATAATGAGATAAATATTAACAAACATTATTTCATTAAAATTCTAGAATCGCAATAAAAGGCTGACGTCAAGATAAAGTCTCTTAGAGAAATATTTAAAAAAGGCCACGATTGAGTCAAACATACTTCTTCGTACATAATATAGTTTAAGTCTTGTTTAAATATTTGTTTTGATTCGGAACTTTTAGGAATTAAAATGAATCCGCCTGAAACTCATTCTGAGAAGAAAAATATATTTTTCATTTTCTGGTAATTTTTTAGGTTTTTATTTTACTTAAAAAAATAGTGTGATTGGGAATGAAAAATCTAAATGTACAATCAAACAATCGAAATTGAAATTGGATGATACATTTTTGTGGTCCTTACTCCACTGCTTGCCTTGTATTAAGTTGTATTAATAATTTGGATGTCGAATTGGCAATTGGATCTATTAAATCAAATGCAATAACACTTTATTACTTAAAATTTCCCTACCATTCAATAAAAACTCCTATTTGGCCTATTTGCGGCCTTCCATAAATTAGTTCCCTTATGGAAGGTGTGGGAGACGTATGAGATTTGTAGCAAAATCTGGCAGTATTTCCCGGGGATCTTGGAAATTTATATGTAATAAAAGCCATGAATGTATAATTTTATCTATTAGAATCTTGTTTGTTAATATTTATATAGTTAAAACTGCTTCCTATATCAAATTACCTATGCGCACTATGACTACACCAATAAAATTTTTAAAAACAACACAAGTACATATTTGTATTAATAATACCACAATAATAAAAATAATTTAAATAATATAAAAAAAATTTAGTTGAACCTTAAAAAATAAAAAAAAATATATTACCATATTACAAGCCAGTGTGACCAAACCGATAACCTATATGCTAAAAAGTACTAATATTTCTAACACAACTTTCGTCTTGATCTTGAAGCGTGATATTTCAGCTTATGGTAAAGATGTTAAATAGCTGTATTATGCTCCTATTAAAATGAATTGTATTTAATCAGTAAGAAAAGTTAAAAATATTTTCAACAAATTAAAAGTAAAATTAATTTACTCTTATAATTATTAGACAATTCAACAAAATTTTAAATAAAATAATCAATAGCTAATCGCAAGATCAAGCAAGAAATTGTGTGCAAATTTCACATTTGAGAAATTTGTGTTATATGCACTCTAAAAACAACAAAATTCTTTTTATTACTGTTGTAAAGATTTGGTATTTATTAACGAGAAATTTTTGTTTAGAACCTAATTAATTGTAATAGTATTAATAAAAAAAAAGGTCGTTAGCTTGCCACATTTTCTTAGTGCGAACTTTATCTAATTATTGTTAAAAATGTGGAAGTTATCGGTTTTGGAGGCATCTTATTGAGAAATCTCAATCCTCTTTATGGGACGATTTTTTTTGGCGAGGATGTGTCGTTTGCTGACCTTTAGCTTATGGAAGATTTTGCCGTCGAAGATGGTTCATTGCGGCCATTTAGCTTTTCGAGAATTTTGTTTGCCATGATGTGTCGTGGTAAACATTTAAGTTTTCGAAAATTTTGTTTGCGAAAATGGGTTGTGAGGTAGAGAGTGGTCGATAACAATTTATTATGGAGCATCTAACGCAGCGATAACCTGTTGAAATTATGGAAAAACTTTTTATTTATAATTCTGTGGTATTTGGTAGAAACATGATAACTCCATAAAATAATTTGCATCCTTAGATTCACTTTTTATCGAGCTCGAAGCTAAACGGGTTAACCGATTTTCTTAAAATTTTAAACATAATTTTTCAAAGAATATTTTCAAAAGTTTTCCAAATTTCAAGAAAATCAGTCAACCCGTTTCAGCCCTAGCTTCATGTAAAGTGAACGTGAAAACGCAAATTATTTTATGGACTTACTCGTATCATGTTTCTATCAAACACCACAGAATTATTCAATTATAAATACGCGGAGAAAATGACGCGAATTCTTTGGTGTTTAAAAGTGGTAATATGGGAGTATGTACTTGTAGAAAAAGGTGAACAGCAACAAAAACCAACAACAACCTTGTGCTTAAGGACATTAAAAACGAAATTGCTGAAATTACTACAGATATCTGCGAAATTGTTATGTAACATGTCCTTAAAAGAGCCTATTGCCAGTGTGACCAATTTTTGTTTGAACGTCGCACATAGGTCAATATTTAGCTTTTATGCGGCTAAAAGTCGATTTTGTAAACTTACGGTAAACAAAAAAAGACAGTTTGTCGATCGTTAGGAGAATAGTCCCAGTTTTTAATTTTACTCTTTTTACCTCACAAAAGCACACCGTTTGCAAATACGTGTAATTTTAACTTGATCTCTAACCGCAGTACAAGTTTTTCTTACCATATAGTTTACAGGACGAATAAAGTTGTAAGGTCAATATTTCTATTTCTGTGTGTGTTATTAATAATATAGTGATGGATTTCGATAACTCAGTTATGATTTCTTATTTTTATTAGAATTTGCTCCGTTGAAATGCATGATTCTAAAAATTTAGTGCTGTTAAACTTTCGGTATTTTTTTGGCTATATTTTTACCATATTTTACTTTTCAAAATTGAATTTGTTATATTTCCGCGTTAGATCGGATGATAATTCTTTTTGAATTGTGAAGTATAACCTTTTCATCTCCAAATGTAATAAAAATTGGCTGCAGAAGACTGCAGATGACAAAAATATTGACATTTTTGACAGCACAGATTTTTCGGTCAAAAAAATTAAAATTCTGAATAGTGAAACAATCATTGTGTTTTCTTGCTGTTGGAACTCCGAGCACATCAGGGGTGAAAATTGTGAGTCGGAGGTACCTCTATGAGTTTAAGAAAGAACAAAATTTACCAGATTTTGAAGCTAAAATTAAATATTTAGAAAATCGCTTACTGTCAAACTATGGCAGTACTGTGGATGATAAAAAAGTTTGAAACATAGATTTTCCTTATTTAAATCGACTTTGAAGGAAAAATGGGCAAAATGCTATAGAAAAGAAGAGGCGTTTTTGAAAAATAATGAGTCGTGGCTTAACGGAACCTTCGAACTTCCTTTAAAATTTCTTTCGTATAAGCACCAATATCACATAACCTACCACTCTAGAAGTCAACAGTTAAGTAAACAAGAAACTAACATTTAAATAATTAAAAAAAAAAACGTTAGATTTTACAGGTGCATTTTCATTCATTGAGATTTCGTTTCTAATTAGTTGCTCGTAGCTGTAGATTAAAGGTCATATTGGAAACCATTTCAAGTGGACACAAAATTGATTCACAAAAATATGACCAATTTGTCAAAGGTACAGGTCAGCTATACATCAATCTTTATAATTGGCACCCAATGACTCCGACAATGCACAATATATTGATACACGGTGCAATCATAATCGAAAACTTGTTGTTGCCAATAGGCCAATTACCAGAGAAAGCTGCAGAGGCCCACAATAAACATTTTCGCTTATATCGTGAAAATTTTGCAAGGACATTTTCAAGAGAACAGTGCAATTTGAATGTAATATTACTTAGTTCCGATCCACTCATAAGCAGCCTTAAGCCAAAAAAGCGAACCATTTTAAAATCATTTTGCCCTGAAGCAAGAAATATGCTTGTGCCAGCAAATTCTAACACCGAACCCGATTCAGGCATTGAACCACTAGACGAATTTGTTATTGAATTACGAGTATTATGAATTAAGTTTAAATAATTATTATTTTTATTATTTTTTGTGAGCTGAAAAATTGTTAAAAAAGAAAAAAAATAAAGTTAAAAAAATTTAATTTTCTTAAATCAATAATTATAAATATCTAAATGTTATTATTATAAATTAAAAAACCTCAAAATATTTCTAAATTTACCTCAAAATAGTTTTTTTATTAAAATTATATTTTTTTTCGTCATATAAAACCCAATACAAAGAATATAAGTGGATGAATGTTTTTGGCCGCATAAATGTGAAAAATTGACCTATGTGCGTCGTCGTTCGGACAATTTTTTGCTGCGTTACTTCACTGAAATTTGTACTCGTAGATACATATGCACATATGTATATGCATTTTATTATTACCTTTATATTATTTAAAATTTTTTAAAAGTTAATGTAAAGTTTTTGTTAAACAATTGTACGACACAAATACAAATGTATTGTTTGTAAATTTGTAAATAGTCATGTAAGATAACCATCAACATTTGTCCGAATTTTTTTGTGACTATACAAAACTATTTTATTACATTTAAATTTAATAAATGTTTGATATGAACATTATAGGTACATATATACCATATGTACAGAGTCATTTTCAGTCATAATAATATTTTTTTTATAAAAGATCCGTTGAAATTATTAAACCTAGATCCCTCCTTTAAGTCTTCAACTTGTGATTGAACTCGCTTAAAAATCAGTTCAAAGTTTTTGATGCTAACTTTGAATAAACAGATGGATAGTAAGACAGTTAATGCGTCAATATTGTCCATATCGTGTATGTTCAAAAAATCTGTTATTTTTAAGTTAAAGCTAGACACAAAATTTTTATTTGTGTGTATAAATCTAGAAATATAAATAAATTAAAAAATTAGGTATTAAGTAGATGAAAAATTAAATTTGTATTGCTTCAAATGCATTAGAAGGGTGAATTCGTAGAATTTTGACAAGAAAACATAATAAAATTTAATTCAATATTAAAAATCTTCGAAATCACCTTCCTATAAAAAAGTATGCCTTTTTCGTATAAAAAAGCATTTACAACCATATTAAAAACAGTAGGACAAAAATAAATGATTTATCTTGAAAATCTCTCCCAAACCAACGTAAAATATTGAGAATGACAAAGAAACTTTCAATGTTGAATACTCGTACGTTTTTATCGTGAATACTCGATCTAAACGCTATCGATATCGTATAGACCACATCACCATTTTTGAATAGGCAAAAGTTTCGTTATCGTACCAAATTTTTTGCGTTTGTTTGGATGATCTTTAGGCCAATACAAGCCAACACATTTTTTCTCCACATAAATTTATTTTACATAATTAAAATTAATTATTTCTGCTTGTTCAAAATCATTTCGAAAAGCTAAATTTTTCGATAAACATAATTTTGTCTGTTTTTTTATATCTTATTTAAAAAAAAACCTTACGATTGAGCCCAGATTTCTCACTTCTACTGTGTGCAAAATCAATTCGTTTCTTTTGAACATTAGGCCAAACAACCATTTGAGCAAAATTTTTTTCTTCAAAATTAAAGACACACTCAAATTTTATCAATATGCTTATAAAGTTTAATTCATAGTCTCATTATTATGTACTAGTATCGACCTGTCGAAATTGGAAATAAGCGTTAAGTAATTTTGTTTTTGAAAAATGATCTATTTTATTATAAACTAGCCGACCCAGCTCTCGAAATTCGAGTGCCAATTTATTTATTATTTATTATTTATATTATTGGCAGTGTTTTCAAGCAAATTTATTAAATTAAATTTTATTTTATGTAATATGCAAAGTGTTCGACAGTGCAAAAACAAAAATGACCCACAGTGTGTAAATGTGTGTCTCAAGTATATTCTGCACATCTCCGTAACTGTGGCTTTCCAACCATATAAAATTTATCGAAATCGGTTAAATACTTTTGGAGAAAAGTGTACCACAAAAAACATGTTTGCCGTTTTATTATATGATGATTTGGAAGAAATCACCAAAAAGAATCAGATCAAGTAAAAACAACATTTATTGTTTTATTGAACAAATATACCACAAAAAAATTTAGGCATAGAAGATTTCTGCAAAACTTCCAAAGTAACATAATATTTAAGCGTAGTATTAATTTTGAAATATTTGAAATTTTGAAATAACACTTATTATTCAAAGGGCACGTTTATTTCTGAAGTATAATATAGTTCATCAGGGGGTCAATTCTCTACCTCATTTTTAATACACGATACTCATTTTTGAGTATAAGTTTGTTTGTTATTTTCATATCAGGGGGTCAATTCTCTATATGTGAAACTGTGAAGTGATAAGTTTTTCACAACTTCAAACACTATCCGATTCGCAATTTATAAAAAAATTAATAAAATGGCAAAATATTTTCAAATATTAAATTTGTTTTCACACTCAAACGATTTTGTTTTGACAAACATTTATCAGAATGAGTTCCAGAATCGCATTATCTGAGTTCATTAAATGTAAAAATGAAAAAAGGCTGTGGAAACTGAAATTATAACTTTTTTATCACTTCACAGTTTCACAGATAGAGAATCGACCCCAGGTACAAAGAAGACTTCATGGAAATATTTTACTTTAATTTGATCTTCACTGATAAGTGAAATGAACAGTTCAACATTCAACTTTTCACCCTCAACGGTAATTGAAATAAGGAAAATGAATTACGATTGAAAAACTTCACTCTGTAACGATCTCAAATAAAAGAATGAGACCACTACGAATTCAAAAAAGGATAAAAATAGTACACAGCACCTGATTATTATTACTCATTAGTAGGGTTCGGATTTCCATGCAAATGCATATTTTTTTAGGAACACCTTGAAAGCAAGGCAACTAATTATGTATACGAATCAAGAAATTTCCTTTAAAATGGCATTTAACCGTTAGTGCATATTTTTGCATATTTTACTATAAATGCATATTTTGCATTTTTTTGTGCATATTTTACTATAAATGCATATTTTTTATAAAAAATTTATATTTTTAGAGCGCCTACCTATATTGTTCAAAGATGCTAAAATTGTCTTAGTATGATACTAGGTTAAAACAACGAATTTGCAAATTTTAATCGAATATGGCATCATTCTTTCTCTACCCTTCTATAAAAGTTAAAATCATCAAATACATACTTTATTTTTTTTAGTATCGTGCTAGCTTCATATGACTCTTTGACATTTGCAAACATCAAAAAAGGTTCGTGTACTTACTTTTTTACACGAAATGCCATTGTTTTAGGCGTGTTCAGAAGCAATTTATTAAGAAAATTCTTTAAGTACGATACTAGTTAGAAAATGTTTAAAATTAAGAATGAGTTAGTAAGCTACTTTAAAGTTAGCAAATTGTTAAGTAGTATCATACTAATACCTTAATAATAGGCTGTTTAAAATTTTTAAATGCATATTTTGCATTTTTGAGCGCATATTTTAAGCGCATATTTTCAGATTTTAAGTGCATGAGAATCCGAAGCCTACTCATTAGTATGGCTGTGGAACAGTTCGGACAGTTAACATTATAATAAATACTTTTGAGAGATTACCTTCTAAATAAATTTGTGAATTCAAGAGAGTTGATTTATTCATCTTTAGTTTATTTATTCATCTTAACATTTAAAACTCTTATTCTTGTACCTTTGACCAAAGCGTTTGAAATATTCAAATTGCGGATAAGCATAACAATAAAATTAGAGCAGTCATCACTAGTAGGTACTAAAATCGCACATTGAAAGATTTGTACTCATAATATAGTTTCACGAATGTTACC
Organism: Chrysotoxum bicinctum; assembly: GCA_911387755.1. Classification (NCBI taxonomy): domain Eukaryota; kingdom Metazoa; phylum Arthropoda; class Insecta; order Diptera; family Syrphidae; genus Chrysotoxum; species Chrysotoxum bicinctum. Next base: position 83,761,877 of record OU426988.1, on the reverse strand, counting down.
ATAAACATCATCGATTATATTATCCGAACCAAATGGGAAATTTCTATTAACTTCGTCAACTGTTTCTCTTTGGGGTGGCTTGCTTCGGGTTTTGGCTTTTTGTGAAGGCCTTCTAAAATCTTCAATTCCGCAAACAACTTTCAAGAAAAAAACTATTTATGTAAATGCGCGTATATTATGCACATCTCTGCGACTTTGGCTTTTCAACCATATAAAATTTATCGGAATCAGTTAAATACTTTTTAAAAAATGGTACCACAAATTTTATTTAAGACGATATAGATTTAGATATACATATATGTACATATATTAAATTATAAATGTTTTCTCATCTTTATTATTACAGGGTTCCGAATTAAGTAAACCAATTGATAAAAAGTTCTACAAAGGTACAAATCCAAGTTGCCATGACTTTAATGCACATGCGGCTACACCCAGTGGAGCACCTCTCTTAGTTGGATTCACAACAGGCCAAATCCAACTAGTACAACCTCAGCCGGGTCCACGTGAACTAAGAAAAATTTACAATGAAGAGGTGTGTGTACTTAAATTGAATTAAAAACTTACACAAAAATATACTCAAAATGTCTTTATTTTAGCGCCTGATTGACAAAACAAAAGTAACCTGCTTAAAGTGGTTACCACGTTCGCCAAATCTATTTTTAGCATCTCATGCATCAGGTCATCTTTATTTGTACAATGAAGAATTGCCCTGCACGCCAACTTCGCCAAATTACCAGCCTTTCAAAATGGGTGATGGTTTTACGATTCTCACATGCAAATCTAAGTCCACACGTAACCCCCTGTACAAATGGGTATTCGGAACCGAGAACTGCAGTATAAATGAGTTCTGCTTTTCGCCTTGTGGATCGAATCTTGCTATTGTTTCGCAGGATGGTTTTCTGCGAGTCTTTCACTATGACACAATGGAATTGCTTGGTATTGCTCGATCCTATTTTGGCGGATTCCTTTGCGTATGTTGGTCACCAGATGGGAAGTACATAGTGGTCGGCGGAGAGGATGACCTGGTCACTGTGTGGTCTTTACATGAGCGTCGAGTTGTAGCACGTGGGCAGGGTCACCGGTCGTGGGTGTCCGTGGTGGCATTTGATCCTTACACCACTTGTTACTCAAACTGGGATGGAGGAGATTTTTCCGATGACGAAAATCAGGTCAGTGAGTATAGCAACCACCGTTACGGCAGTGGTAGTGATTCGAACCAAGGTTTCGACTGCACTGGTGGTGAAAAGAATTCTACACCCAATTCACGACAGCGACCGAATTCATTCCGAGAAAGTTTAGCTCCTGACAAACTGGCCATAAGCTATCGCCTAGGTTCCGTCAGTCAAGACACTCAATTGTGCCTTTGGGATATAACTGAGGACGTCCTAAGGCATCCGTTGACGCTCCGGCAGCGAGTCAACAGTACGAATTTGAATGAAACTAGCAACAATACAAGCGGCTTCACGACAGCCCTTGGCAACAATACCAGTGCGCATCTGAATGGAGACATCCATGACGTTAAACTAATCAAGCCACTTTCAATGACATCCACACCTGGAGTAACCAATAGCAGCAACCCGAATTCGATTATAACCAAGGATCATGATAGTAGTAATTGTAGCAGTAAACATAGCAGTAACAGCAGTTCTGGCAAATTCTCAACGGCGAATTGTACATTATCGTCGTCGTCCACAGCATCCCCTGCGAACGACACAGCCGTTGTTCCTGGATCTTCGGCGATAAATATTGGCAGTGCAGCTGACATAGTTGTAGCAAATAAATCAAATTGTAGTAATAGTATTAATAGTAAACCATCTAATAACCCATTAAAATTCCCAAACTGCATTAGTGCAACCACATCCGATCTAATCGACGTTGGCAGCAGCAACAGCAGTAGTGTTGGCATGAGTAACAACATCAATACGAAATCATCGTCTGGAAGTTCATCAACCAAGTCAGCTGATTCAAATCTATCAACGCTTAGCACTTTAACGCAACGAGTATCGAACTTTTTCAGCAATGAAAAGAAATCGTCATCTTCTTCGACCTCTTCGTCGACATCGACGACAACGGTTTTTGATAATAATCAACCTAACAATCACTATACTCATCAGAATCATCCTGGTGGTGGCGGGCGACACAGTAGCCATCGAAAGTTATTTAAGTCATATGTGAGTGGAACCAACAGCAGTAGCAACCATCAGTCATCTTTTATGACAGCACCAAACAATAGTGGATGTAATTCAATTGATGGAAATGTGATTGGTTTAGGTGGGACTTTGAAACTAGGATCCAAGTTGTCAACGCTTCAATCGCCTACTGGTGCGATTGTTACATCTTATGATCCAATGAAACTTATTGGTACACAATCGTGCCCCAGGTTTGATGAATGTCCTCTGCTGGAGCCACTTGTGTGCAAGAAGATAGCTCATGAACGGTTAACGGCTCTGATATTTCGAGAGGACTGCTTTCTTACGGCTTGTCAGGATGGATTTATTTATACCTGGGCGAGGCCAGCATATTCATCGGTAAGAAAATAATGTCTAGTTTAATACTTCTTTTTGCTATTTATTTCATATTTAAATAAGAATAAGAAGCTATATCTACCCCAGAACAAGGAAACTTTTTTATTTTCCTACATTTTTTGCTTCTATCGTAATTATACGGTTTATAAAGAATTTGAATTATTATGAAAGTAAATTTTCCATCTCAGATTGGTTTCCTTCTTCAAAGTACCGATTGAATTACTGTTGTGAGAAGAATAAATGTTCAAAAATTTAGTTTGTTTTGAAACAATTACATACTTATATCTGATATCGCACCTCTCTTGCCTACTGTGCAGCTCTCTTTCTTCTCCGAAACATCAACAACTAATAATATCGCTTTTACTCTTAGAGTCAAAACTAATTTCGGCAGTGGATATATAACCAAAATATAGGTATGAGGGTTTATAGTTGTATTCGTCTTGATAACGAACACAAAAGTCTGACTGGCTTTTTCTCAGCCTTTGGTGTGGTGATTTTCCGTGTTTTTGCAAAAGTATATTAAAAAACCCTTACAATGTTCAACACATCACGGAAGATGGGGAAATAAGAGGGGAGAAAAAGAGGTGTCGAGTCGATGTTTTAAAAGTTTGCAAATTGGAAAAAAGAGTTATTTAAAATTATTCCATAATCGTGTTGTGCGACTAAAAAACGAATCTCTATATTTGACGGTACGATAAAAATTAGGCTCGAGGGTCAACTGATGAGCATTCCTAGCGAAACGGGTATCACGGGTGAACTGATAAAAATGAGGAATGCGACTGGCTGCTACGAGTGAGCATTGGAAATACATGAAACATTCCGACATGAAACATTCCGACGGTGTTCAAGAGATGGGAATGAATCCATGATAGCTCTGTTTCCTAATAATTTTAACCCTCTGTTCTGAATTCTATCCAAGTAGAGAAGTTTGTGCTGCACCTGCCTACAGATGTGAGATATACTCGAATTAAGGACGCATGTATAAACGCCTTATAAATGGTAGCCAGATCAATTTATCTAAAAAAAATTACATTAATTGTAATTAATAATAAAATAATATAACATATACTGTATGATAATATATAAATTAGACTGGGCCAAAAAAATTGACTATTTTTTTTTGAAAGATACATATATCGAGAATATCATTCAGAATGACAAAAAAAAATTTTCGTAAAAGTTTGAGCCCTTAATATCAATTTTAAGAGGGCTATCATTGCTAATTTTGATTTTTAGTCATAATTTCATGTTTTGCGTCAGAACTGACAAAACATTGAAGTAAAAAAAATTCATTTTGACTTACTTTTATATAAAATTAAATTCCCTACAAAAAAGGTCTGATTGAAAATTTTCGTCAGACAAGCCGTTTTTGAGTAATTAAGCTTAATAAATTGTTATTTTTCTTCGATTTTACTTTTTTAATTTGGAATTTTGTAACTAACGAAAAATAACAATATATTAAGCTTAATTACTCAAAAACGGCTTGTCTGACGAAAATTTGCAATCAGACCTTTTTTGTAGGGAATTTAATTTTATATAAAAGTAAGTCAAAATGAATTTTTTTTATTTCAATGTTTTGTCAGTTCTGACGCAAAACATAAAATTATGACTAAAAATCAAAATTAGCGATGATAGCCCTCTTAAAATGGATATTAAGGGCTCAAACTTTTACGAAAATTTTTTTTTGTCATTCTGAATGATATTCTCGATATATCTTTCAAAAAAAAAATAGTCAATTTTTTTGGCCCAGTCTAATATAAATAATATATAATAATATAAATTATAAAATAATTTTGACATGCATGTGCCATCAGCCATAAACTGATTGGTTTGTTTGTTTAAATTCTTATCTTATTATAAATTTAGTGCTTATAGGCTCAAATGTTACGTTAAATTTAGTTAAAAGCTTTTCAATATTATTCTTTCCCTGTACATTAGTGCAATTTTACAAAACTGAAATATTTTTTTTAACATCAATATCATTAAGGAAATGTTGAAATTCCTTCGCATCTTTCGTTTGCACACTTAAAACTTTTATAAAATGAGATGTGTACGTTCGCATCAGATATCAATACCTAAAAATCTACAAAAACTGTTGCTTCATGAGCATGAAAATATTAAAAAAAATAAAATGCACGACTGGATCGCACGAACTTGCTCTTATGTAAAAGTACTTTGGAATTTAAGATACATTTTATAAATATAAAATATGGATTTAATGAGATTATAATGTTCAAATGCATAAAATTGCCGTCTGGTTTCCGGAAAAGTATGAAATTATGCAAATAAACTTTAAAAAATCGTTTTATTATTAAATACATTTTTTATATAAGAAATTTCTCTAAAATTTTTCAAGAAAAAAATGTGGGATGCGAATTTTAAGTATTAAATAATATTGATTTTAGGAAATAATTTCAAAAAATAATCGTTCATAGGTTTTGATGATATTGATTTAAAAAAAAAAATTTAAAAAAAAAAAATCCAACAAATATTTTTTCTAATATTTTTATATACAATATTATTTTAAACTTAAGGGGACTCCTGCCGAAAATTTTGTGTTAAAATCCTTAGAGCCGTTAATGAGAAAGTCGAAAATAAAAAAAACGGGTCTATGGCAGGTACCCCTAATAACATTTTGCCCCAAAATTTATTTTACCAAAATGTAGCCTATGTTCATAATATCACACCTATTTTTTGTTTTTATCAAAATCGTTAGAGCCGTTTTCGAGATAAATAAGATTGTGCATTACGGGTGTATGGGGGGTACCGTTAGTTTTGGAGCTAAAAAAAAATTCAATTTCTCCTCTAGGGAATCACCGAAGACCCTTAACTACCGAGTTTGAAGAAAATACCTCCGGTAGTTTAGGCTGTAGTTCGAGGTACAGACATACAGACAGACAGACGGAATTGTCGGACGCACTTTTTTCGTCTTCGCTATCATCGTAATGTCAACTTTGATCAAAATCTCGAGTTCGATTTTTTTTCCAAATGCAGAACTTGCCCTATAGTACCTATATCGCAAGTAAAAACTGAACAGCATTAAAAACGCTAGTGATTGGTGGAAATTGGCATTATTTGAAACTAGTCTTACCAAATAAAAGAAGTACCGTTCAGATTGATGATTTTTATATTCATTTTAAGACTCTACTTCCGGCCTTCTGAATGCGAGCAATCCATTTCTAAGTTTTATAAAAGAAATCGATCGATTGTAAAATCTTTTCAGATTTTTGTATGAAAAATATTTTAAATTTACTGTCGTTTTCTTTTACACATAAGAAATGAATTTCTGTGTGAAGATTTTGATGCCAGATTTTACGTTACTTCACACACAAAAAAAAATCGATTTTTCTTTGACAGGGATCAAATCCATATTACATGTACAGCAATCCCCCGGTATACGCGAGGGATGCGTTCCAAGAAAACACCGCGTATACCGAATTCGCGTATGCGGAGACTAGAAACTGTACGAAAATATAGAGATGCGTTCCAACAAAACCAATACATGCATATTTAAAAGAAAATACATACACACATTTTAACGAAAACCTTTTATTATTAAAAAAAAAAACAATATAGGTAATAGAGCAACAAAAGAAAAATTAATGAAAATAAAAACTTAAAACAAGAACAATCCACGAAAGAAAAAATAAATGAGAAATGATTGAGTGAAAGTTTAATGTTCTTCGATTGGTTTAAAAAAATTTAAGATGCTGGGTTGCTGAACAGCTCTTCTTTTTTCCTAATTATCTATATTTTTTAGCTGATAAAAGTGTAGCATTTTTAATCGATCATGATGAGAATCTATAAATATTAGCACTAAATACCAATTTAAAAAAGAACCAATAAATAATAGTAATGTAAGATACATAAACACAATAAGAACAAATTGCAGACATATTCTTGCCAATCTGATATGCCCATTTAAATAATTTGAAAGTAAATGCAAGGCCAACTGACGAAAAAGTTTTTCTTGATATCGCACATGTAGTTCAAAAGTGACACAACTCAAAAAACGCAAGTTTTGAGTTACTATCAAAAAAAGTTCCATAGACTTCAGCCCAACATATTTATTAAAAGTACATTTAACTAGATTCAATAGTTTTTCCGCCAGATGACACTATGTCGTTTTAAATGTTTCAAATGAGGTCAAACTACTTTTGACAAAATTGACACATTTTTAGTTGTTAACTGATCTTCTTAGCGAACTGGTGTGTCAAGATAAAATCAAAAGTGCCTTATTTTGAGTTGTGTCATTTATGTGTTCAAAACTTTAAAATTTCAGTGCTTTAATTTGAGTTAGGACACTTTTGTTGATCTCTAGGTGAAGAAAATTTTGTTTTATTTTGAGTTAAGCCACTTAAGTTGACTGAGGTAAATATTAATACTTTGTTTTATTTTGAGTTATGTCACTATTGAAGAATGAACGATTGAGATTTAGAGTCGTGTCTCTTTTGATGATTTATTAAAAAATTAAGTTTTTTAAGATTAAATAAAGACAAAATGGCTTTAATTCAAAATAAACTTTTTTATCTGTATGTCGCGAATATTTGTATATGCATAGTTCCTAAATAATGTCTTTTTTGATACATTTTTCGACCTTTTTTTGAGTTATGACACTTTTGTTGTTTTAATTTTATAAATAAATTTTTCTCAGCAATTGAAGCAGATTAACAATGCATTCAATGAGTCGTGCCAGATTTATGGTGCTAATGGTAACCCACAATTTACAAGCTGATTCATTTGCAATATATCCCAAGCCAAACGATGATTTTTCGCTTCAAAATCAAGAAAGCCAGCAACCAATCCACCTGCCCGATCACACAATAAGTCCTGATGAAAGTAATGATGAAGGTAATGTTTTGTGCAATTTAGATAACCACATGATGCAAATGGCAGCCGAAAACTCACAAATGGATACATCTGCAATTAATTCATTGAGCGAGGGTTCCATCGAAAATATAGAAAACCAGCAAACTGAATTCAATTATTCAACCAAGCTCAAGATTTAACCGACCAGCCCAGTACATCAAATCGGGAAGGAACAAATTTTTATGAAATTTCATATATGACACAGATTCGTTTAACTAAGCTTAAGCAAGAAAACTACAGCACTTCTCCTGCAGACAGCGATGAAAGTGATTTAGACGACTCAGATACAGATCCTCATTTCCATCATAATTCTTCTGACCTTGAAGGCACTTCTTCTAACAGTGTAGGCAGTTCTTCGGACACCGAGTCGGTAGAAAATAAAGAAAAAAAAGTGAAAAAAGGAAGAAAAACGGAACGAAAACCTGCAAATTGGACTAAAAACAAAGTTAAGCTGTTAAGAAACTCTGGAAAAGTCTATGTGTCATCATCGAAGACTAAGAAACAATTTTCTGCGAAGAAAGTGCGTTTACCATGTGGAGAAAAGTGTAGATTGATTTGCAGTGCAAAAATTAGTGACAGAACCAGGAAAGACATTTTTAAAAACTATTGGGATCTTGCAGATGTGCAAAAACAGAGAGAATTCATTGCCAGACACACTTATGAAATCAAACCAAAATACCGATACTCAAGTACGAGTGATCTTGCAGATCTTTACCGTGATTATAAAAAAAATCGAGAGGAACTTCAGCTTCCATTTGCTCAGCCTTCCATGTTCAATCGCATATTTCGAGGAGAGTTTAACATCTCATTTTATATACCAAAAAAAGATCAATGTGATCTTTGTGAGTCGTTTAAAAATGCAGATGAAGAAGGGAAGCAATCGTTGCTTGAGTCCTTCAATACCCACCAAAAAGAAAAAGAGCTGTCTCGTAAAGAAAAGGACTCTGATAGTTCATAGTCTATTTTATTTTGTCAACATAGTTAATCTCCCAAAATTGTTTTTCGCCTTTTCCGAAAAACTAAAATTTTTGAACTCTGTCTCTTTTGAATTCCATGTGCGATGTAATTATTAAGAAACAAATACATCAAAACTTTCACAACTAAAAATTTTTTGAACTAAAGTGGCTGAACTCAAAATAATACACCATTTTTTTTATGAAAAAAATCACGAAAAATGTCATAACTCTAAAAACGGGAATTTACGTGGTTTAAGATGTAAATTGATGATGGTTGTTCTGTATGGTATGTTATTAGTGTATTTCGTTCCATATGCATTCATTATTTCATAAATTTTCTGTTTCTATTCTCGTAAAATGGTTTTTCGGCTCTACTGAAAAACGAACATTTTTGAGTTGTGACACTTTTGTACTACATGTGCGTCGCACATGTAGTTCAAAAGTGACACAACTCAAAAAACGCAAGTTTTGAGTTACTATCAAAAAAAGTTCCATAGACTTCAGCCCAACATATTTATTAAAAGTACATTTAAGTAGATTCAATAGTTTTTCCGCCAGATGACACTATGTCGTTTTAAATGTTTCAAATGAGGTCAAACTACTTTTGACAAAATTGACACATTTTTAGTTGTTAACTGATCTTCTTAGCGAACTGGTGTGTCAAGATAAAATCAAAAGTGCCTTATTTTGAGTTGTGTCATTTATGTGTTCAAAACTTTAAAATTTCAGTGCTTTAATTTGAGTTAGGACACTTTTGTTGATCTCTAGGTGAAGAAAATTTTGTTTTATTTTGAGTTAAGCCACTTAAGTTGACTGAGGTAAATATTAATACTTTGTTTTATTTTGAGTTATGTCACTATTGAAGAATGAACGATTGAGATTTAGAGTCGTGTCTCTTTTGATGATTTATTAAAAAATTAAGTTTTTTAAGATTAAATAAAGACAAAATGGCTTTAATTCAAAATAAACTTTTTTATCTGTATGTCGCGAATATTTGTATATGCATAGTTCCTAAATAATGTCTTTTTTGATACATTTTTCGACCTTTTTTTGAGTTATGACACTTTTGTTGTTTTAATTTTATAAATAAATTTTTCTCAGCAATTGAAGCAGATTAACAATGCATTCAATGAGTCGTGCCAGATTTATGGTGCTAATGGTAACCCACAATTTACAAGCTGATTCATTTGCAATATATCCCAAGCCAAACGATGATTTTTCGCTTCAAAATCAAGAAAGCCAGCAACCAATCCACCTGCCCGATCACACAATAAGTCCTGATGAAAGTAATGATGAAGGTAATGTTTTGTGCAATTTAGATAACCACATGATGCAAATGGCAGCCGAAAACTCACAAATGGATACATCTGCAATTAATTCATTGAGCGAGGGTTCCATCGAAAATATAGAAAACCAGCAAACTGAATTCAATTATTCAACCAAGCTCAAGATTTAACCGACCAGCCCAGTACATCAAATCGGGAAGGAACAAATTTTTATGAAATTTCATATATGACTCAGAGTGCCCCACACAGATTCGTTTAACTAAGCTTAAGCAAGAAAACTACAGCACTTCTCCTGCAGACAGCGATGAAAGTGATTTAGACGACTCAGATACAGATCCTCATTTCCATCATAATTCTTCTGACCTTGAAGGCACTTCTTCTAACAGTGTAGGCAGTTCTTCGGACACCGAGTCGGTAGAAAATAAAGAAAAAAAAGTGAAAAAAGGAAGAAAAACGGAACGAAAACCTGCAAATTGGACTAAAAACAAAGTTAAGCTGTTAAGAAACTCTGGAAAAGCCTATGTGTCATCATCGAAGACTAAGAAACAATTTTCTGCGAAGAAAGTGCGTTTACCATGTGGAGAAAAGTGTAGATTGGTTTGCAGTGCAAAAATTAGTGACAGAACCAGGAAAGACATTTTTAAAAACTATTGGGATCTTGCAGATGTGCAAAAACAGAGAGAATTCATTGCCAGACACACTTATGAAATCAAACCAAAATACCGATACTCAAGTACGAGTGATCTTGCAGATCTTTACCGTGATTATAAAAAAAATCGAGAGGAACTTCAGCTTCCATTTGCTCAGCCTTCCATGTTCAATCGCATATTTCGAGGAGAGTTTAACATCTCATTTTATATACCAAAAAAAGATCAATGTGATCTTTGTGAGTCGTTTAAAAATGCAGATGAAGAAGGGAAGCAATCGTTGCTTGAGTCCTTCAATACCCACCAAAAAGAAAAAGAGCTGTCTCGTAAAGAAAAGGACTCTGATAGTTCATAGTCTATTTTATTTTGTCAACATAGTTAATCTCCCAAAATTGTTTTTCGCCTTTTCCGAAAAACTAAAATTTTTGAACTCTGTCTCTTTTGAATTCCATGTGCGATGTAATTATTAAGAAACAAATACATCAAAACTTTCACAACTAAAAATTTTTTGAACTAAAGTGGCTGAACTCAAAATAATACACCATTTTTTTATGAAAAAAATCACGAAAAATGTCATAACTCTAAAAACGGGAATTTACATGGTTTAAGATGTAAATTGATGATGGTTGTTCTGTATGGTATGTTATTAGTGTATTTCGTTCCATATGCATTCATTATTTCATAAATTTTCTGTTTCTATTCTCGTAAAATGGTTTTTCGGCTCTACTGAAAAACGAACATTTTTGAGTTGTGACACTTTTGTACTACATGTGCGATATATGTTTTCATTTTTCATACCGCGAATTGTTGAAACCGCGTAAAAAGAGACCGCGTATATGGAGGGTTCAGTGTATATGAAACACGCACACCAAAGAAATAATTTCGATCCGGGATCGAAATACCTAGTGTGAAGGAAATCGACATACCTTTTATCACGTTAAACCATATGTTACATTTGGAAAAAAGGTTTAATACCCCAGTTTTTTTTTTAACTCACTCACTTCATTTCAATTATCTTAATAAAGTTTTGAATACCTAGAAATATATTACCTAGTTTACTAGCTCAAGGGACAATAGCCCATAAAACACTTCTTGTGTTAAATTTAAAAGCTATTAAATATAAAAAGAGTATCTTGTACAATATAATTTTTTTTACCGAAATCGGTTAATGAGAAAATCGAAATAAATAAAAAACGGTTCTCTGATAGGTATGATTTGGTTTGACGTAACGAACAATATGTTTTTTCTGATATGTTGTATGGCGGTTAATGTTATATTTAAAGCTAAAAGAAATTATACTTTCCCTCTAGATAAGTACCTAAAACCCCTGAGTATCAACCTAGAAAAATATCGTTTCAGCCGCTTTTACCGTTGATTCAAACAAACAGAAAGAAAAACTGAATTAGGGGACCTAGTTTTTTCAATCATCGTAATGTCAAGTTTGATCTCAAATTGTTTTTTTTTTTTCTAAATACAAAACTTACCTTAGTACCGGCATAAATAATAATAATTAATTTACACTTTAGTGTAAGTACATACATACGCAAATAGAAATAGGATTACACCTCATTCATTGAAATTCAAGCACCTAATTATTTAAAACTGTTGCAATCCCGCCATGTTTATATATTTTCTCTATATTTCCAAAAATTTAAATTTTTGTATTGTATTTCGTTTCAGAATGTTCCTCAACATATGTCGCCTAGTCCCAGTGCACCTCCAGGAGGTACAGTAGTATAGTTTAATAAAATTAATAAATACAATTTGTCACGAAAATCTGATAAAAATAATAATACTATAATAATAATAATAATAATAATAATAATAATAATAATCAAATAATCAGCACGGTTATAAAGCAAACAGCAAACTCAAAGTAAAACATTTTATTAATAAGAAGACTTTAAAAGAAATGTAAACTAATAATCCAACGCTACTATATCTGCAGAGGATTGGCATTACACATGTAAGCAAGGAACTGATAAAAATAAAAATTAACACAAAATTAACAAACTAAACAAAAAAAAAAAATACAGCTTAATAGCTAAAACTGGCGACGAATTCAATAGTATACATTTAATTAAAAAAAAATGAAAAGAACACAAATGAGGTAGTAAGCTATTTAATGGCAATTTTTTTTATTTTTATAAATATTATTTCAAGTTTTAAAAATAAATCCCGAACAAAATATCCTATTTTATGTTATTAACCACATTATTATAGTTATTATTATCATTATCATAAAAGAAGCAAACAAATTTTCTATACAATTTCATTATAAATGAAAGAATATAAAAAATAAATTATCTACTAGTTCTGCGTATAGTGCTGTGTGAATTATTATGTCATTATACAAATTTTTTGCAGCATGTTCAACAGTATGTATTTACTCGTATTAGAAATGAAACAAGCCTACGAAGTCCCTAATATGTGCTATGTTTTACCAATTATATATCATAGATTAGCAAAATATGTCTGTTGGTATAGAGGATGAATGATTTGTTCATATCGGACATTTCATACGGATACGTTAGCCTCTTCACGAGTTAATTTCAAATTATTCAGCCCTGTTATGTTTTGGCCCTATCAGGAGTTTCGCCCGAATGTCATTCCACCCGAAAAATTTCCCTTTGTTCTTTTTCCTTATTTTGAGTTTCGGGCGAACAAAATTTCATGTTTGAAAAATTCCCCTTATTAGGAGCATTCAGTTCGGGTGAAATGCAACACGATTTACATTTAAAATGTTCACTTCTTTTTTGGGGCGAATAAAAAAATACAAGAGGAATCATGTAAAACATATCTTTATTTTAATACAAAAGAAAGTAAAGAAGTATAAATTAAATATTTCTTTATCATCAGGTAGAAATAGGTACTTTATATCGCTGTTGAAATCTGAAAATTGTTGAATGTATAGTTTCATTCTTACAATGGTTCAGGTAACTGCAACGGATTTGTGTGGTCTCTTAACTGCCTTCGAATATTTCAACGCAGTATTACATCTTCCTCAAGCAACAGGAAATGCATAGGTATGCCTTGCGTTTTAATTTCTTTAGAATGATTTTTTTAGTTTATAATTAACATTTTTAGATTACACTTTTTTCTTTTAAATAAAAATATCAACCAAACCAATTTTTTTTATTCGTGGCTTGATTTAATTCTTACTGGTTGTCAACAACTGTCAAAACAAAAAATCAGATTGTTAGGTTTGTTCATGTATCGAAGACGAATAGTCTTCATGATTAAAAACGGAGAGGGAAATTTTATGTATCCGCAAATTCAGAAATTTTTTTTTCTTCAATAAATCGATTGAAGAAGGATTAAAAATCGTATCATTGCACTCAATAGACACTATTTTAACAGGAAAATGCAAAACCGAATTTATTTTGAGCTTTTTTTTAAACAAGAAAAAAGTAAGCTCAGATTTCATTCTCTGTTTCCATCACAGAGATGGGGAAATTTATTGATACCTCAGTTTTCTGAACATACCTATTTTTCGAACCGTCAGTTCTAAATTCGAAGTGAAATCTTGTTCGGGCGAAATTCCTGATTGCTTTTTAAAATCCGGGGGAACAAAAATATTTCGGGTGAAAGGTGGTTATTCGGGCGAAAATCCTGATAGGGCTGATTGTGAATTTTATCTTATAGTTTTAACGGCTTTATTCGTCTATTTTTTTGAGGGAAAATTTTGATTCTTCTATCCATCCTTCCATCGAAAGAAAAAAAATGCTCTAAAATCAAATAAAACGCCATAGATAAATAAAATTTGAACAAAAATGTAGTTATTTCGATACTTAGGGATGTAAAATGGCGCAAAATTGTTCATTTGTCATCAATTCTTACTTCTTCTGGTCCGATGCGGTTAACTTAAATTTGGTCTTTCCACAGTACTGTTTCGAAGAATTAAGCCTCTTTATTTTGATGAGTATTAGCAAAAGTAAAACGAATTTGGTTTTTTTTAGAGCAACTGTATTTTTCTGATGACAGGCTTAATCGTCCATTTTACTCATTGTTTCTCAAGCTAAATGAACGCATCTGCCCATATTTAAGAAGCACTATGTTAACGGAACTTTTGTGATTCTAATTTGTTGTAACGGCCACTTAAAACCAATCATTCAAGTTAACAGAAAGTCTATTTCCAATATGTGTGTATACTATTTTTTGTCAATAGCTGTTTTCCTAATTTGTTAACTTAAACCTATGGCCCTATTTCAATGAGATATTCTTTACTTACTTTAAAGGTCTGATTTGTTCCGTATAATTAATGTCTTGACGAATAACACAATTTTGACATAAAATTCGAAAAAGAAATTCATTTTTAGTACTTAGTAGTTTTTTTTTAACATATTTTAAAATGATCCAAGAAAAATTTTAGGCAGTGACACAGAATATGATACTTAAGAAACCGATAAATTTATCAGCTTTAGAACGTCAAAAAATATTTTTCGTGAATTTTCTAGAATTTCAATAACACTAAAAAATTTGCAAGACACTGATTGTTTTGTCTGTTAACTTTTGTTTGAGTTTTTTCTATCCCTATCCTTCCAAATTCCACAAGATGTGATTTACTTTCCAAAAAGTACTGGATAGTACCTTTTAGAAAACTTAGAAAATAGTGTTCCACTTGGACTTTGTCCGTTTAAGAGAGAGCCAAACTATTGCGGTAGTTGAAATTGAATTTCGGTTTTAAAAGAGTCCGCTTGTGAGAGATTGAAAGAGAGGTTTTCTTTTAATATAAAAAAATTATGCACTTAATTCCGTGAAATCGGCCCGGTTATGAGTACAGTTTTGTACTCTCAATAATTGTTGTTTTGAGTAAAAAGTTTTTAAACGTATAAATATTTACTAAAAACAAATTACATAATTTCTTTTTGTGAGTAAAAATATCATATCAGAAATGTTTCTTCTACAGAATTTGTCGACCATTTGTGTTGCATTCGTTAATGCATGGAAATAAACATACTAAAAGTCCTGGGGTCATCAAGGACATACAACTTGAGCTGATAGCTAAATTCATTTTTTTTATAAATAAACATTAACAAAAACTGAACAACATTAACGATATTATTGTGTCTAACTTTATTTTTGTTGATAATAGGTCTTTTTAATTTTACTGAGGAACGAATGAGCACTCGGTTGAGCATATATGGAACTCAAACATTTTATACACAGTCAATCGTTTTTGTATATTTGGTTCCAAAATGTTTAAGCAAATCGCATATATTGTGCCGGAACTACATAGTTTTGTTTAATTTCATCAAATATGCAACAAATGAGAATTGGTACCAGCAGTGAAGTTTCATTGATAATTTTATGATTATATAATATAAAATATAGATAAATATCTGTCCTTATCCTGTCACTATCTACACGAACCTTGAAACTAATAAAAACCCATTACATTTTTTAAAATGCAAATAAGACAATGTTTAAATATTCAAATTAATTTATGTCATTCGCTTCACGAAATTGAAATTTCTATTTAAAATCATTTGTTTCATTTTAAAATAAAGAATGACACAAAATAACGTCAAAAAAAGCATACAGATTTAGCCAATTCAGGATATAGTAACTAATAGAGAAAATCATCTAGCCTATATTATTTTATCGGAAAATTCTATTTATATTTTTCATAACCACGTTCTAAATACTTGTAAGACACACATGGAACAGTTTAATAATTATGGTTTCAAAGATCAAAACATTGTATGAGAAAACTTATTCCAATATTTTGGAGAACAGCCCAGATATAAAATGAAATTTTTTGAAAATTTGAATGAAATCAAACTTAAGTAACGACTAAAGTGTGCTACCACCAAGTTTAGGCGTTCTATTTTGGCCCATTTTCTGAAACAAAACTTAAAACTTCAAGTTTAACATAAGTTCTTATGTGTAAGTTTATGTGGAGAAAAAGTAGCGCATAAGCGTTTAAGTTGAACATAAATATTAAAGTTGCGTATCAGCAAACTGATATAAGAATAAAGGTAATGTAATCACGGACCTAACTTTTCTTTTGGCACACAATTTTACATAGTGCAAAAGTTTTTTATTTAATTTTATATTTATTAATGCCTGTCGGAATTCAATGCTCATGCTGTGTTCCCAAGCGTAAAAGCCTTCTACTATGATGATGTTTTACAATAAAATTACGGTCTAGTTGATATGTGTAGTTTATTGTATCTAAGATTTTATATTAACGAGGGTTAACAAAATAAAAAAAGAAACAAAAACTATCCGTCCTTGTAAAAAATGTAAGCAACAGTCAAACATTACAAAACAGATCAGGATGTTTACCTACATATGTAATTGACTGTAACATACTTAATTTGTTTATGATACATAGATCAATGAAAAAATTAAATTGGCTCTCTTTCGATTAATAAATCAGAACAAATTGTTGTTTTGTATACGAAAATAACCCGCAGTGCTTGGCAGGCGACTAGACAAAATTAATTTTTTGACAACACCAAAGATTTTTAAAAATAAATTTGTACATAAATGTGTATAAGAATAAATATGTATATTCTGTGCAACTAAATTTTAACTGATTATTAACGTTTTTTTTTAAATAGAATAATTAAATTTTTGGATATTGTTTGCATTTTTTAACCTTTAAGAGGACTTTGTTTGATTCTGTCTGAGAATAGAATTTTTATAAGATTTTTGTTTGTTTGTATGTATGTATGTATATGAATCATTATAAGATCTTGAAACAGGGAACACATAATTCCGATTTTATATAATTGTTACATGCTAAGAAATAACCTTGTGTAATTTTATTTAAGAAAGAAAAACACTTGAATTTTAAAAGGCAAACCCTCACATTTTATCTTTAAAAACAAAAATGAAAGCAACGTGCAAGTGATCAAAAAAAGTTAATGTTAATTGAATTTGAAATAATAATCTGTTTCTATGAAGTTTTAATTTTGTATTTATTTAATTTTTGAATAATAAATAAAAAAAGTCCGTTTAAAGCGTTCGTTTTTCTATATTAATTCATTATTTTATTATGTATTATGTATTATATATTAATATGATTATTATTGCTCTATTATATGTATATCGAATTATATTATTTAGTTTTACGTTGATTTATTATTAAATGATATGAGAATAAGAATATATATAATTTAATCATGTTGATCTAAAAATCTAGTTTAAATGAAAAAAAAAAAATAAAATAAAACTAGGAAACAAATGTACATTCTAAGTTATATTGATTTAATTGCAAAGAAATTAAACAAGAAATGCAAAATTAAAAATAAATAAGAAACTAAAAAATTAATAAATGAAAATAGTAAGGGTAATTGAAAGTTGTTGAATTCTGTTTATTTATAAGGGGGATGGATTTTTTAATGAACATAGTATGCAAATCGGAATTTGAACTTAACTTTGAAAGAATAAATCAATCTTAGTTTTTTTTTGATAACTAACATTATTTAAGAAATTTTTAATATTTAAAAACGGACGTTACATATAATTTTGAACTTTTCTCCAAGGAAGATTTTATTTCCACGACATTTACACATTTTTGTAAATGTTTATTCTGAATAATTCATTTTATTCGACTCTTTCCGATCTTCTCTTGTGAATTCAAAAAAACAATCGTGGACAAGATTTTGAATTTTCCAAAAAATCAAATGATTATGCAACTCTGCCGAAACATATGCATGTTTGGAATGGCTCAGGAGAGCGGGTATTTGATATATGTATGGTCAACCGGATGAGCTCGAAGTCACATTGGTACTTGCTGACTAAATTATTACAAAACGGCTTAAGACGCACGTTGAATAGCATCTAATATGCGACATTTAACAATGACGTGCCTCGATTCTTGCATATGGGTCATATGCCCATCTATGCTGATGGTCCAGTCATGGGGGCATGATTCTTCCACCCATATTTATTTATTTATCTACAAGCTTAAAGCTAACAGATTTGATCTTAAAAGTTTAAGTATTACAATATTATATTAAAAAGTAAACAATAAGCATAAATTGGCCTTAAACAAATCCCTAGAATTACTCAATTCAATAGATTGACAAACTTCATTGAATTGCCTTATAGATCTACAAATCGGCTCATTATTACCGTAGCTTGTTCTGTGAAAAGATTCAAAGAGAAATTTTCTACCACGCAAAGCTCTTGACGGAACATAAATTGGTACAATTAAAAGCAAAGATGGACAACGTAGGTGATAACATAAAATATCCCTCACAAGCATTATACCATGAATTTTTCTTCTTGATTGAAGAGACTTAATACCTAGAAAGACATATTGTTTATAATCTGGGATAGAAGTCCACTTATCTTATAAAATATGAATCTAGTAAACGGTCTTTGAACCTTTTCTAAACGATCAGAGCAGGTCTTAAAACCCGGATTCCAAATGACATCTGCATATTCCAATATAGATCTCACAAGAGATATATGTATGTATATAGGCATAGTAATGCGTAAGGATCACTGAAATCAACACAATTCCGTTTTATAAATCCTACAGCTGAGTTAGCTCTTCCAATTACATAATCCATAATAATAATAATTTTTTTTAAATATAACACATAAATCTTTTGTTTTCTACAAAAGATAATACATTGGAGTCGATCGTGTAGTCAAAGCTAATGTGGATATAGGACCTATAGAAGGGAGACAGCATTGCATTTTTTTATATTCAATTTTAGATCATTTAATTTACACCATTCGGAGACATGGTTAAGGTCGTCCTGCAGCAGCTTGCAATCATGGAGGCAATTGATTTTTAAGAAGAGTTTCAAATCATCAGCGTGAAGGAGGCATTGAGAATATTTTATCACTGTAGTTATATCATTTATAAAAATATTAAAGAGAGGAGCGGACCCAAATGACTTCCTTAAGGAACACCTGAGCTGCATTGAATATATCTCGAAAAAGTGTTATTTATTATGACTTTTTGAGATCTTCCCATTAGATAAGATGACAGCCAATCAAGAAGAGTAGAATGGAAACCATAAAGTTTTAATTTGTGTATTAAAGTGGAATGATCTACCGAATCAAAGGCTTTACTGAAATCGGTATATCTACTTGATTCTTACTTTCAAACGAATTTAACACATAATTTGAGAAAAGAGCTAAATAAGTTGTTGTAGAACGACCGGAAACAAAGCCATGTTGTCGGTCAGAAATATGCTCTCGGGTTATGAATTCCAATTTAGTTTTTCCCAGGCCCTCAAACAATTGAGGGATGGCGGATAACTTGGAAATACCACGATAATTCTCAATTTTATTTTTAGATCCAGATTTATGAATTGGCACAAGATAAGATATTTTCCATTCACTTAGAAATATACCATGAGATAGAGATTGATTAAATATGCAATACAAAGGATAGCATAGGATTTTTTAAGAAAAAAGCGGGTATACCATCAGCTCCAGGTATAGTTTATAGGCTTTATAGACTGGAGATATAGATTATAGATTGGTCGATGATCATCAACCTCCGTGTTTCAAGAGCTCTACAAGAGAGCCATCATATTCTACATCCTTCTTGTTCCTCAGCTTATATATAGCTAAGCCATTACACGCTCTACATCACGATCATTTAGAAGCTGCTGCTTGGAAAGGTTACCTTCGAAGAGCCTGCGTTCCGGTCTTAAAACCAGCAGACAGTTGATTGGTTGATTCAATCTGCAACACTTGGATCTCCTTGAGTTGTGAGACTGTGTAAACTCTATTCTATCTACGCAATATCTTCTACTCTCTTCTTAATCGATACTGTTCTCCCGTTGGTCATGTTTTCCTTTTCATCATTTCACTTCAATGCATACATCATCGTACCACGGTTTCTTTCTCTGATGTGGTTGGTAGGGCACAATAAATGTTTAGGGCGTAGTGCAAATCCCCCTTTAATATTCAAGGTAGTAATGTCAAGTTTGATCAAAATCTCGAGCTCGAGGAGGAGTGATTATTAGCCGTGTTGACTTCAGAGAAAATTGATGATCTTCTCTAAGACTGCCATCAATACGCACAGTATAACTGTTGAGAGATTTTTGTCACTAGGCCCTCGTTCTCTATGAGCTCTTGCACCTCAAATTTTTTTTCTAAAATTGAATTTAATCCTTGGTGGTAACAAAGTTTAGCTTTTTCCGTAATACTATTCAGCCTTATCACGAATTCCATCGTAATCGGATACTTGTTACGAATCCCGAAAAAATCTATGGTAGCATCGTAGTAGAAAATCTCATACAAATTGACCCCACGAACGGGTTTGGTGAAAACTTTTTATCGGATTCGTAGAAGTCTCCGATAACAATGGAATTGGTAATAGAGCTGATTAGTTTCGTATATTTTTTCACTTAGAATCCATTTTTGTATATGCAATACATACTCGTACCTACGAATTATATTATATTATATACTTTCCTATAGTCCAAGACAAGATCTTTTAATAAAGAAAAGTATTTATATTCCCAATATTAAAATATCAATTAAAAGGTAGAACGAAAGAAATTTTCGAATAGCATTGACTTTTGAACGAAATACTAAGAACGGTTCCTGATTGAAAATTCGAATCGTTTATCAAATTTAGATCGATTTTCAATAAAGCCCAGAAAAACTATTCACACGAAAACAATCGGCATAGACAATGGCGAGAAACTATTACAATTGCTAGGGATTCATTGGTTGGCCCTACAATAAGTACAAGCGGAGTCATGACGTAAGACAATCAAAAGAAATATATCCAATATTGCTATCTCTATAAAGTAGAAAAATAAAAAAACAGCTATTTTCATCAGAAAGATTTCGTTCGATCGTTTAATGTGATGACGACCTTGGTAAATACATAACTTTTTAGGTATTTCAAACTTCAGCTTATATACCTATCCGCTACTGAGCGCACCTTTTTTGATTGTTGAATCATATACATAATATGTACTTCACCTGAAATCAAAAAAATGAAGAACGAGATATCAAAACCACATGGTTAATATGAGATTACCGATTGCAATGGAATAAATTCGTTGGATATATTTATATAAATGTATTTATAATTTTAAATTTTACAAATATAAAAAAATAAATCTACTTCAAATGTATGTAACTATTTCTTGTGTTACTTGCTGTTTATTTGTTCGCTTTTAATAAATCTTCTTTTTTTTATTAAAGGGCACACATGAAGTCAACTACCCAAGTGTACACTTTCCTTGACATAATAATTCAACAAATAATTGTTTTAAAAGAAACATAATAATATAATTACAAAGTTAGTTCGCGGACACTTGGTGTCGTCGGTTCTCTTAAAAATAAATGTTTGGATAATAAAAACGATAGAAGAGCTTGACCTCCGACAACCAAAAACAAGAAGTACAACTTTCTTTTCCGGTCTCCAGTATAATCTAGTTGCTGTGGATTTCCATACGGATCGTAATTAATTGGTCCATCGGAAGCGCCGGCAGTAGTTTCTAGCAAGACTTTCGTTTTAAGTGTCCTCAGCTGAAATATATTTTAGTAAATAAAAAGCGGTAAAGTTTAATAATCTTACCAAAAAGAAACCAAGCGTTAGACTGGAGTATATCAAAGTTAGGTAATAACCAAGACTGTGAAAGATAGTACTTGCTAACAGACATGCAACAATAGTAACAAACTTGTATCCAGAAAAGGCGAGTAAATCCAAAGTTTTGAGACTTGTTTTGATGTTGACAACATAGAGAGTAATGGAATAGACAACTAATTCAAAGACGCTGTAAGCCAACGCGCTAGACGCTTGAATTCCAAGTTGTTCAGGCGAAAATCGACTTTGCATACCAAGCATTAGACCGGCTGCCACGACGTAAGTTATGAACGCCATAGTAGGTATATAGAGATCCGGAGCGTTAATATCATATCGAGGTTGCACTGGGTTGTCTTGATCATACTTCAAAGACCAGTCCTGTTTAAAATTCAAGAAAAGAAATTTAATTAACATGTTTTCAAAAAGTTTCCTGTTATTAATGGGTTAAGCAAAAGTGATCCTAGACTCCATTTAAACCTATGGGATTTATTTATTTTTTAATCTACGATTTGAATGTACTATGTATCTTCTATATAAAGAGATCTGCAATATTTTAAGCAATTTCAAAATGTCAGTTACATTATCCACATATAATAAAAACATAACGGTTTCCAAATTTTAAGATAAGAGCATTCAATAAGGAAGTAGTTTGAACCAATTTCATAATGTGCAATATCAGCAATAAAATTTGCAATTTCCTTTGCATCCGAGGAAGATATTTTATGAAAATGCTTCGTACAAAGAACATCAAGACTTTTAGGCTTTCAATTGATACATACACGTGTATAGTCAGCCGGGGAATTTGATTGTACCACTTAGGAATCGAATTTGAATTTTTACAAATTAAAAGCATCATTAATCTAGTTTAAATTAAAAGAAAAAAGATGATCAATCAGGATGACATCAGTTTCAGAATTAGTTGAAATTGGAACAAGTTTTATTTTATCACTTTCAGAATTGTGGGACTTAAATCGCCGTTAACACGAAAACAATAATTCTCATATCCTGGCGGCAACACTAACAATATTATATTTTCTAAATGACTTTTGTAGACAGCTGATGACCTACGGGGGGGGGGGGGGGGGGGGTATATACAAGCTTGATTGAACTTATCATACACTACCGTTCTAAATCCACATCCGAATAACAAGAACGAGCATCTTTAAACGATTATGAGAAGCTGAGAATACTGTCTTCAGCCAAAAATAATTTAAGGATTATAAGTTTTAGATAAGAGATAATTAATGAATATGAGAAAAAAAATCGGAGACCAAACGGAGCACTGTAGCATACCAGCATTTATATTATGAATTTCAGTCTTAAAACCGTCTAATACAACTTGTACTGAGCGGTTGGAAAGGTAGTTTCTAATACAACGAAGAAGAAATTCGTCAATTCGGACTTACCGTTAATTTTTATTTGAATCAAAATTATATTTGATATTTATTGCCCGACGTTTCGACAGGGTTTCACTTGTCGTGGTCACGGGTTTGACAGTCCGTTAAGTTTTCATATACTTAAAATTTAAAAATAGCCTTAATTATTGTTCATGCAAAAATTTGGTTCGTCAAATATGACCATTACAGGTCTTTCTAGCTTGTTTGAGCTTATTGCGTTTTTTTTTAGTAGGATTGGCTTTATAACATCAGAAGCTTGCTTCTTTGACCCTAATAACCTCTTTACAGCACGAATAAAACCATGAATTCTTTTTTCGGCTTAATAGATTTTTCCCTATTCGGAATAATTTTTTTAATCATATCTTCACTGGAGTCTACGTAACTATCATAGTGACCAGATAAAGTTCCTTAAAAAATCACTGTGACCGTTCCAGTTGGCTTTCTCGTATTGCCTTTTATTTATGACTGTTTTTTATAGCTGGGTTTTGACGACACGAGAAATTTGCCCATATGACACAATGGTTTGATGTGCTAAAATATAATAATAGTGCATTTATCAGGGGCAGAGGTAAGAACCATGTCTGCCATGAAAAATTGTGTACATTGAAATTGCCCGTACAGATACACACAGTGCGGATAATGGGAAACAATTTTCTGGATATAGTCAGACAACGCAGTTCATTAGAAGTCGAGTTATTATCTAAACTCGGATTGCGATAAATAAAACATCTATGAATCGTGCCCTTATAGGTATACGGTGAATTTAAATTACATGAAATTAAAGTTTGTATTTAAACACAGGTCCACATAAATAAAGGCACTAAGCTATAACCACGTAGGATGAACTCTGAGATCAGAATTTTCATTCATCTGGGTTTCACTATGTGCGAAAACTGGTGGCATCTTTAGCACATTATGGATATATGCAGCACAACTCACTCATCATTACGGAAAACAAGACTCAATCAAATCAGACAATCATTATTTATCCGCCCCTGGAGTCCCAAAATATAATAACAGCAGACACGAAGATAGGGCTAGATAGGATGCATATCAGATTGGACTGATGTTTATGTCTCTGAATAATTGAAAAAGCACTTCTTGCGTATGAAGCAAATTAGATTTTGTTAGCTAACATCGTAGATTAAGGTAAGCTAGCTTACCGAGGATTGTCTTTCCTTGAATCAGTTAAGGTGCAAAGATAAAAATTAAGCTAAGTAGATTTTTGCGGGCATGTGGCTGCCATCTACATGCTTAATCTTCCAAACTTCAATAAAATCAACCTAATTGGGTACGGCGAAGAAATGAAGCGTCCAACCCCATTTTGTAAGAAATGTGGTCCATTCTGATGAGGAAGGATCATCGCCGGGGTTTTGTGTTTTCCAATGGACAAATTTGATTGGTCATTTTCCGATAATAAATAGATAGATCAGAAAATGCTAAGGTCAAGTAGTCGGGAGTGTTCCTCTAAAGACAAATTGGTATGGGAAGAGAATCGTGAATTAAGGTACATAGCCAGGTGATAATGATTACTAAATTCACCCCAAAATAAAAAGTGGGAGGGTTTGCCTTACGACTTGTCGAAAACAGCAAACTAGAATTTGTGTATCTTGGTGTTTTCGTTTTTAAGGGACTACTTTGGTTGTAGACAACTCACGAGACTAAGAACAACTGGAACATGCTCGTGTGAAGCATGGCTTATTCTGAATGTTATGGAAGTGTGATGTGTTATTATTATTGAAACAGCCCTTGCTGTAGTTTACACTAAACAACAAAAAAAACTCTACTTGCCTTGTGCGTGAATGGGAAAAACAAAAGTCGTAACTTATTGATCACGTAATTGTTGTCCACGGCAAAATAGTATTTAAGCTTTGACACTGGGACATACTTCTCAAATTGGGTCTCAACTATTTGTTTGCCTTGATCGGCCAAACGCTGTCCATATTGCATTGCCATGTCCTGCACTATTGGCTGTTGAAACATGGCAAATTGCTGTGGCAATTGAGGAGCATTTGGGGGATTTCCAGCTTGCTGTGGAGGTATACTTGGATAAGATGGGAAAAGTTGTTGTTGTGGTTGTTGTTGCTGCTGCTGTTGTTGTTGTGGGGCTGAAATTGATGTGTACTGGAAATCCTGGTGCATTGGTGATGAACCATTGTTGTAACCCTGGTTGCCGGCATATGGAATATTCTGCGGCACCATCATTGGTTCAATTTGTGGATTATATTGTTGAGGAGCCACTGGGGCACTGGGTCCTAATGCACTTATATCGCTAACTCGTTTGGGTTTCCTGCCAGCAGGACCTTGATCTAATGAAAATCAGAAACAAAAATTAAGTATTTTTTTTTTAAAGACATTCAAGAGAAAAATCGCAAGAAATATTGGGAAAGGGGTTACATCAGCAGTAATAAGGAGTTAGGCTAACTATTCACACTACAAAATGTAAGTTAATTATTTTTATCAATTCAAACATTGATTTTTTTATAATACGAATTTACAGATTATTCAAACACGAAATTCAATCGAAGTTAAATACAAGCTTCTGTAGAATTTTACTTGCTTGCGAGTTTTCCTTACAATTTTCAAACTTACGCTGACGAAGAGCTGGATTCTGATTGTAGTTCATGGTAATTGCTTTTATTTGGAATGGGATTTATCGAAGAATTTTTTAATTAGTTTCGGTTTTTTAGTGGAAAAAGAATCTTTTAATATTATTTTGCATTTAAAGTACACATCACCACTCAAACTTCATTTGAGGCAACTTTGGATTTGACATACAAAACTACAAGAATCAGTTCAGTGGGGAACAGTTGACCGAGGAAAGTAGTGCATTCTTTTTCTTAGCTTACTGTACTAATTTGTCAAAAAAGTGGAAAATTCATTAGAATTTTTTTATAAAGCCACTTTAAACGATAATAGAAGTCATATTATGAGCTGTCATGGTCATCACATTTTCTGTATGATTTATCAAATGACCTGTCATTTCGAGTCAAGTCATACTGTTTTGGTTTATCTATGCTTTACACGTCTATGACTTCCCCTTTGATTTTCAAGGTACCAAATTCCAAAATAATCAACAATGATAGCTGTATTAATTCAAAATTTTACAGTATATGTGTTAATGAGGTCTGAAATATTAAAAACAAACCGAATACATAAGCCGTGTTTTTTTTGGAAAAGTTATCCGTAGTACAGTAGCAGCCGTATCTATAAGATTTTCTTAAACTGCATCTTAAGGCTCGGTCAAACAGAACGCGTTTTTACGCCGCGTTTCACCGCCGCGTTCAAACGAAGCGTTGTATTACATTGCAATACATATCCCATGTCACACTGAACTCGTTTTTGACGCCGCGTTGAATTCAGCATGGCGTTGCAACGCGGCGGTGAAACGCGACGTTGTGTGAAATTACAGATTATTTCTAACGCTGCGGCAGTCAAAGGAATTTTAAATTTTTTCAAGATGGACAAATTAATTGAATTGGTGAGAAATAACCCATGTCTATACGATATGGGTGATAAATCGTATGAGAATATTGTGTTACATACATATTTAATTATTATTATTGAAATATGAGACAAATTTGTCTCTTATAAATGCCGCATTGCTAGGTCTTCTGTTTGTTGGCGTTCGAGATGTGCGACTCTAGCTCCCGATACAGCTGGTGATATTCGCCAATTTCTTTTCTTTTTTTGTTTATTGGCATGTACCCAAATTCTTTTTCTTTTACGGGAATTTCGTAAAATAGCAAATAGAAGCAATAAATTCCTCTTCTGAATCTGAGCTGCTTGACATTATTTTTGTTAAGGAATGATTGTTTTGTTTGTTCATTGCTTGAAAGCTCTCTGTTTGACGTCCTCTGACGCGGCGGTTGCAACGTCGCGTCAAAATAATCTTACCGTCGCGTTAAAAAATCTTAACGCGGCGTTAAAAACGCGTTCTGTTTGACCGAGCCTTTAGAGGTTATTTAGTTAAGCATACTTAAATATTTAATTTGGCTTTAAATGACGAAACTTCAATTCGTATCTATAATCGATTTTTCATTGGTACTTAACTAAACAATGGTTGTGTCACGTAACGTAAAAGAATGTGAAAATCTAGTACAGAAAAAAAACAAATGCTGCTTCATTTTATACAACACAGCTGTTTTGCGACACCTTCTTTCAGTAAAAAATTGGAAGACACATTTTTTTATTTGTGAAATCAAAAAAAAAATGGCTATCGAACACACACCCACACCCGCCGCTACAAATAAAAGAAAAAGATCTGAAAATTGGGATGCCTCCTACAAGGAAACTTTTTTATTTTAGAATTTGCAATAATACACTACAAAACAGAATTATTTTATGCACAGATTGGGCGTTTTCCTAAATGCAGCGTTGCAGCGCATCATGAATTTTAATGCTTTTTTTTCTTCACTTGCTTCAATAAAATAACGTTATTAAATACGAATACTAAATTTAAGAGTTTTTTTTTAATGAATTGTAAAAGTAAATTTCAGAGTGAAGAAAAACATTGCAAGGGCATCAAAATCCACGATGCGCTGCAACACTGCATTTAGGAAAACGCCTATTCTCTTCCAACAACGAGGAAGAAAGTGTCGATACAAACACTTCAAAGGCTAAGAGGGAAGCGTGGACGAAATTTTTTTGCACGTACACATACTTTAATCAATACAAATTTTATGTTTCTTAAATCGTTGCACTTTATAGTTCTAATATAATATCACAACAAACAATACCTACAAACTCACAATTTGAAACTTCAAAATTTCAAAGATGACGATCGATATGTCAATATACATTTTAAAATGCCTTTAAGTGACCCTTAAACGCGGTTGATGGCGTTTAAGTTAAGAGGCCTTTAAGTAACGTTACTTAAATGTGAAAATTGATTATAGATACCGATTTCATACTTAAGAGCTGCTTAGAGGTATTTTAAAGTTAAGTAACCTTTAAGATTTGTTTATATATTCGCCTGTAGGATTTTATATGAAAAACAAATACAACATCCGCAGTAGGACCACTGCCGATACTCGAATAAACGTCAAATCTCTATCCGCAGCAGGATTTCATGCACTTCTCTTTTTATCGGCAGTGATCCTACTGCGAATGTTATCGGCAGTGATCCTACTGCGGATGTTGTTATTCATATAAAATCCTACTGTACTACGGATAACTTTCCCAAAAAAACACGGCTATAGTTACCTTTTCAGAATTTTACCATATTTTTTATTAAACTCTCAACACTCCATTCAATGTTTCCTACGAAAACAACAAATCTCGTATGACTTCTCAAATGGAATTAGCTACAGTTCTAATATCAAAAAAGTCATATGCTTTTTCGTTTGAGAAGTGTTATGAGTTTAAGTAGTATGCGTTCAAACGATTTGATATGTTTTTTTCGGCAGGTCATATGAGAAAGCATATGCTTTTTAATATCGTGTAAAGTGGCTTTTAGCCGAATTTTATTATCGATATGATAATGAAAGGCTAGGCAATTGCAATTGCAATAAAAATATGTAGAATGGTGCTAATGATTTGAAATCTAATTGTTACGAACTATTAAACTTTATTCGAAATTCACATAAAATACACACTGCATTCAATGAATTGTTCACGTTCGATAAATCTCGAAAGCATTCTTGTTTTTGTTGGCTTCTTTGTTGTGATCGTCAATCAAGATGAATACAAAAATGTTATGTAAACGAAATGTTAAAACGGAATACAATTCTTCCTTTCATCAGTCGCCCTCATGTGAATAGACATTTGGCGATAATTCACTGAACGAACACAGAGTGGAAAATTAAACATACCGAAATAAAAAAAAAATACACAAAGAAGAAAGAACGACAGCCTGTACAATTTTACCAATCTCAGCAATTTCGTCTATGTTGCTTTTCACAAGCTGATATTGCATCGTTTAAATGCAGTCTTGGCGTTCCATAAAATACGGCTGTTATCAGTTCATTATATTTCTAGCTGGGCGCTGCCACTCGTTACAGCGGGTACTCCTTTC
Source organism: Chrysotoxum bicinctum (assembly GCA_911387755.1). Classification (NCBI taxonomy): domain Eukaryota; kingdom Metazoa; phylum Arthropoda; class Insecta; order Diptera; family Syrphidae; genus Chrysotoxum; species Chrysotoxum bicinctum. The sequence continues at coordinate 83,732,651 of OU426988.1, read as the reverse complement.
AAAACCTAAACAGGTATTTGACTTTTAATCTTGCTTGCCGCACTTTTCAAAAGTTTTTTCAAAAAAAGAAAATAATTTTTAAAGTCTGAAGTATATATTAAAATATTTTTAAAATACCGAAACCAGTTGATATGCTAAAAAGTTAAAATGGAGATGACACCAAAACTGCCACGAAAATCTCTTTCTTTAACTTCTCGTTTGAGAAATCGGTCAAGTGGTACGAACAAAATCAACAAAAAACTAAAAGTCAAGTTAATTAATTTTTTCTATTATTAGCTTCTCCATCACCAAGAAATCGCCTCCGCAGCTCCATAGATCCATCATCGCCAATTGCAATTCAAAACGATGGATCAGTGGAAGGCACTCCACCGCATAGAAAATTCGCTTTCAATTTTCCATATTCCCCGTCGAATGATAATGATTTTTCCCCCCGGTCAACTCTTTCTCAATCTTCGAATAATAGTCCAGATGTTACCTGGCGATGGACCCAAGATGAAGCAACTGAAAATGCATCAAACACTTCCAAATCTACTCCAAACAGCACCAATGTTAAGGAACTCCGTAAGAAGCGGTCTGTCGAGCGAAAAGAAGAAATTCGCAGAGCAGAAATGGAAAAACGAAAAACTAATAAAAACAAAAGAGATGATTTGTTGAAAAAACAATGCGAACAAGTAGAATTAATCATTGCGAAAAAGTCCACAACGATGAAGTCTGCGGAGAAAGATTTTGTGGAAAACAAAAAGTTTTCCTCAGAATCTTCAGGTTTTGTCTCGAAAGGAAAGGAAGAGGATTTATTTGACGATTCTGCGTTTGATGGAATATTGGAGATTGTACATGCGGACTTGGAGAAACCTTCTGTTGCTATAGAAAAGAAGAAAAGTACACCCAGAAACAAGCAACTAGCTACAAAAGTTAGTTATAAAATCTCTTCACCAATTGGATTACCTCCCAGGGACTTGGATCTACTAGATGACTCAGAATCTGAAGGACTTTTACTGGAAGCATCACAACAGGTGGAAACATCCATCGAAACAAAATCGAAGAAAAGCTGCACAAAGGAACTTCAGCGTTCCTTCGAAGACATCCCAGTTGACAAGGAAAAGTCCTCCACTTATGATTTCCTTCAAGATTCATTCGATGATTGCTTTGCGCTCGTTGATGATGATGCATTTGCAGGAGAACCAAAGAAACCGAAAACTTCACTGCAGCGTTATAAGTCTATGCCGACCGAGTCACCAACTTCAAAAACAGCTACGAATATAGTAAAATCAAGTCCAGGTACATCGAAGATGAGGCGATATCCGAGCAGTAGTACTTTACGCCCAAAGAGTAAGTTTCGATAAAGCCAAATCCCACAACATCCACGAACACACCACCTAAATAAAACCATTTATACTGTAAATGCAAATACGAAGGTCCTTTTTTTGAGTCCTTAGCCATAGCTAAAATCATTTACCAACAATTGAAGAGCTGACTTAAGCTTTAATGATTTTACTTTTAAGTGCTTCTTTGCAGAATTTGTTAAGCATCTTTTTCCGTTATACGATCAAATACCATTGTGATAAGTTTTTTTTTGTTAAATAAATTTAAATTTTAAGTTTATTTGAGTTGTATGGTTATTTATTTTTACAATCCCAAAATTCCCTAGAACAAAAAAAGCGTGAAGACGTAAGTATGAGACTATCAGCCCTAGTCTACTATCCACGTGAATCGTATATCCGATACACCCATTCAATTCCCTTTCGCACTGCCTTTGCATTCTGCTATCCATTGGGTGAACTACATTATCCCGAACCAATTTGACATTCACGCAAACAGCTGTTCATGTTATAATCTTCTGAATCTTGGATAATTGTTTTTGATTTCATCAAACATTCAAGTTCAACCGCTCTACCTAAACAGAAGTAATTTTCTAATTTGTTTTCGTCTTTATTATTTAATTTGGAAATTAATTTTTTTGTCCTAATTCCAAGCAGAAGAATAAGAGAATCCTCCAACAGAAAGCTTCCACCTCCACAGAAAAGAGTCAATATAAAGGAAAGAGAAACTAATCGCTTGTTTGAGGGTTTTTGCTGTAGATAATTTGCAACATGGCGTTGGGCAAGATTTGGATGCGGGCTTCGCTCAGTCCACATTACAGGACGCACTTAATGCCCACTTATGTCCCAATTGGATTACTCTACAAATGACGACAGAAAAAAAAACTTAAAGTAAAACTCTTGTTTAACCCAAAAAGTGGTGTGCCTGAAGTTGTTATGTGCGTTGACGGTATCCACATTCCCATAATGACCCTTTATCAAAACCCACGTCTCTTTTACATACATCAGAAAAGGATACCACAGCCTGATGAGCATAAGCATTCGATGACCTATAGTAAACTTATCCTTTTGTCCTTCTACCCCTTAAAATTTTAATAATCTACTTTTTACAAACAAATATTCTAAATTAGCCAATAAATTAGTTTTTATTTACATTTTACTGAAGACCAACCAGACAGACGATCCATTAAATGCAAAATCCGCAACATTTCATATGCGGATCCGATTTGTATAGAATGAATCCGTTCACGTGAATAACAGAATAGCGCGCAATATTACCGACTTAAATACAGATTCACTTCGAATGAATAGCAGGATAGTGATTAGTGAAAATTCAAGAATAGCAGAATAGGGCTGTATAATAAAAAGTGTATTAACTTTTGTAATTTGTATGTTGTGAAAATAACGCAACTGCTTAAGATAAATCAATTTGAATATTTGCTTAAAATGTCTTGATCGCGAATTTGAGTTCTGCGATTCTGCCTCCGAAATTTTAGAATTGGAGATTTTTGTTATTTCCTTTCAAATCCTCTGGTCGTTTCACACATTTTTTTAAGAAGGTTTGATCTTCGAATCACATTAATTTGTCCTATTGAGTTGCTGTATTATAATTAACAATTTTATTGGTAACCCAAAGTAAGAAATGTTAAAATTTTCAAATCCTACGCTCATAGTAAGTACTTTATGTGTTTGATTAAAAACCAAAAGTTTTTGAAAACATTAATCCTTGATTTAAAGTTTTTTTTTAGTATATAAATTTATAAATCATGAGCAGCTTTGTAAAACCTGCTCATCTCCAGAACCCCAATGGAGAAATTCATTTTCTACTACTCTTTTCATTTTTACTTGCGACTAATAGGGACTATAAGGTAAGTTATTCATTCGTAAAAGAAATCGAGCTTTTGATCAAAGTTGACAGTACGATTTTAGAGAACACGAAAAAATTGGCGACAGAATTGCGAGTTCTGTCGTTTCGACTACAGCCTAAACGGATCGATCGATTTTCTTTAACTTGGTAGATATCATTTTTAATTTCCCACATACTTTTTTTTCTTTTTTTTTTTTAAGGTCAAAGATAACGGTACCTACCATACGATTTTTTTTTTCGAAATTTTATAAAATAATTTTTTTATAGATCTGCTTGACAGATTTAAAAAAAAATCAAAAAAAATTCATTTTGTTAAAGCTAGGTTATGGTTGAAAAATTTTTGTCGAAAATTGGTACCATTTTTTTTGTTTGTTTTTGTTTTTATCAAAATCATTTTTTGTATGCTAAAGTTTTGAATTTTTTTTTTAATTTCAATTTTTTTTTTAAACTCAATATTTCGAAAACGCCATGGTCATTTTTATTTAAATTAACAAATAAAACTTTTTTAATATAACCTACAAGATCACCCCTGTTCTGCATTTCACTTATTATGAATTCGAGGAACAAAATTGAATATTGATGTTCTGCATTCCGCATAAAATTACTTTTGTGATTTGTTCATTCCGAATGTGAAATATTGGTGTTCTGAATTCCGACCGAAATGATCATTGTGAATTGAATTTTCGGAGATGGAAATTCGTGTTTCACATTTCCAATACATAGCGTTTTACGGTGAATTCAATTCATTTAGTCTTGTTTGGTAAAACTTTACATTTGCGCTACAATTGACAAACATATCAATAAAGCTTTGGAATACAAAGTGGATGTGAGAAACAAAATTACTTTTATATAAAAATAACAGTACCAACTATAAAAATGTTTTCGAAAATCGTATTTTTCTCGAAAATGGCACCTCGAATTTTGATAACATTTTTTTCTTTCGATTTATTTTCGGGATCTGCCATAGAACCACTTTTTCGAACTTTGAATTTCTCACTATTGGGATAGCGGATTTTAATGAATTTTTTTTAATGAGAAGCTTCTAAAAAGTTTAAAAATTATTGCATTACAAAAAAAAAAAATTAATATTTTGAAAACGACTTTAATTTTTGTTCGCGCATAAATTCTTATTTGCTTTGGAAATCACCCGGCATTCTGCTTTTAATTCTTACTACTGAGAGTTTCAAAAATGAATTTTATGACCAGTTTTCTCTAATAACATTCATGTTTAATTTTCTTTGTCTATTCCATTTGCATAAGAGCAAGTTTATGCGATCGAGTCGTGCATTTTATTTTTGTGTGTCAGCTACTCCTGGTAAAATCTGGCGGGCTAGGTAAACTTAACTCATACCTTTTACCTCTAGTTTGGAGAAGTTTTGCGAATAAATTCTGTCTTCTCGGGAGGTATTCATTCTTAACTGGTAGAGAACTTATATTTTTTTCTAGTCGGTAGTTCCTTTTTTTTGCTGAAGGTATGTCTGACATATAAAACTGAAGATTCGTATTATTCTACGATAGGTTAATGTTTTTTTAGTTCAAGAACTCTTAAAGCGAAAAATAGAATGGGAACTCCAAAATTAAAACGAAAGGATAATAATAATATTTAAATGGAATTTAATTAAAAATGCACAAATGAAATTGTGGTATCGGATTTATTAAAGTTATTATATTGTTGTTCAAGAACCTGGTTTCTCTTCGGCTATTCTAGTCACTTATCTAATATGCAATAAAATTAGATTATTTCCTTTACTTTCACGATGTTTCGACAGGGGTTGATATGTACTTCAGGAGATATGAAGTTAAATAAAAATGAGTTTTCATTCAAAATTATACAAAAAAAAAACGTTAAAAATCTCACAGTCAATTGATCAGTCCATGTGTGATCGACGGGACGAGACGCAAATTTTTGTGAACTAATAAGTCCCTGGAGATAAAATATCTGAGACAACAACCTTCAGTCTCAGAACATCGTGCCACACATCTTTCCTTTCCTTCTTTCTCTTCCTTAACTTCACGCCCGCGCTGTGTTCAAACATTTAAAGGGTAATCATAATCCCTTGAGCGTGTGTAAATTATAAAAAAAAAAAAATAAGTCCAATAATAGTGCTAAGTCTTCTACTTGGCTGATTTATTTCAGTACTACATACAATGCCTTGCATAAGTATAACCGCACCTGTAAAAATGCGTTTTGTAGAAAATTAAAATGGGAATGACACCTTACTATTTGTTTCATTGAATGGCATCAATATGCAAGAAAATTGACGAGAAAGTAAAGGGTAAAATTCAGGCTTTTTGGTTAAGTGGCCTAAGCTTAAGGGCTATTGGTAGGAAAATTTCAAGATCCGATCATGTCGTCCGAAATTTCTTACAAGATCTAGAATCTTATGGGACAAAAATAAGACCCGGGCATCTGCAGAAGCTGACACGTCAAGATAAGAGGCGTTTAATCAATGCTGCATCCGATTCGGTGCATTCTTCGCCGGAAGTTCGTGACAATTTGGGGTTAGGAGTTTCGGTTTCAACGGTTTTTAGTGCCTTAAAAAGCAGTGAAGTTATTTTTCTGTTCAAAATGGTGCCAGCTCCAAATCTGACAACAATTTAAAAACAAAAAAGGTTAGAATTTGCCTTTCAAAACATGAACCGGAATCGGAAAACCATAAGTAACATTCCATTAATTTACACTTAGATAACTCTTGTTGTTCTAAATGGCACAATCTAATGAATGTTTTTTTTTTTTAGATTATTTTCAGTGAAGAAAAAAAGTTTAATCTTGATGGGCCAGATGGTTTTAACGGATATTGGCATGTCTGAGAAAGGAAAAAAAGTTTTTTTCGAAGAGGAACTTTGGCGGTGGCAGTTGTATGGTTTGGGGGGCCTTCTGTGACCGTGGTAAGGTTGCACTTGCCTTCATCTCAACAAAGATGAACAGTTCAGCTTACATTCAGGTGCTTCAGGATAATTTGGTACCCTACTTGAGACGATTTCATCGAGTTCGGCATGTTTTCCAGCAAGATAATGGCCCAATTCACGTTAGTCGTCAAAGTTTGGAGTGGTTCAAATCCAATAACATGAATTTTATGGAGTGGCCGGCACATTCTCCAGATTGTAACCCTATTTAAAATCTTTGGGGAATTTTGACCCGCAAAATTTATGCCCATAATAGGCAATTATTCAGTGTTGCTGAGCTGCGAGAGACAAGTGTGGAAGAATGTAACTCTATAGGCGAATCCATATTAAAAAACGAATCAACAGTATGCCAAAAAATATATTTAGCTTTGTTGAAAATAGGGGCAGCAAGATGCCTTACTAGTTTTTCCTACAAAATGTACTTAAAATAAAAAAAAAAAATAAAAATGCGGTTATTCTTTTGCAATACATAAAAATCTGTTTTAAATTTTTAAACACCAGAAGAGAAAATAACGGAACTTTTTTTCTTCTCAATTTACTTGAATAAAAAAAATAGTAAGGTGTCATTCCCATTTTAATTTTCTACAAAACGCATTTTGACAGGTGCGGTTATACTTATGCAAGTTACTGGCGACAAATTTTATACATTTAAAACCTACTCTTACCCCCAGTTTCACAGTGAGAGTTTAAACTTAAGTTCTGCTGAACCTGAACTGGAGTTTAAATTTGAAGTTCCGTCCGGTTTCACAGTCTTATCTGAACTTCAGTTCATTAAACGTAGTTTAAGTAAATTGTTTTCTCTTTCTATCTAAATCAAAGAAAAAACAATCAAGGAAAGTTTGTTGCGACCTGTGACAGGAAACAAAAATTAAAAATGAAAGTAAATTTATATTTTCAAATGTTTGAAGGGATTGTCGAACTGAGATTTAAGCGGCAGAATAGTGTCGTTTAACTTAAACTACAGAATGAACTCTGTTCAAGGACTGTGAAACCAAATTTATGGTTGAACTGAAGTTTAAACCAAAAGTGGGGTTTAAACTTCCACTGTGAAACTGGGGGTTAATCAATTTTATAATGGGAGTCGACTCTAAATTTTATGTTTAAAACGAGAATTGACTTTTTGTTAATTTTAAACGGCATAAACTATACTTTAATGTTAAAGAGCTCGTCCAACTTTAACAGTAGCAAATAGCTACTTTATCTTCTAAAAGTATACTTTATCCATATTGACAACGGACAAACAAGTCTGTTCCTACAAATGAACATAAATGTGTATGCATGTACGACATGTACGTGTATTGCCAAATGAATTTGCACCTTGCAACATCAAAATTAAGTTTTATTTTGTGAATTATGGTGGATTTACGTGTATCTGAAATTGATTTCTGCAAAAAAAGGGTTGCCAAATACAGAATTCATATTTGTTAGATAGAGAGAAAAAGAGCAAAATGCAGAAGAACTTCATTTCTGCTTTATAGGAAATTCGAGAAATGCAGAAGTCAAGATTATAGTAAAGACGAACATGTTAATCTTTATTATAGCATCTTCGTCTACATTTTGCAAATTTGCGATATTTTCATATTTTTCTATAATTTTTGTTGACAGACACATTATATGAAAAAAAAAACACATTAAAAGGAAATGGAAGAAAATGGAGGTAAGTTAAATTTTAATTGCATAGTTTCGTATTAACAGGCAGTTTATAGGAAGTAAAAAAGAGTTACCACCTGTGTATTCTCTCCCACACTTTCGGGTTTCGCGATACATCTGCCTCTCCCTACTTTTCTGCATTTTGCAGATGTAGAAACATGTAAATCCACTTTTAGCGATATATACTTCATTTCCATCTAAAATAATGTAAAGGAGGATAAACAATCAAAATCTGTATCTTTTCTCGGCAAAAATTATTTGATTTTAAGGTTGTTTTTGTTCTTTTTAATTTTGTTTGTTTGTGAAGTTGTGTTTGAGTTCTTTATCTGTCAAATTAAGGATTGTTCAAATTTGCTTAAGTTTTGTTATTGTAAAACCCATTAGTTAGAAGAAAATTATGATAAAGTTAAACAAAGTCTCCAAGCTAAACGACTGTCTTAAGTAGAACCGGTTTTATTCCTTAAACGAGCAACGTTTAAAATTTTGCGCCATTATGTTTTAGAATTTCTTCTCACTTTCCTCATCGTTTTATTAAAATTTTAAAATAATACAAAAAAAATCTATTTAAAAAGGACTTGGTGAAATATCTTTTCAGCTCTCTTTTTATGAAGTTTTACGATACTAACTTTCGTTAAGCTTGCGTATTATTTTTGTTTCTTTTTTAACGACTTCAGAACGAAAATTAGGTTTAAATCAATACTATGGTACTGAAGAGAAAATGTTGTTGTTAACACGTTGTTAGCAGCTTTTCCATGTGAAAATAAAATGTAACTAAATAAAATGTAACTAGCAATTTTAACATACGACATTTAAAAAATAAAACTGAGATTTTATTCAAAGCCACCAAGAATACAGTTGAACATAAACCGATACCAAAATAGTTTTTTTTTTTTTTTGTTTTTTTTTTTTTATTTTTATTATTTTATTTATTTATTTTTTATTTATTTATTTATTTCTATTTCTATAATCAAAAATTGCAATATATGTGTTTCTAATATTATATAAGTAACAGTTCATTCATATTATTCTTCAAAATAATTAAATATATTAGTATTAAGGAAATGCTTAGCAAAAATGTATCTTCATAAGTATGACATCTTGCAATGAATCTTCAGACATGAACTAAATATTTTCGATTTATTAATTTAATATGTATGTAAATTGTACACACTCTGTGACAGAATTTGTCAGTAGCGAGCGTGCATTTTCAATTTTTTTATTTATTTATTAAAATTTAAGAGTACTGGATATGCATATGAAACTATGGTAGCAATATTTTATGAAACAACTTCAATAAGAGTCTCAACCTCTGATCTTGAGAGAAGCCAGTCTTTCAATTGTTTTAAAAATATGAAACTATTACAAACAGTCTGACGTATCTCAAACGGAAGTTTATTAAAGATAAATGGTGCAATTACATTAAAAAATCGTCTGCATTGTTCTTTTGAAACAGCTGGCATATGGACACTGGTAGTATTACAAAGCGGGTGGTTCTCATTCGTTTTAAACCTTACGTTTCCACTTCTAGTATAGAAAACTTTCAGAGTTTTGAAAATGTGGAGATACCGAAATGGAAGTACCTTTAGGTTCTGAAATAGTGGGAGAGCATGCTCAATCCTTGGACTATATGTAATCAATCTAATTATTTTTTTTTTTGAGCTATAACAATAGTCTGATTCACCAATTGTTTCTTGGGAGTGGCTTATCACAATAGATGTCGTTACTTCAGCCGTCAAAACATGTCATTGCCAAAAAATAGACAGTTATTCTAGAGTTCCAATAAAATATACGGGTTATTAGAAACTCAAAGAAATGCTTAACAAAATTGTTGCAAATGCTTTAAAAAATTACCCTTTATTTTAAACATACAAAAAAAAGAAAATTTTCCGTTTTCATGTACCTACATATGTGTATTAAATCAAAAACTAGCAAGGAGAAAACTTTGATCACAGAGAGCCATCATACTTTAGACTTTAGAGCAATTTGGAGAGCTGAAAACGTAGTTTGTAGGATAGGGAGCAATAAAAGAAGCTAGTTTAGAGTAGAATAATAAAGTTGAAATACTAAACAACTTTTTAACTAGGAAAAGAAATTGTTATTTTTTTATTTGGGTAAGCAACAATCGTTTCTACTACAACCTAACCTAGTTCACTTCAAATTTAACTTATACACAATCTTCAACCAGATTATTGATCAAGTGTGTGATTGAAGCAAAAGTTATAAATAAAATAAATTTGGTGGTGCAACAGCTTGAAGTGAACCCGGACCTAGTGACTTACAACTCTCAACCATTCCTGTGTGCGTGTTACTAGGAACGGAGGGGACCTACAACTTTCTGCCGATTCCGAACGGCTAATGAGTAACACTTTCCATGACAAGAGATATGTATACTCTTAGAGAATTTTTCAATTCCTCGCAAGAGGCAGTACACCCCTGAAACCCTTTTTTGCAGCGGCTGAAATCGAACTCGAGACCTTCCGCATGACAGTCCAACGCACTAACCATTATGCCAATGGGTACTATACGAAATTGCAAAAGTTAGGCTAGGACCGCACTTGCGATTTCAATCGCACGATTTTTTAGTCGCAAAAATAGAACACATTAATTTAAATGAGAATGAACGCACTTGCTACCAACAAATCATGACGATTTAAAAGTCGCAATTCGTTTCATTTTTCTTGCGATGCGATTGTCGTAAACTTAAATGAAACACATGTACTCAAATGGTTATGCCCACATTTGCGATTTAAATTACTACGACTTAAAAATCGTAGTCGCAAAGAGAAATTGGCATGCACGCACTTGCGATTTTTTAGTCGCAAAAAGTAAGACTCATGGCCTTAGGCTAGGACCGCACTTGCGATTTTTTGTCGAGGCGATTAAAAAGTCGTAGTCGCTACAAAGTATTGTCATGCAAGCACTTGCGATTTTTTTTGCCGCGCGATTATTTAATCGCGAAAAATAAAACACACTACTTTTAATGTGAGTGCACGCATTTGCTACAAATAAGTAGCGACAAAAAAATCGCTTGAAAAAATAGAACTTGTTTCATTTTTATAATCGCTACGATTTTAAAGTCGCATGTCCGTGCATTCACATTTAACACCATGTGTCTTATTCATTGCGGCTAAGAAATCGTAGATTAAAAATCGCAAGTGCGTGCATGCCCATTTCTCTTTGCGACTATGATTTTTGAGTCGTAGTAATTTGAATCGCAAGTGCGTGCATATCCATTTGAGTACATGTGTTTCATTTAAGTTTACGACAATCGCATCGCAAGAAAAATGAAACAAATTGCGACTTTTAAATCGTCATGATTTGTTGGTAGCAAATGCGTTCATTCTCATTTAAATTCATGTGTTCTATTTTTGCCACCAAAAAATCGTGCGATTGAAATCGTAAAATCTGAATGCACGCACATGCGACTTAAAAATCGTAGCGATTATAAAAATGAAACAAGTTATATTTTTTCAAGCGATTTTTCTGTCGATACTTATTTGTATTAAATGAGTACACTCACATAAAAAGTAGTGTGTTTTATTTTTCGCGATTAAATAATCGCGCGGCAAAAAAATCGCAAGTGCGTGCATGACAGTAATTTGTAGCGACTACGACTTTTTAATCGCCTCGACGAAAAATCGCAAGTGCGGTCCTAGCCTTACTCTGAGGTTATTCTGGCCCAGAAAGATTAATTCAGAAGGAGAAATAATATCCATTAATGTTTTGTCCTCTTCAACAGGGTGACATAAGATGTACCTACTTTAATACCTATACAAATTGAAAAAGAGTAATTCGCGAAGATTGGATCAATGAAGTAAAGGTTGGATCAAGTTGAAAGAATCATCACTTACCCCGTTCAGGCCGAAGGCACAATTTTGTAAAACACCGACTTAAAATGAAAATGAGAATTTATTAAAAAACAACGGCATCACTTACAACAATACTCCATAACTGTTCTAAAACCCAAAACTATTTTTTGAAAAAAAAACGAGCTAGTTTTTGAGAAAATTAAATATGTATTACGAAAAATTGGCCCTTAATACATTCAAACTTTTCTTTTAGCATAATATTCTTAGTGCCACCCTTGTTTTTAAAGTGTTTACAATATAAGCCATATTTTCCAAAAAAAATTACCCTTGCTTAAACGGAGAGAAATATACCCCTTTCATATGTTTGTTTTTCTTGTCTTGATCCGACTTATACCTTAACTAAGAGAGCTTAGCAATAAATTCATTGTTTATCGAGTCAAATGACATTATACTTATGAGTGATTTTGAAAAAAAAAGTATTTCATTTTCATTAATCGAAATATGGTATCTACTTTGAAAAAAAATTCACACGATTTTCAATTTTGATTTCATTTTACTCATTTTATGGAATCTACCTGTAGGTACATATATGCATCTACAATTTTTTTAGTAACAGAAACTTTTTAATCAAAAACGTAAGTTGTTTTCGGTAAAATGGTAGGGCAATATGCCATTTACCGTTATTTTCAGAGGTAAGTAATGAATTTCCACTCCAAACAATCACGTAAATCAAAGTGTACTAAGCTTAAACAAAACGCTTCAGCAGATTGCAGATATTCGTATGGCCATGGCGCAGTATAAACGAACAAGACTGCGGAACGTATTTTTTCGTGTTCTATATATTAATTTACAGTTTTGATTAGAATCTTAAATTCATTTTTTATGAATCCGAAATTTGCTGTATATAATGTAGTACCTAATCCCAATTAAAAATAATAAATGCTAAGCAAACTTGTGCGTTAGAATAAAAATGCACTGGAGTGTCTTTTTAATAAATTAAAGCTCAAGGAGTAGGTATACGTACAAATTTACTCAAGTTCTACTTTTGAGAGCTCAACAAACACATTCAATACATTTTTTGGCGCATGTGAACTGCAAAAGCTAACAATTTAACAAATTGAAATGGCCAAAGAAATAAAACTTACTTATATATGAAGCTTCCCATATATAATAACAATAATATTAACTAGTAAACACTGGAGGGTGTTTGATTGTTTTAACGCGATAAACAACACCAGAGATAAAGAACACGTGTGAATTCATAGGGCTTCGGAATGCATAGATAAAAAAGCTCAAAACAAAAACTAGGACTTCTATCGACCTTACTCTTTGCGCTCTTCTAAAATCCTTTAAAAAAATAAATGATAAGTTCTTCCTTTATATAAATGCTGCAAGAGTGTGAATACGTAACCCGAAATCTAATTAACGCGGCTCTACTGCTGTACCCAAAACTTTCATCATGGCAATATGGTCTAGCTCAGCTTCTATTGACGTCATTTGGCTCTGGAATCAAAACATATGGTCAATTTCGTGTTATCTATCTCCCATTCGTATAAAGGCCCGGTCTAAGTATTTAAGGGGACGTTACTTAGAACGCATATATGTAATAGCATTAATATGAGTGAAAATATTTTGGTATTTCTTTAATACAGGCATACAGTATGGATTTAAATAAGATTAACTGCGTTATGGTATAAGAAAATGATTGATCAAAAACGTCGAAAAACGAAAGGTATATTATCTTTTAGATGAAGACAAGCGTGCAGGGCTTGGTGTGGGAAGATTTATTTAAATGCATTAAGCTTTGATGTGACATAGTTAACATGGTACATTTACATCTGGAAATTCGCCTTCTACAGGGTGATCCGTATAAGATGAGATAAAACGCTAGGGTATGTGTTTGCAGTAATGTTAAGGCAAGAAAATGTCATACCGGGGAAGAACCCTTAAAAATATTTAAAATGACAAAAATATTGAAAAATAACAGTAAAGACTTACACACATATGTTTAAGCTTCTTAGAAAGCCAGAAATTGATTTTTTGATTTATTTTTTTTTTAATCAATTTGCATGGGTAGATACTCAATGTAAAACCTTCATTCTTGATCTGCACCCTTTATAGGGCAAAATGAAACGTTAAAAAATGAAAACGTCAAATCTGTTGCTTATAATTCAGTTACTGATGACAAATTATGTTATGGCAAGTCACACGATTCAACAGCACGTCCAAATGATAAAAAATTATTCTTTCAATTAGTTAAATGTAAACGTTGCGCGCATTGCGCCAATTTGCGTCGGGACTTAGGCGTACAAGACCCAGAAGCTCAAAGCTTATGACCATATACAACGCAGTTTTCTCTTGTGATGTAAAAAGTAGTTACTTTCGGGTAATCGTTACTTTCGTTACTTTTTCAAAAGTAATCGGTACTTTGTAACGATTACTTTTTGCACCAACAAAATTTTTTTTTTTTTTTATTGCGTGAACGTGAATACGATAACTCAAGCAGAAAACAATCAAAAGGCTAATAATAACACTGATTTTTCGGTAGCTGTGTTCACAAATTTGCATTATACAATTAAAGAACTTAAATTTTTTTTAAAATGTTCATAATCTTATAATTTGTTTTGGCACAAAAGTATCAATACGCTGAACACGATTAAAAAAATGATGGTTCGTGCAGTAAATGTAGTAAAATTAATATTTTTACTTGCGACTTATAGGAACTACAAGGCAAGTTATGCATTCGTAGAAAAAATTGAACTCGAGATTTTCATCAAAGTTGACATTACGATGATAGCGAAGACGAAAAAAGTGGGTTTCGCAATTCTGTCTGTCTGTCTGTCTGTAAGACTGCAGACTAGACGGCTCGGCCGATTTTCTTTAAATTCGGTAGATATCGTTTTTAATTTTTTCCCCCCACACGTTTTTTTCTTTTTTTTAACTAAAAATATCGGTACCTGCCATTCTATTTTTTTTTCGAAATTTTATAAATAATTTTTTTCCCAAAAACTGTCCAACAGATTTAAAAAAATTCAAAACATTTCATTGAGTTAAAGCTAGGAACCATTTTTTTTGTTTTTGATTTTTTCAAAAACGGTACAACCGATTTTGATAATTTTTTTATGTTAAGGCTCCCCAGCAGATTAATGTGTATTCAAATTTTCAAAAAAAAATTTTAGGGCACTCCTTAGATCACTAATATGTAATTTTTAAGTTGCTACGATGCAAGTTTAAGTTTAAAAAGAAAAATACATGCAAAGTAGAAAATAGTCGTTTCATAAAGTTTTTAATAATTTAAATTAATTAATTTATTTATTTATTTAAAAACGACAATTTTACCTTAAAACTTCAGAAATACTTTTTTTGGACCACCCTAATGTTTAATATTTGTTTCTTCATTTTATTTAAACATTGACCATAGTGTAACGAAGATATAATTTAACTAACTTTAATCCAAAAACACGGAAATATTTATCTTCGCAAGACAATATTCTCGGTTTATCGGTTTTCCGATCTCGTGGCTGACAGTGCCACGAAACACGATGACCTACTTTGTACTCGTAACCAAAACCTTAAAGAACTCAAAACCAAAAGTAATCAAATTTAAAAGTAATCAAATCCAACAGTAACGATATGTAACGAAAAGTAATCAAATCCAAAAGTAATCAAAAGTAATCATTTGGTACTCGGATTCAAAAGTAACGAAATACGAAAAGTAATCAAATCCAACAGTAATCATTAGTAGCCGTTATTCTGGTAATCGTTAGTAATCGTTACTCAAAAAAGTAATCGATTACTTTGATTACTTAAAGTAATCGTTACTTAGTAACGATTACTAACGATTTCTTACACCACTCTTTTCTCGCTGACTGGGCTTTGGAGGAGAACCTCAATTCCGGGCAAAAAATTATTTTTAAAGAATGGTTGTGTAACAAGCGAAATTGTTGTAAGTTCATCAGGTGCCAATGCAAAAAGATACCATTGGGTGTGGATTTTAGGCCGGGCCCGGCGGATTTTTTTTTTTTTTTTATAATCTACCCGCGCTCAAGGGATTAGATTACCCTTTAAATGTTTCAACATAGCGCGGGCGTAAAGTTAAGAATAGAAAGAAGGACAGGAAAGATGTGTGGCACGATGTTCTGAGACTGAAGGTTGTTGTCTCAGATATTTTATCTGCAGGGATGGCGGCTGAACTAAAGCGGAGAATGCCGTGTCTTATTTCTATGTCGCTTATAATTCACATTATTTTATTCGTGTTCATCCTTGTTGGGCATACTAGTTTAACTCAATTACATGTTGTTAGTGTTATGCCTGAACAACATGTAATGAGTAAACCAGCAACCCAGTGATGAAAAGTTTAGAAGGTTTTTTAATGGAATTAAAATGACATAGAGGACGGCAGGGATCGAACCTGTGATCATGAGGTTCACAGGCGAGTACACATCCATCGCGCCACGGCCACCCCCAAATGATAAAAAATTTCTAATAGCCCAAATTAAACCATATGCACCTAGGCGACATGTAGTTCCAGCATGACGGCGCTACGTGCCACTTTTTTTTATATAAAACTTATAGTATTCTCATAAAGACGAACGATTGGGGCGACATCTTACGCATAGCGATAGTACTTGTTTGTGTATGCTAAATTTTATAATAAAATGTTCTCCTTTTTATTACTTGTTTTGTATCTTATCCTACTTTTCTTGTAAGAAATCATACATTAATCTGTAATGAAAAAGACATTAGTAACATGTATTTAAAATCAAACTATTACAACAGCTGTTCTTAAAATAATCTTATTTTGCATTCAAATCACAAAATCAACGTATGTTTCAGTATACCTACCGCAATCAAAAGTTAATCAGGTTTTTTATAACAGTTACATATCCTATGAAACTTTTTCTTGTACTTCTACATTCATTCTACTAACAGGATGTAAATAGCAAAACCATTTCAACAACCACAGGAAAAACCAAAAAAAGAATAATAATAAAAAATACCACTCTTAATTTAAAAGTGGTGACGTCTATGCTCCTTTTGACAGGCGTACCAGACAATTTTTATACTTTTCCACCCCCATTATTCATTCATATATCTTATACTAACGTATTTTACCATTCTCACTCAAATATTTGTACATGTACAAGAGGAAAAAGCTCCGTTATGCCTAACACAATCATACTTCAACTTTTTTAAAGCCATCCTAACGAAGGTATATAGTGAACCCCCAAAAGGTTTTTCGATTTTAAAAACGAATTTTCTTGGTCGTTGTTTCATCGAACGGATATATTGCGCGGGTGAAAAGTTAAAAATAAAAATAAATATTTTTTACCCTCTGTTTTTTTACCGAACAACTTCAGAGTGTTATTCAAAAACTAAAAGGTTGATAATTTTTGACAACAAAAAAATATCTTAAATCCTTCCTTAGAAAAGGCTTCCTACCTACATACATAAACAATATAAATAATATCCTTAACCGGAAAACAAGCGGATGTGAAAAAAAATTAACACTTTTGCGGAATAGTTTTGAAGTTTCCTAAATATAAAAAAGTGAAAGTTAATCAAAGTTCTGTTTTTCGCAAGGCTTATACAATTTAATAAGATGATGCCAACACTTGAAGGATGTTTTCTTTATTGGCCACTGATCTGTGCTGTATTGTCAACAATCAGTATTTCGAGAGCTTCTGGTGTAGGATTTGGAAATGACGTCTTCACTAGCTCTTTCCTAGTTCGATTTCGGCGAAGTGTTAAGAATGACCTGGCTCATCAAATCGCATCTCAATATGGTTTTGATAATCTAGGAGCGGTAAGTTTAGTTTAAAGGCATAATTTTTTATCAAAGAATCGAATCCGCAACTTTTATTTCTATTGTGTTTTTTTTCTGTTTTTGAGAAAAATCAATGAAAATCATTAGACGTTGAACTTGCAAATGGAAGTAAATTTAGGTTTCAAGAGTGTATGTACTGTACATACATATATGTGTATCTGCCAAGAGTAGTATCCCTTTTTTGCTTTAGATTCATGGGTATTTTTTGTTTATCAGTACAAACATGTTAAACAAAAGAAAAATTATTTAAACTAAAGTATTGCTTATTTTAAAACATAATAAATGGAGATATGTACATAGTACATTTATATACAAATACTGACATTCTAATACAAAATAAGGGTTGTTTTTGAAACTTGACCTTGTGGGTGTTAAGTTTTATGAACCACCTGCTTTCAGATTGTAGAGAAAGTCGTTGTGTTGTTATGCCGCAATTGCACATAATATAGCCTGGCTTTGGAAGCAGAGTGTAATTATTTTTAAATTGCTTTTAGAAGAACTAACAACTAGGTAATAATCATTGTAAGCAAAGCAACTCATGAAAATATAAAATTATGAATGCCTTCATTCACTGGGAGGTTTTGCTTTTAGGTGTTGTGTATTAAAAATAGGTCATAGGCACATACCTATTAAATAAATGGCTCGTTTGAACTTTGAACATAATACATACACTCAAAAAATTTCATGTGTAAATAGTACTAATTCATGCGTGCATTTTACGAATTTTATTCGTGGTTTTCAGCCACGAATAGTATTCGTAGAATGGACGTTTATTAGTACATTTTACTAATATTTTATTAGTATTCGTAGAAAAACATACGTATATTGTACGAATACTATTGGTAGATACAATATACGAATATCATCGTAATATTAACGAATGCCCTTGTAATTCATTTGTATATTGTACAGCTCCATTCGTATATTGTACGAATATCATAGTAATATTTACTAATGCCCTTGTAATTCATTCGTATATTGTATCTACAAACATTATAGTAGAACTTACCATAAATAAATATATACTCCGAAATTTCCTAAAATATCCATTATAAGAAATAATAACAAAAAGTAATATATTGTTTAAGTTAAAAAATAATTATATAATTCATGTTTTTTTTTAATTTTATAATTTAATTTTTAATTACAAATGAAGTTAAAACAAACTAAAATGTATCTTATAAATTAATTAATTCATAAATATAATTAACAACCAAAATTATATTTCCAAACTGCTTGTTATCAAAGGGCCACTGAAAATAAATTTAACATTTAACATTAAAAATCTTCCGAAAAACATTTGTACTTACATTAATTTTTATTTTGTAAAAAATTCCCACATATAATTGCTCTGGATCAGGATCCTGTATGTAAAATATAAAATAAGCTTTATTTGTATATAAGAATATGTAAGTCTACGTACTCACCTCGTCTTTCGAAAAAAAAGTCTGATTCCCAAGATTTGTATCTTAAAGATACACCGTACGAAAAAAAAGTATCACGCGTCCATTACTTTGCAATATTGCAATGTGTAATAACACGTTTCAACGTGTTGACGAATGGAATACATTTAATTTTTAGAGCTGAACACATATTATTTTTTGTACTCATGATTATTAAATAATACTAATGCACTTCATGAAAGTACGAAGTTATTAGTACATTCTACCCATAATGCGTACAGTCTACCTACGAATGAATTCTGTCTACTAATATTAGTTTTACTTAGTAAATAGTACGAATTTATTAGTAAATACTACGAATGCAAAATATTAAAGTACGAAGTCATTCGTACGAGAAATTAACAATGTTATTAGTTATATGTACACAATAATTCGTACAATGTACTCCAAAAAATTGTTAACTTCTTGTTTACGAATAAAATTAGTGCATTAAACGAATAGATTCGTGCATACTACCACAGTTATTAGTAAAACTTTACAAATGCATTCGTAGATATTTCACTGTACAAATACTTCGTATATTTTACGAATATTAGTACAATGCACGAATATTTTTTTCACGAATGCCATTCGTAGCCATTTTACTAATAAATTTTTTGAGTGTATGTATGAATACAAACGAGTATGTATAAAATTTTCGACAAATAAAACAATGCTTAGGATAAATCAAACTGATAGATAGGAACTGGAATGTATGCATTTACATATGCATATGCATACAAATGTACCTAGGTATATTTAATATTTTGCCTGTTTGTTCCAACCATCATTGTAACCACTAAATTAAAATGTTCATATGCCTTATATTTAAAACAAAAACAAATAATAATGAATTTTTGACACATTGAATTGCATCAAAAGTACATCATACAAATTGAATTAAAAAACATATAGTCCATTTAAATGTTGTACATATTCATCAACGTATCGTGTGATCCAAGCCGTTTCGCGAGCGTTCTAATTCAATGAATGTGTTAACGACTTCGTTTCCTAAGAAATTTTCGAAGATTGGGTACACATAATACCTTTGGAGTTTTACCCCTCTAATGTAAATCCGGGATTACATGAAATGACTAAGAAATATTTAATTCCCAACTCCCACACTGTAAATACAAGACAATTTTAAATTTAAAAGTTGAACATCTAAACATTTAAGGCTGGTTTTTGTTCAGTTAAAAATTATTTCCACAATAACCAATATTTGTTTGACTGAACGTAATTCTTCTTTTCTAATTTTATCGAAAATGGTTTCATCTTAAAAATCACATAAGGGAAATATGGTGTTGAATTTTTTTTAAAATGATTTGAATATATGTTTTCCTCGTAATTGAAAAAAGCAAATCCACGCAATTTAGTTTTTACCTAAGCTGAATTTTCATTTAGGAGAAATTCGAAAAAGTAGCTGAAAAGTCCAAAATTTCACTGAAAATATGATAAATGAAAAATTTTGTTGCAAATAAATAACTTACACGACAATTTAGTTCGCTCCTAATTCTTTAACAATACTTTCTTCAATCCACCATATTTCGTCTCTTTATTACCAGAATGTTAGGGGACTTCGCACAAAAAGGACGTCCGTTTATCCAACTCTCAAAAACGTGCATATGACACGTTTGCTTTAACCGAAGCAAACCTTTGTCCCTCTATCCTTAACGAATAACTATTTTTTTCCGGATTTTTCATGTTTCGTTAACATTGTCTTTAGTTACCATAATAATACCTCCGTCCGCGGTATTCTTTTTGGCGGTACACAAACGTTCCTATAATCGACCACTTTCATCCTTCACATTTTCCAACGACTCAATATTGTTTTAAAATTCATTCTTTTTCAATTTTCACAAGGTATTGATTTCTGTTCTTTCCTGAACAATAAAAATTGAGTTGATACCGCCTTGAAATGCAGTTTCTGCTCTCTCTGCAAATTTATCAACCCTGGACACATTGACAGAATTCAATATTAGCTGATCTTTGTTCCTAGACTATCTATCAATTTTCTTTAAGTCAAATGCAAGTCTGATGATTTCGCTAAAATCTTATTAATCACAACTTTTTGACTCTTTTTTTCAGCCAATCTTGCTGAGATCACCGGCAAAAACCATTGATTTATTAGTTACTTTAAAAATACCCCGCCAACCTCCTTCGCCACTATAAAAAAGATAAGTTTGCCTAAGGATGACTTTTGTCCTTTTTATTTTTCTCGTTCATAAAAAGTCATGAAGAACGATATTGCTTTTATATTGCTGGATTCTCTTCACAACAGCATTCTTAAAAAGCAGATCTATTATAATAAACCTCACGGAACTCGTCTCTAAGGTTCTAAATGCGTAAGAGAGAGAGACTAAAGTGGACGTTATCATCACAGATTTTAGTAAAAGCTTAAATTAAATATTTCAGGAAATTATCTAGCCGTCGGCTTTCCACCCTTTTTCATCTCATGGCTCAGATCAGTATGGCTTTCGTAACAATAGGTCCACTGGTGATGATCCGATAGTATATCTCACCGAAGAGTGGAACATTGTAAGATTATTGCACTTGATATTTCAAAGGCATTTGATAGCGTTTGGCATCAAACTCTCTTATCGAAAATGCGTGGATTTGATATCGATGAATCTCTTCTTCGTTGGATTACAAATTACCTTTCGGACCGTTGACTACAAGTAGTATTAGACGGTTTCAAATCTGATATCTACAAAATAAACGAAACAGTGGTATACCACAGGGCTCCATTTTGCCTCCGATACTCTTCATATTGTTCATAAATGATCTTTTGTCTGAAACTTCTAATCCACTTAATTGTTTAGCTGACGACAGTACCCTCAGCTTTTCATATTCATTTTTAGATTTACATCCTTGTTCTTCGGATGTGGACTTCCAATGGCAGCGTATGATAAGCTCATTAAATTCTGATCTTGACAGCATTGTCCGATGGGGAATCAAAAACCGTGTAGAATTTAATGCTTCGAAAACTCGATGCTGTTTACTGTCGCTAAAGCGTAACCCTCCACCAATGCCACTTTCCATGAGTGGCACTTGCATCGAGAAGACTGAACAGCTTTCAGTTCTAGGTATGTGCATCACAGACCATCTTTTGTGGAGTGATCACATATTAGACGTCGCGAAAAATTGTGTTGGTATAAAGCCTTTATTCTTCCGAAGCTCGAGTACAATTCTGGACAGGTGCTCCTAAAACCCAATTGAGTCTCTTGGACATAATTCAAAAGAGAGCTATTAAAATAATAGGCGACCGTTGTCTAACTGAAACATTTGTATCTCTCGAGCACCGACGCCGCAATATTTCGGGTCTTTCATTATTTTACCGCTATTTCAATAAACAGTGCTCTAGTAAAATAGCCAGTTGCATTCCTCCCCACAAACAATTTTACCGTAATACCCGTACTTCTAGAAATGCTCATCAGTTTACCAGATTCCAATTTCGGACGAACTGTCAACTGTCTTTTTTTAGCCGCACTACACGGATGTGGATTGTGGAATGCCTTACCTGGATCAATATTTCCCACTCATTGCAATGTACAGACATTCAAAACCAATGTGTATCGGTATCTTCTTTCTAATCCTATCCTACTTTCCTAACTAATCGCACTGTTTTTAACATTATAAGGGTGTTCATAACCCCTTGAGTGCGCTTATAATATAAAAAATAATATAGAAAACCGTCAATATACATAGAGTTATGTTTAAATTTTCAATCTTCAATCCTATTTGTGCTACCTCGGGTTCTTCTCAAGGAAGTTTGACGGCTCATCAGTTAGATGCTGTCGTACCTTTCTAAGACGCAATATATTCGCCCAACTGTCGTATTTTGGCGAAACGCTTTGGACTAGTGGTCACAAAAAGCTTTCAATTGATTTATTCAATATAGTCCACAAAAACAAAAACTATAAAACATTTCTTTTTATATTTTTCGTTTTTACTTCTTCTTTTTTTTACATCAGCTAGACCACGGGCTTTATTTCTAGGTGTCTCAATTTGACCAAATTCCCCAAGATAAATATAATTTACATTGCGTTAGTGCTGTAAATTGTATTAGTGTTGATAATCGTCGACTAATATATTGCGTCTTAAAAGGGTACGACAGCATCTAACTGATGAGCCCAACTGTCGTACATGGGCGAAAAGCATTTTGACTAGTAGTCTCAAAAATAGCTTTCAGTTCATCACGATAGTAAAGAACACGATTTTTTTTCTTTGTTGAAATATCTTGAAAACGGGCAACCGATTAATTTAAGAAATAAAGTCCTTAAATGTATGTATATCATTAAATACTAAAATTCTCATTTGATTTATTTCTTGCTCAAAAACTTTAGGAAAATTTAGTACATAAAAAATATGTTTCAGTATATCTGTATGTCTGTACCTCAAACTACAGCCCAAGCCGCAGGACCTATGTTTTGGCTCCAAAACCAACGGTTCCTGCCATAAGGCTTCTATGCAAAATCTTATTTATCTCAAAAACAACTCTTATGATTTTGATGAACAAAAATAGGTGTACTTTTATAGCTATGGCCTACATTTTGACCAAGTAATTTTTTTTTGGATTTTTGACTTTCTTCAATAACTGCTCTGATGAGTTTGAAAAATATTTTTGTACAGGAGCTACTTTAAATTTAAAATAATATTGTATATACAAATGTTCGAAAAAAATATTTTTTGGATTTATGAAAAATCAATATCTTAAAACGATTAGTTTCTGAAATTATTTCTTCAAATGAATTGACATCCCAAACTTTTCTTTAAAAAAATTTAAAAAAAAATTTAATAATTAATTTAATAATAAAGGAAAACGATTTTTTAAACTGTTGCTTGTTAAACTTTTGTTTTCATAAATTCACACCTTTCTAGAAATCGGACAGCAGGCTTACGCATTTTAACATTTTTCATTTATTTAATTCGTGTTTTAAACAATTTTAAAATTCCAAAGTACTGTTACATAAGAGCAAGTACGTGCAATCCAGTAGTGCATTTTATTGAAATAGGTTGAAATCAGAAGCTCCAAAAACTTGAGAATTTAATCTTAAAAAAATTATTTCATGGATATTTGGGTTTAACGAGGGGTTAATTGCTTAATCTTATGGAACCCTGGCGATTGTCAATGATTTTAACCATATTTATTTTTCATCTATTTTTTCACACGTAATACGTATTTTTGGCGAAATTTGTAGGCACTTTTTCGTTATTGATTACTGTGAAAAAAATAACTAATGAATTGAAAATTAAAATTGGAAAACACTTGAAATCCTGCAAGTATTTTTAAAACTCTTTTAACGTGTACCTACCAAATAAAAAAAAAGTTGATTTGAATTTACTTCTCAAGTTTACAGTATGATCAAGTCAATTAATAATATAAGTATATTAAACGAGTATGTATACTGCATTTATCATAGAAAAAATTAATAATTTAAATATTTCGTTTGATGAAGAGAATGGTTCATAGTCAGTCCGATAGTTAGTATAGTCCGATATGTTTGCACTCGGGCAGATTTATCAAATTTCTTTGGGGAATATTAAAGCCAATACAATACTTAGAGTACAAAGAGTATGTTTTTTCAAGTTATTAATTTAACAATGAAGACAAGAAATCAATATTATCGACTACTTTCAAGACGTAATATATCGAGGAATCTAAGTATGTTGTGATAAGGAGGGAGATCATAGGGATAACCCCACCCTAACCCCCTAAACGCAAACCTCAGGAAACGTTTTTGTACATGTTCTAGTGTGACCCTTTGCCAGGAGACGTAATTGGTGCCAAATTTGACAAGCGTTTTCCATAATGGTAAGTTTTATATTTATTGACGTTAAGAAACAAAACGTTACGAACACACCAGTCAAAAAAAAATTAAGATCACATCGCAACACTTCACAATCCCAAGAATTTGTAATAGTTTTGAAGATTGTTACGTTGTTGGTATAAATGAGACACTTTGAATACTTCAACACATGGTACATACCTTGAAGTTGTCTTTGTTTTTTTTTTCTTTTAATGAAATCAAATATTTCTTGCGTAAAAGCCACTTTACACGATAATAGAAGTCATATGACCTGTCATCATATTTTCTGTATGATTTATCAAATGACCTGTCATTTCGAGTCAAGTCATACCGTTTTGGTTTATCTATGCTTTACACGTCTATGACTTCCCCTTTGATTTTCAGAGTACCAAAATCCAAAATAAATATAAAATATAAACTGAAATAAATTTGTGTCGTTATTCCATGATGGAGAACAAAAAAGAAAGCAATGGCAGTGGTTTTATCAACAATGATAGCTGTATTAATTCAAAATTTTACAGTATATGTATATGTTAATGAGATTTGAAATATTTAAAAAAAAACCGCATACATAGTTACCTTTTCAGAATTTTACCATATTTTGTATTCAAATGTCAACACTCCTTTCAATGTTTCCCACGAAAACAACAAATCTCGTATGACTTATCAAATGGAATTAGCTACAGTCCTAATGTCAAAAAAGTCATATGCTTTTTCGTTTGAGAAGTGATATGCGTTAAATGGGTGCGTTCAAACGATTTGATTTGTTTTTTTTGACAGGTCATATGAGAAAGCATATGACTTATAATATCGTGTAAAGTGGCTTTAAGCTTAGAACTAATAGAAAATAGAAACAGGTATAATGGTTATTTTAATAATTAATTCATTAATTTTATTTTATTGTCGTTGTTCTTTTCCGTAATGTTGTTTGAGGAGGGTTTCCAATTTTTGATTTAAGTTTTGAAAAAAGAGCCACTTTTAATTTGGTTCCGAAATACATACATACTATCTTACACACATTACAGCTGTCTTAACGAAGCATTTAGGTATCAAAATAAATATTTATTTTTAAGCTCACCCTCGGCATTAATTAGGTTTCAGAAATCTCAGAGCAGAGAATGAAAGTAAATACAATCGTCGCGGCTACATAATTTAAAACATACAAAATCCATAGAATTTAAATTTTCCAAAAGTAAGAGAATTTTTTTTTTATAGAACTTAACAATATGATGTCGGTAAACGGCTCTTTTTTTTAAATATAATTAAATTTTTCCCTCACACAAGAGTGAATCTTGCTTACACTATAATGCCCCCGTATTTACTCTATTTAAATTAAAAACTGACCTTCTTTATACGATTTACGAAAAAGATTTAGGTACGTGTGTCCCAAGCGAATTCCATTACCATATTTATTTAATTTTTATATTATATTTTGTTAACATCAACTGTAAGAAGATCCATAAATAGCTCTAAATTATGCAAGTAAAGTTAACCTAAGTAAAGTCAAATTAAGTTCAACTTTTGCGTGGGTACAGAGATGCCTTTACTGAGGAACTAATTTTATGAGTTGCAGAAAGGCTTGTGTCCTGTTTACTTATTCAATAATCTCTCTAAGAGAATACAAATTCACCACTCATCCACAACGAAGATTTTTCATACTTTATATCATCAAGTCTACATAATAACAACATTTAACATTCAATTTAACCAATTCTATATAGTTTAACATTATGTTATTATAGGCCAATAAATAATTTTGGTATCATTTGATAAGGCTTAGGAGTGTGTATAAAAAAGATTAAATTTTAAAATCATTAAAAAAAGAGGTACATTTTACACGCAAACCAAATTAATTAATAAATCTCTCAATAATCCCATGTTATGAACCAATAACTGGCATTCTTATATCCGGGCTCATTTAAAACTTTGTTTTTAAATCTTCATGATTGACATACATTATCATCCCCCTCAAAAGCATGAATGTGGAAATATTCCGATTTTGAGTTAGTTTGTGGATTTGATTAACCTCTTGGCGTTCTGTATTACACCAATTCTAGAATGCCCTGAGTACTAAAAAACCACAACATCTTAATACGTCAATTATATGAATTTTGAGTTCAGTCTAGGCCTGGAACACGATTGGATACGTTCAAGATTCTTGCTCCTAACTGAAGAGAATCAACAGTACAGTTACCATGAATGTAACACATTCCTAGATCTGCCATAATGTCATAATATACTCATTGTATTTGTTAGATGAGGTGCAGAATAAACGAATCATAAGATTTGAAAAAAAACTAGTACTAGAAGTAAAAGCCAAAATTTATAGAACTCAGTTTATTTGTTATCCATGATTAAATTTATACTAGGTGTATTACCATAAAGCTAATAGTCACACATATTCTGAAACTCGTATTTATGACTCGTATTCGACTACAATTCCCATATTGCACAAGTCGTATTTTGTCTCGTACTCGTTTCGTATCAAAATCGTTATTCTTCAAGTCGTATACGTTGCGTACGAGAAGCTTAAAAAAACAACGTATGTATATTGTCGCCCGTAGGTAATTCTCAAAATCAATAAATTTGAATTGAAAAAGTCGTTTGTTGTTTTTTCAATTGAATTATTTTATTTATAATAAAATTCTGATGAGCTCCATTGATTTAAAGTAGCTCTTCTTCTATTTTATTTGTTTTTTATTTGTACGAGTGGTATTACTGGCTTGTGAATAGGAGGAGGCTGAAAAATTCCAATGTTTGACCCTTGATGATGTTCAAATGGTGGACACGTGCACCCAAGAGGACACAAGCGTCCACAGGTTCTTTTTCAAAACCCACCTCTGTTCACCAACTCCTACTCTCACCTCCCCGTGGTGAACATCGGGTACCTAGTACCTCAACTGGAGATTGGGTCTCAACCCCAGTGGAAAGTTGTTGGGGGTAGCAAACGAGAGAGGGGGGGGGGGAGAGGTGTTCCCACTAAGGCACCTCTCCTTTTACCCAGACGATAGCGGAAGAATTCCCCAGATCGAATCAACGGTGGCGTCTACAGTTCCAGTTAGGATGAACTACTTGGTGAACACCTTATATGGGCTACTACGACATATTCGTAGCTCAGGCCTATAAGGAGCGGATTCGTCCGGCTCCCTACCCTTGGAGTTATACTAAGGATCTGGTCCTCCAGGTCGGGGGTTGTGCGTCGGGGTAACTTCCCTACCACGTAAAAAAAATTATTGGTTCCGAAACAACAACAAGCCTCGGATATGGATGATTTTAATGTTGACGACCCCAGCAAACGAAACAAGGACAACGATTTTCGGTTCTGCACGTGGAATGTCCGGACCTTAAATAGGCCACGTGCTGCCGAACAAATAGTGGAGAGCCTGGATAGGCTAAAGGCTGACATTACAGCCATCCAGGAAGTGCGATGGGATGGAGAGGGCATACGAAGGATAAAAACGTGTGACATCTACTTCGGCGAGTGTTACAAGGAGCGACCTCAACCAACTTGGAGTGCGTAACTGGAGGCAGCTAGCTAGGGACCGAGCTAGCTGGAGGGGCTTGTTGGTTGAGGCCTTAGTCCACCCTGGACTGTGAGCGCCATCTAAAGTAAAGTAAAAGTAAGATCCTTGGGGATTAACAATTTAAATTTAAAATGTTACCAATACACTCCTCAAATTTGCTCTAGCATATGGTTGTAATTTCACCACCCCTGTGCCTTTAAAATTGCTGCTTACTGTGATGCAGTTTCTGTTTTAACTATACTTTTGATCATTGCAGACCTAAAGAGGCATGTATTTCAATTTGTTAAATATTTCTTACTTTAAGACAAGCTGGACCATTTCGTATGGGTGGCCCAAGGCTATTTATTTTTATCGAAAGATCCGCACAAAACTGTTAAAAAATATTTGCTTTGAGTTTTCCACTCTTCCTATGGCCCCTTGCTACCTCCAAATTTTCTTCCAATGCAAAAACCAATGCCTCAAATTGAGAACAATTTATTATTTTACTAAATATGAACGCGTTAATAACGTTGAGTCCAAATAAATAAACCAATAAAAAATGTACTTTAAAAAATTTGGTGGTGCAAGATGCAACAGCTCGAAGTGAACTAGGACCTATAGTGACTTACAATTCTCAACCATTTCTGTGTGCGTGTTTCCAGGAACGGCGGGGTCCTACAAATTTCTGCCGATTCCAAACGGCTAATGTGCAGCAATTTCCAAGACAAGAGATAAACTCTTAGAGGATTTTTAAATTCCTTGCAAGAGGCAGTACACTCCCGAAAAACCTTTTGCTGCGGCTGAGAATCGAACTCCAAGAGGTACCAATGTACTTACATTAACTTTTTGTCCATTTTTATCGAAAAAAAACAAGTCTCGTTTAGAAAATTTAACACGAGTAATAAAGTACACAAATACGACTTCAAGTAAATCGAATACGAGATTCGGAATAAGGATAAAATATGAATAGTCGTATGCGATGTTTTGCGTTTCCCAATATTCACCCCTATCACAGAGTCCCTCGTAACAAATCCCCGAAAATTTTGTTACGCTACGAATACGAATAAATTTACATCATAGGCCCCGAACGGAATCAAAAAACATTTTCCGAATTTCGGAGTTTCAAAATCAGTTGATTTGCGTCGAAATGCGAAAAAATAAATAAATTCCTTTGTTCATCTTTTGATTTGATTTTAATTTTGTTGGTCGTTAAAAATAAATACCACTGCCGTTGCAATCTTTGTAATAAATGTAGAAAATACGCCAAGAAGACAAACACTAAAAATGAGATGCATTACGGAAGGATACCAATATTTATTTGTATTTACTTTATTTGCCCTTCAAAAAATAAAAAATATAAACAAATTCACATGAAAACAATAATAAAAATTGTTTTTATATATTTTATTTGCATATCCTTTATCTTCGTTCGCTTAATTATATTTGTGTTTCGTTTTAAGTTGAGCTCCGATCAAAATATCTGTTCGTAGAAAAAACTGCCCAACTTCCTATTCATTCGGGGCTAGTGATACCATTATTCACGAACTCCGAATTTCGTAGCAAGTTTTTTTTAGTACGACGGGAGCGATGATACCTTTTTTCGGGGTTCGTACTGCGAATCTATTACGACGGGACCTGTGATAAGGCTGATTAGTACAAGTGAAGTCGAATGTACGACTCCTGGAATACCAACATACGACTATATAGTCGAATACGAGTCATAAATACGAGTTTCAGAATATGGGTGATTAGTACAAGTGAAGTCGGATGTTTGACTCCTGGAGTAACAACATACGACTGTAGTCGAATTCGAGTCATAAATACGAGTTTCAGAATATGGGTGAGTAAACACTGGATTCATCATAGTAAATTCATCCGAAATCGCCAGTTATTCTATAGAAATGTGCTTACGAAAATTTAAATAGTTATAAACCATAAAATCTATTTTCCTTAGTGCCCATCTATTAACTAAATAAACGATTTTAAAGTGAAATATATGCTTTGGTAGTCTATCTTCAAGCTGAATGCAATCGAAGATCAAAACGCTCGGAGGTTTTATAAAAAAAACAAGCAACCGAGTTGATTCCAGAAGTAAAGTAGAAGGTATATAGGTATATACTCGTATACTGCTATGTATATGTATTCAAACGTCTGCCTATGAGAAGTTAATTTAACTGGATCTAAAATGGAATCCTAACCGAATTATGCTTCCAATATCAAATGCTGTCTTCTGGCGCAATCAAAAACATGATTACTGTTTCTACTATGAGCATCTATCGTTTGAGCTAAAAAATGCTTAGCTTAAATGCAAGTCTCCCGGGTCTGATGGCTTACCAGCGGAGTCCATACAATACGGATGGGATGTGCTTATGCAATGTATGCATGAAATCATCAACCAAGTATTTGGAAAAGGAATCATATACGATAAGCTTTTATGGTGGTTCTGCAACACTTTAATTGGCCAGTAATACAGGTAGCTTTTGGCCCAGGGTCTTCACACTTAATCCCGGCAGATATCATCGATTTTAAAGAGTGTAAGTACAAAATACCAATGAAGAATTTTCAGAAACTGTTTTCTGTCAATGTCATCCGACTGTGAAAGTCCCTGCCATAACTTTATAAATATCTATTTGAATTTTGTTTTTTTTTAGTCTGGAGGTACATATATTTTATCATTTTCCATCACAATCTTGTTAAAGTAGTTTTCTTCATCATATGATTATGATTATTAGCTTTGCAATAACATATTAGAAGTATATTCTCAATGTGTAAGCATACATTGTTAAAAAATAAATTAATGAAAATGAAAAGAAAGAATTAGCTTTCGCATCCTTATTTTCATTCAATTCCATGGATAATATATTTCATGACATAATACGTGTACTTACTTTGTTGCTTGGTAAGAATTTTGTTTCCACATTCCAATACACATATAACCAGTAATCGCCAGAAAAGTGACGAACAAGTTTAATAATAATACATAACCCCAAAATCCTATAATAGAACATTACAAACTGCTCCTGCACTTATTTTCCAAATGAACATTTTAATCTTCTTATTGGGAAATTAAACACGAGCAAGTCCTTCGACGCTATTTTAAATTGTCATGCATGGGGATTAATATGAAACTTAAATAAAAAGTTTAGTTTCATAATTGCTATCTTAAAAACAAACAAAAGTTAGAATTTGTTTGAAATCCCTTGACAAAAGATGTTTGGAAAATAAAAGCACTATTGAAAAACTGTAACTTTTTCTAACACGTCTTTTTAATTACTAATGCAAAGGAAACTATGAAAAGATAACAAATATTCTTTGAGATAATTTTGTTGACATTCACAAAAGGATTTGAAATTTCATCCTAGTTAGATAAGAACTTTTTCGAAATATTTATTGTTATCAAGGATTATAGTTAAGTAAAGAATTTTACAGGATGTATTGTATACATATGTATGTATGTACATGGTCAAAGAAAGACCAGACTAATAGAAGAGATGAATACTCTTGGCACTTAATCAAGGGAAGTCAATTTTACTTTGACTTATGTACGTTATGAACACATATCTGTGTATCGAACTTATTTTTAACTACTTCAAACTAAATTTAAAAAAATTAATCGAAGTTTAAAATATTTTTGTTCGTTACAGAAAAGTCTGAAAACTGCTTAAGACTTAACTAGGATTCCTTGATTTACCTAGGTAAATATTTCTTACTAATGAGAAAACAGCAGAATGGCCCTCAGGGTGTCGTTCCGAAGCATTTTAGCAAAGAATTTCATTTTATACCCATACTTCCTTTTCTTTTCAAAGTCTTATGTCGTTTTAATTTGGCAATCTGGAAGGCTTCTCGACTCTTCTGAAAGTGTACACTTAGAAAAAAAACACAGTTCTGATTCAGAAAAGAAGAGAAATTTGCTTGTGAATTTGAAATCAGAATCGAAACCAGAAGAACTCACACATTCATATACTTAAACGTCAAACTGGTCAGTTGTCATTTTTTGTATCCTAATTGTGCGAAGTGAATTTCTTTCAACAAACATTATTTTTGATTTTGAAATATGTATATAACATTAAAAACATAAATATAAGTAATCCTATTGTCTTGCAAAATCTTCTTCCTCATCTTTTTCGTCATCAAGACGATGATATGAAGGCACTTGACTTTTCACTAAAGGAGTATGTCAAAAAACCAAAAGTGCACAACTTTGGGTGTAGTAGAAAAATATTTAGTGGAACTGGTAAATATAGTTCAATATTTATATATCTAAACTTCTAAAGTTTAAAATATTTTATTTGTTTTATTTATTCTAAATAGTTTCGCATATACATACATATTGCTTATCCCTGTAAATTTTAACTTGAGTTTGAAAAAAAAAAGCACGACTGTAAATTTGAGTTTTTCTTCAATTAAAGACCACGAATAAATAAAAAACTTCAAAATAACTCCTATATATGTATTGCTTGTTGAAAATTATAAAAGTATTAAGTATAGAAAAATGAATTTAAAATTATTTTTAATCTTCACATCCTCTTTTTTTCAAACTTAGTTGTTTAACACTTTTACCATTTTTTTATAGTTTCTAGAGTTTAAATTACGCTCATTGTAAAGGCATAATCAAAGAATGCTTTGGTGTTCTAGTAAAAAATTTGTCTTTTTTGAAACAGTTACGTCTTTTACGTTCGTTTTATTAAGTTCATAAAATTTGTACATAATGAAGCACGCATTGAAACCAAAATTTTATTTACTCTAGATAGCTTAAATAATGATGCAAACCATAAAATGTTGAAAGAAATAGACAAGAACATTTGTGATGAAAAATATTTACGAAAAATCACGCATGGTAGTTTTTTTCTAAAATTTATATCATATAGGATTATTTATAAGGAAGGAACGCACTTAAAATTAATGATTTCAATTAATTTTGACCTTCATTTATCTGAAAAACCGAAAAATTTACTAAGTAATCTTATGTTGAACATTATTTTTGCAATAATACAAACGTTAATTATCCACGCAGCCAAAAGTCTCAATATTCGATGTTTTTTTCGATTCCAAACACTTTCGCACTATCTCGATGGTTCATTTTATATATTGAATAGTTAAAACTCAATGATATTATATATAATATTATAAATTCCAAAACCTGAATATTTAATAATAATGTGTATATATTTCGACGCATGGCAAAATTTAAAATTTGCACGGATAAGCCCATATACATACATGTCATATCACACCAAACTTTAGGACTGCCAGAATCTCGTGTTGGTTTCTTTTCAGAAACTCTTAAGCTAGCCGACTTCATGATAACAGCAGTGTCTTTAAAGCTGAGGTCCTGGCAGAGACGAAAGTTGCTAGACAAAGCTCAATGATGGCAATACCACCTTATTTTTATTGATAGCCAAGTGACAACAAAAGCGATTTCTGCCATTGACATCAAATCGAAGCTTGTAACTTGGTGTCACGAAGAGCTGAGGGCTCTTGGTACACAGCACAATATAAGGCTCTGTTGGGTTCTTTTCTTGGTCAAAGTGGTGTCCCAGGTAATGAAAGCGCTGACGAGCTGGAAAGAATGGGAACAATCCTTGATCTTACCTTATAATCTAAAATAGTTAATCGAGAGCAAGGTTCTAGCTACAAAAAACGAGAGATGAAACTAGATCGATACCTATCTTATAACAAGAAAATTATATCCTAGTTTCAGAAAAAATACAGTAAATAATAGACATTACCGTGGTCCAACTGAGTAACCACAAGAAAAAGATGAAACTCAGTATGGGCAACTTATGCCGAGTATGCGGTGATTGACGCACTTATGTCAATCGCTGATCAATCCTCAGATCAAAAAGTATCTCGAAGATCAAAAGCTTCTGAATGACCGGCAATACGGCTTTCGCAGCAAAAGTTCAACTGGTGATCTGATAGCATATCTCACCGAAGAGTGGAACAGATTTATACATTTTTTTTTGGAAAAAGTGAGATATTTCTGAGGCATTTGATAGAGTTTTGCAAGTTCCCCAAGGCACCATTTTGTCTTTTACTGTCTTCCTCATTTTCTCTTGTCTGAAACTTCTAATCCACTTAATTATTTTGTCGATGATTCTACCCTCAATACACTCATACTCGTTCTCAAATTCACGTCCATCTCTTTCGGAAGTGGAATTGCAACGGCACATTAAACTCCGATCTTTACAGTATTGTTAAACGGGCTATAAGAAATCGGGGGGAGTTTAATGCTTCGAAAAGTCAATACTGTGTATTGTCGTTGGAGCAGAATGTACCCGTTATGCCGTTGTCCTTTTCACTTGCATCGAAGAAATGTCGATCAATGTCAATGTCGATCTTCGTTGGAATGACCACATTCTCGAGACTGCCAAAATTGCTGCCAAATGAGTGGGATTTCTATATCGATGTAAGAAATTTGTCACCTCTTATAATCTGCCTAAACTTTATAAGGCGTTTATACTTCCAAAGCTCATGTATAACTCACATCTTTGGACAGATGGAGCCTAAACTTTTCTTGATTTATTGTAGAGAATTCAGAACAGAGCGTTAAATCTGATAGGGAATAGAACTATCATTCCCATCTCTTAAACATCATTGGAATGTTTCATGTCTTTATTTTTTTATCGTTTCTTTCAAAGGCAGTGTTCACTCAAAGTAGTTAGTTGCAATCCTCCCTTCAACTAGTTCACCCTTGATATTCGTTTCGCTATAGGAATGCTCATCAGTTCACCATGGAGTTTTTATTCGCAAAACACGATTATGGAATTATTTATTTGGCACGAAGAAACTTTCCTAGAAATGTTTGGAGTTGCTTTACTGTGTGATGTGTGCTGTAATAATTTTATTTGTTGTACTGCTCCAATTTTGTTGAGATTTGATGACATACCATCTACTTAAATAATATACATATATCATAGTTATATTTTTTTTTATTGACAACGAAACACGCATTTATTTTTAAAACTTAATAAGGACTTCGTTGATTATCTCTTTAAAAGATACAGCTGCAAATTTGTTAACCCAAAAGGAAATTGGGTAAAGCCGTATTGACTATTTGCATTTGAGAAAGATGATTTTATGTTTTGTGAATATCATGAAGACTGATCAAAGGGCACTGTAACGGTAGTTCTGGCACACCCTTTTTACAGGAACAAACTCAGGCGATTTTTGACCCCTCCTTATCTTCTTCACAAATGAAGTCAGAAACTTAAAATTCCGAATATTTGCTAAGCTAGTCAGGCACAGGCGCCTCACCAAATTTAAATTTTCTAGCATAAGCGGTTCCTGAGATATAAGGCCTCAAAAATCACAAAAACCGTAACTGACTGACTCACTGACTGACAGATCATCAAAATTATGGAGCACTTCCCGACATCGTAGAATCTTGTAATTTTGCACAATGGTAGGTCTTGTCATGCAAGCAGACGCAAAAATCGAAAATTTGAGGTTTCCCATTCAGGGGACGTGGTATCCACCCACATTCTCCGAATTGGTGTTGGTTGAATGGAGCATTTCCGACTGCTGTAAAACGATGAAATTTGGTAAAGTGGCAGGGCTTAAATTGTATACAAAGAAAAAAATATAAAATTTGAGGTTTTACATTCTGGGCCGTGGTAAAAAAAAAAAACTGATGTAAATTATAAATGGCACACTTCCGATTGCATAAGAACAATGAAATTTAATAGAACGGTAGGGCTAAAATTGCATATAAAATTGACACAAAAACATCATCGTATCCTCAACAATTGTTGTTTTTTATGACTTGAGGGGATGTAGGTACTAGTATTTATAATTAAGATAGGTATGTTAGTGTTATGTATCTTCTCAGGACAAGAAGAAACAATTGAAGCGCAAATCAAAACAACCAATAACAATTTGATGGGCTTACTTGGTAAGTTTTTTTTTTATGCTTTAAAAACTCGACCAGTGAACCCATCAAATTTTAGTCAGTAATCATTAAATAATAAAATTTCTCTTTTACATTGTATCTGTTTCAATATTATTCTACTTTAAATATTTGGTATTAAACCTTCATGAAGTAAGAACTTGGCGTTCTTTTAAATCTCGGTACTTTTCACGGCTGACTTGTTACACAAAGGTTTTTGTATAGAACTTGGCTCTTTTTTTAACATTTATGTTTTTGGTCTGATTGTTGAGATCTTATGAAATTATTTGGGAGGTAAAGAGCAAGAAATTTAGAAGTGAGAAAATCTTTTAATTTCCTGTAGTTGCAGTTGAGTTCCCGAATTATATGATTTTTTTGAACCATCCAAATTGGAGCATTGTATGATTAAAAGTTATTGAAGAATTCAAAACCTTCTAATTGCAGGTTAAGTATTTCTAAGAATTGCTTATTTAGTTCTAACGTGGTTCTTTGAGAACTATTACCAGAGAAATTTCTTCGGAAATTTGAAGAATTACTTCTGCCGAAAGCTAAAATTGCTTGTTCTATTATTTATTTATTACATATTCAGTATTTTGAAAATTTTGGAGATAATAATTGTGTATGATATTGTGGATAGTTGTGTCTAATATTGGGAGAGTTTTGAAAGATTTTGTAATCTTGTCATAGTTGCAAGTTTTGTTAAATTCAATTAGAATATTTTAAAATCTGTTTAAGTAAGTAGTTTAAGTTTTGACCAAGTGTTCAAACAGAGTGGGAGAAGAGTGAGCAAGAGAAAAGACTAAAGAGCAAAGCGATGAAGTCAAACACATGTACTTAAAGGGTAGGACATAGAGTGTAGCAAGTAATTTTCATTACTGGTTTCAGTAAAAAGAAGTCTTTGTAGAGAAGGTGGAAAAGAATGACACACGTTGTTTGCATCTTTTAAAATATTCTTCAAACTTAACATGATTTTTTCGTAGCTCTTGGAATAAATGGTGAACTTCACTGAGGAAACTCTACAATTGGTTAATTATATGAATTCCTTCACTCCTGTTTCCGCAATTCAGAAAATAACACATGCTTAACAATGGGTTTTCAATAAAGTTAAGATTCAAATTATAAGAATCTATTTTTATTTGAAAAATACAAATATTTAAATGGAAAAGAATGACCTCTTGCTTGTTTACTTCTACTTTTTACTTGCGACTTATAGGTACTATAAGGCAAGTTATGCATTCGTAAAAAAAATCGAACTCGAGATTTTGATCAAAGTTGACATTACGATGATAGCGAAGACTAAAAAAGTGGGTCTCGCAATTCTGTCTGTCTGTCTGTCTGTCTGTCTGTCTGTCTGTCTGTCTGTCTGTCTGTCTGTCTGTCTGTTCGACTACAGGCTAAACGACTCGGCCGATTTTCTTTAAACTTGGTAGATATGGGTTTTAATTTTTTCCCCCCACACGTTTTTTTCTTTTTTTTTTTAAGACCAAAAATAACGGTACCCCCCATACGAATTTTTTTCGAAATTTTATAAACATTTTTTTTTCTCAAAAACTGTTCGACAAATTTTAAAAATAAAGATACAGAAAAATTTCATTTAATTAAAACTAGGTATTGGTTGAAAAAAATTTTCCGAAAAATGGTTATTGAGGGTACCCCCCATGGAACCATATTTTTTGTTTTTGATTTTCTCAAAAACGATTCAACCGATTTTGATCATTTTTTTTTTGCTAAAGCTCCCCAAAAACATAAATAGAATTGTGTACTCAAATTTTCAAAAAATTTTTTTTTGGATTTTTAAAAAAAACTTCAAAAATTTTTTTTCAAAACTCAATATTTTGAAAACCCCATGCTAGATTTTTTTTAAACTTGATAAATGAAAGTTTTTTCAATATGATCTACAAAATGTGAAACAAAATTTTTTATTTTACCTAAAAATAAAGGTACCTACCATACAAATGCTAAAAAATTAAAAAAAATGGTTTTCAAAAATCGTATTTTTCTCGAAAACGGTGCCTAGAATTTTGATAAAATTTTTTTTCTTTCAATTAATTTTTACGATCTTTAATTTAATAAAAAAAATTTTGAAATTAAGATATAACAGCTTGTACCTACCATAGAACCATTTTTTCGAATTTTGAATTTCTCATTATCCACATAACGGATCTTAATGAACATTTTTATAGAGAAGCTTCTAAAAAGTCTAAAACACACTGCGTTTCAAAACTTTAAAATAAATATTTTTTGAATTTTTGAAAAAAAAAATCTATTTTTTTTTTTTTGAAAATTTGATATCTCCGAAACGGGTCAATATTTCTTTTCGTAAATTTAATTTTTATTCGAACAATAATAAAAACTTTAAATTAGCGTACCAAAATTTTTTCTTAAAAAGCTTTTAAAAAGTTTGTATATAAAAGCTTCTTGCATAAATTCATATTTGCATAGCATTCTGTTACTACTAAAAGAATTTAAAAATTAATTTTATCCTTATGAACAGTTTTCTCTAATAACATTCGTTTTTAAAATTCCCAGTCGATTAGATAGGAGCAAGTTCGTGCGACCCAGTCGTGCATTTTATTTTTTATAATCTACACGCGCTCAAGGGATTATGATTACCTTTTAAATGTTTCAACACAGCGCGGGCGTGAAGTTAAGGAAGAGAAAAAAGGATAGGAAAGATGTGTGGCACGATGTTCTGAGACTGAAGGTGGTTGTCTCAGATTTTTACTTGCGACTTATAGGTACTATAAGGCAAGTTATGCATTCGTAAAAAAAATCGAACTCGAGATTTTGATCAAAGTTGACATTACGATGATAGCGAAGACCAAAAAAGTGGGTCTCGCAATTCTGTCTGTCTGTCTGTCTGTCTGTCTGTCTGTCTGTCTGTCTGTCTGTCTGTCTGTCTGTCGGTTCGACTACAGCCTAAACGGCTCGGCCGATTTTCTTCAAACTTGGTAGATATGGGTTTTAATTTTTTACCCCCGGACGTTTTTTTCTATTTTTTTTTAAGACCAAAAATAACGGTACCTGCCATACGATTTTTTTTCGAAATTTTATAAATATTTTTTTTTCTCAAAAACTGTCCCACAGAATTTTTTAAAAAAAATTCCAAAAATTTCATTTGGTAAAATCTAGCTAATGGTTGAAAAAAATTTTACAAAAAATTGTTATTTTCGGTAGCCCCCCTGGGTCCATTTTTTTTGTTTTTGATTTTCTCGAAAACGGTACAGCCGATTTTAATAATTTTTTTTATGCCAAAGCTCCTCTAAAGTTTGAATATTATTACATATTCAAATTTTCAATTTTTAATTTTTTGGATTTTTAAAAAAAAATCCAAAATTTTTTTTTGGAATCTCAATATTTCGAAAACCCCATGCTCGATTTTTTTCAAACTTGGCAAATAAAAGTTTCTTAATATAATCTACAATATTTGAGAAAAAAAATTTTGTTTTATTTAAAACTAACGGTACCTTCCATACAAATTTTAAAAAATGGTTTTCGAAAATCGCATTTTTCTCGAAAACGGTTCCGAGAATTTTGCTAAAATTTTTTTTCTTTTGATTAATCTTTACAATTTATAATTTAATAAAAAAAAATTTTAAATCTAGATATTACTGACTGTACCTACCATAGAACGATTTTTTCGAATTTTGAATTTCTCATTATCGACTTAACGGATTTTAATGAAATTTTTTATAAAAAAAGCTCCTAAAACGTATAAAAAACATTGCATTTAAAAACTTAAGAAAAAATATTTTTTCAATTTTTAGAAAAAAAAGAAATTTTTTTTTTGAAAAATTCGATATCTCAAGAACGGCTTAGTATTTTTTTTTGGAAATTAGACTTTTATTCGTACAATAATAAAAACTTAAGGTTGGCGTACCAAAATTTTTTCTTAAAAATGTTTTAAAAATTTTTTACATAAAAGCTTATTTTTTTGAGGAACCACTACAAAGACTTATAATTTTTGTTCCTGCATAAATTCATATTTGCATATCATTCTGTTTTTATCTCTTACTACTTAAAGAATTAAAAAAAAATCATTTTATCCTTATGAACAGTTTTCTCTAATAACATTCGTTTTTAAAATTCCTAGTCTATTACATAGGAGCAAGTTCGTGCGACCCAGTCGTGCATTTTATTTTTATCTCCAGGGATGGCGGCTGAACTAATGTGGAGAAATGCTGTGTCTTATTTCTATGTCCCTTATATATCGCATTATTTTATTCGTTTTTCATATTTGATGGGCATCCAAGTTTTACTCAATCACATTTTTTTAGTGTTATGCCTGAACAACATGCAATGAGCAAAACCAGCAACCCATTGATGACAACTCTTGCTCCTTGCTCCTCACTTTGGCTAGGCTTTATCCTTGCTCTCTTCTCGTGCTCTTTGCTCCTTTGTCTGATGAATTCCGCAGCTTTGCTCTCCACTTCACTCTGTTTGTACCCTATAAGGCTTAAAAGATTTCTAACTTGCAAGATTAGTTTTTCATAATTTTGTATCCATCATTTCTTCATTTAGAAACATAATTTTGTATCCTATTAGTAAAACCATGAAATTATTTTGTATATTAATGAAATGTAGAGACTTTTAATTTATTTAATTTGGTCAACATCTCAAGAGTTTTTTTTTTTAAATAATGGATATTTCTTTATATTTCTAAAATGTAAGATATCCACTCAGATGATCGTACCATTTTATGTATTCGCTTTAAAATTGTCCTGACTTATGTATGATGTATATAGTTTTTGCGTTTTTTTAAACAAGATGTAACTGCGAAAGTTGAATTTGCATTAAAAATACATATGTAAGTTATGACCGAAATATAATTTTGATCTATTTTGAATATATAAAACAAATAAAATTGCAAAAGATTTTTTAAAAAGGGTTTCCAATTAAAGTCACTTTTTTGAAATTTGAGAAGAGCGTCATGTTTATTTGAAAAGGTTTTAGGTTTTTATTTGAAAATAAAGAGAGTATCTATGACCATCTACTCGTGACTAACGGCATTCGTTCCTTTGGACGACTTTTTTATTTATTATTAGAAAGAAATTCAATGTCATAAAATTACATGTTTTGCGAGAAGTTTCATTGGCGTAACGTACATATATTATGGGGACCGAAATACGAAGAAACTTTCCCAAAATCTATCTTTTTTGATGTCAGCAGAAAAAAAAATTAATTAAAACTTTCTTGTAAAATCTCTTAGCTCTTTGATATGCGGAAGAAACTTAGTTGAACACCACAACGTGAAGATTGAAAAGAAACGTCAAAAAATCTCTTTAAATCATTGATTTTGCCCACCTTCCTACTTCGTGCCTTTATTGCCTAAAAACTTTTAGTTTTTTAAAACTCCATGATACACATGCCAGCTTTCCAAAAAACATTGCTGTATGACGGACACAAACAAAATAGTCCTAAATTTAAAATAAATCTTTAAGACAATTAAACAATACCCTTTAAATAGTTCTTTTAATTTAATAGTTATTTTGATTTAAATAACATTTTTGAGTACGAAGTCTGAATCATGGCCATAAAGTTTATCTTGCAAAGGACACGTTCTCCCATGAATAAAGTATCCCTCTATATTTACGAGTGCCTTTGTTAATATAGATCAGGCATAATGTCACTTAGCTTTCAGCTCTTTTAAATTCAATCTTTTGTGAGCCTCGTGATTTCATCCCTTCAATAAACATTGTGAAAAATTAAATTTATTTATTTCTTTTTTTGATAACTCTTTTGCACGTGCCGACAGTGATGATGCAATGTTCTTAAAATGCCTTTTGAAAAGTAAAGAAAGAAAACAACGATAAAACAAGGTGGGCTCCACAAAATTGTTGTGTACATATTGGGTCACCTAAATAAATAATTTTAATATACTCATAACTGAAGTTATAGAATTTTTGTTTTAATTTAGAACCCAAAACATAAAGTTGTATTTTTAGATTTATTTTATAGTTGACATTTATGGGGCTAAAAACGGTTCTTTAAAGCTCACGAATTTCTTTATTCAAGAACGACGAGGAAATGGGAAGGGTTACCAATTAAACATGTAAAATAAACTGAGTGAAATACATCAAATACCTTCTTTGTGAGAATTGAGAAGCAAGTTGTAAACTCTAAGGTTCTTAAGACAATCCTTAGATATTCTTTGACATTGATAATATTGAACACTACTATTTGAAATATTAACTCACATCCCAGATAACTTCGTCACATTTCCGCATCCATGGCATCGGTATTTCACTTACTGGAGATTTGTTTTTAGTTGCTCTAAAGGGCAAGAATTCGTTTCGTGTAGACACTAATTTCAAGACCAAAATGAAATGACATCTGAAATAGAAAGTGTTTTTTTTTTTAATATTGTGAGCCCACAATGTACATCAGTCTAGATTCTTGTAATAAGAAAAAAACATTCATATTTATTTCGAATCAAATAAATAAAATAAATAAATAAATAAAATTTCAAAACAATTACAATAAACTTCTGTGCAGGTTTTTGGCTACTGGGTCTCACGAACTTCCTCTTATGTAAAAGACCAAGAATTTCAAAAATAAACGTTATTTGAGAAAAACTTTTCATAAGCATAAAATTTGACTAAAACAACTCCTTTAGTAGTTGGAACTAAAAAAAGGATGTCATGTGATTCAAGCAAATATTAGCTTATGCAAGAAAAAAAAAATTAAGTCGTTGTAGTAGTATCTTAAAAAAAAAGAGCTTTTATACAAAAAATCCTTAAAACACTTTTAAGAAAAAATGTTGGTACGCCAAATATTGGTTTTTATTATTGTACAAATAAAAAATAAATTTCCAAACAAAAATATTGAGCCGTTTTTGAGATATCGAATTTTCCAATAAATAGATTATTTGTTTTTTTTTTTTCAAAAATTTAAAAAAATATTTTTTTTTAAAGACTTGAAATGCAATGGTGCAACATTTTAATTGAATTAGTACGATGCTAAAGCTGTTTTAGTATGATACTAGGTTAAAACAACGAATTTGCAAATTTTAATCGAATAAAGCATCATACTTTTTCTACCCTTTTATTAAAGTAAAAATCATCGAATACATACTTTATTACTTGCGACTTATAGGTACTATAAGGCAAGTTATGCATTCGTAAAAAAAATCGAACTCGAGATTTTGATCAAAGTTGACATTACGATGATAGCGAAGACCAAAAAAGTTGGTCTCGCAATTCTGTCTGTCTGTCTGTCTGTCTGTCGGTTCGACTACAGCCTAAACGGCTCGGCCGATTTTCTTCTAACTTGGTAGATATGGGTTTTAATTTTTTACCCCCGGATGTTTTTTTCTATTTTTTTTTAAGACCAAAAATAACGGTACCTGCCATACGATTTTTTTTCGAAATTTTATAAATATTTTTTTCGCAAAAACTGTCTCCCAGAATTTAAAAAAAAAATTCCAAAAATTTCATTTGGTTAAAACTAGCTAATAGTTGAAAAAAATTTTACAAAAAATTGTTATTTTCGGTAGCCCCCCTGGGTCCATTTTTTTTGTTTTTGACTTTCTCGAAAACTCTACAGCCGATTTTAATAATTTTTTTTATGTCAAAGCTCCTTCAAAGTTTAAATATTATTACATATTCAAATTTTCAATTTTTAATTTTTTGGACTTTTAAAAAAAAATCAAAATTTTTTTTTGGAATCTCAATATTTCGAAAATCCCATGCTCGATTTTTTTCAAACTTGGCAAATAAAAGTTTCTTAATATAATCTACAAGATTTGAGAAAAAAAAATTTGTTTTATCTAAAACTAACGGTACCTTCCATACAAATTTTAAAAAAATGGTTTTCGAAAATCGCATTTTTCTCGAAAACGGTTCCGAGAATTTTGCTAAAATTTTTATTTTTTTGATTAATCTTTACGATTTATAATTTAATAAAAAAAAATTTGAAATCTAGATATTACTGACTGTACCTACTATAGAACGACTTTTTCGAATTTTGAATTTCTCATTATCGACTTAACGGATTTTAATGAAATTTTTTATAAAAAAGCTCCTAAAAAGTTTAAAAAATATTGCATTTAAAAACTTAAGAAAAAATATTTTTTCAATTTTTAGAAAAAAAAGTAATTTTTTTTTTGAAAAATTCGATATCTCAAGAACGGCTTAGTATTTTTTTTGGAAATTAGACTTTTATTCGTACAATAATAAAAACTTAAGGTTGGCGTACCAAAATTTTTTCTTAAAAATGTTTTAAAAATTTTTTACATAAAAGCTTATTTTTTTAAGGAACCACTACAAAGACTTATAGTTTTTGTTCCTGCATAAATTCATATTTGCATATCATTCTGTTTTTATCTCTTACTACTTAAAGAATTAAAAAAAATTCATTTTATCCTTATGAACAATTTTCTCTAATAACATTCGTTTTTAAAATTCCTAGTCTATTACATAGGAGCAAGTTCGTGCGACCCAGTCGTGCATTTTATTTTTTTAGTATCGTGCTATCTTCATAATGACTCTTCGACATTTGCAAACATCAAAAAAAGGTTCGTGTACTTACTTTTTTACACGAAATTTCATCGTTTTAGGTGTGTTCAGAAGCAATTTATTAAGAAAATTCTTTTCGTACGATACTAGTTAGAAAATGTTTAAAATTATTTATTTAATTTTTTTTAAATTTTGCGCCAATGTTTTTAAACTTTTTAGATT
Source organism: Chrysotoxum bicinctum (assembly GCA_911387755.1). Taxonomy (NCBI): domain Eukaryota; kingdom Metazoa; phylum Arthropoda; class Insecta; order Diptera; family Syrphidae; genus Chrysotoxum; species Chrysotoxum bicinctum. Next base: position 83,687,951 of record OU426988.1, on the reverse strand, counting down.
CTTCTCTATAAAAAAAATTATTAAAATCCATTATGCCGATAATGAGAAATTCAAAATTAGAAAAAATTGTTCAATGGTAGGTACAGCCCGTAATATCTTAATTTCAATTTTTTGTTATTAAATTATAAATCGTAAGAATTAATCCAAAGAAAAAAAATTATCAAAATTATCGAAGCCGTTTTCGAGAAAAATACGATTTTCGAAAACCATTTTTTGACATTTGCATGGTGGGTGCCATTATTTTAAGGTAAAATATTTTGTGGGAGGGAGGGAGTAAATTTAAAAACGATATCTAACAAGCTTATAAAGATTTGTAGTCGAAAAAATAGACAGACCCGCGAGAACCACTTTTTTCGTCTTCGCTATAATAGTAATGTCCACTTTGATCAAAATCTCGAGTTCGTTTTTTTTTACGAGTGCATAACTTGCCTTATAGTACCTATAAGTCGCAAGTAAAAATTTGACTACCTGTCGTATACATTCATATATATTACTACCTGACCCGAAAGACTTTGTCCTGTTAAAATTTTCATAAATTTCTTTATAATGGTTTTGTGAATTTGTGAAAAGCTATTTTAAAAATTTTATATATGACAAAGTTATCATATTATCTAATAAAGGTTTTGGTCATGGGTACTTAATTAGAGGAGGAGTTAATAGAAAAATGTACATGCAAGAAGAATTCTAACTGCAGTTAATTGCTTATATAAAAATCAATTGCAGCATATATGAAAGATCATCGCTCGAAACGGTAATTGGGCTCTCGTGTTGTTGTATGTTAACCTCAATTTCGGCCGATAATGTCGAATTTGGGACCATCAGCATTCACACGAGATCCACCAAATTGCAATGCATTTAAAGAAAGTCATGGATTCACCCATCACCGCTAACGACGAGTGCTTTCGGTCGACGATAACAAATTTCTTTTTGTTCAAATTGGATGATGTGGATACCAATGGCAAGTGGCTTAAGCAGGACGGCGCGCGGCGGGCGGCGATACGTGCCACACATCCCGTGTCAAAATTGTTCGAGATCAGACGACTTGACTAGGTTAGACTTCTTCATGTGGTGCTTTGTTAAGTTACAGATCTATGCTAATAAACCACAAGCCCCCATTACCCTGAAAACCAACATACACATCGCCATTTCGGAAGCGCACCACCCAGCAAAGCCGCTGGGGACATACGAATGATGTTATAATCTATACAGAATGGCATGAATGGGACTTCTTAATAGTGATATCTCACTGACAGTTTGTTTTATTTAAAAAACGCCTAAGACGATGGTCGAGTCAATGAGCCTGACGAAGAATCTAGACAGCGTTTGGTGGTATATCGAATAAGAATTTCTCTAGCGCATTCCTTTATGACTCGGGAGCAACGACTATTTCAATTTTCGAAAAAAAAACAGGAAGCCAAACGTGACAATTCAAAATTAACGTTTTGTGTCACGGATGTATCAGTCGGCTTTGGAATCTTTATTTGAATTGTTTATTAATTGAAACAAAACGACTTTAATAAGATCATGAACTTTTTGAAATGAAGTAATTCATGCTTCATTGCTTAAATTCAAGAAAAGATTCGGTTGGATAGATCCCTTCTCGACGAACTGAACAACGAGAAACATGAAATGATGCCAGGTGCGAACAAATACAAAACTCTGTTTCTTCCTTGCTCCATAGAGATCAAACTTTTCACGAGGGGTGGCCGTGGCGCGATGGATGTGTGCTCGCCTGTCAACCTCATGATCACAGGTTCGATCCCTGCCGTCGTCTATGTCGCTTTAATTCCATTAAAAACCTTATAAAAAATTGTCATCAATGGGCTGCTGGTTTACTCGTTACATGTTGTTCAGGCATAACACTAACAACATGTAATTGAGTTAAACTAGTATGCCCAACAAGGATGAACACGAATAAAATAATGTGAATTATAAACGTCATAGAAATAAGACACGGCATTTCTCCGCTTTAGTTCAGCCGCCATCCCTGGAGATAAAAAATCTGAGACAACCACCTTTAGTCTCAGAACATCATGCCACACATCTTTCCTATCCTTCTTTCTCTTCATTAACTTAACGCCCGCGCTGTGTTGAAACATTTAAAGGGTAATCATAATCCCTTGAGCGCGGGTAGATTATAAAAAAAAAAAAAAAAAAAAAGCTCAACGAAGTGGTTTTCGGGCTGTGAATGTATTTAACTTTCCGTTTATAAGTTGAGTTAGGACCTATTTTTGTAACTCCTTACAGTAGAAATTAAAGTGTTTATTTTAGTTCATATAAAAAGGTAGCGATAGTATAGCTTTTTACAAATTTATTCGCTTGGCCAAATTATATCCTTGAACAGTAAGAGCAAGTTTATGAGATCTAGCACAGCCTATGTTTTTTTAACTAGACTGTTCTAGGGCCTGGAATCAATAAATCCATCAATGATTAGGGCTGAGTTATATCAGACAGTAGATAGACTCGAAAACTCCATTTTATTGACATGATTTATTATTGGTTTGTTGGAATTACTATCAACTCATTGAAGTTAATTGGGTATTTATGAGTAATATTCGCAGAAATTAAATGATGAACAAAAATCTGACACTTAAGTCATAAAATAGTTTATAACATTTCTCCGATTTCTGCTTTTATTATCTTGTTGACGCTTTGTATTTGGGTCCTCCTGATGGAATAAATTACAATACCCCGCGGCAGACACTTAATTAGTAACAAAACTAAGTGCTTTGCAAACAAAAATATTATATGGCGAAACACATTTTTTAATTAAAAAAAAAGTAATCATTAATGCTGTTATTGCTTAACCGAAATCGATGCAGAAGGAATTTTTAGAAAGCAAAGTGATATTAATTTTTTTTTAATATATTTTCTTTATTGCGATTGGTTAACTTTTTGGATTCTCAAAAAACGAACTCCCCAATCTTCCGGATTTAAGGTTTCTTTCAATTGTAGTAATATACCAAATTTAAAAAAAATATCAAAAACTCTTGTTTACAGAGAAGCTTCTAAAAACATAAATAATAGGTATTGCATATCAATTTTTACTTTCGATATACGAGAATATAGCTGCGGTCAAAATAATAGTAGTGAACGTTTTGACACAACAAAAACTGAAATAAATTAATCTACCTACTAATTTTAAAGAGATAAAAATAGTCATCCGATTTTCAAATTAATGTTTTTTATGCTTTTAATTTCAGAAAAAATCATTTTCAAATTCAATAAATTAGTTGGTAATTTTAAATCTATCCAAGTCATATAAAAAACAGCGGTCGAAAAAATAGTAACGCATTCAAAATTCATTTTTAAATATTACAAAATGGAAAGTTAATAAACAATTTCTACGGTACGTGAAAGTCGAGTGTTTGAACCTTAAATCAATATATAGTTGCATGGCCCTTGTTAGAAATAACAGCAACACACCGCGACGTCACATCGAATTAATAATATCTTCACATCTTTCTACAGGTATGGACCTCAAAGATTGCTGTATAGCTTCCCAAAGGGCTGTGTTAGTAGTTGGCTTACAACAAACAACATACTTCTTGATATCGCACCAAAGTTCTTCTTTAGGGTTGAGGTCTGGGGACTGCGCAAGCCACTCCATAACATAAACCCTCTTTCCTTGGAACGACTGCTTCGCAAGTTTTCTTGTATGCTTTGGGTCGTTGTCTTATTGAAAGACCCATTTCAGTGGAATTTCATCTTCAGCATATATGGGAACATAACTTCCTCAATGATCTTCACATATACAGGATGACCGGTGATTCGTGCGCCATACTTTGAAATGTGATTCTTGGTCGTATTTTAGGAAAAAAGTTGTTCTACAGTAAAGTCTGATTTTCAACTTTGACATCACTTTTCGACGATTTAAAAAAAGGCTAACTTTGGTGTACCCTGACCTATGTTAAGGTCAATTTCTCTGTCAGTACTAACAGTAGGGACTTTTTTTTAGTAGAAATACCAGCCTTTAAAACTACATTTAAATTGAGCTGATATGTTTTTAGGGTTGCCAGATATTGAATTTTAAATGATGTTCAATTTTTCTTGCCCGAGCAAAATTTTGACTTTGAGGTAAATTTTTTTCAGAAAAAGCATAATAAACATAACGTTTTCTTATTTTTACCTGATGAAAAAAACAATAATAAAAAAAACTCATTAATAAGTGCATTCAAAAACCCATACATTTTATGATACTTGGAAAAATCTAAAACAGGTATTTGTTTTAAAGTTTGATTTTTTAATAATAATTATGAATCAGAATGAATGAGAATTATAAATTATGAGTAATTTTTTCTGTGAAAAATCTTGTAAGACTTCCGTCACCAAATATTTTTCCATTTCAAATTGAAATTAAGCTCGACAATAAATGTGCCAGACAATTATTTCGTGCTGACATAATTTTAGCTTGGCTAAATTTTGGAGAGAATTTTGTTTGGGATATAAAATTTAGCGCGATCTGCGTACTAGGCTTAACTCCAAAACTAATGGTACCTGCCATACAGCCGCTCTTATTTATTTCGAAAACGGTTCTAACGAATTTTCGATGTTCTCATTAACGGCTCTAAAGATTTTAAAATGTATTTAATACAAAAAATATTCTTAAGCTTTGATTGCATAAACTCATGCTTCTCTAGAAATCAGACTTCGATTTTATCCATTTGAACATTTTAATCTCATTAAATTCATGTTTTTATATTTATATTTATAAACAATTTACAAGTTCCAAAGTACTTTTACATGAGAGCAAGTACATGCGTTCAATGACTTTATTTACTAAACTAAACGACGAAAGCATATTTTCCATTTTTTTCTTTTCTTTTATTATATGTATGTATACATTAATCCAAAAATATAGTAAGTGGTACATTGTACGTATGAGTATTAAAATTTTTTAAATGTTCGTTCGTTCGGGTGAATAAGGGTAAGAAAATTGTTTGTAACAGTGCTGTGTTGTTATCAAATGCTTCCTTCATGTTTGGTACATTTTCCTTCAAGCTGATGAAGCTGATAATTTTAATATATAATAAACACTAGCGCAACATTTTAAACAACCTATTATTAAGGTATTAGTATGATACTACTTAACAATAAACTTTATAGTAGTTTACTAACTCATTCTTAATTTTAAACATTTTCTAACTAGTATCGTACTAAAAGAATTTTCTTAATAAACTGCTTCTGAACACACCTAAAACAATGACATTTAGTGTAAAAAGTAAGTACACGAACCTTTTTTGATGTTTGCAAAAAATGTCAAAGAGTCATATGAAGCTAGCACGATACTAAAAAAATAAAATGCACGACTGGGTCGCACGAACTTGCTCCTATGTAATAGACTAGGAATTTTAAAAACGAATGTTATTAGAGAAAACTGTTCATAAAGATAAAATGAATTTTTTTAAATTCTTTAAGTAGTAAGAGATAAAAACAGAATGATATGCAAATATGAATTTATGCAGGAACAAAAATTATAAGTCTTTGTAGTGGTTCCTTAAAAAAATAAGCTTTTATGTACAAAATTTTTAAAACATTTTTAAGAAAAAATTTTGGTACACCAACCTTAAGTTTTTATTATTGTACGAATAAAAGTCTAATTTCCAAAAAAATACTAAGCCGTTCTTGAGATATCGAATTTTTCAAAAAAAAAAATTACTTTTTTTTCTAAAAATTGAAAAAATATTTTTTCTTAAGTTTTTAAATGCAATGTTTTGTAAACTTTTCAGGAGCTTTTTTATAAAAAATTTCATTAAAATCCGTTAAGTCGATAATGAGAAATTCAAAATTCGAAAAAATCGTTCTATGGTAGGTACAGTCAGTAATATCTAGATTTAAAATTTTTTTTTTATTAAATTATAAATTGTAAAGATTAATCAAAAGAAAAAAAAATTTAGCAAAATTCTCGGAACCGTTTTCGAGAAAAATGCGATTTTCGAAAACCATTTTTTAAAATTTGTATGGAAGGTACCGTTAGTTTTAGATAAAACAAAATTTTTTTTCTCAAATCTTGTAGATTATATTAAGAAACTTTTATTTGCCAAGTTTGAAAAAAATCGAGCATGGGGTTTTAGAAATATTGAGATTCCAAAAAAACATTTTGAATTTTTTTTTAAAAATCCAAAAAATTAAAAATTAAAAATTTGAATATGTAATAATATTCAATCTTTGGAGGAGCTTTGGCATAAAAAAAATTATTAAAATCGGCTGTACCGTTTTCGAGAAAATCAAAAACAAAAAAAATGGACCCAGGGGGACTACCGAAAATAACAATTTTTTGTAAATTTTTTTTCAACCATTAGCTAGTTTTTACCAAATGAAATTTTTGAAATTTTTTTTAAAAAATTCTGTGGGACAGTTTTTGAGAAAAAAAAAATATATATAAAATTTCGAAAAAAAATCGTATGGCAGGTACCGTTATTTTTGGTCTAAAAAAAAAATAGAAAAAAACGTCCGGGGGTAAAAAATTAAAACCCATATCTACCAAGTTTGAAGAAAATCGGCCGAGCCGTTTAGGCTGTAGTCGAACCGACAGACAGACAGACAGACAGACAGACAGACAGACAGAATTGCGAGACCCACTTTTTTGGTCTTCGCTATCATCGTAATGTCAACTTTGATCAAAATCTCGAGTTCGATTTTTTTTACGAATGCATAACTTGCCTTATAGTACCTATAAGTCGCAAGTAATAAAGTAGGTATTCGATGATTTTAACTTTAGTATGTTTTTCAAACTGTGTTTTCATTTAAAAATATTTTCTTTTTACCAAAGTAACCTTGTAATGCATGTAAGCGTTTCCAAGGTTTTAATATTTTTAAGAGGAAGATTTTTGTTAAACTATTTTTACGGCAAAAAGATTGTTTTCTTTTAAATGCTATGCTAATAGATGTTTTAAAACTTCGTCAAGCAGTAGTCTTTATACTCTTTGAGGAAGTATTTGAGTCCAACATTTGTTGAACTCTTGTTTTAGGTATTGGTTTATCAGCTGTTGGTATTTTCTTTATTGATGTTAATCTTCTAATAGTTTTTTGACACGCTTAAATTATTTGATTTCATGTTTGAATTACTTGGTTTTGTTGATAACTTTTTTTTTGCTTTAGTGCCTATTCTTCTTTTAAATAGTTTGATATTTTGTACAGCTCTTCTTCATCTGATCCGGGTGGTGTGTTTTGGGAGAGAAATCGTTGATCGTATTGTTGTTCAAAGTGTTCGTAGTGCTCTGTATCCTTGGAATGTTTTCTCCAAATTCTTCTATATAACCATTGTTCTGTCTTTGTTTCTTGCTACTTATAGGTACGATTACTATAAAGGCAGGTTATGTATTCGTAAAAACAATTGAACTCGTGGATCAAAGTGGACATTACGATGATAGCGAAGACCAAACAATGTGGGTTTCGCAATTGTCTCTGTCTGTCTGCCTTTCCCCTACAGCCTTAACGGCTCGGCCGATTTTCTTCTAAATTGGTAGATATGGATTTTAATTTTTCCCCCACACGTTTTTTCTTTTTTTTTAAGACCAAAAATAACGGTACCTGCCAGACGATTTTTTTTCGAAATTTTATAAATAAAAGAAAAAAACACTTTTTCTTGTTTTTGATTTTCTCAAAAACGGTAGAACTGATTTTATAATTTTTTTTTATGCTAAAGCTTCCCAAGAGTTTGAATATTATTGTGTTTTAAAATTTTCAAAAAAAAGTTTTGTTTTGCATTTATGAAAAAAAATATTTTTTTTTTTAAACTCAATATTTTGAAAACCCCATACTCAATTCCTTTTAAACTTGATAAATAAAAGTTTCTTAATATAATCTCCAAGATATTAGAAAAAAATTTATTATTCCTAAAAATAACGGTACCCACCTTACAAATATTAAAAAATGGTTTTCAAAAATTTTATTTTTCTCGAAAACGGTGCCTAGAAAAACATTTTGGAATTAAGATATTACTGCCTGTACCTGACACAGAACCATTTTTTCAAAATGGAATTTCTCATTATCGACACAATGGATTTTAATGAAATTTTTTATAGAGAAGCTCATAAAAAGTTCGAAATATATTGCATTTCAAAGCTTAAAAAAAAATATTTTTTGAATTTTTGAAAATAAATCAACTTTTTTTTTTGAAAAATTCGATATCTCAAAAAACGGCTCAGTGTTTTTTTTTTGTAAATTTAAGTTTTATTCGTACGATAGTAAAATCTTTAAATTGGCGTACCAAATTTTTTTCTTAAAAATGTTTAAAGGATTTTTTTTAAGAAGCTACTTATATTTTAATAAGCCACTACGACTTATAATTTTTATTCTTGCATAAACTAATATTTGCTTGAATCACATGGGATACTGTTTATACTCGTAGCTCCATCTACGTCATTTAAAATTTTATGATTATGAATAGTTTTTCTCTAGTAGCATTAATTTTTGAAATTCTTTGTCTTTTATATAAGAGCAAGTTCATGCGACCCAGTCGTGCATTCTATTTTTGATACTAAAAAACAATTGTATTATATTTTTCTTATTTAAAAGTTAAAGAAAAACACTTTTTCTGTACCATAATATACTTCGAAAATGACATTCAACAGGTAATTGTTATTTTTTATTTATTAAATATAATAAAAATTGAGAAGTGGATCAGTTTGGAGAATCAGCCTGATATAAATTCTGTGAAGTAACGGGTGATTTTTTAAGAGCTTGAGAACTTTTTTTTTAAAAAAAAAACGCATAAAATTTGCAAAATCTCATCGATTCTTTATTTGAAACGTTAGATTGGTCCATGACATTTACTTTTTAAAGATAATTTCATTTAAATGTTGACCGCGGCTGCGTCTTAGGTGGTCCATTCGGAAAGTCCAATTTTGGGTAACTTTTTCGAGCATTTCGGCCGGAATAGCCCGAATTTCTTCGGAAATGTTGTCTTCCAAAGCTGGAATAGTTGCTGGCTTATTTGTGTAGACTTTAGACTTGACGTAGCCCCACAAAAAATAGTCTAAAGGCGTCAAATCGCATGATCTTGGTGGCCAACTTACCGGTCCATTCCTTGAGATGAATTGTTCTCCGAAGTTTTCCCTCAAAATGGCCATAGAATCGCGAGCTGTGTGGCATGTAGCGCCATCTTGTTGAAACCACATGTCAACCAAGTTCAGTTCTTCCATTTTTGGCAACAAAAAGTTTGTTAGCATTGAACGATAGCGATCGCCATTCACCGTAACGTTGCGTCCAACAGCATCTTTGAAAAAATACGGTCCAATGATTCCACCAGCGTACAAACCACACCAAACAGTGCATTTTTCGGGATGCATGGGCAGTTCTTGAACGGCTTCTGGTTGCTCTTCACTCCAAATGCGGCAATTTTGCTTATTTACGTAGCCATTCAACCAGAAATGAGCCTCATCGCTGAACAAAATTTGTCGATAAAAAAGCGGATTTTCTGCCAACTTTTCTAGGGCCCATTCACTGAAAATTCGACGTTGTGGCAGATCGTTCGGCTTCAGTTCTTGCACGAACTGTATTTTATAAGGTTTTACACCAAGATCTTTGCGTAAAATCTTCCATGTGGTCGAATAACACAAACCCAATTGCTGCGAACGGCGACGAATCGACATTTCACGGTCTTCAGCAACACTCTCAGAAACAGACGCAATATTCTCTTCTGTACGCACTGTACGCATTCGTGTGGTTGGTTTAATGTCCAATAAAGTAAACTGAGTGCGAAACTTGGTCACAATCGCATTAATTGTTTGCTCACTTGGTCGATTATGTAGACCATAAATCGGACGTAAAGCGCGAAACACATTTCGAACCGAACCACAGTGAATCGAATAGTACATGCTAGGTGGACAAAATTCATTCTCGAGTGAAGCTTTGGAAACAGGATAATTTTGTTTACAAATGGACACACATTAATATTTTTATCAGCTTTAAGCTGTCATTATTTTCGTTTATCAGTTATTCGTAGCCAAAGTTAAATAATTAGAAAAAAATTCATTGATTTTTGCTCAGTTGTGTTTTATTTCTTTCAGTGATGGTTTGTATATTTTTTTGTAAATCTTGTCTTTTTTTGGTTTATAATGGAAAGCGCCGCCCAAGGTATGTTTAGTATGTTTAATAGGTTTAAAAACCTAAAGTATCAACATTTGTTCTGGTTTGATATTTAAATTTTGCTAGAATTTAACGTAATTTTTAGGTTTCCCATTGTAAAACTATAAGCTCCACGCCTCTCCACGCGATGATTCTTATATTTTTGAAAAGATTGAAAGTTAAGCTTTTTTTTAATACCAAATTCCATTTGCGAAAATTTGCGAAAGTAATTTTAATAAATTTATAAAGGTATTCGAATTAAGATCACTTGGATGGAATTTTTCATTATTTGGCAGTTTAACCAACTATTCCAACAAGTTTTACTTCAAACCTTTGGAACTACCTTACCCATAATTCAATCCAACATTTCAAGAATAATAAGTCATAAGTCTCGTTCTGAAAAAATGGCCGTCAGGCATAAATATTTTTGAAGAGCTTTGAAGGCTGGCTTAATGGTGACGATTTCATATTATTCGAAGATAACCAGGATGAATCTTATTACAAACTTTTTCTTGTGGCCTATCAACTTAGAAAAATTTCAACAACTTTGATTTTCTACACTAAGTCAGATAAATTCTTAGTCTGTATTCTTGGTTTATTATGCCAGTGACCCTACATACATTCTTTTATCAAGCTAGTAGTGTTATAAAATACTTCATAGTTCCAAAAGGTCATCTCTCAATAAGGCCCAAGAAGCACGAACAAAGACTTTCGAAGATATCGAGAAAACCATACTCGAAAAATCTCAAGAAAGTCAAGCAATTCTGATTTATTATCAATGTTGCTCATTACTGTCCCCTTACCAGTTTGCGCGAACTCCCGAAAAAATAAACAATTTGCCTCATTATCTTCTAAAGTTGTAAACTTGCTGCCTGAAAACACTAATGCGATCGTTCAACGTGGAGAAATAACGAGGACCAATTCTAATGATTCTGAGGAAATTCAACCTTAGTGATTATGTTCTACTTTTTCCTCTATGTAAACTGCCACATAAGAGCTTATGTTGAACTGAAGCTAGTTAAGTTTCTCTCCAGCAAATGGCCTGAAGACTCTGGCAGAGAATAATACATAGTAAAGTATTTTATTAGTTAGCAATTGAAAATTTATAAAATTTAAAATATATTCATTTTGATAAATTTTAGTACTTAAATATAATACCTAATAATAATAAATAATAATAAAAGTTATAAAATTAACCTCCACCTTATATTTGTGAGCTTTTTTAAAAAGGAATGTACTTAATACAAAAATAAACATGTATTCCTACAAAACATTTTTATTTTAATCATTTAAAAGACAAAAATAATTTTGTCCACCTAGTATGTTCTATTCGATTCAGTGTGCGAACACTGATTTTGGTACTAAAATTCAATGATTTGCAAGCGTTGCTCGTTAGTAAGTCTATTCATGATGAAATGTCAAAGCATACTGAGCATCTTTCTCTTTGACACCATGTCTGAAATCCCGCGTGATCTGTCAAATACTAATGCATGAAAATCCTAACCTCAAAAAAATCACCCGTTATATTAGGAACTGATGGCTAACTGGTCTATTTTTATTTGAAAATTAATTTTGCTGATTGGGTTGGAATATTTTCAAGAAAAATAAAAGTTACCTATTTTTTTTTGGAATAAAAGTTTTCAAGTATTTTATAAGACATACTAACACTTGCCATTAAATTTTGAAATGCTTTCAAAACCAAAAATCATTCCAAATTATTAGATAAACATTTTAGTATCATTCATAAAAAAACTATCCAAAAGATTTTATTAAAATAATTTTGGGTTGCGATGCACATATATAAAATATGGAGATTTCAATTTATTAAATTTATTTAAAATGTTGAAATCTGCAAAAAAAAACAAGAGTTTGAATCTAAATTGATATTTTTACATATTTTGAAGTGTTCATTTTTATTTAAATTTCTTAAATCTATTTGTGATGGTCAATCCATGTCTTATAAGACTACATCCATAATCACGTCCCTAAAAAAGACGTTTTAGTTTTCTTCTTCCATATGGCCATCTCATATTCGCACTATTGACCAAAAGACACACATTCTTTTGCTAATTGCTTGTGCTATATAAATTTAGTTATGCAGGAAATTCCCAGAGGATTCTATAGCTCTCGGCCTCACTATAAATGCTTTTGTGGAGGAAATGTGTGAGAATGTCAACGCTTTAATCAAAAATGAAATCACAGATAATGGACATTTTGTGTCATATTGTATGAGGGTAAAATTGAAGTTGGTAAATGGCAATGTGGGCGGATTTGCTTGTGGGGAAGTCATGCATTTATACGACATACAATATGCCATGGTTAATGTCTGCCATATTTTAGCCATTTATTATCATAATTGTATTTTATCACAAAAAATGAGTACAGTTTGTCCATCTCGAATTAATTTAACTGTCCTGGCCATAAGTTAGCCATATGTTGCGAAAAAATCAACTTGAACTTACTAATTAAAAATATTCGAAAAACTTTGAAAAATTGTGTTCCTTTTATGTGAAGCGATAATTTGTAATAAGTGGAGGATGATGAATACCTTTTTTTAATTGCATTATTCTAAAAAAAAGTATTGAAGAAAGTCTAGGTAAATTAGATTTTTAGTATTGTTGAACATGTATAATCGTTTTCGTTGGATTAATTAGTAAATAGGAATATATCTGCAAGCACGATATTATTAATAATCAGTTTCCTTTTTTGAAATTTTAAACTTTTAAGAAACTTCGTTTCCTTGGAGGTAAAGAAAGTGTATTGACTGAAATCATTTCGTATAGGTTATCAAATTATATAATACGACTATGTACGTAATTAAGAGACATTTCTTAACGCTAAATCTATCGGAGGTAAAACAAAAGTTGAGCTGATTCTGCATATAGCCAGACAAGTACATACGGTGTCTTGATATGTAAAGCATTCTACTTGTTCCTATAAATATTGTATGTAAGAAAACAGTTTTTACTTTTGTCATTATTTTTCTTTTGTCTTTGGTGACACCTAGTTTTTTTACTTGCGACTTTAAGGTACTATAAGGCAAGTTATGCATTCGTAAAAAAAATCGAACTCGAGATTTTGATCAAAGTTGACATTACGATGATAGCGAAGACTAAAAAAGTGGGTCTCGCAATTCTGTCTGTCTGTCGGTCTGTCTGTCTGTCGGTTCGACTACAGCCTAAACGGCTTGGCCGATTTTCTTCAAACTTGGTAGATATCATTTTTAATATTTTCCCCTCACACGTTTTTTTCTTTTTTTTTTTTTTAAGACCAAAAATAACGGTACCTGCCATACGAATTTTTTTTCGAAATTTTGTAAATATTTTTTTTCTCAAAAACTGCTCGACAGGTTTAAAAATACAAAGATACAAAAAAATTGTATTTAGTTAAAGCTAGTTACTGGTTGAAAAAATTTTCCCAAAAATGGTTATTGAGGGTACCCCCCAAGGAACTATTTTTTTAGTTATTGATTTTTTCAAAAACGGTAGAACGAATTTTGATTTTTTTTTTTGCTAAAGCTCCCCAAAAACTTAAATAGAATTGTGTATTCAAACTTTCAGACAAATTTTTTTTGGATTTTTTAAAAAAAATTCAAAATTTTTTTTTTCAAAACTCAATATTTCGAAAACCTTACAGTAGATTTTTTTCAAACTTTATAAATAAAAGTTTCTCAACATAATCTATAAGATGTTTTGAAAAAAAGTTTTATTTTACCTAAAAATAAAGGTACCCACCATACAAATGTTAAAAAATGACTTTCAAAAATCGTATTTCTCGAAATGTACCCAACATAGAAATGTTAAAAAATGTTTTGAAAAATCGTATTTTTCTCGAACACGGGCGCCTAGAATTTTGATAAAAAATTTTTTGTTTCAATTAATTTTTACGATCTGTAGTTTAATAAAAAAGAATTTGAAATTAAGATATTACAGCTTGTACCTACCATAGAACCATTTTTTTAAATTTTGAATTACTCATTATCGACATATCGGATTTCAATAAAATTTTTTGTAGAGATGCCTGAAACCATTGCATTTCAAAACTTAAAAAAAAAATAATTTTTGAATTTTTGAAAAAAAAATCATTTTTTATTTTTGAAAAGTTCGATATTTCAAAAACGTCTCAATATTTTTTTTAGAAATTTAATTTTCATTCGTACAGTAATAAAAACTTAAAGTTAGCATACCAAATTTTTTTCTTAAAAATATTTTAAAAAATTTGTATACTCGTATAAAAGCTTTTTTTTAAGAAACCACTACTAGAACTTATAAATTTTGTTCTTGCATAAATTCATATTTGCATAGCATTCTGTTTTTGTCTCTTACTACTAAAAGAATTTAAAAAAATTAATTTTATCCTTATGAACAGTTTTCTCTAATAACATTCGTTTTTAAAATTCCTAGTCTATTACATAGCAGCAAGTTCGTTCGACCCAGTCGTGCATTTTAATTGGTTATAAACACATATACAGTTTAAGATGGAAAAACTAACCTTGACTATAAATCATATACATATACTTAAATATTTGTGGAAGATTTTTAGAATATTTCTCATAAATATAATAAATTATAAAGAGGATGAATAAGTGAAACAGTGGTACACTGTGACGTATACGTACTTTTTTTTTGTTATTTATTTTATGAACATTTTCGAAGTGATACTCTATTTTTCTCATCAAGGGGGCCATTATACTGGTGTATTTGATTGTACCCTGATGACCCACCATATCCAACAATTTAAAAATTTATATTTTTTTAACCTATAATTTATTTTTTAATCATAAATTTCGTTGAACTTATCTCGATTAAAAGGTTCGTTTTGAACAGAAAACAAAATATTTTCAATAATTGATTTCAAATAATAAAGGCATTAAGATACGAGTATTTTACAAAAAAGTATAACGATATAGTAGCCGTAAGCTATAATAGCTTAGTTCCATCTTCTATTCTATTGAGGAGACTAATTTGAAGTTCATGAATTTTTTCAAATCCTCCCTAAATCTGATTTATTTTGAAATTATTTTTGTGACAGAAATAAAGAAAATATATATCTTTTCGGTTACTTACTAGCAAATAAGTTTTTATCGCATCATGAAGGAGGAAATATACTTAAGATATTTTATCTTATTGGATGTTATAATCCAAGGACAGCTTATGTGGAGTTAGGTTGGTTTTACAATAGGGTTTTATAATAGGGTCTCAAATGGTGGCCATTGTTTGTCTCCACCTGACGTGCTCTTTCCAGAGCATTTTGCATTACTTTTCTTTGAATTTCAGATTCCAGCATCTTGCTTTAAAAGTATCTAAAGAAAAAAAAATCTGGAGCTCCATCTTGTTGGAACCAGAAATCTGAATTGTTCTATACCTCTGGCTTTAAAATATTTTCAGTCCTCGCCCGATATTGAAACCAATCCACATTAACCGCATTTTGTTAGTCAATATGTTAGTCATAATGATCATTTATGAGGTTATCCCTTCATTAATTGGATTTACAATGTCCATATTCTCCAATTTTGCTTATTCACGTTATCGTTGGCCTCATCACTCATTATGAGTTATTGAAAAAACACATTGTTCCCCAAAACAATTCTTGAAAACGCCGAGCTTACTGAGTGCGTACTTGTGGATCATTTGCTTTCAACTCGTGAATATTGAAATATAATTTTTTGCAAAGACCGCCTAAGTTATGATCATACTGCTGAGAACGTTGACTGATCAAAGTTTCGGGGTTTTCTTCAAATTTTGCTTGCACGCGAGCATCATTTTGAACTGCACGAGGTCTTATAGCACGCAGAAGACCCACAGACTGTCCCTTGTTGCTGAAAACGCTGGACCAATCAGTAAGTTTGTGTGTTTGTATAATTAAATATTGACTTTCAAAATAAAATTGAACAATTTGATTCGTTGTTGGGTGCTGAGTCTTTATATCATAAATTTCCCAGGTTTTTAAAAGCTACGAGTAATTCAATACGAGCGCGGTTTGAAAAGTTCTCGGCCTGACCAATAAAACGCAATAAAATTTAAAACTTTTTTTTTATCTTTTTCTACATATTCTCCTCTTATATCAATGCACTTGTTCCATCTGTGTTCCAGTGCTTCTATAACCATTTTATCGGCCGATTCCTCCAACTCTTCGAAAAACCGATCCGTCTCAGCAATCACCTCCTCGTTGGTGAAGAATTTGCGTCCAGCCAAATTTTTTTTTAAGTAAGGAAAGAGGTAATAGTCTGATGGTGCTAAATCAGGTGAATAAGGGCGGTAGTTCAATACACCAAATCGAAGTTCATGGAGTTTAGCCATGAAAACAACCGACTTGTGTGATGGAGCATTATCCTGATGAAAAAGGATCTTCTTTTTGGCTAATCCTGGTCTTTTTTTGGCAACTTTTTTAGCCAATTTGTCCAACAGGCTTGCATAGTATTGACCAGTGATAATTTGGCCCTTGGGAAGGTAATCAATAAAAATAATTCCCTTGTAATCCCTAAATACTGACGCCATCACTTTCCCAGGTGAAGCACACGACTTGGCTTTCTTCGGTGGAGGAGAACCGCTATGCTTCCATTGTTTTGATTGTTTTTTTATCTCAGGAATATAGTGATGAATCCATGTTTCGTCGGTGGTAATGAATCTTCTCAAGAAATCACTGGTATTCCTCCGAAATAAAGCTAGATTCTCTCTAGAGATTTCAACTCGATTGAATTTTTGTTCTTCGTTCAGCAAACGCGGCAACCACCTTGCGGACAATTTTTTTAACCCCAATTCTTCGGTCAAAATGTGTTAAACCCGTTTAGAAGAGATCTCCATGGTGTTGCTTATTTTTCGCACTTTTAACCGTCGGTCGTCTAAAACCATTTTATGAACTTTATCGACGTTTTCTGAAGAGCTGGATGTTGTTGGCCTTCCGCTTCTGCAATCATCTTCGACGCTCTCTCTGCCATGTTTAAATAAGGCTGCCCACTTTTTGAACGTGGAATACGAAGGTGCAGATTCCCCCAATGTCTCATCGAAGTCATCTTTAATTTGATTTGGTGTCATATTCTTTTTGACCAACTATTTAATGACCGCTCTAATTTCATTTTTTTCCATTTTCGTTGTTAGCAATAGGTTCGTTCAAACAAAAAATTGCACTGGTATAAGTACGCGACCAATTTTAATGAAACTTCACATACAATTATTATATATATAAGGCTGTTTGAGGAATTAAAAGTTATTTATTAAAACAACGCCTTCTATGTTAGGCCGAGAACTTTTCAAACAGCCTTATTTAAATCATAATGTTAGTTATGCACCACCCCATTTATCATATATGTATCTACTAATGTCGTTGTTCCGTGCTTAAGATTGTTTTATGAGATTGTCTGTGTTAATCTGAATTCATTTTCCAACTAATAACCGGTGATCTTATCGACTTAAAATATCTATATATAGGTGATTCTACAAACAATGGAATAAAATGTTAAAAATTTCGGCACGACACTTTTGGAAGCCAAGAGTCGTAAAAAATGTTCTAGTTGATCATTAGAACGTCTCTTTGCGTTGTTGAAAGCCGCCAGTCAAAAAAATAAAAAATGGTTTTTTTTTATGCTTATCTTTAAAATAAGGTTCACTCATTTATTTTATTCTTTTTAAAAATTCGGTCAAATCCGGAGTAATATTAAAAATAATGGAACGAAGGGCTAATAAATTGTTTTAAATCCATTCTAACTCAAGGGTTTTTGGAGACCCTTATAATGTTAAACACAAAACGAGCGAAGAGGAAAATTAGGGAGGGATAAAAAAGAGGTGTCGATTAACATTAGTTTTAAAAGTTTGCAAATTAAAATGCCAAGGAAAACTAGGGTTATATTTTGCTTCAACGACAATTTACAGCATATTAGGGTGTTTGAGAGGCAGTGTCTTAGACGTTGCCTTGCATTATACAGAATACCAGAGTCGGAGTACTAACATTACGTTTACAACCAGGAGCCAAAATTAACTGAATTGATAATTTTTTGATAAAGTTGATTCGGGGTCACATTGCATGAGCAATATCCTCTATCAACAGCCTAATTTTTAGGACTTACTACCCTAACAACTAGTATTATTATTTTCAATACAATGCATAACGGCTGAATGGCAGGTACCGTCTGTTTTGGATCCAAAAAAAATTTCAATTTCTCCTCTAGAAAATCACCAAAAATCTTTAAATAACAAGTTTGAACAAACTCGTTTCAGACGCTTAGGCTGAAGGTCTAGGTACAGACATTAATGCATACAGACAGACATACGGAATTGCTGAGCCCACTTTTTTTCATGTTCTCTATCTTCGTAATATCAATGTGATTAACCCTCAAAAAAAGTTATGTCTTTATTGTCAGTCCTGATGAATATGCAAATTACTCAATTTACATTTCTCAAAAAGGAAAAAGAAGGTAAATAAAAGGTTTGAATTTCTATTAATATGTTAAATATCAAAAGTACGAAATCGCTCCTGTAAGTTCCAAAAACCAAAAATTGAACTAGATCTTTGCCTTTTTCCAGTAAATATTTTTTTTTTTTGACTTTTGACTAACGATATAAAATATTATATTTGCAAATGCGAACAACTTTTGGAAGAATAATATTCCAAAAGAAGGGAACACTAAATTTAAATTGTTGCTTCTTTTATAGATTTATATATTAGAGATGATAAAGGTTTTTGCTTTATAAGAGAGAGGTGAGGTGAGTATGTATACAAAAACGGACTAAGAAATAAAAAAATAAACGACATCAAAATTTGCTTGAGGCAAGTTGATGAACAAAATTCAGGTTGCATACATCCCTCATGGATACCTGGGATTTTTGTTAAGGAATCTTAAATAAGTTTAGACCAAAGTTGAACCTTTTTATTAATCCTATGGCTAAACTGCAAAAAGAATTTGTAACATGTTTATGGTTTTGCAAACTTTTGCTATTTCTGAAAGTTCGTGTTCATTTTATTTCGTTTCGTGGGCGATAAAGCATTTTTTTTTTCATTCCATAAATCCTTGTTTCAGGTTTGCTTTGAAATTTGTTGGTTCCAGCTTAATGGCCCACATATCTTTTAAGCAGTTTAGAAAATGTTTTTAAATTGACGAGAGAGTGGGTAAGTATATTGCTGACTTTGACCTTTTCAACTTTATGTGATTCAAGCATTATGGAATGTTATTATCCTTTATAAAATATTAAGGTACAAGTACTCTTATTTCTTATCAAAAAAGTGCGAATGTTTGAAAACTTTAAAGATACTTTTTTTATTTTTGACTAAACCGAAACAAACAGTAGTTGAAGTTCACGCCCACTTGACGACACCAAAAACTGAAATAATGTGTCCCGAATCATCTTTATATCCATCATCATCTCAATACCATAATTTTCATGCCATAAAAATGTGGTTTTTCTTCTCGGCATGGCAACCTATATAAAGTGAAAATAAAGTAATGCTTAACGTTAAAATTCTTTTTTTTTTTCACCTGCAGAGGGACCATGACCTACGTGGTTGTTCCCTAAATCCAAAGAATTTTATTTGTGAAATATAAAGCAACCAAAATGTTGAAATATGAATATATTTCGTCTTCACAAAGCAAAATAAGTGGAAATATTTACGCTTCATTTTATTTCACTATAATGGCTAAAATAAGACTCTGCATTAGGAATGGTTTACTTTAAAAAAAAATGGCTTATGCTTCAATGCTTGCAGTCTCTTAAAAAATTCGCTCAGTTTTTCAACGAATTTTCCAAGGAAATTGATATCATTCAAAATTATTTTTGTAAAAGAAAATTAGAACTTTCAGGTGAATCTCTAAAAGCTAAGCTGATGCAATTAGCTGATCTGAGTTTGCAAAATCAGACTTTCAAAAACTTTTGTGGGACTTTAGTTTAGTTAGATTAGTTGGCAGATTCTATATATTAACTTTTTTCGAAAATCATAAGAAACGATATACGATAAACATCATTATAGAAAAGTAAGATAACAGTTGGTTTACACTATTATCTTTAGACTTTCGTTTGGCCATTCCTGAAGGTGTTTCTAATGGGGTACCTACAGTTGTGTTCAAGATAATAGGAGTAACTGTATTTAATACAAAAAATCATCATTTTACTGACGCTTATATTCAGAGTTTGGTGGGTGTCTGACATATTGAAAAGAACGATTCTACTCTTGTTAGTCCAGAAAATGTCTCGCCATTTTTCAGCAGGTCAGTTGACATGACATGACAACATACTTCTTTCACAACATTGGTACTTTTCGCGGGCTTCTTGCATTTAATTTATTCATAGGGAGCGAAGGAATCTTTTCTTCTGCAGCGAACTATGCCAGGATCATCAATTTTAGTTATCTTCCGTTTTCGGCCACGGTTTTGGGTGTTTCTTAATATTTTAAGGTATTGACAATCATCTGATCCGAGCATCCCACCAGATACTAAATTTCCTTGTAAGTTTTCCCTTGATTTCGTAGGTTTTTAATTTATTTATTGCGCTCTTCTGCAATGACATTGACAAATCAAATGAAAATCTTGAGTTCAACTTTAAAAAATGTAATTTTGATCAATTATTTAATTTGTTGTGTAATGTTAACTGGAATCAAGTTTTTTTTAATTGTAATATTAACGAAATGTGTTTAAAATTGTATGATATCCTTTTTAAATGTTTTTATGAAACAACTCCACTACGTAAATCTTGCAGTAGATCTCAAAATCCACCATGGTTTAACACTGAGCTTAAAAATCTAAACAAAGCATGGTTGAAATATTCCAAATCCAGAGCTGATGAAGATTATATCGCTATATTTTATATTCCAATTACATTTTAAAAATCGAAAATGATCTAAAACGAAATCCTAAAAATTTCTGGAACTTCGTGAGTAGTAAAAGAAAAATTGACGGCTACCCCAACTCTATGTCTTTTAATAACGTAACCAGTCATGATTCTGGAGAAATATCTAATATGTTTGCTAATTTTTTTAAAGATGCATTTGTAGAGTCTGGTTCTCACGAACCCTCTGATTTTTCACACCTTAACACAATTAACTTCTCTATTTGTGAAGAATCTATTGTTCAGAATATTTTGAAACTCGACGATTGTTTTAGCCCTGGTCCTGATGGCGTACTATCTAGTGTATTAAAGAAATGTGTATCTTATTTATCCTATCCCCTATATGTTCTATTTAATGAATCCTTAAATTCTTCAATATTTCCTTCTATGTGGAAAAGTGCTTTCATTATACCCATCCATAAAAAAGGGTCAAAAAACGATATAACTAACTATCGCCCTATTGCTAAATTGTCTGTAATTCCCAAATTATTTGAATCCATTATCTGTAACTTCTTATCTTTTAATTGTAAATCTATTATTTGTGATAGCCAACATGGTTTTGTCCAAAAGAAGTCGACTGTCACAAATCTGTTTGACTTTACCTCTTTTCGTATCGATTCCTTTGAAGATCGAAAACAGGTGGATTGTGTATTTACTGATATTAGCAAGGCCTTTGATAAGCTTTGTCACAAAACTCTAATTAATAAACTAATTGGCTTAGGGTTCAATGAAAACTTTCTAGTCTGGATATCATCTAATTTAGAAAACAGGAGGTACCATATAGTGTTACTTTTCGTAATGAGCGTTCTAATCAATTTTTGGTCAACTCAGGTATTCCACAAGGGAGTCATATAGGCCCATTACTATTTGTTCTATATATCAATGACTTGACATCAATTATAAAAAATTCATCTGTGCTTATCTATGCCGATGATATCAAAATTTTTAAAAGAATAGCCTCCATCAGCGACTGTGAACTACTTCAAGAAGACATTTATAGGTTCATGGAATGGAGCAATACTAACCGCCTTTTGTTAAATATTGACAAGTGTAAAACAATGTGTTTTACGCGCAAAAAAAATGTGTTAACTTACAACTATATGTTAGATTCTTTTACATTATGTAGAGTGTCCGTTTTTTTCGATCTAGGGATTATTCTAGATTCTAATTTAACATTTATTGATCACATTAACTTTATTATTAAAAAAGCTAATAAAACTTTGGGATTTATAAAAAGATTCTCCCGTGACTTAATGGATCCTTACGTTCTTAAGCTTCTCTACATATCTTTTGTCAGACCAGTACTCGAATATGGCTGTGTAGTCTGGGCGCCATACTATTCAGTTCATATTAACAAACTTGAGGGAATCCAAAGGAGATTCTTACGATTCTGTCTTCGTTTTCTTCCTTGGTCACAAAGATCGACACTGCCCCCCTATAACAATAGACTCATCTTAATAAATCTCCCTTTACTCTCAAAGCATAGACAATATCTACAACTATGTTATATTATAAAATTAGTCAACGGATCAATAATATCTCCATCATCTCTGTGCCGCTTGAATTTTAGTTTTAGTCAAGCTAGCTTGAGAAATCAACGGTCCTAACTTTAGCAGAACAAACTATGGTATGAAGAGTCCCTTAAATCAATTGATTTCAGTTTTCAATAAGTATAATTTTTTAATTTCTTCAGTTAATGACAATTTAAAATGTAGTAAATTTAAAGAAAACTTTTTTAATACATAATTGTAAGTAAATTCATATTTGTAATGTTATCTAGTTATAAGTTTTGTAACGTAAGTACTTTAACGGATTAAATAAATAAATAGTTCTTCGGCACATTGCTTTCCTCGGCCCACTGTGTGGATCAATTGTAAAAATATGCTTGAATGTATTTTTTTAAACTTAGTTTTTAATTTATTTTAGAAATTTTCAAATTAATAACTTTTAAATATTGTTATTTACTCGCTGTTCATAAAAATTGGAGTAAAAACACTTAGTGAATGCATAACGCTGCAAATGTTTTTGCGATTTCAATCCAATTGTTTGTGTTTAGATTCTTACTCCCAGTTATACCTACCGTTAAGAAAAGATCTTTCCGAGTTGCCAAATCTCCAAAAAAGAAGCTTAGACAAATTATGTAACAACACTCCTATTAATTTAACCACAACTGTGTGTATACAAATGGCCATGTTTATTCATAAATAACTCCGTATGTAATGCTACCCTGTTAGCCAGGGCAGGGTTTTTCGCTCCCTGTGGTTAAAATTGACACATAGCTTTTCACTTAGACCTCATAATTGTGTTACACTATTCTTGCTTTTTTACTTGCGACTTATAGGTACTATAAGGCAAGTTATGCATTCGTAAAAAGAAATCGAACTCGAGATTTTTAACAAAGTGGACATTACGATGATAGCGAAGACGAAAAAAGCGGGTCTCGCTGGTCTGTATGTCTGTCTGTCTTTTCGATCACAGCCTAAACGGCTCGACCGATTTTCTTTAAATTTATTAGACAGTATTTTTATTTTTTTTCCTTAAACGTTTTTCTTTTCTTCTTTTTTTGAAGACCAAAAATAACAGTACCATACGAATTTTTTTCGAGATCTTATAAATATTTTTTTTCTCAAAAACTTCCACAGATTTTCTTTAAAAAAACTCAAAAAAATTTCATTTAATTAAAGCTCGATTTTTTTTAAACTTGATAAATAAAAGATTCTTAATAATTCTACAAGATGTGAGAAAAAAAAATATTTTACCTAAAAATAACGGCACCCTCCATCAATGTTAAAAATATTATCAAAAATCATATTTTTATCGAAAACGGCGCATAGAATTTTCGTACAATTTTTTTTCTTTCGATTAATTTTTACGATCTATAATTTAAGAAAAAATATTTAATTTGAGATATTACTGACTGTACCTATCATAAAACCATTTTTCGAAGTTTAAATATCTCATTATCGGCATAACAGATTTCAATAAAAAAAAAAACTTAAAAATTCAATTATTTTTTGAAAATTCGATATCTGAAAAACTTGTCAATATTTTTCTTTGAAATTTAATTTTTATTCGTACAGTAATAAATATTCAAAGTCTGCATTCCAACATTTTTTTTTTTAATTTTCTTGAAAATTTTGTATATAAAAGCTTATTATTTTTTATACGGTTTATAAATATTGTTGTTGCATTCATGAGCATTTTCTCTTCCGACCAACAATTGTCGTTCTGTCACCATTAGAAAAAAAACGATTACATTTTTAAATCCATGATTCAATAGGTTGTTTCTAATCAAGGAAATGTCACCTGTCATACATATTGAAAGTATTAAAAAGAATAAGTAAGACATGGAACATTTTATGTTTTATACTCGTACAATCAATAATTTTTCCATTATTCAGAATAAAAACCGAGTATACTACTTTGCGACGAAAAGTCTATCTTTCGTCAATCAAATCAATGTAACAAATAGGAGATACATACATACATTTCAATATTCTAATTGGTGTTCTGGAATATATTTATAGGTGTATTTCTGATAATTACTGGTTGATTAATCTAATAGCATTTTGCTGACAACATTACAAATGTGCGGCCAAAGGATTCAAAAAATCGAACCAAATTCCAAAGATTTCAATAGATATTATGCTTCAGTTATACAAAACGTAAAATCATACTGGGTCAGTTTACAAAAATTCAGATTTGTAAACTGGTGAAATTTCTAATGAATGGTTTAAAATGGATTGGATAAATGAACCTGCAAGACGGGTAATTGGTTCGATGATTGAAAAATGTGTAAGGTAACAGGATACTAATGCCTGAACATAACTGAAAGAGACAATTGATAAATAAATTTTCAAAAGAATCAATCGTGATAAAAAGGTTAGTTTTTTAGTTTTATTGACTTATGAAAATAATTTATATAATTACTAGATGACCCGGTGAACTTCGTATCACCCACATATATTTTTGAAAAATATGGTCAAAACTTATTAAAAAATTCCTATCTACAATCGGCATACGCAGAATCAAGACATCCTCCCCTTTGTATTTTCCCTTGACGATAATTGCGTCGATGACGTTATTCATTAGCTTTTTTACAGCCAGTCTTGTTCCATTGCACAGTCGAAGCTGATTAATGTTACGCAGCATAATAACAACTGATCCTAGTTTTAATGTAAATTGTGAGACTCTGTGGGATAGTTGTCTACGTCATGCTGGTTTGTAACAGTCTCAACTGATTTGTACGAAAACAGCTCTCCGGGAAAACAAATTCTGAATGGCTGCATTAAGATCATCGACATCTATGTTTTTTGCTGCCAATATAGCTCGTTCACTCAGCTAATTATGGTTTCTGAACTGTTGTTCTATGTCCGTAAAAAACACGCTGAATTAGCTGGTCTTTTGAGTCGACGAAGTGACAAAAATCATTGAGTTGCGTATTAATCCGGCCGAGGTGTCAAATGCTATCTTACCATTTCCAATATCTAATAACTGCTTCAAAAACATAATCGCAGTTTGATATTGTTTGCAAAAACACTCGCATGTTAGTTTTTAATTGTAGTGTCTTTACATGCCGCCACAAATTAGATGATTTTAAGCCTGCGTTTAGTTCACAGTTGATTGGGGAATATTTGGAAGAGCCTGACGAAAATCACCTGATATAACAGAATAATGGCTCCACCAAAAAGTTTTTGGTTGTCACGAAGATCTTTTAACGTTCTGTTAAGTGCCCTCTAGTGACATCTTGTGGCCCATCGTATATTCATCCCAAGCGATCAACAAACAGGACGTGTTTCACTGATTTGCATTTTTAGTGGTAATTTCAAGGCAGAATGTGCAGTTCGTCCACCTTCTAACAATGTTGCTGCTATTCCAGGTGAAGCCAATGCTAGGACTACTTCATTTTGCTATCTGATCTTTGCCAACAGCAATTTAATAAGGAACGTTTTTCCAATCCCCCCGGAGCATCAAGGAAGTGAATTCCTAGAGATCCACTGTTCACAGCTTCTATCAAAGTATCGTAGGCAATTCTTTGTTGTTCATACAATTGCAGAACATTTGAACGAACTGTTTCGGCCAATACTTCAATATCGTATTGTTTTTCTCTTTGCAACTTGTGGTTAAATGCATCGTGCATAGAACGATTGGGTACCGTCATACCCAAACACGACAATACTTAATTTACCATCAATAAACACATACACATCTTCTATCATGATCAATGTCTTATTGTAAATTTCTACTGTAATTTGTAATGTGTAAGGACATATGTATGTTTTTAGTATTTTTCGTTACTTATTATTTATGTTTCACACCGTTTAAACCTTCCCTGATATTCCACAAATATTTCAAGATTCAAAATTAGCAAAATCGGTCCAGACATTCTCGAGCCTTAGCGAGACAAACGAACAACAACTGATTTTTATATACATAATATACATAGATATATAGATAACACACATTTTAACAAAAATGCCTTTTTGGTTTGGCCGAAAACCGTCTACCAGACTGACATACTTTGCATTCAAATATTTATATGTATTTAACAAATGCTTAAATTTTGTGTTTTTTTTCTAAAGTCCCTTTTAGACGATCAGTTGTTCCTTCAGTTATCAGTTCAGTTAAAAAAGGCAGTGTATTTATACATTAGTCCGGTGTTCAGTTGAGCTTGTATGCTGCTTCTCTTTTAACTGAATTGTGATAAAAAGGGTCACTTTTCTTCCACAAACATGGTCACGTACGATAAGTTTCAATGAAATTATAATTCTGTTTCGACATACATATGTATATTGAAAAAAAAAAAACAGAAACTCGAATGACGACTGAACTGACAACTGAACCGAAAAGTATTTACACATCAGTTTAACTGATAACTGAACTGAAAACATATGTGAATTTCATCAGTTTTCAGTTATTTCATTCAAGTAGTTGTTCAACTTGCTATATTATAATCTGAGCTGCTAATTCTATGCTTCTTCCATGAAGATATGGTACATTCTGTTTCCTGTTTTCGTTAGCAAATTCATCAAATTTTGATTTTAGGGCTTCTACTGGCTCTTCAGTTGTATGTAATTATTAAGTTTATTCTACATTCTTATGCCAGTTTCTTCCACTAATAAATTACCACCACATTTCCTGCCATCATCTTATTCCAAGAATAATAATAACTCATTTAATAAATAAATGCAAAAATTGCAATTCCCACGAAACAATTTCTGGAAATTTCAAGCATCATTTTTTCAAGAAGAAATTCTGGGAATTGCAAGCGACACTTTTGCAAGTAGCTCTAAATTATTTTAGTATGAAAATCAATCACTTGTAATTAAAACGTTTAACAATAAAGGTCGAAGCCAGCTGCTTCGGAAAAAAAATATTTTCTTAAAGAATTATACAGTTACTTATACTTTTCCATAGTATTCACTGTTCGGACCTTATAATAGAAAAATTTATATTTCCAACAATTAACTTCAATCCAACTATACATAACAATTGGTTTTTTATGTTTGAAAAAAAGGTTTCCGTTAATTTTCAGGTGCCGGAAATTATTTTTTTTTATTGTGACTGTAGACTAATAATAATATCTGACTGTACAATCCGCAATACCAAAACCTCTCGTAACAACATCGTCTGCATACACTGACAGCTGGCACCCACACAAATAAAATAACAACCATTCTAATTTACGACCTAAGTACTCTGTCAGCACTCAAAGCCCGATAAACTACTTATTTTGTGCAAATAAAATTTGACATACAAATGGCAGGGATGAAGCGTTTTTCGACAGCCTTTACCATTTACATTCATAAAAATATAATAAAAGTAATTATGATTAATCAATTTCACCCCCAAATTCAGCCTCTTTATCATGAATATTATGAATGGAATATTTTGTAGGCTAAGCTGTTTTGCATGTTCATAAATGTTGATTATATGCCTTTGGCCTCGTTCGCGTCCCTTTCAAAAAAAAATTGTTCCCAGATGTGCGTAAAAGCCCGCATAGATAGATACTTCCCCCCAACTCCAAGGGCCCGTTCCCGACATGGTTAAACACTCAATTACGTCGTAGGAGTTATGGATAGGAGTGGACTAACTGTCCTGATATAGCTCCAGAGAGAGGTTGTAGTAGTTGGTGGATTAAGTAACTAAAAGTGTGCATGTGTTTGTTTGGTAGCAATCCATTGACTACCAAAGGACACAATTAGAAGAGTCAATCATTTCTATTGAATATTTTTTTTTACACTGAACGAAAAAATCATTTGAATTAACGATTCAGCAGTCCACGGCGTTTGCTTAAGAGCCTCCAAGCCCGATTTAACTTTATTTTGGAAAATGCTACCTTGTTCCAATATTGGTAATTGAAAGTGAAGAGGCTTCACCTAAATATTTATAGCAATATTTTGTATGTCAAAAACCCATTCATTTGAGGAATTAATGAAAATAATTTTTATGTTTTGCAACTCTAAGCCAATCATGTGAAAAACATGTTTATATTCGTATAATAATTTTGACGTGACAAATTTGTGTATAGCATTTTATTTTTCGTAAGCTGATTGTAAACTAAGGCTTGAATTACCAGTCATCCAAATTTATTTCTCAGAGTGCATACTTCAAGGCAAAAATCTGTTCTTTGACGTCAATTTGTGAATAATTACTTTGAACAAGAAAATATAATAAGTTAAAGTATTCATTCTATTTAAATAACGATACAAAATACTTGCTTAAGTATTTGTGACAATGTCAATTCATGACGTTACGTTGAAGCCGGATCCAACAAAAGGGGTTTATGAACTGGCAACAAAATGTATCTAGATACATATTAATGTTTAATATTTCGTGAGCTTACTTTTAATTAATAATAATATGTCCTTAAGCCCACTTAATGGCATATAATTAATCTAGATACAAATATGTATATATGTACAGTGACGAGCAAAAGTCGTCAAATGTTTACACTTATTTAGAAAATGTTCATAAATGTACGATTGCACACAACAAATAATTCGATTTTATTTTAATATTT
The DNA here is from genome assembly GCA_911387755.1 of Chrysotoxum bicinctum. NCBI lineage: Eukaryota > Metazoa > Arthropoda > Insecta > Diptera > Syrphidae > Chrysotoxum > Chrysotoxum bicinctum. Next base: position 83,659,046 of record OU426988.1, on the reverse strand, counting down.
CTTTTTTGTAGAGAATTGTTTGTTTTAAGAAGTGTTTGGGTTGATCATAATAAAAATGAAGAACATTTGTAAGAAAATAAATGAAAGAGTTGTTTTTTTATTAAAAAGTGGCGAATCTTCACGTGAAATTACAAAAATATTAAACATTTCAAAAACTTCAGTATTAAATATCAAGAAAAGAAAAAAAATTGATGTTCCTGATACAAAAAAAGGTCGAAAGCGGTTGCTCTCAAACCAAGACGCAAGAAGAATGGAGCGAGAACTGAGAAGTTGCGGTTCCAAGACACCAAGACAGGCAGCCTATAATATAGGCAAACCGGTAAGTGAATGGACTGCACGCCGGGCACTTAAAAAAATTGGATTGGTTGCCAAAGAGAAACCCAAAAAACCCCTACTGTCAGCTAAAAATTTGAAAGCCAGGTTAGTTTTTGCCAGGAAACACAAAAACTGGACCATTGACGATTGGAAGAAAGTTATTTGGTCTGACGAGACAAAAGTGAATCGTGTGGGGACAAATGGTAGATCCTATTATTGGTCACGACCCGGTGAATTACTCCAATCACGCATCAAGTTCAAAAGACTCTAAAACATGACGGTGGCTCTGTGATGGCTTGGGGATGTTTTTCGTGGGGATCTGTTGGACCCTTAGTCAAAATCAAGGAAAAATATCTTGATATTTTACAGCAAAATTTACCACCATTTTTACCAACAACTGGATACAGTGAATATGAGCTCACGTTTCAGCAAGATGGGGATCCGAAGCATACCTCGAAAATTGTGAAGGAATGGCTCGGAAATCAGGTGTTTAAGATAATGACTTGGCCAGCACAGAACCCTGACCTCAACCCAATTGAAAACCTTTGGTCAATTGTGAAGTGACGGTTAGGGCAGTACGAAAGTCATCCATCTAACACTGATGAGCTCTGGGATCGCATAGAGCTGGAATGGAGCCGAATTCCTGAGCAATTCCTTCACAACTTGGTAGAGTATGCCAAGGCGTTGTTCAGAAGTAATAAAAAACAAAGGCTCGTGGACAAAATATTAAAAAGAAATGTTAAATAAAACGTGCAAATTTGGACAAGTTCAAATGTTTGTTTATTTTTTTTATTATTATATAATGTATTATTAAATAAGTTTAATTTAAAAAAATATATTAAACAATCAATAAACAAAATTGAAAAATATAAAAAAAACAACTTTTTTGCTTTAAGCAATTTCTTAATCCCATTTATCAAATGAGTGCAAGCATATGACCACTTTTGCTGGTCACTATATATATTAGTTTGAACAAACTTAAAAGTTAAGGGCATTATTATGTGTAATAGTTAAGTCTCTGAAACTTTTTGTGCACAAGATCTTTTGTCATACTCGCAGACGTTTTATCCTGTTCTGAGAATGATTTACCATACAAATCAGCTTAGCTTATATCAGAAATTTTCAGTTTTATAGTTTCGGTAAGTAAGTAAACTAAAAAAAGTTGTTCTCCCAAATCTGCCTGTCTGTTTGACTACATCCTAACTGATTTTCTTTAGACTTGGTAGATAGGATTTTTCACTATTCGTCTTTTCTGTTTCTTAGTCCAAAAATAACGGTACCCGCCATGATTTTTTTTTAAATTATGAAAAATATTTTTTTCTCAAAAACTGTTGGACAGTTTAAAAAAAAAATTCTTTTTGTAAAAGTAGGCTTGTGGTAGAAAAAGATTACCAAAACATGGTCATTAATCGGACCTCCTTAATAAAAAATGTTTTGTTTTCAATTTTCTCAAAAACGGTCCAACAAATTTTGGTCAATTTTGAATGATAAGGTTCATAAAAAGTTTGAATAGTATTGTGTTTTTAAGTGATTAAAATTTCTTTTGAAAACTCATTATTTCGTAATTCTGTCTGTTTGTCTATCTGTTCGATTACAGCCTAAACGGCTCGGCCGATTTTCTTCAAACTTGGTAGATAGCAATTATAAATTCCCATCATTTGTTTTTTTTTCTTGTAAGATCAAAAATATAGATTTTTTTTTTCTCAAAACCTGTTCCATATATTAAAATAAAACTCACGAATTTTCATTTAGTTAAAGCTAGGTAGCATTTGAAAAAAATACTCCCCTTAGAACTATATTTTTGATTTTGATTTTCTCAAAACCGGTACAACCGATTATGATTATTATTTTTTGGATAGTATTGTGTATCCAAATTTTCCAAAACAATTTTGCATTAAGAAAAAATATCAATTTTTTTTCCAAAACTTAATACCCAAAACATCATGCTCGATTCTGTTAAAATTTGAGAATTAAAAGTTTTTCAATATATCTTACGAGATGTGAGAAAAAATTGTATTATAATAATAACGGTACTCACATTACGACATTACGAATTTTAAAAAATGGTTTTCGAAAGTCATATTTTTCTCAAAAACGCCAACTAAAAGTTTGATAAAATTTTTCATCTTTCGAATAATTTTTATGATCTATAATTCAATACAAACATTTCGAAAGATGTTACTGACTGTACCTACCATAAAACCATTTTTTCGAATTTTGAATTTCTTATTATCGACATGACGGATTTTAATGATTTTTTTTTAGAGAAGCTTCTAAGAAGTTTAAGAAACATGGCATTTCAAAACTTAAAATTAAAATATTTTTTTTTTTGAAAATTCGATATATCAAAAAAAAAAATACATGAATTTTGATTTGCCTAGCTCGATACACCTAACCTTAAGTTCTCCAATTTGTGATGGCTTGTTTATCCTGATTTTTCGTTGAAAACTTCGGTTGACAGATGCTTCTTAATCTAACAAAGTCTCAGTTATCTCTAGGAGTTTGCTGACAATGGCTTAAACACTTTCGATATATTTTTTACTATGAGGACAGTTTCTATGATTTTGAGACGCATTAGTTTATATTATTTGATGTCTTTGACTAAATACAATTTAAAAAAAATTAAATACGTCAAGAACACTTGAAACACATTCCTAAACAGCTCCATAATAACCATCCTAAGGGGATCCAGTATTCAAAGACCTTGAGTCTTAATACCGAAACTAATTGCCTGTATGCATACTTACATACATATATCTTAAAAATACTAAACCTTCTAACTAGAAGACTTATAGATATAAGAATGTAAGACATACATACATATATGGCTTTTCCACAGTACTCAAAAGATCTCAACAAATTAAACCGACTCTAGTTAAAGTGATTCAAGTGTAAGCCCTTGTCCAACTATCTTTACTAATCCAATCCTAAATAGGTTTTATCACGTTAAGTTAGTGAATTTAATTTTAATTTTAAGTAAAGTTATTGTTGTGAATCGTTTTTGTAGTAGATTTGTGCGCAGCTGGGGTATTTGCCATATTCAAACATTTTTCGTTCCAAAGTATTTATGGTGATGATTTGTCCGCCCCTAATGATATGAATACAATGAAAAATTGTACGTTCTTATAAAACTTCAATAGAATGTTTGACTAAACATTTTACATTTTATGTATTTTTTTTAGTATTACCAACTTCTGTAATAAACAACGATGATAAAAAATGTATTGAACTATTAACTAAATATAAATTTAAGAAGCTCCTAACTCCTGGCGACTGTATGTACGAATTTGTCCATTCTTTTCATAGTATCAATCAATGATGTTGTTTCAATTGTAAAATCATGTAGGGTTCTTATCTACGCAGATGATATTAAATTATTTAAAATCATCAGAAGCCAATCCGATTGTGTTTCTCTTCAAAATGACATAAATATGTTTTCTGAATGGTGCTCATATAACAATCTTTTTCTAAATGTTTCAAAGTGCCAGTCAATGTCCTTCTTTAGAAGAAAAAACCCAATATGTTACAATTACAGCATAAATCAAGCCATTCTAAGTAAGGTAGAAACAACATGCGACCTGGGCGTTCACTTCTTGCAAAATCTAGACTTTTCACTCCACATTGAAAAAATTTACAGTAAAGCAAACTCAATGCTTGGATTTATTAAGCGTTGGAGTAAGGAATTTTCTTGTAGTCTTGTAACATCTTCGTTGTACAACACCTTTGTTCGTCCCCAATCAGAATATGCTAGTTCTGTATGGTCGCCACTTTACTCAATACACATTGATCGAATCGAATCTATCCAACGTAAATATGTACGCTTCGCATTAAGTCATCTTAATTGGAGTGACCCAAATCATCTTCCTCCATACAGCAATCGCCTTCTTCTTTTAAACATGAATTCTCTAGAAAAACGCCGGAAAGTCAGCGATGTTATGTTCTTACACCAGTTCTTGGTTGGTTCCATAGATTCACCGGTTCTTTTAGAACAAATTCGTTTTAAAGCTAGAAGCCACAGTTCTCGGAACTCTGAAATTTTTCATATAGACTTCCACCGTACCAATTATGGTCTCAATGAGCCTTTGACACGTATGAAACATGAGGCTAATGTAAACCATGATGTTTTCGATTTAAGTTACTCAAAGCTTACACTTAAGCACAGGTTGTATGGGCGTTCTCATTAAGTATTCGAAACTAACGCATTATAAATTTTTGTATAAAAAGAGTTTTTTAGTTCCTAATAATTTATTGTTTTTATAGCAAGTAGTCTAAGTATGAGACCTGAAATAAGAGAACGGTAATAATTTTTCTTTGCGAAAACGCACTGGAGATACGTTAGGGGACTGAGAATCGGACACTTTGGAGAATTTTTTGAGCAAGATAAAATAAGGTCACCCTAATAATATTGTTAGGCCAGGTAGATATCAACAAGATTTAATTTTATAAAAAAAAATCAGATTGAATAATTGAACGGATTTTAAAATATTTCTTGGGCCACCGAAAATTCCATCGTTTGTAGAATCACCCGTATGTATATTTATTTACTAACAACTAACACCACGCTAAATGATGACTGTGACAAGCTGATGTTTCCCAGTATCTAAAGGTGAAAAAACCCGAAGAGAAAAGAAATATTGTTACAAATGCTTGCATTAAGCAGTGCTGATGGCGTTAAAAAGAACTTTATATTCAACATATTGAAACATTTAAAGGGTAATCATAATCCCTTGAGCGCGGGTAGATTATAAAAAAAAAACAAAGCTTAACACTAAAAAAAGTCTTACGAAAATAATTTGTGTAATATCTTTGTATATAAAACTTATAGTACTATCAAGAAGACGAACGATTATGGCGACATCTTAAGCATAGCAACAGTACTTGCTAGATTTGTTTCTGCTAAATTCAATAATAAAATATTCTCTATATTTTACTACTTGTTTTGTATCCTATCCTACTCTCCACTGTAAAATCGTGCGCTGATTCCAGCGCCACCACGAGGATAACGTTCGCAATACCAAATCACGCTCCATGATAATATTATAGGTTATATAGACAAAGGTAATATGTAAAGTGTAATAATTGGTTAAAAAGAATATGATCAATTTTGATAAAGTAAGCTTGAAAAAGTTTAAAGTTACAAAAGAGATTTGCGTTAATTTATCAAATTTATAAACCTTTGTTTTTATCATTTGATTTATCTAACCTTCTACTACAAGTAGTAGTAGGCTCTGTTCCAAACTCGGATACTCCCAAAACTAAAAGTGGAAGAAACATAACTCAACAATGAAATGAAACAGAAGAAAAGCACAATTATTTTAAAATAACACTATATTTTATAGTTATAAATAATAATAAAAAAAAAAAACAAAAAAAAAAATTAAAAAAATCGCTTATTTAAAAAAAAAATTAAAACAAAAATATAAAAAGAGGCTGGGTGCGACCCACACTGATAACTTCCCATTTGTTTAAAAAAAAAACTATTAATTCAATATTTGTCAAAATTTTACCAATTGTACAAAATAATACTATGATAAAATAAACTAAACTAGCCGACCCAGCTCTCGAAATTCGAGTGCCAATTTATTTATTATTTATTATTAAATTATTGGCAGTGCTTTCAAGCAAATTTATTAAATTAAATTTTATTTTATGTAATATGCAAAGTGTTCGACAGTGCAAAAACAAAAATGACCCACAGTGTGTAAATGCGTGTCTGAAGTATATTCTGCACATCTCCGTAACTGTGGCTTTCCAACCATATAAAATTTATCGAAATCGGTTAAATACTTTTGGAGAAAAGTGTACCACAAAAAACATGTTTGCCGTTTTATTATATGATTAGAAGTCAATATCACTACTAGTTCTCGAGAAATTTGAGTCGAAAAACAATTTTTACCAATTTTCAATAGAATTTTATATAGTTTTTTTTATTTTTTGTAAGAAAACTGTAAACTGATTTTTTTTGAAATTTTCACCAGTTGTCAAACACATTATTTTTCGTAAAATAAAATTATTTTGAGTTTCAAATTGTTTTCCGTTCTTAGAATATCTGGGTTATGAAATTTTTTTTCAGTTTTTTCTATTTAAAAAAATAACGGTATGTTCATTTTTTTCCAAATTCATACCAAATATGTATGACCTTATAATGAGTACATTAAATTTTATTTGAAATCAATAGCATTATTTTTTCGTAAGATATTAGAAACTAACCAAAATTTTTACTTTTTTTTTAAACCGTTATAGTGAAAAACTATTCACTGAATTTTAATAAACGCCCTTTCAGCCTCTTTCGAAGTTATTATCTATTAAACAAAATTTATTTGAAGTCGATATCTTTACTCGTTCTTAAGATATCGACGACGAAAAATGGTACCAGAACGTACGGACGTACGAACGTACGTACACACACACACAGACATCTCTCTAAAAATGATTGATATAGCCTCTAGGGACCTTGAAACGTCGAGAAATGTCAAAAATTCCAATTTGACAAATCGGACCGATTACAATAACTCCCTATGGTAAGTTAAAAACTGAAAAATTTGCGCAAATTTTACTCGGATTAATACTTTTTACCATTTTTAACATTTTAAACTAACTTTTCACAAAATTCTAGTTAAATTTTTGTCCAGTCTTCTTGAAGAACGCCTTTCAAAATTCAAATCCTTTTTAAAATCTAAAATAACGTGTTTTTTAATATTTTTGTATCTCTCGAGCACCGCCGCAATGTTTCATGTCTATCATTATTTTACCGCTATTTTCATAAACAGTGCTCTAGTGAAATAGCCAGTTGCATTCCTCTCCTTAACAATTCAACCGTAATACCCGTACTTCTAGGAATGCCCATCAGTTTACCCTTGAACCCAACTGTCAAATACAGAGATTCTTTTTTTAGTCACACTACACGAATGTAGAATGCTTTACCCGGCTCAGTATTTCCCACTCATTTCAATGTGCAGACATTCAAAAACAATGTGCATCGGTAACTCCTTTCTAATCCTATCCTAATTTCCTTATTGCTCGCACTGTGTATTTAGCATTATAAGGGTATTCATAACCCCTTGAGTGCGCGTATAATATATATAAAAAAAAGATGTTCACTAGCGTTCTCAATTGGGATTATGCGGGGGGCTTTGTGTGGAGTTCAACCTTATGAGCCTTATGCTTAGGACCCATCTCTTGGTAAAACTTCTAATTACCACTAATGCTAATACAATAATTATCTTTATACTTTGTACTTTTATTTTATACATACCACAATTCAAAAAAAATTGTTGTTGCTTAAAATTTCTCAATTCCCCATATCCCCATAAATTACAGTTTGATAAAGCAAAATGGAATTTAAATTTTTAATAATAAAGGCCAATTAAATATAACAAAAGTTTTGTTTTATAATCCAGACTTTATTTTTCGTATGTTTTATATACCCTGAATCCGAATTCTATGTCAGAGTTGCTTTATATTACATGAAATTTTCAACATTTTCTAATTTAAAAGTGCGTTAGATACGTTGTACCGCTGTACTTGAAGTTGTGTTAATTTACTAAATAATTTTTGTCGACAAAACTCGTCACAGAACCATCTTTTTAAAACTTTATTAATTGCATGTATTATGTTGGTTAGTTAGTTTTTTTTTAAATACCAAATTTCTTAATAGAGTGTAAAATTCAGATTTGATGAAGTGCAGAATTTTAAAAAGGAAAACGTAATATTAAATTATAATAATAACAGACTCCTGATCTCCTTTCTTTTCAAGGATATTTCTCACTTAATATATTTACCACGCAGATTATAATAACAAATATTTCAACTTCATCATGACGCAAAAAGTTTTAGTCATCCCAAACAGTTTTTTGCTTTTGAATAATTCATTGTTGTCTCGAAAATGAGTTATTTTTATAATTGAGTTAACATCAAATGCCACCTCCAAGACACCTACACTCCAACATCATTGTGATTCCGAAAGGGACGTTAGTCTAATAATAACAATCATTGTTAGTGTCTTCGGTAGCGTCGCTTATTGGTTGATTAATTCAATATCCTAGTTCGTCAAAATTCAATGTTTAAATTTGTTTTTCATTAATTAATAGCTTTTGTATTAAGAAGTGATAACATAAATAAATCATGCAAATGTACATATGTATATATAAAAATATTTATTTGATTTAATACACACATACATAAGTTCATGTTTTAGTCTGATGTGAAATAAAAATATGCCTTTTAGATATTTCATACATTGAATTCAGAATGGCAAATTCTTTGAAGGACTAAAGAAAAAACAAATTATATTCATCCGGAAAGTTGGCGGCGTAGTAATTTGCATTTAAATTAATGGAACCACGAAAAAAGTCTACATTTTTTTTGCAGTTCAAATATTGGCACTCGAGTGTACTGCTACTTTCAATGTATAGTTAACGTGACAAGACCTACAGTGGATCACAGGTTATTTGACCTACCCTTTACTCAAAACCTTAAAAGAGTATATCTCTTCAACGAAGCAAGTAATCAACAAAATAAAAACGCAGAAATGTTAATTAAGTTTTTAACTAAAACATAACAACTTCATTTATTTATTTTTAATTAAAACTAGAAAACAAAATAACAAAAACAAATTAAAATCAATATTTCAGGGTAACATAATTTGGTATGTCCTCCCTTTTAATTTATAACTGCCTTAATCCGATTTTGATAAGAATCCACCAGTTTTTTTTGTCGTTTCCTCAGGTATTCTTACCCATACTTCAACTAAAGCAGTCTTTAGGTCATTTTTGTTAGAAATATGGCGCTCGCGTATTTTTGTGTCCAAAATTGACCAAAGGTTTTTTTTTTTTTTTTTTTTTTTTTTTTTTTTTATCCGATGGAAATCTTCAAAAGACACTCGGTAAGAATCGGTACCGAGTAGTGTGGGACTCTTACCGCACTAAAACCACCGGTGAATCAGGACCAATCTATGAAAGATCGACAAATGATTTTTATTTCTTAATTTTTAAATCGCATTGGGGGAAGTTTAATGTAATAACACTTTCCCATAGCTTTTAGACCATCAGCTCATGAGGCTTGGTTCTTCTTAATCTCTGAGCATTGTCTCGTACATTTAATACGGTCTCCATTTCGGAGTTAGTATGACTTTGCAGTCGCTGATTGTGTGATACAGCGTGTTTCTTAACCACTTCTGTAACCATTTCAATTTGAAGGTCACGATGTAGATCGCTATTTCTTATATACCAAGGGGCATTAATTATTCCACCAAGGACCTTGCTTTGAAATTTTTGGATGGGTTCAGCATTTGTTTTCTTTGTGCAGCCCCATAGTTAGATGCCATATGTCCAAACGGGTTTCAATACTTGCTTATATAACATTAGTTTGTTCTGGATAGATAGGTCAGAGTTCTTTCCTAGTAACCAGTACATTTTTCTGTACTTCAAGTTTAGTTCTTCTCTTTTCTTTTTGATGTGCTCTTTCCATTTAAGCTTTGCATCCAAATTCATTCCAAGGTATTTGGCGGTATTGGAGTAAGATACTTCTCTACTGTTTATGAATATTGGAACATTGCTTATGTTTTTGTTTGTAAAGTTTATATGCGTCGATTTTGTTTCGTTTAATTTGATACGCCATTTCTGCGTCCAATCACTAACTTTATCGACTGCATTTTGCAATTTTTGTGTAGCCTTCGTAACGGATTTATCTGGCACCAATATTGCAGTATCATCAGCAAAGGTCGCCATGATAGCGTTGATGTCCACTGGAATATCGCTTGTATATAACAGATACAGGGTTGGTCCTAGGACACTTCCTTGTGGTACACCGGCTTCAATTTTCTTAAGTTCCGAGTAATTTTGGTCCTACCGTACTCTAAAGAGTCGGTTCGTAATGTAGGATTTCAGTACTTCGTAGTACTGCCTGGGAAGGTCCCTATGCAGTTTGTACTCAAGTCCCAAGTACCAAACCTTGTCAAAAGCTTGAGCAACATATAAGAATAAAGCAGAGCATACTTGTTTTTCTTCAAGTGCCTTTTCCACAACATCCGTAATTCGATGCATTTGGTCTATCGTGGAATGTTTATTTCTAAATCCAAATTGATGGCTTGGAATTAGTCTTCGTTCTTCAATTATTTTGCTAAGCCTTTTCAGTAGCAGTTTTTCAAAAACTTTTGCCATGATTGGTATAGGCGATATTGGTCTGTAAGATGTTACTTCTGTTGGTGGCTTACCTTGTTTAGGTATAACAATGACTTCTCCAATTTTCCAATGATGTGGCAATGATGTGGCACATATCTTAGTTTAAGGCATGCGTTTATTATAAATTGGAGTTTCTTGAAGGCTATTAGAGGCATTTCTTTCAAAGCCTGAGCAGTTATAAGATCGTACCCTGGTGATTTTTTGTTAGACAACTTATGTTGAAACATGCTTCTTACTTCTTTGATCGTGACAAAATGTATTTCACATTCGTCGATTCTGTCAACAAACTGTAAGGGATCTGTGTTTGCTAGGAATGGCTTGAAAACATTCGCGAGATGTTCAGCGAAGAGATCAGCCTTTTGTTTCGGGTTTCCGATCCATTTACCATCTTGAGACTTTATTGGCGGGTTTTGTGTCTGAGGTCTTTTTAGGCGCTTAGCTGCTTTCCATAAGGAGTATTCGGTAGAAGCATCCGTCGTCAGACTTTTCAGGAATCTACTTAGTGACTCATTTTTAAACTCACAGATTCTTTTTTTTAATTCGTTGTTAAGACGGTTAAAAACTACCTTATCATCTGGGAATCTCGTGGTTTGCCATTTTTTTCTAGCTCTTCTTTTTTCCAATATCAACTCCTTTATTTCGATAGAATATATTATACCTTTTTCTCTCGCGTTCGAAATAGTTGGAGTACTTTCTTCTGCAGCCTGCTGCACATCAGCAATACATTGTTCTACTTCATGATCAATTTGTTCAATTGTTTGCATAGGGGATCTTAGGTTTATAAAACTGTCAAGTTTGTCTCTGAATTCGTTCCAGTTTGTTCTTTTTTCTATTATTTCTGCTTCGCTCAGTGATAAAATTACTGGAGTATGATCTGACGATAAATCGTAATTACCTTTGACACTTATATGATTTCGTTTAATACCTTTAACTACGAAAAAGTTTTTCTGGACTCTGTGCTGGTGGTTTCATAACGTGAGGGCAGTTATAAATTAGCCAAGTTTGAACAATGCCCGACGTATGTTTCGGATCGATGTCTTCATAAAATCGAAATGTATCCTGTATGCCTAGTTTTTCTGCGCTTTGGAGCAAAACATTTTTGAGAATATTGAGGTACACTAATTTAACCATGGTATACTCAATAAATTGCAGCTTGCCGACTCCAGCTGCATACATGCAGGCCCATACCATGACATGCCCTCCTCCATGCTTCACTGTTGCTCTTAAGTTTTTATCTTGAAGCTCTGTATTCGGTTTTCGCCACACATAAGAGCGCCCATCGGATCCAAATATATTAAATTTGGATTCATCCGTGGAATCCTTTGTTATATGCTCCTTTGCAAACTGAAAACGGCTAAGTCGATTTTTTTTATTGATAAAAGGTTTCTTGCGTGCTACTCTTCCATGAAAATCATTAACTTTAAGGATCCGGCGAATGGTTTCGGGGCAACAAGGTTTTTCATAGGTATTCGCCATCTCACTAGCCAGTTTTGGTGCCGATAGCTTTGGATTTTGCTTTACTCTTCGCACAATATATCGTTCATCCGATGCACTAAATATTTTGTTCAGAGGTTTTCTTCCTTTATTTTCAATTCGATTCTCGAATACAAAACGGTGGATAATACCTTTGACCGTGCCATCTGGTATGTTAACAAATTCGGCTATTTTTCGCCGAGAAAGTCCATTTTTATGATGATGAAGCACTATTTCACGCTGTTCAACTGTTGTTCGTTTTCCCATCTTCATAACACGTATTGCTTTTGCGAAAAATAACTAAAACTGATAATTCTATTTGAATATAAAACAAATAAGAGAAAGAAGCAGAAACCACCGTTATCTCGATATTTTTTCTAAGGTAGGTGATCTCTAAACACAGTGGGTCAAATAAGCTGTGGTACTAGATAATGTAATTATTTCTTCTTTTTTTTTAAGTTAAACATGGTGTTTTAAAATAAAATTAATTGATTCAAATGTCATGTTCAAGTTAAAAACTTAATAAACCTTTCTGTGTTTGTACTTTCCAAATAACTTTTAGTGACCCACTGTATGCCTTAGATGAACAACCAGTGGATGTTGGTTGACAATACACCAAACAGACAGTTTTGATTGATTTTTTTTCCATTTCACTATTAGATTGAAGCTGTACGACTGTAAATTTGAGTTTTTCTTCAATTATAGACCACGAATTAATAAAAAAACTTCAAAATAACTCATATGTATTGCTTGTTGAAAAGTATAATCATGAAAAATGAATTTAAAATAATTTTTTTTCGTTCTTACAAGTATTCGTAATAATTTTTTTTAAAATCTACACAGCCTCTTTTTTCAAACTTATTTGTTCAACACTTTTACCATTTTTTTTATAGTTTCTACAGTTTAAATTACGCTCATTGTAAAGGTATAATTAAAGAATGCTTTGGTGTGCTCGTAAAAAAATTGCCTTTTTTGAAACAGTTACGTTTTTTACGTTCGTTTTGTTAACTTCCTAAAATTTGTACATAATGAAGCACGCATTGAAATCAAAGCTTTATTTACTCTAGATAGCTTTAATAATGATGCAAACCATACAAAAATGCCCCATAATCAATGTTGAAAAAATAGACACGAAAATTTGTGACAATTAAAGATTTACGAAAAATCACGCATGGTAGTTTTTTCAAAAATTTATATCATATGGGATTATTTATAAGGAAGGCACGCACTTAAAAGGAATGACTTCAATTAATTTTGACCTTCATTTATCTGAAAAAAAAAAACGAAAATTTTACTAAGTAATCTTATGTTGCACATTGATTTTGCAATAATACAAACATTAATTATCTACGCATGCAGCCAAAGTCTCAATATTCGATGATTTTTTTCGATTTGACACACTTTCGCACTATCTCGATGGTTGATTTTATATATTGAATAGTTAAAATTCAATAATACATATATACAAAATTTTAAATTTCAAAACCTGAATATTTAATAATAATGTTTATATATTTCGACGCATGACAAAAGTTAAAATTGGACCGGATAAGCCTGTATCAGTTACAAGCAATTTATGTATCGAAATGTTCATCGTTGTATCGAGATGCTGAAAAAGAAACATTAATTAATGTACACTTCCAAGAGTTATAATGTGACAAGTGTCAACACTTTATATTGCCGCTTTTTTTAAAAGATAATCACTAAGAACCCCAAAAAACTCAGCGGAACATTTAAAGGCACTTAGCTTTAAAATCCATAGTTCTTGAAATCATTAAAATGATAAGAATCGAACACTACCAAAAATTCATCTAACAAGTCCCAATTTTTTAAATATTCCCAACACCCAGAATACCACCTTTTTGAAATATTCACTAAACAAACGTTTGTTTTTGTTTTCCCTTTCCTATGGTATAATGTTATGTATATCCATCCATTCAACGATTTAATGAGAATTATTTATCAATCATTGATCCTTGTGACCTTTTACCAATTTCAAAATCTATGGAACTTGAAAAATACCCTATTAAAGTTTAAAAAAAAATGTTCATCTAAATAAATGAACTTTTGTACTTTAATATTAATTATGGTATAAAAGCAAACATCACATCCGAAACCTGCCAATCTATAGTATTGCAAAAAATCATTCGAAAAGAGTCTGCTACGAGTATATTATAGCGCATCACCCATCCGGAACCTGCCATAAAATATTTGGTTCTAACGTGGGAATTTTATTGCAATTTATGAATAGCACACAATTTGAATGCTGTCATCTTCTGCTATTCATCGTATTTTCTTTGAATATTAACTTGTGCTAGTTTGGGGCTTCGCTTTGAAAGGCACAATTTTACAATACAGTGTGGCATATATGTACAATATGGCGCAAAATTATTCATCCAATTTTGTTTTTGAATTACTTTTTACTAAATAAAAATATATTATTTTGAGTGACGGAGATCTTTATTTGGACCTTTACATGACCATGCAAATTTTTTTTTTTTTTTATAATCTACCCGCGCTCAAGGGATTATGATTACCCTTTAAATGTTTCAACATAGCGCGGGCGTGAATATAATGAAGAGAAGCACGATGTTCTGAGACTGTTGGTGGTTGTCTCAGATATTTTTATCTCCAGGGATGGCGGCTGAGTTAAAGCGGAGAAATGCCGTGTCTTATTGCTATGTCGCTTATAATTCACATTATTTTATTCGTGTTCATTCTTGTTGGGCATACAAGTTTAACTCAATTACATGTTGTTAGTGTTATGCCTGAACAACATGTAATGAGTAAACCAGCAACCCATTGATGACAATTTTTAGAAGGTTTTAATGGAATTAAAACGGCATAGACGACGGCAGGGATCGAACCTGTGATCATGAGGTTGACAGACGAGCACAGAACCATCGTGCCACGGCCACGAGAGATTACGACACCAGGAAACGCTTCCTTCAAAATATCCATTGTTGCTCGTGTTGTGTGTGCACCATCTTGTTGAAACCAAAAGTTAAGCAAGCCCCGCTCATCCAATTCCGACAGTAAGAAGTGGCTTATCAAAAAAATACGGCGCAATCACTCCGCCCGCGTGAACGCCGCACCACACAGTGGCTTTGAGTGGATGTAATAGTTCTTTGTGCATCACACGTTGATTTTCAGTGCTCCGGAACAGCGTTACTTAGGATATTTTGGAAAAGTTGCAAAAAAAGTGGCACTCGAGAAAAAAAGGTGCCACTTAAAATTAAAAACAAAACAACACGATATATGTTTATATGAAAATTGACTTAAGGGAACAAATTTTACACTCATCTCAACGAATTTATAGGAGTTGAAGAAAACACATAATTTAAACAATCATTTTAAGGTTTATTGCAACGTAAGCTAAAAACTAAAAATTTAACAGTTCATTTTGTATTGCTTATTCAACATAAATAAATAAATAAAAGTATGAATAAATAATAAATAATAATTTATTTAAAAGAATTGGTATCACACTTTACTTTCCTGTGATGGTTTCCCTATATTTTTTTATGAGGAGCTCATCTGGACTCCACTCAGCTAAATCACAGTTGCTTACTAAATTTAAAGAAGGCAACATATTTTCGAAAGTTTTAGTGTTTAGTCTGTTGGTGAGTTTGTTTTTCATCAAAGTTAGCTTGGAAAAAACCCTCTTAGCGCAGGCACTGCCATGAGACAAGGTTAAAATTTTTGCAACAAATTCATATAAGTCGGAAAATAGGTATTTATTCAAACTATTTTTAATGTTACCCACTTTTTCAATGTGTGGGTTATGTTGAATTTTAAAACTTTGATGGTATAAGTATCGTACGCATGAAAGATATGAAAAGGCATGGAAAAATGGCATGGTGAATTGCTTACTTTAGTTTTACTTGTGGGGAATAAAAAGTGGCACAGACTGAAAGGTGGTGGCTCGGTGGCACAGCCTGAAAAAAAGTGGCAATTTGACACTAAAGTGGCACAGCGGTAACGCTGCTCCGGAAACAAAGATTTTGCTTATTGACGTAACCGCTTAAGTAGAAATGCGTCTTGTCGCTCATAATGATCTTCGACACAAAATCGTCTTCTTCGTTGTAGAGATTAAGGATGGCTTGACAGTAATTCACATGCGACGGACGGTTAGCAGGTATTAACTAAAGCACTGCATGTACTTTGTACGGGAACATGTGTAAGTCTTTAACTAAAATTCGCTATAGGATCCATCTGCTAATATCCAATGATGATGCTTGGTCCGTCGTCTGGTGGATGTTTCTTCGTTCTCAGCGACATCGGCAGCCACAGCCAGGGCCGCCGCTACCGTATGTGCAAAATGTGCGGCGCACAAGGGCGCCAACGTCTAGGGGCGGAAAATTAAGAGATCGATCTAACTCAACCTATACAGCATACTCCAAAAGTTTTCCTTAAGCTATTGGAACTTGTTTACATTTGACTGTTCACTACGTAGTTCCCACAACCAATCTAGGTACTACAGATCTTTATTCATATTTTGTTTGTGACTCTCGCCTCTCACACCAAATAACCTCTTCGATTGCAGACATAGTCTAAACTGCTTAACGCCATGTCACCATAGATTAACACTTGGGAAATAGGTGATTTAAATCATTCCTTATTTAACCGATGCAAAATGTAAACAAACCATCTTTACAACGAAAACCAAAAAAAAAACCAACGGTAAAAAAAATGTTTTGTGTCTCTAAATATTTATGTTTCTTTTTAAATAAGGGCTTGCGCGAATAGTTTTTAATTAATTTTGGAATTGAATTGATAAATATGTATGTAACTTAAATGTCAACGGATTGAACAAAATCAGAATAACCCAGAAATTTAACGTTCCATTGGTTGTTCGAATTTAAGCTTTCAATTGACATTCAGAGTTCAGACTCTATTTATATAAAAATATAGTTCCAACACAAGCCACAAAATGACAAATTTTATCAAAGCATACTTAAGATGTCAAGGAATTATATATAATACTTCCAGATTCGGAAGTAAATGATTAAGTGTTTCAAAAAGAAAGTGAAAACAAAAACTTTTAAAAATATCAAAAACTACTTTGTCTTCTGTCTGTCAAGCTATAAACTATTGGTTTTTACCAAAGAATTGATTTGACATACATAAATTAAAAATTGTGCAAGGAACTCGAATATTTGCATTTTATAAGAAAATGGTTTTGTTGAAGAAAAGTATTCGCAATCGCCATATTTTTTGTTTCCTCTTAAAATAAAATGCACGACTGGGTCGCACGAACTTTCTCTTATAAAAAAGACTAAGAATTTCAAATATGAATGCTTTTAGAGAAAAACTGTTCATAAACATAAAGTTTATTTATTTAATGACTAAAACAACTCTTTTAGTGGTAGTTGGAGCTAAGAACAGGATGCCATGTGATGCAAGCAAATATTAATTTATGCAAGAACAAAATTTATAACAAAGTTATAAGTTATAAGTCAAATAATCTTTTATATACAAATTTTTAAAACATTTTTTTTATTACTTTACGAATAAAAAATAAATTTCCAAAAAAAATATTTAGCCTTTTTTGGGATATCGAATTTTCAAAAAAAAAAAATATAAAAAAATAAATTAAAATCCGTTCAGCCGGTAATGAAAAATTCAAAAATCGTCAAAATGGTTCTATGTTCGGTACAGTCAGTAATATATTGATTTCAATATATTGAGTTTGGAAAAAAAATTGAAATCCAAAAAAAAAAGTTTTGAAAATTTTAATGCACAGGAATATAAATTTTGAGGCGCTTTAGCATAAAACAAATTATCAAAATCGGTTTTACCGATTCTTTAATTTTTTTGATTTTTGTTTAAATCTGTTGGACATTGTTTAAAAAAAAAATATAAAATTTCGAAAAAAATCGTATTGCAGGTACAGTTATTTGTGGTCTTAAAAAAAAGAAGAAAAATAAACGTGTGGGGACAAAATTTCGAGACCAACTTTTTTCGTCTTCGCTATCATCGTAATGTCAACTTTGATCAAAATCTCGAGTTCGATTCTTTTACGAATGCATAACTTACCTTATAGTACCTATAAGTCTCAAGTAAAAAGAGTAAATAATCTTAAAAGGATGCAAAAACTGTACATATATGCTAATGCTATAATGACTATGTTCATTGTATAAGAATTTGGGTAGCTCGGAACGCGACAACAACAATGCACGGGCGCACGAACACCCAGCGGTGGCACTGGCCACAGCCACGATGTTCTCGGCCAAACGACCACTGCGGTTGTGGCCATGCTCTTCATGATCTCCTGTGGTTCTTGTCTGTTCGAGTCGAGTAGCTAAGCGCGGAAATGTTTGCCCATAGTTGGTGTGACAGGATAAGGAAACCGACTTCGAAAATCACGCTACGGTAACACCACCCACCGATTGTTGGTAAACAAAAATTGCCACAATAATTATTGATTATACGCTTTTGCGGAGTATAGCCCTCCATTTCTTGTATGCAGTATACAACAGCTAACCAACTTGTTCACAAATGTCAAATGTGAAAATTACAAAGACAGCAATAAGAGAAATTTAGTACTACCCAACTGTTTAACACCTTAAAAGGTGATGTTTTCGTTTCCCCAAGAGCTTTTAAATACCCTTATAAGCTAAATGCCCATTTTTGGCTCATTCAATTTAAAGTGTCAAAAATGTCATCAGATGCAATTAAAAAATGGATATACATACACAGCAGCTGACATTTTTGTTTTGTAACATTTTAATTTTCAATAGGTAAACAAATTTCAACTTTGCATGTTAATAATAATATTTTAATGATTTGGATTTTGTTTATAAGAATAGATTGGTCATCTTCATCCGACGATGAAGAGAAACACATAGTATTTCGCCGTGCAAGAGTATTCCAGGTTCACAGCAATCAATTCTCGGACTATGATGATATTGAATCTGTGAATCTGAATCAGTTGTTGTTGAATTTGTTTGGTTGTCATTTGGAACCTAAAACTGACCAACACAAACCCGTCGGTGCAATGAAGTGGTTATTACTTTATGATTTTATGCCACACGATCTTTCCAAATCTTTTTTTTGTTTACATTTCTTGGCATTTGTGCTTTCTAATTTTTTTATACATTTCGCTTATTAGAAAGAAAAAACCAATTTCATTTTCCAGGGATGTGAAGAGAACTCAATTTTAACAAAAATTAGTAAATTACCTCAAAACTTCCCTTTTATAGATTGGTGAAACTAAAAAGATTTAAGAGTCTGAGAAAATTTAAGGGGATTTGTTTGTTTATTGATGTCCTGTTCTCAAATACTCTTGCGATTTAAAGTTTCACGGTGAGTGTTCTAAATTACTTTTACTTATTCCCAAAAAATAAGTGAAAAATGAAGAGTATGAACTTAAGTATGAAGCGGGTAGCGGATGAAGTCAAAAGATGAACACCTGGTACACTATCAATTTCAGTAACACCAGATAGGTACTAATTATTTCCGATTTCCGCAATGAATGTACGCAGTCAAATTAGGAATAGAGAAATCTTGCAGCCCTTGAGTTGATTTGCTAATAAAAGAATCTATGTAATTTAATTTTGCTGTGTACATGAAACACAGCATCACATCTGTTTCAGGCTTTAAGGGTCTACACTCGCAATAAAATTATTGCGTTTTTTTTTTTTGAAAAAAAAAAAAAAAATTATTTGTTTGTAAAAAGTTTATTTTATTTCAAAACCGTTTATATTTATATTCAAGTTCTTTCATTGTGATTCTTTCCTTAGATTCAATTTCCAAGACTTGAAGCCTTTCATTTTTTTCGATTTCTCTTTGTTTGAGCTCGAGTTCCCGGAATGTCCTTTCTTTCTCAAAATCAAACTTTTCATGTTCCAAATCTAGACGAGCTTTTTGATATTCATTCTTTTCCTTTGTGTAACATAACATCATCTTAACCACTTCCATCAAGCAGTTACATGTGTCATGTTTTTGACTTGCTTTGGATTCAATGGGGTAATTGTTTTCGACACCACTTATATCTGTTTTATTTTCAGGTTGCATCGATGTTTGATGGTTATTAACTGTTACACTTGTTCTTCCTTCCATGACATTATCACTCACTGTTGTGTTTTCATGAATTGGTAAAGATTGTTGCGCTTGTTCAGAAATGGGTTGAGGAGACGATGGTGGACTATATGCGCTTTTGAATATTGTATCTCCTGATTCTTCTATTTCCAAAGTGGAATTGTATTTGTTTGGGTCGGGTATTAATCTACCTTGATTTACTTTCTTACCAAATACTTCGCTTAGAGAATCAAAAAAAGGACATATTCTGTTAATGATGCCTGGTTTGTTTAAAAATACAGAAAATAAATAAATAAAATTATAGTATGTTTTCACTTTATCATAGTTAATCACAGTCTTACTTTGTACAGTTTCACCGTCTGGTATATTTTGTGCAGCCTCTGATCGTTGCCAAGTTAGAGCTTTTTCATATAACTTTTTAAGGTTGCGCATTTTATTCTTAACCAATGTCCATTCAATGTTCATATGAAAAGTTTGCACAAATGTTTGATAAAACATCCTTCCACTTGGTTTCTATATTAATACAAAATTAATTATTTTAATCAAATTAAATAATATTTCACACCTACACCTACTTCAAACTCATTTTCTTTTATGTAATCCACAAGAAGTGTTGTTTCGTAGTCACTCCATTTTCGATAGGGCAATTCCCTTTTTCTCTTCAATACTCTCTGGAATTGAAGAAAAGGTTTAACTTCAACTTTATATAAATAAAGCAATTTCTCCGTGTAAAGAAATTTAGACATTTTTTACTCAAATCTAAAGAATATTCAATAAATAAAATAGAACAGACAATCGAATCAAAATCCTGTGTAATTTTACATTTCGCAATGATATTAGAAATTAATTGAATTATGTTAAGTGAAGTAAAGTAAACTAATTTAAATTCAAAATGAAATTAGCTGTTAAAACAAAATTTAAAAATTTCCTATAAAAACGATTTTTCTCTAATTATAGAAATAAACTCATTTGGACTACCATTAAAACGTACGAGTAGTATACCTACTACTACTACCTATCCACAAATAAATATTGCATCTTTTTCTTTCACTTTTTATAGGTATCAAGTTTTATACTTATTTATTTTAACAATACCAACTGTTACAACTGCTTGAATATTTATCTATCAATTGACTTGCAATACAATTGTATCTAGTACGAAATCTATTTTATCAACTAACTTTGCATATGAAAGAACATAAAATAAAGTTCACATAAAACGATTGCTCAGATTGTATCTATCTACCTACCTACATAAATATATATGTACAGTATGTACAATGTCGTTTTGAGTACAAAACAACCCTTATACAACAATTGAAAGGTATGTACGTTCCTTCATACTTACTGCTTTAATATTAAACTGCCTTTGATATTTTTATAAAACTCACCCTTTTAAAATTCTTCTTTTCCATATTAATTAAAATTATCAAAAAATATACTATGCTCAATGTGTTTGTTCTTAGTTAATATGGGATATAAATTTACACAACTTTGTACGTCCACACTTGTCCGATGTCTTTTCACAACTGAAACTGAAACGAATACACATTTTTGTGGGTAAATTTACTTGCAATGAATAAAAATACCTACCAGTATCAAATATAAACTTTGAACGGATTCAATGATTTCTTCAAAGAAATAGTCAGAGTTCAGAGTACCTATACAGTCACAAAATTCTCTTCTCATGCATTCCAGCCTTTGTATGTATGGATTAGTGAGTATATTCTCTCTTCTGCGGGCTATATATATATATACATGGATACTAAACATTATAAACCAGATTCAAGTAGATATTTTCCCATTTACGTTTTATAAACATTAATGTAGGTACGTTACATAGATCAGAAGGTACGCGAAAACTTGTTTTACGTAAGGCTGAATTCCACCTTTGTATTTGTATTATGCCTGCATGAATTCTTTTCTGCACGAGTAAAAAAACAAAAATAATGTACTCGTAACTTAACGTATAATTGATTTGTATTTTTACTTATTTTTTCTTGTAAATTGAAATTTACACTTAAATGGAATGAAAAGACATATAATATACATATGTTTAACTGTATGTGATTTATTTATAATCAAAAAGTAAATGAAGTCAAGATTGCGATAAAAAGTGGAAAAAGGTTGACACTAAGAACAGAGCCAAAACCGAAAGACAAATCCCTCAGCGTGCGCCGCGCCGCGCCGCCCGCCGGATGCCGACAACCGTTGTTTTATTGCGTGGTTCGACTTTTTAAATTTTTAAGTTGCTTTTGTGATTATTGTGATTGATATCTACTTATTATTGTGAATTATGATACCGAGTACATTGTAATTATTTTAATTGCTTATGATATTGTTTATTTAATACTGTTTTCAATTGAGTACCTATTTGGCTTAAGCTAGCCCTAAACGACGAACATGCTCGCCGAACTTGTTCGTTTGCGTTATCCCCTACACGGCGAACACATTTTTTGCGAACATTCATTTCGTGTTGATTCGTCACAGAGTAAGCTTGTGCGACGCGCAGTGGGTCCTGTTCATACTAAGCAGTGCTCAAAATTCAGAGTCTTGTTTAAAATGCTAAAAACTATTATAAATAGATACTAACTGCTGTTGAAAATGAAAATATTATTAATAATGAATATAGTTCTGACTTTTAAAAATAAAACAAAACTGCACAAAATTAAAACTTCTGCATGTTTAATGAAAAACCAATGACACAGAGAACAGAGTCAACTTAAATGTACCGTAACTTGGCCATTAGACAGAGAGGAAAGATAATACTGTGTTATAATATTTGTTTTAATATTTATATTGATTAGGCATTTTTATTTTGTTTTTATTGACAAAAATTAAAAACGGTATTTTGAGCACTGTTATGTATGAAGAGGACCCACTGTGCGACGTTCACAGAAAAAAATAAGATTTGCTCGCGAACATGGCCCTACCCGGCGATCATCGAAGCCAACGAACACGACAAAATCGAAATTTTTCGCCAACAGCGAGCGGCTCGCGAACCAGCCCCTACACGACGAAAACATAGCGAGCACGAACAGCCTCGACGCTCAAGGAGATCGAAGAATCTCGTCATCGTAACAACACCCAGAAGTTTTATGAAAAAGCCAAGCAACTGGCTTCTGGCTTCAAGAACTAAACGCCGGCTCTTTGAAACAACAAAGATAACGTAGTCACCAAAGCACAGGGAATTGAAGATGCTTTCAAGCAGCATTTCAAGCAGTTGTTAAATTGGCAAGAAAACGACCCGCTTTCAATCAATGACGAACTACTCGTAGCACATTGTTTTACGAAAGGCAAGTCCTGGAAAAGACCAACGAGTTTCAAGTCGAGACTCGATCACCATCTATTTATCAACTTCAAGGGAGCTCTTCCGAGCTATTCCAAACATATACTCTTCGGAAAGGAGATGCGCTATCATGTGATTTCTTCAATCTAGTTCTAGAGATGGTTGAGCGCAGTTCAGGCGGAGGGCACAATATTCAACAAATCTGTCCAACTTTTACGGCGGATATGCGAACTATAACGACGCATCGTTCTGTAATACATAATACGTTCTGTAATACAGTCCTTAAAAGCTGATGAAAGCGAGACTTGTTGGTCTCAAAGTAAATGAGTACACGACCAAGTATATGCTATCAACAAACAAGAAGACACTTGTCCACCGATTAGGGCAAAACGTTACAATTGATAGCAAAAACTTCAAGGTACTCGTAGTTAAGGAGTTCACGAATGAATGAATGATGAATTATGTATTGGGGGTATTTCACTGCGATTTGGAGATTTATTGTGCCCACACTTAAAAATTAATGAGCTGTCTCCTCCTCCAAAATCTATTTCTCTTAGGAATCTTGGGAGAGTATTCAGAGAGGATAAGTAACTCTCTTCCACTTGGTATTGTCCCAGATGGTTATTCCTTTGGTGCATGAGTGGACAACATCTTCCTAGTATGTGGTCCGGAGTTTTCTCATGCATGTTGCAGAATCTACATGTGACACTGCCTACCCTACCAAGTAAACTTAGGTGTCTTCTAATATGTTTGCAGTGTCCAATTAGGATACCTGATATTATTCTTAGGTTATTTCTACTAAAGTTATGCAGTTTTCGAAACGTTACTGGTTGTAATTGCCCAGTAGTAGTTTGGCCTGCCAATTCCTGGATCTGTTCATATATTAATAATAACTCCACGAACCAGACCTTAGTGGAGATCCAACGAAGAATTACCCGAGGAAACCGTTGCTTCTTCGGTTTATTTGCCGACTTCTTGAATTTAAGGTCCTTTTTAAACTTTTGACAAAAGTTGTCCAAAAGTTAATTGTCTGCAACTTTAGTTTAATTTAATCTTAACTCAACTCAATCTACGTTCTAAAAACAAAAAAACGGTCTTTTTCGAATCCTAATCGATTAAATTAAACAAGCATCGTTGGCAGATCAACTAATACCTTCGTATAACCTTTTTTATATACAAAGCTAATACACTCTACAGTGGATCGTTTCAAACATGCTAGACGGAAAAAAGTCAAAAGCGATTTTTTTTGAAGGTGCATTTTTGAAATGTTATAATATCCCACTGACTAAAAAAGAACAAATAATCAAAATCTAATTTTTTTAATTTGGAAGTTATCTGTTCTAAGAGAGCAAAACCATTTTTTTTAATTCTTAACCTCATAAGCATAAAATTATATACTTTAAGCAAATAGGAGAAGTATTTTTTTTCAAAGTATGTAGTTTATTAATAATTTTTTTTTGAAACACAGATCACATTTAATTAAAGGGAAATAATAAATTAAAGCGGCGTGTTTATGATTTCTAACTATTTTTGATGATCTATCTAAATATGAGTACCTATATCATTGTGTCACGATGATATAAAAAAATAAAATGCACGACTTGGTCGCACGAACTTGCTCCTATGTAATAGACTAGGAATTTTAAATAAGGATACAATTAATTTTTTAAACTTTTTTAGTAGAAAGAGACAAAAACAGATTGCTATGCAAATATGAATTTATGCCAGGACAAAAATTATAAGTTCTTGTAGTGGTTTCTTAAAAAAAAGCTTTTATAAACAAAGTTTTTAAAAGATTTTTAAGAAAAAAAATTTGTATGCTAAATTTAAGTTTTTATTACTGTACGAATGAAAATTAAATTTCCAAAAAAATTATTGAGACGTTTATGAAATATCGAATTTTCCAAAAAAAAAATGATTTTTTTTTTCAAAAATTCAAAAAATATATTTTGTCTTTAAGTTTTCAAATGCAATGGTTTTTAGGCTTTTTAAAAGCATCACTACAAAAAATTTCTTTAAAATCCGATATGTCGATAATGAGTAATTCAAAATTTAAAAAAATGGTTCTATGGTAGGTACAAGCTGTAATATATTAATTTCATTTTTTTTATTAAATTAAAGATCGTTAAAATTTATTGAAACAACAAAATTTTTATCAAAATTCTAGGCGCCATTTTCGAGAAAAATACGATTTTTGAAAGTAATTTTTTGACATTTGTATGATGGGTATACCTTTAGTTTTAGGTTAAATAAATTTTTTTTTCATACATTCATTCATTAAGTTTGAAAAAAATCGAGTATAAAGTTTTCGAAATATTGAGTTTTGAAAAAAAATTGAATTTTTTTTTAAATCCAAAAAAAATTTTTTTTGAAAATTTTAATACACAATTCCATTTAAATTTTTGGGGAGCTCTAGCAAAAAAAAAAATGATCAAAAGCCGTTGTACCGTCTTTGAGAAAATCAAAAACTAAAAAAATAGATCTTTGGAGGATACCCTCAATAATCTTTTTTCGGAAAATTTTTTTCAATCAGTACATAGCTTTAATTAAATGAAATTTTTTTGTATCTTTTTTTTTTTAAATCTGTCAAGCAGTTTTTGAGAAAAAAAATATTTACAAAATTTCGAGAAAAAAATCGTCTTAGGCTATAGTCGAACAGAATTGCGAGACCCACCTTTTTAGTCTTCGCTATCATCGTAATGTCAACTTAGATCAAAATCTCAAGTTCGAATTTTTTTTTACGAATGCATAACTTGCCTTATAGTACCTATTAGTCGCAAGTAAAAATATATATTTTATCATGACATAAAGCACGATATATTTTGTACACTTTATTTGATGCAATATCTGGGAAAAATATTTTTGAAGATTTTTTTACATTTTTAGAATTGTATCAAACAATCTTAGCGTGCAAAACATCGTAATTTTCTTGGTATTAATGTTAAGCTTACAAAAATTAAAGGATACCATATAAATACATGGAATTTGTATTGTACTCGTACGAGTATTTCACATCTTTTTAAAAATTCCCCGCGCCCATAATACTAACCAAATCCAAAATTTTTGGTTGCTCTATTTTCAGTGTTGCTCTGTTTTCTGAAAAAGTACGAATTTTATATTTTCATGCTTAAAAAAACATATGCATTTTAGACTGGGCCAAAAAAATTGACTATTGTTTTTTTTGAAAGATATATAGAGAATATCATTCAGAATGACAAAAAAAAATTTTCGTAAAAGTTTGAGCCCTTAATATCAATTTTAAGAGGGCTATCATCGCTAATTTTGATTTTTAATCATAATTTCATGTTTTGCGTCAGAACTGACAAAACATTGAAGTAAAAAAAAAAAATCATTTTGACTTACTTTTATATAAAATTAAATTCCCTACAAAAAAGGTCTGATTGAAAATTTTCGTCAGACAAGCCGTTTTTGAGTAATTAAGCTTAATAAATTGTTATTTTTCGTTAGTTACAAAATTCCAAATTAAAAAAGTAAAATCGAAGAAAAATAACAATTTATTAAGCTTAATTACTCAAAAACGGCTTGTCTGACGAAAATTTTCAATCAGACCTTTTTTGTAGGGAATTTAATTTTATATAAAAGTAAGTCAAAATGAATTTTTTTACTTCAATGTTTTGTCAGTTCTGACGCAAAACATGAAATTATAACTAAAAATCAAAATTAGCGATGATAGCCCTCTTAAAATTGATATTAAGGGCTCAAACTTTTACGAAATTTTTTTTTTGTCATTCTGAATGATATTCTCGATATATCTTTCAAAAAAAAAAATAGTCAATTTTTTTGGCCCAGTCTAATGCATTTGGAACAAAATTTGATTTTTTTCGGTCTAACATGTATGTTTGTATGAAGCGATCCAGTGTGCACTCGTTGCGGGATGTGATCCATTGCACAAAATTACAAACCAGAAGTATTGCTCAATAGCTCAATACGATTTCAAGTTATGTGTTGTATCAAAAAACAGAAAAGGTGAACTTTATAAGAACGTCGCGATCTGAAAATTTTTTGCTATACAAAGAACTCGATAAAAATTATTATATTATGCATTTATTTTTGAAATTACTTAAGATGTCTCGTGAACACTGCCTCTTGCGATGAAGTGACACATATTAATTTTATTTATTTCTTCTTATGAAAGGTGCCTCTCATCTTTTTCGGTCGGGCTCGGAAAAAAACTTTAAGTTCAATCGATTCTGCCGGAATGGTTATTTAATATTATCTATTGTAGATAGAAAGAAAAATACATGGATATTATTTCGACACATCTTGCCAATTAGAAGCCTGCTACCTCAAATTTCCAGGTAATTGAAAACTATACGAATATCATCTGAACAATTTTATACTTCGAGCAATGAAAAAGTCACCAAATCAATTTTCAATCCTACCCAATTCCTAATGGCACTGGAAGTATAGTAAAGAATCGAATTCATTCATTCATGTATCGAAAATTACTATATCCATAAAGTATGTACATATATTTTGTAGATTTTCAGCCAGACTGAATGAGTTCGTACATCTATATCTATATCTATACTATTATATAAAAGCGAAACCATTTTAAAGTTTGTAACGCACGATCTCAGAAAGTAGTCAACCGATTTATTTGAAATAAATTTTATTATTTTCTATATTGTTATAAGAGTGTTTATGGCTATAATTTTTTTTCATTAATAATTTGTCAAACTTTAATATTATTAATTTTACATTTTTTGTCCATTTTTTTTTCATTAGTTGACTTATACAACCACTCATATCTAAAAACCTAGACAATAATCGACAAAGATTAGCATTGCCTCATAAAGTCAATATTGTTGCGCAAATTTTAAGCCCAAAATCACTTTTTAGTTACACATACAACCTGAGAAATAAATAAAAACAAATTATAAAATTATAAAGTTTTTGAATTTATTTTATCCAGAAATTAGATTTCATCACAATCGCGAGGTCGCTGCTTTGTTTCATGTCATTATCATTCCAACATTTTTAATTTTCTTTTCTTCCCGTTCCCATACTCTCTCTCTCTCTTAATATCTGTTTCTGTTCCATTCAATAGTTACGTTTTTTCTCTTACCTACCTACCTACTCCTACACAGCGTTACCACTTCCGGAAAAAAAGTCGAAGTAGATTTGAGGAAAAAAGGGAAGTAAATTGAGAAAAATCGAAGTAGATTTCAAAATGGCTTTTTACTTGCTTTTGGAAAAAATGTTGCATACAAAATTTTTTTTTTCTTAAATGAATACATATTACTTATTAAATATGTATTTAAAATTGTCAATACATTTCTTTTAATTTTAAAGAAATTTCGCATAAAATTACTTATTTGTGTATTTGGATTGTTTTGACGTTTTTTTATTTTATGCTAATTATGAGGTTATATACTACTACTTAGAGTGCAATAGAGAAAAAGAAGTAGATTTGGGCTTTATTTTGTAAAATTGAAGTAGATTGAAACAGAGATTTTTAAAATGAAGTAGATTTCAGTATTTTGCTGATGGTGCGAAGTAGGAAGTAGATTTTAAAATATTTTGGAAAAAAGAAGTAGATCTACTTCAATTGAAGTAAAGTGGTACCACTGCTCCTACATATTCAATTTTTCTGTATTGTATATTGTATAGTTTATCTAACTAACCGACACACACACATTTTTATTGTTTCTCTAATTCTATCGTCACATCGCTGAGCAATGTGGGGGTGGGCTCTTTTTACTTGCGATATAGGTAATAGGTACTAACTATAGGGCAAGTTCTGCATTTGAAAAAAAAGCGAACTCAAGATTTTAATCAAAGTTGACATTACGATGATAGCGAAGACAAATAAAGTGGCTCCGACGATTCCGTCTGTTTGTCTGTATGCCTGTATGTCCGTATGTCAGTATGTCTGTACCTCGATCTAGAGCCTAAGCCACTGGAGCTATTTTCTTTCAAATGTTATTAACGGTACCTGTAATAGAACCGTTTTTTGATTTTTTGACTTTCTCATCAACAGCTCTAACGATTTTAACTAAAAATTTTCAACAGGAGCTCCCTTAGGTTTAAAATAATATTATATAAATATAAAAATATTCAAAAAAAAACTATTTCTAAAATCTATACTACCTAATACTTAAAATTTGGCATCCCAAATTTTGTTCTCGAAAAATTTTAAGGAAATTTGTCACATAAAAAATTACTTAAATATTAAAAAGATTAATCAGACGCCAATTCCATACATTTGAACATTTTTATCTCATTAAATACATGTTTTATATTTATAAAATGTATTTTAAATTCCAAAGTACTTTTTCATAAGAGCAAGTTTGTGCGATCCAGTCGTGCATTTTATTTTTTAAGTTACTTGAATACACTCAATAGCATTTTGGGTGACAAAAATTGACATTCAACTGACTACAGTGCCGTGCACGTGAACTATTCTATAAGAGCGAAACCATTTTAAATTTTGGGTTGAATGATCTCAGAAAGTAGTCAACCCGTTTATTTGAAATAAATTTTATTATTTTCTATATTGTTATATTTATAATATGCACAAACATGAACAAGCTCTTTTTTTTCAAGTGTGAAAGAGAATCTAATTCGATACGGTATCTACATATGTTATACCTAAAATTAATATTATTGTAGCAAATATGCTCAGTCCCATTGACAAATGTTTTCATATGCTAATATTAATATTAAGAAAATATTCGTAGTTACAATTTGCGAAGCAACGCGAGTACGGGTCGGCTAGTCATTAATAATTTCGTATTTTTGCTTCCTATCTATCTATTATGATTTGAAGAAAATCGGTTAGCGTTATATTTACTAACGGCTGACAACAACGCCGAGGCTTATGTAAAAGAGTCCTGTTTGTACATTAGGGTGGATAACATTTGTAAAAAGAAAAACAGAAGACATTATTGTTTCACTGAGTAATTCCTTCCTTGCCTTATATTGCCTTAAGCATAGGCTCATAGTAGCTCTACCCATTTACAAAATGTTAACACAATATCGTTGGAATTATAAAAAAAAAACGGAAATTTCCCAAAATAAGGTTATATAAGAGTAGATCAGGTACAAAAATTGTCATTGAAATAGCGTCTAGATGAGTTACATTTAACACTTGACAAAATTAGTACATATTCTTATTTTTGTAAAGCGAATTTATGGGTCCCAAATGTCTCGTTTAGAACCACCCTAATGTAAATAAATACATAATAAAGCGACACAAGAATGCGAGAATTCAAAAAGATAAAATATCGTTCAACTCTGTGAATCCGTGAGGTGATGTCGAAAAGGTTAAACGGTATATTTTCGGAGAGATAAGCACACAAGTTTTGCTTTTAAATCAAATCCCAAATAGCAATTATATTGGTTTTCTGAGTGGGAGTTCGGCACGAAAATCCTTCGTAAATAAGTAGACATTCAAACAACAAGATAAATTGCCAAAGGGTTCAAGAAAATGGCATAAAGGTTAATGGTGGATTTTTTTGAATAATAGGTTCCTTAAACAAGAGAAAAATGTCTGGTATGTATTTGGAGAGTAAGCAAAAAGCAATGGAAAATTTAACTGACTAGCTATATTTTGATTAAATATTTGAAGTTATTATGAAAGTCGTTTATGAGTTAAGACAAAGCTAGGAAAATGTCAGAATAAAAATTTATAATTGTGTAACCCTCAAGCATTGTATTTTATAAGTTTTTTTTTTTTTAATCAAAGACTCTTTCATAATATGTTACCCTTAAGATGTTCTTTGAAATTGAAGTCCTAAACATTAACATTTTAAGAGATAGTAGTGCTTGCGTCAGTCTGTTCTTACTTGCGATATAGATACTATGGGGCACATTACAAAGTTGTCATTACATTGAGAATACGAATTCCGTCAGCCTTATACACCCGTTATGAAAAGTCTTATTTATGTCGAAAACGGCCTTAACGATTTTGATAACAAAAAATCTGAGTTCTATTGGTGATATGATCTATATTTTGGTGAAAGAATTTTTTTAGAAAATGGTTATTACCGATAACAGTCAGAGAATGGTTTTTTGATTTTTGATTTTCTTACTTAAGATTCTACCAGTTCTACAGTTGAAATTTTTTTTTACAAAAAATAGGTATTTTTGGTAGATATCCCCCGTCGAACCATTTTTTTATGCTAAAGCTCCCCAATTTTTTTTTTTTTTTCAAAACTCAATACAGATTTCGAAAACCCATGCTTTTTTTTTAACTTGATAAATAAAAGTTTTCTAATATACATATGTGAGAAAAAAAATAGTTTATCTAAAAATAACAGTTCCCACCATACCATGTTATTTTTCTCGAAAACGACTCCGAGAATTTTGATAAATTTTTTTTTGTTTCGATTGATTCTTACTAAAAAAAAAGATATAGATTTTTTAACCTACATACTTTATAGCTATTTCAATTTCTACATAAGTGGGTGTAGTCATAACACCGCAGTTGTTATCCTTGGCCGACATCAATACATAACCATCATTACCCCAATAGGTAGACCAAGAATTCTTAACCAACCAATAATTTTCACCGTTAATTTTTCCATATCCAACAGCCAGAACTGCATGATCAAGACGATTAATGTCGTTTTTGCATTCGGGCTCGTAAAAACGCCATGAGAATAAAAGCTGCATCAATAGCCACCGAGAGTGGTACATTGTTGACCAAAGCAATTTTAAAAGCATTCGGATCGTTTCAGGTGACATTGACGAAGCCTGATATTTTGGCAACTTTTGGAACGTTATCAGCATGACAGAAACCATCTTGACCTAAGTAGCTTCCGTAGTCCTCTTCAGTATGGATACCACCTTTCTTCATCATCCACTGGTAGGCACGGAAATCTTCACCACCGTCGCATCCATTGTTGCCATATTCCCATGAACAACCGATGAGTGATTGTTGTGAAAGTCGTACTAAGTTGTCCCCGTTTTTGATGAAGAAGGTTCCTTCAATTGGCATCCACTGTTCCAAAAGACCAGCAAGAACCGCATACCGATTGATCCTTAACAGGAGTAACTGAACCAAGTAATCTCCAATCGAACTGCTCATCAGGTAAATTTCTGGGTGTTAAAGGGAAACGGTTTGCTAGTATTGTAAAATCCGGATGATCTGAATCCACGTCGAGCTTTCAATTCATTTTCAATCTTATCGGCTAAATGATTTATTGCCAAGGAATAGCCGAGCTTAGCAAGATTCTTGGAATGGATATAGCGAAGATTCTGACGGAAGATATTTTTGCGGAATTCATGTTCGGTCTCATTCATATACTGAACTCCATGCTTGCCCTTGAATCTTCTGAACTCCATTTCAAGATGGCGATCCTTTGTTGGATGAATGAATTTTATTCTTGCATGGGTCTCCAGGACCAGGGAAACTAACACATGGCATGTCTGGACTTATTTCGAAAACATCATTAGGAACAGCATCAATTGAGTAGCTCTCATAGTCAGGATAGTAATGATGATAATGTGAGCCCAAGAGTGTACTATAGCCCTTCATCTCATATCGGACTGGAATCGGCTGACGAGCTGCTGGGAACTTTGGTGATTTCTTGTACCTTACCCACAGGGTATAGATGTTTTTCTTCATGCCAATCACTTCCTCCAAACAGAATTTATCACACTCCATACCAAGCAGTGTTTCGGTTCCGATAAGAGTAAAACTCTTTTCATTGGGAAAAATTGATTGAACATCGACTACACTTTCAGCTGTGCCATTCACGAGGAAACAGGTTTCCTTATTGAGATCAGATGCTGTTGTAACTGGAGCGATTTTTAGTGTTGCCCCGTATTTGGCTTCGTTCGCAAGTTGATAGGTCTTCACCATGCCACCGTAATAATCGATACGGGAACGTTTACTCAGATTGTCATACCATGCAAAAAACGGTTTGTTAATTGCAGCATAAGGAATATTCAAAGTTCCACTGACGGTGTATATGTGGGATCCCATTTTGGAGGTTTAGTTGCGAAAACTGAAGCTACCAGCGCTAAAGAAAAAACGAGCACACCAAGCGACCTCATTGCAAAAAATGTATTCAATAAATCTGTGAAACAATTTCTTTTCAAGGAATTCACTAAAAAGTTTAAATAACTTTTTATAAAATTGATTTTATTTTAAGTTCAGCTATGGGGATGGAGAAGTCTGAATCAACTGAGAGCTATACAGCAACTGATCTATAAAGTAATAAAAAAAAATTTAAATTAGGATATTACTGATTGTACCAATTTTGAATTTCTCATTATCGGCATAAAGACATTACATTTCAAGATTTTGAAAAAATATTCTTTGAATTTAAAAAAAATCAATTTTTTTTTCGAAAATTCGATATCTCAAAAAACGGCTTAATATTTTTTTTGAAAATTTATTTTTTAATGGTGCGTTACCTTAGCAAGATCTGGTCTGAAGATTTACGCCGATGACATGCGTATCTCCAAACAGATAAAATACACGGAATATTCTCAGCTACTACAAGCGGACTCAAACAACTTCTATTCCTGGTGCCGTCACAATTTTTTTGAGCTTAATGTTTATAAATGTCAAACCATTACTTTCTCCTGCAAAAATCCTCCTCTTCCTCAAAGTTGTTACTACATGAATAATGAACAAGTTTCTATTGATACTTTCGTTCGCGACTTAGGTGTTCTTTCTGATAATCAGGTAAATATCCGAGCTTATTTCATTATTAACAGAGCTTATTCAACTTTGGGACGCTGGTCCAAGGAGATTTCAGATTCCTACGTTACAAAACTGCATATAACTTTTAAGGGTGATTTTTTAAGAGCTTGAGAACTTTTTTTAAAAAAAAAACGCATAAAATTTGCAAAATCTCATCGATTCTTTATTTGAAACGTTAGATTGGTCCATGACATTTACTTTTTGAAGATAATTTCATTTAAATGTTGACCGCGGCTGCGTCTTAGGTGGTCCATTCGGAAAGTCCAATTTTGGGTAACTTTTTCGAGCATTTCGGCCGGAATAGCCCGAATTTCTTCGGAAATGTTGTCTTCCAAAGCTGGAATAGTTGCTGGCTTATTTGTGTAGACTTTAGACTTAACGTAGCCCCACAAAAAATAGTCTAAAGGCGTCAAATCGCATGATCTTGGTGGCCAACTTACCGGTCCATTCCTTGAGATGAATTGTTCTCCGAAGTTTTCCCTCAAAATGGCCATAGAATCGCGAGCTGTGTGGCATGTAGCGCCATCTTGTTGAAACCACATGTCAACCAAGTTCAGTTCTTCCATTTTTGGCAACAAAAAGTTTGTTAGCATTGAACGATAGCGATCGCCATTCACCGTAACGTTGCGTCCAACAGCATCTTTGAAAAAATACGGTCCAATGATTCCACCAGCGTACAAACCACACCAAACAGTGCATTTTTCGGGATGCATGGGCAGTTCTTGAACGGCTTTTGGTTGCTCTTCACTCCAAATGCGGCAATTTTGCTTATTTACGTAGCCATTCAACCAGAAATGAGCCTCATCGCTGAACAAAATTTGTCGATAAAAAAGCGGATTTTCTGCCAACTTTTCTAGGGCCCATTCACTGAAAATTCGACGTTGTGGCAGATCGTAAGTCTATTCACCATGAAATGTCAAAGCATACTGAGCATCTTTCTCTTTGACACCATGTCTGAAATCCCGCGTGATCTGTCAAATACTAATGCATGAAAATCCTAACCTCAAAAAAATCACCCGTTATTAGGCACTTTCAGAGAATTAATCCGTTTATTACAGATATGTTAGATTTCCTTTGAGAAGGCTTGGATGGGACGACCCATTCATAATGCCTTCCTCTTTACGAGAACCGTCTTAAGCTGATGAATTTGTAAACCCCAGCAAACGTCGTAATAATGCTGACCTACTCTTTCTGCATCAGCTATTAATTGGAGGTATTGACTGTGTTGACTTACTTAACAAAGCTAAGTGGTATACAAATCATCATTTTTTTGAGGTCAATACCACTGTTCTGTATACCGTTTCCTGGGGTGGAATCACGTAAGGTGATAGTTGATTATCAATTTGTTGATTATCGTTTTGACCATCGCTCTCTCTATAATTCTTAATTGATATGATAGAGACAGCTATAGTCAAAAACGACAATCAACGAATTGATAGTCAACTATCACCTTACGGGATTCCACCCCTGTATGCCCCTGACGGAAAGCCAACATTTCAAATACATATTGGCGCAAAATTTTTAACGATTTAGTAATTATGTTAAAGCCATTTTAGTAAATTACTAAGGATTTTGCTAATTTTAAACGATTTTAACATATTA
Source organism: Chrysotoxum bicinctum (assembly GCA_911387755.1). Classification (NCBI taxonomy): domain Eukaryota; kingdom Metazoa; phylum Arthropoda; class Insecta; order Diptera; family Syrphidae; genus Chrysotoxum; species Chrysotoxum bicinctum. The sequence goes on along the minus strand of OU426988.1, from coordinate 83,623,462 downwards.
CTATGTTAAGAGAACATTTTACTAAAGTTAAAATCACTTTTAGTAATTTCTTAAATCCATATGACATCTGTCATTTTCCCCGAAAATAATTTTTTTTCAATTTTATTTGAAAGAGTTAAATTGTGTTTTTTGTTTACGATTCGAGAGCAAATTGTTTTTAAAAGTAAATAAAATAATATGAAATGTTTTTGGAAGACGAAGATTTCGATATGTTTGAACACTCAGCTTTGTGCAGAAAAGTGCGATGTCTTAAGTCCCCAGCAAATTCTTTTGAAGAGCTGGACGATGAAGAATTTTACTCCAGGTATAAGTTTGACAAGTCAACAGTTCGGTTCTTGGTTGAAAACCTGAAAATCCAAAACCGAATTACACGCAGTGGGATTCCAATTTCACCAGAATTACAAGTACTATAGTTGCACTTTGGCTTCTGACAAATCAAATTATTAGGTCCGTTCCTCAGATTAAGTTTTGTTTGCTTCGAATTTTTCGACGAACTGTCATTGTTTGGACGTGTTCAGATGCACCATTTTTAATAAAAGGCAATTAGTAATTTAATAGTTAGTAAATGTAACCTATAGTATTATCATGGAGCGTGATTTTATATTGCGAACTCTAGCCTGTTGATGGCGCTGAAATTAGCGTAAGATTTTACAGTGGAGAGTAGGATAAGATACAAAAAAGTAGTAAAAAAGAGCATATTTTATTATTAAATTAAGCAGAGACAAATCTAGCAAGTACTGTCCCTTCTTAAGTTTAATATACAAAGGTAAATCGAAAAAAAAGGTTTAAAATTTTAGAAGAGTTAATAACTTATTAAAAGTTTAACAAATTGCTAACTAGTAAATATATATATAATTTAGTAACTCTTTGTATGTAAATTAATTCTGTGTGATTCATTGATAATAGCTTGTAAAGTACGTAGGTACTCAAAAAAACTTTGGCAGTACCAAAGGAACACGGCTATTATTTATAAGCTAAACGCATTTGAACGTTAAATAAGGACAAAACAGTTTTGTATTTAAATGAAATACATATTAAAATGTCGGAATAAATTCTATACCACATGTGGTACACATGATTAATTTAAGTATTTCATTTTATCTCATCTCATGCATGACAATACGTTTATAGCATACGAGTATATTCTTCCTTTCTATTCGATTGGACCATTTCTTGACAAACGTCTGTCTGGGAATACTATTAGGACAAGCGCCATTTGTTATATATTATATATGTGTGTACCTGCTTCATAATATATACATATATATGATATGTAGTTTTAAGTTTTATATGGACACTTACGAAGAGCAGTCCCTGTTAATACGAGTACCTTGTTAAGTAAACATGATCAAACCAAAAAACATAAATGTTAAAAAAAGAGCCAAGTTCTTCTATACAAAAACCTTTGTGTAACAAGTCAGCCAGGAAAAGTTTTCTCAGAAAGTGGGCGGATACCACGCCCCTGAACGGAAAACCTCGATTTTTATATTTGGTCCTTTATATGCGATTTGAGCCCTACCGTTCTACCAAATTTCATTGGTCTACTCCAATCGGAAGTGCGCCATATATTATTTACATCAGTTCTGAGGAAGTGGGCGGATACCACGCCCCTGAATGGAAAACCGCTAATTTTATATTTTTTTCTTTGTATGCAATTTAAGCCCTACCACTTTACCAAATTTCATCGTTTTACAGCAGTCGGAAGTGCTCCATTCAACCAACACCAATTCGGAGAAAGTGGGCGGATACCACGCCCCTGAATGGAAAAACTTAATTTTTATTTTTGGTCCTTTATATGTGATTTGAGCCCTACCTTTCCACCAAATTTCATTGTTCTACTCCAATCGGAAAAGCGCCATACATAATTTACATCAGTTCTGAGGAAGTGGGCGGATACCACGCCCCTGAACGGAAAATCGCTAATTTTATATTTTTTTCTTTATATGCAATTTAAGCCCTACCACTTTACCAAATTTCATCGTTTTACAGCGGTCGGATGTGCTCCATTCAACCAACACCAATTTGGAGAACGTAGCCGGATACCACGCCCCCTGAAAGGAAAATCTTGGTGTTTATTTTTGTTTTTTTATATGCAATATAAGCCCTACCGGTTCACCAAATTTTATCGTTTTTCAGCAGTTGGAAGTGCTCCATTCAACCAACACCAATTCGGAGAAAGTGGGCGGATCCCACGCCCCCTGAATGGAAAATTTCAAATTTTCGATTTTTTCCTCTGGTTGCATGACAAGACCTACCGTTGTGCAAAATTACAAGATTCTACGATGTCGGGAAGTGCTCCATAATTTTGATGATCTGTCAGTCAGTCAGTCAGTTACGGTTTTTGTGATTTTTGAGGTCTTATATCTCAGGAACTGCTTATGCCAGAAAATTGATATTTGGTGAGGCGCCTGTGCCTGATTAGCTTAGCATATATTTGGAGTTTTAAGTTTCTGACTTCATTGGTACTGAAGATAGGAAGGGGTCAAAAATCGCCTGAGTTTGTTCCTGTAAAAAGGGTGTAGTGCCAGAACTTGGCTGGGCACTACCGTGCCCTTTGATAATAAATGTACTCATTACAAGTTAAATAAATCAAAGCCAAGCTCTGGCACTGCACCCTTTTTACAGGAACAAAGTCAGGCGATTTTTGACCCCTCCCTATCTTCAGTACCAATGAAGTCAGAAACTTAAAATTCCTAATATTTGCTAAGCTAGTCAGGCACAGACGCCTAGCATAAGCGGTTCCTGAGATATAAGGCCTCAAAAATCACAAAAACCGTAACTGACTGACATCAGATCATCAAAATTATGGAGCACTTCCCGACATCGTAGAATCTTGTAATTTTGCACAACGGTAGGTCTTGTCATGCAAGCAGAGGAAAAAATCGAAAATTTTAAGTTTTCCATTCAGGGGGCGTGGTATCCGCCCACATTCTCCGAATTGGTGTTGGTTGAATGGAGCACTTCCGACTGCTGTAAAACGATGAAATTTAGTAAAGTTGCAGGGCTTAAATTTCATACTAAGAAAAAAATATAAAATTTGAGGTTTTTCATTCAGGGGCGTGGTATCCGCCTACTTCCTCAGAACTGATGTAAATTATATATGGCACACTTCCGATTGCAGTAGAACAATGAAATTTGGTAGAACGGTAGGGCTCAAATTGCATATAAAGGAACAAAAATAAAAATTGAGGTTTTCCATTCAGGGGGCGTGGTATCCGCCCACTTTCTACGAATTTGTGTTGGTTGAAGGGAGCACTTTTGACTGCTGTAAAACGATAAAATTTGGTAAAGTGGCAGGGCCTTAATTGCATGCAAATGAGAAAATATAAAATTTTAGGTTTTCCATTCAAATTTTAGTAAGTAATCATTAAATAATAAAATTTCTCTATTACATTGTAGCTGTTTCAATATTATTCTACTTTAAATATTCAGTATTAAACCTTAATGAAGTAAGAACTTGGCGTACTTTTAGATCTCAGTACTTTTCACGGCTGACTTGTTACACAAAGGTTTTTGTGTATAGAAGAACTGGGCTCCTTGTTCAACATTTATGTTTTTGCTCTGATATATCATAACAACCTTATGGTAAACTCTCCTTAAGTTGGTTGCGAGCAGCAATTCAGATGGCGCGGCGCGGCCCGCGCCGCGGTAATAGTTTTAAATGATTTTCAAACCTCAACATGATAAACATTGACTGTTATAAACAGATTATTAATAAAATATAAATGGTGCTTTTGTATTAAAAAACAAAATCGATATAGGTATTCTAATTAAAGAATCCATTATCAGAACATTTTACTAACGAAATGTCATAATGTCATTCTTCTTACCGACAAAATACTGAAATATGTGTATTCTACTTAATTAAACTACGAGTATATTGTGTATTAGTGAAATAATTCATCCAATAAATAAATAAACGTTAATTTATTTATATATAACAGAGGGTATAATCATACAGTTTTATCATGAAATTAAACAGAATTCTGTTTTTGAAAGACACCTGGGGTTCGCTTACAATTACGACAGTAGAACGTAAATAGATTTTCACTTTTCGGTACTTTATTTGACATTTTGTTTACGCGTCAATGCATATTTATTCAAGAAATAAAGAAATAAGATGAACCATAAAGGCGGAGATGCTTGAGATATTTTCCTTATAAATGTATCCCTTTTTCACTTTATAAAACCCTATTCCTAAATCTATATTTAGCCCTGAATAAGAAAAAATAAGTAGGAAAAAAACAGCTCCCATGTCCAGCCATTCCATAGAAATTGAAGAAGTTAATATTGTTTAAAAATGTCAAAAGTACTGACAAAAAAAAAATAGTTAGTTTTTGAGAAGTAAAAATAAAACAAATTTGCAAGAAACGTGAACACCATATCTGTGCCAAAAACGTTATTTTCTCGTCGGTGAAATAACGTTTTTGGCTTTAAAGATTTGGGGCTCAATATCTCGGAAGGAAATATTTCTTCTGTTTTGTTTTGTACTTTATTATTAAAATAATTTATTAAGGTTGATTTTTTATGAAGTAATTATGAAATTTAGCCATAATTTAAATCATTTCCAAAGCATTTTCGTTGTGTACGTTTAATTTTGAAATAAGTTTTTCATAATTTTGAAACCAAAAAGAAACACTTATATTTGTTATACATTTCTATAATACCTCAATTACATGGCTTAGAATGAAAATGAGTTAAGTTTCATTATAGGTGAACACAGTATAAGAAGGAAATATGATAAGTTCGGTTACTATACTTATTGTTATGTAAAATTTAAGTCCCGATATCACGTGTCTTTTTACTAACACCTATTTAAATAGCTTCCTAGAAAAATACCGCCAAACAATAAAACCATCATTTAAGCATGTGAAAGCTTTCTTTCAATTGGCTCGAATGGATTAGGTACCTACTTGACTCATTTTTGAAAAAAGTACACTTAACACCTAACAAACCTTACAGTACCAGTTTTTGAGAAAAATTGGAAAAAAGAACTTTGTGTGCGAGGTATACCTATTCTAGATAATCTAAAACAAACATTCTTGTGGAGAATCTCATTATATAGAAATGTAGTACACAGTATGCGGACATCATATTATAGGCCCAATCTGAAAGTTGCATTATTTTAGACCTTCAAGGTTACTGTGTGAAATGGAATCTCACTGGAAGCTTAAGTTAGCTAAAAATTATGATATTTAGAGAAGCCGGAGGACTAGGAGGAAATTCTCAGCGAAGGAAATCGAAATTGTTAAAGAGTACGAATAACTTTGAAGGAAAATATCATCAAAATTAAAGATTTAATAAGCAGAAATAGAGCTTTATAGCACGTGAAAACCCTGCAACAATTAGAGTGCACCCAGTTGTAGTAAGAATTATAAATTAGGAATTTGTGTCAACTTCGAAAAGTTTGTTCAAACTTCCGTTAAACTATATCATTTTATTAGACACATAGACACATGAATCCATTGCCATCTCACAAACCGTCTTACAAGTGTTAGTGTCATGCATGGCATCACCTCAAAATCTTTGTTTTTTAAACTCTTTCGGTAATGAAATTTAACGAACATGTTTATATTTCGGTTGATAATTAAATGATTTGAAAGAAAATTTGAAAATTTATAAGGAAATGGGAAGTGAAACTAAGAGAGGAGTTTAAAGAACAAGCGCAGTTATCACCTTGCAGACGACTCACATCCACCCACAGCAACCCATAAATGAGTTTCCTTTATATTGCTCTTTATACATTATAAAAAATTCGTCTTCGACTATGCAAAGCTTACACTGGACAGAAGATATATTTATTCTGAACGGAAGTGAAGGTACCTCTTACCGTAAGAAAGCCGCCGCCCGCCGCTGGCTATAAAATTTTTAGTTTATTTCTTACTTTATAAAAAAATCTAAACCTTTATATTCCATTGTAAATTTTCCTTTTAATTTTGTTTCTTCAAAAAAAAAAAAAAAAAAAAAAAAAATACGTGCATCTAGCAGTTTTGAACCTTAGGATAGAAAACCAGAAAACCGCTTCTGTATACTTGATAAATTTAAAATTATTCGAAAAAAACCGGTGAGTTTACTTTAAGTTTTTAAGATTTTTAATAAAAAATCTAATAGTTTTAAGGTTTTGAGCTTCAAATTTGATTCAAATAAACGGAGAGGAACCTGGTCAGCGATGCGACAATATAATTTAGAGAAAGAAGGTTCTATTTACCACTAAGAATCTTCTTGATTATGGGTTTTTACATATATTTTTTCATGCAACTTTATGAACTTATAGTTTCGATTTGCTTAAGTTGAGAAAAGCCTTGAACTCTAACATCTGAAGTGATTTTCTTTTTCGAGCTCTCGTTGCTCGTCGCCTAAATAGTCTCTTTTTAAATTTTTAAATTTACACATTTCAAGTGACTTATGCGTATAAGTCTAAAGTTTGAAAAAAAAATCATTCACTGAAAGATATTTCTCAATCAGACGGTGTGCGTCGTCAACTTCTTGCAAAGCTGAATATCCTGCCAAGGAATCAGAAATAGGAAAAATTGCATTGTCATAATAGAATTTTTATTCTCACTCCAAGTTATGAGGTTTTTTATATTTTGTTTTTCAAAATCTCTTTTCAAAATTTTAAATATTGCCGAAGCAATGTCATTGTAAATTTTGCCACCTGTATATTCTGTCCAGAAAGCGCAATAAATTTTTTGTTGTTGAAAGATTTGCGGTAAGGATATAAATTTCGAATTTTGATTTGAACAAGTTAAAATAAAATGCACGACTGGGTCGCACGAACTTGCTCCTTTGTAATAGACTAGGAATTTTAAAAACGAATGTTATTAGAGAAAACTGTTCATAAGGATAAAATTAATTTTTTGAATTCTTTTAGTATTAAGAGACAAAAACAGAATGCTATGCAAATATAAATTTACGCAAGAACAAAAATTATAAGTTCTTGTAGTGGTTTCTTAAAAAAAGCTTTTAGACCTATACAAAATTTTTAAAAGATTTTTAAGAAAAAAACTTGGTACGCTAACTTTAAGTTTTTATTACTGTACGAATGAAAATTAAATTTCCAAAAAAAATATTGAGACGTTTTTGAAATATCGAACTTTCCAAAAAAAAAATGATTTTTTTTTTTTTAAATTCAAAAAATATTGTTTGTTAAAGTTTTGAAATGCAATGGATTTAAGACTTTTTAGAAGCATCTCTACAAGAAATTTCATTCAAATCCGTTATGTCGATTATGAGTAATTCAAAATTAAAAAAAATGGTTCTATGGTAGGTACAAGCTGTAATATCTTAATTTAAATTTTTTTTATTAAATTAAAGATCGTTAAAATTAATTGAAACAAAAAAAAAAATTTATCAAAATTCTAGGCTCCGTTTTCGAGAAAAATACAATTTTTGAAAGTAATTTTTTGACATTTGTATGGTGGGTACCTTTATTTTAAGGTAAAATATTTTTTTTTTCATACATCTTGTAGATCATGTTGATAAATTTTTATTTATCAAGTTTGAAAAAAATCTAATAAAGGTTTTCGAAATATTGAGTTTTGAAAAAAAAAATTTGAAATTTTTTTTAAAAATCCAAAATTTTTTTTTTGAAAATTTGAATACAGAATTCTATTTGAATTTTTGGGGAGCTTTAGCAAAAATAAATGATCAAAATCCGTTGTACCGTTTTTGAGAAAATCAAAAACTAAAAAAATACTTCTTTGGAAGGTACCCTGAATAACCATTTTTCGGAAAATTTTTTTTTCTACCAGTACCTAGCTTGAACTAAATAAAATTTTTTTGTATTTCGAAAAAAATTTGTATGGCAGGTACCGTTATTTTTGGTCTTAAAAAAAAAAAGAAAAAAACGTGTGGGGGGAAAAATTAAAAATGATATCTACCAAGTTTGAAGAAAATCGGCCGAGCCGTTTGAGCTGTAGTCGAACCGACAGACAGACAGACAGAATTGCGAGACCCACTTTGATCAAAATCTCGAGTTCGTTTTTTTTTTACGAATGCATAACTCGCCTTATAGTACCTACATATAAGTCGCAAGTAAAAATTTCGAGATCAAATTTGAGAAAAGGAATAATTGAATTTTAATCCAACGCCTTTTGTTCTATTATGTTGGCTTTAAGCTTGAGATGATTCGTCATTTCGTTGCACTTAACACACCCATCGGATTGTTCTGTAAAAACGTTGCTTTACAGGATCCTCAGTCCGTTTCTTACAAGAATTCTACACTTTAGTAATATTAACTTCCCATAGGGAGTTATTGTAATCGGTCCGATTTGTCAAATTGGAATTTTTGACATTTCTCGACGTTCCAAGGTCCCTAGAGGCTATATCAATCATTTTTAGAGAGATGTCTGTGTGTGTGTGTGTACGTACGTTCGTACGTTCGTACGTTCGTACGTTCGTACGTTCGTACGTTCGTACGTTCGTACGTTCGTACGTTCGTACGAGCGTACGTTCGTACGTCCGTACGTTCTTGTACCATTTTTCGTCGTCGATATCTCAAAAACGAGTAAAGATATCGGCTTCAAATAAATTTTGTTTAATAGATAATAACTTCGAAAGAGGCTGAAAGGGCGTTTATTAAAATTCAGTGAGTAGTTTTTTCACTATAACGGTTTAAAAAAAAAGTAAAAATTTTGGTTAGATTCAAATATCTCACGAAAAAATAATGCTATTCACTTCAAATAAAATTTAATGTACTCATTATAAGGTCATACAGATTTGGTATGAATTTCGAAAAAAACGAACATACCGTTATTTTTTTAAATAAAAAAAACTGAAAAAAAAAATTTCATAACCCAGATATTCTAAGAACGGAAAACAATTTGAAACTCAAAACAATTTTATTTTACGAAAAATAATATGTTTGACAACTGGTGAAAATTTCAAAAAAAATCAGTTTACAGTTTTTTTACAAAAAATAAAAAACTATATAAAATTCTATTGAAAATTGGTAAAAATTGTTTTTCGACTCAAATTTCTCGAGAACTAGTAGTGATATTGACTTCTAATTTAGTTTATTTTATACATAGTATAATTTTGTACAATTCGTAAAATGTTGACAAATATTGAATTAATAGTTTTTTTTTTAAATAAAAAAACTATTAAAAATTCTAGTGAAAACTAGTTAAAATTGTATTTCAAGTCGAATTTCTTGGGAATGAACACCGATAGTGCCTTCTAAAGTATGTTGTTTTATACATCAATACCTTCCCGTAAGAATGTATACTAAGCGACATTTCTAAAATTGTTCAGGAAACGAAAAAAACGAAGAAAGTTCGTTGGCGAAACCCAGGCCAAAACGTGGCCCTTAACATATATTATATTTCGTCATCAAAAAGTCATTTTCGAAAAAAGTGCCGCTTAGTAGGTACATTCTTACGGGAAGGTATCGACACAATACAATTATTAACATATGTTTAAATTTTGACAAGTATCGAATTGACAGTTTTAACAAAAATATAAAAAAATCTACTAAAAAGTGGTAATATTTGTTTTTCGACTAGAATATCTTGAGAACGAGCAATGATATTGACTTTGCCATTATTTAATTTTATACATAATACAATTTCTAACAAATGGTTTATATTTGACATATATCTAGTTTTAGAGCGGATATATTTTGTAATTACCCTTCCATCAATAACCAAACCATATCTTTTATATTTGAATATTTCGTTTTTAAATTTTTTTCAATTAAAATGTTTGGAACCGAAATAATAATGACCACTAATGGGAAGTTATCAGTGTGGGTCGCACCCAGCCTCTTTTTTGAGTTGGAATCAATGTACATCTTTGACGTTTTAGCTCGATTATAATGGGACTCAACTTTTGGGAATGAATTTATATGAGCCAGGACGACTAACACCTTATTTTCTGATATCCTTTTTTATCGATTTAAGACCTCGTTCACTTTTTTTTAGCCATACCAGTAACACAATTTTTAAACATATGGGATTTGAGTACTAGTTTTTGAGATATGCAAAAGGTTCCAAGCCAAAACGGTTTACAATCTTGAAGCTTGTTTTAGCATGAGTTCAAAAAATAGCCGAAGGAAAAATTCCGATGCGACTGTTAGATTTTTTTAATTTTCGATTAGTTTCAGTCCTTTTATTAGATTTCAGATTTAGAATGCAGTTTCTTGATCCAAAGGGTAAAAAGCGTTAAACATTTACTCACGTTCTACTTTGGAGATATATTTTTTTCATAATTAAACGTGCACTTGGATAAACAGACCTTCATTGTTTTAATTTCTTTTTTGCTTACTTTTGTCCTTCGACACTCACATACGCTTCTTCGGCTTCATAATATTTCCTGGTGAACATTCCTTTTCCAATTCAATTTTTCCCGTGATTTTTTACTAACAAGTGGCATTACTCAGAATTGCGCTTGATGATTCTGTAGCCACATTTTCGACAATTGTAAGGTCATATTTTGTCAAAATTTTCAGTTGTTCTAGAGTCGCCTATAGTTTATATTTGCCATCTGAAGTGCCGGTCAAATCTATACCTTAATAAGATTGTAGGTAGATTAATTGATTAATGTAAGACTTTGTAATCGTTATTTTTTTTTAAAGAAATCAAACATCTATCTCATCTGATCTAAATAAGAAGTTTCATTTAAATTAAAAACGATTTTTGATTCTGTAAATGCAATAATGCTATAACCGATTTCTTATTTCATTAAATTTGGGTTTGAATCGATTCGAACCAATACATACGAATATTATAAGCAAACGTATATATTTTCAAAATGGGTCTTTTTTTTGCTACCAAATCAGTTCGAAATCTGACCTTAACCGTCACAGGAAAATTTATCACAATTAAGAAAACACTTCGAGATTTTAAGTGCAATCGAAGCTTAAAATATTCTTGAACTTATTTTATGAGATGGTTTTTGCGTAAAAAAAGGTTTCAAATTAAATTTCTTTTTGAATAGAATTTACTATATCAACATTACACCCTCTTATATGAACGGAATGCTTCATAGATTATGCTTCATATTACATCTCTTGGATTTTCTTGGTAACGATGGTAGTAACATATTTTATGTCTTTTTAATTTTATTTTAGCTGGTTGGAGGAAACGGTCATGAGTATCACTTTAAGCACAGAACTTTACCACATGCAAGGTCCCGTCGAAGTATCGCACACGCAAGAATACTGAAGAGTCATCCTTTGGTAAGTGTAAACTTTGATGAATATTTTTTTTTTTCAAATAAGATTTATGGGACCTAATAGTGTAATATAACAACAAGTTACAATGACACAAAGTTTTAATCATCCTAGTGTTAAGATATTAGTATGATACTACTTAACAATTTGCTAACTTAAAAGAAGTTTACTAACTCTTTCTTAATTTTAAACATTTTCGAACAATTATTGTCCCAAAGTAATTTTCTTAATAAATTTCTTCTGAACACTTCTAAAACTTACGAGTAGTAAACAGATTGTTAAAGAGTCATATGAAGTTAGCACGATGCTTATTTTTTTATAATTAGTACACACTCAAGGGGTTATGATACAGTGGCGGCTGGTGGGTTGTTGTACAGGTGGTGCACTTTACTTGCTCACTAAGTAGGTATTAAGATTAGAAATCGCAAAAAAAACAAAAATTTACATGTATATGTCGATTTTTTATTATTTTGTATAATTGCTCGAAGAATTTCGACCATGTATAAAACTGACACACTTATTACATTTAGCAAGGAATCATGTTTTTTATTTTTTCACTTAAATGCGTCAAATCGTGGATTCACGTAACTTTATTTAAAAAAAAATTATTACTGTCTTCAATATACCTAATCACTGTTAATTTTATCCCACACCACACACTGTACACAGTACAGAATCGAACAAAAACCAAAATAAAAAACAATTACTAACCTAACACCTACAAACCTACACTATTTAACCAGTCACGGATAGAGCGAAACAACATTACATATTCGCAGGCGCAGCGCATTCTAGTCAAACATCGGTTGCTGTAGTTAATCTTCGGTTCTCGTGCGCTGCACGAGAGCAGGCTAATTCTTCATATATTTCAATGAAATATCTTTTGTCTCACGCGTCAGGGATACTTGCTTGTAACTCATACAAGTTATATTAGCAGTCCTCGTGCGCTCGCTGAAGCGCACGAGAATTTTTACTTGCAGGGAAAGTAAGTCTTAATAGTAAAGCAAAGCGCTTACATTGTTTCGTCATAATTGGAAATTTTACTTGTTTGTGTTCTTGTACGTATGTTTAAAAAATAAATATTAATATGGGAATCTAAAAATAAAGATGCAGTAATATTTTGTAATTTTTAAATCTTTTGAAATGGTGGTTCAGCGCACGAGCGCACTTAAGGTACAGCCGCCACTGGTTATGAATACCCTTATAATGTTACAAATAACACAGAGCGCTCAGTTAGGAAATTAGAAGGGAATTTAAAGGGAGATGCCGATGCACATTGGTTTTAAATGTTTGTTCATCACAATGAGGGGGAAATCGAGTGGGGTATAATATTTCACATTCGAGTAGTACGGCTAAAGATCTGTCTGTCCGAAATAAGGCTCGAGGGTAAACATATGAGCATTACGACGAGTATTACGGCGAAATCGTTTCAAGGCTATATCATTAGAGCACTGTTTATAGAAGAAGAGATAAGACAAAGTAAGACAAGAGACATTGCGAGGGTGTTCGAGACAAGCAAAAGTTTTCGTAATAGAACTGTCTCCAATTAGTCTGATGGCTCTGTTTTAGATTCTGTCTAAGAACTGCAGGTGAGTTTTAGGTACACCTGCCCTGATATGGGAGTTATACTCAAGCTTAAGCCGAATGTACACTGCAGGCCAAAAGTTTGAGTCCACTCTCATTTTTCGAAGGAAAACCAAATTCTAGCAACTAAAAAAACTTTTTAGTATAAAATGAGTATGTAGAATTTATGAGGAGCATAAATAAAGACAAAATAAGAAGAAAAATATTTTCATTATGTTGTTTACAAATAGGAAAAACGTAGTACAAGTAGAAAAAAGAAAAAATGATTTAAACTGATTTTTCGTCGAAAAAGCCTCCTCGATTACTTTTTTTACAATTCTTGGCAATCTACCTATAAGTTTTTGAATTTTTTCATTTGATATATTGTTCCAGCAATCCTGTAATGTATTCCAGAACGCAAATTCCGATGAAGGGCATTGATCCCGGACCCTTCTACCCAGCTCCTCCCACAATAACTCTATAGGGTTTATATCCGTCATGACTTTTAAAATTTCTTCGTCTTCTCTCTGCTTTAGGTAATCCTGGCAAAGTCTCGATGTGTGCTTATGGTCATTGTCCTGTTGGAATACGAATCCGTCACCAATCAATCTTAGTTCAGAGATCAAAGCGTTTTCTTCAAGTATCTTCTTATACGCCTCCTTGCTCATTTTTAAAATAATTCGAGTCAAATCTCCCACTCTACTTGAAGAGAAACATACCCAGACCATCACAGAACCACCTCAATGCTTGACGGTAGGAACTATACAGTCGGGTAGCATCTTTTGTTCAGCGCTGCGTCGAACGAAAACCCTCCGTTTTGTACCAAATACCTCCAACTTGGATCCATCGCTCCATAAAACTCTATTAAAATCTTCTTGCGTCCAGTCTCTATGCTTTTTGGCCCACTCTAACCGTTTCAGGTTGTTTTGTGGTCGAAGAAGGGGTTTTCGAAGAGCAACTCGTCCAAATAGTCCAGCATCTCTTAGCCTCTATTTGACGGTTGTCAAGGACAGCGGCTTATTCCTTGTTGTATTTATTTTAGAATTAGAATTAGAAATTTTTTATTCATTCATTTACAATTTTCAATTTAAAACTAGTTAAAATTACATTTATATAAAAATAGAATAAATAATAGTTATCATCCTTTAGTTTAAAAACTAGTGATGGATGATACATGAGCAAATATAATTTTACATGAATTAAGAACTGATGTGGGGTGACAATCAGGACGGCCAAATTTATTGACTGATTTTTTTTTTTTTTTTTTTTTTTTCATTTATTTCAATATCATATAAAAAAAGAAAATAATTTAAATATAACAATACAATTTTAGGAAAAAGGATAACAATTCAAATAATATTCAGTATCAGAAGTAACAATATTTCAATAATAATTATCTATACAATTTAAGTCAATTGTGAAAAGCCAGTCTTTTACTTTTTTCAAAAAAGAGTTAAAATTTTGAGTTGTTCTAATAGACATTGGTAAGTTATTAAATGATTTGGGTGCTACAACAGTGTAGAAGTTAGAGAAATGAGTTTTGTGAACAGTGGGTACAGAGACAAGATGCATATTGTTTAAACGTAGATTGTAAAGCTGCGAGTTTCGACTTGGAATATTACCACTTTGCTTGAAAAATTCTTTTAATACTTTAAATACGTAAAGGTGTCTCATAGGTAGAATTCTCAATTCCTTGTATAAGGGCCAACTTTCAGTTAAACGATTTTTGTTGCAAATGATTCTAATAAGATGTTTTTGAGCAATCAACAAGGGTCTTAAAGTACTTGCATATGAACCACCCCAGCTAGATAAACCATATTGTATTTTCGAGTGTGCAAGTCCATAGTAAATTGAAGTTAAAACTCTTTTAGAACAGAATGGTTTTAATAAATACATTTTTCGAGTAACGAGCATCAAATAATTTTTACTATTGCTAATATGTTCTTTCCAGTTAAGTTTAGAATCAATTGTAACTCCAAGATATTTAAAATTGTGTACTGAATCAATTTTGAAACAAGAATCGGGACAAGAAATAATGGGTTTATAATTAGGTTTACCACAATAATGTATTGGAAAGGTGAAATGTCTACAATTTGACCCATGGAATATAAAATTGTGGTTGCAAAGCTGATGACCAGATGTTTTGAAAGACATTATTTTAGTTTTTTCACTAAGTACTAACTTATGGACAGAAAACCATGCCCTTAGAATCTCTAGATCTTCTTCAATTTTTATGACACAATTAAGTTCAGAATTAGACTGGTAGGTAAAAGATATATCATCCGCAAAAGCCGTGGAAATGCCATTCAACTGCTGCTTAAAAAGAGAGTTAATATAAATAAGGAAAAACAAGGGACCAAGTACGGAGCCCTGTGGTACTCCAGACTTAAGAAGTCGAGCCTCACTCACTTCCCCATTAACTATTACTTTCTGAACTCTATCCTTCAAATATGACTTCAACCATTGAAAAATAACTCCTCTAAATCCCGCATTATATAACTTACTTAAAAGTAAATCGTGATCAACCAAATCAAATGCTTTGGTCATATCAATAAATAGGGCCATGGTAGGTTTATTATAGTTCAAGCTGCTATAGAGTTGACTACAAAGTCGGAGAATTGCATCTTCGGTTGACTTCCCAGACCGGAATCCAAATTGATTTTCGCTAAAAAAACTGTTTCTATCTAAAAAAGAAGTGATTTTAATTTTCATTAGTTTTTCAAAAATTTTTGAGAATGTGGGAAGAAGTGAAATAGGTCTGTAGTTAGACATATTTGTTTTATCTTCTTTTTTATAAAGATGGATAACTTTGGCACATTTAAACTGTTGAGGAAAACAACCCTGTTCAACACTTAAGTTAAATATATAAGCCAATACATCCGAGACATAGAAAGCTATTTTTTTAAGTATGTTACTGGATATTCCATCTGAGGTACAAGAATTTTTATTTTCCAACGATATTATAATTTTATAAGTTTCAAAAGAGGTAATGGCACTGAAAACAAAGCTATTGGGTTGTAAATATTCACGATCTAGACTGCGTTGATTAGAACAGTTACAATCAGCATAAGATTCAATAGATGGCTTCAATTTTTCCGAAATTTCAGTAAAATATTCATTGAATTTGTTAGAAATACATTTAAAATCGGTAACTTGTATACCATCCACTGATATTGTTCCTATTGAATTAGACTTCCTGTTCTTTCCTAAAATACTATCAATAATTCTCCATTCTTCTTTCACGTTGCCTTTCGATCTTTCAAATAAATTAGAATAATAATTTTCTCGCATTAATTCTACATTAATTTTAACAGTTTTACATAGTGTAAGGTAATATTCTTGAAGTTTTTTATTATTTGGATATTTTTTAAGCTTAGTACTGACTTTGTTTTTATTTTTTATCTGTTTAAGCAGACGATGATTCATCCAAGGCTTCAGAAACTTCTTTTTACTATTTTTTATCGAGACAGAAGAGCATGCATTGATATGGCTTTGCAAAATTGTGATAAAAACATTAAAGGAAGAAGATGGATCTTTTTCAGAATAAACTTGATCCCAAAATTCATGTTTCAATATGTCTTGTAGTAACGTGTAATCTATTAAAAGATGCTCTTTATCTCTCAATGTATTGGAATTTGAAATATTATTTTCAATGCTATTTATTTCCAAAACGATCATTCTGTGATCAGTAATTTTATAATCTAGAACACTTCCACAAAAATTAAATTTATTATTTTTGCCAAAACGCGAGAATATGTGGTCAATGCAAGTACTAGAAGCTGGTGTAACGCGGGTTGGCTCTTTAATATTACATTTGAGACCATTCGAAGCCATAAGGAATAAGTAATTTTCTACGTCTTTATCAGATATGTTCAAAATATCAATATTGATATCACCAATTAAAATTAAATTACAATTATTGAATTTACAAAGAATTTGACTGATTTCATCCATGTAGACACTTTTACTAAACGCATGCAATCTATATATACACAACATTGTATAGTTTTCGTTTTGATAGCAAAACGACAACTTTACTACATCAGCACTACAAATTTCGATTTTTGAACATTGGTAAGCAAGACTTTCATCAATATAAATTGCAACACCACCCGAAGAATAAGATTCGTTGCAACAACTAAAAAGTGCGTAACCCGGTATATTATAAAGACACATTTCATTCAGAATATTGGTTGTGGCCATTGAATTAGCATTAGCAGTAGATTTTCCTTTTTTTATTTTTTTAACAAAGCATTTATCGATGTCATTCTCATTTATGTTTACATGTAATGCGTCACGAAAGATGTTCAGTGCAAGATCGATGTGGTTGGTATCATTGTTGATTGGAACATTATACACTTCTATGCTGTTCGAGAGAAGTTGCTGTTCTAAGTTGTCTACTTTTTGTTCGAGATAATGAATTTTCTTTTCGTTTTCATTATTTTTTGCAACCATTTCATCGATCTGAATTTTATGGTAATTCTTGAGCTGAACAATTTCAGCGTAAATCATCTCCAAAGTAACCGCTAGGGGCAATTCTAGAGTGTTGACGGACAAACCATTAGTATTTGAAGTGGTGGTATAACTATTGGCGGTGGAAGGGGCGGATGATGTACTAGCGGTGGTGACGGTGGAAGATGCAGCAGAAGCAACAATGTTGGAAGGTTTGGTGCAGGAGTTGGAGCTGGTGATGGCAAAAGCTGTGGTGGTGGCGGCGGTGGTGGTTGCGGTGGTGATGGGGGCGGAGGCGGCGGTAGTTGTGGTATAGGAGGTGATGACAGCGGTCAAGTTGTCACTGTGGTTAGATGATGGAGAATATGATGCGTTGGGGGGAGGTGTGGAATTTGATGATGTGTGTGCAACTGAAGAGAGTTTATTTGGAGTAATACCAGAGATGGATCCCCTCTTCTCTGTCGTACATCTAGGGCATCTCCAGCCGGCTTTTGTATTTTTCATAAAATCAAGCTCATTTGCAGTGATTTTTGCACATTTTCCATGCGAATATTGATTGCAGTCATTACATCTGACTTTAAGTTCACTTCTTTCAATCTTTTTCTTACAATTTAAACACGACATCTTCGGTATTTGTTATTGAAATTGAAATAAAGAAAAAATAGAGAAAAAATATTTTGACTTTTTAAAATGAATTAGCTCCCGATATGAGTGTACCCCACAACGTCACAGAGAGAACACAACAATTTCAGCACGTATTTCCGGTGCTGTTTTTTCGCCTATTTTGTTTGGTTGTTGTTACCATTAGCAGATGCTCGTGTTTAGTTGTAGATCTAGGCCGTCCTGACAGCTGTTTATCCTCAAGAAGTCCGGTTTGAGCGTGCCGCTCAATGGCACGTTGAACGCAGCCCTTCGAT
The DNA here is from genome assembly GCA_911387755.1 of Chrysotoxum bicinctum. Taxonomy (NCBI): domain Eukaryota; kingdom Metazoa; phylum Arthropoda; class Insecta; order Diptera; family Syrphidae; genus Chrysotoxum; species Chrysotoxum bicinctum. The sequence goes on along the minus strand of OU426988.1, from coordinate 83,605,360 downwards.
ATCTTCAACTGCGAAGCTCTAACAGTATGATGCTTAACTCAATTAAAATTTGCAAAATCGTGATTTTAACCAAATATCATACTAAAACAGGTTTAATATCGTACTAATTCGATTACAATTTTGACCCAATAACTTGATGGAAAATTAAGTTCAAAAACGACATAGGCTTTTTCTTTCATATCTGATGCTGTCCACGGTCCCCCAAGAGTCCTCCTAACCTAAGGACACATTATTAAGTATCTACTTCAGAAATTCTGATGAAGTTAGTTAATAATTTTAAGTATTTACACACCAAATTAAAGGATTATTTTTGCCATAGATGGTGAAATGTCTAGAAATGTCAAAGAATTCGTTAACTCTAGATCTTAGAGTATGTTGAGATGCGTAGATGCAAAAATGAGATAGCAGAGTAGAACAGTCATAATGTACAGATATGACATCGTGAGCGAACATAACAAAATAGTACGATCTCTTTTTATCAAGGGGTATATTTAATCTATGATATCGGTTAAATTTACGGAAAGCGAATTTTGTGAATTTCTTTTGAACTTTTTCAATGCGAAGCATGATTACGTTATAGTAGAGACACCAAATAACAGAGCAGTATTCTAGAATATAACGAATAAGTGCAACATAAAACTACTTTAGTGTATACGGGCCTTTGAAATCTTGTGAGTTTTCGATAATGAATCCAAGCACTATGTTAGCTTTAGAAATTATGAAATCGACATTACAAGCAAATTTGAGCTTATGATCAAAAATAACCCCCAAATCTTTTTGAATATTCAACCTTTCAAGAATATTGTTTGGAATACAGTATTCCAAATATTTTTGAGTTATTTATTCGTTTAATAGTCATAATTGAACATTTATAAATATTAAGATGAAAGAAGTTATTATTGCATAATTCAGTTTAATTTTGAATGTCGGGTTGCAGTTGAAAGCAATCTAATAATAATCTAACCGCCTTAAAGTCATCCCCAAGTAACTCTTTTCACCCGTAAAAATAACAAAAGGTGAGTCATTTATAAACATACCATTCAAAAGAGAAGTGGCCCAAGGTGGCTTCCTTTAGGTACACCTGAATGATTATTTATAATTTTAGATTAAATATTTCAAATTTTGAAGTACTGAGTGCGATTGGTTAGATAACTTTTAATCCAATTCAAGGATTTTGAATGTAACTCCATATCTTCTAACTTAGTTATAAAAACTTTATATTGAACGCGGTCAAATGCCTTCACAAAATCAGGGAAAATTTCATCAACTTCAATTCTATTTTCCATTGCTTGAAGTTGAGGTTGATCTTTCACTTACAAAACCATGTTGAAATTTCGATATATAGTTTTTTAATAAATAAATTTCTTCAAAAATCTTTTGTCTATCCTGAAGTTTTGCTATTGGCCTATATTTTCGACCGCCTGTTTAGGTTCGGATTTATGAATTGGAAATTTAAAGGAGTGTTTCCAACAATCCAAAAACTCACCCACTGCTAGTGAATGGTTAAAAATCATGTGAGAGGGAATACAAAACATAATTTTAATTTGTGCAAAAACATAGTAGCGGAGGTGTGTTATCAGGTGCTAAGCTGTGCACTGTCTTCAAGAAATGATAAATCCGTAAAAATATCCTCTTCTGAAACGAACATAGACCATCAGTGCTGCTGCTTTCACTCCGTAACACAAGATCACAAGATTCTAACACAAAATTAGTTAGAAAGTAACTTGTACAATAATTTGCCTACAAATTTCGACCAGTGAACGGAAATATTTCTTTTAAAGCATTTTTAAGATACAATTTGAACTTATATTTGCTTACCCTTCTCGTCAAATTAATAAAATTGATGAAATTATCCTATTTTAAAATTAAATAGGAAAAGAGTGGGTGAAATTAATTAACAGAACAAAGTTTGGCATTTGAATACTTTTTAAGCGACCAACATTATTACTTCTGCGATCTGCCATATGTAAAGTCATCGTCATCATTCGAATTTAATTTCTTTTGATCATTTACTTGTTTAAGTTTTGGACTGTTTACAGTTGTTGACTACGAGTGCGATGTTAAAATTCACGATCACTTAAAGTGCAATTCTTGCTCGAGTAACCCTGCTCTAGCTTTGCTTACTAAAATAAATGAGCTTAATAAAGTTGTGACGCAATTATCAACCAATTTCGATCAAATGAATAAAAGTTCATTCACAAACGCACAACCTCATGGAGCTAAATCTTTTAAACAAAAAGTAAATATTCAATCATGTGATGACGTTCAAAATTCCACTGATTTGCACACTGAACCGAATACGATGTCCTTGGAAGTCATCAATGGTAATATTATAAGTCAAAATAATGCTTCCAAACAAAGAATAACAGAACCCCACAGCCATGTTAAAAGTTCCCAATCCACAACTAAGAACAAACAGCTTGTGAGTATCATCGGCTGCGACACCGCTTCGTCTATGATGGAAGTTCTTCCAACATTGAAATGGCTACATCTTTCTCGTTTTATGCCAACAATAAAACCAGAAACTATTATTTCATATGCAGCAAACAAATTAAAAATTCCAGAAAGTAATCTTTCATGTATTCCTTTGTGTAAACAAAATCAGACCAAAAACATAAATGTTAAAAAAAGAGCCAAGTTCTTCTATACAAAATTCTTTGTCTAACAAGTCAGCCGTTAAAAGTACTGAGATCTAAAAGTACGCCAAGTTCTTACTTCATGAAGGTTTAATACCGAATATTTAAATAAGAATAATATTGAAACAGCTACAATGTAATAGAGAAATTTTATTATTTAATGATTACTGACTAAAATTTGATGGGTTCACTTGTCAAGTTTTTAAAACCTTTCGAATTTGGGCATACAAAAAAACTTGCCAAGTAAGCCTATCAAATTTTAGTCAGTAATCATTAAATAATAAAATTTCTCTATTACATTGTAGCTGTTTCAATATTATTCTTATTTAAATATTCGGTATTAAACCTTCATGAAGTAAGAACTTGGCGTACTTTTAGATCTCAGTACTTTTCACGGCTGACTTGTTACACAAAGGTTTTTGTATAAAAGAACTTGGCTCTTTTTTTAACATTTATGTTTTTGGTCTGATCTCACTGCTTTTTGCAAAGATTTTAATATTTTGCCATGTCAAAATCTCGAAAGATACGGAAAGATAGAAGGGTGTACTCAACTTAGTTTAAAGCTTCCTATTTCTTTTGGTATATTTTCTTTTTGTTATTGTTTGTTTTGATTTGCGCTTCAATTATTTCTTCTTGTCCTGGCAAGATACCTAACACTAACATACCTACCTTAATTACGGCAATCAGAAGTGCTCCATATAAATTAAACATTTTCTCAGAAAGCGGGTGGATACCACGCCCCCCGAATAGAAAACCCCAATTTTTAGTTTTGGTCCTTTATATGCAATTTGAGCTCTACCGTTCTAACAAATTTCATTGTTCTACTGCAATCGGAAGTGCGCCATGTATAATGGAAAACTTCAAATTTTATATTTTTTTTCTTAGTATGCAATTTAAATTTCATCGTTTTACAGCAGTCGGAAGTGCTCCATTCAACCAACAACAATTCGGAGAAAGTGTGCGGATACCACGCCCCCTGGATGGAAAACCTCAATTTTTATTTTGTATCCTTTATATGTATTTTGAGCCCTACCGTTGTACCAATTTTCATCGTTTTACAGCAGTCGGAAGTGCTCCATTCAACCAACACCAATTCGGAGAAAGTGGGCGGATACCACGCCCCCTGAATGGAAAACCTCAAATTTTCGATTTTTGCCTCTACTTGCATGACAAGACCTACCGTTGTGCAAAATAACAAGATTTTAAGATGTCGGGAAGTGCTCCATAATTTTGATGATCTGTCAGTCAGTGAGTGAGTGAGTCAGTCAGTTACGGTTTTTATGATTTTTGAGGCCTTATATCTCAGGAACCGCTTATAATAGAAAACTGAAATTTGGTGAGGCGCCTGTACTTGACTAGCTTAGAAAGTATTCGGAATTTCAAGTTTCTGACTTCATTGGTACTGAACATAGGGAGGGGTCAAAAGTCGCCTGAGTTTGTTCCTGTATGTAAAAAGGGCGTAGTGCCAGAACTGACGTGAATTCACTTAAGCATATAAACTTTCGTCTTGGTTTACCATCGGAAGCCTGGGATAATGCTTTAAAAGCAGAAAACTGGCCTCGAAATGTACATGTAAAAAATTTCCATTTTTTTTCCAAAGAAAGTGAACAGAATAGCCGAAATATAAATGATAACCAAAATCACCGTATACATCATTCACCCGAAAATTTAAATGCTTCTTCTTTAATATCTTCTTCTCAAGTCTCTGCGTCTGCATTCAACTCGCTTTTTATGTACTACCATAATTAATGCTGGCGGTAAAACAACTATTTCTTGCTGCATCATTGCATGAATTTGATGTCATCGTAATTACCGAAACTTGGCTTCATACACACATTAATTCAAACGAAATTTTTGATGACTCTTACACAGTTTACCGTTGTGATCGTTATGCAAATTTAACTGAACGCGGTGGAGGAGTTCTAATAGCAGTTCATGCAAAATTTCCAAGTCAACTGATGGAACTTCAAATCAAAAATGAACATATTGAACAGCTCGGTGTAAGAGTTACTGTATCAAATGAAGAAATTGTAATTGTAGTAAGTTATATTCCACTAAAGAGCCTTATTAGTATTTATGAAAGGCATGCCTAAAATATCGAAAAGATAATTGAAAAACTTAATGATAGTCAATTTCCCTGTATTTTGGGTGATTATAATCTCGGAGATGTAAATTGGAATTACTCTGATGAAGAAAAATGTTTGATTCCTTACAATTGCAGTTCATGTTCCTTTATCTAATAATTCAGTGTATCATAAAGCAATTACAGTTAAATTTAAACTTTATAATATTAATTCTTTATCAAATACTTCATATGATGATTTTGAAAATATTTATAATTTTGCCAAGGAAAATTATGTGTCACTTTAAAGATCATTTTAATTCATTGAATTGGTCGGAAGTTCTTTCTGGAACAAATTTAAATGAAATTTATACTTATTTTCGTGATCTAATGTTAGATGGAATTTCAAAATTCGTTCCCAAAGTTCGTTCAAAAAAAATTACTAAAATACCGTGGGATTGTAAAAGATTGCGAAATTTGAAAAATGTAAAAAATAAGTCATTTCAAATTTTTAAAAAAAACTAAAGCTGAAATAGATAAGAAACGTTATTGTCAACTACGTCGGGAATAAGATTTTTTGAATTAATTTCTGTACAAGCAATATGTTTTAAGTATTCAAACACAAATTACTTCAAATCCGAAAGCTTTCTGGTAATAGTAAAAAAAAGAACAGTGGTGTATTCTCTAATATGGAGTATGGAAGTGAATCATCTTCTGACTATGCTTCTACTTGTAATTTATTTGCAAAATTTTTTGAGACGGTGTACAGGGACCATACATCTGTTAATTTATCTCTAACTGATAATGTGTTAGACACTAATGTCAATTTGGGTCACCTTTTTGTGTCTTGTGAGGATGTTTCTGAAGGAATTTTTACACTTAATTCAAGTTTAGATGCAGGTAGATGCTTCAAAAGATTTTTAATGTTTCACTTTCAACTGGTATTTTTCTAAACGAATGGAAACTATCACTTGTAGCACCTATATTGAAGCATAAAGTTGAAAATTATCGTGGTATTTCTAAACTTTCAGCCATTCCGAAATTACTTGAGCTTATTATTAAAAATAAATTATTTTTTTATGTTAAAGAACATATTTCTCCATTTCAACATGGATTTATAAATGGAAGGTCTACAACAACAAATTTATCATTATTTACAAAATATGTTTCTGATTCACTAGAGTCTGAACTTCAAGTTGATGTAATCTATACAGACTTTTAAAAAGCGTTTGATAGGTTATGTATTCCACTGTTAGTCAAAAAATTGAAAATGTTTGGAATTCACTCAATGGTTCTTGAATGGATGTCTAGTTATTTGAGTAATAGAAAACAAATTGTAAAAATTTTCAACTTTAAGTCTAGTATTATCAATATTCCTCCAGGAGTTCCCCAAGGAAGCCATCTTGGCCCTTTATTGTTTTTAATTTATGTAAATGAGTTACCAACGCTGTTGAAATATACACAAGGACTATTGTTTGCGGATGATTTTAAGCTTTTTGCAACTGTTAAAAATATTAATGATTGTTTAAACATACAAAATGACTTAAATTCAATTGTAAACTGGAGTTAAGAAAACTTTCTTTCTTTAAACGTTTCAAAATGTAACATTTTCACATTTAATAGATCTGCCACCACTATTTTATATCATTATTCAGTTTTAAATACTGCCTTGAATAGGTCAACTGAGGTTAAATATCTTGGCGTGATTTTTGATGTGAAATTAAATTTGTCCCTTCATATTGACTATGTGCTGGCGAAAGCAAATACAATGCTTGGTTTTCTGAGAAGAAACTGTTCTGAATTCTCAAATCCCTATGCAATCAAAGTAATTTATACTTTACTTGTATGTCCATATTTGGAGTATGCTTCTACAGTTTGGGATCCACACTACATTGTTTCGAAGAATCGTATCCAAAAATTACAAAAGTCTTTCACAAAGTTTTTGGTAAGACAACTCAGATGAAACTTACCAAAAATGCCTAGTTACACTACTAGATTATGCTTTAGTTGGTCTTGAGACTTTAGAAAAACGTCGGGAAGTGAACTGTGTTATGTTTATTTACGATATATTGTCTTATCACATTAAATGCCCTGTTACTTTAAGTCATTTAAAAATTTATGTTCCGGAAAAAATACGCCCGCGACTATGTTCCCCCACATAGATGTAATTATGGCTTAAATGAACCGTTTTTTAGATGTATGAGATTGTTTAATACTGTATGTTCTAAAATTGATTTTACTATTGAAAGGAAATTGTTTAAAATTAATCTAAATGAAATTTATAATTAAATTGTTAGTAGGCGTTAAATATCTGTAAGAGGAAGAAACTCGATAGATAAATAAATAAATAAATTCGCAATTACCTGACCTATGGACCTCAAACAATCTGAGGCTCCATTCTATAGCCTTATTTTGTACGTATCTACATCATAGTGGTTTGCTTTAGGAGTATTTTTCTATGTTGAGATGTTGAAAAAAAATATAGTCCATAACTTGTGTGCGCTTCTCTTAACCCAAATGGATTTGTATAAAGTGAGAATATTTGAATTTTTATTTAAGCATAGGCATCTTATTTACCATAATGCCTTTGCTTTTAAGTTACTCGTATTCTCGCAAATGGCAATTTTGGCCGAACTTGTAATTTAGCCAAAAATTGTATGTCCTGATAAAATCCAATATTTAGTAAGTTTTTTGATTTGATATATGAGAACAACGTGAATAAGTTAGATTTTATTATGAAAAGAGAAAGGTAAGAGAAGTGGAGGCAAAATAGCTCTAAAGAATTTCGAAAGTAATTTTGAGTAATTTTTTGATTATTTAAAAAATGTGTAAAAGAAAACCTAAACATAAATTTTTTGGTTAAACCAAATATGTGTATAAACATACGAGTATGTACAATGTACATACATATGTACGTAAATATTTTCCGTGCATTTATTTTATAGTTTTAATATAAACATGTTTCAGAAACCATTCTTAAGATATTTTGATTGTAACTAATACCGGAAAATTGTTTTATAAAATAAATACCGATTCAAAATAGCTTTTTTGGCCTTTAGTCCTCAAAAATTGGCGTTTCGTCCCAGCGATCTCACATGGATTCAGCTATTTTGAATCAATAATAATTCAACAAGTCCATTAATAGTCCTAAGTCTTCTTCTTGGCTGATTTATTTCAGTAGTACCAAGAATTTGTGTTATAAAACCTTCATGTAAAATAAATACCTGTACACATATCCAAAACAAAATATTTTAAAGTCCAAAGTCTAAAGTTAAGAGCTGTTTGTTGAAAAAAAAAATAACATCGAACTAAATTTTAGTAATTTAGTTTTCTTCCTGTGACTGAAAATAAACCACAAAACTTCGAACCGGTTGACATTTTCCTTCCATTTCCATTTCAGAGAACACCAGTGAAGAACATTTAATTTTGTTGTTAGAAGCAGGAGCAAGGCAATGGACCAGACGAATCAATAAATGAGAGTGGGAGCGGTTGCTCCCAGTTCAGTAATATGCATAGTAGTTAACGGGCCCTGTGAATTTGCATGTTCCAAAAACCCCATGCCAAATATCAGTACGACCGACGATGACGACATAGCATCGACATCAACATATACTTATATAAATTGGCACAACCTCATAACACTGGCCTTATAGCAATTGAGTTTGCCAGTCAGCTTCATCGTACGGAATTATGTATGTCAGCCATCAAGCGTGGGTGGTACGTAAACCTTACTGTTTTTCTTTCACAGAGTCGAAGTGCGATATTGAGTTAGCATGTTGTGTTTCCGACTTTAAATAGGAAAGCTTTAGACCTTGTTGATTGGGCGCCTACCCCCAACTTATTTACAATTTAAAAAGAAGTCACCTCTCGTTTAGTTTTTTTTTTTTTTTTTGTTATTAAGCTTTTTCTCTTCGTTAATAAATGACAGCAAGGGTGTGTTTGTGGAATTCGTTCATAACGGATTGTTTTTGCTCTGGTATGTAAACATTCATTAGGCACTCTTATGAGGTTGCCCGCATTCCATTTTCGGTTTTCACTTTCAGTCAGAAAATAATTATACATTCAAGCCCAGATGGCTAGTAAGGAATTAAAAACAAGGCCATAGTTGGCCCTGAACAAAAGATGCAAATACAAAGAACCCCCGTGACTTTAATTCTAATAAAGTGGGGTATGTGAGTACACAATTTAATTATATATATTTAGTTGTGTTAATTGTATTTTTAATTTTTAAAAGTAAGTTTGAAAAAAAAATGTATCTTTGGAAGGTGTTAAGGAAATGACTATCTCATCTCGTACGTTTGTACATAAGTGACTATTTTGATAAGCCTGATATTTTCTTCAAACACACAAATTTATTAAAGGAACAAGGAAGGATGGCTTAGTTGTTTAAAATTGCATAGTGAAGGTAGCGTCCGGAGAAGAATAAGGCTTTAACAAGCAGTCAACCCGATCTGCCGCTGCCTACAGCTTTGCAATCAAACTTGAGCTATACCTAAATTCTGATCTTTCTCTACACCGCCGCCGCGCCTTCTCTCAGTGTTTGGTTCAAAGCTTCTCTGGCTCAGGGCTCAGCATATTGATGTCAATTTGTTCTTAACATTCCAGCTACTTCTTTAGTTAGCTTATTTGGGTAAGGTTGGCTTCGATGTATACTCCGTACCATTGTTGCAGCCGTGAACAGAAATCTTCCAAAACCTACTTACACTATTTTATTAACCTTTAGAGTGGTCGATGACTGTTTTATGTATCAGAACCTGTATAATAAGCATCTTATAAAAGAAAGGGCTTGGATTGGTTTATGTCACCAGCATTGGCACTATTATTTCAAAAACAATTTTGAAGAAGAAATAAAAAAACATCGCTTTGTCTAAAAGCTTTTTTTATATCGTCAAAACTAAACATTTCTCGTTCTTAAGGATGATCGTAAATTCGTTCTTTAAATTGTTGAATAAATGATGGGTGTCGATTTGAAGTCTTCCAAGATCTTTAAATAATCGATCGATGTTTATAAGTTCTGACCTAAGACCGTACTAATATGGACCTTACATGTAGGTGACCTACTGCTTTAAGCTTTACATAATACGGAAGAGAAGATCTTTAAGGCGATGTTTGGAAGACTTAAGCCTTTGTATTTGTAGTATATGGTCTTTTTGCTGACACTGAGCTATTTGACAATACTTATCAAGTATTTCGACGTGATTGAAACCTTCTTAATGACTCAGCTACTGTTGCAGGGGGTTTATTAATAGGAGTAAGAACCTTTATTATTTCTTATTTAACTTGTTGATGATTTTCTTCAGTCCTCACTTGAATTGCTATGTGTAAAAATAAAAGTGTCATCTGGTTGCTACTTATATTCCACCCAGCTCTAACAGCGATGTTCATGAAAATTTTAACAATTCCATTGAAACCATCTATGAGAAAATTGATCCAACTGACAAAGTCATTGTAATGGGGGATTTTAATCTTACCAAATTGAAATGGTGTAGATCTACTAATAGGCCAGGAGCCCACAGCAAATTTTGTGCGTGAAGATATAACCAAAAGTGGTTTATATGAGTATGAAGCCCTCAAATAACTAACGACAAATATGGAAGTCTGGCAGCATTTTTTTGCAGCTAAAATTAATAATAGTATGCCAAAGGTACATATATTTCCAAAATGTGGATCATAAGTATAACCACTTGAAACTGGCCTTAAATTAAAGGGCAGAATGCACTGAATACAAATAGATAGGTGCCAGACGTTTTAGATGCAGCTTTCCCCTTGCCAGACGTAATAATTGTACGCAAAAAATCATTTTTTTAAACAATTGGTATAACCATATGTGTGATACATCAAAAAATTTGTAAAATTGTCCTTATCACAAATAAATAGGTGCCAGACGTTTTAGATGCAGCTTTCCCCTTGCCAGACGTACTAATAGTACGCAAAATATCATTTTTTTAAACAATTGGTATAACCATATGTGTGATACATCAAAAAATTTGTAAAATTGTCCTTATCACAAGTAAATAGGTGCCAGACGTTTTAGATGCAGCTTTCCCCTTGCCAGACGTACTAATAATACGCAAAAAATCATTTTTTTAAACAATTAGTATAATCAAAAGTCGTTATTACACCAAATGATATTCTCATTTCTCTACTTTGATTATGCGAAACAGCAATCTGTTTTGTACCGCTATACTTTGACAAAAAAAATGCATGACACAATAAACAACCTTGCTGATAAGAGAACTTAGTTGCAGTAGTAGTTTTGTTGACCGCAAAGTGAATATGTCTGACGAAGTAAATAAGAAATGTGTTCTCCATTCAAGTGATAGCCCAAAACAATGCGGAAAAATAATTTTGTTTACTGAAAAAACATTGCAGAAATGCTCTGAAGTTTTGAAAATTAGGACAAATCGCAAGTTTAAGTTTTCTGATATAAAGCTTCCAGTTGAGGTTGATACTTTAACTGGGTACCATAGTGCGTGCTACCGGCTCTTTACTGCAATTTCCAAAAAATTGATAACATCTCCGATAGATACAAATCACGTGGAATGTAAGTTATATTCTTGTTTTTTGTAGTTTATATAATCCCATATTACTCATAAACGCGTATATGTATGTTATATAGTGCCTGAAACTACCAAAAATAATAGATGCAGTCCAAATGTTGCAATTAAAAATACTCGGACTATATCCAATATCACGGTGGATCCGAATAACAAATGTTTTTTTTTGTAATTGCATTTCGAAATACTCACATGGAAAAAAAGAAAAGGTTATATGTGGCCGACGATCTTCTTTAGAACACATTGTGAACAAAGCAATACTTATTGGGAATGATGCAGTGTACAAAGTATTGATAAATAGTGTCGGAGACCATGAACTGAAGTATCATAAAATATGTCTTGCTAAATTTCTTCAGGAAGCTAATAATTTAGAAAAAAGAGTTGTGAACAGCAATTCGGGATGCAGACATTCACACAAATGCGCTCTTTCTACTGTCTGCACCTTTGTTGAAGAACGCAAGGGAGCTTGATTATATATGGCTCATTTCTTTATTCTGTGACAGAGTAAATACACCAATGTGGACTGGTTGGAACTCATATCATGTTGAAGATAATTTACCACAGCAAAATGTGTTTTATTTGCCACCGATCAATGCATCACCAACGAGCCATTCGGTTGTTTTGGAAACGCTGAAGAGGTCTATTCAAATAGCCGAGGAGTGTCATCAAAAATATAATATATTCGTAACTTATGACTTAGCGATAGCGAAAATAGCTTTACAGATTCAGCATCAGGAATCGCCTCGTTTTGATCGAGCTTTTATTCTGCTTGGGAACTTTCACATTGAAATGGCTTTTTACAAAGCAGTAGGAAAATTTCTTGACGGCTCAGGGGGTGAAATTGCATTAGTGAATGCTGATGTCCTTGCTCAAGGTTCTTTGAACGCTTTTATTTCCGGTAAGCCTAACGATCTTTGCCCATTTCACATTATTTGAGTCTCCTTTTATTTATTAATAGGAACCCATTACAACAGATGCAAGCGTTTGCATATCTTGCTAAGTGCGGCCATACAAGTTCTGCATTTTGAAGCATTTATTGAAGAAGTAAATATATGTATTGATGATCTGCAAACTGATGTGGAATTTTTCGAAATGGCTGGAACTGATGCAGATTTACCGACAAGTCTTGTTTCCATCATTTCACGTTATGCTGCGTACACTACTAAAACATTAAGCGGTTCCCACGGTCCAACAGCTGCATATTGGATGAAATATGTTGAAATGATTGACTTACGAAATGATTTGTCAAGAAGCATTAGATGTGGTGATTTTAATTTATACATTCATTCTCTGAATCAAATGGCAGCATATTTTTTCGCTTTAAATCACCCTAACTATGCACGATGGACGGTAAAACTCGTAGAAAATTTATGTAATATAAATGATACTCATCCAGACTTGCTAAAATACATAAAAAAGTGTGGATTCGGAGTGACATTAGAACAAACCATAAATGCCGATGCTGCAAATAGGATGACTGGTGTTTCATCATTCACCAACCTTATATCCGCTAGACAGAAATGGGCCAAAACACATACAGATAGAACCGCAAATATTACATCACTATACAATATCCTGGGTCTATCACGCAAGGACGACGTGAACCGAGATTTAAAAACAGGAGAAATAAGACGGTTTTCTGAAAATTTAAAAGATGTACTTAGAGAAATTAAAACTTTAAGTAACCCATTTACAACCAGCACAGGTGATTGCTGTTACAATCTAATTAATTTATGTACCGGAAAATGTGTATCTCAAAAAACCAAAAAATTCTTATTGAATTTAAAAGTATTTGGTATACGGAAAAGAGACACGTTTTTAAGGGAATGTGAGAAGGATCCTAAAAGATTCGAAAATGCCATCTCGAATGCAAAGTACCCCAAAAATCCGTTAGTGGGAAAGTTTGTGAGTTAAAAATGGAAAGAAATTTAATAGGACGAATACTGTTTATAGCTTCTCAAAATTCTGTGGATATCAAAGAAATTTTTAAATATCCTCTAACTCCTGTGCCGCAATCATTCGGTCATCTAGATGGTTCTATTATAAAAACGGATAAATCAGTACTACTCAGGCATTTAGAAAAAACAGCAATAAGCATTCCCCCAAATAAAATTGATGCCATAATTCTAGATGGTTTTTTTCTTCTACATACACTAGGGGACATTCCTTTAACTTTCGGAAATATTGCTATGCACATATTAAAGAAGATCTGCAGAATGAATGCAAATAATATACATGTTGTATTTGACCAAATAATATCACCTTCCATAAAAGATCATGAAAGAGATAGGCGAAACGACTCAGACGAGCAACTTATTTATAACGCTTTTACAAAAGCACAAAGACGACCAGCTAATTTTGTTAAAAGTTTAAGGAGCAACTCTTTCAAAAAGAGATTAAACGAATTTTTAGTAGAGGAATGGAATGGAAATGAATATCATCACATTATTGGGGAAAAAGATGTTTTTGTCACCAGCAATACGACATGCTTTCATTTTAAAACTCAGAATGGCAATATTTTTCGTGAAGAAGTGAAAGAGCTAATGAGTTTTCAAGAAGAAGCTGATACACGTATGATGCTGCATTTGTCATTTTTACCAAAAGACATTTCTGTGGTAATAAAGTCCTCAGATACGGATGTGCTCATAATTGCGCTTTACAATTTACCTAACTTAAAAAACGACATAAAAGTCTGGCTTGAAGTTGGAAATTTATCGAAAAATACGCTCAGATACATTGACGTGAATTCAGTTTATCACGGATTGGGAGCCACGCTTTGTGCTGCGCTACCTGGTTTTCACTGCTTCACTGGATGTGATTATACCCCATCCTTCTTTAAGAAAGGGAAAATCAAGCCGTTTCGAATTTTAGAAAGTTGTCCAGATTTTCAGTCCACTTTTTCTGAATTTGGAAACGGATTAAATACTACTGACGAACACTTTAACAGGATTGAAAATTTTGTTTGTAATATGTATCAAACAAGGGCTTTAAACGTAGACGAAGCCAGGTATGAAATATTTTTAAATCCTGCAAACCCACAACCAAACAAATTTTTTAAAATATCAGAAGTAAGTTACATTTTTAATAATAATACGAGTAGATACCTACATAAAATAATTTGCTTATGCTAGGTTTTGAAGGAAGTCTTTTGCCTCCAAACAAATCGGTTTTGTTGCAGCAATTAAATAGATGCAACTATACATATGTATATGCTATGTATGGAAGAATGCCGTAAAGAATGAACCACTCCAACTATCACCATCGGACTGTGGATGGGTATTAAAAGATAACATGTATAAAGTGAAATGGTTCGACGGTAATACAGCCCCTGATAAACTGGAAGATATTTTGAAGAATGAAGTGGATGCATCCGATAATGAAGATTATGGTCATACTAGGGAATCATCCGATGAGTCTGATAGTGAATAATATAATATTCTTTAAGTATTTGTACATACTTTTGTTCCTGTTACCTACTCGTACCTATTATAAAATAAAAATCAATTTATTATATCTATAAAATAATTTAATTTTTAGTACTCTATTAGTACGTCTGGCAAGGTGAAAGCTGCATCTAAAACGTCTGGCACCTATTTATTTGTGATAAGGACAATTTTACAAATTTTTTGATGTATCACACATATGGTTATACCAATTGTTTAAAAAAATGATTTTTTGCGTACAATTATTACGTCTGGCAAGGGGAAAGCTGCATCTAAAACGTCTGGCACCTATTTACTTGTGATAAGGACAATTTTACAAATTTTTTGATGTATCACACATATGGTTATACCAATTGTTTAAAAAAATGATTTTTTGCGTACTATTAGTACGTCTGGCAAGGGGAAAGCTGCATCTAAAACGTCTGGCACCTATTTATTTGTGATAAGGACAATTTTACAAATTTTTTGATGTATCACACATATGGTTATACCAATTGTTTAAAAAAATGATTTTTTGCGTACAATTATTACGTCTGGCAAGGGGAAAGCTGCATCTAAAACGTCTGGCACCTATCTATTTGTATTCAGTGCATTCTGCCCTTTAATTTAAGGCCAGTTTCAAGTGGTTATACTTATGATCCACATTTTGGAAATATATGTACCTTTGGCATACTATTATTAATTTTAGCTGCAAAAAAATGCTGCCAGACTTCCATATTTGTCGTTAGTTATTTGAGGGCTTCATACTCATATAAACCACTTTTGGTTATATCTTCACGCACAAAATTTGCTGTGGGCTCTTAGACTATAATGATGATATGCATTCTTCTATAAACGCATAGAATATAAACGAATTTTGTGTATTGGATGGAATGGCTTCTTTTGACTTAAATCAGCTGAATGGAGTCAAAAACCAAAATGGAAGAATATTAGATCTTGTTTACTTCTCTAATGTATTGAATACTGATGCTGCCGTTATCTCATACGATTCAAAGCTTGTTTAAGAAGATCACCATCATCCCGCCTTAACTATTTCATTGAATTTATGTCTATGTAATATTCTAAATGCTTGTAAGAATCAACTTGAGTTCAATTTAAAAAAAATGTGATTTTAATTAATTCTTTATCTTATTAATGGAGAAAAATTGGGATGATTTATTTTCAAACTTGAGCTTAGATGAAATGATTTTGTGATTTTATGAAATTTTGTTTGATTGTTTTTCAGATACCATCACATTGCGCAAAGTAAAATATTTAAGTAATAACCCGCCATGGTTTGATTCGCATATACAAAAATTGAAAAATAAAAGAAATAAAGCCTGGTTAAAATTTAATCTATCAAAGACTGAAGAGACATTTCGAGATTATCAAGAACTGCAAATCGACTTTATAAACTATTCAAATCTACTTTACTCTGATTTTATTTCTAACACTTAATGTGAGATTGAAGATGATCCACAGAAATTTTGGAAGTACGTCAATAATAAAAGGAAATCTGATGATTACCCAGTTAGTATGAACTATCAAAATCCTTCAAGTCATGATCCAGAAACGTATCTAATATGTTTGCTGATTATTTTAAGAGTGCCTTTGAAGACTTTTCTTCGAATACTTCTTCTTCCATTCCTTCTTATACTCAACGATACACATCTTAATTTTATTAATTTTTCGATTACAGAAGCTTCTATACATGACAATATTTTGAAACTTGACGAATGTTTTAGTCCTGGCCCGGATGGTGTTCCATCATTTATATTGAAAAAATGTGTGTCTTACCTGTCTTATCCGTTATATGTTCTTTTTAACGAGTCGGTAAGAAGTTCGAAATTTTCTGCTCTTTGGAAAATTCATATTTAACGCCAATACATAAAAAAGGCCTAAAGAATTTAATAACAAACCATCGTCCTATTGCGAAACTATCAGCTATCCCCAAACTGTTCGAATCTCTGGTCTATTACATACTTGCTTTTAACTGTTCATCTGTTATATGTGAAAATCAACATGGTTTTGTAAAGAAAAAATCCACAGTCACAAATTTTTACAATTCGCTTCCTTTTGTTTAGATGTGTTTGAAAAACACTCTCAAGTAGATAGCATCTTTACTGACTTCAGTAAAGCCTTTCACAAATTAAGTCACAAGATACTATTAGATAAATTAAGGTATATTGGATTTAACCATTGTTTTGTTTTGTGGATATCTTCATTCCTTAAAGTTAGATTTTATAGTGTAATATTCAGAAATAACCGTTCGTGTTAATTTAAAGTTAATTCTGGTGTACCTCAAGAGAGTCATGTTGGCCCTTTGCTATTTATTTTATTTATAAACGATCTTCCCTCTATATTAAAACATTCTATGACTTCAATCTATGCTGATGACGTGAAAATTTTTCGAACAATTAACTCCATTGCGGATTGTGAACAACTACAAGACGATCTTCAGATCATACATATCTAACTAATATGTGGTTTCGTGTTTCCGCTTGAACATTGCAGAATCTTAATGGTATTCCTACTGCCTATGTATATTTTCTAAGCTTACATTGACGACTGAAGACAGTCGTTGTTATTCTTAGCTTGTTTCGGATTAACCTGATGCCGGACGAACAAGACTCCCCAGAAGTTGTTTCGCTAGCTTCTGCAGTTCTGTACGTATTTTTGATCACTTGATCCTTGTCTGTTTTGTTTTTAAATTTCATTTCCTTCCACGTCGGTGCTACTATTTACTGTGAATTATGTGTAAGGTTATCTTTCTCACCCTTTATAAAGCCTTTCAATTTAGACCTGATATAATAGGAGTTTAATATCTTGAGTCCGATTATGGATCAACATCTGCATGAATTTTTCATTAATAATTTCATAACCTCAGCTCAAAATGCCAAAGATTGATAATTATATCAAGCCGAAGCTTCTGATGTCTGTTTTGCTATTGCCCTTAAGAATTTGATAGAAATTTATGAAAAATTCAATAAGGAACATAATGCTGGAAGAAATAAAGATGTATCGTGGGCATATACGTGCAATCGCCATAAGCGACTCTTTATGTTTCAGTAGCATCCTATAGGAGGAGTTTGTAACTTTAAACTTATAAAAAATAAGCATCGATCCATCATGAGCGAAGAAAACCTAACTATTAGGCCGGTATTCATCGAGCGCTCATAACTTAAGAAGCTCATAAACCTATTCACCAAGCAATATTAGTGAAGATCTACGAGCGCTCTTAAAAGTTAGGAGTGGTCCCGTCCCGAGTCCCGACCACTCCTTACTTACGAGCGCTCTCTTCGAAAGTTTGTTCGCTTGTGCGTGTGCCACGCACGCATTTGACTCGAATCCATGTGAGCAATGCCAAGTAGAAGAGTATCCATTTGCTGTCAAGACCAACATTCCACAACATTTCACAGTTTGGGTATGCCTGAACAAGAGAGAGTGGCTCTCATTTTCGAACTTCGAAAAACACTTGCGAGTGGTTGGTGAATACCCCACAGAAATTTCAAGTTAAGAGCCTCGTAAAGTTAAGAGCCGTTTAGGAGCGCTCGGTGAATACGAGCCTTAGGCTCTGTTCTGTTCTGGCAAGTGATACTCAATAAGCCTTTTACTTTTATTTATTTATTTATTTATTGATCTACAAGCGTCTACGGCTAACAGATTGTGAAATAAAAATATTTTAAAATATTTACATGTTTATATTAGGACTAGATTAGCTTTAAACAAATCTCTAGAGCAGCTTCAATAAATTGGCAAACTTCATTGAAATGTCTTATTGATCTACACACTGGTTCATTACTACCATAGCTTGTTCTGTGATATTGCTCAAACAGCAAATTTCGGGAACGTAAAGATCTTAACGGTGCAAAAATTGGAACTTTAAAAAGTAAGGCAGGGCATCTTATATGATAACATAAAATATCCGTCACAAGCATTATACCATGAATAGTTCGTCTTGATTCAAGAGATTTAACTCCAAGGAATAAACACCTTGCTTTATAATCCGGAATGAAACTCCATTTCATGTTATAAAATATAAATCTCGTAAAACGTCTCTGGATTTTCTCAATACGGAGAGAGAAAGTCTTAAAACTCGGATCCCATATAACATCCGCATATTCAAGTATAGATCTTACGAGAGCCGTATAAACATAAAGGGATAGCAACGCGTAAGGATCACTAAAATCAGCACAATTTCGCTTGATAAATCCTACAAGTGAATTCGCTCTTCCAACCACATAATCGACATGAGTTTTCAATGAGAAAGTTGATTCAAGCATAATGCCTAAATCCTTAATTTTGTCCACACGTGAGAGTGAGTTAGACTCAATCATAGAGTCAAAGCTTATGTGAGTAATAGACTTAAAAAAAGATATGGCGCTACATTTTTTTATATTTAATTTTAATAAATTTAATTTGCACCATTCAGAGACTTGATTAATATCAGATTGTATGAGATAGCAATCTTCTACACTGTTAATTTCTAGAAATAGTTTTAGATCATCTGCATAAAGAAGGCACTGAGAATATTTTATTACAGATGTTATATCATTAATAAAAATGTTGAAAAGAAGGGGACCCAAATGGCTACCCTGAGGTACACCCGAACTACATTCAATAGATCTAGAAAAAGAATTATTAATAATAACTTTTTGAGACCTACCCATGAGATATGAGGATATCCAATTTAAAAATGAAGAGTGGAATCCAAACAGTTCTAGTTTACGCAATAGGATGGAGTGGTTTACCGAGTCAAAAGCCTTACTAAAATCTGTGTAAATTGCATCTACTTGACTCTTTTTTTCAATGGATTTTATGACATAAGCTGAGAATAGAGTCATGTTTGTTGTGGTAGAGCACCCTGACACAAAACCATGCAGCAGTTCGGATATAGATTCCCTAGTTAAGAATTCTAATTTGGCTTTTACAACAGCATACTCGTATATAGTAGATATTAGATGAGAGTTGTGTTTATATTCTGAGCGTCGCAATTATCGGAAAATACATATGATTTCGTCACAATTTCACTTAAGATCTTCTCAAGCTGATGACTTCATTTAGACCTTTTTTTGGAAAAGCGGTGCAAAAACAAGACAATTCCAGTAGATGTCTCATTCTTGCTCCATTTCGCAAACAGTGATCATTCCAAAACTGAGTTTCCGTATCCAAGAGCCAACTTATATGTCTTTTTTGGACACCGAACGACGCAGGATTTTTTTGTTTGTATTTCTGCATTAAAAAAACATATTTTGCAAAAAAGTGGAGTTATCTGGTTGTTGCACTGGGTGCTTCAATTTTGCTTATGTCAAACTGTGAAATATCTGCTAAGTCTAGAAAGAAGTACAAATTAACGGAATCCCGGACAAAATTACTAATGCTGGTAACACTGACCTTTAATATGGTATTTCGTTCAACTATAGAGCTGCACAATTGCAAGTACAAGTACCAGAATCGAGACTTGTAATTGTACTTAATTTTTCCGATACTTCTACTTTAAAATGCGGAGCACCAGTATTTTTAAAGTACTTCATTGGCATTAGCAAGTATCGGGTACATAAGTACCAAAGTACTTAAGCAGTACTTCCAAACACTTGAACAATAATTTCAAGTTATGGGATCAGTTCTTCGATTCATAGTAGTATATTTTTTAGTCTTATGTACAATTTTTCTAATCAATTATTTTTAAAATATTTTTTTTAAAAAAGGCGAGTTAGGTTTTTACAAGAACAATTATTAAAAATGTTGATCAGTAAGGGCATGATGTCAGTTAACCAGGTTTTACCTAAGGTTCTTCCACTATGAAACTGAAAAATTTAAAACGAAGCTTAACTTTGCTGACTGGGTCAAGGGTATTCAAATTTGGAAACTTCTTCTGATGAAAATCACATTAAATTGACTTTATAAATGGACATTGAAATTTGACTAAACATTACTCGGTGGACTAGAAAGTAGTGGCTAAGTACTTGAGGTACTGCTCGAGTGCTTAAGCACCCGATACTTGATACTTATACTTAAATTTTCATTTTCCCAAATGGAGCAATTCTGCTTGTTGACGGATCCACTGAGGTGAAACTGTGCTTCGTCGCTGAAGATGATTTTCTTTGTAAAGTCACCATTCACTTCTTTCTGTTCAACCAACGATTCGGCGTATTGACGACGCTTGAAATGGTCAGTAGGCTTTAGCTCTTGAGTCAAAAAACTGCAATGTTTTCCGCAGAACGAACTGGGCGAGCATGCAGAGGTGTTATCACATTTTCTACAGACGCGGTTTGCTGAAATTTGCACACAATTCTATCGATTGTGGACACATTTGGTCGATTATGCTGACCAAAAAACGACGAAGTGCACGAAATGCATTTTGATTTGAAAGCCCATTTTCGTAAAAAGCTTCAACAATCTTGACGCGCTGCTCAATTGTGTACCTCTCCATGGTTGAATTTGTCAAACACTGAAACAAGGAAATGTGAAATTAAGTTGGGCAAAAAACTTGACGTAAAAGTGTGATTCACAATTAACATCGTGCATTATGGTTACCACCCTTTAGTTGTGTGGACTGAAGTCTTGAAATACTTAATAATTGTACAAGTCCGGTGCCAACATTTAAGCAAAGTTTATGCGAACAGCATTATGTTATGTATTCATTACATCTTTAACAACAGATCAATTTAAGTGAGAAAAAGAGAATTTGTTTCCATTTCACATTTCCCCGCAATTCAAACATTGAATTATTCACCAACGTGCTACGTGGCGGAATATTAAAATTCTAAATGAACCAAAATCACTTGTAGGTACTAAGCGTAACTTTAGTTTGATTTATTGGTGTGCACCACAATAACGTGCTGCTAAACTCTTCAATGTTCCAATAAAACAGAATAAACGTGATGGTCACGTGAAATGAATTGGAAGACGAGATAATTATTAGCAAATATTGATGTGTTGCTTAATTACCTACTCTTGAATGTATTGAATTTCAAAACGAACTCAATTACTTGCAGCGATTATTTGCTTTTGGAATGTAACAGGATGTAAATCCTGATTGAACATTTTTCTTTTTGAATGATTGAATTAATCAAATTAAATAAAAGGCATTTAGCCCGCAGTCCGCAGATCATAAGCCGGAAGTTTTTAGAACATTTTATAAATAATTTTATTGTCCAACTACATAAGCGTGCTATTGTCGACCTTTCATTTGTAAAAACAAAGCTTTGGTTAAACTGCATATTTCAATTTTATGACAATAACTCTATTTGTGTTTTTATTAAACAGAAAATGGAAAAAATTTACATCTTATTTTCGAAAATTGGTATTTTTTTCCAAAGCACTATGATTTTGAAAATTCAAAGTTTTACTTTTAAACGATAAAATTGAAAAGCTCAGAATGAGTAAAATTACTACAGTGCCGCTCATCTGAATAGGTTCACTGTTTTTTGTAACTTACTGTAAGACTATCTGCATATATATTATGGCAATGACTCGTCTGTGTTATGTAAGTAATGAGTTTGTGAAAAAAGTTGTTTCTTAAAGCTTACCGTTATTCTCACACGCTAGCTAAACTTCATTAATTAAAAAAAAACTAAGGTTTGCTCATCTGAATAGGTTCGAAAGCAAAAAATCATTTTTGATTGATGTGCGCGGCGGATGTGTACTGAAAGTTAAGTTTTTTGGTAAATCGAATTGTTTTAAACCTTTTAACAAGAAAAATGGGTCGCGGAAAATCCTTAAAATAGGAAGAAAAAGGCAAAATAAAAGCATTTTGTGAATTAGGGCTAAGCCAAAGAAAAATCGCAAGAAAAAATTGAAAAAAGCCAAAATTTAGTGGGTAAATATTTGCGGAACATCGAAAACTACGGGAAAAATATGAAAGGTTATACTTATAAGGCCACATCAATGGCCGATAGACGCGCAATCATAACAGCTGCTTCTAATTCGCATGATTCCGCGTCAAAAATTAGACTCAAAACTGGCATTAAGTGTAGTTTGGTGATGGTGAAACGCGTTATTAAGAGTAGGTACTAAGCATTCAAAAAGAAAAAAATACCGAAAAAACACCTTTGAACGAAAAACGAAAAGAAAATCGTCTCCAATTTTGCAAAAAAATACATGTCGTTGAAATCGGAGTGGAGGCGAGTTATATTTTCAGATGAAAAAAATACAACTTAGAGGGCCCAGATGGCTACAACTATTACTTTCATGACCTTCGTAAAGAAGAACATTATATAGGCCGTCTGCATAGCTGTGAAGGCAGTGTCATGGTGTGGGGAGCAATTTCATATTATGGAACCTTAGATCTGCAATTTCTTACATCGCGAATGAATTTCAATGTGTACAAAGGTGTGTTTGAAAAGGTCTTCCCACATATCTCTGACCTTTTCAGACCAATACCATGGTCATTCTAGCATGATAATGCCCCTATCCATACAGCGAGGTCATTAAAACAATTGATCGAGAACCAAAATGTAGAGGTGTTGGAATGGCCTCCATACTCACCTGACCTTAACATAATTGAAAATGTTTGGGGACTTCTTTTCCGTAAGGTGAATGAGTCGGGGAGACAATATGAAGACAAGTTGTCCTTAATCGAGGGAATTAAGAAAGCGTGGGCAGAGATTTCGCTGCAATATCTAGAAAAACTGTATGACTCCATTCCAATTCCAATTTTCGAAACAGTTTCAAAAACAAGGTGGCGATACACATTATTATAATATGAATTATTATGTCTCATTTATTTAATCATTTAATTACAGTTATTTTTCTTGTTTTCCTACATTTTTTGCTTTTGAACCTATTCAGATGAGCCAAAAAAAAACTTAGTTTTTTTTAATGAACTAAGTTTAGCTAGCGTGTGAGAATAGCGGTAAGCTTTAAGAGAAAATTCTTTCTCCCAAGCTAAATGCATAATAATGCTCTTTCATTACATTTATAACAAAGACGAGTCATTGTCATATATATGCAGATAGTCTTACAATAAGTTACGAAAAACAGTGAACCTATTCAGATGAGCGGCAGTGTATGGTTTCCCGTAAGGGGGTAATGTGAAATAATATTTTATAATTTATATTTTACATTACATTACATTACATTACATTACATATTCCACTACTCCGTAGATAAATCTACGAAGTAGAGACACTGAAAGCACTTGTAACTCAGACCATCGGCTTATACAATACAACAGAGAGAGACAGACAGAAAGAAAGAACAACAGAAAACACATATCAACAGCTCACGGTTGGTATTTGAACGGTCCTCCATCCAAGTACTAACCGCGCGCAACGATGCTTGATTTCGCTGATCGATGGGAAGCGTTGCTTTCATCAGAGCCAAGGCCGTTGACAATTTATATTTTACTATAGCGATGCGCATCGGCTTTGCACGGGAAGCACTATATCTATAGCCAGATAACTTCTAGCGGAATTATCGGGGCGGTCATGTTGCTAAGTTTTAGCTGATATCAATAGAAATGGTACAGTGCCTTGCTACGCCCCTGTCAGCTAAAAAAAAAACTCATTTATTTAAGCCAAATGGGAACAATTATTGCTTTTTTATAACTTTGAGCGGAATAGGTACTAGTACTTATTTATAATTAAGGTAGGTATGTTAATGTTAGGTATCTTGCCAGGACAAGAACCTTTGCGTAACAAGTCAGGCGTGAAAAGTAGTGAGATCTAAAAGTACGCCAAGTTCTTGTTTCATGAAGGTTTAATACCGAATATTTAAAGTAGAATAATATTGAAACAGCTACAATGTAATAGAGAAATTTTATTATTTAATGATCACTGACTAAAATTTGATGGGTTCACTGGTCAAGTTTTTAAAACCTTTTGAATTGGGCATACACAAAACTTGCCAAGTTAGCCCATCAAATTTTAGTCAGTTATCAATAAATAATAAAATTTCTCTACTACATTGTAGCTGTAAGCTTGGCGTTCTTTTAGATCCCAGTACTTTTCACGCCTGACTTGTTACACAAACGTTTTTGTATAGAAGAACTTGGCTCTTTTTTTAATATTTATGTTCTTGGTCTGATCTCACTCCTTTTTGCAAAAATTTTAATATTTTGCCATGTCAAAATCTCGAAAGATACGGAAAGATAGAAGGGTGGACTCTACCTATTAAAATCAACTTAGTTTAAAGCTTCTTATTTCTTTTGGTGTATTTTCTTTTTGTTATTGGTTGTTTTGATTTGCGCTTCAATTGTTTCTTCTTGTCCGGGCAAGATACCTAACACTAACATACCTACCTTAATTATAAATACTAGTACCTACATCCGCTCAGAGTCTTAAAAAAGTAATAATTGTTGAGGATGCGATGATGTTTTTGTTGCAATTTTAACTCCTTTTATTAAATGAAGTTAATAGCCTAATTATTAGTGGTTTTAATATAGTTCACATCAACGTTAAGAGATTTTCATAATGTGTTCAGGTATGCAAATGTTTTCTTTTTTCATTCATGTTAAAATAACATAGAGTACCAAATCGAGCACTCTAGTTCTAAGAAAAATCATGGATTTTCAAGATGCATGTAAGATTCAAAATGACAATAAAAATACACATAAATATTCTGAGATTTTCTATTTTTCGCTTTGAATGTACATTAAGCTATACCGCTCTACCAAATTTCATCATTCTACAGCAATTGGAAGTGTTCCATATAAATTAAACATTTTCTCAGAAAGTGGGCGGATACCACGCCCCCTGAATGGAAAACCACAATTTTTGTTTTTGGTCCTTTATATTCAATTTGAGACCTACCGTTCTACCAAATTTCATTGTTCTACTGCAATCGGAAGTGTGCCATATAATTTACATCAGTTCTGAGGAAGTGGGTGGATACCACGCCCCTGAATGGAAAACCTCAAATTTTATATTTTTTTCTTTGTATGCAATTTAAGCCACTTTACCAAGTTTCAACGTTTTACAGCAGTCGGAAGCGCTCCATTCAACCAACACCAATTCGCAGAAAGTGGGCGGATACCACGCCTCCTCAATGGAAAACCTCAATTTTTATTTTTGTTCCTTTATATGTAATTTAAGCCCTACCGTTTTACCAAATTTCATCGTTTTACAGCAGTCGGGAGTGCTCTATTTAACTAACAATAATTCGGAGAAAGTGGGCGGATACCACGCCCCTTGAATGGAAAACTTCAAATTTTCGATTTTTTCCTCTGCTTTTATGACAAGACCTACCGTTGTGCAAAATTACAAGGTTCTACGACTTCGGGAAGTGCTCCATAATTTTGATGATCTGTCAGTCAGTCAGTCAGTTACGGTTTTTGTTATTTTTGAGGCCTAATATCTCAGGAACCGCTTATGTTAGAAAAATGAAATTTGGTGGAGTGCCTGTGCTTGACTAGCTTAGCAAACATTCGGAATTTTAAGCTTCTGACTTCATTGGTTCTGAAGATAGGGAGGGGTCAAAAATCGCCTGAGTTTGTTCCTGTAAAAAGGGTGTAGTGCCAGAACTTGGCTGGGAACTACCGTGCCCTTTGATCTTCTTGGTCGTGGCATTATTAGAAATAATACTCATACATCAAAACAAATCACAGACAACATATATTAAATAAACTTAACTTTTGCGACGTAAATATTTATATAATATACTGACTCTGACTGGATTGACAGAATAATCTGGAATGATTCAGTGAGACCAATCGATTTGATTATTTGTCATTTATTGTATTTTAAAGTAGCTTGATAAATTTTCCTAAGTTTACCCCAAATTAATTTCTGAACTCGCACGCATATTGACAGCCAATATATGTATATGTTAATCTTTTTCATTACTGACATTATTCTTTATTTTTCAAATATAAAATACGCCATTATCCGAATATTGATATATCTTGTCGATTCGAAACCTTTTCTTAAGTACGTTCTTTGATTTGAGATTAACATTAAATTTTTGACAGTTACGAAACTCATGTATTAGAAAGTGTTTTTTCTTTTATCTTATTTTTTCGTCAATTTTCCAATGTTTTTAATAATAATTCTGCTATTCGGGCCGGAGACAAATACAACAAATCAAAAACCATGAAAATTGGTCCAGCTGTTCTCGAGTTATGTGTTTGAACAAACCCGACTTTGTTTTATATATTAAGATTGATAAATTGAAATATGATGTCAAGCTAATTTGCGTGTCTGGGCGTGGCGCAAAAGTGAGTTTTGTTTTTGTGGACTTACATCTTTACCTTCAAGTACCACCATAATAAAAGATCTGTAGCTGTGAAATCAGGTGATGGCCGGGGCTTAAGACATGAACAACACCAAAAAAGTCAGTAATTTTCTCCGCATATTAGAAGTTGAACACATTCTTGCTGCGTTAGATACTTCATAAAAACTGTTATCGACCACACACTTAGAAATTTCAATCACACAAAAATGGCAACCAAATAAAATCGATCTGGAACATGAAATACATCCCGCACATATGTATATTTCTTTTTTTTCAGAATCTTTGTCGAGTCAATAGTTTTTAATAGAAACAAGTATGTGAAATGTTTAAAAAAAATTATAGTAAAATAAAAATATACACAATTGAAAGTTCAAGTGATCTCAACTGCTAAATGCATTTCGCCGGGGTATGCAGTGTATTCCGACAGTGTATACTAAATTTCTGTAAATGGCATAATACTGTTTAAAATTTTGTAAATCGAAACTTCTATTCGTTAAATACTCGTACATAAACGGGGTATTTATTTTTTGAATAACTTTTACTCAATAAACAAAAAGTTATTAAATTCTTTAATCAGAAATAAAAACCTTAAAAAAGAAAATACTAATTTAAAAAAAAGGACATATAGATTTCAAATATATGTACTTAATAAAGATAAAGATTCTAGGCTAAACTTTTTGAATACTTCCTGTGTTTTTAGGCATTTCTTTGTTTTCAACAAAAACATGATTGTTTTTTTATTTTTATGTATGGCTTACGCTTTTTGGGAATAAACCCTCTATTCTGAGCTGTTGATACCTGTGTTTTTGGCCTATATGTAAGTTCCTTCCTAAGATCATCTATGAGCTTATATATTCCGGCTTTACTTCTTCCTACTATAACTTTTATGCGCCTGTGATAAACCTCGACATTGTCTTGGGTTCTTGGAGTGGTTTCCGATTTGTTTTAACGTTCTGTAAAATAGCTATTGCGTAGTCAAATTAAAAAAAAAAGTGTTTGAGTGTTTTTTTCAAAACTCAATATTTCGAAAACAACCATGCTGGATTTTTTTAAAACTTGAAAATTCAAACAACAAGATATGAGACAAAAAATTTATTTCATCTAAACATAATGATACCCACCATACAAATGTTATAAAAATGCTCTTCGAGAATGGTATTTTTGTCGAAAATGGCACCTGGAATTATCATACAATTTTTTTCTTTTCGATTAATTCTTACGATCTATACTTACATATATATAAGACATTTTGAAATTAAGATATTGCTGACTGTACCTACCATAGAACCATTTTTTCGAATCTTAAATATCTCATTATTGGCATAACAAATTTTAATGAAATTTTTTTATAGATAAGCTTATAAGAAGTTTGAAAAACATTGCATTTCCAAACTTTAAAACAATTTTCTTGGATTTTTTAATAAAAAATCAATTATTTTTCGAAAGTCCAATATCTCAAAAACGGGTCAATATTTTCCGTTGAAATTTAATTTTTATTCGCACAGTAATAAATATTCAAAGTCTGCGTTCCAATTTTTTTTTGTTTAAATGTTTTGAAAATTTTGTATATAAAAATTTATATTTTTTTTGTTCTTGCATCAGCTAATATTTGCCTGAGAAATCACATAGCATACTGTTTTTAGCTCCAATTACTAAATGAGTTGTTTAATTATCTTAAGAAAAATTATTTTATGTTTATGAACTAATTTCTCATTTATTTTTCAATTTGCAGTCCTTTACATAAGAGCAAGTTGGTGTGATCCAGTTGTGCATTTTTTTTAAGTTGTTGACATATTAATATTCTAATGCCATCACTGCTAAGGAAATTTTATTCACTGATTGTCTCTCTGACTCAGATCTTTACCAAATTAGTGGTGTCAAAAATAATTTAGACCGTCAACTAGATCTTATCTTCTCCTCTGATGTGGATAATTGTGTAGTTTCACCGAGTAATCATCCTCTTTCTACTCTAGACCCATACCATCCTCCTATTTTCCTTTCTTTTTCTTATGACTCGTCCCATATCGCCACTGCTCCCGAAAAAGTAATGGCTTTTAATTTTCGTAAGGCAAATTTCTCCAAACTTAATAACTTGCTACGTGCCGTCGATTTTGATATTATCTTTGAAAGTCACGACATCAATTCTGCCCTTCACCATTTTTACTCTCTAATATTTTGCTGCCTTAGCCAATCAATCCCTATTTCTCCCCAAAAAAACATTTCTTCTAGCCCGCCATGGTATAATAATGAATTGAAATCTCTTCGAAATAAAAGAAACAAACTTTGGCGTAAGTACTTGCAATCTCGTACTGGCTACGATTTCTCTACCTTTCAAAGTGCAAACCATAATTTCTCCGAACTCTGTAAGTCTCTCTACCATAAATATCTTAGTCAAGTTCAATCTAACATTTTATCTGACCCAAAAAGTTTTTTTAATTTTATTAATGCTATAAAAGAAAGTCGGATAACTACCCTTCTACGCTTACTTATTTGAATACCAGTTCAGACGATCCTTCAATTATCGCTAACCTTTATGCCCAATTTCTCAGTCAATCATTTTCTGATAACACTTCCCTACCAGACTCGGATTACTTTTCCTTCTTAGACACCTGCTCCCAAACTTCACTGTCTTCTATCGTTGAAGATAAGATTAATAAACTCAAGGTTAAATTTACTGGTGGTCCTGATGGCTTGCCTTCAATAATATTAAAAAATTGCTCGTCAACTTTAATTGAGCCATTGACCACTCTTTTTCAGCTCTCAATCTCACAAGGAATATTTCCTTCTGGTTGGAAAAATTCTTACATTATCCCGATCCATAAAAAAGGCCCTAAAAAAGAAATATGTAACTACCGCCCCATAGCTAAGCTGTCGTGTATTCCTAAGCTTTTTGAAAGCATAGTCTATGACACTTTGCTTTTCCACTGTAAACAAATTTTTTCCCCCAATCAACATGGTTTTCTTACCGGTAGATCAACTACTACAAACCTAGTTGATTTTGTCTCTGGTACTATATGCACCATGGAGGCTGGGAATGAAGTTGACGTCATCGCTACTGATCTCAGCAAAGCCTTTGATAAAATTTCTCATTCCCTTATTCTCTTTAAACTCAAAGCACTTGGCTTCCCTCCCTCCTTCATTGCATGGACCCAATCATATCTGAGCGATAGGCAGTATACAATCCTTTTTAGAGGTATCGAATCAAATCCCATCCTTGCAACCTCTGGCGTTCCGCAGGGAAGCCATCTCGGCCCTCTGATTTTCATTTTGACCATTAACGATGTAGACTGCGTCATCAATAATTCTATGATTTCTGTTTATGCTGATGATAAAAAAATTTACAGAAAAATTTCCTCACCTTCCGATTCCATTCTTCTTCAGCAAGATTTAAATAGATTTTCTATCTGGTGCCAGAAGAACTTTCTTGAACTTAATGTTAGTAAGTGTCAAGCTATAACATACTCCCGTAAACGCTCACCTCTGCCTCCTCGAACATACTTTATTAACAATGAAATAGTCACAGTAGTTGACTCACTATGTGATTTAGGTATTCTTTGTGATAAAGAACTTAATTTTAGATCTCACATTACCACATCTATTAATAGAGCTAACTCTGCACTTGGCTTCGTTAAGCGCTGGTCAAAAGAATTTTCAGGCCCCTACGTTACAAAATCCCTTTACCTCACATTTGTTAGGCCCCTTCTTGAATATGCCAGCCAGGTTTGGTCACCCTGTTATATGACCCATTCCCTTCGTATCGAAGCCGTTCAACAAAGATTCCTTCGATTTGCACTTCGCGGGCTTCCCTGGCTTGATTCGTTTCACCTCCCACCCTATGCTGATCGTCTTCAACTTATTACTCTGCAACCTCTTGATAAACGTCGCAAAGTAGCCGACATTGTATTCATTCATCAAATTTTAGCCGGTAATATTGATTGTCCTACACTTCTCCAAAAAATATCATTGCATAATAACCCTAGAAATCTTAGATTGGTGTCTCTCTTTGATGTCAATTTTCACCGAACTAATTATGGTAGTAATGAACCATTGACACGCATGCTTCGTTCCTCCAACATTATGCAAAATTCTTTCGACTTTCACACCTCCAAACACTCTCAAAATCTCGCTATATTCCCAACCTTAACCACACAATCCCTCCACTGTCTTCTGTCTCTCTCTTCTAACCGCTCTCAATTCAAAGCTCACTTCATCCTCAATTTTTTTCTTTTTTTAAGTTTTTTAAAGTTTTTTTTTTTTTTTTTTAAAAACTGGTGGGTGGGCCTACGGGCCCAGACTAATATTAAAATTAAAATAATAATAAAAAAAAAAAAAAAAAAAAAAAAAAACCCACCATACCTAGATTTTAAGTTTAGATTTAAGTTTAGAGATTTAAGTTTAGAGATTTAAGTTTAGAGATTTAAGTTTAGATTTTAGTGCAAGCTTGTATTAAGCTAAATAAATAAATAAATATTACAAGGAATACAACTTAATGCTTTTGTAAAAAAAATCAAAGGAAAACATACTAAAGAAGCATTTACTAAAACAAACATGTTTCCATTAAAGAAGCTTTTCATTGAAAATGTACACAACTTTATTTACCATTTGAAGGCAAAAATTACATAAAGGAAATTCTTGGAATAATCGGATATTGAGTTGTAACATCACCATAATGAAAATTGGTTCTACTTTCATAATGTTGCACGAAAATGTAATCAAAATCTATAGTATATGACGGACGTACATATATCCACAACATCTCTTTTTTTATAACACACTACACATCAATTCTTTAAGGTCTTTAAGTTTTTATATTTATTCGTGTACTGATTTTTCACATATCAAATATAATACTAGAAATCCATTTCTGCAACCATAATTAAAAAACGGTGGTACGTGTTAAGGTAAAACTTATAAGTCTATCGTGGAGAAAAATAACAGTTTATTTCTCATTCGATGGCGGAAATTTGTTTCTTTTTTTTTTTTTGTAAGGACTTTTCGTCAAATAGAATCTATATAGATAGAAATTAAATATTTATTTGATAAAACAAAAGTTTTGTAGACTTTCAAAATTAAATATTTAGTTTTTGATTTTAAGAAACAAAATTCGCACAAGTTGTGTGTTAGTCTTAGATTAAACTTAGTACACGTTTTATAGCCCAAAACCAAGTTGATAAAAATGCCATTACAAAAATATGTACATATTTTTTATCTGAAATTGCAAGAATAAATAAAAGTCAAGTTATTTGAAACGGCAAATGAGAAGTAACTTTACTCAAAGAGTGGAGTAGTTCCCATATTCACTGGGATAACAACATTACATCAAAAAGGAAGAACATTATTTCCTACATTAAGTGAAGTTATTTCCCATTTGAAGATATCGTTTAATTATTTTTCTTCTAAGTTCAACATTTATTTAAAAACTTGAAAAAATTTAATTACTCTATTATTTAAATTCTTAGGCGCAAATTTTTAGTCGAGTTAGTACGATACTAGAACTTTTTTTTAGTATATATGATACTTGTTTAAAACGACGATTTTGAAAATTTTAATTGAGTTTTTCATCATAGTTTCTCTAATGTTTTACTAAAGTTAAAATCATAAAATAGCTATTTCAATTTTTTAAGTATAGTGCTAACTTCATAAGACTCTTTGACATTTATAAACGTCAAAAAAGACCTGTTTTCTATTTTTTGTACGAACTGACGTTTGTATTAGGTGTGTTCAGATGCAATATATTAACAAAATTGCTTTAGGACGATATTTGTTAGAAATGATTAAAATTAAGTAAGAGTCAGTAAACTACTTTAAAGTTAGCAAATTGTTAAGTAGTATCATACTAATACATTAACACTTGGTTGCTTAGAATTTTCCGCCTAAGATTTTAAGTATTAATCAAGTGACACAAAGTGTAATTCGAACATATACTCGTACTATTACTCTTTATAAGTTCCCATATGAATATCTATTTTAATAAAAATAAGAAAAATATTCCCTCGAAACATGGCATAATTTCATCAACAACAGTATAATGAAATCCTGCTCGTGCGGTACAGTTTCCGCAAATAACTCCCTTTCTCTGTTTCTGTTGCTCCCAGCATGTCATCACTATAATATTGAACTAATTTAGCTATTTGTTGTGATGGAACACGTTCTATTTCTTATTTCTAGATTCATACTGCCGTACAACAGCCTGGATTTATAAGAGTGAAACGTGGATTACGTCCTGTCGTTCCCGCTATACATGGACTTGCTTTTGCTTCGATTAATAATGTCCCCAATACAAAAGGCCTGGAACCTACCGATCCTTACTTTCCTTTTCAATGGTATTTGAAGAATACCGGGCAAAATGGAGGGAAAGTACGTCTTGACCTGAATGTTCAAGCAGCATGGGACCAAGGGATAACTGGCAAAAATGTCACCACTGCCATTATGGATGACGGTAAGAAAGATTGACGTCGGCGCGGTGGCAACGATGGTGATGTGATGGTATTGATGATGGGATGTCCGTCCATGATTAAAAATGCTCATCACGCACAAAAGAAAATGATTGCACTATTAAAGATTTGTTTTTTTGTTTGTATTTTCTTTACAGGAGTCGACTATATGCATCCTGATTTGAAGTACAATTATGTAAGTAAATCCTTTAAAAGGCTAAAATCGACTTTCCCTTGAATATGCTATGTAAATCAAAACGGGAATCAGGGAAAATGAAAAGGACCAAGAAGGAAAACTCACATTTTTACTAGTCTCTAGAATGTGCACTTTATATTACGGGTTAATTTAAAGTTTAAGTACTTCGGATCTCCGCAAGGGTTAAACAAATAAGTATTCATAAGATCCAGTTATTTGAACTTTTTCTCTTTTTGAATTATGTACATATTTTCATAAGGTTTAGTTAATGGGTAAAGTTATGTGGGTACACGCATGAACCGCATCAAGGGTGATTCACTTTGTCATGAAATTCGATATCGTTTTCCCGAACCTTTTTTTTTAAAGAAACGACTGCAAAATTATTTGTATAGAGGTGTAACTGGAATAAATGCATGATAATGGTACACTCCTTAAGCAAAGGAAGACATATTTTGTTGTGAAAAACCATTGAATATTTTTCGTAACCTTTGAATCACAGGAATGTTTACGCAGCGAAACTTCATTTATATTATTATTGAAGCCAAAGTCTCCATTGAAATGGTACCTAATACATACTCAAGTACGTAATGTCTTAAAAAGCATATCGAGTATCTAATTATCTTTAAGTAAAAGTTCAATAGATTATCTCAAAGATCATTTATTAAAATGAGAATCTTGTCGTTGAGCGAGATGATATATGTAAATTTTTCTTTGTGTACATACTCGTAAATATACATACATATACATTGAAATTGCTTTTTATGAATTTCGAAACATTCTTCTAACATATTCAGAGTATGTACATATATAGTGTGGTGCTTCATCATTGTTCTTATTATAAAAAAAGCAAGGTGAAGGAGGAAATATGAGTTTGGCTTTTTCACAACGATAATCATTTTTGAATGCAAATTTATACAATTTAAAGCAGTTATTATTTTAAGTTTCCCTACAAAATATGTGGGTTTCCATTTAAATTAAAATAAATTTAATTTAAAATTAATTTGAAGTCATACTTAGTACGGTGTCGCTGCGGTGCCACAATAGTTCAATGCACACATGCGGGTTTTTCTCGCAGAACTCAATCTGCAGTTCGCGGTTTGAGTGCAGCAATGGAGGTTTATAAAGAAAAACCAGTAACTTTCGCATGCCTAATGCATAAAAACTTGATTATCGGCTACAAAAAGGAATATTCTATACATCAATATTTTCCAATGAGTGTAAAATCATTTGGTAAGTTCACAAAGTACTTGACTATTACATATCCATGTAGCTCTTTTCTTTTTCACGGTCATGATGTGTGAATCGGAAGCAACACTCCATATTTCTTGAAACTTTTGTATCTCTTTGATAAACAATTCAATATCCAATTCTTCCATGTTTGACATCTTTCTTTCGAATTTGACTAGCGTCAAAATCACGCATGTGTGCACTGGTTATTAACAAACAATGTATTCAAAGACGCAACCGCGTCTGCGGTGACGCAGCGGTCTCGCGGACACCTGCGAGTCTTTTTACCTGCAAGAATGACGCGCGATGCCGCAGCGTCATCGCACTCATGTGTGCACCACTCAATTCATTTGTTAGTACTATAAGACGCAAAGGCGGTGACGCTGCGGCATCGCGCGTCATTCTTGCAGGTAAAAAGTCTCGCAGGTTTCCGCGAGACCGCTGCGTCAGCGCAGACGCGGTTGCGTCTTTGAATACATTGTTTGTTAATAACCAGTGCACACATGCGTGATTTTGACGCTAGTTAAATTCGAAATAAAGATGTCAAACATGGAAGAATTGGATATTGAATTATTTATCAAAGAGATACAAAAGTTTCAAGAAATATGGAGTGTTGCTTCCGATTCACACACCATGGCGGGAAAAATAAAAGAGCTACGTGGATATGTATTTGTCAAGTATTTTGTGAACTCACAAAATGATTTTACACTCATTGGAAAATAGTGATGTATTAATATTTCTTTTTTTTAGCCGATAATCAAGAAAAGGATAGGTTTTATGCATTAGTTATGCGAAAGCTACTGGTTTTTCTTTATAAACATTCATTGCTGTACTCAAAACGCGAACTGCAGATTGAGTTCTGCGAGAAAAACCCGCATGTGTGGATTGAACTCTTGCGGTACCGCAGCGACACCGTTGCGGGACCGCGCGTTAAAAGAACGCATGTGTGTACCGGGACTAAAATGGACAAGTTCCCCCTGAACATTAAATCCGTTCAAATTTTATTTGTATAGATAAAGTTTTTTAGTTCTATTTTTTTTATTTAATAACAAACTTAAAAAACTTCCGCTGAACACTCTTTACAATCTCAAGTGTCAATTATTGATAAATCAAGTACCAAAACCAAAAGTTACACTATGTTTTCCGCCTTTCCACCAGTGCAGTGGCGCTTATTGCGGTATAGCTACTCGTATAAATAGAACTAGCGTGAAGTTTGATCCTAGAAGACCATATCTAATAAGCCAATGACAAGGTATTCAATTATATTAATTGAAACGTCATAGCATCGAATTTAAGTAATCCGTAAAAGTAATGCTCAAAGTATTTTTGTAAATGTTCATTAAAGACATCAAAGACTTACAGTAATTATAACTATTTAGAATGCAATTTTGATCAAAGTTGACATTACGATGATAGGGAAGACGAAAAAAGTGGGTCTCGGAATTCTGGCTGTCTGTTCGACTAGAGCCTAAACGGTTCGGCCGATTTTTTTAAACTTGGTAGATATCATTTTTAATCCCCCCCCCCCCACACGTTTTTTCCTTTTTTTTAAGACCAAAAATAACGGGCCATACGATTTTTTCGAAATTTTATAATTATTTTTTATCGATTATTTTTTACGATCTATAATTTAATAAAAAAATTGAAATTAAGATTTTAATGACTGTACTTACGATAATACCATGTTTTTTTTTGTAATTTTGAATTTTTCATTATTGACATAACAGGTTTTAATTAGCTTCTAAAAAGTTTGAAGAACATTGCATTTCAAAACTTCAAGAAAGATATTTTTTAGAATTAAAAATAAAATCACTTTTTTTTTGGAAAATGCGTTATCTCAAAAACGACTCAATATTTTTTTTTGGAAATATAATTTTTATTCATACCGTAATAAAAAACTTAAATTTTTTCTTACTACTAACAGAGTTTAAAAAATGAATTCTATCCTTATGATCACTTTTCTCTAATAAAATTCGTTTTTAAAATTATTATTTAAAGCTTCTGTGTTTTCTAGATTCTTTTGATAATGTAGTCTTCAAAGTACTGTAAATAGTTTTCTTTTTCTGTTTTATAAAAATTCTTAAATATTCCACATTTTCTTAAATATGGATTAAGATATAGCTTACAACTCTTAATTAACACTTTAAAAAATTCTTTTGCTGTTAAAGAGCTATTTTAAAGGGTAAAGAATCAAAATTGTGCTTAATTAAAACATTATTATAGAGCATATTAACCGAGCAGAAAGCTTTTAAACGTAATAGAGCTAAAGATTGTTATAAGAAACTCCATTATAGAGATATGTTTTTAAATTCGTTTACCAAGATCTGCAATCAGTTTTGAAATAAAGCTATGTCCTTGCATTTAACTCTATAAGAGGTATTTAAGAAAATTTAAATTTAGCTCCAACGATGTTACTTGAGTTTTTTGTGTTCCGTGCGAAATAAAAGCCAATATGTGTTAGTTTAATGCCGCGATCTATCCCTTTTAAATAAGATACATTGTATTTTAGTCTCTCTAATTCATGTGCTATAAAGGTGTAAATTTAATATTCTTCAAGGTTTTTTGTTTTATTTTAAATTAACGTTGGAAAACTCTTTTCTAGCAAAGAAATTCCCTCGCGTCTCACCGGTGACAAAAGTCTCATCCGTAATATCATTATTTTTTACTAAGACAATCATCCAAAATGAATCTGTAAAGAATTTTATGCATATTTATCTAAGACACCCATATTGACGAGATTTCAAATTCAAAGGTAGAATAAATTTTTAAATATTCATATACGCAAGGAAAAGACGCTGTGTTTGATATCATAGACTGAGTTCGTAATTGCAAGCTTTGTATATAAATTATTCTCCAAATACATTTATGAACATAATTACAACTGCATATGTGCAGTCATGGGTCATTAAACTTTGTTTGAAATGAGTTAATAATTGTTAAAATAGCAAAATATATAAACAATTTGTCAGGAACTACGAGTATACACAATTATTTCAAAACTTTATTATTCTCAGTCTTGAAGGAGTAACTGTTTTTGAATACATAGGACAACATTTTGTAGAAATAAGAAAGTTGAATAACCGTGGAGGAAGGAAAATGTTTTTGATTGTGAAAAATTTTATAATGATATTAAGGTATATTTCAAAAAATAAGAATTTCATCCTTCTCAGATGAAATATTCCGAAACCATTTTTGAAGGACTCGAATTCTGTACTATAAATGAAAAGTTACTTATTTTACATTAAAGATTTAAAATAAATAAATAATCTCACTATTAATATATATAAATCAATTTAATACAAAATTACTCATATTTTCTCTTCTGTCATTTTTCTGCAAATTCAACAACCAACATTAAAAAAAAAAAAAAAAACAAATTCCAACTTGACCTCATTATGGACTGTCATTTTACTTTTATGAATATACAAATGTTGCCATGCTCATGCAGAATTATAATTGTTAGTTTTGGAAAGTTGCGCAACAAGAACGATGATCTTTTACGTTTAAATACATGGAAGTCAAAATTTGGGAGGATATTCAATTCAACATCTAGCGAATTTGATGATCTGTTCGATTCTATTCAAATAACTCATTTCTATATCCTTACATTGAAATCGTCATTATCATTACCTACAGTTGATTTATAAATTCTGCTTAGTTTCAATTACAACCAAACGCTTTGGTTTGATCATAATCTTTTCAACAGCAGCGTTTTCAGAATTTCAAAAAGAACTTTACAATGATAGTTGATAGAGTTATAACGGCCACGTTTACAACCCAATCGCCGTCATAGCGTATGGTTGAGGAATGTTTGTATTCGTAAACAAAATCGAGCTCAAAATCAAACTTGATATAAAGATTAAAATCTAACTACAACAGCAAGTTCATGCGATGCAGTCGTGGATTTTATTTATGCACACCTTTCCTTTCCTTATTTCACCTCCCGTTTCTAGAAATACACTTCAATTTTCAGTGGAGCCCAATTTATTGACTGTAAAACCGCAAACAATTTCTGGATGGGATATAATTCTATTTTTCTCTTCTGTGGTAATTTTAAGGAATTGAAAACCAATGTACATCGTTATATATTAAATATACCTAACCTATTTTACTTATCTACCATCATAAGAGTATTCATAAACCTATGAATACGCTCACATTATAAAACATAAAAATTAAACTATTTTAACAAATAATAAACCCATACCAACGGACAATCTCTCTTCCTGTGGGATTAATACATATCCATCAGTTTTGTCTTTGCTTTAAAACTGGTAACTGTTGAAATATGTCTATACATATAAATAAAATTTAACTCTTTTCGTGTGCGTCCCCGCATGCAAACACTGGGTAAGTTTTTAATTAAAAAAAATCGAAATCGAGATTTTTATGGCATTTTTTTGACATAACGATGATAGATCAATTCCGCCTATAATCAGAAGAAGCTATTTTCCTTGGTACTTAAGGGTCTTTTCGTAGAAGAGAAATTTAATTTTTTTAGCTTCAAAGCTAACGGTACCTGCCATCTCAAAAACGGCTCTAAAGATTTTGATAAAAACATTTGTATACTATTGTAGGCATAGTCTACATTTATGTACCTATGTCAAATAAAATTTTAAGAACAAAATTTACTAACGGTACCTGTCATACAACTGTTTTTGATGTTCGTCTTTCTCATTAATACTCGTAGCTCTACCGGTCTTGGTCGAAATTTATATATCCTTTAGAATTTAAAATAGTATTGTAAATAAAAATTTTCGAAAAAATACTTTCTGGATTTTCGACAAAAAGAAAAAAATTGTTTTTTGAATATCCTGAAAACGAGTTAACGATTGTGTTCTGAAATGAAAACTTTAAAGAAATTGCGCAAAAACTTTTCCAACGATTTTTTCATATTTCTTTGTATACAATTTTATGTATATAATTCTTAGATTCCAGAGTACTTTTACATAAGAGAATGAATTTTTTTGTTGAAATAGTTGAGTGGCTATAATGAGATGTATTTATTCGGTTAAAAAGGTTCAATTTTATAAACAAAAATTCTCAAATAAAAAAAATTATTAACAAAACTATGGTGTCTATTAGAATATCAAGCAAGGAACAGCTTTTTTCATAGGCAAAAATCAATTATTTTATTTTTTTTTTTCAAACAAAGGTGTTTTAAGGAATGGTTTTTGAAAAATTATTTTTCAAACTAAACATTTTGAAAAATACAAAAAGTTGTTTAAATTGTTGTTTTATTTTTTAATATTTTTCGCTATTTAGTACCATTTTTGTTTTTATTATTCTCTTATAAATTTTTCGTCCGACACTGAAAACTACAAAGGGTATCCCCTGTGAACATATATTAGCAATATGAAGAATGAAATTCTTGCATTTTGGCATGTTCATCTTATTGTATATATTAATACTTATATTATTCGTAAGAGACCATTTTCTGTGCCACCTAACAAAAACTGCTTTTCTTTCATGTTTATTTCACTAATAAATTTTAATATAATAATAAAGTGCTAAGAATGACTTGAATAGTGTCCCTACTGATTGCCCCATTCTGTAAAATCAATCACGTACAGAAGTAGTAGGGGAGAGCATTTGCAATATTTATTCGAAAAAAAATGTTATCCTTAATGAAGCCTACATTGGCCCCTTAACCCTTTCAACCTTGATCTACTTTTTAGGACCGAATATTACAGATCGATCGAACCGTCCAGGTAAAGGTACGAAAATTGTATCCATATTCCTAAGTAACGGGAAGGCCTACAAATACATGTTTATTCTAACTCGTCGGTGAGGTGGAAGCTTGTTAATAGAACGAAGGACAGTGTTACGTTGTTTTATGCAAGATATTGATATCCTAGTAACAAAAAAAGTTTAAGAGTTGTGGAACCCGAAATTAAGGTACGAATATTTACCCAATTATCATTCTAAAACATTTTATGGAAGGTCGACTAATGTAGCCAAAATTTCCCCCTATTTATTGGAGACTTCTAGGTCTAGGCTAGAGACTGAAGGCTGTCTGTAAAACGTCTTGGACTTCGATATTTTCAATCAGGGGGCTTAACTCTACATTTTGGCAAAGTTGTTATCACAAAT
Organism: Chrysotoxum bicinctum; assembly: GCA_911387755.1. Lineage (NCBI taxonomy): Eukaryota > Metazoa > Arthropoda > Insecta > Diptera > Syrphidae > Chrysotoxum > Chrysotoxum bicinctum. The sequence goes on along the minus strand of OU426988.1, from coordinate 83,564,559 downwards.
ATTTGGACTTGGAAAGAACTGCGTACTTGATGCACTATTGCTCCCACTAGAGTATGCAAGACTTTCACATTTATAAATAACTATAAGAAGCCTATCTAATTATGCTAATTATTTTTACTTGCGACCTATAGGTACTATAAGTCTATAAGGTAAGTTATGCTTTCGTAAAAAAAATCGAACTCGAGATTTTGATCAAAGTTGACATTACGATGATAGCAAAGACCAAAAAAGTGGGTCTCGCAATTCTGTCTGTCTGTCTGTCGGTTCGACTACAGCCTAAACGGCTCGAACGATTTTCTTCAAACTTAGTAGATATGGGTTTTAATTTTTTCCGCCCAGACACTTTTTTCTGTTAACGGTACCTGCCATACGATTTTTTTTCGAAATTTTATAAATATTTTTTTTTCTCAAAAACTGTCCCACAGAATTTTAAAAAAAAAATTTGAAAAATTTCATTTGGTTAAAATTAGCTAATGGTTGAAAAAAATTTTACAAAAAATTGTTATTTTTGGTAGCCCTCCTGGGTCCTTTTTTTTGTTTTTGATTTTCTCGAAAACGGTACAGCCGATTTAAATAATTTTTTTTATGCCAAAGCCCCTCTAAAGTTTAAATATTATTACATATTCAAATTTTCAATTTTTAATTTTTTGGATTTTTTAAAAAAAATTCAAAATTTTTTTTTGGAAACTCAATATTTCGAAAACCCTATGCTCGATTTTTTTTCAAACTTGACAAATAAAAGTTTCTTAACATAATCTACAAGATTTGAGAAAAAAAATTTTTGTTTTATGTAAAACTAACGATACCTTCCATACAAATTTTAAAAAATGGTGTTCGAAAATCGTATTTTTCTCGAAAACGGTTCCGAGAATTTTGCTAAAATTTTTTTCTTTTGATTAATCTTTACGATCTATAATTTAATAAAAACAAAATTTAAATCTAGATATTACTGACTGTACCTACCATAAAACGATTTTTTCGAATTTTGAATTTCTCATTATCGACATAACGGATTTTAATGAAATTTTTTTTTATAAAAAAGCTCCTAAAAAGTTTAAAAAACATTGCATTTAAAAACCTAAGAAAAAATATTTTTTCAATTTTTAGAAAAAAAAAGTCATTTTTTTTTTTTTGAAAAATTCGATATCGCAAGAACGGCTTAGTTTTTTTTTTTTGTAAATTAGACTTTTATTCGTACAATAATAAAAACTTAAGGTTGGCGTACCAAAATTTTTTCTTAAAAATGTTTTAAAAATTTTGTACATAAAAGCTTATTTTTTTAAGGAACCACTACAACGACTTATAATTTTTGTTCGTGCATAAATTCATATTTGCATAGCATTCTGTTTTTATCTCTTACTACTAAAAGAATTTCAAAAATTCATTTTATCCTTATGAACAATTTTCTCTAATAACATTCGTTTTTAAAATTCCTAGTCTATTACATAAGAGCAAGTTCGTGCGACCCAGTCGTACATTTTATTTGTTATCAATCACACCCAAAAATTGCTGTGGGCTCTTAGTCTATAGGTCTGGGTTCAAATCTCAATCAAGGCAAAAAGTTTTTCGATTAAACTTGATAGTATAAAGGCTAAGCACCACTAATAAGGGAGTCTGATGATCGGCTTGGCAACCGTGAAATAGCTATAACTCTAGCCAATTAAGAACCCACTTGGTGTTAGTTCATTCAAGTTGTTGCAATATTCAAAAATTCATAAATATATGAAGCTTCGCAGGCATAACTGCATGTGTGTAACCATACAAAAACTCCTTCAAAAATTCAAATTATAAGCTTCTAACTAAATACATATTTACATTTGGTATCCATTTTAGTTTATAGCACACAAGAAATGTTTTTTTTTTATTTATAAAAAAATACTTAAAAATACGCATACACCAAGTAACACCCTCGTTTATTTAAAATCTAATACTAAGTGTTTTTTTTTGCCAGGTGACTACACAGCGCAGTAAAATTATACACGCTGAACAAAAACAAAAATAGAAATTTTGTTGTTGTCCATCTTGTAAAATTTTATTGCGCTGCAGTGACCTAGTGTGTTGGCTTTTTCCAGTCAGCAGCCACCTTAACCTAGAGACCACCTAACAAAAAAACGCAATTATCGAATCGAGATGGTATATTTTTTTTCTATCAATTCTACTTCCCGAAAAAATCCTTATACAGTTTTAATTTTGGACAAATTTACAAAACATGTCTACTGCCTTTGGAATATTGCCGGCTTTTTGGCCTTAATTTCTTGTTATTTAACAATTTGCAATGGTTTCTGACTTGTTTATGCTTTTTCCGATTTTCCTAAGTTGGTTTGGCTTTTTAATACCGGAAAATTACTTCTCTCAACCTGATAGCTTATTTACAGCTTGTAGCGAACCAAGACTTTCTTATGTGTCAGAGTTGATTTTCTGTTGAATCAGTTTTTATGCCGAACTGCTTCTTCTTCTACCTGTGATTTGAATCTTTTCTATTATCAAGGTGGAGTTGGTATGCGTATCTTTCGTCCCATTATAATTTAATATGCCCAAAATTTTTTTCATTTATTTAGAAGTTGAGTTTTCATAAAGAATCGAATTAAAATCAAAGTTTTGAATTTAAAGCTTGCGGTGCGGTGGTGCAATTACTAGAAATATACTCAATTCGAATTCAATGTGAAATTGATTTTAAAATTGAATTACATTTCACAGGTACGTTATGTCCTATTATTTTGGTCGTTTTTTTCTATAAATACATTTTCCCAGAACATGTCGTTTCTGTGAGTGTGTTATCGTTCCACTAAATATTGCTCACACCTGGGAATATTGATGCAGGAGAAGCAAACATTTTTAATTGGATTTTCAAAAGCACAATGGCAGTTAATTTTCATATCAAGCAGTGCATTAATTCCGGACTATAGAAACTTTAATTAAATAACCGTTCGAATAAATTTGCAATTGAGAGATAAATTTTAGATCTTACAGAAATTGAGTTAATAGAAGGGTTTTAAAAAGATTTATATTTGTAGATATATTTTTTTAAAATTGTTTTCATGTGGATATATTAAATTCAAGGATTCAAGTATTTTAGAGGATTATATTAGATTTAATCTTAAGATAGGTATACATAATGTTTGTAAAATACACAAATTAATCAAAGCCATAACAGCTTGTTGAAAAAATATAGAGGGATACTGAGAACTCTCAACCATTCCTGTGTGCGTGTAGTCGGCACGAATAAATGAGACATACGATTTTCTGGTGTGATAAGTCACTTCCTCGGAAGAGACAGTTCTTCTATAAAAAAAAAGTATTTTATTTTGGATTTTAGTTCGCAGCGGCTGGGATTCAATACCACCCCTTCACTGTAACATTCGCAAGAAAAATGTTGCATTTAATGTATTTCTAAATAAAATAAAATGCACGACTGGATCGCATGAACTTGCTCTTATGTAAAAGTACTTTGGACTTAAAATACGAGTACATTTTATAAATATAAAACATGGATTTAATGAGATAAAAATGTTCAAATGCATGGAATTGCCGTTTGATTTCCGGAAAAGTATGAATTTATGCAAACTAAGTTTAAAAATAGGTTTATTATTAAAGTAATGAGAAGGTTGACACTTGACAGGTAGATACGGCTATTAATATTTTGTCCCCAAATTTTATCTATAATATACAGTACTCCCCGCTTAATTGCACTGACCATTTTGTCAGATTTTTCGGTCAATTATCCGGGTGGTTCAATTAACGAGACCCCGCTTAATTGACCGACCTGTTCAATTAAACGAAACCCGTATAATTGCACGAGTCGGTCAACTAAAAATTAAAATATTCATCCCAGAAATTTACTATGAACATTTTTTTCATTGTCAACTTACGAAAACCTTGAAAAAACTGAAAAAGAATACACACACAAAAATATTTGAACACGTTTTATTTAAAAAATAAACACATACATAATTAAAACTATGAAACAGAAATAAATTATTCTTTAAAAAAAGTCACTTTTAGCTTCGAAAAGGATAAAAAAAAAATAATAAATACAATAGTAGGTTAGGTATGTACCTCGAAAGGCTCATAATGGTTATTTGCATACATTAGTTTGAAAAAATTTGTGATTTGATTTTGATTAATTGTTTTGTTTTGAGCAATGTCTTCTTGTTTTTCAGCTCAACTGTAAATTTATTTAGTGGTAAGAAGTATAAACGTAGAATTGCAATGTCCTGAAGAATTTCGAAAGTCGATGGTAATATGGCTTCAACTTCTTCTTTTCTTAAACCGTTTTTAAAATTTCGGCGTCTGTTAAGCTGTCTACTTAAGTATGTTGTCTATGACCACGATATCATTTTCCGGCTTCTCTTCATCTTGAATGATGCCTGTCTTTTAAAAAAACACTTCAGACGTAGGTTAAGTAATAAAATATTTCTAATATTTGTTTCATTATAATTTTTTTGTACGTCCAATTATCCGAAAAATGTCCATATATTTTTTTTTTTCGGGGGCATATTTTAAAGTTCAATTAATCGAGTAATTCAATTAAGCGGGATTCAATTAACCATCTAAAGAGCTATGCTACTAATACGGGAAATTTTGCAATGCAACTTTTTCGGTCAATTAAGCGGGATGTTCAATTAAGCGAGGTGCAACTAAGCGGGGATTACTGTATTATCTATAATACGAGTATTACACCCACATAATTCTTACTTGCGACCTATAGGTACTTATAGGCAAGTTATGCATTCGTAAAAAAATCGAACTCGAGATTTTGATCAAAGTTGACATTACGATGATAGCGTACGGCATACGATTTTTTTTCCGAAATTTTATAAATATTTTTTTTCTTAAAAACTGTCCCACAGATTAAAAAAAAAATCATAAAATTTCAATTAGTTAAACCTAGCTAATGAATGAAAAAAACTTCCAGAAATTATTATTTTTGGTACCCCCCTTGGAACCATTTATTTTTTGTTTTTGATTTTCTCAAAAACGGTAGCACCGATTTTGATCATTTTTTTTATGTTAAGGCTCCCCAGCAGTTTCAATATTATTGTGTACTTATTCAAATTTTCAAAAAATTTTTTTTTATTTTTAAAAAAAAAATTAAATTTTTTTTTTTGAAAACTCAATATTTCGAAAACCCTATACTCTATTTTTTTAGAACTTGATAAATAAAAGTTTCTTAAAAAAAATCTACAAGGTAAAAAAAAAAAATTATTTTATCTAAAAATAACGGTGCCCTTCATAGAAAATAAAAAAAATAGTTTTCGAAAATCGTATTTTTCTCGAAAACGGTTCCGAGAATTTTGCTTAAATTGTTTTTCTTTGAAATTTTGAATTCCTCATTATCGGCATAACGGATTTTAATGAAATTTCTTAGAGAGAAGTTTCTAAAAAGTTTAAAAAACATTGAATTTCAAAACTTTAAGAAAAATATTTTTTTTTGAAAAAAAAATCTATTTATTTTTTGGAAAATTCAATATCTCGAAAACGGCTCAAATTTTTTTTGTAAATTTAATTTTTATTCGAACAATAATACCAAAACCTCTACAAAGACTTAAAATTTTTGTTCTTTAATAAACTTATACAGTGAACATTGGAAAACGTGAACCCCCCAAAACGTGAACTATCCCAAAACGTGAACACTGTAATTTTTACATTGACTGCTCTAAAACGTGAACAAATCGAAAAGCTCTAAAACGTGAACAGAAATTTTTTCAACATTTCTACATGAAAATGCACTGAATTAATTTTTTAAAACTTCGGTGGGCCCCATAATATTGATAATGCGTAATATGAAATATTTAAAAAGGCCATGGAATAGTGTTCAGATGAAGACTTTGACCAAAGCGACTTAAAAGCCTATAAGAGAAATTGTAGTTGTTAATAAAATGTTGGCAAAAATAGAACAGACAAAAATTACAAATTTTGTTTGTTAAATAAAACTTGTATTCGTAAAACGTTCTAATTTAAAATTGAAATCTAAACATTTTTTTTAATAACCCGTATCAGTATGTATAAATATGTAAAAATATTCATAAATCTATACTACTGCAAGCAAAAAGAAGATAAGATGAAAGAAAATATGTTTGATTTTAAGAGCAGTAGTAAGACAATACGGTAGGAATACTAGTTTAATCATAAAATGTTACATTCCAAAACATGAACAATCTCAAAAACATGAACACCCTCGGTTTTAATTAGTTCACGTTTTCCAATGTTCACTGTATGTGCTTGAATCACATGGCATCCTATTTTTACCTCCAACTACTAAAGACAACTTCTTTAGTCATTTAAAAAGTTAATTTTATGCTTATTAACAGTTTTTCTCTAATCACATTAATTTTTGAAATTCCTAAACTATTACATAGGAGCAAATTCGTGCGACCCAGTCGTGCATTTTATTTTTATTAAAATCGTTAGAGTTGTTTTCGAAATAAATAAGATTTTCCATTACAAGTGCATGGGGGGTACCGTTAGTTTTAGCGCTAAAAAAAAATCAATTTCTCCTCTAGGGAATCACCGAAGACCCTTAACTACCGAGATTGAAGAAAATAGCTCCAGTGGCTTAGGCTGTAGATCGAGGTACAGGCATACAGACAGAATTGTCGGACCCACTTTATTTGTCTTCGCTATCATCTTAATGTCAACTTTGATAAAAATCTCGAGTTCGACTGTTTTTCCAAATGCAGAACTTGCCCTCTAGTACCTATATCGCAAGTAAAAATATATCATGGTTTCTGTTGCCTCTATTTGTATCAACGAGTTTGTTACCTTTCATATTACTTAGAATTTCATGTTAAGTCTGGGTCCAAATCTGTCTGTCTGTCTGTTCATCTATCCCACCTTTAATGCATTTCTTTAGTTAAAAGAGTATTTGCTGCCTTTTATTATCTTATCCTGTCTTAGCCATTTGGATTCGACAAGAAATTGAAAGCAACATGTATGTGTATATTCCTGCTAACGCACACAGGTATGATTGAGAATGTAAGTTACTAGGCTCTAGTTCTCGAAGAGCTGTCACGTCTCTAACATTCTTTATTTAAATGTGATGTCAATAGTTTTATTACTTCTAAACAATTAATACAAAGAAATAAATTTAGGATTTATTGTTATTGTAATGCTCATATTCTATAAAATAAAAGGTGGGCCAAATACAAGTTTCTTTTCAAAAATCTAATAAAATGAACAAAGTTAAATTTTTTCCTTATGTTGTGGCTTAATTACGAGTAGTAAGAGATAACATTCCCATTAATTATGGAACACAACGAGATATTTATACAGAATTCTCCTCAGGCTAGTGAAATCTTGCTGTTGAGATCTATGGCGAGTTGATGTTCGTAAATTGAGTCTTACACTCTCGGCTACAGCAGCCACATTCTCGTCTGTGTGTGGGGACCATGAGTGTTGTCGACTAGTATACCAGTCTCACGAACTTTTTGCTGTTTGGGCTACACAGCACTCACTTTGTAAGTAAGTTTTCAATAATTCCCAACGTTGTTCCAGCGAAAAGTGGTTCATTTCGTTCCGCAGGGGTATGATACTGACTTTCTGTCAAGATTTCCAGCAGAAAACAGCTGTCAGTGTCAAAATAATCTATGATATAAAAAAAAAACCACTAGGTGGCCCATCCTGTACGTGGCCTCACCTGATCAAAGCAGGGACTGTAATTAACGAAATACTAAAACGGGGAAGTAGGTGTTAAAGTCAGAACCAAGTTAATAAAATTATTAACTTACCATCTGTTTACTTGTTATTCTTAACGATTAATTTAAATTTGCCAAATTCGTCGTTCGAGAAACAATAAACAATTATTTTTGCCCCACACGTTTTTTTCTTTTTTTTTAAGACCAAAAATAACGGTACCTGCCATACGATTTTTTTTCGAAATTTTATAAATATTTTTTTTTCTCAAAAACTGTCCCACAGAATTTTTTTAAAAAAATTTGAAAAATTTGATTTACTTAAGTCTAGGTAATGGTTGAGAAAAAATTTCCAAAAAATTGTTATTTTTGATAGCCCCCATGGGTCCATTTTTTTTGTTTTTGATTTTCTCGAAAGCTCCTCCAAAGTATAAATATTTTTACATATTCAAATTTTCAATTTTTTATTTTTTGGATTTTTAAAAAAAATTTCAAAATTTTTTTTTGGAAACTCAATATTTCGAAAACCTTATGCTCGATTTTTTTTCAAACTTTACAAATAAAAGTTTTTTAACATAATCTACAAGATTTGAGAAAAAAAATTTTGTTTTATCTAAGACTAACGGTACCTTCCATACAAAAGTTAAAAATTGGTTTTCGAAAATCGTACTTTTCTCGAAAACGGTTCCGAGAATTTTGCTAAAATTTTTTTCTTTTGATTAATTTTTACGATCTATAATTTAGTAAAAAAAATTGAAATCTCGATATTACTTGTTGTATTTTACAGTTATTCATATTCTCTTTGTTTTCTTATACCTAATTGCTTTGACAGTTTCTGGGTCACTTGCATATCAACCTCCGCTTAAACTAGTTATTATTTAGAGATTACGTCAGCGATTAATAAATGAACTGAATTCTTGTTACGTTATATCACGTGGTTTTATTTTACGAGAAAACATAATATTACTGACTGTACCTACCATACAATGATTTTTTCGAATTTTGAATTTCTCATTATTGGCATAACGGATTTTAATGAAATTTTTTATAAAGAAGCTTCTAAAAAGTTTAAAAAACATTGCATTTAAAAACTTAAAAAAAAATATTTTTTTCAATTTTTGGAAAAAAAGTCTTTTTTTTTTTTGGAAAATTCGATATCTTGAGAACGGCTTCATATTTTTCTTCGAAATTTAACTCTCATTCGTACAATAATAAAAGCTTAAAGTTGGCGTACCAATGTTTTTTTTAAATGTTTTAAAAATTTTGTGCATAAAAGCTTATTTTTTTATTCATATTTGCATAGCATTCTGTTTTTATCTCTTACTGTTACTACTAAAAGAATTTAAAAAAATCATTTTATCCTTATAAACAGTTTCCTTTAATAACATTCGTTTTTTAAATTCCTAGTCTATTACATAGGAGCAAGTTCGTGCAACCCGGTCGGGCATTTTATTTAATATGAAAAGTAAATAAATTGGCAGAAAAAGTAAATATTTTCAGAAATAATAAATGTATCGGGCTTCAGGACACATTATTAATTAACAAAATGTCACAAAAACAGGAAACATGTAAATATGTTCATGCATACAAAATGAATATCAGCTGAAAGATATGTACATACATATATCGGAATATAATTAGCCTCCGTGACTTATCAATTAACTTTAAACAGACCAAATATTTTGTTATATATACTACCACCACAGAATAAAAAATATTCGGTTATTTTTTTGTTAAAAATCGAATCTGGTTGATCTGTAACTTTACAGAATTCTGTTGTTATCTTGAATGAAGATTATTTTGAATCTCTTCCTCCTTTTTCAAATTATGTAATTTTAAAATTAGTATTGGTGATGTGATCAAGTTATTGAATGAACGAATATCAAAACTATCCATTATACCAAAGATGTAGCTAAGGACATTTTTGTTGATTTATTGATGGGAAATGAAAGTGATTTTTAACATGGATTTTGAAAACGTAGGTCAATTGTATCAAATCTGACTGAATTTACAAGTTTTTCAATAAATGCCTTGGAGGAAAATAGTCAAATTCATGTAAACTTAAAAATTATTCTGAAGAAACTTGAGCGCTATGCAATTTCAGACTCTTTGTTGGGTTGGTTTAAATCATATTTGATTGGTCGTAAGCAAATGGTTTTTGTAGATGAAATATTTATTAACTCAGGGGTTCCACAAGGGAGTCAGTTGGGACCTCCTATCTTCTTACTTCACATAAACGATATGCCTGACATTTTAAAGTTTGGCAATTGTCTCATATTTGCAGATGATATCAAATTTTTTGCGCTCATTTCCAATCGTGCTGATCGTCTGCTTTTGCAAAATGATCTTAATACGTTTGTAAATTGGTGTAAACTAACTGATTTAAAACTCAACCAAGAGAAGTGCATTTGTATATCTTATAACCGTTCTTTGTATCCTATTGTTTCATCGTACTCCTTAGACAATGTTTATTTAAAATTCTTTATTAGGTTTCTTGAAAAGAATTTCTTTCGAATTCTCGGATCCTTACACACTAAGATCTTCATACATTATAATTGTAAGACCTTCCTTGGAATATGCGTCAGTTGCTTGGATATTCATCATAGTGAATATATAGTGATAAATAAATAAAATAAAATTTAAAAAGAATTCTTGAATGCGAGTGTGGTTTCCGTCTTATGCATTTTAAACTTCCAAGAACTACTTTATAGTCTCCTTGTTTGAGAGTGCTTCACATCACCAAGCATCCACCTCATTCCATTCTGATAATATAAAACTTACGTGCACTTGTAAAAGTAACAGGTGTATTATGAGTAAATTAATTCTGAATTGCAAATGTCAAAGGGCAAAACTTTAACTTCGGGATTGTGTTTATATTGTGGATATATGTACACCCTCATAGTACTTCTGCCAAGTTAAGTATAAAATTGTCTTAGGGCAGAGAGAGAAAAAGTTTGATAACTCAATAAAAGTACCACTTCCGAGTGCAGATTGCATAATATTCATGTTAGTACATATCCTATTGGAAAGCAAAAAATGGCGGCGGCGGCGTTAGATGTTAAATATTATATTGAAAACAATGATTTTGCCATATCTACTTTGAATTAAAATTGATTATTAAATTAACGTTCTTACGTGCTCTTTTGGACAGGTGTTGCAAACGCGTAAAAAAACATCGAAGAAAACAAATTTTGCATTAAGAAAAAAATAAAATGCACGACTGGTTCGCATGAATTTGATTTTAATTTTTCTTTTCAAAAAAAAAAAAAAAATTGAAATGCAATGTTTTCCAAACATTTTAGAGGCTTCTCTATTAAAATTTAATTAAAATTCGTTAAGCTTATAATGAGAAATTCAAAATTAGAAAAAACGGTTCTATGTTAGGAACAGTCAGTAATATATTAGTTTCAATTTTTTTTATTGAACTGTAGACCATTAAAATTATTCGAAAGGCAGAAAATTTTATCAAAATTATAGGTGCTGTTTTCGATAAAAATATAATTTTCGAAAACCATTTTAGTACACAATACTATCAAAACTTTAAGAGAGCTTTAGCAGAAACAAGTGACAAAACAGGTTGTACCGTTTTTGAGAAAATCAAAAAAAAAAAAAAAAAAACAGTTCCAGGGGGGTACCATTAATGACCATTTTTCAGAATTTTGTGATTTTTTTTTAAATTTGTGGAACACTTAAAAAAAAAATATTTATAAGATTTTGAAACAATTTGGTATGGCAGGTTTTCCGGAGCTAGTAGCGGACAATTCCTCTTCAACGGATGATATTCTCTCATCAAATCCTTCTACTTCTAAGAAAAGTAAAAAGAGAAGAAGGGACATGACCACCATGTCAGCCAACGTAGGTCCGGCACGTAAAAAAACGTTCCTTATTGTTAGTGAAGTCGTTGAAAATTCAATAACTTTATCCGACTCGGTTATCAAATCACTCCATATTAATGAACCTAATACTAATGTTACCGAAACCTCCTCTGAACTCACTGAACCCATTCCACCTCAACCTGTCACCGAAAATCTTGACTTGACTCCAACACAGGAATCCGTCGTTACTGGTCCTAAAACTTTAATTTCAGTTCCGAAGCCCAGGGCCATATTTATGTCTCGTCTCCAACCCGAAACGATGCCTGAAGATGTTGTGGATCATTTGATTGCTACTAAGGCTATTGTCAATTCATCATGCATCAAATGCTCCAAAATAAGCAAACCAAACAGCTTCGTAGTCTCCTTCAAAATAATAGCTCCCAATTCTCTTTTCGAACCCATATGTAGTACTTCTTGGCCTCCTAACACATTGGTAAAAGAATTTACAGCGCCCTTGAGAAGGAAATCAAATTTAAATTCGTCTTCTAGTACAAATTCAAAAAACTGCCCAGGTTCGGCATCTACTACCAAAATGTGAGAGGTCTTCGAAGTAAAACTTCTAAGACTTCCAAAAATTCCCTAGTTTTGCCATACGATCTTTTTGCCCTTACAGAAACTTGACTTAACGCAACAATATTAGACACGGAACTTTTTGTTAATGAGTTCTTAGTTTTCCGAAAGGACCATCACGTTGATGTTACAAATTCAGTTGGCTTAATTCTGTTAGAAGTAATTTCTGCTCAACACAAATAGTCTTTCCATTCAATCTGACAATTGATCTGTTATGTGTCAAAATAACTAAGGAATCTTTAGTCTTATTTGTTTTAAATGTTTCCGTATACCCTGACCTTTCTTTAGCACTCGATTTTATTTTCAGTTTAGCTAGCCTTGACAGTAAAATTCTTTTATTAGGGGATTTTAATCTTCCCCATATCGAATGGGTTCCCTCTGATGACGAATCCTTTTTTGAAGCTTCCACAAGTTCACCCCAACAAGAGCTCCAAATGTTGGATAATATTATCTCTACAGATTTACAGCAAATTAGCTGTATACGAAATAATATGAATAGACAACTTGACCTTGTATTCTCATCTGACGCCGTTAGTACAGTAGTGGTAGAATCTATCTCTGCTTTATCTAACATAGATCAATATTACCTACCTCTTGACATTTTTCTTGACTTGAGTGGTCATTTACTAGAAAATAGTAATCCTCACGACTGTTCTTATACTTTTGACTTTCGGAGAGGTGATTTTCAACAGCTTTTATATAGTTTAATTATTTCCGGTATAGTACGTTTACCGATTTCTAATGATCTTGACAAAACTGTCTCAAGCTTCTATTCTATTTTGATGAGATGCATAAATGAAACTGTCCCTAAAAAAAGATCTATTCCCTCTAATTCTTCTTGTCATCCTTGGTTCACAAAAGAACTCAAATGCCTTCGAAATAAAAGAAATAAGGCTTGGAAAAAATATATAAGGTTTATGACAGTAGAGAATCAAGTAGTTTACATTTCCCTTTTAGAAGAATTCAAAAAACTCTCTTATGAATGTTATAATGATTATCTTCAAACCATGGGGCTTTCCCTGAAATTAGACCCGAAAAACTTCTGGAAATTTATAAATTCCAAAAAGAAAAGCGACGGTTATCCTGTTAATCTAGTTTATAATAACGTAATCTTGAGTACTACTACAGAAATCTATGAGGAATTTGCAAATAATTTTAGCCAATCCTTCATTGATTCCCCTGTTGTTGTTGACGATAACTAGTTTCAATTCATACGAAATTGTCCTCAGGTATCATTTAATAATATTACTAAGATCATCATAAACTTTGGATTCACCAGATCTTTTATGTTCGGTTTATTTTAATTATCGGAGAGGAGGTTATAATCTTCGAGGCTTCGATATGATTAAGGTCCCAACACATAGGACCAACTATGGCATGCATGAGCCCTTGACACGTATGGGTAGACTTGTAAATTGGAATTCAAATATTTTTGATTTTAATATAAAAAAAAGTAAATTAAAAAACCTACTGAAAACCAGTGGTCCACGCTCCTAAATGTTCTTTGTTTCATGTTATGGTATTGTTTTGCTCTTACGTAATATTATTTGTTTATTTTTCATGTTTTCTTGTGTCAGTGTTAATTGTAATAGAGTTTGCCTACTAACAACTAACACTGCACTAAATGATGAACCGGTGGTATAACACAGTTCCCGGTGTTGGCAAACCATTGGTCGAAAGACGAAGCTTGCTATTGGATTTCTTCGACCAATTCTGATAGTGAAAAAAAAAAATAAAGGAAATATTTAAAAACGATATCTACCAAGATTAACAAAAATTTGCCGAGCCGCTTAGGCTATAGCCGAACAGACAGACAGACAGAATTGCTAGACCCACTTTTTTGGTCTTCGCTGTCATCGTAATGTGAACTTTGATCAAAATCAGTACAAAAACTAAACATAAAATAATAAAATTCTCGTTTTAGTGTGGCTAAAAAAATATTAAAATTATGGCAAACAGATGGTTTCAAACTTACACAGCACAATCATAGAAATATTGAATACAATTCATTATTTTGTTTAATTTTATAAGATCATTAGGTTTTAAAATGGGGTTTATACCAATATAATTTAAAATTTTCAAGTTGCTATATTTCGAAAATTAAATTTTGGTTAGAAAACATAGGGGAAGGTGGCCTAAAATGGTACCCCCTAAGGAAAATATGTCATATCTCGCAAAAAAGTGACATTTAAACTTAAATGTTATATTCTTTCCAAAGTTAAATCAATAACGCTTACATTTTTTTGCTTTATGAGTTTAATAAGTTTTAAAAAGTATTTAAAGTATTTAATTTTCAAAAACTCTTCAAATTCCAATGATCAAAATTGTCCGGGTACTTGCAAGTAAACCAACTAGGCAAATAAACCAAAAACCATTTTCAATTTAATTTAAACTTTATTTAAAACATGTCACAGTTCAAAGTAAAATAAACATAAACAATTCTCAACAAAAAAAAAAATAAAAATCAGCAATTCATTTAAAATAACTTCACTTAAAGTATAAAATGGCATACTATGCCATTTTAGGCGAGTGCTTAGTAGGCCTTTTTGCCCATTTAGGGTTTTTTTTATTTAAGTTTTAATTCCGAAAAAACTGAAATAGTTATAGGCCAACTAATTTCAGTAAATTAATAAATAAATAAATAAATTACTGTTTTCTCCAAAATTTAATGTTTTTTATATTTTTTTTTTGTCAACAAACTTTTTACAATATTTTATTGGTTTTTCTTTTGTAGATGGCTAGAGACAGTTTGACCTGTAAAATTTCAAACAATAGCTTGAAGTTGCTAATATTTCTTATATGTCGATGATGCCAGATAAACTAAAGAATTGTGTTACCAAAACCTTCTTATTCTGTTTGATTCTACAATTTCTAGCAAGGGGGCCATTTTAGGCCACCTTCCCCTACAAATTTTTAACTTAGAGTTTCGTTGTACATCTCTTCGCGAGAACATGTGCCAGCTTGGTCTTGTCTACATACTTTGCCATTCTCTTCTCTCACTCTATCAGCTGCTTAATAATTTATTGGATGTATTTTTTGTATGTATTGATATTATTCTGTAAGGTCCTTACACCTATAGCAATGTGCTCTTGAAGGGCGAAATGTTGTTTCGAGTTGAATTCAAATTTGTGCTCATTAACACATCGGGGAATTGTGTTTGTATGTTGCAGTGGTGAGTAATTTCAGAGTTGATAAATCGCGATAAACTAAGCAAAGTACAGCGTTCAGCGTGTATGTGCGTCAGCGCAGCTCTCCGCTCGACACCGCTGCACTAGACATACTTCTCAACCTTACACCCCTAGATATTTACAACAAACAAATGGCCGCGAGCACAGCCATACGTCTCAAAGAAATCTCTCAATGGACCAATAACTTTATTGGCCACACCACCATTCTGAATTTATTCGGAACTCTCCCAAGTCGACTACATCACTTCCTTTTTGGTTTTCGATAAAAACTTTGAGGTCACCATTCCCTCAAGGTCAGCTTGGGAGGAAGGGGCTTTGACAGGAAATAAATCAGTAAACTTTTATACAGATGGATCGAGCACTGAAAACGGAGTGGCTGGTGGAGTGTACTCAGATGGACTAAACCTTAGTCTCTCCTTCTGCCTACCAAACCATTGAAGCGTATTCCAAGCGGAAATTCTGGCGATAAAGGAAGTACTGTCTTGGCTTAAAGAAAATGTGGTATCTAGCACGGATATCCACATCTTCTCAGATAGTCAGACTGCTTTGAAATCTCTCGCATCAGTCTCTGTAAACTCCATTACAGCCCAAGACTGTCGATCGTCTCTGATGGAGATGGCCAAACAGTTTAACATTCACCTATTCTGGGTGCCGGGTCACAGGCACATTCCGGGGAATTGCAAAGCCGACGAACTTGCCAGAATTGGAACGGAAATGCCTATCTTACCCGAAAAGGCAAATATGGTGGTTTTAACTAGTAGGGAACCTTTTTGTTTCCTATTAGATCGTGGTATCACAATGGACCTCTAATGATCTAAGTGTGCCAGACGCTTTAATGACAACTACTTTAACCTAACCTAACCTAACCTAAACGCGCACGTTACAAAATTTAAGCCCACTATTTTGGCAATGAACGAAGCACAGGTGGTCGAAACCTGATATTTAGGGAAAACCCCTAAGACCCCCGCCTTGTTCCAACCAATTGCTTTAACATCCAAGGTCATGGAAATGCTGATCAAGCATCAGATTATGAAACATCTTTAGGAACCAAACCTTCGTAATGGACGACTGTACGGATTTCGGTGTAATAGATCCCCAGGTGATATGACGGCTTTTCTCACCGAAAAGCGGAATCCATCCTTACATCGTTTTAGAGAAAGCAAGATTGTTGCGCTCGAATCTAAAGTTCGGAAAATATATGCTGGTGTATCGCAAAGCTCTGTATTGTCTCCGACACTATTTCTTATCATCTTAAATGAGCTTTTGTCTGAAACTACTTATCCATTTAACTGTTTTGATGATGACAGCACTCTTAGTTTTCGAAATTCACCTCCCTGTACTTTGGATGTAGAGATGCAAAGGCAGAATAAGTCGAGTTCATCAAATTCAGATCTAGGCAGCATCCATCATGAACTGAAATTCTTCTAAGACTCAAAACTGTCTGCTGCCGCTAAAGCGTATATTCCACCTTTATCATTAATATGAATTGAACTTGCATCGAGAAAACTGAAAAACGGTTGATTCCTGGTATACGCGTCACAGACCAACTTTGTGGAATGACCAAATATTAGATATTGATGAAAAAACATCGAAATGTCTAGGTTTTGTAAGCCGTTGTAAGAACTTTTATTCTTCTTCTACGCACAAAACTAAGCGTATAACTCCCAAATATCACTGCACCATCTGAACAGAATCCAGAATAGAGCTTAAAAGCTCTTTCAGAAATGCCCATATGAGTATACCCTTCCTTAGCCGTACCACACGAATGTGGAATTATTTACCCCACTCTATTTTTCCTTCCATTTTCAATGTCCAGATACTTAAGACAAATATATATCGTTATCTTCAACCTAATTATTCCAACTCTTCCTAAACGCTCACAATGTGTTAAGACATTTAATGGGTGTTCATTACCCCTTGATTGCGCGTAAGCAAAAAATCCAAAGTCAAAAAATTGGTCAGGAAAAGCGGAACATGTTAGAAACTGGTTATCTCAAGACCAAGATAGGATACGAAATATGTATGTTTAAGCGCAATTACAAAAGCTGGTATTTCTTCTGAAAATTAGGGCGTAAATAAAGTTTCTATATTTAGTACTACCAGCGCAATTACCGTAAACATGGGTCAGGGTACACCAAAGTAAGTCTTTTCTTAGATTGCCGATATATGATAAAAAAATGGGAAACGATTTTTTCTTAGAATATACCCAAGGATCACGCCCTAAAATTTTATGCACGAATTAAGGGACACCCTGTATACAAAATATACATTTTTCTTAGAGGTTTTTTTTTTTTATTACATTCTGCTCTCGTTGAGCTTATATTTTTAATATAATCAAATAAACCCACACAATTTAATAAAAAAAAAAAAACTTTATATACCTGTTTACAGAATGCTGAAGCCAGTTACGACTTCAGCAGTAACGATCCATTTCCATATCCTCGATACACGGATGATTGGTTTAACAGGTAAAGATAGCCACACATCTCAATAATATTCTATTTATCTTTTCTTTAACTCACCCTGTTCATGTTGCTTGGGGCTTCGTTATTTTTTTTTAGTCATGGAACACGATGTGCAGGAGAAGTTGCTGCCGCACGTGACAATGGCATATGTGGCGTAGGAGTTGCTTATGATAGTAAAATTGCGGGTAAGAAAATATGAGCGTAGACATACGGAATTATGATTATATCATTCGCATTCGAACAAAGGGATACGAATGCTGGACCAACCTTACATGACAGATTTGATCGAAGCCAATTCCATGGGACATGAGCCTCATAAGATTCATATATACAGTGCATCTTGGGGCCCAACTGACGACGGTAAGACTGTTGATGGACCACGTAATGCTACAATGAGGGCCATTGTGCAGGGTGTTAATGAGGTACTTAATATCCATTGTAGATGATGTAAAGTGCCAGCGTTGAACGTAAGTAACTATTTTTTATTTAATTGCTTCAGGGACGAAATGGATTAGGAAATATTTACGTATGGGCTTCGGGTGATGGTGGGGAAGAGGACGATTGCAATTGTGATGGATATGCTGCGTCCATGTGGACTATTTCCATTAACAGTGCCATAAATGACGGCCAAAATGCTCACTACGATGAGAGCTGTTCTTCGACGTTGGCCAGTACTTTTAGTAATGGTGCAAAGGATCCAAATACCGGAGTCGCAACTACCGACCTCTATGGGAAATGCACAACAACACATTCGGGAACAAGTGCCGCAGCGCCCGAGGCAGCTGGAGTATTTGCGTTAGCTCTGGAAGCAAAGTAAGTTACACTTTCATAGCTTTGATACTATAAACACGAGTATATACAAGTATATATGTATGTAAGAAAGCATTTTTGGATGAAAATAATTTATTGACAAAACGAATAAAAATAATGCCTTGATATTATCTTATATCTATTTACTTGTTATTTATTTTTCATCAGCCCAAGTTTGACGTGGCGTGATATTCAGCACTTAACTGTGTTGACTTCAAAAAGGAATTCCCTTTTCGATGCCAAGAACCGATTTCATTGGACAATGAATGGAGTTGGACTGGAGTTCAACCATCTCTTTGGTTTTGGAGTGCTAGATGCTGGAGCGATGGTTACTTTAGCAAAACAATGGCGAACTGTACCGCCACGGTATCATTGTGAAGCTGGTGCCGTTTCAGAGCCACAGTAATTCTAACTTTTTTTCTTAAAGCTTAAGCTTCAACTTTTCAATGTTTGTTTCTTCAAGTCAAATAACAGCAGGCAAGTCGCTGTTTCTTGAAATTAAAACGGATGCATGCAAAGGAACCGACACTGAAGTAAATTATTTGGAACATGTGCAGGCTGTCATAACAGCCAATGCTTCAAGGCGAGGGGATTTGGAATTGTTCCTGACATCTCCAATGGGAACGAGGTGATAGGAATTTTTCATGATACGATTACTATTTGAAGTGTTTGACAAATTTGTTAAATTTGATTTTTTTTCTGTTTTATTAATTTCAGCAGATCAATGATCTTATCACGACGAGCTAACGATGATGATCATCGGGATGGATTTACCAAATGGCCATTTATGACAACACATACGTGGGGTGAATACCCTCATGGGACGTGGAAGCTTGAGGTACCTTATTGTTAATAGGACATTTTTTATTTGGATATTTTAATTGATGGTTGCAGCAGATACATATTTTGAAGAAATAGTGTTCCGACATATAAGCCAGAACCAACTTAATTCTATATTCTTATGAAAGCTGCAAAGATGAATAGTTTTGTATACCTATTGATGCTTAATTTGGAATTAGCCAATAAATCCCGAGTACCTATTTCATTAATTTATTAATTCAATTTTCGACCTCTATTTGGTTTGGCGTAGCCCAAAATTTAGAAATCTTAATCAAAATTAACGTTACCGTCCATCAATATTTGCGCGTTTATAGGTATCCACTGAATATCGATTCGCAGCCTTAATTGGTAACCGGATAGAATTTTATTACAAATCATTTTTATGTGATTCCTTAAACAGGAAATTCGAATTTTTGTACGACTAAAAATCGTTGCTGTGATATGATAAGCGTTCGTAATTGAACCGATTTTTTAAATTCATGCCTAATATTCTTATCTTTCATAGCAAACATATACAATCTTTCCCGTATATTTTATTAATAGCAATTTTTGTTACAATTTCGCACATAACTCCTTCTAACAAATACTAACAAATATAAATAATATTAAATTCCAAAATATCGAAAAAAATAACTCCTTCTATCAAATTCAAACCAACCCATTTGCCATTAACATTGTTAATGTAGCAGCGATGTATAATATTTAGTTAACCAATTACAAAACTAATTATTTATTAGATTTGTTAAATGTTATTATATTTTACTTTTAATTCGTGTTAAATACTACAAATGTAAGGTTATGTATTATACACAGAGTAATGGGTAGTTTGATATTGGTTAGTTAAATATTAAACAAAGCTAGTAAATTCTAGAACTTTTCTTCGATACCAAATGGTATTAACAAACTATGCAGTTGAATGAATGGATTATCCACTTATTTGTTAGTTAGTTTACTACAAATGTCAACTTTCTAAACTATTGTTTGAATTTCCAGTACTACCATATACTCATGTAACCCGAAAATAAAAATTGTCAACATTATTGGACAAAAAAAACCCATCCTTAAGGAACACCATTTTCCTTAAATTCGTATCTTATTCTGTTTCTTATTTAAATATTAAATACATTTTTTTAGCTATTTCATATTATACATTCATTTGGGTTTAGTTTATTCAAAAAGCACCAACATCCATGTTCTTAGGAGTCTGATATGTTTACTTCACTAAAACCACATAGATTGTAACATAGTTTAAATTATATATCAATTTTTACTTTCGATATACATATATGTACTATCAGTGCCCGAGGCGGGAGATCCATTTTGCCGCCCCATTCAATACTTAATTAAAATTTCGAGACATCATTTCACAGGCAATGAGGTATCTTTTATTGAAGGTAAAATAGGATCAGCGGTTTCACAAACGGATTCTACGGGCCTTACGAGCAGCGAAGTCAGAAATAACTTTGTCAAAATTAATATTTGCAGCCAATACTTGTTCAATCGACAATATAGCCAAGTTTGATAGTTTAGTGGAGCTCAGAGTGGATCTGAGATAATTTTTGATTAGCTTCAACTTCGAAAAACTTCTCTCACAACTAGTGACACTTATTGCCAAAGTCAAATATATACGAATCAAAATGACTATATTTGGAACCGAAATCCACAGATTCAGTTTTTGAATGAACTGGAGGAGCTCCAGTGATCCTTTGCCCCTTATATCTTCCTCTGATTCAGAACTGGCGACAAACTGCTGGAGACGCTTCCGCTCCATTTGAAACTCGTCCTTGTCGATGTCGTCTAATACATGGAAAAGATTACAATCGTACTTGGTGTCCAAAAGTTTCGCTGGCGTCGAAAATCCGAACTTGTCCGCTATTTCTTTAACTTGCTGGAATCGAGTCGTCATTTCTTGAATGATCTTCTCAAATGATGCGAAAACCTCTCGACGGATCCTTCGCCATGCATGCATTCTTCTCGTTTTGAGTTCGATTCCGAGTTTTTCGCTGAGAGTTTTAGCAAAGTCGATTGCGCCTTGGACGAAACGGTCTCTGCTCTCCACTAGTAGAGCTTTTAAGTACTTTAATCCGGGCTTGAACTCCATTGTGGATCCCTGACATTGTGGCAGCGTTGTCAAGTCCTCTCAAGTTCTGTATGTCCAGTCCGTCTGATGTTATCTTCGCGATTATATCGTTGCTGAGATCTCCTTTCCTTCGATATGTACGTATCACAGAACCTGGCTCATTTGGTCTTTGTGGGAGATGTCTGGTGTACTGTCGAAGATTACGCAATAATATTTAGCTTCTTGAATGCGACGGATGGTGGTGGATCGAACTTGCTGTCTCAGTAAGTTTATCAATTCATTCTGGGTTTCTGGAGATAGAAACGAAACTGGGACTCTTGCTCTCAGCCTTATCTTTATCAGATGTTCCTTTAGAAGAGGGTCTTCTTCTTCCTTTTCTTCGGCGCTGTTATGATCTCGATGTCGAGGGGATCATAACTCTCCCACGTATCTGCTTCACACTAGTGATCCGCCTGTGGGGTTCGCCGGTTTGACCTCAGAAATCGGCGGCAAGCCTCCCGGTTTTGTATTGTTCCATTTCTGAGGCCAACTGAATGCTGGTGTTTTTGCATTTGTTTGTACCAGGAGTGTTTAGGCCTACCTTTCTTTTTATTCCGAATTGGAACGTTGTATGATATTGCCTTTTTGACGGGGTTCTCAGGATCTCTCCTTTGAACATGGCAATACCAACTGAGTCGGTCGTGTTCAATTTTTTGGGAAATGGTATTCTTAACATGAAGGCTTCCTCGGATCTTCATACTTCTAATTCGATCAAGCTTTGTAACTCCTGCTGTCATACGAAGCATCTTCATCTCAGCTGCCGTTAGCTTACTCTCATACTTTTTGTACATTGTCCAACATTGTGAACCGTATGTGAGTGCTGGACGCACAACTGAAGTGTAGAGCTTTCCTTTCAGCTTAGGGGGCATTTTTCGGTCACAGAAGATAGCAGAATTTTCCCGCCACTTCATCCACCCTACGCTGACGCGATGATTGATATCGTCATCACAAGTAGCTTCGTTATTTATCATAGACCCCAGATATTTAAACTTTTCACACTTGGGAAGCACTACTCCATTCAAATAAATGTCTGGAATAGGCCTGTGTGGATCAGAAAATGGGCAGCATAGGTATTCTGTCTTTTTCGCGCTTATGCGGTACCCACTTCCTTCTAGAACATCCACCCATACGTCAAGTGCTCGTTGTAGGTGTTACAGAAAGTATTACTTAGAAGTGAATACTTTGTATAACACTCTCATACACTTATACACACATGAAAATAGTTATATACTTGAGAAGTATTTATTTATGAATGGTAAAACTTAATATATACCTATAAGCTTTAGTCTTAAGCTACTCGTCTTGTAATAAAGAACTATAATTATCTTACTCATTCGTCTTTTTATATAACAGTAGGGATATCGGGTCTTCACTTATATGATGGCTCCATCGTCAGCAAAGAATAACTTTAGAAGAGGGTCATATTTAGCTAGAAGGTGCACTTACTCTAGAAAATTCCCGCGGTTGCAACTATCATCTCCTCGATGTCCTCTGAAGGCCAGATTCTGTTTGGCTAAGAACTGGATAATATTCAACAACTAGTACAATATATCCCTCCACTTCTTCTCCTCACTTTCAAAAACTTCTTGCTGTTTCTGATCGATGGTTGCTTTACGGTTCTGTCGAACTTCCAACTCCTTCCATTTCAAGAAGCTCTGCTCACGCTCCAGGCTGTTCTCATGGTCTCCGATTCTTTGATTTAGCTTCCACCATTTGTTGAATCCTTTTTCAGATGCCAAGTTCAAGCCAAAATTGCCAAACAGCTTGCAACAGAAACAATACAAGAATTACTTAAAAGGCGAGTAAGGCCGTAAGAGTGAATTCCGTTATTGTCGCGCGACTCGCGAAACTAAAACGGAACGTTCCGAAACTCTCTCGAAACTGAAAAGGAGCGTTCCGAAACATATGATATGCGAGACCGCTGCGCTGGCGGCGCTGGCGGTTACTTACTTTACCTACTGTCAATACTTTATACCTATATATATGTACGTGGTCAAAAGTCTTCCCGTTTGCAGCGCCCCGCCAGCGGTCTCTCACACATATGTTTCGGAACGCTCCCTTTCAGCTTCGCGAGAGTTTTGGAACGTTCCGTTTTAGTTTCATAAGTCGCGCAAAAATAACGGAATACACTCTTACCGTTTACGAATTCACGAAAATCAGTCGAGAGCGTCAACGACGAATCACAGGCAGGGAGGCAAATTTCAAATGTACGTCATTGTTGTTTGTTGACATGTCAAACCTTCTGTCATGAAACATAAATGATCTCTACTCTTAAGGCTTCACCGGTGACATTTTGCCGCCCCAGGCCTTCTGCCGCCTGGGGCGGGCCGCACCCCTGCCCCCCCTACGCTACACCACTACTACAGTATTCCCCGCTTAATTGCACTGACCATTTTGTCAGATTTTTCGGTCAATTATCCGGGTGGTTCAATTAACGAAAGCCCGCTTAATTGACCGACCTGTTCAATTAAACGAAACCCGTATAATTGCACGAGTCGGTCAACTAAAAATTATTGTCAACTTACGAAAACCTTGAAAAAACTGAAAAAGAATACACACACAAACATATTTGAACACGTTTTATTTAAAAAAATAAACATACATACATAATTAAAACTATGAAACAGAAATAAATTATTCTTAAAAAAAGTCACTTTTAGCTTCGAAAAGGATACAAAAAAATAATAAATACAATAGTAGGTATGCACCTCAAAATGATTTTAATTGATTGTTTTGTTTTGAACAATGTCTTCATTGTTCAACTGTAAATTTATTTAGTGGTAAGAAGTATAAACGTAGAATTGCAATGTCCTGAAGCATTTCGAAAGTCGATGGTAATATGGCTTCAACTTCTTCTTTTTCTTAAACCGTTTTTAAAATTTCGGCGTCTGTTAAGCATTGTACTTAAGTATGTTGTCTATGACCACGATATCATTTTCCGGCTTCTCTTCATCTTGAATGATACCTGTCTTTTAAAAAACCACTTCAGACGTAGGTTAAGTAATAAAATATTTCTAATATTTGTTTCATTATAATTTTTTTGTACGTCCAATTATCCGAAAAATGTCCATATATTTTTTTTTCGGGTGCATATTTTAAAGTTCAATTAACCGAGTAATTCAATTAAGCGGGGTTCAATTAACCATTTAAAAAGCTATGCTACTAATACGGGAAATTTTGCAATGCAATTTTTTCGGTCAATTAAGCGGGCTGTTCAATTAAGCGAGGTGCAACTAAGCGGGGATTACTGTATATACATAATGGCAAGCTAATAAACTGGTAAAAATTCACTAGATCTTATGAAAACCATCTTTGACTGTAGGGGTACCTATTAGGGCTGATGATACCCGGCTACCCGAGTACCCGAGTAATACCCGGGTACCCGAGTACTCGATTACCCGATTACCCGGGTACCCGGGTACAGCAAAATAAAAGACATTGAAGTTAAACACTATTAAATTAAATATATCCGAATCAATACCGCTATTCGCGAAGCGAAACTTTGCTACAGCTCTAGTAAGGAATGCAAAAAGTAATTATTATTCCTCTAAGCTCAATACATCTCTTCCATCGAAAAAGCTATGGAGTAACCTTAGACAAATCGGCATCTCAAGTGACAAAAGTAGATCAAATTATGAAATCAACCCTGACGAATTAAATAATTACTTCGTCGGAGACACTACTAATGATACTAGTATTGGTTCTTTTGGTAATTTGGTGCACCAATCTCTTAACTTAATGAATGATTTTGAAATAGTTGCAGTAACTGAAATTGAAGTCGTTAATTGTATCGCCATATTAAAATCCTGCTCA
Source organism: Chrysotoxum bicinctum (assembly GCA_911387755.1). NCBI lineage: Eukaryota > Metazoa > Arthropoda > Insecta > Diptera > Syrphidae > Chrysotoxum > Chrysotoxum bicinctum. The sequence goes on along the minus strand of OU426988.1, from coordinate 83,539,248 downwards.
CCTGGTGAAGATGGCATACCTATGCGTTTTATAAAAATGATTCTGCCGTTTATTGCATCTCATTTAACCCACATTATAAACCACTGCATTACTACTTCAACTTTTCCTAAACTGTGGAAAACTGCTCGAGTTGTACCTGTTGCTAAAAAAGCAAATGCTATTACTCCTGGTGACTTTAGACCAATTAGTATCTTGCCATGCTTGTCAAAGGTTTTCGAGAAGCTTATAGCAAAACAAATCCTTTTTCATTTATCTAATCATAATTTACTCTATGCTGGTCAATCTGGCTTTAGAGCTAACCATAGCTGTTCCACTGCTATGGTGAATATATTCGAAGATATAAGACAAAGTTTTGATAAAGGATATGTTACACTTCTCTGCCTACTTGATTTCTCGAAAGCCTTTGACAAAGTTAACCATGATATTCTTTGTTGGAAGTTAAAAAACTTGTTTGGTTTTGGTAACAGTGCAGTTACGCTTCTGAGGAGCTTTTTAACTGAAAGATTTCAACGAGTTGTAACTTCTAATTCTTCTTCAGCATTACTGCCTATTAGGCAGGGTGTACCACAAGGATCAATTTTTGGTCCAATCTGTTTTGTATTTTCGTTAATGATATGCCATCTGTTTGTCGTCACACGACAATACACCTTTACGCTGACGATGTGCAGTTGTACTCGTCCAGTCCAATTTCTAAATTAACTGAGCTAACACACAATATAAACGAGGATCTTTCTAGCATTCAAACTTGGTCAAGAGAAAATGGCTTGCTCCTCAACCCATCCAAGTCACAAGTTATCCCAATATGCTTCAAAGTACCACCTCTTAGCAATTTTCCTGACATTTTTCTTTCAAGTAGTAAGCTAAAAATTGTAAAAACTGCAACAAACCTAGGTTTTGTTATAAATCATAACCTATCAGGTTATGACCACACTAATTATGTTATAGGTCGAGTGTATGGATGCTTACGAAAACTGTGGATAACTGCTAGTTTCACTCCCTTAGACACAAGACGAAAACTTGTGACAAGCCTCATTCTGCCCCTAATAACATATGCTGAATGTGTTTATAGCAGCTTAGATTCCTTATCACATCGAAAATTACAAGTAGCTTTTAATGATGCAGTGCGTTATATCTACTGTTTGCGAAGATATGACCACATATCACCTTATGCAAATTGCTTGCTAGGATCTTCTCTAAAGCAATATATCAACGCTAGAAATTGCATATTACTACATAATAGGGTGTGTCACTTTTGTATGGCCGCAAAAAAGTACTCTTATTTTTAAATGTTATAGTGATCAAAAGTTGTATTAGGGTCTGAGGTTTAAGAACATGTAAAAAAAAAATAAGATTTTGTTCGTCTTTGGCTCGCTCAAATCGGTTGAAGTTGAAAAAAAAAATTTAATTTACAGTAAATTTTTTTTTTTTTTTACGTTTACTAAATAAAAAAAACCAAACAAAATACAGAAAGAATTTTTTCTTTACAAAAAGATATACCACGATATTGTAGGTGGTTCCGTTGATTTTTAAGAATTTTTTTTGTAAAAAAAAAACAAAACGATTTTACATAAAAAAATGATTTTTCTTCCTTCTTTTATTATTTCATAACTTCTTTATCAAGTGTTCAATTTAAGCAAATATAAGCTTAAAAGTGTTTCCTTGCAATTATCTTTGACTTGGAAGCCTAAAAATATTTTATATAATTTTTTTGTATCCACACGGTGCAATTTAAAACAACACCATATTTCAAAAATCTCGAAAAATCAAAATTTCTTGGATTTCATCCTATTTTTGAGCGAGCCAAAGATATTAATTAAAATGAAAATTGTAAACGCAGGATTTAATTTTGATAAGCAATACAACTTTTAAAAGCTATTACATTTGAAAATACCACAGTTGAGCACTTTGACACACCCTACTACATAATATTATTGTCAACAAGACTCCGTTTTATTTATATGACAAACTTATTTTCTCACGTTCCCCTAGGACATTTTCCCTCATTGCACCTCGATATCGTTACCTTAACTCATCCCGTCTGTTTTTTATACATGCAATTAAACTATGGAACTCCTTGCCAATAAATATAAGGGCAATATCAAGTGCCACTCATTTTAAAAAAGCAGTATTACTCTATTTCTCAATCTCGATGTAAAAACTAACTTTTCATACTATTTTCATTCTTCTTATTTTTCTTATACTTACCATATTTTTCTTTTCTTCTTACCATATCTACTGAAATAAATTTTATAAATTAGTTTCTAAGTTCTTCTATATCTCAATGTATATATTATAAAAATTCGTTGCTTAATTTTTTAATTCTAAGTACTATAAAAGATATTATTCTTAATGTACCATGTTATTTATAGTAATAATAAATTGAAATTGAAATTGAATTCGTTTCTAGGATGGTTTAGATTAAGAGGTTTAGCAAGTACACAATGAAATGCACTGATTAAAGTACAGATACAACGGTTAGGCTTAGGTATGTTTTACAAATGGAACACCTGAACTTGTTTTCATAATGTGTTGCAAGTACAAAGAGATTTGTAAAAGTTCGCAAAATGATTCAACTCAAGAAGAGAGAATACAAATAGGTTTGGATTATTATCGTTAATGAATGTGGGTGACAATGTGAATTGTGCTGCTCACACCCTACAACTTTGTGTAAAGGATATATTTAAGTCTGTTGAGGATTACGAAATTGTCGCAATAAAATGCCGAAGAGTGGTATCACATTTTCACCAATCGAATGTGGCTACGTCGGCCTTAAACAGAAAACAATTGCAGCTAGGAATGAAGGAGGAACGTTTAGTTCAAAGTTGTCCAATCCGATGGGATTCCATTTATTTTATGTGTGATATTTTGCACCACACTCGCTCCCCCGTTATTGCAGTCCTAAGTGATAAGAGCTATACGAGTTCTTCTACAGCACTGAACCTCGAAATATCTGAGTACGAATAATAATAATGGAATGTTAATGTTAATGGAAGAGTTAACCACAGTTTTGAGGCCACTTTACATAGCAACAAAACTGCTATGTAGTGAAAGTAAAGTAACGCTTTCTGCAGTGCGCTCGGTTATCAAAACTCTGATTGAAAACCACTATGCACCTAAGCTCGAAGACACAGAAACAGCCACCATATTCAAAAATAAAATTGTTTTTTCTCTAAAAACGCGCTTTCACCTAGGCGAAAAGTCCCCAGCCGAGAATATTTTACCTGCCCAAGTAGCATCGTTCTTAGACCCAAGGTAAAAGGACCTTAAAACTGAGAGCAGTGAAGTAGCAGACTAAATCCCTACTTTTGTTAAGGAAAAAATTCTGGGAATGTGCTCTGACAAAGTAACAGAAGAAGAACCTAGTGGAAGTAGTGATGATACAGATTTGGATTTCCTCTTTGCAACTGAAGGGCAATTACTTGACAACATCTCTCAGTTTGAGCAGTACATAGCAGAACCTCGTATATCGAACCGGTTGGACCCTCTTGTATGGTGGCGCTCGAGGGAACGCTCTATCCCCGTGATGTAATCTTTGACAACAAGATATCTTGCTGTTCCAGCTAAATCAGCAAGTTCAGAAAGGCTCTTTTCGACTGCAGGCAATATTGTTACTGCCAAACGATCATGTTTGACCCCAGAAAATGTTTCTTTGTTGGTGTTCTTGCACAAAAATCAAGATCTATTAAATTACAATTTAAATCAATCAAATTTTTCTCATCAACAATTTATGAAATTTTGAAAATTCTTTTGCTCATTATTAATATACAGTCGACGTCACCTATAACGACGTTGCTTATAACGACCAGCCGCTTTTAACGACCACTTTTACTTCAGTTGGTTGGTTTTCATACAATTTGTACTAATGTGACGTCGGATATAACGTCGCCGGCTATAACGACTCGTTGGATATAACGACGAATTTATAGCAGAAAATACTTTTCTACGGCCGCTTATAACGACAACAAAAATTTCGCTTTCCAAATTGATTACATTCGTCAATAGGAAAAATAAATGTTAAATAAAACAAATTAAAACAATTCTTTTGACGATAGATAATTGTTCTTGCCACCCGCATATTACAAATTTGAATGCAATTAAAATTGTATTTTTACTCGCAAATACAAAATCCGTACTCCAACCCTTAGAGCTTAGATCAAAGAATCATTAAAAATTTAAAAGTGTGCTTCCGAAAATTTTTCGTACTAAAAATTATTGGGCAGCAAAAAAATCTCTAATTGCTTTAGACATGCTGGGTTATGTTCGGCAGTACCTCTGATTAGATTAGTGATGGGTAGGACACGAATTTGAATTGAGTTTGTATGAGGTACTCATTTTTTGAAATGAGGTGGTACTTTGTCCCACCTCAAATGTCCCATGGTACATACCTATTTAAATGGATATTTTGAAATTCGAAATTAAACAATGCGTATTTTTTTTAATAGTATATATTTTTTCCAAAAACAGTTTTTAAAATTGCATTAAATAAAAAGGTTACAAAAATTAAATATCAATAAATATAATATATTTAATTAAATATCCTTGATACAAAACACTTTATTTTAAAATAAAACATTTAAAAACAAATTTAAAAAAGTGTTAGTTTTTAACAGAAATAAAGTTTAAAATAAGTAAATATAAAAAGATATAATAAAAAAATTAACCTAAAAAAACGTTTAAAAGAAAAAGTGTTTTTAAATTTTATTTAAGTTATTTAAAGAAAACAAAAGCATTTAATAAAAAGATAAACACAAAAAGATATTTTTTTAACAAAAAAACAAATATTTTATCACATTCAAAATAAATTGAATCTAATGAGTTTAAAAAAATACATCATTACATTTTTGCATTTAAAAACAATATTTGTCCTACTTTCTTCCCACTCAACATGTTTCTTCTGTTAAGACCTGTTCTGATCACTTTTTTTACAAACAAATTTGATTACAGGACACTGGACTAAATACAACACTAATGACTCTTCACGTACGCAAACTCAGCATAATTGATTGATTGATTTTTTTTTTTAATTCTCATATTTGATCTTGATCTCTAAACCCTAGTCTCTTTTTTCTAACACTAAAAGCAAAACAAATACAAATAAAAGGAATGCACTTGCATTTGCATATCAAAAACGAAAATTCCTACTCCTTCAAAAATTAACAAAATCCTACTCCAAACTGTAAAAAAAACCTCCTTCCTTTTTTAACCCTTTGATTGTATAATTTTCGTTAATGCTTCATACCTATCTTCATTGTTTGTTACATTGTAGTCAGTGCAACATTCATTCATTCATAAGTCCCACTCATTACCTCTTCTCATTTTGTCTCCTCAAACAGATGCAAAATAACTCAATTCCTCAATCCTAAATGACAAATGTCCTAGTCTGGTACAAAGTCCCAGCCTGGTACAAAGTCCTAGCCTGGTACAAAGTCCCATCCTGGTACAAAGTTCCAGTCTGATACAAAAACCCAGCCTGCGACAATGTCACGAATTTTGTTTGAATGGGACGTTTGAGTAAAAAGTACTCAACAAGACACCAACTCAACTCACAACACATTCATTCATTTCATTTTAAATCCTCATCTTCCACAAACCTCATTCTATTTCCATTGGTTTGATCTTTGGTGGGTAGAGAGTTTGAGGCCTATTCCTCCTTTCATACAATTAACTACAATACAACTTCATTCTGCATCAGTCTCAGTCTTAGTATCAGGCCGATGAGTGAGATGCGCGATACGAATAGTGTTTTTTTCCATGAAAGAGTAAAGAGAAATATTTTTCGTTGCTTTTGTGGTGAGGTGTGAGGTAATACATTTTTTCGTTTTGAGGTGATGGGACATTTCAGATTGGTGTATGGGACATTTTGTAGTGCCTCATGTATGAGGTACACATCACTAGATTAGATACACTTCAGATGACGAGCTCAGCAAGGAGGATGATATTTCTTTAAATGAACTCTTGCATACAATAATCCATAGGGTTGTACCAACTGAAGAATGATGGGAGTAATATACGAGTATAACAATAGACGATAACGTTGCAACATAGAAGATCCAAACAGATGAGGATATTCTGCAAGAATTAGCTTGAGATCATCAAGACTAAGATAATGAAGTAGATGAGGAAGATCCAGAAATAGGATAACTATTGAATTACTGCGCAATTTTGTATATTGCAATGATTACAACGAAAATATTTTAAGTCATTTCTCTGCTCTTGAAAAAAGTTTAAAAATTGATTATTTAAAATTAATGGAAACAAAAGAAACAAAATTAACTGATTTTTTCAATCAAAATACATACCAAATTGAAATTATTTATGTATATTCATTGTTGTAGTTTTGTTTTACTTTTTTTTTCTTACGTCGGATAAAGCGACCGCCGGCTATAGCGACCAGTTTTGCTTGGTCCCTTGGTGGTCGTTATAAGCGGCGTCGACTGTAATTGTATTTCAGAGCATTGTTTTTATGTTTTTTGACTACCTATTGAATAAAATGTTAAGTAGTTGTTAAGGGGTAGTTGATTACCCGGGTAGAATCATCAGCCCTAATGCCTATAGTTGGTCCAAAATAAGGGGGGTAATTGTATCCGTTACGCTATACATTTCCATTCCTATTTGGTATTGTGAAATGACTGAGAATAAGTTGAATGAACAAAATATAACTTCTTTTTGTTCGTTTCTTTCACTTTATGTTTATCAGTTTCAGTGGCAATAGATTGACATTATAGGAGTGATTGATTTGGTCTTTTATGATTACAATCAAACTTTTTGATGAATGGGTGACGAAGACCGAATCAATCGCGATTGACACGCCTCTAGTTGCATAACATAAGTCCAGACAGGCTTAATTTTCCATTTATTTCTTTTAAGACTAAAGATATACATACATATTTAATAACACATTTTATATTTCTTTTAGGCTCGCTTCAATTCACAACAACCTCGTACCGGCTGGATTAAGGAATGGTCCCTAGTTCTGCATGGTACAAAGGAACCACCTTATAGATCTCTATCACCCGCTTCTCCACACTCAAAATTGGCCATCGTTAAAAAAGCTCACGAAGAGAAGAAAATGCATTAAAGTAAAATAAGTGCAATCAGACATCCTATGAAGGATGCAGGCAGGCTGTGGTTTCAACAATCGAAACCCATTTATTAATTTATTTTAATTATAAATATTTTGTCATAAAATTAAGTTTAATTTTATTTTTTCTTAAAAAAAAAAATTAAAGTTTGTTCTGTTTGAACCGATCAAAAATTGAAGAGAAAAATAAATGTATCATATTAGCGGTTAGACTAAGGTACACTCAGGGTTAAAATATTAGTTCCTGCAATTTTAATTTTTCCATGAAGGTTCCAAAATTAAATTTGTAATGAAAAATTTTAGTAAATTTGAGTTTAATTTTTTTACGCTTAGTTCGCAGATCAAAATATTGTTGAAATCAAATTATTTACTACAATTATTACACTATTTTTAATAAGTTACAAAAGGAACCTAGAGTATTTTGATAGCTGACGCTTTTCCAATGGCCAAAAGCATGGCAGCATGGTTTAAGTTGTGGGACAGTAATCGAAAGCCCAATTCCAATATTTGATTTGGACAGATGGAAAAAAATTGATTTTTTGTGTTTTGTTACAAATGTATGTAGTGAGTCAGTAAGACTGATGGAATATAAAACTAATGGATCTCCATCAGTAGCGATATTAAAATAATTAGAACACAATTAAAAATTATGGAATTCTTGTAATGAATAAACCGAGTGGTTTTTCAAGGATTTCTCCAATGTTCTGAAACTTGTGTTGAAGTTTCGAAAGAATGTATGTACTTATAACGCCAATTGCAGAAAATAATTTCTTAAATTTTTGACGCCAAAATACATAACATATTAAGAATACATAGGTACTCGTACCTACTATGTAATATTATGTACATACGAGAACATGCTTTGTTTCCCCTATCTGTCTATTGTTGGCTTTTAAGAAACACGTATTCTTCATAAGTCAGAATAAAACATTTCTTCTGATTTTTTATTTTCAGGCCTAGTAAGACAAACGGCTTCACAGATCGCTAGTGCTAAAACTGATATTTATGGAATTCTAAAGCGAGTACTGGAATCATAGTGAAGTAAAATTTCCCTACACTAAGGTGCTTATGCTTTTAGCACAATGATATTGGTACCGGCGATAATCTTTTAAGTTCAAAAAGTATTAATAAACATTAACACAGAGTAATAGAAACTCTTTGTGTTCTTAGAAGGTCGAGCACTGGAATAGTAAATAAATAAGTTTTCCGTTTATGTGATTAAATGCATTAGTTGAGATTGATTATCTTAATTATTGTTCTCAAGGTTTCAATAATGATCAAAATAAAAATGACGTAACTTTTTCAAGAGCTTATTTTAAATATTCTTATGTCATTAATTTCCCCCAGAGAATGTCCCTATACACAGTGAAGTAGTGTATATCAAAATAATTGAAAACCAATTCAACAATTTTTAACCATAATACTTTTTTGATTAATCTTTTTACTAATTTAAAATTCTTGTTACAATTGGTCACAACGGTTAGCTCAACCTTTCTTATATTTCCATTTTCACTGTGTTATTGTAGAAGAACAGCATTGAACTAGCACTTATCATCTGGTAACTTGTCACTTTTGTTAAAAAATATAAAATAGCCTGTCACAGTGATAGTGAACCTATATTCTTAACTCTCTAAATCCATCAAGTTCAAGGAACGGATAACTTCTTTTACCATAAAGTACATTTCATAGATAAATGCATGGATGTACGATTTCATGAAGAGTTGCCAAACTTCCAGTGAGAGAGACTGGAAAGCTATCATAGACTTAATATATGTTTATCAATAAGAAAATGAACATATCCCCTAACCGTGTGCCAGTGTTAAGCAGCGACGGATGTGTTAATTCACGCACACCATACAATCTTCCCACAGACTTTCTTTAAAACCTGTAATATCAATATCAGAGGAAATTGCGGAGGCTTGCGAAATAACAGATTTAACGTCTTCCTTTGTAGTTTTCCTTATTGTTCGCATGTGTTTCATCTCCCAGTTTACATTTGCTCAGTGAACTTCGCTTAACTTAGAAGAGTAAAATGTACGGAACGTTAACTTCTTTTCACGTGAACAAGGTTAACTTTTATTAGAAACCGCATCCATGCAACCGACAGTCATACAACATCAAACATCACTGCCAAGGTGTTGGTATAATATTGGTTTGATTCCTGCTTTAGATAATTCTTCATATCAAGATCAAGTTTTTACCAGTAAAATTTTTTTAGTTCGTTTTTATTTCGCATTCAAGAAATGCACAGCCATAAAATTTTGATACCGGTAAATCCGTTTACGATAAGCGAATTCATTTTTCTTACATCAGAATTAAAAAAAAAAACATAATAATTTTTTTCCAAACAGATTTTCAGATAAAATGAATCAGATATATGTAGGTATGAATATACAGGGGGTCATTTCTGTGAAACTGTGAAGTGACAAGTTTTTTCCTAACTTCACACACTATGCGATTCGCAATTTATGGAAAAAAAAAATAAAAAAATGTCAAAATATTTTACCAAATATTAAATTTGTTTTCACACTCAAACGATTTTATGAAAAGCGCTGATAAAACATGAAAACTTAAAACACTAAATTATACTCAAAAATGAGTATCGTGTATAAAAAATGAGAGCATTTATCATTTATACTCTATCCAACAAAAATTTTCAGTACAGGCCTTATGGGAGAGCTTTTTCTAAAGCAGTGGCGCCTAATGCACCCTCACTACAATGCGTTAGGAAAAATGCCACTAAAAAAAAGAGCAAGCCACTGACTTTTCTTAAGGAATTGTTGTTGTAATTCTTTGCAAAAAGTTGTACACCCCAACACAACCGTCGTATCCCACTGCTGATGAGAATGAGATACTGTCAAGATCAAGACCAAGAGTGTCAAGTGTCACTCAATACGATCGTGCGCTCTTAATCTACATCAAAACAGAGTTACCATTATCATTAGCAATTGCAAGCAAGGAGCTTTTTCAGTGGTTTTTATTAAGGAGCTTTTGGGATTTGAAGCTTTTGAGAACACATTTTAAGAAGATGAGTATGTTGAGTGTTGTCGTATTGCTTTTCAACTTAAAAAAAAAAACTCGCCTATTATCTTATAGCTTGGCGTTGTGGAAAAAGGTAAATTGAATATTGTTTTCAGTCGTTTTGAATCGGCAGACGGTAGCCCTACGCGTTTTTTACTCTCATTTGCGGCGATTTATAATGTAAACTACGGAATCCCTGCGAGAGCTTTAAAAGGCGACACACTTATGCATGGCAATGCAACCAGAATGAGAAACAAACTTCCTATCTTTTCTGTACTGACAATTTTTGTTGGACAGAGTATAGTACTGTTTAGTAAATGTTTTGACAAACATTTATCAGAATGAGTTCTAGAATCGCATTTTCTGAGTTCATGAAATGGAAAAATGAAAAATGAATGTGAAAACTGAAATGATAACTTTTTTATCACTTCATAGTTTCACAGAAAGAGAATTGACCCCCAGTCTCAATATTGTGTTCCCTTAAGGAATATCATTTGATCTTTTTTCATAAATTCTTGAAAAGTTGTTATTTTCATGAAGCAATATCATACATATATTATTTGCAATAATTTGTTGTTAAATCATTTTCAATGCCGCATTACCCTTTGTAATTACAACTAATCTGACTAGAATTACTCTATGTACATACAAAATCTAATAACTTATTATACTCTTTTTATTTAAAATAATTTTATAATTGGGAAAACTTTTATTAATTCATTAGTGCTTGTGATTAAAAAAAAGAGGCTGGGTGCGACCCATTTGTGGTCTTGAAAACTTTATATTTAGTTTCAACTAGAACGTTCCTCGTTTTTTTCGTTTCCTGAACAATTTTAGAAAATGTTGCTTAGTATACATTCTTACGGAAAGGTATCGATGTATAAAACAACATATGTACTTTAGAAGGCACTATCGGTGTTCATTCCCAAGAAATTCGACTTGAAATACAATTTTTACTAGTTTTCACTAGAATTTTTAATAGTTTTTTTTATTTAAAAAAAAACTATTAATTCAATATTTGTCAACATTTTACCAATTGTACAAAATTATAAAATAAACTAAATTAGAAGTCAATATCACTACTAGATCTCGAGAAATTTGAGTCGAAAAACAATTTTTAAAAATTTTCAATAGAATTTTATATAGTTTTTTATTTTTTGTAAAAAAACTGTAAACTGATTTTTTTTTTGAAATTTTCACCAGTTGTCAAACACATTATTTTTCGTAAAATAAAATTATTTTGAGTTTCAAATAGTTTTCCGTTCTTAGAATATCTAGGTTATGAAATTTTTTTTTCAGTTTTTTTTTTATTTAAAAAAATAACGGTATCTTCATTTTTTTCCAAATTCATACCAAATCTGTATGAGCTTATAATGAGTACATTAAATTTTATTTGAAATCAATAGCATTATTTTTTCGTGAGATATTTGAAACTAACCAAAATTTTTCCTTTTTTTTAGACCGTTATAGTGAAAAAACCACTCACTGAATTTCAATAAACGCCTTTCAGCCTCTTTCGAAGTTATTATCTATTAAACAAAATTTATTTGAAGTCGATATCTTTACTCGTTCTTGAGATATCGACGACGAAAAATGGTACCAGAACGTACGGACGTACGAACGTACGAACGTACGAACGTACGAACGTACGAACGTACGAACGTACGAACGTACGTACACACACACACACAGACATCTCTCTAAAAATGATTGATATAGCCTCTAGGGACCTTGAAACGTCGAGAAATGTCAAAAATTCCAATTTGACAAATCGGACCGATTACAATAACTCCCTATGGGAAGTTAACAAATTATTCTCAATACCTTCCTATTAGTTTCTTCTAAGATTTATAAGAATCGAGATATTTAAAAAAATAAACTTTTCATTAAAACCAAAAAAAAAAAAATAATTTTGGCACTTTAAACGGAACGCTCTTAAACAGTTAAGCCCACTGGTTAATTGTTTTTTCAAGAAGTTATTTTTTTCTAAAGATCGAGTTCTTAACAATGTTTTAAAGTCATATTTAAATTGCATTCAGTCACCATCGGTTGAGTTTGGAAACGTTATGTTGAAAATATTTGAAAAACTAATATTAATGTTTGGAAAACCTTCAAAAAAGTTCTTAACATATTAATTTGATCCTTCTTCATGTAAATTATGTATAAGTCCCTTCAAGAAATTTGGTATTCATTTCATTTAAATGCATAGCTTAATTTTATTAAATATTTAACTTGAAAATTTTTGAGTTCTGAATTCTGAAATCTGAAGTCTAAGCACTACATATGTATTGAAAAAATACAACTTCATTGTTTAAAATATTCTGATGAAACTTAAAAGTTTTCTTGAAAACTATGAAGTGTCAATTTTTATTTTATGACCATAATGCTAATATTTTTCCGTTTCTTGTTGTCGCATTTACGTTTGTCTTTGAAGTTTTAAGTATATAAGCCCAGGAAAATAAGGCACAAATTGAACAAACCGAACAAACAATCCACAAAGCTGAATTTTGGTTGAGAGGTTTATTTGTATGTAAAAAAAAGTAGCCTTAATTGAAAAAAACGTGGTGATTAAGTATGCATTTAAGAACTCGTTATAATTTCATTTTACAACAAAACTACCTAGCAAAACTTCTAGAGAATAAAATCCAAAAAATGTGCTATTAAAACTCTCCACCAAAATTCAGTTTTCTCGGAATTTTTTCAAAGTCTTATTTTTCTATGCTACATCACTTTTTAGGAAAAGTTCTTAGGTTAGGAATAATAATTGAGTTATTATTATGGTCATTTTATTCTTATTATTATTATTATTATTATTATTATTATTATAATTATTATTATTCCTAACCTACGTACTTTTCATTTAAAGTGATGTAGCATAGGAAAATCAGACTTTAAAAAAATTGTATTTATTCATGACCCGTTTTTAGATTTTTTTAAAATTAAAATTCGTTAATATTTCGTTAAAATTGTGTATACATACAGAATGCGATTGGGCAAAATTTCTATTTATAACTTCTTAAGTTATAACCAAAATTATTTCCAAAATTATTTTTCTTCAAATAATATTTATCATGTATTTTGAAATATATGTGTTTACAAAAATTTGATTTGATACACATATTTGTTTTTAATTCAATTTCTCTTTAAAGTTACATTAAGTTTGAACTTTTATTTTTTTTTTTCTATAAACTATTATTATAAATATTTCTATTAAAAAATTATTATAATTTACTCTGATAAATAACAAAAATATACAAGAAAGCGCACAGAAAACATAACATTCACGTATATCATTGTTATATACATTTTCTTAAACTACTGTCTTGTTGATTTGAAGTTTACAAAAGTACATAAATTAATGTGGCTATATAATTTTACAAATATTTTACAAAAAATCAAAACAAAAATTGTATATACAATAGATTAATAGCAGATGCATTTTGCTGCATACATAAATATATTTAAAATTTGTTAAAGATATCGTACTTTTATGTATGAAAAAAATAATACAAAAGCATACACAGATTTTTACCTGATAATTACAATAGATTACAATTTAAAATGTCTAATATAAGCATGCATTAAAAATGTAAATATAAAAATTAAATGCATGTTTCTTGATAAACTATCTAATGAAGAAAAAATACTTAAATTAAAATTTAAAAAAATATGTGTATAATACTATTAGAAATCCCAACCATAATTTATTCATAACACAATGAATATCATACGAGTACATAGTTACACATAAATTACAGCAATTCCAAATTCCTCTCTAAATAAAACTATACACATATACAATAGAAAATATATAGATATTCAATATACCTAAATACATAAATAAATACACACATAAATATATGTATACTATTCATGCATTAAAAATTAGAAGTTATAGGCGATTTATTTTTTTAAAGATATTATCTTGAACTTTGTTTTCTAACAAAAATATTGTGACTGTATTAAAAAATTCAGCGTAGGTAATTTGCTCACTCTTATAAACTAATTTTTTGATTTTTCTTCTATTAAGAATTTCATTCTAAATATTAAATATGGTAGTTTAATTTTTTTCTTTCGGGGGCCAACATTGAAAAAAACCAAATATTTTATAAATAAAAACAGAAAAGGAAAATATATAAGGAAAAGATATAATTTCTAAAAGAAATTTAAAATGTAATATAAATAAATAAATAAAAAAAATACATTAGAAAATAAAAGTGAAATCTCTATTTTGTTGATGTTTATGGATGAGATACATACATAAATACATATATATATATACATAAAATATAAGATAAATATAATTATATTAAAGAATAAAACTGTATAGTGGATCAAAATAAAAAATAAATAAGTAATATAAAAATATATACATATAAATATAATAAAAGAAATAAATTCATATACAATAATTGTTGATGTTGTAGATACTTACAGAATATATTTGCATAAACCAAAAGTGGATTTGTTCTTGATAAGGGTAGCTTCAGACTAGAGCCCAAATCACGTAAAACTTAAACAATTTATCATGCTTTTAAATACAAAGAGGCATCTCATCCAACAGGAGTCATTCACAAAACCCATTTATTTTTTAAAATGATGATAATATACACATCTATGTACATCTATTCTATAGTACTCGTACATACTCTGCGGTTAATAATGGAATACAATAACTGCTAAGTGCTGAACGTCCGCCTCAACTCTACCTATAAAAGGTGATTCTCTTGAACAAATTTTGAATCACTTTTTCGAATAAATGTAAGGCTAGGAAGGCATTTGCGATTTCAATCAAGCGGTTTTTTAGTCGCAAAAATAGAACATGGAGAATGAACGCACTCGATATCAAAAAATCGTGATGATTTAAAAGTCGAAATTTGTTTCATTTTTCTGGCGATGCGATCATCATCATCATCATCGGCTCGACAACCGGGTTCCGGTCCTGGCCTCTTTCAACAAGTCTCTCCACCTATCCCGGTCTCTAGCCGACGCCATCCAGTTGCGCACCCCAAGGCTTCGGGCGTCCTGGTCTACGCCATCTCTCCAGCGCAAGCATGGTCTACCACGCTGTCGTCTACCATAGAATGTACCACAAAGAACTTTCCGCTCATGCGAGCTAGGTGCCCTGCCCACCGGAGTCTACCGAGCTTAATTTTTGTCACGATATCTGCTTCTAGGTAGATTGCGTACAATTCATGATTGTACCGTCTCCGGAATCGTCCTTCCTCACATATGGGGCCAACAATTCTCCTTAAGACTTTTCTCTCGAACGCAGCTAAGAGGTCGGAGTGCCTTTTGCTAAGCACCCAAGTCTCGGATCCATATGTGAGTACTGGCAGGACCATGGTCCTGTACAGCAGCAGTTTTGAAGTTATGGTGAGATTTCTGGATTTGAAAAGCTTTGACAGACTATAGTAGGCTCTGTTGGATTTGAGAAGCCGCCCGCGTATTTCTTCTTCTATATTGTTATCGGCTGCTACTATTGACCCAAGGTATTTAAAGGATTGCACCACTTCAAATTCGTGCTCCGCAACCTTGATTGTTTGACCAACTGTTCCTCTCGCATTCGACGCCACCATGTACTTTGTTTTACCTTCACTAATGTGCATCCCCAGATTTTGTGCCGCCTGCTCGATCTGGATGAAGGAATCGTGTACAGCTTGTTCGGTTCTTCCGATGATGTCAATGTCGTCTGCG
This sequence comes from Chrysotoxum bicinctum, assembly GCA_911387755.1. Lineage (NCBI taxonomy): Eukaryota > Metazoa > Arthropoda > Insecta > Diptera > Syrphidae > Chrysotoxum > Chrysotoxum bicinctum. The sequence continues at coordinate 83,523,449 of OU426988.1, read as the reverse complement.
TAAGCCAGTAACTGGCTGTACCTGTTGACGATGGTCCCTCTTGTTGCCGTGCCAGAGTCACGGATTGCTTTCTCCAACGCCAGGCTGAAGAGGAGGCAGGCCAAACCGTCCCCTTGTCGGAGTCCATTAAAGATGTTGATTGGTCTGGATAGCAATCCGGCTATTTTTACTTGGCTAGTTACGTTGGTCATGGTCAACCTACATAGTCGTGTCAATTTATTTGGGATGCCGAATTCTCTCATGGCTTTGTAAAGTTCTACCCTGGCTATGCTATCATAGGCGGCCTTAAAGTCTATAAGCAGATGGTATGTTGGGATGTTAAATTCTAGACATTTTTCCATCGCCTGCCTAAGGGTAAAGATCTGATCAGTTGTTGATTTGCCTGGAATGAAACCACACTGATATTTTCCGATGACGGTTTTAGCGTATGGGGTTATCCGGTCTTGTAGGATAGAGGAGAGTATCTTATAGGCGGTACTCAACAACGTGATACCTCTATAATTGCTGCACGTTGTGACATCTCCCTTCTTATGTATGGGGCATATTAAACCTTTTCGCCAGTCTTCTGGCATTTCTTCCTGCTCCCATACGTGCACTATAATATCGTGAATTGCTTGACGTAAGGCTGGCCCGCCGTGATGAAATAATTCGGCTGGTATGCCATCGGCTCCCGGGGATTTGTTCTGTTTAAGCTGGCCTATAGCCTTCTCAACCTCTTCTATGCTTGGTGGCGGCAACATAGGGTATTCTTCTTGAAGTAGTGGAGCCTCTACTTCTGCAGTGAGCTGACCATTTAGCAATTCATTAAAGTACACTTCCCATCGCTCCAGTATGCTTTCAGGATCGGTGATCAGATTTCCCTCTCCGTCCTTGTAGTATGTGCAGCGTGGTGTGTACTGCGTCATGTTTCGGACGGATTGGTAGAACTTCCGCGCCTGGTGCGGACCTCGCTCTCGGCTGTTTTCTATTTCACAGATTAGGTTCTTCTCCCAGGCTGATTTCTTTTGTCTGTGAAGCCGTTTTTCTGTTCTTCTGAGCTCTTTATATTCCTCTTCGCGTGCCCGCGTTCTATGAGATTGTTGCATTGCTCGGTACGCAACATTCTTACGTTCAGTCGCTAGCTTGCATTCATCATCAAACCAGTCGTTCCGATTTTTACGACTGCTGCCTAAGATGGAGTTGGCAGTACTAATGACAGTATTTTTAAGACGTGTCCACTTTTCATTTACGCCCAGCATACTGGCTCCAGGACTTACTCTCCCTAAATTAGGTGTTTCTAGGGCGAGTCCTAACGCATTACCAAAGGTGTTACTGGTGTTTTCATTGCGCAGGGCAGCCGTGTTGATTCGAACCTGATCGGCGGATGCAATGCGTCTTCGCAAGGCAATCCGCCCTCGGAAAACCATACCAACAAGATAGTGATCCGAGTCGATATTGGCACCTCGGTACGTTCGTACCGTCATCAAGTTCGAGTAGTGGCGACGGTCTATCAACACGTGGTCTATTTGGTTACGAGTGACTCCATCAGGTGATACCCAGGTGGCTTTGTAGATATCTTTACGCGGGAACCTGGTACTCGCAACTACCATGTTTTTCGATGCTGCCAATTCTAAGACTCGAAGTCCATTGTCATTAGTGTTCTCATGCAAACTATGGGTGCCTGCGTAATGCCTGAATACCGGCTCCCGACCTATTTTTGCGTTCAAATCCCCAAGGATGATTTTAACATCATACCTTGGACAGGCATTGAGGCCCTCTCGACTTGTTCGTAGTAAGTCTCTTTTTCTTCGTCTGAGGACTCCTCCGTAGGTCCGTGAACGTTAATGAGGCTGATGTTCGTAAATTTGCCTCGCACGCGAAGGGTGCATAGCCTTTCGCTTATAGCGTTAAAGCCGATGATGGTAGACTTCATTTTTTCGCTGACTAGGAAGCCTACCCCGAGCACATGGTGTTTTGTATGACAGCTGTAGTATATGTCATATTCTTTCTTCTGTAAAACACCATTCCCTGTCCATCTGATTTCTTGAAGAGCTGTTATGTCAGCTTTATACTTTGACAGGGCATCGGCTAGCTGCTGAGCAGCTCGAGCTCTATAGAGCGATCGTACGTTCCATAAGAAAATTCGTAAATCGTTTTTCCTTTTTCTTTGCGTGGGTTGTCGTCGTGAGATCAGTCCGTTTCCGAGGCTTGTTGTCGGTCGGATGCGATTGTCTTAATTTAAAATCAAACAAATGCACTCAAATGGATATGTTCACATTTGCGATTTAAATTACTGCGACTTAAAAATCGTAGTCAAGTGAGTGCCTGATAATAATTTCTGGCGACCGCGATTTTTTAATCGTTTCCACAAAAAATCGCAAGGGCGTTTCTCGTCTTATACTGTATTTCTTTAAGAAGAAGAAGTTAAAACGAAAAATATAAAAAAAATGTATAGTTTTTGTTTTTCGTGGACTATATTGAATAAATCAATTGAAAGCTTAATCTGACCTCTATTCCAAATGCGTTTCGCCAGGTACGACAGTTTATAATATAAGATTAATATAATTTACATTGCGTTCCTGCTGTAATTTTTACATTACATATTACACTACTCCGTATATAAATCTACGAAGTAGAGACACTTAAAACACTGGCAACTCAACTCAGGCCATCGGCTTAGACAATACAACAAAGAGAGACAGACAGAAAGGAAGAACAACAGAAAACAAATGTCAACAGCACATGGTTGGTATTTGAACGGTCCACCATCCAAGTACTAACCATGCGCAATGATGCCTGATTTCGCTGATCGATGGGAAACGATGCTTTCATCAAAGCCAAGGCCGTTGACCAATGCTGTAAATTTTATTTGTGTTGATAAATCATCGATTAACATATTGCGTCTTAGAAGGGTACGACAGCATCTAACTGATGAGCTCAACTGTCGTACCTATCCGAAACGCATTTGGACTAGAGGTCAAAATTAGCTTTCAATTGATGTATGTATTTCTTTAAAAGCAGTTATAATTTCTTTCTTACATGCATACATTTATGGTTAGGCATTCGCATAGACTTTATCTTTGACATAACCCTAAGGAATAAGATGTTATGATTTTATATCGCATTATTTAGACACCCAATCAAAGTCTCCATTTCGGGAAATCAGTTGTCCATGAAATGTTTCATGCAAAACAGCTATTCTTTTAAGAGTTTTGTGGTATGTAGCGCCCTCCTACTGATGTCCATAGAATTGATGTCAGACACAAAAAAAAACCCTACAACATCGCTCGGTAACACAATCCATTAATTGAATCGCTTTTGAAGAAATATGGTTCAATGACACTTTGCGCGTCAACCCAAAAACTGCACCAAACTGTCACTCGTTGTGGATGAAGACCAGTTTGGACAGTTTTGTTTGTTAACGAACCCTGACAAATGGAAATGAACCTCATCACTCACAATATCTGGTCTTTCACTATTTCAACACATTGTAAGAGGTACGAGTAATTACATATATGGATCCATAATTAATAACCGTCGAGTTTTTACTAATCAAAACTAATCGCATGCCGGCTTAATGTTCACAATTCAAAAGAGATAAATATGTATGTTGAAAGAACAATAATGATCGGTAAAAAAATGAGTTTATGTTTTGATGTTATGAATACACAAACTTTATTTCGGGAAAAAAACTGATATAATTGATAATGTTCTTTTAACGCAGGTAGTTATATTGTTATGCATTTTTGAATAGAATGAGAAAACCAAAAGGATATATGACAAAAACTAGAGTTCTTTTTATGTACAATAGATAAATTAAATTCATTTATCAATATAACCAAGAAGAAAAAGAGAAACTTAAAATCTCATAAACAAATTGTTTATGACTTTTGATTCTATTTTTCCTATTGTAAAATATTTCTTGCGATGTAATGATTTTAAAAGTAAAAGAAATTGATTAGGAATATTACCAGCCAATAATTACCCGGGTAGAAAATTATCTAGGAAACACTATCGAATAGCGTGGCCCTAGCTAGATTGGCCATTATATACTAAATCCTATGCTGGGACTAGACAGATGCAAGCCTGGCGGATCTTGACTAATTTATGCTTATCCTGGCTTTATATTGAACCTGGCTAGAACTGCCTATTTATTGGCTTTCCCAGGAGTATCTTAGACTGGGCCTAGATATTTTTAACTTGATGTAGCCTAGATATGAAACTTTTTCTTGGCGATATCTTGGCTATAGATAGTATCGCCTCTTTATTGGCATTGTAACATATAAACTGCAAGGGACCTGGATAGTTTTTACTTGGTGTAGCCTGGATAAGGAATTGTATCTGGGCGTTATATTGGCCTTAGCTAGTTTCGCCTCTTTATAGGCGTTCTCAGATTTTACTTATACTGGGGGTAGATAGTTTTTACTTGATGTATCCTAGATGTGCCTATACATATATATGTCTCTATAAAAGGCTATCCATTATCCTTCTAAAAACATAACTTTTTTGTTTTGGTCCTAAATCTGTATTTTTCAGATTCTTTAATACGTATTTAAGTCTTTTAAACAGTATAATTAAAAGAGAGTTATTTGAGTAGCACTTTGAGACACGATATTTTATATATCACAGTGGCGCAATAGGTAGCGCACAAGCACGGCAAGCGAGAGGACTCGGGTTCGAATCTCAGTGGAGGTAAATTAAAAAAAAAAAAAAAAATTATTTCATTCCAGCAAAAAATCACTTAAAGAGTCGAATATAGAATATAGGAGAGGCAAAGAAAAAATGAAAATAAACAACAATAATAAAAAAAAAATTTTTTTTTTTGTTTCTAATAATTTTTTAAGAATTGCCGTAGCTCTTGTGCTACTTGTGAAGACCCATCTAGGGCCCATATAGGAACATCTAGCAAGGCCCATTATATACAGAGCATTAACAAATTAGCGAGGGACAAGCTAGATACTGCTCGGTTGGGCCATGATTGAAACTAAGAAAAACTAGCTGGGGCCTTGGCATTATCGAGTCGAAAATTCTACGCGGGTAGTTAATGTTATAAATTTTTCATGTACCTGCTTTAATTTCATTTTTAGTTGCGACTTATAGGTACTATAAGGCAAGTTATGCATTCGTAAAAAAAATCGAACTCGAGATTTTGATCAAAGTTGACATTACGATGATAGCGAAGACTAAAAAAGTGGGTCTCGCAATTCTGTCTGTCTGTCTGTCGGTTCGACTACAGCCTAAACGGCTCGGCCGATTTTCTTTAAACTTGGTAAATATGGGTTTTGATTTTCCCCCCACACGCTTTTTCTTTTTTTTTTTTTAAGACCAAAAATGACGGTACCTGCCATACAAATTTTTTTCGAAATTTTATACCCATAAATATTTTTTTTTCTCAAAAACTGCTGCACAGATTTAAAAAAAATGGTTGAAAAAAAATTTCCCAAAAATGGTTATTGAGGGTATCCCCCATGGAACCATTTTTTTTTTGTTTTTGATTTTCTCAAAAACGGTACCACCGATTTTGATTATTGTTTTTTTGCGAATGCTCTTCAAAAATTTAAATAGAATTGTGTATTCGAATTTTCAAAAAAAAATTTTTTTGGATTTTTAAAAAAAATTCAAAATTTTTTTGTCAAAACTCAATATTTCGAAAACCTTATACTAGATTTTTTTCAAACTTGATAAATAAAAGTTTCTCAACATAATCTATAGGATGTATGAAAAAAAGTTGTATTTTACCCAAAAATAAAGGTACCCACCATACAGATGTTAAAAAATGACTTTCAAAAATCGTATTTTTCTCGAAAACGAGGCCTAGAATTTTGATAATTTTTTTCTCTCAATTAATTTTAACGATCTTTAATTTAATAAAAAAACATAAAATTAAGATATTACAGCTTGTACCTACCATAGAACCACTTTTTTAAATTTCGAATTACTTACTCATTATCGACATATCGGATTTTATTGAAATTTTTTGTAGAGATGCCTCTAAAAAGTCTAGAAACCATTGAATTTCAAAACTTAAAAAAAAAACATTTTTTTAATTTTTGAAAAATAAAAACTTTTTTTTTGGAAAATTCGATATTTCAAAAACGTTTTAAAATTTTTTTTTTGGAAATTTAATTTTCATTCGTACAGTAATAAAAAATTAAAGTAAGCACACCAAATTTTTTTCTTAAAAATCTTTTAAAAATTTTGTATAGAAAACCTTTCTTTTAAGAAACCACTAAAACGACTTATAATTTTTGTTCTTGATTAAATTCATATTTGCATAGCATTCTGTTTTCGTCTCTTACTTTAAAAAAATTTAAAAAATTAATTTTATCCTTATGAACAGTTTTCTCTAATAACATTCGTTTTTAAAATTCCTAGTCTATTACATAGGAGCAAGTTCGTGCGACCCAGTCGTGCATTTTATTTTATTAATAAATCCATTTTTTTTGGCAACTCAGAGAGGATAATAGCCTTAATATAAAAGCGACTTTCTAACGCTCTGAACAATAGTGAAGCCTTTTTCCTGGTGCTACTTTTTTATATTATAATTTGGATTTCAAGAAAAGCCAACATGAACTACTCTTATATTCAATCAAAAAAGTCATTTTCGCAAGTTTTTAAAAATTGCTGGATTGTACACTTAAAAGATTTGTATTTATATACTCTCAACGATCGAGAAAACAATTCTGCCTAGTCTTTACCCAAATAAATCTAGCTCATCCTTGTAAGAACTTTCCAATGCAACTAATAAAACACTATCACCCATATTAATAAAGATGTTTTAGTGGACTTTTATCGTTAAGTCCTGGATTAATTGCTAAATTTCATAAATAAACCAAATTTTCTGCTTATTGACGTTTACTAACTATGATCGAGAAAAATTTAATGTATATAAACATAATTTTAAATAACATTACTGATTTAAATAAGGTTTAAGGTTGGTATCCTTCAAACACCCCACACATACTTACACATATTTGTTGCTGACGACGACACCAAAATTACAAGCTACAAGGTTAAGATACTAAATTGTAAGCTTTCCTAAGTTTTTAAATCATGAATATCTTGGCTCCCGTTTGTAGTAATGGACTAATTTTTTTTTTTACTTTGAAGAAAATTAGTAGGACTATAAAACAAAAATCCAAAACTGAAAACTATTTACCGTGAAATACAGTTTTTTTCTCAATAACTATGAAAAAAAGGTATTACAAACAAGAAAAAAAAACGTTGAAACCAACGGTAACTTTTTATGTTTTTGCTCAAAAAAATTAAATTAAATGCAGGTTGATAGAAAATATTGTTTTTAGCAATACTGTTTTTTATTTTCACTGTGCGACATACTGGGGCTGAGATATTAATTAAAACATAAAATCATAAAATGCGTGAGTGCGCTGACTTGCCTATGTACAATAATTTATTACTCGGCTTTCGTTCATCGTAGAGTGTTGATTTTTTTTTTAAATTGTAGGGAATTACAAGAACTTTAATAATAAAAATAAAAATTTCATCGTTAAATGAGCTTTTTTCTTAAAAATCACGAAAAAGTGATTTTTAAACAACAAAAAATTATTTTAACTTACTATAACTTTTTTTTCATTTGTTTAAACAAATGGTTTTTTTATAACATAATAGAAAATGTTACTAAGAATAAATACATGTTTAATTTTTGTTTGTAGGAGATAGTGGAACCGAGATATTCGCAAATTACCAAAAAATGACACAATGTATGTAGTGCAAATTTGGTTTTAAGCTTTTCTCATAAGCAGCTATCGATCCATGAAAAAAAAATAGACCGTGCCTCTGCGCGCAAGGTCAGGCCCTTTTTCATGACGCTTTGACTGGACACTGGACTAATAGGTGGAATATGCGTTTTTTATTAATATGGGCTTATACGTCTATGACAAGAGAATTTAATTAAAGCTACAACATAAAGAGTGAGATAAAGAAAAACACTAAATTAAAATTTCCTAAAATAAAACCAACGTTTTCCATTTTGCATATATTATTTTTTTCAAATATCTTAATAAAATATTTTGTATCATTTTATCTGAATATTTTTTTAACATCGCGTAAAAATATTGTTCCGAATGTAACGGACGTTATAATGGAATTATTCAATAAGTATAAATAATATAATTTGCCACAGTAAGACTTGCTTGCAGTTTTATTATATGACGTGATTATTACTTTAAACACTTCGTTTGTTTTATTTTGTTTCAAAAGATAGTGTACCATTGCGTAATGGACATTCAGAAATACGACTTTGTGATCGTAAATGAGTAATATCGCTACCGCATTATCTTGCGACTGAAACAACCAAAATAACATCCCCCCGTGATTAGACACTAGATTGGGTTTAAATGAAAAGAGAATTTTGTTAATACCTCACACTCCATTTGGGACTATAATTGGAGGATCGCTTATATGTATTTATTCTCAGAGTTCTGGTAAGCGGTATCATCACCGCCATGACCATCCTATGGAATGGACTCATCTCACCACCAACCAATGTACTGATTATCTTTACAATTTAGATTTAAGGATTTAAGACAAATTAAGAGAGGCGAAACAGAAATTTGTATTATATGCATCTCGAAAACAACGTACCTGCCATACATCAAAAAGAAAATTCTTAAAGATAGCAAAAAGGAGTTTAGCGATTTCAACGAAAATAATGACGCAAAATTTTAAACAGCTTTGTATTAAGGTATTAGTATGATACTACTTAACAATTTGCTAACTTTTAAATAGATTACTAACTCTTTCTTAGTTTTAAATATTTTCTAACTAGTATCGTGCTAAGGCTATTTTTTTAATAAACTGTTTCTAAACACACCTAAGGCAATGGCAGTTCATGTAAAAAAAAACTAAGTAAACATGCCTATTTTGACGTTTATAAATGTCAAAGAGTCATATGAAGTTAGCACGATACTAAGAAAGTAATATACATAGGTATTCGATGATTGTAACTTTAATAAAAGGTTAGAGAAAGTATGATGCTATATTCGAATAAAAACTGCAAAATCGTCATTTTAACCAAATTTCATACTAAAGCATCTTTAAAATCGTACTCAATTGAATAATATTTTGCGAGAATGAATTGAAATTAGTTATTACAGATGCTTACAAAATATGAACCACAGTTTGGTACGCATTTTCTCTTGCATTTCAAGGATAGAATATATTCTAGCATTGAAGCCATAAGGTAATTAGTTATTAGTATATGTAGTATGTACATTCGCATTGATATTGGAAAGTACTAAGAATTTTCATCTCTGATTGTTCTTTTATAAAAAAAAATATTTTTTATTAAGAAGCTCTTTTATGCAAAATTGGAAAAAAAAATGGCCAAACCATTGAGGTAATATACGAGTATAGTCATATTTATATTTAAACTCGACATTCTTAATTTTCTTAAGAGATGTCCGATTCTAAAGGAAATAAGAAAAATGCACTTTGGCAAAAACGTCAGCCAACTGGCTGATGTATATTGTCAAATTGCTTCATCATACCGATTCAACAAAATTCATGAATACTTTTAGTATTATATATTTTCGTTTTAGCTAAACTCAAAGCTTTTTAATAATGGGGGCTATCGTGAACAAAATTTCCCTCGGAATTCTCCCCATCTTCAAAAATTCGAAACGACAATACTTCTGAACTGTTCATTGTAAACTGGCGACTGGCCTTTTTAAATGAGAGCCAAAGTCACTAGGAAACTTAATTCCCGATATCAATTAATTCCAAGGGAAACTTTCGACATTATTCGAGATGACAATTTTGAAAAATGGGAACAATTCCCAGGGAAATTTTATTCACGATAGGCCCCAATAATTTCCATACATTTGTATACTTAAACTTAATTTTGCGCACACTTCAGATAAATGAGTTTTTAAATTTTTTCGAATTCAATACCTTTTGATTTATAAAAAAAATTATTTCAAGTAATATTGATTTTGATGTTGAATAAAAAATCTAATCTAATTTAATTTAATCTAGTATTACGAGTAAATTTTGTTATATTTCAATTTAGAATGTACCCTAAACCTACAAAAAAAAAAAGAGTTAAGAACAACAGCAGTTTTTCCCAGTTACAAATACAAAACACTAAAATCAAAATTCATCTTATTTTGTGGAAATAAGATCCACGAGCTTTATTACCCATACTATTAATACCAACATTGAGTTATCGAATTCATAATTGAATTATATCTTTCATTGAATTTATTATAATAACTACAATTCGCTACGCATTCTTGCTTCATTTTTTTTTAAATATCATAAATCTCATGAATTGTTTTAAATGACTTCTGTCGTCACAATACATAATTCATTATCTGATTAACTTAAGCTAGCAATAAACATATCATTCTGGTTTTTTATTGACAATTTGTTGTTGTCATTTTTAGGTAGCTACATGTAAGCTATAAAACCATGGGTTAGCTGAAGTCTTCATTAGAATAAAATCTTAGTATGTTTTGATTAACAAATTGATAAAAATGTAGCTCAAGAAAATTGAACTAGGCCTTGTTATAAAAACTTGAATTTGAAAGACTAAGTATATCTCTGGTATTTAAGTTACCTTGGTATACAAATTTTGGTTGACTTAAAAAGTTTTTTTTTATTTAAATTAAAAGAATTTGTTGCTCTCGATTTAAATGACACTTGTATGGAATTATAGATGAAAAATAAGGGCTGGCAGGCTAAGAATGAGATAGAAACTTATTTTTTTTCGATCAATGGCGTAAAATTATAAACAGCTTATTGTTAAGATATAAGTATGACACAATTTGCTACTCGTAGTTTCCTAACTCATTCTTAATTTTAAACATTTTTTAACTAGTATCGTACTAAAGCATTTTTCTTTATAAATTGCTTCTGAACTCAACTGAATCAATGACAGTTCATGGAAAAAATTAACTTAACATAACCTTTATTGAACTAAGTCGTATCCTATTCCTTACAGGCCTGAGCTCTGAATACGTCGGAGTAGCCCTGTAAGGTGTTCACCAAGTAGTTTAGCCTCACTGGAACTGTAGACGCCACCGTTGATTCCATTTGGGGAATTCATCCGCTGTTGCCTGGATGAAAGGAGAGATGCTTTGTGGAAACACCTATCGCCCGGAAAGTCTTCGCATCAAACCCCGACGGACAGCGAAGTAGAGGAAGACCGCGACTCAGGTGGCGCACACAAGTGGGAGAGGACCTCAACCAACTTAGCGTGCGAAACTGGAGACAGCTAGCTGGAGAAGCTTGTTGGTTGAGGCCCTGGTCCACCTGGGACTGTAGAATATACTCTTAACTTAAGCTAAACAATAGTAGCAAAATATTTTCATTCATTCATTTATTCATTTAAAAAAAAAGTTTTCGCAATCAAAATTTTCGTCATAAAAACATAACTAACATAATTAAAACAAAAAAAGAATATTTAAAATGGAGTCCAAGAAAAATGAACTCAACAACGATTGTTTGATCGAAGATCAATTACAATTACAAAATTGCTTTGCTGGAGATATTTTCAGGGAATACTCAAAATTGTCTGCTCGATTGCAAGGACTTCAGCCGAAACGACACAGACGTCGAATAAGAAACTTAGCGCGTCCAAAATATTTGAAGTCAAAAGTGGTACCGATAGATACATGTCGATCTTATATCTCTAGAAAAACTGAAATCATTCGAGAACTACCAAGTTTAACAAGAACTCAGCAACTGGCTTATCCTCGTGTGAGGTATGGTGAATCATAAAAGTGTATCTTTTTGTTGATAATGCAAGTATATTTCAGAAATATTTTACCAATACGAGAAGATTTCAAAGATATCTTAGGTGACGGACGACTTGCAGTACTCAATCGCACTATCAGGAAAAGTATATTTTCCCTGTATAGTCGATTAGCTAACTGTCAGCCTCCAGAAGAAAAGTACTTTGCCATAAATTTATCAGCTTTAGATAGTAACATACAATTTTTTTATATTTAACAAGGAAACGCGTTGAAAAATGGACCAACAAAGAATGGGCAGTTCATAGAAGATATTTGAGTAAGCTGAGCCAACCCAAAAAAATCTTTAAGCCCCCGAAGGAGGTGAGACTTCTTTCTAAATTTACGAATCCTAAATTTATTTTTATTTATCCAAAGGTGCACATGTGGAAAGATATCTTGATAATGAATCGATTCCAATATCTTTGCAAGCCCAAAGAACGTATAGAACATATTGTTACGAAATGGGAACTTACTCCTGGTCTCAAAAAATACAAACCAACACCGATAATTGTTCACTTGAGCAAACCAAAGAAAATTGACGAAACCTTACTTCATCAGACCCTGCCAATAAAAATTAAGCAAGGTGCATTAAAATACAAACCAACAGAACGGATTTTACAACTAGCAACAAGGGCGGAAAAACGTTTAGGCGAGAGTGATCTTAAAGACAACCCTTTTGGTGTTGCGGCGAATGCCCTAAGGGCCAAGCCAAGCGATCGTGTTGTTGAACTATCGCAAGCGAAGGAGTACGAAGAGGGACATATTCGACAAAATCCGTTTCTGATATCTCCTGCTGCCCTGAAAGCTAAGGCATCTCCACGTATTATTGAACTTTCTCAACCGAAAGGATCAGCGTAGATAAAAAAATAAAAAAAAACACTTTAAATATGTAGAGAGTCCAAATTTTAATAAAAAAAACTAATATGAAGATCTTGGCAAAATTTTATAATTTCAAGAATGCTCTTTTATATTCTTATATATATTGTGTGTTGCGTGAAGGATAAGAAAGTGTTCTTACCAAAACCTTCTTCTTCCACGCCTAATTATATTATATTGTATGGTTATAGTTTCTCCCTAAATTATTGTCCTTAGAAAGCAAAAATATTGTTCTTAAGACCTCCTAAAACTATAAGCAAGGAAATTCACTTCAAACGTATTCCCACCAAGTTAAGTACTCGTATGTAGTTTTTCGAAAACTAAAAAAAAATTAAAAGACAAATTGAAGGTTATTAATTCTACATAAACATGTTTTTAACACTTTTTTTCAAACAGTCAATTTTAAAATGCAAAAAAACATGTTTTATTTCTTAACAAAGTATTTGTAGAGGTTAAGCTTCAAGGAGGAGGCCATCTTGAAAAAAAAAATTTGTTTTTATTTTACAAGGAATTGTATTTAACAACAAAATTATCACAGGCAAATATTTAGACTCTATAGCAGTACGTTGTTCGTTATTGCTCGTACGCGGAACAACGAGAATGTAAATGATAAAAACGAACCACGAATGAAGAACGCACAAATTCAAAGCAGCTCGGAAATTTCGGTGTTCGTTTTATTACCCTTACAAGGTAAGGTTGTTTAAATGCGAATACTGATTAAATAAACATTGTTTTGCAGTGCCGTGCAACTTGTAGGGACATTTTTGAACTTTTTTTTTTTCAGAGAATGGAGCATCAGAAGGTTTCATTATAAATAAGGGTACCTATAGGTAAATAAATAAAATATTTTGGCTATGGGTTTTATATTTCTAGTACGAATAATAATACTTTCGATATAATAATCAGAGTCACATGCAAAAAAACACGATATTATTGCGCTAATTTAGAAAATAAAACAAGATTTGTATGCTATAAATGTTTCCTTTTCAGCAACTAACCATTCTTTCAACAGGATCTTCTTTTTTTTATATTTTTCTTTTTTTTTTAACTATTAATACTGCCGTCACTGCCAACAATGTGAAAAACAAAACCGAATTAATGTAAATGCTTTTTCGCTGTACCTTGTTGAGAGAAGAACGAACAACGAACAACGTACGGCGAATGAAGAACGAAAGTCTAAATGGGGCTTATCACTCACTCCATCCAGCGAATCGTTTTCCATTTTCTGCACAGATCTGTCTTGTGTTGAGCGTGGACAACTGTCGATTATGACTCAATTCCACGGTGGGCCTACCCACATTGGAGTCAGATTGAGTCCTGACCATTAACTTCTGATATAGCCGAAGCCATGTTGCAGCATGGTCTCTACTTTTTATTGGGCATTATCTCCTATGGTGCCAGAATATAGCTTCTGGTCGAGCTTCGCAACCGTGAGGTCACTTCCAGATGAGTTTCTGCAAAACTTAGGGCCTGTCAACCCTAGGATACACACACCCAGCAATCAATCGAAGTAGTAACCAACAACTTGTGTGCACCCTATTTTTGTCTTTGTTCGCCTTGCAACGTACTAGGAACGATAATCCTAATCTTTGTTCAACTTAGAGCGAACTAGAAACGATAATCCTAATCTTTGTTCGCGTTACAACGAACTAGGAACGATAATCCAAAGGGTTTACTTAGTTTTCTAAATCCCCAGCTAGGCTGTATAACCGGAGATATAGACTAAGCCTCCCCACCACGACAAGGTAAAACTCATCGGGGAGGATTCCCACCTGCAGTAGGTAGGGACAGTAACCAACAACTAGTGTGCATCCTTTGTTTACCTTACAGCAAACTAGGAACTAATTTTTGGATTTTCTTAGTTGTTTAAATCCCCAGGAAGCCGGAGAAATAGGCTTAAGGCTCCCCACCACGACAAGGTAAAAGCCGTTGGGGAGGCCATTTTCAGCACAGTGAGATCGTTGTTAGACAACAACCGAAGGAAGATATGTCGAGATTTTTATTGAGTTAAACCACCTGACTCAGCTTGTTGACAAGCCAACTCGGATTCCTGATGTTGTAGGTCAATCCGCCAACACCCTAGACTTGTTTCTTGCATCTGCATCTGACCCTGATAAGTAGACCATAAGTGTATTATAGCCTCTAGGCACTTCAGACCATTGTGTCATATCTGCAAATTTCTTGTGTCAACAAACCCCAGTTAAAGAAAAAAAACATGTGAGAACCGTTTGGCTGTATGAGAAAGCCAACATATCCGACTTAATTTTTACATGACCAAAATTTACGGCAAAAAATACTATTATGCCCCAAAGGTAGTTAAAATGTTTGGTGATTTGTAAAAAACGTACGAAACACTACGACATCCTCAGTTCCAAGAGATATTTTGAAGAGGTGTTCTTCAACGCTGGCAAAACCACTGCGTTAGCTTTTCCAACTGTCCACAGGTTTCTTCCCGAGTGGATGGAAAACAGCATTTGTCCAGCCTGTTGAATCCTCCTCCCCTCTCTAACTATCGTCCAATTGCAGTTACGTCTCTTCTTTTCAAGGTCATGGAAACGCTGATCAATTTTCAGCTTAAGAAATATCTTGAAGAACGAAAGCTTTTTAATGACCGGCAGTATGGCTTTCGTAGCAATAGGTTCACTTGTGATCTGATGGTATATCTCACCGCGTGTCGAACAGATCTTTACATCGTTTTGGAGAAAGTAAGATTATTGCACTTGATATTTCAAAAGCATTTGGTAGAGTTTGGCATCAAGCTCTCTTATAGAAAATGTGTGCATTTGGTATTGATGAATCTCTTCTTCGCTGGATTTCAAACTACCTTTCGAACCGCTCAATACAAGTTGGGTTGGACGGTTTTAAATCTGAAGTTTATAAAATAAATGCTGGCGTGCCACAAGGCTCCTTTTTGTCTCCGACACTCTTACTTATGATCTTAAATGATCTTTTGTCTGAAACTTCTAATCCACTTAATTGTGGAAAAATTTCTTGGAACTTCGAAGAAAACCTAAGGACTTAGCATCATCTTAAGCGATGTCGAATGTGTGATCATTCTACACAAAGTGGTCTGTGATGTACATACATACCGAGAACTGAGAATTGTTTGGTTTCCTCAATACAAGTTTCATTCTAAATCCACATCTGAAGGACAATGACATGAATCTGGAAAAACAATTAACGGATTAAATTGCTGAAGGAAGGAATGCAACTAGCTTTTTCTCTAATGCCTGATATACTCGTACATTCAAATGCATGACAAGCATATGCAAGTGCATTGGTAATTTGAGGTTGAAGTATGAAGTTGCATATACACATATCAAGCATGAGTCTTCAATCTTTTGTTTTTACGTCGAGACGGTGTGGTGAGAGGACGTTGGGCTTTGTGAGTTTTTTTTTCGATAAAATTGTGATTTTACGAATTTCTTTGGGATTTTTTCAATTCTATGTGAGTAATTTGCTTTATTTTGACTGTGCATTTTTTCATTCAATTTTTGTTAACTGTTTTAATAATTAAATCTGTGCTTATGTTGTGCTGTGTTCTCATCTCTTCAACGTACTACGTATACGCAAATGAACCAATAAATGCATGATCAATCATCAATCTTGCATATACACTACTTCAATGCAGGACGCTAGATTGAAAGAAAATCAAAAGATTTTGATTTTGCTTCAATCCAACATCCCATCTATACGTGTGACTTTTTCACTAATACACTTGCACATGCTTGTCATGCATTTGAACAGTGTATATCCGGCATAAGACACTGTTTATGAAAATAGTGATGTCTCAGAGCTGCGGAAAATTTAACTAGGGATTTTGAAAACCCGAGCCTCTTACGATGTCTGGTTTCGGAAATAGCGCCATTATAAGGTAGTTGGTAGTTGGGGCTCGAAAGACCATACAATCACTTTGGACCCGCATATTTCGTTAACCAGACCACTCAGAAGCATTTCGTTCAGATGTGTACATAGAAATTGAATAGACCTTTCATTTGATGTATGTCTCGATGCATTTGGGGAACTTTGAAAATTTGGTGATTTTTTTGACCAGTGGTTAGTCCATGATTTTTTCAAAATTCCTAAAAATCCAGTAAAATCACTTTGGTTAGAAATATTTCGAGAACCAGACCTCGCAGAAGCTTCCGGTTTTCACCTGTGGATAGCTGCGGAAAATTTAACTAGGGATTTTGAAAACCCGAGCCTCTTACGGCGTCTGGTTTCGGAAATAGCTTTGGTTACAAATATTTCGAGAACCAGACCTCGAAATGAAATATGCATGAGATATGATATTGTTATCATTTTTAAGGCTCTCTCTTGAAATCTGTCTGAAAAAATCGAGTGGATTAAGTGGAGTCAGTGAACAGTGATAACATTTTTGATGCAGATAACCAATTTTTTCAGTTAAGCGGAGTTGACTGTAATTACAAATATGTATGTACATATTTTCCTCTGGCATGTTAACAACTATGAACAAAAATATAGTGATGTATGGATGAGAAGTTTCACAAACCAAAACTATCGTGTTTGTTTGCATGTTTCAGTTGCATCCCGAATCAGAGAGTTCTACCAATTTGGCAATAAAAAATCCATTAGGTCCACTTGCCACGAGTGTTTTTTTGACAGCAGTAAATTTATTTGCCCCAAAATCAGTTAATCATTGATTAGTGCTTGCAAAATATACCCCTACAGATAGAACTATAGAAAAACAAACTTTTGGCTATAATACAATATTCATCACTAACTGAAAACTAATCCATCATGACAACATCTTATAATTACCTTTTTAGTCGTTTAAATCATCGAAACAAGTTCAAATAATGAAAAACTTAACAAATAAACCTTCTAACTACATTAAGCTGAAAACTCTTCAAATGTGAATAAGAAACAATTTTTTAAAATTAATGATATTGCGTGAAATTAAACACCTTGTGTTTTTTTTTAATACTATGTATATTCCCATTATTCCCATACCTAATTTCCTAAATACTTCATTAATCTTTTTAGCTTAAAAGCGTCTCTTTCTCCTATTGTGAGCAACAACAATCGATTGCTGCATCTTGCATACAAACTTGAGAAACCATGTGAGAAACTAGTTTTAAATTTCTGTAGGCTTTGAAATTAAGTGGTTGTAAAAATTTAGACCGAAATAACCAGCTTGAGTATAGATTGACCAATATAAATACCATTGACAATGAAAATAATAATTGATCACCCACAAATTAAATAAATTAATATTTAATACAGGGCTGGATTTGTGAATTCATTATAGCTTTTGTGTGTAACAGTTGGGAAAATATATTTTCGAATTGCTTGAAACTAATAAAAATAATTTTTATTCGATTTTTGAGTTGTAAATGAGAAGTACTTTTAGTCGATTGAAAAACACTATACAAGCATTATATTCAGGTACAAGTGATCATAATTCCTGTGGGAATTTGATATTTTATTGAGGAAGAATATTGCCTTGCCATCGTTAGAGTACATTTTAAGAACCTTAAATTCAGGTTCTTGGACAAAACTATGATAGTGTTGAGATAAATCCACCGCGACGACTTATAAGAACGCTACTTAAATGATCCATTTGTTCTCCAGAACAGCATTTATAAAAAGAAAATTGTTTTGTATATTTATTCACTTTATTGCTAAAAAATATTGGGCATATTCATGCAACGATTTAACACTAACACTAAATAGGCTTACTTTTGCGTAAGTTAACTGTCAAAATTTGAATGAGAAATGTTTAACACAAATTGGATACCTATATAATTCCCCAATGAATTGGCTGGGAAAATGATTTGGTAAAATTAACCGATCGTCATTGTGACTTAGTTTTTTTAAAATTGCATTCTCTTTTTCTTTCAGTTCATCTATTATTTATCATTTTTTCCAAATAGTTCTAAAATTAGTAAATCATTAAAAACAATTTTCTCTCATAATTGAACAATTTTCGTTATCTTGCTTACTTTTAGCATCTCTGGATTAACTATTTCAAATGTTGTTAAACGAAATTGATTGTTTGGATTATCTTTTTAAGATGATATCAATTAATGAAAACGAAATAATGTTTGTGCTCAAACATAATCTCTGACGTTTAATATTTGACAGCTGATTCAATAACACGCGATTTACATAATTGACTACAGGGGCCTTCATGCAAACGTTTTCGTAAACTTATTATTTTATGCAATTGGTAAACTTGGCACGTTGCAGGAAAACTCTTATTATGTTGGCTTAGGGACATAAGTCCCGTATTTTTTCTTTGGGACTTATGTCTCACTTTACTGGGTCGAAAGTCCTGAATTGAATTCGGGACTTATGTCCCACCCTACTGAGACATAAGTCCTGCATTTTTTAGTCGAAAATAAGACATACATATGTAAGTCCCGAATGAAACAAAAACAATGTTATATACATATTTTTATTATAATAGAAAAACTTCCAAAATCACGAAATTTTTTAAAATTTGAAAAGGAATTGTATTAATCGGAGTTTTAAAGAATTATAAAGTTAAAAAAATTTCGAATTTTATCAAATAAAAATGACAGAATCGCGTGATTTATACAATTCCTTTTCAAATTAAAAAAAATATATAATATACATATATACCTATTGTATTTTTTTTAAATATGATTAAGGAAGTTATTAAATCCAATTATCTTAGTAAAGTATACGGATATATATATGTTATTATTTGAGAACTTGTGATTTCAAAGTAAAATACCAGTAAAATACTTTTATAAATTAAAGAGAGCCCATTCAGCTGTGGTCTCTTTAAATTGTCTATATAGGTACTTATATGCAAAAATAAAAACAATTATACGTGGGACATAAGTCCCTCAATTTTTTTTTTTCGGGGTTTATATCTGTGAAAACAAAAATTATTCATTATTCATTCATTATTCTCATCTTGTTATCTTAAGTGTAATTTATATATAGGTATAAATACCTAAAGAGTATTTCATTGATGTATATAAGGATTCAAGTTAATTTGATATTTATATAGAATACAGATACTTATACAAATTTTGCAATAGTAAGTTGAGAGAGAATAGTTAGTGGCATTGGTATTTTATAAAAATAGCGGTAATGCCACTTCAAAGTAAATACAGTATAATCTCGAAAACATGAACGGTTCTAAAACATGAACAATTCGGAAAGATGAACGCTTTTTTTCTCACCATTGATTGTGGTGTTCCAAAAGACGAACGGGTTGAAATCTGTGTACTCGAAAAGATGAACGCTTTATTTCTTATACGATTTTTTTTACTTCCTCCCCTTTATTTCGTCGTTACATTTTTTGGTAACTATATTAAATTTTGGTAACGGTTCTTTTGGACAATTTGAAGTAGAAATATGCCTCCCGTGAAAGGTAGAGTTAAGTTTTTAAACCTGAAACAGCTCACAAAGTTGCACTACCGAACAAGCCTTTTGTCAAATGTTATATATCTAAAGGGCGAGATGTTGAAAAAATTTAATTTGCGTGTTGCTCTGTCTGACATGTCTTCAAGGAGCTTAGGACAAACTTACACCGGAAGTCATTGAAAAGTGTTGGCATGAACTGTTTGCATATGAAGCTGTTTCTAGTGACGAGGAAGAAGACAACAACAAAGAACGCAACTGGAGAAAATAAACCAGGTTTCCACCACAGCACTGGATATGCTACAAGAACATTTGTTAACATTTAAATATATTCAAAGGTTCCATATTCCTCCAACGATATAAGAGAATGGAATGAATATGTAGTTCATTTGCCTTCTGATGAACAAGAACTTTACACAGAAGATAGTGTACTTGAGGTTATAGAAGCAATAAAACCAGCAGAGGCCATTTCAGCTATCAACACCAGCCTGAAATTTGCACAGCAATGTGAGGCTGATGGTATCGACACTTTTAAGCTTAAGAAATTTACGAGAGAAAGCAATATGGAGACTTCTTTCTTCCAGGCGACAGTCTACTATAGAGCAGTTTTTTAAGAAAAAGGTCTAAATAAGTCTATTTTGTTTAACTCTTATGAACAACTTTTTTATTTTTGTTATGTTTTATGTTTTTTCAAAAATAAAATGAATTGTTATTTTACTAGATGCAATATTTTAATGTACCGCTATATGTTTTTTTAAACTAACTCTCGATGCTTGGAAAGATGAACAATTCGAAAAGATGAACGGGGTCTGTTTTATAAAAATTTACAAAATTTTGTCTATCTTTCATTAGATGACATGGCCTACGCCGTCTGTCAGTTGGCAAATAATATACTTAAATAAATGTAATTTAATTTTCTTATCCAGGTTTATAATTATATTTGGTCTTAGAAAAGTTCGTTGAATATTCGTGTTCTATAACTCAATTCTATTTTGACGTATCTATACAAATTATCCCAGTCAGTTCCTCCATTAAGCATGTCGACAATTTCAACTTCATTCAGATAGTTCTTTCCAAAAATACTTCTCCTAGTTTCCACAAGCATAGGTCTGTTTTATATCTGTTCATCTTTTCGAGATTCTACTGTAATTCATTGTGGGGTGTACGATTTTAAGAAAAGATACCTTCAAAAATGCAAGTTCAAAAAAGATTGAAAATTGATATGTGAAAGAAAATCAAAGTTACTTTTACAAATTTATATTCATTGACATTATAAAAATAAGCAAAACAAAATAGCTCAACAAAACTTCAATTTCATCATGGTTGAAATCAAGGAGCCAGAGTTTTACTTTTTTCCAAAAGGAGAATAGAGTTGTTATGGCTCGTATGCTTAAACAGTTTGCGGGATACAACTTTCGAAAACTTGTAGCACGAAAGGTAGGAACTGCAACTAAGGATTGGTAATTACTGTGTAAAATATATGCTTCACAGATTGGACTCTGCAAGTACCCACATCTCATAAAAAAAATCTTGAGAACCTTGATAACCGGTATGCACCCCCCCAACAACTTATACCATATTGCAATTGGGAATGCGAAATTCCATAGTAGAATGTTTTTAAAGTGGTGTTACTACAAAACTTTCTAAGACGATAAAAACAACGGATTGTGGAAAGAAAATACTGTTTGAGACCTAAAATATGCTCCGACCAGCAAAATTTTCTGTCAAACATAAAACGCAAGTATTTAAAACAGTTAACATTTTCAATTTTGAAGCGTTTGGCGCGTCACAGGTAATATTAAAATTAAAACAGATACCTATTCGTATATGAATTTTGAAAAGAACCTATATAAAGATTAACTCTTGCACAGATCGATGAATGAAACATAACATCAATATCTGTAGTCTCATTAGAATTCAGGGAAAAAACATAAGTTTGGTCTTACTGCTTACTTTAAGTTTATGTTCATGAAACCAAACTCTCAAAAGCTGCACATCATGATTTAAATGAGCCACTAAGTTCAATAAGCTTTCAGATCTGTACGCAATACCCAAATCATTTGCAAAAGCCCTTACTTCTCAACAAGTGGTTGTTAAAAAACAGAATTTATACAAATTAAAAAAAGGATCGGCCCAAGAACCGACCCCTGAGGAACTCCTAGATTGATTATCCTGGAGTTACTCAAATAGCTGTCGATTTTGACCTTTTGTTTCCTGTTTTTCAGATAAGATACAAAATATTCATATATAAATCCACGGAAGACCGCATAATATAGTTTTTTTTTACAGAATATTGTGATCCACCATAACAAAGGCTTTCGTTATATCTACAAAAAGTCCGCTACAAAACCTATGATCATCCAATTCTTTATAGACAAAACAGCAAAAGTCCAAAAAAGCATCTTCAGTTGAAAGCCCAGCCTTAAACCCAAATTGTTTAAACTTAAAAAACTGATTTTTTTGAGAAACTTTAAAACCCTGCATTTAATTATTTTTTCAAATATTTTGGATATAGCAGGCAACAACGAAATTGGTCTATGATTATTTTTGTCTTTTTTGCTCCCTTTTTTTTAAAAAAAGGTAAGATCATCTGGAGAGATACCAGAGAAAATGCTCAAATTAAAAAGATATGCCAAAATATCGGCAATGTTCAATGCAATTTTTTTTAATACAATATTAGAAATACCATCATTACCGTAAGAGATAGAGTTGTTTAGACCATTAATGGTTTTTAATATCTCAAGGCCAGAGATTGATTCAAAACAGAAACTATTTATTTGAAAACAGGTAACTTTAGAACTGGATGCATTGCAAGAATAACATTGATGTGAATTGTTACTCGAAAATGACTCCTGGGGCCTATTGCACCAACTACAAATTACAAGTACAAATTTGTGATTAAAAAAAATTACATATGAAAAAAACTCGATTTTTTACAAATTTGTTAAAAAAATGCTTGTAATCACAATTTTGTAAGATGGTGCAATAAGCCTGTCCTACTGAAACAAAGAATTCGTTGAATGCGTTAGCTACTGCTGTAGGGTCAGAAATAATTTCGTCAACGTTGTTCAATGTTATGGAGTGGTTTTGATCACTCACATTTCGATTAATAATACTATTTCCCACTTTCCATTCTTCTTTTAAGTTTCCTTGAGACATTCTAATCTGATTATAATAATAATTATCCCTACATATTCGGATTTCTTTATTAATTTTACGCGTAATTTGACTATAGCGATTCTTTTAACTCGAATTTTGTGGGTGTTTATTACATTTAATGCGCAATCTATGTTTCTGTTTTACTTTTTTGAGAAGCAAACGGTTCTGGACTTATTCCCCGGGGACTTATGCCCCTGCACCTATTATGTTATTTTGTATTTTGCAAGTTCTTAAATAGGTGATTATCACATTTATGACAGTCAAATTTGCTCAAATCTTGCGTCAGTGTAAGAATATTACAAAAAAATATTCAAAATTCGGTAACATTTTGAGAGAAAAGAACCGACATTTTTCTGTCGGCAAATTGTTGTGTTTTGTTTTGTATGCAGTATATGTATTGTATATGTATACCAATCAGTTTATAGGTGCTTATTTTGACATTCTCTTTCGTTAGAAAGTGAGTCGAATTCGTTGAAACTTAGCGATTAGAATGCTAATCGAACAAATCGAAAGTTCACCCAATCCATAGAAAGTTCATTCATTTGCGAAAGCTAATTCAATTTTGACATTCGAAAGAATAGAATTAAATGTCATTTTTGTGTCGTTTGAATTTTTCTGTCGAGTGAACAACAAAACATGTAAGTTTTTAATTATTTCATGGAAAATAAATTACTTTTATATTTTTGTTGTTGTTTTATGTTAAAAGGTCGCATTCCAACTGGAAAAACCGCGAACAAAAGGAAAAGTTAATTAAAATAATGGAAGAAAACCCGGAGGTAGCAAAGGGTTTTTTTACCACCCGCGTTGATACGGAAAGAAAGAAAGCATCCACTATCCTTATCCTCTGCACTTCTTCAACACCATCTTAATTTATAAACAACACAAATGCCATATTTTTATTTATTATTTTATGTTCTTATCTAAGAAATTTAAATTATTATACAATAAACAAAACAATTACAAATAAACAAAGATTTCACCTTTTGGTTTTGACATTTCACAAACACTTCTCTTTTGTTTTTGATATTTTAGTGTGACCAAGTGTATACGAAAAAAAAAATAAAAATTTAGAACGCGTCATGAACAACTTATTTTTTTTAAGAATAGTTTCCAAACAGCTGAGTTGACACAAAAAATTTAATGAATATGTAGTTCTTTATGGTTAAACTTTACTTTATAATAAAAAAGTGTATTATTTATTTTGTTTCTTGATTATTTATCCAACATCTATAAAATGTTTAGAAACAAAAAAAATGTAAAACGGTCATACTAATTCAAATAGAAATATAGTAAATGTCAAACAGATGACAATGAAAATGAATCTTTTTTGAAGTTCATTTTATGCTATCTTTCGCAAATGAATGTTATTCGTTCGAATCTCAAAATTAAGAAAGTTCATTCGAAGGAATAGAATCATTCTAACGAATAGACTATTCATGAGAATGTCAAAATAAGCATGATAATAAGTTTGTGTGGAAAAAGTATGAGTGTACTTACTTTGGATGTGGTTAATCTTAAATATTTTCAATACATACATACATATGTATATCTAAAGCAGAGCTGTAAAAGAATGCATTCATTTGGTAATACATTGCAAAAAGTCCTATTCATTTAACTGAATATTCGGAATGCATTCACATTCCTTATCGCAGTACTTCAACTTACAAGAAAAGTCCTAGTTAATTTTGAAGTCTTTAGTAAACCAATCGTCGAGAGCAGTCAAAAGACTTGAAGTCAAAAGAATGCAATACTTTTTAACTGGTTGCATTCTCGGAAGTGTTTTAAATCTTTTACATTCTATGCAGTCATGGAGTCTTTTGATTGCATTTTCATCATTTTACTGCAATACAAAAAAGAATGCATTCTTTTACAGTTCTGATCTTAAGCTCATACTCAATAGTCGGAAATTCTTATTGTAATTATAGTTTGCATTTTCCTTATTTTTAGGTCGAATAACAATGTCACATGTACAAACACATAGATTCATCAAAAGTGAATCTTACATGAACATCCAACAAAAAGCTGTCGCAAGAAAAAATTGCAGTATGGAACTGGATATAATATTACCTACAAGAAAGAATCTATATAGTAAGAAGAACAATAGGCCTTTTCCCCCAACAATAAAAATTTCCCACGGAGCCTTCACTTGAATGTTTTCAAGTACGGCCCAGACCAGCCACAAAGATGAAACTGAATTGATGCGACCCGACACGAAGTATGGATACTTTTACACATAGTGATTGGAAGCTGAACTAATGATTGTTAGCAAACGTTTGGTGCGTTGATATGCATATGATTAAAATTCAAATAGTGAGGTCATTTTTAACATATGCATATCAACGCACCAAACGTTTGCTAACTATCATTAGTTAATTATTATTTCCAAATTTTCCGAATAAAAAAAAACATAATATCAAAAACTCAAAAAATGTGTGTCTCGACAATGGAATTAATGATCATTTTATGAAAGAGTTGGTATCTATAAAAAGGTCTGCAGATGGTTCATTGGATATCATTCTTTCTTTGGAGCTTGTATTGTAACCATCAACATGCGTGGATTTTTGGTAAGATATCAAGAGCATGAGCTCGAGGGATTCAAATCAACTAAAGGACTATTTGCATTTTAGATTCTTTGCCTTATTGCTGTTGCTTCAGCCCAAGGATACAACTATGCTGCCAATAGTGGAGGTAGTCTGGGTGGAGGCAGCTATCATGGTGGAAGTATTGGAGGTGGATTAAGCTCCGGAGGGTCCTTAAGTGGAGGTTTAAGCTCCCTTGGTGGCTCTGGGTCGTTTAGCAGTGGTGGTGGCTACAGCTCCGGTGGTCATAGCTCTGGTGGATACAGCGCTCCAGCTCAAACAATTACTGAACTCAGTAAGGAATTTTATACGTACTCTGCTCCCGAGGAACAAGTCCATAGTGGTTCAAACAGCCAGAGCGCAACTACAACACTGAAGAAAAACCTTCGTGTTATCTTCATCAAGGCTCCAGAAAACAACGGAGCTGCGAATGCTGCTCTTCAAGTTGCCAAACAAATCAGTGAACACCAAACAGCTATCTATGTCCTTACCAAGGAAAATGATGTCTCCGACTTATCTCAGCAATTGCAACAAATTTCAGAGGTCCATTCACATAAGCCAGAAGTTCGCTTCGTTAAGTATAGGACCGCCCAGGATGCCCTCAACGCTCAACGTACCATTCAAGCTCAATATGACTCTCTTGGTGGAAGCTCAAGGAGCTCCAACGAAGGTGTTGCCCCTGTCCTCAACTATGCCTCCAGCGCTCCAGCATCAAACGTCCAAAGTTCTGCTTCCCAACTTTCCGGAAATGTTGCATCGCTTTCAGGATCTGGTTCTTCATACTTGCCCCCTGTTGTTGTTTGAATATCTGATGTATTGTTATGATTCGAAAACGAATTACTGTCCGTTATATAGTTTTAGTTTTGATTTGAATTTTTTGAAAAATATACAAAAACTATTAATTCATTACTTTTAAATTTTGTTTTGTATATAAATTTGATATTGCAAGGTTTTGATTTGAGAAAAGCTTCTTCAATACTAATGGTAGAAACGGTTTTGGTAGTTTGTCAATAAATGTAGGATATGAGGGCTTTGGGAGGTAGTCGAACTTCTCTAATACTTGTGAAATATTAAAACTAAAATATATTGTGAAAGAATTAATACAAAAAAACCACTCTTAGCGGCAAATGTTGTTAGAACTGTAGGTAAAATAATAAATAATTTATTTTACCTGCGATATAACCACTAAAGTACAAGTTTTACGTTTAGAAACAAAATCGAACTCGAGATTGTGATCAAAGTTGATATTATGATAATACAGACAGTCTAAACCAAAACTACCGATAAATGCAATACACCAAAAATTTTATTAATTTTGAAAACGACTCTAACGATTTTGATAACAAAATTATGTCTAAGAAAAAAATTTTACAAAATTTTTAAACGGGAACGTCTTCAAATTAAAAAAGCATTTTATAAAACAAATTTCGTATACAAAAAATGTATTTATTAATAAAGTTGCTCTTACGACTTTTAATTAATTTTGATGGCTTGTTATTTTTTGTATATCTTGCGTAAATGTTCTATATAAGAACAAATATGATATCAGAGAAAAATGTTATAAAATTGAAATTGTTTTGTAAATAAATGGCTTTGACTAAAAAAATAATGGCATGTAATTTCTTAAGCAAATATAAATTTATAAATACAAAAATATACGGGTGATTCTACAAACAATGGAATAAAATGATAAAAATTTCGGCACGACATTTTTAGATTCCAAAAGTCGTTGTTCTAGATGATCATTAGAATGTCCCTTTGCGTTGTTGAAAGCGGCCAGTTAAAAAAATAAAAAATGACGATTTTAAGGACATTTTTTGAAAAAAGATGTTCAAGGTACTGAGTTTTTTTTAAAGGGAATTGAATAAATATTTATTTTTTGTTCTTATTTTCTCTTGGGTACACATTGAAATATAGAAATTAAATTTAATTATTCTTCATAAACATAAAAATTCATGGTAAATAAATATTATTTAGCATTTTATTAAGAGAATATAATATATTATAATTAAATATTTTTTTTCTAAGAATCAATTTTAAATAAATTATATTCTTTTTAAAAATTTTAAAAATATTTTGCAATGAAGTTCGAAGTTCAATATAACTAAAAATTTCTCAGGTTTCTGAATAAAATATCATTTGCACATTTATTAACCAGGGGACTGTGGCCAGGGGACTGAGGTTTTTCATGGTTTTTGCGCAAAAAAGGTATTAAGGTTTTACTTTAAAAAATAAATAAAATGCACGACTGGATCGCACGAACTTGCTCTTATGTAAAAGTACTTTGGAATTTAAGATACATTTTATAAATATAAAACATGGATTTAATGAGATAATAATGTTCAAATGCATAAAATTGCCGTCTGGTTTCCGGAAAAGTATGAATTTATGCAAATAAACCTTAAAAAATCGTTTTATTATTAAATACATTTTTTATATAAGAAATTTCTCTAAAATTTTTCAAGAAAAAACTGTGGGATACGAATTTTAAGTATTTAATAATATTGGTTTTAGGAAATAATTTCACAAAATAATCGTTCATAGGTTTTGAAGATATTGATTTAAAATTTTTTTTTTTTTAACCCAATAAATATTTTTTCGAATATTTTTGTATACAATATTATTTTAAACTTAAGGGGACTCCTGCTAAAAAAAATTTTGGGTTAAAATCCTTAGAGCCGTTAATGAGAAAGTCGAAAATAAAAAAACGGGTCTATGGCAGGTACCCCTAATAACATTTTGCCCCAAAATTTTTTTTGACCAAAATGTAGTCCATGTCCATAATATCACACTTAATTTTTTTATCAAAATCGTTAGAGCCGTTTTCGAGATAAATAAGATTTTGCATTACGGGTGTATGGGGGGTGCCCTTAGTTTTGGAGCTAAAAAAAAATTTCAATTTTTCCTCTAGGGAATCACCGAAGACCCTTAACTACAGAGATTGAAAGAAATAGGTCCAGTGGTTTAGGCTGTAGTGAGAGGTACAGACATACAGACACACTGAAACATGTTTTTTGTGTACTAAATTTTCCTTAAAATTTTTATAAAAAAAATTGATATGCAAATTGTTAGTATTTAATAAAATACATTTTAAAACGTAATTTAAAAATTTAATCGTGTATTGGTTTTCAAGATATTGAATTTTCAAAAAAAAAATTGTATTATTTTTTTAAAAATCCAAAAAATATTTTTTTGGAAAAAATTTTTTGTTTATATTTTTACAAATGCAAAGCAGCTCCTGCGTAAAAATTTTGGTTAAAATCGTTAGAGCCGTTGGTGAGAAATTCGAAAATCAAAAAAACCGTTCTATGACAGGTACCCCTAATAACATTTCCCCCCAAATTTGTTTTTCACCAAAATATAGTCCATGTCCATAATATCACACTTAATTTTTTTTATCAAAATCGTTAGAGTCGTTTTCGAGATAAATAAGATTTTGCATTACGGGTGTATGGGGGGTACCCTTAGTTTTGGAGTTAAAAAAAAAATTTCAATTTTTCCTCTAGGGAATCACCGAAGACCCTTAACTACCGAGATTGAAAGAAATAGGTCCAGTGGTTTAGGCTGTAGTGAGAGGTACAGACATACAGACACACTGAAACATGTTTTTTGTGTACTAAATTTTCCTTAAAATTTTTATAAAAAAAATTGATATGCAAATTGTTAGTATTTAATAAAATACATTTTAAAACGTAATTTAAAAATTTAATCGTGTATTGGTTTTCAAGATATTGAATTTTCAAAAAAAAAATTGTATTATTTTTTTAAAAATCCAAAAACTATTTTTTCGAAAAATTTTTTTGTTTATATTTTTACAAATGCAAAGCAGCTCCTGCATAAAAATTTTGGTTAAAATCGTTAGAGCCGTTGGTGAGAAATTCGAAAATCAAAAAAACCGTTCTATGACAGGTACCCCTAATAACATTTCCCCCCAAATTTTTTTTTCACCAAAATATAGTCCATGTCTATAATATCACACCTAATTTTTCTTATCAAAATCGTTAGAGCTGTTTTCGAGATAAATAAGATTTTGCATTACGGGTGTATGGGGGGTACCCTTAGTTTTAGAGCTAAAAAAAAATTTCAATTTCTCCTCTAGGGAATCACCGAAGACCCTTAACTACCAAGTTTGAAGAAAATACCTCCGGTAGTTTAGGCTGTAGTTCGAGGTACAGACATACAGACATACAGACATACAGACATACAGACATACAGACATACAGACATACAGACAGACAGACGGAATTGTCGGACCCACTTTTTTCGTCTTCGCTATCATCGTAATGTCAACTTTGATCAAAATCTCGAGTTCGATTTTTTTTCCAAATGCAGAACTTGCCCTATAGTACCTATATCGCAAGTAAAAATATATGTATATATAATATTACAGTTTTATTAAACCTATACTATACAGTAGACTCGCGGTAACGTGAACTATTAAAAACCGAGTGTGTTCACGTTTGCGAAGTTGTTCATGTTTACGAAGGTGAAAATCTTTAAATTTTTCAAATAAATTAGACATTTGTTTTAACTCAAATTCATATATATTTTGTGTGTTTCGATTTGTGAGTAGGTAGGTAATTTGTTAAGAAAAAAAAATTAGTTGAAATCAATAAAAAAGGGGTTGTCTTTGTCCGGATTTTCTTTTTTTGCAAATTGCTGAACAAGGCCTTTTGGCGGAGACGTTCAAGTACGCTGATATCTGTTATACTTATGTTTTCTTTTTTTGTCCATTCCAAAGATTTATTGAAAATGTTGATTGCTTCACTAGGCTATATTCTTATATTCTAGTACATATGTGCTCTTTCCAAAATTCTGTCCTCGCTTTTTTTTCATCCACTGGTCAAAACCTCGTTCGTTTGGGTTGCACTCGGAAGATCTTCAGTCCAGGACTAA
Source organism: Chrysotoxum bicinctum (assembly GCA_911387755.1). Classification (NCBI taxonomy): domain Eukaryota; kingdom Metazoa; phylum Arthropoda; class Insecta; order Diptera; family Syrphidae; genus Chrysotoxum; species Chrysotoxum bicinctum. The sequence goes on along the minus strand of OU426988.1, from coordinate 83,492,842 downwards.
ATGCCAATCATTTACGGGAATTCCCCGTTTTATAAAAACGATTCGAATAACCGACAAATGCAGAAAAGAAAACAACGTTTGGTATGTTAAATGCATTTTAAATTTGTTCATGTTATAGGGCTTTCTCAACGTGTTCACGCTACAGAGTAGCCAATGTAAAACAAATTGTGTTCACGTTAGCCGGTGTTCACGTAAGGCGGTGTTTTTGTTAACGCGAGTCTACTGTACTTCTAACAAATATGCCTTCTTACATACAAATTTGTTTTGTAAAACCTCACCAGAGGACTGATAATCTAAAGGGACATTCCACGACTTCTTGCACAAATGTCTTTTTCACAATACTTACATAAGAAACAGAATCGATTTGCACCACAATTTTATTGTTAAGGAGATTTGGTACTTTAAATTGCCAGTGCTGGAAATTCGATCGATATCCTAGTTATTGATTTTTTCGACTGTTTCAATATGCCAGGGGACTCATACAAAAAGCGGGGGACAAAGTTTAATTAAGTTTTTTTGTAATAAAATAAATTACTAACAAATATTTATCTATTTCGTAGCAGAGATGTGTTATTTTCCGTAACTTTGGTGCAATTCATCTAAGTATGAGACCTGAAATAAGAGAACGGTAATAATTTTTCTTTCCGAAAACGCACTGGGGACACTTCGGGGGACTGAGAATCAGACACTTTAAAGAATTTTTTGAGCAAGATAAAATAAGATCAACCTAATAATATTGTTAGGCCAGGTAGATATCAACAAGATTTAATTTTATAAAAAAAATCAGATTAAATAATTGAACGGATTTTAAAATATTTCTTGGGCCACCGAAAATTCCATCGTTTGTAGAATCACCCATACAAATCCGCCATGTCGGAAAGTTAAAAAATGGTTCCATAGGACTGTCTAAATTTAAAATTCAAACAAAAACACGATTTATAATAATAATACTATTTTTAAGTGCAGTGAACCAAAAAAGTAATAACTTAAAGTTATTTTAATCAAAAATGCAGGTACAATTTGTTTTTCGAAGGAAAACCCGAAATAATGTTGTAAATTTTTATTTATGTATTTTATTCTTATTAGAAACTATCTATAATTAATATACTTAGTATGTACTTAAATTATGACCCTTCATGTACAAGTGCAAAAGTTCAGATTTTTCTTTATTTTTTGGAATAGTTCTACACAATACATATATTTTTTTTACTTTCTTTAGTTTCTATTTTGTATTTCCATTAAATGTTTTTGTTTTAGAAACACAACTTAAGTTTTTGAATGGTTTTCTTAGAAGTATGTATATACATTTTTACTATAGGGCAAGTTTTCTATTATAAAAAAAATCGAGATTTTTATAAAAGTTGACATTCCGATGATAGAGAACACGAAAAAAGTGGGTACCGCAATTCCTAGTGTATGTCTGTACCTCGACCTATAGCTTAAGCCGCTGAAGCGATTTTCTTAAACTTGGAAGAACTTAAGGTTCTTAGGTGATTAACTAACCTTACTATACAGCCGTTATGAAAAATGTTATTTGTTTCAAAAATTACTGTAAGAGAAATAAATAAAATGCACGACTGGGTCGCACGAATTTGCTCCTATGAAATAAACTAGGAATTTAAAAAACGAATGTTATTAGAGAAAACTGTGCATAATTTTTTAAATTCTTTTAGTAGTAAGAGACAAAAACGGAATGCAATGCAAATATGAATTTATGCAAGAACAAAAATTATGAGTCGTTGTATTGGTTTCTTAAAAAAAAGTTTTTATATACAAACAAGAAAAAATTTTCGTACGCCAATTTAAAGTTCGAATAAAAATTAAATTTACAAAAAAACAATATTGAGCCGTGTCTGAGATATCGAATTTTCCAAAAAAGAAAAAATAGATTTTTTTTTCAAAAACTCAAAAAATATTTATTTTAAAGTTTAGAAATGCACTGTGTCTTAGACTTTTTATAAGCTTCTCTATACATTTTTTTATTAAGATCAGTTATGTGGATAATGAGAATTTTCAAAATTCGAAAAAATGGTTCTATGGTAGGTACAAGCTGTAATATCTTAATTTCAATTTTTTTTTATTAAATTATAGATCGTAAAAATTAACTGAAAATTCTAAGCGCCGTTTTCGATACGATTTTTGAAAACCATTTTTTTTAATTTTTTAGCATTTGTATGGTAGGTACCTTTATTTTTAGGTAAAATAATTTTTTTTTCTCACATCTTGTAGATTATATTGAGAAACTTTTATTTATCAAGTTTAAAAAAAATTGAAGTTTTTTTTTTTAAATCCAGAAAATCTTTTTTTTTGAAAATTTGAGTACAAAATTCTATTTATGTTTTTGAAAAGCTTTAGCAAAAAAAAAAATTGATCTAAATCGGTTGAACCGTTTTTGAGAAAATCGAAAAGAAAATGGTTCCATGGGGGGTACCCTCAATAACCATTTTTCGTAAAAATTTTTTCAACCATTACCTAGCTTTAACTAAACTAAATGTTTTTGTATTTTTATTTTTAAGATTTGTCGAACAGTTTTTGAAAAAAAAAATATTTCTAAAATTTCGAAAAAAATTCGTATGGCGGGTACCGTTATTTTTGGTCTTAAAAAAAAAGAAAAAAACCGTGTGGGGGGAGGGGGGAATTAAAAATGATATGTACCAAGTTTAAAGAAAATCTGCCCAGCCGTTTAGGCTGTAGTCGAACAGGCAGACAAACAGACAGACAGAATTGCGAGACCCACTTTTTCAGTATTTGGTATCATCGTAATGTCAACTTTGATCAAAATCTCGAGTTCAATTTATTTTACGAATACATAACTTGTCTTTTAGTACCTATATAAGTCGCAAGTGGAAATAGGTGTGTTATTATAGGTATGGACTAAATTTTGGTAAAAAAAAATTAAGAAGAAATTTTGTTGTTTTCATATTAACGGCTGTAATGATTTTGACAAACATTTTTATACAGGACCTCCTTGCTATATAAAATAATATTCTATTTCCATATTCGCGAAAAAAATATTTTTCGGATTTTTGAAAAATCAGTATCTTGAAAACGAGTGAACAATTAGTTTTTCAAATTATTTTAATAAATACTTAAAATTGACATCCCAATTTTTTTTTTTTTGAAAAACTTTAAGAAAATTTACTATAATAATATTATTTAAACTTTGTTTTCATAAATTCCGAGCTTTCTAGAAAACGGACGGCAATTTTTTGGATTTGAACATTTTTCTGTGATGGATATATGTTTTCATATTTATAAGCAATTTTTAAATTCCAAAGTTCACTACATAAGACCAAGTACGTGGGATCCAGTTATGCCTTTTATTTGTACTGTTTGAGTCTCAAGATATTTTGCATGACGTTCCTCAGAAACCGCTCAAACTACCTAAGATATGTAATTGGTTGCTCGGAAGCTAACAAACGTTTCTTTTGATCATGAAAAAGATGGCTTGCATCTTGTCAGAATTAAATTTGTTTTTCCATCGGTTATTCTAATGTTCTGATCGCATTTCTCAAGTTTATCTCAAAATTAAGACCAAATTGCTGCTTCACAGTCTTGTAATCTGCGAAAGTAAAAGGCATATAAGTTAAACCACATCGGTAGACACAGTTCTTCTATTACAATTTGATTTTTATTGTACTATATAACCTTTAAGGAAAATTTCGCAGTTAAAAAGAATCTGGTGTTTTTATTCTAACAAATTTTGACTGCTCAGTGAGGTTGTTGTTTTAATTTCTTTCGTTTTTCTATAGATTACAATTTTCCAGTATTATATATATTATTATGTCATAATGGCTGGAAGTGCATACTTTTTAATTCATCTTATCTGCTAAGCAATTTTTAAAAATCCATTGTACACAGTACAGAAACAACCAATCATGTTGTGCTCCTTGTTGCATTTGCGTACGGTATCAAAGAGTTCTTCTGGATGACCATTAAAAATTCCATTAAGTTAAAATAAAAGTACCTACCTGCATTATCAAGGCAAAACAACTTCAAATTAGGTAGCCTACCTATTTATTATTTCCAAATTTCCGGATTCAAACTAGACCTATTACCAAAAAAAACTAAAACAAAACGTGTATCTAGCTGGTCAATCTGCATATGCATCTTAATTTGACAATGGAATTAATGACCATTTTCAAAAAGAGTTGCTACATATATATACATATATATATAAAAGCCTCCAGATGGTTCATTCGATATCATTCTCTCTTTGAAGTTTCTATTGTAACCAACAACATGCGTGGATTTTTGGTAAGATATCAAAAGCTTGAGCTCGAGGGATTCAAATCAACTAAAGGACTATATACATTTTAGATTCTTTGCCTTATTGCTGTTGCTTCAGCTCAAGGATACAACTATGCGGCCATTAGCGGCGGAGGTGCTCTAGATGAAAGTAGTGGAGGTTACAGTTACGGTGATCATAGCTCTGGTGGATATAGCGGTCCGGCTCATACAGTTACTGAACTCAATAAGGAATTCTATTCGTACTCGGCTCCCGAGGAAGAAGCCCATAGTGGTTCCAACAGCCAAAGCTCAACTACAACACTGAAGAAAAACCTTCAAGTTATCTTTGTTAAGACTCCAGAAAACAACGAAGCTGCAAATGCTGCTCTTCAAGTTGGCAAACAAATCAGTGAACACCAAACAGCTATCTATGTCCTTACCAAGGAAAACGACGCTTCCGACTTATCCCAGCAATTGCAACAAATTTCAGAGGTTCATTTACATAAGCCAGAAGTTCGCTTTGTTAAGTATAGGACCGCCCAGGATGCTCTTAACGCTCAACGTAAGATTCAAGCTCAATATGACTATCTTGGCGGAAGTTCAAGGAGCTCCAACGAAGGTGTTATTCCCGTGCTCAACTATGCCTCCAGTGCTCCAGTATCAAACGTCCAAGGTTCTGCTTCCCAACTTTCCGGAAATGTCGCAGGACTTTCGGAATCTGATTCTTCGCCACAAAGCTCATACTTGCCACCTGTTGTTGTTTGAAAATACTCGTATGATGAATTCTTATGATTTGATAACGAATTATTGTTATATAGTTTTAGTTTTGTTTTGCGACTTTTGCGGAAAAAATATAATCTTATAAAGAAGAACACCATTATACTGTTGTTTTTTAAATATTATTCTTTGGGGAATTGAACAAATTTGAAAGGATAGTAAGGATTAAGTAGAGACCTGATTCCCCTTTCTTAAATCAAAAAACCAAAAGGGTAAACGAATTAATATTTACAATGTTTTAAAAGTATCTGCCAAATCATATCAAAGGGCACGGTAGTGCCCAGCCATGTTCTGGCACTACACTCTTTTTATACAGGAACAAACTCAGGCGATTTTTGACCCCTCCCTATCTTCAGTACCAATGAAGTCAGAAACTTAAAATTCCGAGTATTTGCTTAGCTAGTCAGGCACAGGAGGCGCCTCACCAAATTTCAATTTTCTAGCATAAGCGGTTCCTGAAATATAAGGCTTTAAAAATCACAAAAACCGTAACTGACTGACTGACTGACAGATCATCAACATTATGAAGCACTTCCCGACATCGTAGAATCTTGCACAACGGTAGGCAAGTTTTTTTTTATGCCCAATTCAAAAGGTTTTGAAAACTTGACCAGTAAGCCCATCAAATTTTAGTCAGTAATCATTAAAAAATAAAATTTCTCTATTACATTGTAGCTGTTTCAATATTACTAGCCGACCTAGCTCTCGAAATTCGAGTGCCAATTTATTTATTATTTATATAGGGTTTTCCAATAAGAGGTGTTATTTTGATATTCCAAGAAAAATGGCATTTTTGGAGATAAATGATCGGATGTTTATTTCATTATAAAGAGGAAGGTATGCCGTTAATAATGGAACACAACATCAGCCAAATGGCCGCCAAGACCACGCTTACAGGACCATATCCTTTTCATGAAATTTTCCATAACCAAATCGCAAAGTGGCTGCCCTATGTCCTCGATAGCCTCACGAATTTCATCTTTGAGGTCTTGAATCGACGCTGGGCACCAAACAGTCACGCGTTGAGGATGGAGAGGCTTTTCAACAATAACTCTTGGGTTTTCCGAGCCCCAGATGCGACAGTTTTGCTTGTTGACGTAGCCTCCGAGGTGGAAATGGGCCTCATCAGCCACTTTGCGATTTTGTTATGGAAAATTTCATGAAAAGGATGGTCCTGTAAGCGTGGTCTTGGCGGCCATTTGGCTGATGTTGTGTTTCATTATTAACGGCATACCTTCCTCTTTGTAATGAAATAAACATCCGATCATTTATCTCCAAAAATGCCATTTTACTTTGAATATCAAAATAACACCTCTTATTGGAAAACCCTTTATTATTGGCAGTGTTTTCAAGCAAATTTATTAAATTAAATTTTATTTTATGTAATATGCAAAGTGTTCGACAGTGCAAAAACAAAAAATGACCCACAGTGTGTAAATGCGTGTCTCAAGTATATTCTGCACATCTCCGTAACTGTGGCTTTCCAACCATATAAAATTTATCGAAATCGGTTAAATACTTTTGGAGAAAAGTGTACCACAAAAAACATGTTTGCCGTTTTATTATATGATTCTACTTTAAATATTCAGTATTAAACCTTCATAAAGTAAGAGCTTGGCGTACTTTTAGATCTCAGTACTTTTCACGGCTGACTTGTTACACAACGGTTTTTGTATGGAAGAACTTGGCTCTTTTTTTAACATTAATGTTTTTGGTCTGATCAATTTTACTTTACCGATCGACATTTGACTCACTAGTGAGAGAGCAAGCTAGTGATTAATACGATTATAAATTACTTGATTTCCTCAAAATCATTGAGTAGTCCAATCTAATAAACTTAAAAAGCTTAGAAGTTCCTTAAAGTCTTAGTCAAATTATTGCTGTTTTCATAGTACCTCATTTATTTACATATTCGTTAGTATTGTTTGTTATCTTATTTTTAATTATTTCTTGTTTCCCTTTTTACTTTTTTGTTAAGATATTGAACTCGTTAGTAATTTAGTTTTTGTAGCTGTACTTAAAAGTACAATTGATTTACTTGTGTTAAGTATTTTAAGATATTATTTCTTGCAGAAATGATGAAAGATAGCGTAGATTTTATTTTTGGATCTAGTTTGGTATAGGTGGGGAATTCCAAGATTTAATAAAAAAAAGTAACACGTTCTTACAACTTTAGTTTCTCAATGGAATAGACATTAGCTTATTACGTTTAACACTATTAAGCTAGAAGGGGTATCATAAAATAAAAAGACAAAAACTTAAAAACTAAATTAATGACTTTGATTCTTCTATTGCATTGGTCGCACTGGTCAATATTTTTACTTGCGATATACATAGGTACTATAGGGCAAGTTCTGCATTTGGAAAAAAAATCGAACTCGAGATTTTGATCAAAGTTGACATTACGATGATAGCGAAGACGAAAAAAGTGGGTCTGACAATTCCGTCTGTCTGTCTGTATGTCTGTATGTCAGTATGTCTGTATGTCTGTACCTCGAACTACAGCCTAAACTACCGGAGGTATTTTCTTCAAACTTGGTAGTTAAGGGTTTTCGGTGATTCCCTAGAGGAAAAATTGAAATTTTTTTTTTAGCTCCAAAAATAAGGGTACCCCCCATACACCCGTAATGCAAAATCTTATTTGTCTCGAAAACGGCTCTAACGATTTTGATAAAAAAAATAAAGTATGATATTATGGACATGGACTATATTTTGGTGAAAAAAAATTTGGGGGGAAATGTTATTAGGGGTACCTGTCATAGAACGGTTTTTTTGATTTTCGAATTTCTCACCAACGGCTCTAACGATTTTAACCAAAATTTTTATGCAGGAGCTGCTTTGCATTTGAAAAAATATAAACTAAAATTTTTTTGGAAAAAATAGTTTTTGGATTTTTAAAAAAATAATAAAATTTTTTTTTTGAAAATTCAATATCTTGAAAACCGATACACGATTAAATTTTTAAATTACGTTTAAAAATGTATTTTATTAAATAATAACAATTTGCATATCAATTTTTTTTATAAAAATTTTAAGAAAAATTTAGTACACAAAAAACATGTTTCAGTGTGTCTGTATGTCTGTACCTCTCACTACAGCCTAAACCCCTGGACCTATTTCTTTCAATCTAGGTAGTTAAGGGTCTTCGGTGAAAGGTGAAACCCTAGAGGAAAAATTGAAATTTTTATTTTAGCTCCAAAACTAAGGGTACCCCCCATACACCCGTAATGCAAAATCTTATTTATCTCGAAAACGGCTCTAACGATTTTGATAAAAAAAATTAAGTGTGATATTATGGACATGGACTACATTTTGGTCAAAAAAAATTTTGGGGCAAAATGTTATTAGGGTTACCTGTCATAGACCCGTTTTTTGATTTTCGACTTTCTCATTAACGGCTCTAAGGATTTTAACCCAAAATTTTTAGCAGGAGTCCCCTTAAGTTTAAAATAATATTGTATATAAAAATATTCCAAAAAATATTTATTGGGTTTAAAAAAAAAAAAAAAAATTTTTAAATCAATATCTTCAAAACCTATGAACGATTATTTTTTGAAATTATTTCCTAAAACCAATATTATTAAACACTTAAAATTCGCATCCCACATATTTTTCTTGAAAAATTTTAGAGAAATTTCTTATATAAAAAATTTATTTAATAATAAAACGATTTTTTAAGGTTTATTTGCATAAATTCATACTTTTCCGGAAACCAGACGGCAATTTTATGCATTTGAACATTATTATCTCATTAAATCCATGTTTTATATTTATAAAATGTATCTTAAATTCCAAAGTACTTTTACATAAGAGCAAGTTCGTGCGATCCAGTCGTGCATTTTATTTTTGGTTGAATGTGTTCCAGTAAAATGTTTTTAGTCGACTGATTTATATTATACCAATTATTTGTATATACATCATTTATAAACACCGCGGAACGCTTACATAGTATGGTATGGATGGTATACTTTTTTTTTCCAAATTAATTTGTATTAACATTGATCTTTTAACTACTTATCTTAAAGCTAGAAAAAAAATCATAAGAATAATTAATTTTTTACTGGCCCTTGTTGACTCTCTAAGGTAAACTATATTTTAATTCTAATGCCTTTTGCCTAAAAACGATAATGTAAAAAAACTGCTTTTGGTTATAGATATAATATAAATATATACTAAACATAATTGCATTCCACTGTTCTTGTAAGATACTTTTGTTGTATTATATTTATTGTCGATGATAGTTTTCTCGTATGAAAGATTTCTTCCATGAAATTTTTCTAGCCTTACCAATATTCATATGGATGGAATGATGGATGGATTAAAATAAAATTTTGTAAAAATTAGTTTGATACTACTAAACAATTTGCTAACTTTTTATTAGATTACTAACTCTTTCTTAATGTTAAACATTTTCTAGCTAGTATCGTGCTAAGGCTATTTTTTAATAAATTGCTTCTGAACACACCAAACGTAATAATAGTTCATGCAAAAAACTAAGTAAACAGACCTGTTTTGATGTTTGTTAATGTCAAAGTTTTATATGAAGTTACCACGATACTAATAAAATAAAATAGGTATTCGATAATTTTAACTTTAATAAAAGAGTAGAGACAGTATGATTCTATATTCAATTAAAATTTGCAAGATCTTCGTTTTAACCTAGTTTGATATTAAAACAGCTTTACCATCGTACTAATTCAAAACAAATTTTCCGCCATTGTCATTAAGTGGAACACGGATGGTTCGAGAACGACAGAAGGGACTGGTCCTAGAACTTGTGTGTCTAGAACCCAAACTTTCCATACCAATGGCACAATCCACTACCATTTTCCAGACGGAAGTCAATACCCTAGCAGGTCGAACTCTCAAAAGGAATTACCGGAACCAAAATATTGCCATTATGTCAGATAGCCAAGCCGTTCTCAAATCACTAAGCTCATACGCTATAAAACAATACTGCGCACAGTGGAACAAAAACATGAAAAAGTGGTCATGGGGCTGTAACTCTTGAAATAATGGATGGATTTCGAAACGGTTTTCACTATTTTGTACTTGAAAAATTATAGTTTCATACTATATTTCAAAAACTCTGAAAAGATTATCAATTTTCCAAAAAAAAAATTAACATAACCCCCGAAACTTAGAATTTTTCAAATTCTAGCTTTAGGCAAATAAAATTAATTTTATGCAGGAAAAGAACAATTAATATTTATTGCTTTTAATTCATATTACAAGTTTGATGTGCATTTTTGCACTTTTTTTTAAATATGTATTTCGAGACAGTAACGGAATTAAATTTTGCACACATGTTTGGACTGGGCTTACAAACATTTTGACAAAATTTTGTTAAGAAAAAAACCATTGAGACAAAAGTTATTGACATTTTTCGGATTTACAGGGTTTCTTGACTTATATCGAAACAATTTTTTTAATTTGTTTTTGTGTTTGTTTTGTTTTTAAGCTAAATAATCAAATACATACATACATAATAACATAAGCATATATTAAATATAATAAATAAATAAATAAATAAATAAATAATTGTTTACACCTAATTAATTATATTAATAAGTTATTTAATTAATTCGAGAGCTTTTCACTCAAAGGAAGATGCTTTTTCTTGGTTCAGGTCTTAATTGGGTTATAAATAGATCGGATGATATCAGGATCATATGGAATATATCCTCATTCGTTGATAACCGAATAAACTTTATCGAGTGGTGGGTCACAAAGTACTTGTAGTACTTATTCCTGCACTCCTGGGCCTCTTCTGAAAGTGATCCAACTGAAAAGGATGCACTTTCTATTACTTCTGCTCCGTGTAGTAAAGCGTTGTGAACTGTTGCGGGCATGTGATACCAACTGTATAACGATATCGCGAGCTTAGCTGTCTCTTCACTATAAGTATAAAATTTTTGGGTATCGATTGAAAAATTGCTGCAAATAACTTAAAATATGACTCCGAGTCTGGTTATCAATTTAATGTCTATTTTGCTGATATCTGCAGCCGAAAAATCTTTGTAAAGTATTGCCATCATTCGTTGTTCCAGTTCCTTGATTTACAACGTCAACTTTTATTCCAATCTTTGATATGAATTCCGCTTAAATTAGTTTTTTTCCGCTTCCTTGATAGCACGAGTAAGCTTACTCTTACTTACCTAGTTCTCCACACTTTAAAGCTTAAGTTATATCCCAAATGTACTCCATAAATTGAAACCGTGCATGCAGTGATGACATTCCCAGAATAAGAGCTTCTTCATTCAGGATCTTAGCTTCAACTTGGATAAGTCATTCCACTCTGAAGGTTCAGCTCCACAAATAATTACTCGCAGAACTAGTATTTGTCGCAGCTTGAGCTACTTTTTCATCTATCATAGTAAAATAAAGACAGTGTTTAACTTTGACAACATGTATTCCAATAGTGATTGAGCTCTCTTCCAGTTCTTGAGTTCCATTTTCCACACGGTTTTTCTTTTCTCGTATGAAGTCAAAGTTTTCCTTCTTATATTCAAATTTTAGAGCTCAGCAATATCTCGTTGAAGACGGACGGGGAGTTTATCCATGTTATATTGTTTTCTCCAGTAGTTGATGTGATTTTCAAAGGAACAATCGATGTCACGAAAAGATGAGAATCCGATGCTTCTTAGTTTCCAGTAGAAAATGTCTGCATATATTCGATCTGCCCAGATGAACCATCAAAACCCCACTTTGCGTGAAGTTCTAGGTAAAAAAGTTCAGGTAAAAACCCACAAACAAATTTACTTTTTTATTTATTACCTGCCTCTAAAATGTTGGATTAAATTATTAAAGTACACATTTTTTAAAGTACTATTAGTTCATTTTAATAACATCATAAAACAATTAAGCTCACCACATATTTCCAAAAAAAGTAAGTTTGAATTTGGAAAAAAATGTGAGGTATAAAAATTATTGAGCTTAAAATTGAATTATGTATATCAGAGATCTGTCAAAGGATTAATTTTGTTTTATATTTTTATGTAGTGATGAGACGTAGCTTACTTTAGCTAAAACTGAAGCTCTAAGGAAAGAACATTAAAATATTAATTATAGGTCACTCAGTCCTAACCCAACTAAAAGACAAAAAAAAAAATTATTTTTTTTATTTTTTTTTATTTTGAAAGCTCAATAACATATTATTTATTAAAGAAATTTTGTTCTTGCAAACATTTATTAAAATGCTAATCTTCATGAACAAAAATTAATGCAAGAAATTTCATAATTTTCAAAACTTAAACATAGGGTAACTTTAGACCGCTGTATCTCGCATATCCCTCGATAAAAATTTCCCAAATTTGGGGAGAACATGGAACAGTTATATATCTATGAAAAAATAAATGAAACAAATCCATATTCCAAATTTCATTTTTTGTATATTATGTCAACAAAAGCACCACTGTGCGCCGCTTAACGAACTTGGAAAAAATAACAATGTGTCAATGTCACGTCCTAACTACAAATATTAGCTAAGACCTTGAACGTAACTCACCTGGAAAAATCTGAGCTACCAAAAATAAATATCGAAAATGGACTTCCGACTTTCATTCCCGTGACAGAGTCCAAACAAAAATATCTCTCTTCTAAAATCTAAAACTTGAATTGTTGTAGCAGACTCTCTAGCAAAAAAAAAAAAAAAACGCCCAATAACTCCTATAATGGGGCCAGAGCCCTATTGCGAAATATGAGAAAACAGGATTAAAAACGAAATCAAAATGGTGGAGGAGGCCAATAGGTCCAAAAACTAGAAAAATCTCTCCACAAGAGAAACTATCTTGTTCTCTAGCCGACGCCATCCAGTTGCGCACCTCAAGGCTTCGGGCGTCCTGGTCTACGCCATCTCTCCAGCGCAAGCATGGTCTACCACGCTGTCGTCTACCATAGAATGTACCACAAAGAACTTTCCGAGCAGGTTCCTCTTCGCTCATGCGAGCTAGGTGCCCTGCCCACCGGAGTCTACCAAGCTTAATTTTTGTCACGATATCTGCTTCAAGGTAGATTGCGTACAATTCATGATTGTACCGTCTCCGGAATCGTCCTTCCTCACATATGGGGCCAACAATTTTCCTTAAGACTTTTCTCTCGAACGCAGCTAAGAGGTCGGAGTGCCTTTTGCTAAGCACCCAAGTCTCGGATCCATATGTGAGTACTGGCAGGACCATGGTCCTGTACAGCAGCATTTTTGAAGTTATGGTGAGATTTCTGGATTTGAAGAGCTTTGACAGACTATAGTAGGCTCTGTTGGATTTGAGAAGCCGCCCGCGTATTTCTTCTTCTAACTATATTGTTATCGGCTGCTACTATTGACCCAAGGTATTTAAAGGATTGCACCAATTCAAATTCGTGCTCCGCTACCTTGATTGTTTGACCAACTGTTCCTCTCGCATTCGACGCCACCATGTACTTTGTTTTACTTTCACTAATGTGCAGCCCCAGATTTTGTGCCGCCTGCTCGATCTGGATGAAGGAATCGTGTACAGCTTGTTCGGTTCTTCCGATGATGTCAATGTCGTCTGCGTGAGCCAGTAACTGGCTGGACCTGTTGACGATGGTCCCTCTTGTTGCCGTGCCAGAGTCACGGATTACTTTCTCCAACGCCAGGTTGAAGAGGAGGCAGGCCATTAAAGTCCATTAAAGATGTTGATTGGTCTGGATAGCAATCCGGCTATTTTTACTTGGATTGTTACGTTGGTCATGGTCAACCTACATAGTCGTGTCAATTTATTTGGGATGCCGAATTCTCTCATGGCCTTGTAAAGTTCTACCCTGGCTATGCTATCATAGGCGGCCTTAAAGTCTATAAACAGATGGTATGTTGGGATATTAAATTCTAGACATTTTTCCATCGCCTGCCTAAGGGTAAAGATCTGATCAGTTGTTAATTTGCCTGGAATGAAACCACACTGATATTGTCCGATGACGGTTTTAGCGTATAGGGTTATCCGGTCTTGTAGGATAGAGGAGAGTATCTAATAGGCGGTGATACCTCTATAATTGCTGCACGTTGTGACATCTCCCTTCTTATGTATGGGGCATATTATGCCTTTTCGCCAGTCTTCTGGCATTTCTTCCTGCTCCCATACGTGCACTATAATATCGTGAATTGCTTGACGTAAGGCTGGCCCGTCGTGATGGAATAATTCGGCTGGTACGCCATCGGCTCCCGGGGCTTTGTTCTGTTTAAGCCGGCCTATAGCCTTCTCAACCTCTTCTATGCTTGGTGGCGGCAACATAGGGTATTCTTCTTGAAGTAGTGGAGCCTTTACTTCTGCAGTGAGCTGACCATTTAGCAATTCATTAAAGTACACTTCCCATCGCTCCAGTATGCTTTCAGGATCGGTGATCCGATTTCCCTCTCCGTCCTTGCAGTTTGTGCAGCGTGGTGTGTACTGCGTCATGTTTCGGACGGATTGGTAGAATTTCCGCGCCTGGTGCGGACCTCGCTCTCGGCTGTTTTCTATTTCACAGATTAGGTTCTTCTCCCAGGCTGATTTGTTTTGTCTGTGAAGCCATTTTTCTATTCTTCTGAGCTCTTTATATTCCTCTTCGCGTGCCCGCGTTCTATGAGATTGTTGCATTGCTCGGTACGCAACATTCTTACGTTCTGTCGCTAGCTTGCATTCATCATCAAACCAGTCGTTCCGATTTTTACGACTGCTGCCTAAGATGGAGTTGGCAGTACTAATGACAATATTCTTAAGGTGTGTCCATATCTCATTTACGCCCAGCATACTGGCTCCAGGACTTACTCTCCCTAAATCAAGTGATTCTAGGGCGAGTCCTAACGCATTACCAAAGGTGTTACTGGTGTTTTCATTGCGCAGGGCAGCCGTGTTGATTCGAACCTGATCGGCGGATGCAATGCGTCTTCGCAAGGCAATCCGCCCTCGGAAAACCATACCAAAAAGATAGTGATCCGAGTCGATATTGGCACCTCGGTAGTCGGTACGTTCGTAACGTCATCAAGTTCGAGTAGTGGCGACGGTCTATCAACACGTGGTCTATTTGGTTACGAGTGACTCCATCAGGTAATACCCAGGTGGCTTTGTAGATATATTTACGCGGGAACCTGATACTCGCAACGACCATGTTTTTCGATGCTGCCAATTCTAAGACTCGAAGTCCATTGTCATTAGTGTTCTCATGCAAACTATGGGTACCTGCGTAATGCCTTAATACCGGCTCCCGACCTGTTTTTGCGTTCAAATCCCCAAGGATGATTTCAACATCATACCTTGGACAGGCATTGAGGGCCCTCTCGACTTGTTCGTAGTAAGTCTCTTTTTCTTCGTCTGAGGACTCCTCCGTAGGTCCGTGAAAGTTAATCAGGGTGATGTTCGTAAATTTGCTTCGCACGCGAAGGGTGCATAGCCTTTCGCTTATAGCGTTAAGGCCGATGATGGTAAACTTCATTTTTTCGCTGACTAGGAAGCCTACCCCGAGCACATGGTGTTTTGTAAGACAGCTGTAGTATATGTCATATTCTTTCTTCTGTAAAACACCATTCCCTGTCCATCTGATTTCTTGAAGAGCTGTTATGTCAGCTTTATATTTTGACAGGGCATCGGCTAGCTGCTGAGCAGCTCGAGCTCTATAGAGCGATCGTATGTTCCATAAAAAAATTCGTAAATCGTTTTTCAGTTTTCGTTGCGTGGGTTGTCGTCGTGTGATCAGTCCGTTTCCGACTTCCGAGGCTTGTTGTCTATCCCGTAATTCATTTAGTTTTACGGGACAGGGAATTAACCTGTCGCCAACCTGAGGAAATAGCCTGATCATATTAGCCAAACCTTTCTAAAGGCTTGTTTCTAGCGGCCGACGCAGAGAGGCTATGATCAGACTTCCACCAGTCCCGACTCCCGAATAGTTACGGCACGTGCATGTTTTCGTATGCTACATGTTATTCCCCCTATTCGTCTGATGGCTGACCGCGACGCCAAAATATACATAAGTCAATAAAATATGCACTGAATATGGTGTCATATATGTAATGTTATATTTAATTGGCGAAATTTGCCATTATATGCTAATGTAATATTACCTATCAACTTTTCCTTCCTAACAAAAATGATTTCTTCAAATAACATTAATTAAATGCTTTTAAATACTAAAAGTCTTATTTAATTTAAATGCTCACTCTTATGAAAGCCATTGTTTCCAAATTCATAATGCAGACGATCCCTGAAAGCAAACCTCAATTTATTTACGTATGCTCATGCAAATTGTTCATCAATCATCCATCGTTGGGCATGTTTATACATACACATACTCGTATAAATCATTTCCATTTCCGACTAATTTTCCTATTTTAATTTCCATTTTCCACAAAGTCCATTTTAGAAATTTTATCCCAGCATTTATCCCCTCTCTATGCCATCATACAGAAGTTACTAAAGTATAATAGGAAGCCAATGCAAGGATATCATTTCGTTTCTTTGGTATATGTACAAAGGACCTTATCAAATGTCGAGGATTATGGAAAATCCATCCGAAATCGAAACCTAGCTGGAAACACAAAAAGAGGAAACCCTACATATAATCTGGAAAATGCCAACGGGCAACGGTCTTAAACTTATTAAAAGATTCGAATCTCATCGATATGTATGTATACGAGTACATTGTGTATAAACGTCGCGGCGAGTACGTTCATAAATGTAGCAAGATAGGTTAACATTGGGAAAAGTTCGGTAACAGGAGCATGGTTGGATCGCTTTGCCCCACACTGTGTCCTCATTATTCGCTGTCAAATACAACACTTTGCGTGCAATTGAAGGAAATTGTGCGCCCTCAATAGCTTCGGGGAAAAGTGAATTGCCAGAAAAGTTCGTCGTCTCTCCAAGGACATCAAACAAAGATAAAACCCGAGTATGTGATTCTCGGCAGTCTTTTTTCTTCTATTTTATTTAATTTAATACCAATTGCGATTCAAAATGTAATCTTATGAAAGGCAATTAAATTCCATTCATTGAGTTTTAGGTCCTTTCTGACGCACTCTGGGGGACTCTATCAAAACCCGGATATAATAAAGTATAGAACTCTAACTAGGAAATTATCCCTGGAGGCTTTCGCCGAAGTCGTATTCGCATTTTGTACTGATGGGTGCTTCGGGCAGATGTCTTGAGTGTGATGTGGAAGATATAAACCCAGATGGAAACTTTTATCAGTGCAAAAAAAAGGACCAAAGTTTAATTAGATAAAATGAGCTATAAATCCTTATCAAAGGGGAGACTTTATGGTATTGCGCTTTTGTGGGTTAAATTACATGGTCTCTGTGCAAATACACCCGCACACGCTGTTCGATTTGGCTCCCTTCTGTCGGGACTCATGGCTCTTTACGTACGTGTTACCTCCGATAGCGAAAGGGCGGAAAGCTAATGAACCATTCAGTTTGTTAGTGAGATCCAAGCCCTTTCGTTTTGCAGCGAACAAACAGTTTTCATTCACGTACACAACCAAAGTAAACATTTTTTAATTAAATGAATTGAAATGATGAGGTAAATACTGCTGGACGGATGGCATGGCAATTTATTGCGAACAGGACCGATAAGGTTGACTCCAAGTTCCTATTCTACCACGGTTTCACTGTTTCAGCTAGCTGGTCTATTTCCACCCCTCATGTCCTGCTGACATGCGATTGCAATTAAGTTGTGCGACCTCGATGCCATCAGTTTCACTTTGATTTGGTTTTTGTTATGTTTGTCGTTTCCGTAGTAAGCATACCTACGAATACGAAGGCTTTGTCAAAGCTAGGACCTTATAAAGGAAAGTTCTTAAAACAAGATGTTAGGAAGGTACTTAACAAGGTATCACAAAGTTAAATTGGTGTTGTTTGAAAGAGTGAAACACTGTCGTACCTATGTAACAGAAAGACATTTTATGAGAATAAATTCTTCCTTTTATTTTATCTGGGAAAAATGAAGAACAAATTTTCTTCAGTGTTCTAAGAATTTTAAGTTATCGTAACTCATCAATTTAATTATAACACAATAGACATATAGAACAAATAGACATATTTCTCTTGCCAGTGAGAACAATGCCTTACAAAAAATTAACTCTTGTTGTTAACTATGATAGTTTTTTGCTTTTGAATTTCTATTTTAAAAAGAATTGTCAAGTGAAATGTTCCGATGAGGAAGATTTATAAGTAGTTTTCTTTTTAAATTTCAAAAATAATTTATTTAAAAAACATACATAAATGCTTGCAGAAAAAATTTATTGAGAACAATGCTTTCTCTGGTCGTTTATTTGTAAAGTGAGTTTCGAACCAATAGTTAAATAAAAAAAAATCACTACTTTTTTCAAAACTTAATTTTTTTTAATAAGTACCTAAGTTTTTTCAAAAACAAATAGGAAATAATATCTATCTCAAAAATAACAGTGACTATTCAACCCCGTGGACAATTGTATAGCCTTAAATTTCAGGAACGAACAACATAAACAATTTACAGTTTTTTTTTTTATTAGAATTCGCTTCGTTTGTACTCATTTGCCTATTAAAGTTTTTGAAGAAATGGCTCAAAAGAGTTCAGTTATTTTATTCTTGGTTAAGGGTTTATTTTCGCAATCATTCTTTTATCATTATCAGAAGAAAATGCAATTTCTCAAACTAACAAATTTGTTTTTGAAAGGGACATTTATTAAGGACATATGTAATAACATGCAGTACAAACGTGGCACATGGATATAAGTCCTGAAGCCATAAGTGATGATATATAAGATATGAATTTAGTTGAAAATTGTTGACTGAAAGAAACATCCCCAAATAAATATAGGAACTTGTGGCCCACTCAATTATGACAAAAAGACCTATCGGAACTTAGAGTATGGAAACTTGTGTCCTTGCGCACCATGAGGTCGTTTACATCAAACTCTTGATTTTGAAAACTGTTGACATAGGCACCTGCCTGATGACTGAATATGTGCCAGGTTAGATAAGGTTAAAGTGGCTGTCATTTAAAGCATCTGACACACTTAGACCAGTAGAGGTCCATTGTGATAACACGATCTAATAGGAACAAAAAGTTCCTTACTAGTTATTATATGCCAAGCGGTAGTAAAAATCCGTAGAACCCACAAAGTGCACCACCAAAGGTACTGTTACTGTTGGAAATAAAAACTTTTTATATAGGCATCTGCCAGACGACCTTACGTACCATATACATGTACATATCTTGTACTTATTTAAAAGTTATTTGTCCCAGATTTGTATGGGGCTCCAAAATAATTCGAGGACTTACGTACCACTCACATTTGATAAAAGTCCTATCGGGACTTAGGCCTTGGGGTATAGTATTGTTAATTGCACACTTTGTTTTTTAATATTATTTATTTACTTACACAATAGTTTTTTTCTGCAGTCAGCTTTGAAAGTAATTTTGGTCTTCAAAATAATCCAAATATCAACGGAATAAGTTCTTTGATAACTTTTTGGACCTTTTTTATTTATCAAAAATAATTTTGAATTTGTCTTGCAGGACAACAATAATGTTTTTTTAATTTTGTAAAATTTTCAAGTGCTCAGTTTTTCAAGCCATAACTATATACATATTCAGATTATTTTTCATAAACTTTAAAATTCTTTTATTAAGAATACAAAATCCACTGATAATTTTCTCTTTAAATTAATTTTATCTTTTCACTTTCAACTTCATGCAGATCGTGTAGTACTGATGGTAGTGCCAATTGGCACTAAAAATATAGGAGATGGGAAAATGGAAATTTCCAGAAATATCCAGTTGAAAATGATGTCAAGTCAACTTACACAACAGTAGTTACATACAAGGTGGGACATCTAGTGGTTTCTTTTCAAATCAATGGTTATATTGACACTGACAGTATCATACATCCGCGGATCGAAATGAGTCGCTTTATGCTTGAACATCGTTGGGCAATATTGAAAACCTATTTCAAAAGTGAGTGCTATGTAGACTAAACAGTGCGTTTTTGAAAAGAAATTTGGCCGAAATGAAGCACCCATCGCGCCTGCTGTACGCAAGTTTGTGCAAAAAGTTCGTGACACTGATATGCTAGTCGACAATAGCCGAAAGTGTGAGACTCAATTCACGAACATCAACTTACCATCGATCACAACAGCTCAACATTTCATGCACCAGCCTGAGGAGAAATCTGCACAAAGATATATCGGATTATTCGTTAACAAGGGTAATTGAAGGTGCACGACCAGCTGATGCAGCCACTTGAACGACCTTGTGTTCCATAATCAATGGGAATATTTGCTCTTACTAATAACGCCTTAATACACGGACAAAATTTAATTCTGTTCATTTTATTGCATTTTTAAATCGTAACTTGTATTTGCTCCGCCCTGTATTTTTCCGAAAGATGGCATCACGCAATCAGTTCTTTCTAGCTGTACGTTAAAAGTTGTTATTTTTCCAGTAACATATGTGGCAACATATGTAAATAATGTGGCAACACTTCCAAAAGAAATAATAAAGAAAAACAAATGAATAAATAAATGTTCTGCTTACAGTAATTAATTATTATGATTGAGTTAGTCAAATTGCCTTGTTTTGCTAATATATATAGTCAATATAATAATATAGTAAAAAATCCTGCAATTTGCTAATGGCAGTGGATATGTCTGGTCATTTGTCAAAAACGTATAAAATTCAACTTCATCTTCGGTTCCGACGCTAGTCTACAATGACAAACCGATGACTATATAGCTCTCCAGATAAGGCAATTGTAATTGCAACTCATTTTGCTGCTAGTTCTACGGATCCAGACAGCAACATTGCCCCTCATGTGCTTGAAGACGTAAATCATTTTGGGACAGGTATATTTCCCCACTCGTACAATGCAAAGAACCCTTTGAGATCGCAAAACAGCATTTGTTCATCATGTTCTCAAAAAAGGTGACCCTTCCTAAACCTTCTCCTATCGACGTTCCGTCTTTCCAAGATCATGAAGTCGCTGATTAATCATCAGCTCAGGAAATATCTCGAAGACCGAAAGCTTCTGAATAACAGGCAATAAACTTTCGCAGTAATCGTTTCTCTGGTGCTCTGATGGCATATTTGGTGAAAGCAAGATTATTGCGCTTGATATTTCTAAGGCATTTGATAGAGTTTGGCACCAGGCTCTCTTGTCGAAAATACTTGCGTTTGGTATCAATGAAACTGTTATTCTTTGCATTAGAAATTACCTTCTGGATCGTTCTCTATATGTTGTCTTAAACTTCTAATCCACTTTATTGTTTTGCCGACAACTCTTCCCTCAGCTTCGGAAGTGGAATTGAAACGGTACCGTATGATAAACTCCGATCTTCACATCTTCAATTAAACTTAATTACTTTGATGCAAAATGTAACTCTAGTGCATTGTCCTTGAATGTCACTTTAGTGACTTGGTGTATGTGTCAACGACGAACTTCGTTGGAATGACCACATTCTCGAGAACGCCAAAAATGCAGATAGTTGTTTAGCATTTCTAAATCGGTGTAAGAAATGTGACATTCTCTTCGATTATAACTTGCAACTTTGGACTTCTCTTCATCTGCTGGACAACATTCAGAGCAGAGCGTTAAGACTGATAGCAAACAGAACTGTCATTGAATCATTCCAATTTCTTGAACACCGTCGGAATGATTTTTGGTTTTCCTTCATTTATCGCTTCTTTCTCAAGCAATATAATACAGGCTTGTAATTGGAAGGAAGCACTTACATCTATCGAAGAATATTTTGTAGTGAAATCAGTATGCTCGTGGCATATTCGAATTTTGAATTCATAAGTTCTTATACTTGTATGAAAAAACTGGTTCTAGTGATGTGATGCCTTCTTCAATGAAAATGAGTCAACCTTTAATCAATTTCTTCAAGGAAAGAAGCTTTGAAAATACTGATTATTCATTACTGAAATGTGTGCATATCTGAAGTCTGTTTTATCAGTATTTAAAAGAGCAAGCATTTAGGGGATGTTTTATAAGGGAAAGGAATATGAATGAAATCATTATCCATTCTCCAATAGAAGAAGAATAGAAGCGTGTGAAATGTAAGCAAATCTGTGGCTTGATAGAAAAAAAGAAATTAAAATTGTGTTCTATATGTCTTACATAGTTTTCAAAGTCGGAGAAAAAGCTCTTATTGTAAGAGGTAACACATATCGTTAGTCAAAAAACTCTTACCAACTGATGGTTGGCAGCATATGGGGAGTAGCTTAGGGATTGATTATCTTCATTCTTCTGTTCATTTGAGATCTAAGGAAAAGAGAAAAATTATAATTTTTCAAATCATTAAAGAGAATCTTATGAATTTAGCGTTGGTGAATTATTTTCCTTGTGCATGGTTGTTATTTCTTTTTAGATACGTAAGGAATTGATTAAGAACACTTGAAAAGCGCGGAAAACCACCCACAACTGTTTTCTTTGATCAAAAAATCGAAATTAAATCATTCTAGAACAAAAGAAATGACTCGTGACAATAAAGGACCTACTTAGCGTCGGCGCACAGTGGAACGTCTAGTACAAAATTCCGGACATTGGGTGATTTTTTGTTTTCATTATTCGTAATATTTTTTGTTTGATATGCATAGAAAATTGTCGCCTCTTTTATATATAAAACAGTTTTTTAATGTACACTCCTTAATTTTCAAATAATAGGGACTCAAAGATGCAATATTTTTAAAACCAAAAAAAATTGTAATTTTAACGCTTTTTTGTAATTTGTTTTTCTCAGACCCTTTTTATGTTTTCTTTTCGAAATAAATTTTGTAGGCATGCAATTGGTCCATTTAATCTTAACAATTAAAAAAATTCTTGAAACAAGATTGTTTTAGCCTTAAAAAAAACTGTTTTTGTGAGTATTTTTAAAAAATTCTAATTTTAAGTTTGAAGATGATTTTAAAAAAATGCTCAAAAATGCTCGGTTTTTGGGAAGTTTTAAATGAATTGTGCACTTATTTGGAGTCATATTTTAAAAAAATTGGATCCGACCGCGTCCGACCCCGCTTTCTGGAGGGTTTTTAAAAATCTCCTTAAGAGCTGAGAACTCTTAAATAAAATAAGTTTGTTAACTGGAGAAGGGGATAGGGGCATGTTTGCATTATAAATAATGATAACTAACATTAAGAAATCTAAAACTATGAAACAGTGCATACATTGACATGAAACAAAGAGGGTGGGGGTGGGGGATTCCCCTTTTATCAATTAAATTTTATTTCCTCTTGTTAAAGAGATTTTGTCTTTAGGTTATCATTATTTGTTATATAGACTTAATGGAAAAACAAAGTATGGCTCTCATGCTAACGGTTATTTTCTCTCTCTTAATTTAAAAAAAATATAATCATGTGATTTTATAATAACGAATGCCAGTTTTGTTTAGTTTTTTTTTTTAACAAAGCGATTGTCTAGTACACAAATAATTTTGAAGCCTTCTACTAAGTTAAAATGGTTGTGTTTACTTACGAAGATTTTGTCAACGTTTTAAAGGCTAACGGACATGACTTCCCTGACTATAAATATTGTTATCCAAACAGCGAAAGTAAAATCTCGGGAAAAAATTGGACTTGTTTGAATTTTTTCGCAAGTTTTGTTTGAAGCTGGAAAATGGATTTGTAGAATGCAGTAACAATAAAATGCGAAAAAACGGCTGAAGACGTGACTTGAAACAGAATTTAACAAATTAACCTTTATAAAACCACCCCCATCAACCGCTAACAACATTAATGAACAGTTTAATAACTTCAGTGAGCGACAAAAACAGGCGTAAGACCGAAGCTTTACGTCAAAGTACTCGTACATGCAGCACTACGTTTCTTTTAGCCGAAAAAATGAAGCTGAAACGTGAAATTAAACTTAATGCTTCAAAAGTAATAGATTTTTTAATAAAATACCATGAAAAGGCAAAAGAAATTTTGTATAAACATATATTAACTAGAACAATATTCAATATAAATAACATTCAAATTAAAATGTGAACGGCATCTCGAAATACATATTTAAAAAAAAAAAAGTGCAAAAATGCACATCAAACTTGTAATATGAATTAAAAGCAGTACATATTAATTGTTCTTCCCCCATAAAATTAATTTTATTTGCCTAAAGCTAAAATTTGAAAAGCTTCAGGAGTTATGTTAAATTTTTCTTAGAAAATTGCTCATTTTTTCAGAGTTTTTGAAATATAGTATGAAACTATAATTTTTCAATTACAAAATAGTGAAAACCGTTTCAAAATCCATATATTAATTCAAAAGTTACAGCCCGATGACCACTTTTTCATGTTTTCGTTCCACTGTGCGGCGTCGCCGACCAATCGAGGGAAAACCAAAAAAAAAAGGATTTTTTATTGCAAGTCAAAATCTAACTCCCTCTTTTTCCTCTCAGCTCACGTAGAATATTTTGCCCAAGTTCGTGAAAAGATACATGATATATTCCTTTTCCTTAGCGATATCACCAAAGTTTTGCTTTATTGATAGGTTGCTTAGTGACTTTCTTCTTTGATATTTCGTCCACTGATTCAAGCGCTATTACACGTTGAAACCAGATTCATTAATCCAATTTAACAGTTCTCTTTATTTTTCATTTTGGTGCAGTGTGTGTGCTCTTTAAAATGAAGAAGCAATCAAAAAGAAGTATTTCTATGCGTTACATTGAAGTTTACTCCTCGCACAACGAAATCATATGAAGCAGAATAGAATAAAAACGGACAAGAGAAAAGAGAAAATTGTTGCACCGAAAATTTGACCCACGCGACACAGGTCAGTTGTTTTTCCGTCTCATCTTTCGTTTTTTTTTCTCTTATTCACTTCCGTTATTCGAAAAGTCGCACGAGTTAAGTAACTATATGATCAAAGCGGAGTTTAAAAAAAAACATAATATCTTATAATTTTTAGTAATTTTTAATAATTTTTATTGATTTTATAAGTGAAATGAAAGCTTAATTTGATTTACAGTAATGCTTACTGCTAATAAATACATTTCTAGGAAAAATACAAGTTAACATTAAATGTTTGATTGAAAAAGTACAATACTTGGAAAAAATGTTTAATTGACAAAATAAATTGAACAAAATAGTGTTCGCACATTTTGAATTCCCGGAATTGGGTGTTGGGTCGATGGCATCTATTGTTTTGCATAGATGTTTTCTGGGCGTTGAACGGAAATGGGAGAGGGCAAGTTAGATTGCGGATGTAATTCACACGTCTAGATGCATCGTGTAATAGCAGACTATGTTTCATTTCTCCTTCACCTTCTTTGGAGAAAAAAGCACAAGATGCTACTGGAATTGCAAACTACTAACTAATTGCATGCATGACTTTCGCTGAATGAATTCAATGTAGGCCTTCTACTCAATGAAAGTGCCACATGATTTCCACGAGGAATTCACATTTATTTTTCCTACTGGAATTGTGGTATACTTATGTTTAACATTATAAGGGTCTCAATAAACCCTTGAAGAGGAATTTTCTTCATACCAGCCGATCTTTGACACCAAACCAAACATAACTTAACTATTCTAGAAAGCCTATACAAGTGAATCCTAAAAGCGGCCAATGTCACGATTTGCGAATGTTGAAAAAGCCGCACTGTCAAAATTAAACAAAATAAAATCTCGTTAAAGTGAATGCAATGCAATTGAAGCAGTACGCGCGACTCTAAAGGAAATATTAAGCCTACTCACTGACATTTCGTAGGAATTTATTTTAACTATATTTAACTTAGCCAGGTTTTGTTTCTTGCACCATTATTCAAACATGAATCAAATATCACATATGTTTACGCTTTAAATTACTTTATTCTTCCTCTGAAATCTATGGAAAAGATAAATCTTTATTCAATTCAGAAATTCTGCAAAAAATTATGCTATTGATTTTTTTGTTAATAGGATGATTTATCACTGGATTACGTACGTCATTAATCAAAAACAAAGATCAAGGACACATTCACTACTGAGCAAAAGATACATAGATACGAGATATCCCCCAAAACATGGTTAACCTTTTAAAATCGAAGAAAAAGTTAATCCAAATTGTTCAGTTTATACTCGTGGGAATGAAAATTAATGTAGAAAAGGAAAATGAAAAAAAAAAAAAAACTTTTGAAAAAAATTTTATGTCCTCCCTTTGTCAAACTTTATGTTTCCAATTTAACACGCGACAGTAAACAGGTAATCAAGTTTGCGCCCCATCTGCTAAAGAGGTGGAAAATTTGATCCAAAAAGAATAATATTTTCCAGGCAATAAATCATTATTGGCTTTGTTTTCCTGCCAAAATTGCTTTCAGTTGTTTGGCTTCGTTTTCCCCACTCATCCTACAAGTCCTATTGATTTACGAGTCGGATGGCGTTATCGCAAATCTCGTGGGTTCTATGAAGCACCTTCAACATAGAAAAGGTTTAGGTGGAAACATAAAAAAGAATCTGACAGCCCCATGGGGGAACTGTTCCAAATAAAAAACAAAAAACAACGAAACGCGATGTATGCCGATTTGAAGGTAGGTACCCTTATTATGATCCTATTGCTGTTTCATTCATTTTATTGGTTGAATGATTTAACTTATAAGATTTCATTCCTATAGGATGTCATAACTCAAGTAAAGGTAAAGTATCGAGTTGTTGTTTATTTTTTGGGATCAGGAATATTACTTGTAGTGGAGGATTTCTAAATCATCCCACCTCATCAGGTTAACAATTAGGTTAATTTAAAAAAAAAATAACTACCGAAATCCAAGATCGGCATAAAAACACATCAGCTCAATTAAAGCGCAGTTTTTAAGGTTAGTATTTCTACTAAAAAAAACCATTTGTACTGACAGAGAAATTGACCTTGAGTCAGGGTACACCAAAGTTAGCCTTTTTTTAAATCGTCAAAAAGTGATGTCAAAGTTGAAAATCAGAATTTACTGTAGGTAATACAATTTTTTTTCTTAGAATATGACCAAGAATCACATCCCAAAGTATGGCACACGAATTATCCGACACCCTGTATAATTACTTTAAAAAAGATCACGAAAATAGAAAACATTTATTTATAATTCATAGATATAAAGGGTGCCATGAACTACCAGGGTTAAACAGGAGTGATTTTTTATTTCCCAATATCGTTGGTTTTTAGTTTTGCAGATTATAGCTGAATCCTTAGAAATTTGTAATGGTTACATACAGTACATCGATTATATGGAAGTAGTGGAAAAAAATCTATGTTTCAACTCTTCACAAAAATTGGTTGGTAAATGTGAAAAGTAAGGGATTTTACTCAATTTGAGGACTTTTCACGCCCCCGCCACGCCCACTGCTGATAAGAAATTTGTTTCACAAAAACTTCTAGTACGATAGTAATTTCAATAATTAATATTATGTTCAGTTAAGAAATTATAAATTAAACAAAGCTTGAAGTCCGCCCACTAGCACGCCCTTTTATTGAAAAATGCGTCCAGAATTGATGAGTGTGATAAAAAAAATTTTACTTGAACCGAAATCTACCCATTTCCATGCCCACAATTGTATTATTATTAGTTAGAAGACAAACATTTCAAAAATTTTTCGATTTTTACGTTATACAAAAGTTGTAATATTTTAAAAGTTAGTAAAAGTACACATTTTCTTAGAGCACAACAACCATAGAATATATCGGCATAAAACATTTTGCAAAATATAATGTTTTTATTGTTGACAAAAATAATTATTCATAAAAAAGAGGGAGACGATTTTTCCAAAATTCTTTATGGCTTGCCTCTAGTGCTTCTTCATAGAGCTGTCTTATAGGTATTTGAAAAGATGAAATTATATCTAGACCCTGTATCAAAAGCGGTTCAGAAAAGTTCGTATATCAATAGAAAATCCTGAAGCTTAGATTCTTAATTCGATTAAAAATTTATGTATCATCATCATCAAGTCTTATTATTTCTGCAGTTATTTTCGCATTCTGAGAAAAACGTCTTGCGGTGCTTCCATCATTTGTTGACCCAAACCCTAGCTTAGGCTTCTCAACAATGATACCTAATTTACTTTTAAACAATTTAATCACAAGATTAAGCATTTCCCAACAAAATTAAAAAAAAAATTGAAAGAATAAAAGAAGTTCTCAACCAGACTCGGTGACGTCTCGCAAAATGAGCGCCGTTCTGTGTACAAGCCTTCCTCCTACGTTCAAGATATTTAAAAAGAAGTCATACTTTTTCCACTAAATCGTTCTTAGTTGTAATCGGACAGCCTTTAGTTTTTAAATCATTCAATATAAATTCAATAACACCTTCAACTCTCGTGTTTTATCAAAAGAAATCCTTTTTTCGATTTTTTAAAATTTTTTATGGTTTGACCTTGCCCTACAAAAATTTAAATATTTTGAAGGTTAGCAAGAAGTAGCACGAAAAGTAAACATTTTCTCAAAGCACAACAACAACAGTACATAATGACATAAAATATTTTGCTACAGTTTGATAAAAAATTTTTAAAAGCTTAACTTTATACAATTTGTAAGCCTCAAAAAAGAGTATTTTTTTTTTAAATCACAAAAATTTAAATTTACTAGCCGACCCAGCTCTCGAAATTCGAGTGCCAATTTATTTATTATTTATTATTTTTTATTTATTATTTATTATTTATTATTTATTATTTATATTATTGGCAGTGTTTTCAAGCAAATTTATTAAATTAAATTTTATTTTATGTAATATGCAAAGTGTTCGACAGTGCAAAAACAAAAATGACCCACAGTGTGTAAATGCGTGTCTCAAGTATATTCTGCACATCTCCGTAACTGTGGCTTTCCAACCATATAAAATTTATCGAAATCGGTTAAATACTTTTGGAGAAAAGTGTACCACAAAAAACATGTTTGCCGTTTTATTATATGATAAGAAAAATACAAAACAACAACTCATACCTGCAGTCAAAGTAACTATTATTAATATTCAAACAAAAAACTGTATACAGCCAAAATACTAAAAATAACTAATTCGCACAAAATTGCAACTTTCAATTACATTGCAGCTTAAAGTATCTCAATTGCTCACAAAAGTCCCGCTGATTAAGGAAGAAGAAAAAAACAAAAACAAATTAAAATTAAATTTAAATTGTTCAAAATGTTCTAAAACATTCTTAGAGCATAAACATGCATTTTTCTTTTTGTCGACTAGTCGACGCACTGTGCACTATTCTTGTCAACGATAAATTGTCATGAAGCAGCGAAAATATATCGCCACTTTTAGTTTAAGATCAGCTCGCAACAGCTGATTGATTCTGAATTTGATCAGCCTCATTCACAAACATCCAGATGGACTTTTTGGTGTGGTGTTATCAGGGGCGTATTTACCCTAGGGCTGAAAGGGCTGCAGCCCGGGGCGGCAAGGCTGCTAGGGGCGGCTTGCGCTTGGCCAATTTATAATATTTTTTCTTGAAGCGATTGAACTTTCAAAACATACAAGCAAAAGGGCACAAGCCGCCCCTAGCAATTGACCAATTTTTAATATTTTTAAAGCGATTGAACTTTCAAAACATAGAAGCAAAAAGGCGCATGCCGCCCATAACAATTTTCTTATATACAATATTTTTGAAGGATAAACAAAAAATACAATAAAGATTTTAAAAAAAATGCGATTTTTTGAGTTTTGCAAGCATGACAATTTTTTCAGTGCCGTGAGTGTCCGGCTGTGAGAGAGTTCACTGTAACATGTCACTCACTTTTTTCACCATTTACTATTCTTATTCTTTATAAACGATTTTTTATAATGAAAATTCATAGCAAAAATATTTAAAGACATGTATGGTACCTATTCTTTGGAACAAATTCCATTGAAACGAAAACATTATCTAAGAAAAACACTTGTTGCTATGTAGCTCTACAAAAATTATCTAGAACGGATCTTAATTTTTTTTTCTAAGCCATCTACAAAAATTCCCTTTTTATTAAAAAAATTTTTATAAAAATCCATCAAGCCGGATTCTAGACATAAGGTAACACACAAATTTTAAATCTATACTTACCTAGCAAATCATACCTCAATTTTTTTTAAGTTTTGGCTGCCTCGTGTCCCTATATACAAATTACCTTCCCTTCGTCAATAGTTTCGAACGAGAAAGAATATAATGATTGTTGTATGTACAATAGTTTATAATGATGGAGAAATAAAAGGATAGGTATTATTTTCAAAACTATTGGCGCAAAATTTTAATCAAATTTAGCATCATGCTATCTCTAACATTTTACTAAAGTTAAAATCGTCGAATACCTATTTTATCTTTTTAGTATCGTGCTCACTTGTCCCAATTGAAGTCCCTTGAGACAGAAATATTGTCTTAATTTTGGGGTTCTATACTCAAGCAATTCAATATTGTATCAAAAAAAATTCAAGGTGTTGATACAGACGTTGAAACTGTGTCCAGGCTCTACGAGGCACTCATATCGTTTGCGAGAGAAAAACGAGAATGCTTTGATGTTTTTGAAAAGATGGGAAAAAGCAAAAAATCTGAAAATTACAAAATGGACTAAAAAAGAATCGTCAAGAGGAAAAAACTAGATAATGAGTGTCGCGAAGGGAGGTTCTTTTTTGTGGTCGTGATTCGTGAACATTTCAAAATAAATACATTCATTCCTATTTGCGACCAATAATTAAGTGCGCTGAAGAGAAGAAACTCATCCTATGAAGCAAAAACAAATGGTTTTATTTTTGTATCAAGCTTGATCACATGAGTGAAGAAGCAATTCGTAAAAATGCAACCACTCTTCAGAAATTATACCCGGTTGATCTTGGGGAAGATTTTCAAGAAGAATGTGACTTACTTAAACATTTTCTGGAGCAAAACAACTCTGAAAATATGAGTTTAATGCAGCTTAACCTTCATATAAGAGAAAAAAAATTGAAGGAAGCATTTTTATATGCTGAGGTTGCTTTAAAAATATACTTGTGCACTGCAGTGTAGAGCTGTGTAAATCGTTCATTTCAAATGATCGATTCCATCATTTGAATCGATCGATCATTCAATCATTTTCATTTCACTCAAATGGTTCAATACTGTTCCGATTCGATTTTCATTTCGATTTCGTTGTAAGATTGAGTTGAGGCTTTCACAAAATACTCTATATTGTAAGCCATAAATTGAGATTTCATTTGTTGCTCCTTAAAAGATCAATTTTAGGATTAATAGTTACTGAATGACTTGGTACTATCGAATAAATTAACTTTTGGATACTATCGCATATGTAAGTCAAAAGTTGTTACAGTAAAACCCGCTTAAGAGAAAAACCCGCTTACCTGAAACACTTTTTTCATCCCCAAGTAGTTTCCGACCAATTTCCCTTAAAACACTCCGCTTAAGTGAAACTCGCTTAAGCGAAAAACACTCCGCTTAAGTGAAACTCGCTTAAGCGAAAAACCCGGATATCTGAAACATATTTTCAGTTAATTTTTAATATTTTTCATTGAAAAAAAACTCTCTCAAGTGAAAAAAAAATTGAATCGAACACAACAAAAATTTGCTAGTTTTCGTTTTTCAATAAATTATTTTTGTGTTATTTAATCGTTGTTGTATTTAACTTCTTTCAAGGCAAGTTTCTAGAATTAAATCTCCGCTTAATGGAATTTTTAAGTGAAATTTTGTTTCACTTATCCGAACTCCGCTTAAGTGAAATTATTTTTCACTTAAAGCCTAGTACTCAGTTCAAGTGAAAATGAAAATTTCATATAAAAGTGACTGCTGGTTCACTGGCATGAAATCCACAACGAGAGGTGAGTACTAAAATGTGGATTGGAAAAACAAATATGTTCCACAACTTTTTCCACGCTATGATTTTCATTTCTCAATGTACAACCATCAGGAAAAAGTTTAAGGCAACGTGGAAAACTGTGACATTTGTCAGTTGATTTTAATATTTTGTTTCAAAACAAAAAATTGAAAATTTATAAACAGAAAGGACGAATCAGTTTAAAAATAATTGTCATTTTTTTTCATTCAAAGTGAGTATCAAAAATTCACGTGGAAAAGTTTATTCTATTTTCATTTTTATTCTTCGCGTGTAATTTGGAACGTATTTATTTTTCATTTCACGCTAGGTGAGTACTAGGCTTAAGCGGGGTTCGTTTAAGTGAAAAACCCGCTTAAGTGAAAGAAAGACTGTGACATTTTGCCGTTTCTCTTAAGCGGGTTTTACTGTATTCTATAAGTCTCATTACTAGTTCAATTCCCACAGTAAGCATACCAAATCCTGGGCCCGTATCGCGTAAGAGTAAAGTGATCACTAAATTAATTGATTGTCGTTTTGACAATCGCTCTCTCTATATTTATTTATTGATATGATACTCGTAGAGACAGCTACGAGTATATTCAAAATGACAATCAAAAAATCGACAATCAACTAACACTTTACGCGATTCCAGCCCTGATACCTCAAATAATCATGGTTAACTGATATTAAAGATCGAGACTCATTGAAATGATTGAGATTGAAATAGAAAATCGAGAAACGAGAACCATCTTATGATTGAGATTGGGATTAAAATTAAAATTTAAAATGAAAATTTCTGATTTCGATCAATACTTTTCGATGATCGGATCGAAAAAATCGAATCGATCCTGATTGACACAGCTTTACTGCAGTTACGAAATTACAGTGCAGAAAGATCGTTTTCCGTATTGAAAAGAAAAAAAAACTATTTAAGGTCTCGCATTAGCGCCTTAATAGTTTAGCTTTATTAAATATAGAAGCTGAACTGACAAAAAATTTAGATAACGAATCTATTGCTAATGAATTTTGTAATGAATAACACATACAAAATTTAAAAACATCAAATATTACGCATTTTGTGTTTTTTTATTATTATTTTCATTGTTCTAAAGGGCGGCAAAATTTATCAGCCCGGGGCGCCAAATCCTTAAATACGCCTCTGGGTGTTATGGTTGACATATTTCTTCGAGAATGAGGATGAAACGTCAAAAACGACTCCTATGGTGAATAGCGGAGCAGCATCATAATTTGAAGTTCCAACAAGATGGAGTGACTGTGCGCACTGCTGGCTAACTCTGGAAATACATATATTTCATGCAATTTTTGGCGTATGTTTAATTTACAAAAATTCAGCCTTCCTTTGGCAACATCATTCACCAGATTTAACTGTCCCCGATTTTTTGTATGGGATACTTAAAGACAAAGTGTATGTTAATAAATCAGAAACTAATAGATAGCTGAATCGGAATATTTGACATGAAATACGGAGTCTGCAACCAGAAACAATTCACTATTAAATAAAACATTTTTTCATACTATATAGCAACATATAAGGTTCGTCCTTTCTGTCTCTCTATCTATTTAAAAATCACACGTTATCATTTTCAAGATTATTATCTGGAAAGTGAGACAAGAACGGCTAATGAAGAGCAAGAAGAAAGCAGTATCCGAATATACTGCCTAGAGAGGAAGTCCATGATTTAATGCTTCAATACTTTAATATTTAAAGCACGAGTGTATCTAATAAACAGAACTAAATAAAGAAAATTCGCGGGTTGTGCCAATTAACGGTAGACGTAGTGGCCCTTTACAGTGAATTTTTCAACGTTTAGTGGCCAGATTAAAGATGACCTGTTCGGTAATCAATCAGCACACATTCTTACGTCAGAGAAAAGCCGAAAGTTACCGTTTGGTGTGGATTTTGGGCTGGCGGCGTCATTGGTCCCTACGTTTTCGAAAAGGACGTTAGTGAGGAGGTTTCCGTCAATGCCGAGCACTGCAGACTGCTATGCTAATAACCAATTTCTTGTGGCCCAAATTGAACAATATTGACCAAGATGACATGTAGTTTCAGCAGGCGCAGGGCGCACAGTGGTGCTTTTGCGGAAATAAGTGCTAAAAATGAAATTTGGAATATGGATTTGTTTCATTTACTTTTTCATAGATACATACGAGGGCGGGTCAATAAGTCCGTGACTTTTGGAATAAAACACAGATTTTTTGATAAACTTGTCTATGTTTTTGCAAAATTTGGGAAATTTATATCAAGGAATATGCCAGATACAGCCCTCTAAGGTAGGGTAGGGTGAAAAAAAGAGGAAATTTTCTGAACTCCAAACATCTACTGTTAGACCGCTTCCACCCCCCCCCTCTGCGCACAGCTGTGTCGTTCAAATAAAAGATATGATCAAAACTTTACTTTAAAAAAATATAGGTATATTTATAAAAGTAAGGTACTCGTAGGTACACAAATAGCAGCAGTTTAGTTACTAATAGTTAGTTTATTTTAACATCTTGTTAATGAAAACACATGACATAAATAGGTATGAACGCTTAATGCCTTAATGGCGTTAACTTCAAATTAACAAACCTAAAATAAAAAATTAATGTTAATGTGGCCGGGTTAGAAGAGTACAGAGATGGTGTGGTGAGTTTTGCATTCATGACATTAAATCGATCTATTCGTGTTCATACATGTTAAATGTTCAAAACAAGGTTCGGCGATGGCTACCGAATGGATAGGTGCGTACTTCAGTGTGTAAATGCTTCATTTTAGGAGACATACCAAAGTATGTTCGAGTATATAAATGAAAAGTGAGTCAGATTAATATTTTGGAAAAAAGAGACAAAAAAGAGTACATAAATAAAAAAGAGTAAAGAAAAAGAATTTGAAGGAAAAAGAAAGAATAAGAAAGATCGGAGTCAAAAAAGAGAACATGTTCTCTTTAAAAGAGATGTTCTGGAAACCCTACTCTACGGTTATCCTATCTTTATGTTTTGAAATTTATGTAATTTCTGGCATTAACTTTTTTTCCATGAAGTGTAACATTTTAATAACTGTTTGTAAAAACAAAATTTCTTTATTAAATATAATAAATAATAATAAATAGCCGATAAATAATAGCCGACCCAGCTCTAGAAATTCGAGTGCCAATTTATTTATTTAATTCATTATCATTCAATAAAAGACAGGGAATTCATGATTTTTTTAAATTGTTGAATGCAATGAGAAGTACCTACTAAGCACTCAATCCTGGAGTCCAAAGGAAAACAGTTAATGGTAAACAAAATTTTAAACCTATACACATTTCTGACACATTGCAGATTTTTGACACGTTGCAGGTTGGTTGTTGATGTTGTATACCGCAAAACCAATTGTTGGGTTGAACTGATGTTATTTGATGTATCAGAATCCGGTATGTTTAATGTGGATTTTTGGACGTTTCTTAATCTATCGACATCGTAGCCATCCTTTGATGGAATTTGACAGTTTATGGCTTGACAAATAGAGGACGAATTCAGTTATGACGTTCAAAGAGTATTTCGTACAAAATGTTAGCCGAAAGCCCTAAAATTGCTCTTTTCCTTTTTTTAATCCATCGAAATCTTAGCCATCCTTTGATGGAATTTGACACAGTTTATGACTTGACGAATAGAGGATGAATCCAGCCATCCTTTGATGGAATTTGACAGTTTATGTCTTAACGAATAGAGGACGAATTAAGTTATGACGTACAAAGTGTATTTCGTACCAAATGTTAGCCGAAAGCCCTAAAATTGCTCTTTTCCGGAGTAACAAATATAATACCTTTTTTTGGATATTTATAGATGTTTTTTAATCCATCGAAATCTTAGCCATCCTTTGATGGAATTTGACAGTTTATGACTTGACAAATAGATAATTCAGCTTTGACGTACAAAGTGTATTTCGTACAAAATGTCAGCCGAAAACTTTTTTGACACATTTTAATCCATGTACAAAGTAGGCATCATTCGATTTCATTTGACAATTTATGGCTTACAATAATAGAATATTTTGTGAGAACTATCAAAGCCATAAGTCAATCTTATCATATCATCGAAATCGAAATTAAAATTGAATAGGAACAGTATTGAATCATTTCAGTGAAATGAAAATGATCGAATGATCGGTTGGTTGAAATGATCGGACCATTTTCGTAATCGATTGTTGAACGATTCAATCATTTGAAACGAACGATTTACTCAGCTCTTATTCGAATTTGATATTTTGTTTGTTTGTTAACGCATTCTTGTCAAACCAGGGGGATATTTTATTTTCAGGGAAAATTTGAAAACAGTAACGCATAGAATAAAGCTAGAACTACATGCTCTCTTTTTCCAACTCATTTCAAATTTCTATCTTCCATCTCGAAAAGCACAAAAAATAAAAGTTGAAATGGTTCTAAATTTCACTTTTTCACTTTTTGAAAACACTAAGGCTAGGCGCGCACATTCAATTTTTAGTTTCGCAACTGCTTGTTTCGAGTAACTAAGAAGTTTGTGTTTTGACACAAACTAAACGATTGCCCAAAAAGAGTTCGCTATTTTGTGTAACATATAATTATATGCACCTGCGCGGACATTTAACCAAATAGTTCATCTGTTTTCTATAAGCTACGAAACAGTTGTGCAACTAAAATTGAATGTGCGCGCCTAGCCTAACACGGAAATTGGCCTTTAGATGTAGTTAATACTCTAAGACTTGTTGTGCCTGTTAACATTTGTTGTGCTTACCATGCATAACATCATATTTCTTATTGCTGATATTTCATCTGAAGAAGCATTTGTTTATATTTGAGAAATTAAATTTGTTTATACTTGAGAAATTGAATATAAAATGCCACCCGTAATCAGATACTTTTCTGATGTTTATTTATAATACAGCGAATATGCTGTGCGTGCAACATCTCTCTGTCCATGATATATTTATTTAATTATCTGTCGATGCTAAATCATCGATAGCACAAAATTGTATTGTAAGAAATAATTTTAAGAAATATAATAAAGTCAGTCTTATTCCAGACCCAGAAATAAAAGGATCGTTTTATTCTATTTTTCCTTTTAAATAAAACCACGCATAACACACTTAACTACATTCAACTTCAAAGAGTGAAAAGTGAACAAAATGTGCTGTATTTTTCCAAACAACAACAAATGCAAAAGTTAAAATGGTTCTAACTTTTACTAAACTTAAACCACAGATAATTATTATATATAATGTATGACAGTAACTGTATGACAGTATAGTGTAAATGTATGCTCTATTCAGCAACAGATGTCCGGACATTTTTTTGCAATTTTTATTTGTTGTTTTAAACAATTTCTGTGTAGTATATTTAAAGCCATGAGAGAATTCGCCATCCCAAATAAATTGACACGACTATGTACGTTGACCATGACCAACGTAACAAGCCAAGTAAAAATAGCCGGATTGCTACGCAGACGACATCGACATCATCGGAAGAACCGAACAAGCTGTACACGATTCCTTCATCCAGATGGAGCAGGCGGCACAAAATCTGGGGCTGCACATTAGTGAAGGTAAAACAAAGTATATGGTGGCGTCGAATGCGAGAGGAACAGTTGGTCAAACAATCAAGGTTGCGGAGCACGAATTTGAAGTGGTGCAATCCTTTAAATACCTTGGGTCAATAGTAGCAGCCGATAACAATATAGAAGAAGAAATACGCGGGCGGCTTCTCAAATCCAACAGAGCCTACTATAGTCTGTCAAAGCTTTTCAAATCCAGAAATCTCACCATAACTTCAAAACTGCTGCTGTACAGGACCATGGTCCTGCCAGTACTCACATATGGATCCGAGACTTGGGTGCTTAGCAAAAGGCACTCCGACCTCTTAGCTGCGTTCGAGAGAAAAGTCTTAAGGAGAATTGTTGGCCCCATATGTGAGAAAGGACGATTCCGGAGACGGTACAATCATGAACTGTACGCAATCTACCTTGAAGCAGATATCGTGACAAAAATTAAGCTTGGTAGACTCCGGTGGGCAGGGCACCTAGCTCGCATGAGCGAAGAGGAACCTGCTCGGAAAGTTCTTTGTGGTACATTCTATGGTAGACGACAGCGTGGTAGACCATGCTTGCGCTGGAGAGATGGCGTAGACCAGGACGCCCGAAGCCTTGGGGTGCGCAACTGGATGGCGTCGGCTAGAGACCGGGATAGGTGGAGAGACTTGTTGAAAGAGGCCAGGACCGGAACCCGGTTGTCGAGCCGATGATGATGATGATGATGATATTTAAATAATTTCAAAAAATGCTTTCATTTAATATGTAATTTATGCACCTTCGGTTCTTGTGGGCCGCGTAAAGTGTACCACAAAAAACATGTTTGCCGTTTTATTATATGATGCTATTGACCTTTTAAAATAAAAAAAAAAATTCCGTCTTCTAGTTGGGTTAGGACTGAGTGAACTAGAATTAATATTTTAATGTTTCTACCTAGAGCTACAGTTAACAACAAAACAAACACAGAAACAAATAAAAAAAAATATTCGATATAAGTCAATAAACACTGCAAATCCGAAAAAAAGTCAATAACTTTTCTCTCAATAATTTTTTTTAACCAAAATTTTTTGTAATGTGTGCACGCCCGGTCCAAACATGTGTGCAAAATTTCATTTAATTCGGTTTTATAGTTCAGATTTTACGAATTTTTTTCCGCTCTCCCACTCCCATACAAATGGCACCACTGTGCGGCGCTTCGTGACACAGTGGATGCCACGATAGAAATTTTGGATGAACTTTTTGAGGGTAAGGTTATCTCTCGCAGATTTGATGTGAATTAGCAGTGAAAAGTCATGCGATTTCACCCCACTTTACTTTTTCTTAAAGTCTCAAGGTTATGCAAAAATAAGTTGAATATACATAACACGTGCCATTGCTAAAATATTTTCGATATTCTCGAAAGAGTTATTGAAAATTGGACCACTTGGACCTGCGCCATACATAATGGCATAAGGGCCTTTCAAATAAGAAATAAATGTTTTGTTATACCTAACACACAGCTTGTTTTATTCCATTTCAGAATCTACCCTCCGTTATTGAAAAACCTTTGAAGAGATATTATTAATATATTTATAACACTTTGAGGGCCTCTACCTTTGCTTTGATATTACTCTCCGACTAGCCGGCTTCAATCATTTTTCAATCAGTAAAAATGCCTTCCGACCGTTGCCTTGTATTACAAAGCAGATGAGCCACACAAGTGGCTGCATTAACCTAACTAGAGAGATTTATTTTAATGCTTTCCTCCAAAATTGTATCTTGAAGTCAGAGAGAAAGATCTTTCACATTAACTAACTAGTATATATTTTTATAATATATCTACTTCTATTTTAAACAACAAGAAAAATGTCGTTCGGTGGGGAAATATAAATTAATCGAAGTTGTCTTCGAAATTTTGTGAACAAAAATTCTTTTTCAACCTCTTTTGCGGATTATTTCAGTGGTGTGAAGCTAATAAAAAGTAACGACAATTGCCTCAAGATTGATTTAATGTGACCTCGGAGGTTTCTTAGTTTTTGTTCGCTGTTTGTGCCTCGTTCAGACAAGACAAGGTCTGATGGTTGGAATATCTCCAGTGCGTATCTATGTTGCGAATTGAGAAAACAAATTTGGAATTCGGTTGCGGTAGCCGTGTTAATTGAGAAACTTTCGCTTTGTTGATTAAATAAATTTTGAAACTTCTATTGGGGCGCTCCCCTAAGGATGCAAAATACTTTGGAATCCAATAAAGTTCGTTTTTGTTTTTCTCGTTTTGTTTATGTAAAGTGTTTATAGGCTTTGAATTATTCTTTTGAGAACTTAAAGTAAACCAAATAATCGCGAAAATTATGAACTCCTTCCAGGATCACAACGCCACGTATTAAAAAAGGAATTAACTTTGAAAATTAGGTTGTTGAATTAATTAATAAGGTGAGAAAATTTCTTCGCAGACCTTCAATAATCATGGTTAGACATTTAGGATGTTTTTTCACAAAACTTGACTTTTGTCAAGAATTCAAGATAGTCATTCAAAAAAATTACCAAAAAAAGTAGGACTGGTTGAACATTTTGCGAGCTTGGAAAATAGATGTGTTGAACTAATTAGTTTTTTTAATTTAATTTATTTTTCTTGCTGTAGGAAATACAGAACGTCTTAGATAATTTTAAGTACAGATAAAATAAGACACAAAGAAAAGACATATAAAGAAAAAAGTCATAAACTATTGGGTAAGTTCACAAACGTCAACTATTTGTGTATCGATTAGGCATTATTGTTTTGCGATGCGGTTACATGTTTGACGTTAGAAAAACTTTTATTACTTTTAATGATGAGAGGAGATAAAATAAACCAACCTTTATTATATACATATGTAAGTATTTAAAAATGTTTATTTTGGCTAAGTACACCACTGAACAGCATGTCCAAATTATAAAAAAAGCTTTTCGTGCGTTTCGCCCATTTTACGGTAGACGAGGTGACCCTTCACATTCGACTCTTTATCGTTTGGTATTCAAATTTGAGAGGATCGGTTCGGTAATCGATCAGCCAACATTTGTTAGCCAAAGGAACGCAGGATCGGCCGATAACACCGCCGCCGCGGTACGTGAAAGTGCACATCAGAACCCGAGGCAGGAGGTTCCTCGCCGTGCAGAAGAACTTCGGCTTTTCGCAGACTTCAACTTGGCGAATAATGAAATTAAACGACGACTAAAATCGGAACCTTAGCCTATACACCCGAACAGAATCAAATTGATAGTCATTTAATAGTATTCTAAGCAGTCTACCTTTGCTTAGTAAAATAAAATCAGACCAAAAACATAAATGTTAAAAAAGAGCCAAGTTCTTATATACAAAAACCTTTGTGTAACAAGTCAACCGTGAAAAGTAATGAGATCTAAAAGTGCGCCAAGTTCTTACTTTATGAAGATTTAATACCGAATATTTAAAGTAGAATAATATTGAAACAGCTACAATGTAATAGAGAAATTTTATTATTTAATGATTACTGACTAAAATTTGATGGGCTTACTGGTCAAGTTTTTAAAACCGTTTGAATTGGGCATACAAAAAAAACTTGCCAAGTAAGCCAATCAAATTTTACTCAGTAATCATTAAATAATAAAATTTCTCTATTACATTGTAGCTGTTTCAATATTATTCTACTTTAAATATTCGGTATTAAATCTTCATGAAGTAAGAACTTGGCGCACTTTTAGATCTCATTACTTTTCACGGCTGACTTGTTACACAAAGGTTTTTGTATATAAGAACTTGCCTCTTTTTTAACATTTATGTTTTTGGTCTGATCTCACTCCTTTTTGCAAAGATTTAAATATTTTTCCATGTCAAAATCTCGAAAGATACGGAAAGATAGAAGGGTGGACTCTTCCTACTAAAATCAACTTAGTTTATAGCTTCCTATTTCTTTTGGTATATTTTCTTTTTGTTATTGGTTGTTTTGATTTGCGCTTCAATTATTTCTTCTTATCTTGGCAAGATACATAACACTAACATACCTACCTTAATTACAGTAATCGGAAGTGCTCCATATAAATTAAACATACCACGCCCCCTGAATGGAAAACCTCAATTTTTTTTGTTGGTCCTTTATATGCGACTTGAGCTCTACCGTTCTACCAAATTTCATTGTTCTACTGCAATTGGAAATACGCCATATATAATTTACATCAGTTCTGAGGAAGTGGGCGGATACCACGCCCCTGAATGGAAAACCTCGATTTTTATTTTCGGTCCTTTATATGCGATTTGAGCCCTACCGTTCTACTAAATTTCATTGTTCTACTGCAATTGGAAGTGCGCCATATATAATTTACATCAGTTCTGAGGAAGTGGGCGGATACCACGCCCCTGAATAAAAAACCGCTAATTTTATATTTTTTTCTTCGAATGCAATTTGAGCCTAATCACTTTACCAAATTTCATCGTTTTACAGTAGTTGGAAGTGCTCCATTCAACCCACACCAATTCGGAGAAAGTGGGCGGATACCACGCCCCCCGAAAGGAAACCCTTGGTGTTTATTTTTGTTTCTTTATTTACAATATAAGCCCTACCGGTTCACCAAATTTCATCGTTTTACAGCAGTCGGAAGTGCTCCATTCAACCAACACCATTTCGGAGAAAGTGGGCGGATACCACGCCCCCTGAATGGAAAATTTCAAATTTTCGATTTTTTCCTCTGCTTGCATGACAAGACCTACCGTTGTGCAAAATTACAAGATTCTACGATGTCGGGAAGTGCTCCATAATTTTGATGATCTGTCAGTCAGTGAGTCAGTCAGTTACGGTTTTTGTGATTTTTGAGGCCTTATATCTCAGGAACCGATTATGCTAGAAAATTGATATTTGGTGAGGCGCCTGTGTCTGACTAGCTTAGTATATATTCGGAGTTTTAAGTTTCTGACTTCATTGGT
The DNA here is from genome assembly GCA_911387755.1 of Chrysotoxum bicinctum. NCBI lineage: Eukaryota > Metazoa > Arthropoda > Insecta > Diptera > Syrphidae > Chrysotoxum > Chrysotoxum bicinctum. Next base: position 83,450,689 of record OU426988.1, on the reverse strand, counting down.
ACTGAAGAAGGGGTCAAAAATCGCCTGAGTTTGTTCCTGTAAAAAAGGGTATAGTGCCAGAACTTGGCTGGGCACTACCGTGCCCTTTGATACTATAAGCAATCAACCTTTGCTTTACGAGTAGAAATAAAAATTCTTCACTACACAAATAAAACAACGTCTTTTCACTTTCACAGATCTACAACAACTGGCTGATCAGATCATATCTTTATTCTGTCTGCATATTCTTCTACCTAAACGGTAGCAGCGTTGCCGATGTGGCACGATCGTGCCATTTTGACACGGAAATTTTCTCGTGGCACGGTGGCACGAAAAGTTTCAATATGGCACGTTTTTTTTTTTGCATTATTTTACCTAAATGCGTTTAAGATAATTGACCCAACCTTTTTAAGAAATAATCCAAATATACAAAGTATTCTGCCACACTTCAATATTTTGGTATCAGAATTTTCTCATCTATTAGAGTCCGAGAAAGATGTTCTTTTTGGCGAAATAAGAAAAATTTTTGAGATTGGACTAGTCGAAAGTATTTTTCTTGAAGATTCAGAAACGTTCTAGGTTCATTATTTTTTTTTTTTATAATCTACCCGCGCTCAAGGGATTATGATTACCCTTTAAATGTTTCAACACAGCGCGGGCGTGAAGTTAATGAAGAGAAAGAAGGATAGGAAAGATGTGTGGCACGATGTTCTGAGACTGTTGGTGGTTGTCTAAGATATTTTTATCTCCAGGGATGGCGGCTGAGCTAAAGCGGAGAAATGCCGTGTCTTTTTTCTATGTCGCTTAAAATTCACATTATTTTATTCGTGTTCATCTTTGTTGGGCGTACTAGTTTAACTCAATTACATGTTGTTTGTGTTATGCCTGAACAAAGAACAACATGTAATGAGTAAACCAGCAGCCCATTGATGACAAGTTTTAGAAGGTTTTAATGGAATTAAAACGACATAGACGACGGCAGGGATCGAACCTGCGATTATGAGGTTGACAGGCGAGCACACAACCATCGTGCCACGGCCACCCCCAATAATTTAAAATTTATGTTGATTCTTCTCAGTTTGCCTCACGGAATTGTATCAGCAGGGCGACTGTTTTCAAGGCTAAATAATATTAAAACAATTAACAAAAATAGACTGTAATACAAAACAGTTAATGCTATAATGTCATATAATGAAATTATTAAGCCTAATAATTATCAAAATTTCAAACCTCCAGCTAATTTATTTATTTAACTTATCTATTATAACAAAGCTTTATAACGTCTTTATATTTTTAAATAATAATAATAGGTACTCATCATGTGATGTGATATACTCGTAGGTAGTTACATAATACATACTCATTACTTATTATGAACTTGCCAAAAACTCCTATTTCTGGAAAATACCTACACACGAATAGAGGAAGTGATTTTTTGTTTGTTATTTGCTTGTAATAGCTTTGTATATAAAACTTATAGTACTATTAAGAATACGAAAGATTATGGCGACATCTTAAGGCTAGGGACTGCAATTGCTAGATTTGTCTTTGCTAAATTTAATAATAAAATATTCTCTTTTTTACTCCATGTTTTGTATGTTATCCTACTCTTCACTGTAAAAGCGTGGGCTAATTTCTGCGCCATCACCAGGCTAGCGTTCGCAATACAAAATCACGCTTCATGATAATACTATAGGTTATATATACAAAAGTAATAGTATTTAATTAAAATTTATTTTTAAAGAATAACTTGAGTTTTTTTTTCATATGGCACGAAAATGTCACAAATGGCACGTTTTTTCAAAAAGTGTGGCACGAAAAATTTTTTATTGGCGGCAACGCTGAACGGTAGTGTCTTTCTCTTCAGTAAGATGTGCCATTTCATGATGGAAAGATTTACGAGGCAACAACGAGTCGAAATAATTAAAATTTACTACCGAAATTCGGAGTCAGTGGCCTCAACGTTAAGAGCGCTACGTCCAATTTATGGTCGTCGTAATCGTCCTAGCAGATCAACAATTGAGCGTCTAGTGAAAAAATTTGAATCCACAGGCACAGTACAAAATGTTCTCGTGCCAGTGAGACAAAGAAGTGCAGTTAGACTATTTCCTGCGGGCTACGTCAAGTCTATGGTCTATGCCAACAAGCCACCGACGATTGATGAACTTCGTACGAATATCGAACGTGAAATTGCCGCAGTATCGGCCGATTTATGCTTGAAAACCGTCGAAAATTGGGTTCAGCGTCTGGACTTCTGCAAGCGTGCCCGTGGTGGCCATGCAAAACAAATCGAGTTCCATACATAATGGCATCTAACGTACTTTTAAAAACACTTTTGTAGCGCTCTTATTGAAAAACCTGATATTTGGACATTCATTTTGTTTTCTCTATTCTTTCTTTTAAAAGTGTTGCCAAAATATATTTAAACGGAAATTAATGTAAATAACATTCTCATATTAAAAATTTATTGAAATTTAAAAAGGTTTTTTCTTAACAGAACTACAAAAATCTTTGAAAAGGTAGCTGTTTGGCTTAGATTACAATATTTTCATTTTTACGGATTGAAATCCGTAGGTAGGTCGTCCCTGAGTAATAAACACAAAGTGACGCGGCTTTGAGTGCTGGACTTCAGCTACTATTTTAAATTGCGCATTTTAATGGTTGTACCTACCTAAGCTTCTTTTATTACGAAATTTTTACATTAATTTATTAACTAATCAATTAATCCCTTAAAAAATAATTCCAACAAAAAATGCATAAACGGATATAAGGAGAAGTGTAATTGAATTCTTTAATTAAACTGTATGTACCAGTTGGCATCCTCGAAGCATTGGTTAAAATGTACGCCAAATTCCTAAACGCAAGATTTGCAAAGAAAAACACCTGCAAAGCAGATATAGCAAATCAGAATACACATATGTAAGAGAATTGCGCAAGAAATGTTAGACATTTGCGCAAGAAAGTAGCATCGATTGCATTTTGGGACACTCTGCTTAGCAGAGATTTTTGTATTTGCATTTTGGAACTGTTTGCTTAGCAGAATTTGCGCAAGATATGCATTTAGAAATTTGGCCGTATTTTATTAAATAATGGTTGATGCTGTTCAATAAATTTTCCTGACTGTGAAAGTTCGCTGCGTCAATAATGAAACTAACCATGATCCTTCTTACCCATTTTTTAGAGAATATTTTTCAGGTAGCATCTTTCAATCTTTGTTCAACATCATTCTCTCTTCGATTTGCACCCGCCAACACCCGCAGCCGCTCTCCACACATCCAAAATACCTACATATTTGTTTGACGTCCATTATAATTTGACCCACCCATAATATTTCAATCTTTCACATTTTCCATGCACCGCACTGCCATTGATACAGTCGACAGTTCATCAGAATATTGTATTTCTGTCTTGTTTGTTGGAACACCTCATTTTGTATATTGTAATAGCATGGCCTTGGTGACGCCAACATTCATAATACTTTCTACTTGCCATTATATAAAAACAAGCGGTGCTTAGAGATCTGTGGGCATAATTTCGTCAGAGCTTAGACCACCTACGACGCACGATTTATGTTTCTTCAGTGCCATAGAGATGTTAACCGAACCAGCTTAATAGTGACGCATTTCAGTAAAAAAATGAGTAGGTGTTCAAAAAAAGCAACCAAGTTGAATATATTTTGGTTGAGAAAAATAAGGACATTACAAAATGCTCTTCTGAAAAAAGGCAAATTGAAAGCACCAGCTATCCTATCTGAACGACTTGACATACAAAGTGAAAGTGGGCGATAAGGCCACAATGTGGGAGCTCGGAGAATTGCCTTAAATTTGATATCGCACACCTACACTTAAGAGACGTAGAAAATTTTAACAGGGTGTTTGGGGTAACTTTTGTAGATTGAGAGAAAATTTAAGTTACCATCTATAGTGGGGATTTTATTTAGTTATTATTATCAATGTAATCAATCAATTGTTAGAGGAAGACCGCGACTTAGGTGGCAAACACAAGTGGAAGAAGACCTCAACCAATTTGTGAAACTCGAGAAAGCTATATCTAGGAACCTAACCTGCTGGAAACAAATCAAAAAGTCCTTCTGTCGGATTCGGCGTCGTCGGTCTGTGATGATGTATGCATTGAGTTGGACAGTAAACGGATTTTCAGGTTTGAATTTAATTTCTAAGGCAGATGTCCCTAAACCATGCTTAAATGTACTGTAATAGTAACTTTTATAAAATAAAAATTATTGAATGAAGTGCCAAATAATACAAAATAAATAAAAACAAATAATTTATAATTTTTAATGTAGAAATTTTCCCTTTAGCTTATTTTTAGCCTCTTAATAGGCAGACAACTTTAGATTGGCAGCACCCTTTTCTGTGACAGCGGGAAGTTCTTGGTTGTTTTGAGGTTAGTTTGGCAATTCACCATCAATAGTCTCATGTCGGAGCAACGTTTGTAAATTGTTCGAATTTATTTTGAAAAATATGGTCCAATTTGAGAAACACAACGGGCGTTACAGGTCTTTTATGGTGGTCAAAATCGCCCACCAGAGCGATTAATTTGAGAAACCATGGTTCATTTAGATATACGTTTGCTTTAAACAATAATATGCATCCCGTAAGACGTCGTAAAAATGGCCCTCGAAATTGGGTACTTTCATAATTCAAATTGTCTATGTATGTACATATGTACATAATATGCATATAGTTTCAAATTTTAAATACGCTCTAAGCTAAGTGGAAGAAAGGTCAAAAAAAAATTCAAAGCAAAATGAAAAATGGATTATACAAAAAACAGAAATAAATTCCTTTTTATGGTTTGCGGAGTAAATTTATTTTAAAGACATTTTTTAAATTTTTTAGTTTAAAACAAAAAAAAAACCTCATCCAAAATGCCACCAATGTAATAAATATAAAATAAATTTATATGTGTGAATATAGAATGGACATTGTTGAAAGTCTTTTATCTGTTAAATCCAATGTTGTACTCATTGATGGATTACATCCTATATTCATAAAGTCCCTATTACCTATTATCCTACCATATACATATATGTAACTCATATATTTAGTGCAATATTATTGACAGGTTTATTTTCAATTCAATGGAAACATGATAAAATATTTCCAATACTGAAAATAGGAGGAAAAATGAGTTAGGACCAATACCTACTTTTTTGTCAAAAGTATTCGAGATAATTGTACAAAAAACTCAACACCCACCTCAGAGCTCAAAACATCCTCTCTTCTAAGCAGTATGGCTTCCGTAAAAAGCATAGTTGCACTACTGCTATTATAAATGTTTTATACTTGTACTCCTTAATTCACCACACTACACTATATCATAAGCTTACAGCTTTTTATCGTTTTTCACCTTCTGCAGTAGATACTCTTAATATCAGCCTACCTGCGGGGTAGAAAATAAGCAGCTTCAATTGGCAATAACATATCAACCTATCTTCCAACAACCAGAGCTGTAAAGATTGCATTACTTTGGTACCGCAGTCAATTAAGTCGCAGTTAATTGACTTATTCATGTCTATTACAGAATTCGCAGAATTTTACTTCCGGTGAGTTGACTTGATTCGCATCCGCTGTAAAACTCAATTATGAAATTCGTCGGATGACCTACATTGTCGATTCCTAAAATTACCTTATCATTTATGAACTTTCGTATCGACACTGTCAGCTACAAACATTTATTCAACTGGCCTAGGCTGTGATAATATTATCGTTTTCGATCAACGAAATCAAGCATCGTTGGGAGTGGTTAGTATAGTACGAAGATGGAGGACGGTTCAAAACCAAAAAGTACTGCAGTCAATTAACTTACAGCCAATTGACTACTTTGTCAGAGTATTAAAAATGACTGCTGACTGTAGTATTGTAGTTAAAGTCTTTTAGTAAGTTAAAAGACTTTTGCAAAGCAGTATTTTTATTCAATTGACTAAAATACCCAAAGGACTGCAGTTTTTACAGCTCTGCCAACAACTAAAGGAGTCCCTCATGGTTCTATCTTAGTACCTCTCGCTGGTCAATATTTAATGTTCTGTTCTTGAAATTTATGAAATCAATAAGTTCAAAGACTCTTAACCTTAAATATTTTCCTAACTTATAATAAAACAACTCACGCATTGATTACTCGTATGCTTTAACTGCAAGAAATTGCGGTATGTTGTTCAATAGTAGCACTGTCTTGAGATGCTCATATATGTAAATGCTGCCGTTGGTAATGTTTACGGATTACTACGCAAATTATGGTCCTTGCCATATTAGAACTAGTTTGTTATTGGCTAAAACGGTAGCCGAACCAATACGGGAACGGGTGCGTGATCTATTGCAAATGCGATGCAGTCAGCAGGCGAAGGCTTAACGTAGTTTTTAACAATACCGCATAGAAGTGTTATATATTCGAGTTACTCTATGTAACTCACCGTGCGTATAATGTCTCCAGAACTCTTGTGTTAGTGTTCAATATAATCTATACTCAAGAACCATGTAGTCTGTTTGACAAAATACCGATTGTGTCCTCGAATAGATCCTAAAATATCAAACATCCTCGTTATGCTTGTCTAACTTCTGTGCGATTGTTCTTCGTCAACGCCATCACCATACGAATGTGGAACTCCCTTCCGAAAGAGTAAGGGGCGAAGCACCTTTTCGTAGAGCGCTACGTATACTCTTTTTAAAAATAATTCTGTTTTCTTCTTAACTTAAAAACAAAAATAATTAATATTTCTCTTTAAATGGAGATGGAATTTCAATATATTTTCTGGTTTTGTTTATTTTCTCTTTCTTTTTTGTTATATACATTTATATACCTAAAAGGTGTAGGTTTTGGTTTAACTTTTTCTTGCTTTCAATTTTTTAATCTCTTTTCCGATTGATTTTTGTTTTTTTTTTTAATGCATACCTATTTATTTAAACTTTTTTTAAAAGAAAATGATCTAAAATACATTATCATTGTAAAATTTAGCCTTACACACTAATTTATTTATAAGAAGTATATTCTTAATGTGTATGTATTTATTGACTTCAAATAACTAAATAATAGCTACAATTTCAAAATTGAAAAATCTTTACAAATAAATAAAAAATCGCCCCAATAATCTGAAAAAAATCAAATATTTCTGATGATGTTTTATTTAAAAACTCTTGGTAATAAGAAAACTATTTAAAATCACCATGATAATCATAGCTCCCTCATGGCGTCAGTAAGTTGATGAGTAAGTTATTGATAAGGTAAGTTTTTGTCTAGATTTAAGATATTATTTAAGTTAAATTAGATAATAATAAAATGCACGACTGGATCGCACGAACTTGCTCTTATGTAAAAGTACTTTGGAATTTTAAATACATTTTATAAATATAAAACATGGATTTAATAAGATAAGAATGTTCAAATGCATGGAATTGCAGTCTGATCACCTGGAATTTACGCAAATAAAGCTTAAAAATCGTTTTATTAAAGTAATTTTTTATATAACAAATTTCTTTCAATTTTTTCTAGAACAAAATTTTTGGGATGCAAATTTTAAGTGCTTAGTAATATAGACTTAAGGAAATAATTTCAAAAAATAATCGCTTACAAGTTTTAAAGATATTGATTTTTCATATATAATATTATTTTAAACTTAAGGGAGCTCCTGGTGAAAATTTTTAGTTAAAATCGTGAGAGCCGTTGATAAGAAATTCGAAAATCAAAAAACGGTTCTATGACAGGTACCGTTAATATCATTTCCCCCCAACATTTTTACTTGCGATATAGGTACTATAGGACATTACGATGATAGCGAAGACGAATAAAGTGGGTCCGGCAATTACGTCTGTATGTCTGTACCGCGATCTAGAGCCTAAGCCACTGGACCTATTTTCTTTAAACTCGGTAGTTATAGATAGGTCTTCGGTGATTCCCTAGAGGGGAAATTGAATTTTTTTTTTTTAGCTCTAAGACTAACGGTACCCTCCATACACCCGTAATGCATAATCTTATTTATTTCGAAAACGGCTCTAACGATTTTGATAAAAAAAAATTAGGTGTGATATTATGGACATGGACTACGTTTTGGTAAAAAAAAATTTGGGGCAAAATGTTATTAACGGTACCTGTCATAGAACCGTTTTTTTGATTTTCGACTTTCTCATTAACGGCTCTAATGATTTTAACCAAAAATTTTCAGCAGGAGTCCCCTTAAGTTTAAAATAATATTCTATATAAAAATATTCGAAAAATTATTTGTTGGGATTTTTTGAAAAAAAATTTTTTTTTGAAAAATCTGTATCTTCAAAACCTATGCACGATTATTTTTTGAAATTATTTCCAAAAATCAATATTATTAAATACTTAAAATTCGCATCCCACATTTTTTTCTTGAAAAATTTTAAAGAAATTTTTTATATAAAAAAATTATTTTTTTAATAATAAAACGATTCTTTAAAGTTTGTTTGCATAAATTCATACTTTTCTAGAAATCAGACGGCAATTTCATTTTAAATTCATGTTTCATATTTATAAAATGTATCTTAAATTCCAAAGTACTTTTACATAAGAGCAAGTTCGTGCAATCCAGTCGTGCATTTTATTTTTTACCAAAATGTAGTCCATATCCATTTCTCCATAATATCACATCCAATTTTTTTTATCAAAATCGTTAGAGCCGTTTTCGAAATAAATAAGATTATGCATTACGGGTGTATGGAGGGTACCGTTAGTCTTAGAGCTAAAAAAATTTCAATTTCTTATCTAGGAAATCACCGAAGACCCTTAAGTATCGAGTTTGAAGAAAATAGGTCCAGTGGCTTATGGTGTAGGCTTATGCTGTAGGGAGAGGTACATATGTACATATGTATGTACATACAGACATACGGACATACAGACAGACAGACGGAATTGTCGGACCCACTTTATTCGTCTTCGCTATCATCGTAATGTCAACTTTGATCAAAATCTCGAGTTCGGTTTTTTTTCCAAATGCAGAACTTGCCCTGTACCTATGTACATACGAGTATATCGCAAGTAAAAATTATACTTTAAGTTGGCTGAAAACTTTTATGAGTCATAATTAAGGAAAACTATTTTCAAGACTTATCAAAGTTTCAAAAGTCGTTATCCCATATTCTACGTAAATAAATGGCATAAATGATACTCATATCATAATATTATTACACAAGAACACCTTGTAAATTTTATTTCTATTAAGTTGCTCCCACAGTGTACGACATTTGGTTAACAGAGAAGTCTAACAATCGCTCCCACATGACGTTTATACTGGCAATTTCGTTCGTAGGTAGGTTGTAACTGCAACAGTCTTGCTGCTCCATTGACGCGAATTGAAACGTAAAATGTTGCACTTTAGGTAGTTTGCAATGCAGTTTTGTGTGCTCATTATACAAGGAGTGACATAGTTTATTATTTTTTTTTTAATTGTATTAATATACACACATTGACTGTGGTTGAAAAGTTGTAGTTGATGAAGGCAACGACGACGACGGCGGCGTAGACGATGACAGACATAGAGGATATGAAATCTTATCGATTTAATATGTCCTAGCCGTTGAAGTTCAACCTTGACATCACCATTTTCTATACATATAATGGAATTGGTGACAAGGGAAAAGTAGAGCGGAACTTGATGCTTTTAAAGTTAAGTGCTATCTTTCGACGTTAAATTGAATTGAAGTGCTTATCTGTGAATGGAAGTTTTTCTTAGGAAACCATTAAAAACTTGAAAAGGATAACAAACAGAAAATCTAAAAAGTGAAAGAATTCAAATCTACGTATTTCGACCTTACAGTGATTATAGTTTTTGACTCTTAATATGTTTGTGTACATATTTTGTAGATTGAACTCGTTCGTAAATGAATGTCATTTTTAAATAGACAGGCTTATGTAAATAATTAAAAGATAAAAGAATCGTAAGTTTTTATAAAAAATAAAATACGCACACTATGGTTTCAAAGGCTCAAAATTTTATTTGAATTAGTAACATGTCAAAGCTGTTTTAGTATAAAGCTAGGTTTAAAACAACAATTAGGCAAATTTTAAACGAATATAGCTTTATACTTTCCCTATCCTTTTATTATAGTTAAAAGCATCGAATACATATTTTAATTTTTTAGTATCGTCTAAACTTCACATGACTCTTTGACATTTATACAATCATAAAAACAGGTCTGTTTTTACTTAGTTTATTGCATGAACTGCCATTACTAGGTGTGTTCATAAGCAATTTCTTAAAAAAATAGACTTAGCACAATACTACTTCGAAAATTTTTAAAATGAAGAAAGAGTAAGTAATCTACTAAAAAGTTGGCAAATTGATAAGTAGTACCATACTAATATACCTTAATACTAAGCTGTTTGCGCCAAAGTTTTTGTACAAGTTGAATAAATTATGATCTGACGCGTACTTATTGTAATGGGATCACTAGAATTTTGAAAAATGTTTTACATTAGATCAAATGGTGGACACGTGCATCCAAGAGGACACAAGCGTCCACAGGTTTTTTTTTTTCAAAACCCACCTCTGTCCACCAACTCCTACTCTCACCTCCCCGAACATCGGGTACCTAGTACCACAACTGGAGATTGGGTCTCAACCCCAGTGGAAAGTTGTTGGGGGTAGCAAACGAGAGAGGGGGGGAGAGAGGTGTTCCCACTAAGGCACCTCTCCTTTTACCCAGACGGAAGCGGAAGAATTCCCCAGATGGAATCAACGGTGGCGTTTACAGTTCCAGTTAGGATGAACTACTTGGTGAACACCTTATATGGGCTACTACGACATATTCGTAGCTCAGGCCTATAAGGAGCGGATTCGTCCGGCTCCCGACCTTTGGAGTTATACTAAGGGTCTGGTCGTCCATGTCGGGGGTTGTGCGTCGGGGTAACTTCCCTACCACGTAAAAAAAATTATTGGTTCCAAAACAACAACAAGCCTCGGATATGGATGATTTTAATGTTGACGACCCCAGCAAACGAAACAAGGACAACGATTTTCGGTTCTGCACGTGGAATGTCCGGACCTTCAATAGGCCACCATGCTGCCGAACAAATAGTGGAGAGCCTGGATAGGCTAAAGGCTGACATTACAGCCATCCAGGAAGTGCGATGGGATGGAGAGGGCATACGAAGGATGAAAACGTGTGACATCTTCTTCGGCGAGTGCTACAAGGAGCAGGGTCAGCGGCTTTTTGGATGTGGATTTGTGGTAAGGGGAAGAATTGGGCAAGAAGTCTTGGGCTTCAGAAATGTAAGCCAGTGCCTGGTCACAATCCGCATCAAAGCGAAATTCAAAAACGTGACGCTGATCTGTGTCCATGCCCCAACGGAAGAAAAAGATGACTCAACCAAAGAAGAATTCTACGACCTTCTCGAGGAAACGTATGATAGGTGCCCCAAGTACGACGTCAAGATTATTCTTGGTGACTTCAACGCCAAGATCGGAAGTGAGGGCATCTTTGGTTCGATAGTCGGAGGACACAGCCTGCACGACAACACTTCCGGTAACGGACTCAGGCTGATTGACTTTGCGGCAGGGCGAAATGTCATCATAGCTAGCACCTCAATATACACAAAGAGACCTGGCGGTCTCCGGATCAACTAACAGTCAACCAGATTGACCATGTTGCGATAGACGCGAGACATGCTTCCATATCCTGGATGTCCGAACATTCCGAGGAGCCAAGATAGACTCGGATCATTACTTGGTGGTACCCCAAGTACGGATGCGGATATCCATGACGACACAACGACGGATGGATGCTGTGAAAAGATTCAATGTCGCAAAGTTAAAATCGCAGGAGATCGCCAGGACTTTTGCAGACCGATTCTCCCTTAATCTCTCAGCAAGCCAGCCTCAAGCTTCATCTACGGAGGACCTGTGGAAGTACTGCCAGAATGCCATCAGTAGTGCCGCCACTGATGTGCTGGGTTTCACAAGACCACCACAACGTAACCCCTGGTTTGACGAAAAATGCAGGTTGGCGCATGTAGCAAAGAACGAGGCCTACCAATTAATGCTGCAGCCAAGAACCAGAGCTGCTGAGAGAGATACCCGGGAGCTCTACGGGCAAAGACGAAGGAAGGAACGCCGACTTCTAAGGAGGAAAAAGAGAGAGCATGCGAAGCGGGCGGTCGAGTCTATTGAGGACTGTACCGGCAGGGGGGATGTTCGAAAGTTTTACCAAAGGGTGAGGCAATCCACCCAGGGCTATAAAGCTAGATCGGAAGCCTTTCGAGATGAGAGTGGGAATATGGTAGTGGACACGCAGTCCGTGCTGAGGATCTGGAAACAACACTTTTCCAGACTGCTGAACGGCGAGGAAGGCCAAAATTCCGCAACTAGGCGGAACATTCCATTCAACCTGGACGATGATGGTCAAAATTAGCGTCCACCCGACCTAAATGAAGTGCGTTCAGCGATAGCCAAGCTGAAAGCGTACAAAGCTGCTGGCGCGGATGGCTTGCCAGCTGAGCTATTTAAAGCAGGTGGGGATGACTTGGAAGGGAGTATGCACCAACTCATCTCAAAAATTTGGTCGGATGAAAGTATACCCAATGAATGGAACCTCGGCATAGTTAGCCTCATCCACAAGAAAGGAGATGCCCTGACATGTGCCAATTACAGAGGTATAAGTCTCCTCAACTGTCGCCTGTACTGTGTGAGCGCCTAAAACCGTTTGTCAACGAGCTGATCGGCCCTTATCAGTGTGGTTTTAGGCTCGGCAAATCCACCCTGGATCAGATGATCACACTTCGACAGATTTTGGAAAAAACCCAGGAGTTCCAAATCGATACACACCACCTTTTTATCGATTTCAAAGTCGCGTATGATAGCGTGGACAGAGAACAACTATGTATATAGAGCCATGTATCATCTCGGAATCCCTGCCAAGCTCGTCCGCTTGTGCAGGATGACGATGGAGAAATCTCGCTGCTCCGTCAAGGTCGGTAAGAACACCACCAAACCCTTTGATGTCGAGAAAGGTCTGAGGCAAGGCGACGCGCTATCATGCAACCTATTTAACATCGCTCTTGAAGCAATTGTACGAAACTCAAACGTCAACAATAGAGGTACAATTTTTCAAAAGTCAGTTCAACTACTTGTTTATGCGGATGATATTGATATCATTGGGAGGACAAAGTGAGCTGTTACCGGTGCGTTTACAAGTATTGAACTGAAGGCGACGAAAATGGGTTTGGCTGTTAATGAGGACAAGACGAAGTATATGCTATCATCGAGAAAGGAATCTCAACATCGTCGAATCGGGCAAAACGTCACGATGGATAGGTATAACTTCGAAGTCGTCAAAGACTTTGCCTACCTGGGCTCCACTATAACATCGCAAAACGACATCAGTGCAGAGATCAAGCGAAGAATTACTCTTGCCAACCGCTGTTTCTTCGGGCTAAGAAGGCATTTGAGTAATAAAGCCCTATCTCAAAGAACCAAACCTTGTATAAGACCCTCATCATCCCGGTCCTGCTGTGTGGGGCAGAAGCATGGACACTGTCTAAAACGGATGAAAATCTGCTTGGGTGCTTTGAAAGAAAAGTTCTTCGTTTGATCTTCGGTCCAGTCTGTATCGATAGAGTATGGAGAAGAAGGTTCAACAACGAGCTGTACAGGCTTTACAGCGACGTTGACCTAGTCAAGAAGCTGAAAATATATACAACAGCTGAGATGGCTGGGACACTTGGAGCGTATGGACACCGACGCACCAGCCCGTCGAATCTTCGAATCCACCCCTGATGGTCTGCGCAGCAGAGGAAGACCCCACCTCAGGTGGCGCGCACAAGTGGAGAGCGACCTCAACCAACTTGGAGTGCGTAACTGGAGGCAGATAGCTAGGGACCGAGCTAGTTGGAGGGGCTTGTTGGTTGAGGCCTTAGTCCACCCTGGACTGTGAGTGCCATCTAAAGTAAAGTAAGTAAGTAAGATTAAAACTGAGTCATGGGTTAGCCATTTCGTCTGTGTTCATTTGAAAAAGCTTACAATGGACTGCTAGTTTTGTAATTATTTAGCAGTTGTTTTTTAAGAGTAGTTCAAAGAAATGATTTCAAAAACATTTTCGACTTTAAGTTTAACTTAGCCTTTTAAAAACGATTTTTCGAAATTGGGAACATTTTTACCTCCAAAGGAGGAGAAACAAAATATGGCCATATGAAAATGCTAGCGTTGTGGTCTGTGGTCTGCTGGCAGAGCCAACTGGACTTTACATAATAAGCATGGACCCAAGTTCTTAATGGGGATGATCTTCAAAGTGGTTGTGGATAGGCCCAATTTCTGTGATCATCTTGAAACTGTCAATCTTCTGGTTTCAGTTACAATCTCAGACACATCCAGTGTGGTGCTTACATTTGCAGATAACTTAACCTGAGATACACGAGCTAGAGTCTTCTCATTGCTAACATCCAAACACACAATATGGAGTATAAGCTTCATTTAAGATCTCTGTACAAAATATTTTCAAGTTTTTAGCATATAAATCAAACTCATTAAAATCTATAAATAAATGAACTATCATGCACAGAATCATCTTTGAGTTTTACATGAGTACCTGCCGACTACCGACTCTACCCCACGGGAGGCCTACCTCCATCCCAGTCAGATTGGGTTCTGACCATTAACCCCGACATTGCCGAAGCCATTTTGGTCGCAAAGTTGTGACATGTTGCAGGAATGAACACCTTTTGCTTAGGAGGCGAGGTCTATCTAACACCTCTTGAATCCAGGCACACCTGGAAACCATGTGTCTCCGCATTCGGAATAAACCAAGCCACCACGATACTCCCACTAAGGGGGCCTACCTCATAAATAGTCTGAGAAAGAGAGCACGCACGCGACAGCTGCACTTCATTATCCGAAGATAGAATAAGAGAGCCCAGAAGACGTACGCTATAGCCCTCAGACTCCTGGCCACTATCTCCCATGGTGCCAGAATATAGCTTCCGGTCGAGCTTCGCCACCATTATGGTCACTTACAGATGAGCTTCTGCAAAGCTCGGCGCCTGTCAATCCTGGTATACACACACTCAGCTATAGTCCAAGCAGAACCACAACCAAAAATGTGCACCCCCCTGGTGAGTTGTTACACACTCCTTAGCGGATTCCTACTTTAAGGACACCGTCCACAGACTGTTCCTATCAAATTAGTTTAGTTACCGTTACAGTAACCTACCCACAGGCACCGCGAGGTGATAGGAACGGGGAATGACAGCATTGTGTTAGGTAGCAATACCGGCCCACCGACAAAGTCAGTGGACGAGCCCATCAAACCAGTATTACCGCTTCCGCAGCAACACTGGTAGAGTTCAACAGAGCCCCGGACAAGCCTTAAACTACTCAAGCACGCCGTCACCCCCACCTGCAGTATCATGCACAGGGTGCTGGGTTTGATTCTTATTTATTTGAAGGGTGTACGAGTACCGCCAAGAGTATCTTTTGTTATTAAAAGTGCTGCCCATTAGCCGTTCAGATTCGGAGAATATTATATGTCTCCTCCATTCCTGCTAACACGCACACAAAAATGGTTGAGAGCGGTAAGTCATTAGGTAAATAAGATCAAGTACAGCAGGATCAGTGATCTAATTGATATTATCTTATTATTTTGGGTAAGCTACTTTTGAATACCAAGGAAATGTGGTTTTCATTTGAGCATACCCGTCTTATTTTTAAATGGAAGGAACTGCTTTTGGTTTTCTGAAAACTTATAAATTATGCATTTACAATTTAAATTTATTTTAATCTTAAAAGTTAAAAAATAATAATTTTTAATAATAGTTTTTATTTAAAGAAAGAAATCTGAACATAGCATGAGTCAAGTGAAGACAATAGACAAGAAGCAACGAAGGAGAATTATTAGATACTCTTTGTCAAACAAAATGTTTTTGTTCAAAATTTTACAATTAGTTATATTGATATTTATTTCATACCATACCTCAGTTTTCAAACCCAGCTTCGTTTTCGTATCAATGTTTCGTTCAGATGTTTTTTGAAGCTCCAAAACGGAGCAATGCAAGAGTCTTTGGTGGTGGCTGATTGATTTATCGTTCCAAACACTTATTTGACTTTTAAACAAGCTTACACAGCTTAGGTGTTTTATATAAATATTCAACAGCTATTGACTAAATTGAACAAAACCATGCTCCTTTCTTTAATTGAGCACAACCACAAATTAGAATGTTGCCAAAGTTGGTACTTTTTAAGTAGTGTAGGAGAATACGTCAAATCTAAAACTTTGCTGAAATTTTCCTTAATATCCTAAAAGCTTCCCACACGTTTTGCCTAGCAAACTTTCAAATTAGTTTTGCAGGCACTTTGCCTTGACTCACTTGTTGCAAAAGTATAAAAAATATAAAGAACATGTAAAAACGATTTTGCGAAAGTTTTCTTACTTTTTCTTACTATTTGAAAAATAAAAAATAAAAAAAACGGTATGCCCTTAAACTCAAAGCTATTGCTTGTTATGAGAAACAGACTCAATAGCTTCCTCAACAGAGTATACGCCTTCATCTTTTTGGCCTGATTGTAAGGCAGAGTTTTAGGGTTACACAGTCAGGTAAAAGTTTTCTTTACTACTCCCTGTGCCGGGTTCTACTTTCGATTTTTTTTTTGTTCACTCCTGTTAGCTGCTTTCGGTTCCGTTACCCTTGCGAGTGCAGGTATAAAGTTTCGTTACTTTGAAAGAAAAGTTTGAAATTTGAAAAGTGTACACGACCTAGAAGCTTACACGCTAAATGAGGATTCCTTGCACACGGCTCTCGTCGTTTGACTTACTATGAATTCCAGTCGCAGCCCCTTTTGATGTTGAGGTGTTGGCTGATAGTTTGGATAGGTATATGGTAAGGAAAAAGTATCTATAAAGCAAGAGTGATTATATTTATTGCCACTAAAAAATTATTTTGCCTTCGAGTTAAGGATACAAAGCGGTAGTAATAAATTTGTTACAAGAGAGCATTGAAACTTGAATGCATGAAGTTTGAAAAATGATACTGGGTTGATATAAAGAATATTCAACTTACATTCGAAAGACTGATGGCAAAGGAACTTAGATTGTGCATAAACTCTAAGAAAAATAATATGAAAAATTATCGATTATCTGAGCTTGAAACATTTGGGCAGAAGGAATGTGTGGAAATTCTTTTAAGTTGCCTTTTATTTCGGTATGAGGATTTTTTTATAACACATTTGACCAACGACCAATAAGTCTATCATCCTTCCTTCTTTAAACCTTGGAAAGATTGATTGAAATTCACATCAGACATAACTTAAAACCATGTCTCATTTCCACAGCTCAACATGCGTACTCTAAGGGAAAATCAGTAGAAACAGCACTTCATTCCCTCGTACGTGGTATTGAATATTCCCTCAAATACAAAGAATACAACCTAGTAGCTTTCCTAGATATCGAAGGAGCTTTCAACAACGTCAGCTACCAGGCGATCACAACAGCAATGGACAGGCTGAAATTAGAGAAATCACTCATAGACCTTATAACTCTCATGCTCAAAAGCAGGACAATAACTTCCAGCATGAGAAGTTTTACTACCACCAGATCGGTGAATCGAGGTACCCCCCAAGGTGGGGTCCTTTCGCCTCTCTTATGGAACATGGTAGTAAACGAACTACTAACATCAATAGAAGCAGAGGGTTTCAAGGTGATTGCCTATGCTGACGACGTTGCAATATCTGTATCTGGGAAACATCCCCAAGTTCTCTCAGAACTCCTACAAAATGCCTTAAATAGGCTAACAAAGTGGGCTAAGCAGTGTGGCTTGGACGTTAATCCACATAAAACAGAATTAATACTCTTTACGAGAAGGTACAAAATTCCTCAGATTAACCCACCCAAGATTAAAGGAATACCATTAAGTTTTTCCGACCAAGCCAAATATTTAGGCCTCATTTTAAGACAAAAAACTAAATTGGATGGCAAATATTGATGAAAGAGTAAAAAAGGCTACCATAGCGCTTTTTACTTGTAAAAAGGCAATAGGATCAAAATGGGGCTTCTCCCCAAAAATAATCCACTGGCTATACTCCTCGGTAATCAGACCGATACTCATTTATGGAGTTGTCGTATGGTGGACCGCACTGGACAAGATGGTAAATCTAAATAAACTCATCAAAGTCCAGCGGTCAGCAGGTATGTGCATCACATGTATGTGCTTTTAAACCTAACACCTCTTGACATCTTCTCCAAAATGGTGGCAGCCAACTCATGCGTGAGGCTTAGAGCCACCTCTCAATGGATCAGTAACAATACTGGTCATACTACTATCTTAGACAATTTCAGATCTATCCCAGATCGCTTAGACTATACCACCCCAAAAATGGTATTCGATAACAGCTTCCTTGTTTCCATCCCTTCAAGATCGTCTTGGGAAGAAGAGAGACCCCTGGAAGACAATGCGGTACACTTCTATACAGACGGTTCAAAGACCGATTACGGCGTTGGAAGTGGTATCTATTCGAAACAACTGAATCTCAGTCTTTCATATAGACTTCCCAATCAATGTAGTGTATTCCAGGCAGAAGTAATGGCGATTAAAGAGGCACTATCCAGGCTCAAAGAAAACGTTATATCTTGCAAGGATATACGAATCTTCGCGGACAGCCAAGCCACTCTCAAATCTCTCGCGTCTGTCTCCACAAACTCTCAAATAGTCCACGATTGTCGATCATCTCTGAATGAGATGACAGAACAGTTTAATATTCACCTCATTTGGGTGCCGGGCCACAGAGACATTCCGGGAAATTGCAAAGCCGATGAGCTCGCCAAAAACGAAACACTTCTGCCTACTGTTAGACAAAAACATAACATAGGAACACCACTTGCTACATGCAAATATCTTCTCAAACAATATGCTCTAGAATCAACAAATGCTGGATGGTCACAGGGTACCACCTGCCTGGCAACCAAACAAATATGGCCAAGCATAGACCTAAAACGGTCAAAAGGCTTGATCTCCCTGAGCAGAGAAAATATAAGCTCTACAATCGGAGTTATAACCGGACACTGCCTCATAGGTAGACATGCTTTGAGGCTAGGAGTCTACACAAATGGCTTCTGTAGAAGCTGCATGGACGAGGAGGAAGAGGAAACAATCCAACACCTTCTATGTACATGTCCAGCACTCTCCAATAGAAGGAATAACTATCTCGGTAATCCCTTCTTCGATAATACCAGTGAACTGGCAACGATCGACACAAAATGCCTCTCTAACTTCATTAAAAGCACGAAATGGTTTGTTTAAATTCATTACTCTCCCATGAGTAACTTCTTTAGTGGTATCACAATCACAACGGATCCTTGAGGTCTAAGTGAGTCAACAACAACTAGACAGCCATTCAAACCAACCAACAGTGGGTTGCTCCTACATATACATTTTTTTCGATTTTTCTTAAAATCGGCAGAAATAGTTTTGATTAAAGTTCGTGTCTGTAATGTCCTTAATGATTGTAATAAAACTGCGTATTTGAACTTTCAAGAAAAATGTACAGTTTATAACCGAAATTTATTATCTCTTCCAAATAACTTCAAAATTCCTTAGCTCCATCAACCAGCCGACCACGAGCTTGGAAATCGCCTTCAAGACATAAAAAGTTTCACGGACAATAGAACCATCGACTGACCGATGCACGTGTTCTTGTAAAAGAAGCAACAAATGAAGAATAAGCACTTCGCCTATACAGCAGCAATTGCCAATTCTACGGTCAACACGAGCGTCAGTGAGTTGATGTGATGATAAGATCCTCTTGAGGAAAGGGACCCTTTCCCCTTAGAATTATTCAGCAATTCTGACCTAACAAACGGACATATACACCAGCCACTGACCTTTCAAACTCATCAACAAGACGTTGCAAGGAGCCACGTGCTACTACGTTTTTGGTGAATGGACGATTTCTGAAGTGGAGGTAAGGGAAAGGATAGCGTCTCTAAGAGGCATCTACCTCTCCTCAACCAGGTGATAATGTGACGGCAGACATTTCTTCAATGACTTAGAAGTACCCTCCGACATTTTAGGCTATAGTTTGCTGAAACTCATCAACAACCTTAACGAACTTGAATGACATTGAAATATCATATAGGTTTCAATACATTGGAGTAATTATCTGGGGGGTATCACAACGAAATTACATTGATCTAAGTGTGACTGACGGTAACAAGATCAACTACCAGCCCCTTAACCTAACCTAACCTAACCTAAAGGAATTAGATAAATATATTTCTAAATTGAAAAATGAACAATATTGCGTTCCGAAATCTTACAATACAAATTTTTACATAGGGAAAAAATAAAAAAAAAGATAATCTTATTTTTTATTTTGACTATCTTACACCTTACCGTATTAATACGATGGTAACCTAATATTTATGCATTTAATGCTCTTTTTCATATTCTCTCTTTCGAGGTCCTAGCTTAAACTAAGTATTAGTTTATTAGTTTAGTTTAGGACTGATACTTATACTTGTATGGAAAGATGAGTTGAAATGAGTGAAACGAGCAAACGCATAACAAGAACTACATATATGCATACAGCCATGGCCAAAATAATAGCAACGTTCTCTAATTCTTAGTAATATTTTATGTAGTACATACCTACTTATACAAGGCAAATATTCAAAAACGTTAATATTACATATTATTGGTAAGTACTTTTAACTTGCGACATATATGTATGTATGTAGGACGTAGGTACTATATGGCAAGTTATGCATTCGTTACAAAAATCTAGATTTTGATCAGACTTGACATTACGATGATAGGGAAGACGGATAAAAATGTCTCGAAATTCGGTCGGTATAAAATACAACTTATTTTTATTTTTATTTTTATTTTTATTTTTATTTTTATTTTTATTTTTGATTTTAATCTTCTCAATAAAATCGTACAACCACCGATTTTGATAATTTTTTTTGTATGGTAAGGCTCCCCAAAAATTTGGGTTGGATTGTGTATTCAAATTTTCAAACAAATTATTTTTGGATTTTTTAAAATTAAAAATTTTTTTTTTCAGAACTCAATATTTTTAAAATAGTCCAGTCAAAGCGTCATGAAAAAGGGCCTGACCTTGCGCGCAGAGGCATGGTCAATTTTTTTTTCATGGATCGATAGGTGCTTATGAGAAAAGCTTAAAACCAAATTTGCACTACATGACAACTTTTTTTACCAAAGTTATTGGTAAAAATGTATTTTGTGTCATTTTTTGGTCATTTGCGAATATCTCGGCTCCACTATCTCGTACAAACAAAAATTAAACATGTTTTCATTCCTAATAATATTATCTATTATGTTCTAAAAAAAACATTTGTTTAAACAAATAAAAAAAAAGTTATAGTAAGTAAAACAAATTTTTTGTTGTTTAAAAATCACTTTTTCGTGATTATTAAGAAAAAAGCTCATTTAACGATGAAATTTTTATTTTTTATTATTAAAGTTCTTGTAATTCCCTACAATTAAAAAAAAGTCAACACTCTACGATGAACGAAAGCCGAGTAATAAATTATTGAACATAGGTAAGTCAGCGCACCCACGCATTTTATGATTTTATGTTTTAATTAATATCTCAGCCCCAGTATGTCGCAAAGTGAAAATAAAAAAGTGTATTGCTAATAACAATATTTTCTATCAACTTGCATTTAATTTAATATGTTAGAGCAAAAACATAAAAAGTTACCGTTGATTTCAACGTTTTTTTTCTTGTTTTTAATACCTTTTTTTCATAGTTATTGAGAAAAAAACTGTATTTCACGGTAAATACTTTTCAGTTTTGGATTTTTGTTTTATAGTCTTGCTAATTTTCTTCAAATTAAAAAAAAAAATAGTCCATTACGATAAACGGGAGCCAAGATATTCATGATTTAAAAACTTAGGAAAGCTTACAATTTAGTATATGTATTAACCTTGTAGCTTGTAATTTTGGTGTCGCCAGCAACAAGATATATTGGTATCCTTCAAACACCCCACACACACTTACACATATTTGTTGCTTCTTGTTGCTGGCGACACCAAAATTACAAGCTACAAAGTTAAAATACTAAATTGTAAGCTTTCCTTAATTTTTAAATCATGAATATCTTGGCTCCCGTTTGTCGTAATGGACTAATTTTTTTTTTAATTTGAAGAAAATTAGCAGGGCTATAAAACAAAAATCGAAAACTGAAAAGTATTTACCGTGAAATACAGTTTTTTTCTCAATAACTATGAAAAAAAGGTATTAAAAACAAGAAAAAAAACGTTGAAATCAACGGTAACTTTTTATGTTTTTGCTCTAACATATTAAATTAAATGCAAGTTGATAGAAAATATTGTTATTAGCAATACACTTTTTTATTTTCACTTTGCGACATACTGGGGCTGAGATATTAATTAAAACATAAAATCATAAAATGCGTGGGTGCGCTGACTTACCTATGTTCAATAATTTATTACTCGGCTTTCGTTCATCGTAGAGTGTTGACTTTTTTTTTTTAATTGTAGGGAATTACAAGAACTTTAATAATAAAAAATAAAAATTTCATCGTTAAATGAGCTTTTTTCTTAATAATCACGAAAAAGTGATTTTTAAACAACAAAAAATTTGTTTAACTTACTATAACTTTTTTGTTCATTTGTTTAAACAAATGTTTTTTTTTAGAACATAATAGATAATATTATTAGGAATAAAAACATGTTTAATTTTTGTTTGTACGAGATAGTGGAGCCGAGATATTCGCAAATGACCAAAAAATGACACAAAATACATTTTTACCAATAACTTTGGTAAAAAAAGTTGTCATGTGGTGCAAATTTGGTTTTAAGCTTTTCTCATAAGCACCTATCGATCCATGAAAAAAAAATTGACCATGCCTCTGCGCGCAAGGTCAAATGACGCTTTGACTGGACTAAAACCCCAGTCTCGATTTTCTTTAAACTTGACAATCAAAAGTTTTTTAATATTATCAACAACACATAAGAAAAAAAATGTATTTAACCTAAAAATAACGGTACCCACCATATAAATGTTAAGAAATAGTTTTCGAAAATCGTATTTTTCTCGAAAACCACGCCTAGAATTTAGATAAAATTTTTTTTCTTTCGATTATTTTTTACGATCTAAAATTCAATAAAAAAAAATTCAAATAAAGATACGAGTATTACTGACTGTCTAACCATAGAACCATTTTTTCCAAATTTTGAATTTCTCATTATCGGTATTACGGGTAAATATTTTTTTTTTTAATTTTTTTTTTTTCGTTTATTGTTTATTTATTCAGAATATGGTACATGTAGATACTTAAAGCATAGGGATGAGAATTATATAAATTCTTAGCAACTATAAATTCAACAAACGTGATAGATAATTAGGAAAAATGTAATTTAGTTTTGAGAAATAAATGATTTTTAAAAAACTCAATGGACTTGTTACTAAAATCTTAAAACTAACATAAAACTAAAACAATTAAACATATTATTTGGCAATGTTTTTTAATATTGGGTTTTTAGTCCAGTCAAATTAAATTAATTAATTCGAAATATCTACAAAAAATACTGCGTCGAATTTTTTTTCTGTTTCTTAAAGAGTACCTATTGAAGAGTGTTAATCCAAAAAGTTCGAACAAAAAACGCTCATGCGTTGTCCGCCATTTTGAAAAAGGCTTTGGAAAGCTTGAACTCGATTTTCTCGGCTCCTATCATATATAGAGCTGTATTTTTTTTAGGTTTGTACGTTAAAACATCTTCTTTAACTTTTGTTGAGGAAAAAATTTGAAACCTCTTTCCAAAAAAAAGTTATCGACGAAAAACTGTCGAGATTTTGAAGTAAAAAATGGTTTTTAACGTTTATCTCGCCTCATGTTCATCTGATCAAAAAAAATACTTAAGTTGTTTTTTATAGATCACTTTATTTCCTACATTTTGGTATATTTTTATTTTATGTGCGACAAAAACTGTAGGAAATATAACCTGTCAAAATGGCCAATAGCCTGCGAAAATAAAAAAATAAAAAATTTACTCACGTTTGAAAATTTTCAAATTTGATTATGTTCATTATGAAATTTAAGGAAACAGTTCAAACTCTTTTCCACAACACCACTGTGGAAAACTGGAACTGTTTTTTTAAATTTCATAATGAACATAATCAAATTTGAAAATTTTCAAACGTGAGTAAATTTTTTATTTTTTAATTTTCGCAGGCTATTGGCCATTTTGACAGGTTATATTTCCTACAGTTTTTGTCGCACATAAAATAAAAATATACCAAAATGTAGGAAATAAAGTGATCTATAAAAAACAACTTAAGTATTTTTTTTTGATCAGATGAACATGAGGCGAGATAAACGTTAAAAACCATTTTTTACTTCAAAATCTCGACAGTTTTTCGTCGATAACTTTTTTTTGGAAAGAGGTTTCAAATTTTTTTCTCAACAAAAGTTAAAGAAGACGTACAAACCTAAGAAAAAAATACAGCTCTATATATGATAGGAGCCGAGAAAATCGAGTTCACGCGTTCCAAAGCCTTTTTCAAAATGGCGGACAACGCATGGGCGCTTTTTGTTCGAACTTTTTGGATTAACACTCTCCAATAGGTACTCTTTAAGAAACAAAAAAAAAATCGACGCAGTATTTTTTGTAGATATAAAATACTCGTACTAATTTGATTGGACTATTTCTTTCATTAAACATTTGTTTATAAAGTTCGTGTGTACTATGGAACATTTTTCTTTTACTGTAGGAATATTAGCGATTTCATGTAGTCCAATTGTTGAGAAATGCCAAGGGAGGTTTAAAATAGTTTTAAGTATTTTATTTTGACAGATTTGTATCTTTTTATAGTGACAATCTGCACAAGTATGCCAACACGGTGAAGCATAAAGCATAGCGGGGAGAAAAACTACTTTGTATATTAATAATTTATTTTCAAGGCTTAGGTGAGAGTTTTTATTCAAAAGTGGATACAAAATTTTGATTAGAAATTGAGCTTTCTTAATGCTTTCTGAAACTTGGCTAGAAAAAGTCAAGCTTTTATCCAAAGTTATACTAAAATATTTAATAGTTTTTTCCCATTGAACAGGAGCATTGCATACTATTAGATTTGTTTGAGGTAGATTACTTTGCTTTCGTTTCTTTGTAAAGAAACAAGCTTGAGTTTTACCAGGGTTTATCTTGATTTTCCAAGAATAAAAGTAGAGTTCAATTAGATTAAGTGCCTTTTGAAGGTTAAATAAAGTTTGTTCACATTTTTCTGAAATAGGTACTATAAATGCATGTATCGTCTGCGAAAAAAGATCTTTTACAGAAGCTAAGAACAGGAAAGTCAGATACATATATGTTATACAGCAAAGGAGAAAGGGTCGATCCTTGAGGAACGCCGGCCGTTATAGAGTACAATGGAGATTTGCTTAGCGAAATTTCAACAAAAAACTTTCTTTCATGCAGAAAACTTTGAATTAATTTAATAAGATATGTGGGAAGACCATTTACTAAGAGCTTATG
This sequence comes from Chrysotoxum bicinctum, assembly GCA_911387755.1. NCBI lineage: Eukaryota > Metazoa > Arthropoda > Insecta > Diptera > Syrphidae > Chrysotoxum > Chrysotoxum bicinctum. The sequence continues at coordinate 83,425,234 of OU426988.1, read as the reverse complement.
AACGATGCCGTCATGCCAGACGCAATCAAAAGCCTTTTTAATATCAAATGACACGATTCCAACAGATTTTTTATTTTTAAGTGCATTTTTTAATGTCTTTGGTTAATCTCATTACTTGATGCGTTGAAGAATATTCTTTTCTAAAGCCAAATTGTTCTGGTGGAAGAATATTTTTGGTTGAAACGATTTCTGTCATTTCTAGACAGATGATTTTTTTTTTCTTTTAATTTAATTTTATTCGTACAATACTCGTAATTAAAAATAATTAAATAATTTTTTATATAAATGCAATTTTTTTAAATTTCTACAACGACTTATAATTTGTATTCTTGCATAAACTAACACTTGGTTGGAAAATCACATGGCACTCTTTTCTTAGCTCCAACAATTAAAGGAGTTGTTTTAGTCAGTTAAAAAATTAATTTTATGATTATGAACATTTTTAGTCTCTTACATAAGAGCAAAATCGTGCAAATTTATTTTAATGAAAAATCTCAAAATTTCCTTTTGATTCTAGTCATCAAACGGTCCGTTCCATTTGACTCGGTGAATAAAAATCAATGATAATGATAGCTCTTGATGATATTTTCTTGAAATCTCAGATTAGGCCCCACTTTTCGCAAAAAAAATATACAACAAAATCTGGGTTAAAATGCTTTTAAAATGAAAATTCACAAAATCTAATGCTGAACTCCATAGAATTGCAACAAAGTTTCTTCAGTAACATACAATTTAGCCGTATAGGCAATCCAATCAATAAAGTTTAGTTATTGTACGAATAAATGTAAGTACAAATATTTCTGCGTCCACTAACAAAATCTATCGAATATCCAATGAAATTAGAATTAACACCACTGGAATGCAAAACTTAACAGCGCCTCCGCACGCATCTAGTTAGCATTTACGTATCGAAAATTTTCCTCGAAATCTACTTAATGCATACAAAATGAATAATTCATCAAAATTTAATATAAAACCAGCAAACTACGAGTCAGATTTTCAGAACGTGCTTGAACAAACAAATAAATATTTATATAAAAATGTACCTTGGTAGGTATGTTTAGTGAGTTTAGTCGTAAATACATAATTGCGGATATGTAGGTGTATCCTGCCATTTTATGTTTGCTTTCTGACTATATTTTCTGAAAAGGAAAGACAAAATTTAAAAAAATGCCAAAAATTTAAAAAAATATTGAGAGCATTAGGCATGTCACATGATGCTTTGACTTTCCTGGAAAAAATGTTGGGTTAATTGGTCAGCAATTAGGGTGGCTTTGGTAAAATTAGCCGTTTCTCTTAAGGGACAAATTGCAATAAACAGCTCCATGCGGACAACAGGCACCCATGAGAAGAGTAAATCACTAGGCGGTCGTCCTGGTTCTGTAGGAGCTGTTAGGTCTTATTTTTTTTATTTTCAGCTCCAATTGAACGATACTTAATGCATACATTATGTGGTAATTTAATTGAAGGTTTAATGATATATGTAAGTTTTTTTTTAGCTTTTCTGTTTTTAGTTGTATGCCAAAGTACAGGAGATTTAATGGATTTTCAGGTGTGTTTATTTGAAAGGCTATTTACTCGTATGATGCAAAATATCGGCGAGTTAATCGAAACACAATAGCGAATAATCTTATAAGTGCTTACTTGAGCACATATAGTATGTACATAGGTACGAACACATACAAGTCAATAATGGCAGAGAAAGGATGAAATAGTTTTTTTCAATGTCAAATCTTTGGCTAAATATGGGTTTAATAATCTACTAAATAATTATTGCCCTCAGATGCCACTGATTTTTATTTGGGATATAGGTACTAAGTATAGGGCAAGTTCTGCATTTGGAAAAAAATCGAACTCAAGAGTTTGATCAAAGTTGACATTACGATTAAAGGGAAAACGAATAAAGTGGGTCCGACAATGCCGTCTGTCTGTCTGTATGTCTTTACCTCGATCTAGAGCCTAAGCCACTGGACCTATTTTCTTCAAACTTGGTACTTAAGGGTCTTCAGTGATTCCCTAGAGGAAAAATTGAAATGTTTTCTTTAGCTTCAAAACTAACGGTATCCCCCATACACCCGTAATGCATTTTCTAATTTATCTTGAAAACGGCTTTAACGATTTTGACAAAAAAAATTAGGTGTAATTTTATGGACAGGAACTACACTTTGATAAAAAAAAATTTGGGGGGAAATGACATTAACGGTACCTGTCATAGAACCGTTTTTTGATTTTCGAATTTCGCATTTACGGCTCTACGGATTTTAACCAAGAATTTTCATCAATATCCCTCTTAAGTTTAAAATAATATTGTATATAAAAATATTCAAAAAATGTTTTTTGGGTTTCTTGAAAAAAAAAAAAAATTCCAAAGTTTTTTTTGAAAAATCAATATCTTTAAAACGTGTGAACGATTATTTTTTGAAATTATTTTCTAAAATCTATACCACTTAATACTTAAAATTGGCATACCAAATTTTGTTATCGAAAATATTTGAAGGAAATTTTTTATATAAAAAATTACTTTAATAATAAGACGATTTTTTAACTTTGTTTGCATAAATTCATACTTTTCTGGAAATCAGACGGCAATTCCATTCATTTGAACATTTTTATCTCATTAAATCCATGTTTATATTTATTAAATATATTTTAAATTCCAAAGTACTTTTAGATAAGAGCAAATTCGTGCGATCTAGTCGTGGATTTTATTTATTTTTAATGTCACAAAATATAAGAAATCCATTTTTAAATTAGGATCCATGATTCAAAATGTTCATTTCAAATATTTAGAATACAATGGTGTTGCCAAAATTTTTAAATCAGTTATAAGTTTTAGTTTTGTTTTTTTGTTTTAGAACAATAAATGACTTGATGATGGTAAATGTCATACCATTTTCTAAAGATTTGCTTTTTATTTTAAAATAACTTAGTATAATTGTCTATCAATTCCAAAAAAAAATAAAATGCACGACTGGATCCCACGAACTTGCTCTTATGTAAAAGTACTTTGGAATTTAAGATACATTTTATAAATATAAAACATGGATTTAATGAGATAATAATGTTCAAATGCATAAAATTGCCGTCTGGTTTCCGGAAAAGTATGAATTTATGCAAATAAACCTTAAAAAAATCGTTTTATTATTAAATAAATTTTTTATATAAGAAATTTCTCTAAAATTTTTCAAGAAAAAAATGTGGGATGCGAATTTTAAGTATTTAATAATATTGGTTTTAGGAAATAATTTCAAAAAATAATCGTTCATAGGTTTTGAAGATATTGATTTAAAATTTTTTTTTTTTTTTTTAAACCCAATAAATATTTTTTCGAATATTTTTATATACAATATTATTTTAAACTTAAGGGGACTCCTGCTAAAAATTTTGGGTTAAAATCCTTAGAGCCGATAATGAGAAAGTCGAAAGTCAAAAAAACGGGTCTATGGCAGGTACCCCTAATAACATTTTGCCCCAAAATTTTTTTTGACCAAAATGTAGTCCATGTCCATAATATCACACTTAATTTTTTTTATCAAAATCGTTAGAGCCGTTTTCGAGATAAATAAGATTTTGCATTACGGGTGTATGGGGGGTACCTTTAGTTTTGGAGCTAAAAAAAATTTCAATTTTTCCTCTAGGGAATCACCGAAGACTCTTAACTACCGATATTGAAAGAAATAGGTCCAGTGGTTTAGGCTGTAGTGAGAGGTACAGACATACAGACACACTGAAACATGTTTTTTGTGTACTAAATTTTCCTTAAAATTTTTGTTAGTATTTAATAAAATACATTTTAAAACGTAATTTAAAAATTTAATCGTGTATCGGTTTTCAAGATATTGAATTTTTAAAAAAAAAATTGTATTATTTTTTTAAAAATCCAAAAACTATTTTTTCGAAAAAATTTTTAGTTTATATTTTTTCAAATGCAAAGCAGCTCCTGCATAAAAATTTTGGTTAAAATCGTTAGAGCCGTTGGTGAGAAATTCGAAAATCAAAAAAACCGTTCTATGACAGGTACCCCTAATAACATTTCCCCCCAAATTTTTTTTTCACCAAAATATAGTCCATGTCCATAATATCACACTTAATTTTTTTTATCAAAATCGTTAGAGCCGTTTCCGAGATAAATAAGATTTTGCATTACGGGTGTATGGGGGGTACCCTTAGTTTTGGAGCTAAAAAAAAAATTTCAATTTCTCCTCTAGGGAATCACCGAAGACCCTTAACTACCAAGTTTGAAGAAAATACCTCCGGTAGTTTAGGCTGTAGTTCGAGGTACAGACATACAGACATACAGACATACAGACATACAGACATACAGACAGACAGACGGAATTGTCGGACCCACTTTTTTCGTCTTCGCTATCATCGTAATGTCAACTTTGATCAAAATCTCGAGTTCGATTTTTTTTCCAAATGCAGAACTTGCCCTATAGTACCTATATCGCAAGTAAAAAGATAAAATATAGCGGTGTTTTGTAAGACCATATTGCTTTGGAAAAATAATTGATTTAAATAAAACGTAAAGCTTCACAACTTAAAAATCTCGAAAAGTTTTGGAATATTCCACAATCTAGCGATTTGTATACTCGTATCATATTTAGTTTCTCCTTTTTGTTTTCTTTTCTTATGTAGAGGGATTAAGAATCATTTAGATTTTAGCCGGCTCACGCATAACTCCATTTTTCTGAGATCGACCGTGTGCCTTGACCTTGACTAAATCCTCATTAACCTAAACTACTGCATTTTGAACCATACTTTTAGGAAAGATATTCCGTATCTGAACATCATCAGCATACATATCTACTTGGCCGATTTGCAGACAAAGTAGAAAGTCATTTATGTTTAAGGAGAACAACAGAGGCCCAGTATTGAACCCTGTCGCACCTCCCTGTTCAGACACGGATCGATTTCCAACAACTGCCTGAGATCTACAATTCTGATATGACTGGATCAACATAGCCGAAGAAAATGAGAAATTAAACTGTTTCATCAGCTTACTACTTATGGTGGATCGTGTTAAACGCCTTAGAAAAGTTCAAGAAAAGTAAAATTGTCACATTCAACAGTTTGCATCATGTTTTCAACAACATTTATAATAGTTGTAGTGCAGCTGCGTCTCTTTTCTTCGCGTATTTTATTTGTTACCTTATCACATTAATCCCTTCTTTCACATTAATTTTAAGACTATATGCTTTAATATAATAGGAAATAAAATGCACGACTGGGTCGCACGAACTTGCTCTTATGTAACAGACTAGAAATTTTAAAATCGAATGTTATTAGAGAAAACTGTTCATAAGGATCAAATTATTTTTTAAATTCTTTTAGTAGTAAGAGACAAAAACACAATGCTATCCAAATATGAATTTATGCAAGAACAAAAATTATAAGTCGTTGTAGTGGTTTCTTAAAAAAAAACTTTTATGTACAAACTTTTTAAAAGTTTTTAAGAAAAAATTTTGGTACGCCAATTTAAAGTTTTTATTATTGTTCGAATAAAAATAAAATTTAGTAAAAGAAATATTGACCCGTTCCCGAGATATCGAATTTTCAAAAAAAAAAGAAAAAATAGATTTTTTTTCAAAAATTCAAAAAATATTTATTTTAAAGTTTTGAAATGCAATGTGTTTTAGACTTTTTAGAAGCTCCTCTATAAAAATTTTCATTAAGATCCGTTATGTGGATAATAAGAAGTTCAAAATTCGAAAAAATGGTAATATCTTAATTTCAAATTGTTTTTATTAAATTAAAGATCGTAAAAATTAATTGAAAGAAAAAAAAATTTATCAAAATTGTAGGCGCCGTTTTCGAGAAAAATACGATTTTTGAAAACCATTTTTTTTTAATTTTTTAGCATTTGTATGGTAGGTACCTTTATTTTTAGATAAAATAAATTTTTTTTTCTCACATCTTGTAGATTATATTGAGAAACTTTTAAAAAAAATCTAGCAAGGGGTTTTCGAAATATTGAGTTTTGAAAAAAAAAATTTGAAGTTTTTTTTTTTAAATCCAAAAAAAATATTTGTTTGAAAATTCGAGTACACAATTCTATTCAGGTTTTTGGGGAGCCTTAGCAAAAAAAATGATCAAAATCGGCTGTACCGTTTTTGAGAAAATCAAAAACAAAAAAAAATGGTTCCATGGGGGGGTACCAAAAATAACCATTTTTCTGAAAATTTTTTTCAACAAATACATAGTTTTAATTAAATGAAATTTTTTGTGTTTTTATTTTTAAAATCTGTCGAACAGTTTTTGAGAAAAAAAATGTTTATAAAATTTCGAAAAAAATTCGTATGGCAGGTACTGTTATTTTTGGTCTTAAAAAATCAAATCAAAAAACATCCGGGGGGGAAAAATTAAAATCCATATCTACCAAGTTTGAAGAAAATCGGCCGAGCCGTTTAGCTGCAATTGAACGGACAGACAGACAGACAGACACAGAATTGCGAGACCCATTTTTTTAGTCTTCGCTATCATCTTAATGTCAACTTTGATCAAAATCTCGAGTTCGATTTTTTTTTCGAATGCATAACTTGCCTTATAGTACCTATAAGTCGCAAGTACAAAATTTAAGGAAACAGTCAAACAAAATATTATATGTACATAATATTTCAGATACAATCGAGTTAATATTTAAAGAATTATTCTACTTTAGTTTTACAAGAGTCGGTCTTTCTTTGGGAAAAGAATTTAAGTTCATTTCATAACAAGTCAACGCTGGCGCTGGATAACGAGCGATGGCCGTCTTCAGACTTTAAAGTTTTAATTTAGTTTTCAAATGGAAAACCATCTCAATCGTAATTATGCTATATCCCGAATTTTTCTACTGTTATTTTAATTAATAGCGTTAAATTAATGACGCACAAGAAAAGTTAAACAATAAAATAATGTTGGGTCATCCCAACTACAATTTCCAGCTAGGTATATTTAATTTAAAATTAGATTGAACATGCACGGCTCTTATATCCTTGATTACTGAAAAAGTTTTGGTTTTTGTGACACATGTAAATGAAGGACAATTTTCATATTTTCCTTTTATCGATTTCTTTGATGCGGTAATTTGTTATTTTTTTTCTAGAAAGGTTGACAAATAAGGCTCCCACCGTTTGACAAAAACTCATGGTACGGCACTTAAAGAAAAATAAGTTAGCTCATTGTGAAAAAAGTCTTTTAATATGATGAAAAGTCAATTTTATGCTTCGCTGTTATAAAATAGGCAGAGTTCAATTGAATGATATGCAGGTTGTCACACTGATGTCAACATTTAATAAAACAACCCCCTTATCGACTCACCACCTCTTCATTCTTACCAAAACCAAATTGTTATTCGATTTGCTATGGGAGTCATAATGTTGTAGCAAAAGTGATTGATGATGTTATTTCCGAGTTGAATAGGTGAAGTTAATAAAGTGGTTTATAATATGGCTAACCGATGTTGAAATGGTTTACTTGGGCGTTGTTGGATTACACACCACGGGACATTAATCTGTTTTGTGACAGGAAGTAATTATCTACATGAAGAGTTTAAAGAAATTCTTTCATATTAATTATGCAATTTGACAAATTATGACACATTGATATGCCCTTCTTTATGACATCAGAAGATGCTTAACTCCTTTGTAGAACCTATAAGAAATAAATAAAACACAAAGGCTTTGCAGTTTTTTTTATCAAAAATAAAATACAAACAAATTTTCATAACAGTTTATTTTTATTTATTTTTGGCATTGAAATATCAATAATTTACGATATAAGAATTTCATAATATCAACTTTAATTTAAATAATTTAAAAAAATAAGTAATTTGTAAGATTTTTCTTCAAAGAGCATTGGACTGTGATGCAGAAGGTCTGAGTTCAATTCCCAGCCACTGCGAAGCGAACTGACAATTACAATTCCACCGTGAGTATCTCTTTTCCTGAAAAGTGCTTGATGTCTTAGCCCATTAGACTCAGCAAACAATTGAAGGCTCGCCGTATTTACGCTAATAAGCACACATGATTGGTTGTGAGTTGTTAGTCACTACACTAGGTGAAGGTTCCCCACGAGCCGTTGACCTCTAATTTATTTATTCATATTTATCATCGTTGTCTCTTCGAAATGCGATTTGTCTTAATGTAATCTATTGGGTAAGATATATTGGAAGTTCCCAGACAATTTTTTAACCAAAGTAACACACGAATATAAAGATATGATCAGCATATCAAAAGTGATATTTTAAATGTTGCACGAATGTATTTGCAAAAAAATCACTTGATAGAATACTAATCATCTCCAATATTGAATTAATAAAATATACAACCAAAATAAACAATGGTATCTCTCTGACAGCTTCTTAATCGCCAATAACTTTTAGGATGTTCAATAATTTCGTATACTTATCATGATTTGGAAAATATTCCAAGGAAATTTTACGAATACTTCATGTTCTTATATTAAATAAATTAAGATCATATTTAAATGTTTTGCTTAGTGATAAGTTGTTAGCTTTATTCCACACCTATGATGAGTGTTAACATCTCCTTTAATTAAAAAAAAATTCATACTAGAAATTATAGTACTGTACTGTACAGCCAAACCCAGAACAAAGTATCTTCTACAAAAATTAATGATTTGATGAAATTTTTCTTCATATTAAGCGGCTCGTCTGATTTTCTTTAAATTGGGTAGATAGTGTTTTAAAAAGATAAAAAAAAACTGAACCTACCATACTATTTTTTTTTTTTTAATTTTATAAAATATTTTTTTTTCTCAAAAAATAAATCAAAAATTTGTAATCAAATATTTGTTTAAAGCTAGGTAAAGCTTGAAAAAAATGTCCAAAATTTCACTCTTTGAACTATTTGGTTTTTGTTTTTGATTTTTAAAAAAAAAAAATGGTAGTACCGATTTAGGAAAAAAATATGAGATATATCTCACCTGAAGATTTCATACAGTTTTATGACTTTAAATGTGATCATAAATGCACTTCTTCGAATATAATCATTCATAACTTTTTTGCAAAGCCTTAAACGAAGTGCATTTATTTTTTTGTTAATCTACACAAAAAAACGAACATTTAAAAAAAACATTGAAAAATGTTTCTTTATTAATTTGTTTATTTTCTTGGGCAACAGTATACATAACTGTTAGTTGTTTATTCGAATTAATGTAAAATACAAATCTGTTACTGCAGGCCTGCCTGGCGACTGAAAATATCATAAGCGGAGCAACGGAGTTGCGTGAGCGGATGTGAGCTCCGAAAAGGAAGTTAAAATCTTGAAAACCCGCGAAGCCACCCACAGTACTGTTAAGCTTCATTTAGACTTTCGTTCTTGTCTTCTGTGTACGTTGTACGTTGTTGTACGTACACGGAACAACGAGAATGTAAATGATAAAAACGAACAACGAACTAACAACGAATGAAGAACGTACAAATTCAAAGGAGCTCGGAAATTTCCATATTCGTTGTTACCCCGACAACTTGTGTTTAAATATGAAAACTGTTTAAATAAACATTGTTTGGCAGTAGCGTGCAACTTGTAGGGACATTTATAAATTGATAACCAAAAATAATTAGCATAATTAGATAGGCCTTCCTGTAGTTATTTATGAATGTGAACGTCTGGCATACTCTAGTGGGCACAATAGTGCATTATACTCGTAGTGCATCAAGTATGCAGTTCTTTCCAAATTCTAAAAAATTGGGATACAAAATTTGCCATAACTTCAAAATGACCAGCTAAGTGCCCTCATTGCAAATATCGAGGTCCAAGACGTTTTGAAGGTGGCCTTCTTGGTGCAAGAAGTAGTCTATTCTTATCGCGTCTGGCAGGCAGAAGGATGTCTGTAAAACGTCTTGGACCTCGATATTTTCAATCAGGGGGCTTAACTCTACATTTGGGCAAAGTTGTTATCACAATTATTTGGACTTGGAAAGAACTGCATACTTGATGCACTATTGCTCCCACTAGAGTATGCAAGACTTTCACATTTGTAAATAACTACAAAAGGCCTATCTAATTATGCTAATTATTTTTTGTTATCAATCACACCCAAAAATTGCTGTGGGCTCTGAACTGAATAGACAGTTCATAGTAGCAGACGAACAAAAACAATGAGAAGAATTGAAAAAAAATACACCTATCTCATGTTCTTTATAATCATTTTTCTTAAAATACTTTCATCGTGTACGTTCATATTGATTTTGCATTGATTAAAAAAATGTCTGATTTAAGGAATTTATCAAAAGAAGTAATTGAGGAGTTCATTGACTTATACAAAAGCTTTCACAAAACCAAGAAGCTTAACGTGTGTTTCTTCGGGCATTCGCAAATAATTCTGGAAATCGTCTGTCTGAAGTCTTAACTCTTCTATTATATTTGTGTGTGATAAATGTTTTCTTTTCAGCAGCCAACCCTTCGTTCAACAGGATCTTCTTTTTTTTTTGAACAATTAATAGTGCCGCTACTGCCAAAAATGTGTTGTTATCCATTTTGTTGTTAAGAACGAACAAAAAACAAAACCGAATTAATGTGAATGCTTCTTCGTTGTTCTTTGTTGAGAGAAGAACGAACAACGAACAACGTACAACGAATGAAGAACGAAAGTCTAAATGGGACTTTAAGCTAAAATATAAAATAAACATTTTTATATATTTTTTTCTTAAATGTTCGTTTTTTTTTTTTGTAGATTAACAAAAAAAAAACATATTAACTTCGGTTGATGCTTTGCAAAAAAAGTTATGAACGATTCTATTAAAAGAAGTGCGTTTATGACCACATTTAAAGTCATAAAACCATATGAAATCTTCAAGTGAGATATTTCTTATAATTTTTTACATAAATTCGCCTTAAGAACGAAAATTTAAAAAAAAATTCATCGAAATCGGATGATTTTTCGATTTTCTAGAGCCATAAAAACGAGGGGACCGCGAAAATATAAAAATACCGAGAAAAATAAATTATATTATCTAAAAGTAACGGTACCCACCATACAAAATAAAAAAAAAACTGATTTTCGAAAACAGCACCTAGAATTTTGACAATTTTTTTTTGATTAATTCTTACAATCAATAAAAAAAATTAAATTAAGGTATTACTGACTGTACCTACCATAGAACAATGTTTTAGAATTTAAATTTTCTAATTATCGACTTAACCTATTTTTATGATTTTTTTATAGAGAAGTTTAAAAAAATTGTAAAATATTGCATTTTGAAACTTAAAAAAAAAATAATTTCTTGAATTTTTCAAAATTAGCTATTGTTTTAATTTGTTTTAAAAATTTTTTATATAAAAGCTTATTTTTTTTAAAGTCTTTACAACGATTTGTAATTTTTGTTCCCGCATTAAATAACATTTGCTTGAGAAATCACATGGCATCTTGTTTTTAGCTCCAAATACTAAAGGAGTTGTTTTATTCATTTAAAAATTAATTTTATGGATATGAACATTTATCTCTAGTGACATTAATTTTTAAAATTTTTAATCACTTACATAAGAGCAAGTTCGTTCTCTTATTTTTTTTTAATGCACTCGTGCTCGAGGTTTTATTGATATCCTTTAACAATGCTGAACATAAAGATGTGGATTGATAACATTTATACTCGTAAAAATGGGGAAAAGAGTTGGACTCAAAACTGAGCCTTGGGGAAGGCCAGCATTTATTTTGTGTAGATCAGAATTGAAACCATCCAATACAACATGTATTGAACGATCCAGAAGGTAATTTCTAATCCGAAGAATCAGGGTTTTATTGATACCAAACGTACGCATTGGCATGATAAAAGAGCTGTAAAATTTCAAGTACAAGTAACAATAACAGCACCAATACCGGAACTTGTACTTGGAACTGGTACTTGAAAATGTCAACTTCCAGTTTTTTCAAGAACCTTATTGAAAGTACAAAGTACTTAAGTGACTAAGTGTTTGAACAGTATTTTCAAGACCAGTACTTTCAATTGTGAAAATGTTCAGGTTTAGATAAACTTTATCTTAAGATCTCACTGTGAAGCTGGAACTGGATTTTTTTCATTTCTTGAAGAAATGTATAGTGAACATATTTGAAGATCAGGAGAAATATGAAATTAAATGAGCTTTTGCATAAAGGACTACACATGACATAAGTCGATCACCAGAAAAAGTGTTTTTGATCAGAAATTGCTCACTAGACCAAGGGTTTTAATCTAGAATAGAACATTTTCGGGCAAGTCGTTCGCTGCCCAAAAAACATTTTTAGCTGCATAAAAGCTTTCTGAGCTAATCTTAAAGCTTAGTTATTCGAAAACTCACTCTAGATTTTCACATGGAGCTCACTTGCACTAATTCATTAAGTTTGAGAGCACTTTCGAGCTCCGTAATAGTGCTTGCAGGTATGTTTTGTCAGCTAAAAACTTTATGTAATATATGCTTTTAACGTAGAGTTATAAATTATATTTATTATTAGAATTAATAATTTAAAATAATACTATTAAACAGGAAAACTAGCATCCAACACAATGAATGAGATAAGAAATAAAATGCACGACTGGATCGCACGAACTTGCTCAGTTTTGAGTTCCAATTCAAACCTCCTAATTTATTTTGCAAATCATTTTCAATTCGAAGAAATATCTATCTAAAAAAATGTATTTGGAAGTGGTTTTGATATCTTGCAATTTACAAGACTTTACTAAAACTACTTTTAAATACTTTTTTATGTTTCCGAAAAGCACATGAATCGTACAGAGGCTTTGCTTTTGGGAAAAGAAGTTTTAACTTCAAGCGCGCGTGCACATTTTTTTTTATTTTTATTTTGAACTTGAGAAAAAAAAATATTTATTTTTCTTGTGTACTTTTTTGAATAAATCTTCTTGAATCTTTGGGAAATTCTGTAACAGCACAGGCAATAGTTTTCTTTTTCTGTTTTATAAAAATTCTTAAATATTTGCCATTTTCTTAAACATGTATGAAGATATAGTTTATACGAGTAGATCTTAAAGAATACCTTACAAAAACCTTTTGCTATTAAATAGCTATTTTAACAACTAAAGAATCAAAATGCATTTATGTTTTCTGACAGCTAATAAAAACATTATTATAGACCATATTTACCGAGAAGAAAGGTTTTAAACGTAACAGAGCTAGACATTGTTAAGAAATTCCATTACTTATAGAGATTTTTTAATTCGTTCACCAAGTGCTGCAATCAGTTTTGAAATAGAGCTAGGGCCTTACATTTAACTCTCTCAGAGCATTAAAAGAACATTTAAATAGCCCCAACTATGTTACTATGATGATATCAAAGAAATACTTTCTTTTCATGAAATACATAATAAACTTTCCTTATAAAATGACGTTGAAATTGAAACAAACATAAGTGAAGGCTAGACCCGTAGCCTAGTACTTGAAATATTTTAGGTACTTGATACTAGTGGTGGGCGCATTCCAATGATATAATCGATTATAATCGATTCAGGCAACATCTCGAGATATCTCGATTCTTCACTCAAATTATTCGAATACTCAAATTATTGGGATGATTTCTCACATCTACTTACTCTTAGCCGATACTTACTTACTCTTAGTCGATTCGAGACCGAGAAGAAAATATTAAACGAAATGACAGAAAAGAAAACACACAAATCGAGAACTCGAGAAGTTTGTTATATATGCTTGTAGGATTGAATACGGAATTGTAAAGAAAAGGAGAGGTGCGAGAACTGTTATGTTATGATTTTTTTTGTTTGGTTTTTGCTTTTTACTTTGAAATTGAATATTTGTTTCCTACTTTTCTTTCTATGATATTGTTTCGAAGATCATTCGAATGATCATTCTATTCTTTAAATCATTCGAATACTCATATCTCGATTCTTTAAATCAATCGATTATGCCCATCACTACTTGATACTTGGTACTTGTACTCAATTACTTGAAAAATACTGGTACCTACGTTTTTTTAAGTACTATTACCATGGCACTGAAGAAGAAGTACCAGTAACTATAGTACTTGTACTTGAGAGGGTTGAAGTCCTAAAATACTTAAGAACTTTAAAGGCCTGGATGTTACGTGCTTAGAGACCATAGAAAGATAAATGTTTGAAATCAAAACCGATAGATGACTTCAAATAGAAGTGTGTTTTTGCATTAAAAGTGTAGAACTAACAGAAAAAATAGTAAAATAAATTCTTATTAAGAGGAGATTCTCTTGAACCGCATCGGTTTTAATAGTTTATGTATTCACATTATTCACAGGAGAACCTTAAGCGCAGTAATTTATTATTTTAAAGTGCAAGTCATATCATCCAATCTTCAAATATCGAGTTGGATAAGAAAAACGGATTGAACTAATCAGAATAACCAAAATACTCATTAGAACAATATGCTTTGTATGAGACTCATAATTACCTTCCTTTAACTTAACAAACACTAAATCGATATATTTCTATTTTTCAATACAACAAAAATAAAGCCTCTTGATTGAACAATAGACGAATAACTCCTATTATCTTATTTCACAGTTGACGTGCCAGACATTAAAATAATAATGCAGCAAATCCAAATACTAACTTTTAATATAAAGAAGCATATCTATATCAGTATACCAGATAAATGCTAGAGTACACATTCCTTTGTCATATTATGTACATAAGTACGAGTATGTATGTTTGTTCGAAATATAGAAAATCAAATGTCATACACAAACAATAAGAACACAAATGCTGAATTGAATACCATGCCTGGTACTCTCATTTCCGACATAAGCAACAGGATGTGTCGACACACTACAATAGGAATTGAATTTCCCAAGACATCTTTTAGGTACCCCATTCATATCATTTTGCAGGATGTGAACACTGAATATCCTACTTGGGCCATACCATAAGGAATATCATCCTCTATTCACAGAAACGACTGTACTACAATACCCATATGGATGTTTTTGAACTTTATGTGGCAAAAGGATGTGGCATCAAGTTTATTGTGAAAATGCATCAAGGATTTCGATGAAAAATACTGGTTACAATATCCCAAAGCTTAAAAAGTAAGGAAAAAAAAAAACACAAAAGTAATATCCATCCATATGAACATACATAACTGTGTACATATACAAAGAAGGAATGGAATTTTGTTGACACATTTGAGGAGGCGCACTCTCAGCTTAAATTCGATTTTATTTCCTATTGATTTCTTTAAAGTGTTTAAGTGTAGATTCGGGTTAATTGGGCGAGTGCAATGTAAAAATAAGACAAAATGAACCGTATGATTTTCTTTAGCTACGAGGAAATAAATTATAAATAAATTTTGTATACCTACAGCCAACCAGGCTTTTCTCAAACTGAAATTTGGTACACTTATGCTTTCACTTGATCGGATACCTGAAAAATATTCAATTAAACCGAAGAGATAAACAATAGAAATCAGAAACTCACATTTTCACGAATTATAATAGGAAATCGATAAGATTTTTTAGATTACACGAATAATTTATGATTATAATAAACTGATTTGATGTGTGGTTTATTAAAACTACATTTAAACGTTTCGAGAATAAACATTATTGACTACTCGAGACGTCCTATAAGACTGCAGAAGAAACAACAACGTTTTTGGATTTAACTGCAAATACTCGTATTTATTGATACTAGCTGCCACTTCACTTTTGATGACGCTTCGAGAATACACTTTCTAATCCTCTTAAAGTTGCTATTTCTATTGAAAAAACAGGTTCTTTCCCATACAGACAAACAATAAGGTCAGAAGATCCTGCAGGCCAATTAACTGGTCCGTTTTTTCCATATTCTTCATGTTGCCATTTCTTAACCTCAACATAGTCGGCTAGAGCACTATTCTGTCGAAAATACGATGAAGAAAGTTCTGGTAAATCGTATCGTATCGAAAAGGCTTCAGATGGCTTGCAAAATTCAGTCTGGGTGGTACATTGCAGAGGGTGATTACATTGTTTCCAAAAACACCTGTTCACATATTGGCGCTGAATTTGTGTTGATAAGATGAGTGTCTTCTTTTGCATGGATTCTCTGCCGCTTATGTAAGAAACATTTTGTGATCCTATATCTTATACTTTTTTTTTCATACAATAGTTTATTTTTATTTACGCTCAAAATATGTACAGAGGCTACAAATATTATTTACAATAAATAATTTCTTAAGTCGAATACTTATTAATCTGCGAGTACAAAAGGAGCTCTGCTTCGTTAGGTTGGTTATGATTTCTGTTAACATTTGAATAACATAGGTGCCCTAAGTCTAACATTGTTTTTTTTTTTTTATTTATGATATTTACGTCGGCTTGATCAGTGCTAACGTTCGTTGGCTTGTGTGGTGATGAAGGTGTGGGTAGATATAGGTCATTGTTGATTACTAGCTGGTCTCTTAGTGGATTCAACCTTTGTTGTGCTGCGTCCCTGCATCCTGAAGCTATCTGCTCCAGCTATTCCAAATGCTTGGTCCATCATGGAGAGCACCTGGAGATATCGGTCGTCTGTGGCTGAGTTACCTGTAATTAAATTAATAAGAGAACTAGGATGGGTTGGGATTTTTCTCAGCATCGTAGTGCTGAGATTGTAGATATAAAGGTTTTTTCAACAGGGACGCTACAAAAGCAGAGCGACAGGGACAGCAAACGACCCCATATTTCTTGCCGCTCTTTTGACATTTCTCTTCAGTAAGGTTTGCCATTTCATGATGGAAATATATACGAGCCAACAACTAGTCGAAATTATTAAAATTTACTACCGAAATTCGGAGTCAGTGGCCTCCTAGCAGATCAACAATTGAGCGTCTAGTGTAAAAATTTGAATCCACAGGCACAGCACAAATGGTTCCCGTGCCAGTGAGACAAAAAGTACCCGTAGTGTTCAGAATATTGCTGCCGCTGAGGCTTCAGTTGCAGAAAGTCCAAATGTGTCTCTCACACTTCGTTCTCAAGCGTTGGGCATCTCTGTGACGTCGTTGCGGCGAATTTTGCGAAAAGATCTTGGCCTACATCCTTATAAGATTAAATTGACGCAAGAACTGAAGCCGCTTGACCACCAGAAGCGTCGCGTCGTATGTTCGTGAATTGGGCTGAGCAACAACTTGAAAATGATTCGGATTTTCATCGAACAAGCCAGCGACGATTGATGAACTTCGTACGAATATCGAACGTGAAATTGCAGCAGTATCGCCCGATTTATGCTTGAAAACCTTCGAAAATTGGGTTCAGCGTCTGGACTTCTGCAAGCGTGCCCGTGGTGTCCATGCAAAAGAAATCGAGTTCCATACAAAATGGCATCGAACGTACTTTCACAGGAATAAAGAATTTCATTGATATCCAAAACCGTTTTTGTTTTATTTAAAAAAAACTTTTGTAGCGCTCTTATTGAAAAATCCGATATTTATCAATGGGGACAATTCCTGAAGCTTCGTACAGCCTTTCATTACTATAATAGCGGTGGCGCAGAGCTTTTCGCTCGAATAATTGCAATTTTTTCATATAAGTGGGGCTTATTTTAAACCATATAGGGAAAAAATATATTTGGTTTGGTGACCACCTTTCACTTTCATAAGGGAACGTAAAAGGGATAAGGCATAATTTGCTTTGCGAAATGTAAATTTGGTACATACTTATGTACATTTAACTAGATTATCATAATATGTTTATGAATGTATGAAATTTCTTAGATTTAGAGGAAAGAATATTATAATTAAAGATTTCAGTTTTGAGATTGTCATTTGTAGAAGCAATAAGATTAGAGAACTTATTAGTTGACTGAGAGGACTGTTAGCGTCGTAGTCTGATCTGCTAAAAAATAATGCATAAGGCCTAGTACGCAAATCACGCTAAATTTTATCTCCCATACAAAATTCTCACCAAAATTTATAGTCTAAGAGCCGGTAGCAAATTTTGGGAGTAGAGGTATAACCAAAATTCATATGGTCAAATGTGTGGGTATACGCATTACCATACCAAATCCAACCGTCTGTCAGGTTTTTTTTTCAGCCGGGGTTGGGGTTGGGGTTCGAAAATGGTATTTTTTCCGATTTTTGTGTAGAGGGTATACCTAACCACTTTAATTAATATAGAAACAATAGAGCATTGCCTACTGATTTAAAATATATAGGCGTCAGACGATTCAGTTTCAGCCTTCGCCCTGACAGACCACTGTTAAGTTTGCAAGAAAATCAACTTTTTAAGTTCAAGGTATAACCAAATAATTGATACACCAAAAAATCAGAAAAATTCTCCTGATTATCAAAATGTCGGCCTCAGACGTTTTTTTTCAGCCTTGGGCTGAATTAAAGTGGTTATACCCTCTACACAAAAATCGGAAAAAATACCATTTTCGAACCCCCACCCCCACCCCCGGCTGAAAAAAAAACCTGACAGACGGTTGGATTTGGTATGGTAATGCGTATACACACACATATGACCATATGAATTTTGGTTTCACCTACACTCCTAAAATTTGCTACCGGCTCTTGGTCTATTAGCCAAGCTAAATTTATGTTCGCTGCTACAGCTTAAAAATCAAAATTTCTCTTCGAACTGTACATAACTTATCTGTCAAAATTTAGCACACGAAAGAATAATTGTCTGGCACATTTATTCTCGAGCTAAATTTCAATTTGAAATCAAAGAATATTTGACGAAAATCTTACAAGATTTTCCACATCAATAATCACTCATAATTCTTAAAAAATCATACTTTAAAACAAATTCTTTTAAATCTTTGAAAAAATTTCATTTAGAGAACAAGTGTTTTCTGTGACATATTTTCCACAAGGTTCTTATGTCAAAATTTAGCTTGGATTTTGGCTGATTTTTGGAGAAAAATGTGGGTGATACTAGACTTAAACTGAAACCAGTCATATTGAAATTTAATCGACAAGGAACCGATGGAGATGAAATAGATCCATTGATTAATGCAGTTATGAATCGGAACTGCAAATACTCTCCGTGTATAGAAAGTTATGGGAGGTTTATAAATTGAAGCTTTGAGTGAATGGGGATAGTTTAAATCAATCTGACCAGGGAAAGAACGGAGAGAAAAGCTCACCAAAAATGTGTTTGTTTAAAAAATAAAATGCACGACTGGGTCGCACGAACTTGCTCCTATGTAATAGACTAGGAATTTTAAAAACAGATGTTATTAAAGAAAACTGTTCATAAGGATAAAATGATTTTTTTAAATTCTTTTAATAGTAAGAGATAAAAACAGAATGCTATGCAAATATAAATGTATGTAAAAATTAACAAAATAAGCTTTTATGTACAACATTTTTAAAACATTTTTAAGAAAAAATTTTGGTACGCCAATCTTAAGTTTTTATTAATGTACGAATAAGAGTCTAATTTCCAAAAAAAATATTACGCCGTTCTTGAGATATCGAATTTTCCAAAAAAAAATACTTTTTTTTTTTTAAATTGAAAAAAAAAAACATTTTTTTTAAGTTTTGAAGTGCAATGTTTCTTAAACTTTTTAGGAGCTTCTTTATAAAAAATTTCATTAAAATCCGTTATGCCGATAATGAGAAATTCAAAATTCGTTCTATAGTAGGTACAGTCAGTAATATCTAGATTTCATTTTTTTTATTAAATTATAGATCGTTAAAATTAATCAAAAGAAAAAAAATTAGCAAAATTCTCGGAACCGTTTTCGAGAAAAATACGATTTTCGAAAACAATTTTTTAAAATTTGTATGGAAGGTACCGTTAGTTTTAGATAAAACAAATTTTTTTTTTCTCAAATCTTGTAGATTATGTTAAAAAACTTTTATTTATCAAGTTTGAAAAAAATCGATCTAGGGGTTTTCGAAATATTGGGTTTCCAAAAAAAAAAATTGAAAAAAAAATTGATTTTTTTTTTTTAATCCAAAAAATAAAGAATTGAAAATTTGAATGTGCAATAATATTCAAACTATGGAGAAGCTTTACCACAAAAAAAATGATTTAAATCGGCTGTACCGTTTTCGAGAAAATCAAAAACAAAAAAAATGGACCCAGGGGAGCTACCAAAAATAACAGTTTTTTGGAAAATTTTTTTCAACCATTACCTAGTTTTAACTAAATGAAATTGTTCAATTTTTTTTTTTTAAATTCTGTGGGACAGTTTTTGAGAAAAAAAAATATTTATAAAATTTCGAAAAAAAATCGTACGGCAGGTACCGTTATTTTTGGTCGTAGAAAAAGAAGACAAAAAAAAAACCCATATCTACCAAATTTGAAGAAAATCGGCCGAGCCGTTTCGGCTGTAGTCGAACCGACAGACAGACAGACAGACAGAATTGGGAGACCCACTTTTTTAGTCTTCGCTATCATCGTAATGTCAACTTTGATCAAAATCTCGAGTTCGATTTTTTTGCCGAATGCATAACGTGCCTTATAGTACCTATAAGTCGCAAGTAAAAAGAAGGTTATTATTGCTCCAGTCCCAAAATCTGTGAGAATCTTCTTGAAGTTGCTCACAATCCGCAGTGGATTCAATCAATCGAAATATCTTAGTCATCCGCATAATTAAATGCCATTGAATGTTGTAATTATATAGACGGAAGGTTTATGAAGAAAACAAATAGCAAAGGGCCAACATGGATTTCCTGAGGAACACCAGAATTAACTTTAAATTGACATGAGCTGTTATTTTTGGAGTTGACTTCATAATATTTTTATGAAAATATTCACAAAACAAAAACGATCATTAAGCCAAGTTTTTTTTTTTTTAATTTATTAACTTCCCATAGGGAGTTATTGTAATCGGTCCGATTTGTCGAATTGGAATTTTTGACATTTCTCGACGTTTCAAGGTCCCTAGAGGCTATATCAATCATTTTTAGAGAGATGTCTGTGTGTGTGTGTACGTACGTTCGTACGTTCGTACATTCGTACGTTCGTACGTTTGTACGTGCGTACGTTCGTACGTCCGTACGTTCTTGTACCATTTTTCGTCGTCGATATCTCAAGAACGAGTAAAGATATCGACTTCAAATAAATTTTGTTTAATAGATAATAACTTCGAAAGAGGCTGAAAGGGCGTTTATTAAAATTCAGTGAGTAGTTTTTTCACTATAACGGTTTAAAAAAAAAAGTAAAAATTTTGGTTAGTTTCAAATATCTCACGAAAAAATAATGCTATTGATTTCAAATAAAATTTAATGTACTCATTATAAGGTCATACAGATTTGATATGAATTTGGAAAAAAAATGAACATACCGTTATTTTTTTAAATAAAAAAAACTGAAAAAAAAAATTTCATAACCCAGATATTCTAAGAACGGAAAACAATTTGAAACTCAAAATAATTTTATTTTACGAAAAATAATGTGTTTGACAACTGGTGAAAATTTCAAAAAAAATCAGTTTACAGTTTTTTTACAAAAAATAAAAAACTATATAAAATTCTATTGAAAATTGGTAAAAATTGTTTTTCGACTCAAATTTCTCGAGAACTAGTAGTGATATTGACTTCTAATTTAGTTTATTTTATATATAGTCAGCTTTATTTTGACATTCGGTTTCATTAGAAAGTATGTCGAATTCGAATAATTTGTATTTTGAGATTCGAACGATTCGAAAGTTCACCTTATCAATGGAAAGTTCATTTATCTTTCGAAAAGTAAGCAAATTTTCACTTTCGAATCGTTCGAAAGAAATGTCATTTCATTCTCGTTCAATTTTTTCTGGCGAATAGATTCATAAAACATGTAAGTTTAGTATAATGTTAGTAGTATCGGATGCATAAAATGGATGTGATGCATCCATTATCCTTTTCCTATACAACTGCTTCTCACCGTTTTCTCTTTTCATACATAAAACAAATGCCATTTTGATTTTTTAACGTCTGGCTTCAATTTATCAATTATTTTCATAAAACAATTTACAAATGGTAGTTCAAAATTCAAGTGTGACCAGATTTGTGTAAATTAAGTGGCTTTGAAGTTGCCTTCTTTTTTTGTTTATCAATTTGGAAAACAAAATTAGTTTACATGAAAATTAAAACATAAATCAATTATTTTATTATTCAGGGAAGTTTTACCCTTATTTAACATCTTTTTTAAATCAATAAACTTACCATACTGTTTTCTAAATGCTCCAAAATTTGAAAATGTCAGTTTTTATTGATGTATTCAAATTCAAACTTCACCGGGCCGTTAGCATCACTTATCTTTACTTTATTTTTCTTAAATAATAAAGTTTTATTTTTAGACCATATTTTTTTTGAAATAAAAATTATCAAAAAAAAAACAGCTTGGTCATACTAAATCAGATAGAAATGTCAGTAAATTTCAAACAGCTGATTTCGAAAATGAATTTAATTGAGGTTCATTTTATGCAATCATTCGACAATGAACATTTTTCGTTCGAATGTCAAAATATGAATAGTTCATTCGAATGAAAGTCTCTATTCTATCGAATTAGCTATTCGTTCGAATCTCAAAATAAGGCTGAGTATAATTTTGTAAAATTGGTAAAATGTTAACAAATATTGAATTAAATAGTATTTTTTTTTTAAATAAAAAAACTATTAAAAAATCTAGTGAAAACTAGTTAAAATTGTATTTCAAGTCGAATTTCTTGGGAATAAACACCGACAGTGCCTTCTAAAGTACATAAGTTGTTTTATACATCGATACCTTCCCGTAAGAATGTATACTAAGCGACATTTCTAAAAAAACGAAAAAAACGAAGAAAGTTCGTTGGCGAAACCCAGGCCAAAACGTGGCCCTTAACATATATTATATTTCCTCATCAAAAAGTCATTTTCGAAAAAAGTGCCGCTTAGTACATTCTTACGGGAAGGTATCGACATAATACAATTATTAACATATGGTTAAATTTTGACAAGTATCGAATTGACAGTTTTAAAAAAAAATATAAAAAAAATCTACTAAAAAGTGGTAATATTTGTTTTTCGACTAGAATATCTTGAGAACGAGCAATGATATTGACTTTGCCATTATTTAATTTTATACATAATACAATTTCTAACAAATAGTTTATATTTGACATAATATCTAGTCTTAGAGCGAATATATTTTGTAAGTACCCTTCCATCAATAACCAAACCATATCTTTTATATTCGAATATTTCGTTTTTAAATTTTTTTCAATTAAAATGTTTGGAACCGAAATAATAAAGTAATTTCTATAATATAATATTAAAAAATACGGAAATCTATAATTCAGTATAAAATATGTACCTACCAACCTTCGTAATTATAACAAGTTTTCAAGACCACAAATGGGAAGTTATCAGTGTGGGTCGCACCCAGCCTCTTTTTTAAAAGTATTCCATAACTTAACTTGTCAAAAGCTTTACTAAAGTGTGTAAAGATATAATCTACTTACGATTGATCTTTAAAGGCATCTAAACTTAAAGTGGAGAATTGTAATAAATAATTGCTGTGAATTTTTTTCATTTAACAATTAAATAATTAAAAATTTACTCTGCCAAACAAAAACATAATTCTGAGGTTATTATAAAGATATTATTTGTTAATGACGTAAAGAGATGGAATTCAACTACTTAACAAGTGTATGCACATATTGTTAGCAAGTAATTACATCAATACGATGTTTCAGAAATAAGGTGGGTAAAGTTTAAAGATATCGAATCAGTCACTCATCATTCTTTGACATTGGTATTATGAATTTTTTAAGCCTTGCAATTTTGTTTGTGTTCAATGTGTTACTCTTTTCTGACGTTTATCAATCAAAAGAACATACTTTGATTTTAAATCGTATTTTGAGATTGTCTGCTCGCCGGAAACGATCATTATTACTTCCTAACTATGGAACTGTAAAAATCACAACTGGGTTTTCAAAAGGTCTCGTCGGAAACATTCCCAAAGGATTAAGCTTAAGCTATGAAATGTGTTCATATTTTGCGGGACCAACGATGATCAGAGATTTGTTAAATGAGATAAGACGACCAAATCCCAATCAGCAAGACATCGATAAACCCAACAAATCGAAGAATCTGGTAAATATTAAAAAAAAAAGTGTTTTGCATAATTTAAATAACTTTCATCTTTATTTTACAGAAACTTTGGCATGAGAATACCCAGCAAAGATATCCGGATGCACTTAAAACTATTAATTCAAGCCACAACTCAAAAAATAAGCAAAGACTTTTTGAAAGATCAAGTTTAACCAATGAATATGTTTCCTCGGAAATGTTCAATATTCAAAGAAGAAGTCCTCTGAAGGAGGCGCTTGACTATTTGTAAGTATGAATAAATATCACAGAAGGGAAGTTTTAAATTAATTTTTTAACACTTTTCTTTATAAACAAAAAAAAAACGATAAATGTACTGATGATGTATGTATGTACATACATTGATGATGGATAACTTTATTTAAGATTGGGGTCAGATGCAAGGTGCGAAATCCGAAAGCTAATTTGTAAGAGTGAGGGATTGCTTTTGCCGCGTGGATATTCAATGATTCAGGATATTATCAGGATTATTGCCTTGTGAGTTATGTACATATTTTGCTGTTTTAACAATGTGTAACTGAATACTTTAATATTCTTCTTGCTTAAGAGCGCTGGAAAAGGATTTTTTTTCAAGAAGAGAAAATTCCGACTTTTGCGAGGCTACATTGTATTCCAATTGTGATGTTGAGAACGAGCGAGAAAATTCATTTGATTTCTTATATTGGCTGTTTGATCCAAGAAAACTTTTTAAAAATTAAAGAATTTATAAAATTATTAGCTTGTTATTAGTGACAGATTACAGATTTTTTTAAAAAGTACTCAAATGCAAAAAATTACTATTTTTATATTTACATATCAATTTGAAATACGGAATACGTGATGTGTGCATATATTGCCAATTATTGCAGTTAGATTGTATGGGTAATACAAGAATTTAGATTGTTCAGAAAAATAGTTACTTTTTATTTTTTTGTAAACTGAAATGGTTTTATTTTATTTTTCGTGATTGCTTAACAAACTGTAAGATATAGAATCTCATAAGATAGTAAGCTATAATTTCACAAAAATGAACCAAAAAGGTTACTTTAATTAATAAAATTGAAAACATTTAAAAATAAAAAGGATACAAAAAATCAAATTAATATAACTTCAGGTTTAAATTCAAATTGAAAAATAAAATTTTAGCACTTTTTTGATGTTTGTTGCATTTTGGTTTTCTCTTATATTACGTGGTAATGAGTTCCAAAGACGGACAGAATTTACGAAAAATTGTCGCTCTGATGTTAAAAATGAGCAGCGAGATACAATCAACTGATGAGATCTGTGCGACGATCCACTTCTAATTTTTTCAAAACATTCAACCGTATTCTGAAACTCGTGTTTATGACTCGTGTTCGACTATAGTCGTATGTTGGTATTCCAGGAGTCGTACATTCGACTTCACTTGTACTAATATTGGGAAACGCAAAACATCGCATACGACTATTCGTATTTTATCGTTATTCCGAATCTCGTATTCGATTTACTTGAAGTCGTATTTGTGTACTTTATTACTCGTGCTCAGTTTTCTAAACGAGACTTCTTTTTTTTTTTGATAAAAATGAACAAAAAGTTAAGTAAAAAGTAATGTTCGATTCTCAGCCGCAGCAAAAAGTTTTTCAGGAGTGTACTGCCTCTTGCAAGGAATTGACAAATCCTCTAAGAGTATATATCTTGTGTTGGAAATTGCTGCCCATTAGCCGTTCGGCAGAAAATTGTAGGACCCCTCCGTTCCTAGTAGAGTATTGTAAGTCACTATAGGTCCTGGTTCACTTCGAGCTGTTGCACCACCAAATTTTTTAAAGCACATTTTTTATTGGTTTAATTATTTGGACTCAACGTTATTAACGCGTTCATATTTAGTAAAATAATAAATCATTCTCAATTTGAGGCATTCGTTTGTGCTTTGGAAGAAAATTTGGAGGTAGCAAGGGGCCATAAAAAAAGTGGAAAACTGAAAGGAAATATTTAACAGTTTTAAGCGGACCTTTCGATAAAAATAAATAGCCCTGGGCCATCCATCCGATATGGTCCAGCTTGTCTTAAAGTAAGAAATATTTAACAAATTGTTATACATGCCTCTTTAGGTCTGCAATGATCAAAAGTATTTAGTTAAAACAGAAACTGCCTCACAATAAGCAGCAATTTAAAGGCACAGGGGTGGTGAAATTACAACCATATGCTAGAGCAAATTTGAGGAGTGCATTGCTAGCATTTTAAATTTAAATTGTTAATCCTCAAGGATCAAACATTGCAGTTTTTCAGCCTCCCCCTGTAGTCGACATGAAAAATGCTGAAGATGAAACTGACAGTCCAAGAACATAACGAGGATTCACAAGCCAGTAACACCACTCGTACAAACAAAAAACAAAAAGAAAAAACAAATAAAATAGAAGAAGAGCTACTTCAAATCAATGGAGCTCATCAGAATTTTATTATAAATAAAATAATTTAATTGAAAAAACAAAAAACGACTTTTTCAATTCAAATTTATTGATTTTGACAATTATCTACCTACGGGCGACAATATACGTTGTTTTTTTTAAGCTTCTCGTACGCAACCTATACGACTTGAAGAATAACGATTTTGATACGAAACGAGTTCGAGTTCGACTACGAGTACGAGACAAAATACGACTTGTGGAATATGGGTGAGTATTGTGGCTGGCGTGTAAGAAGTATATCAGAGAACAAAATTAAACTTCGATAAAATTGATATAGTTTTCAAATGGCATATTCAGTATGCGCGAAGCAAAACCAGATATCCTGCCATATCTACTTAGCCCGTATACATAACGTTGGTAGAATTGAATACGACATTGAGCTTACGCCTGCTTATATAATTACAATTATAATTACTTAGATTTTTCAGGGCTAAAACAAGACTATTCAATTCCGACCAATTTACCACTTTCCCCAAGTCCTCATTGACACAAAATACTTCATGCTCCATAAGTCCCAATGGGCATCTAAAATACAGCTGAATGTCATCAGCGTACATGTTTAGAGGAACAATTTGCAAGTAAAGATGGAAGTTCATTCACCTGAAAAAAAAGGGGTCCAAGAATGGATCCCTGAAGCACACCAGTAACATTTGGCAAAAAAATAGATAAGCTGTCTCCAACTTGCACTGCTTGTCTTCTGTTAGTCAGGTAAGAAAAAATTAATTTTGCAGCACCTCGCATGAGTTTTCTACACAAATTGACATGATTGACATTGTATTAAAGGCCTTTGAAAAGTCAAGCAAAACCAAAAAAGTAATTTCATCTTTATCCAATGCTTGTCTAAGGTCTTCAGTAACATTCAAAAGTGCAGTAATACAACTGTGCTTTTTACGAAAACCAGATTGCTTTGGACTAAACATTGAGTTGGCAGCGAGATAAGCATTAATTTGTTTTTGCAAAATCCTTTCAAAGACCTCTGACAAAAATGGCAGTATGGAGATAAGCCTAAATTTTTTTTTTTTTGCATTTTTAGGAAGTGGAATGATTTTGGCAACTTTCCATAAGTCTGGGTAAACGCCAGACATCAAGATAGTATTAAAAGAAAAGGTTATATATGGCAACACAATTGGCAAAATCATACACAAGAAAGAAGGATGAACATCATCGAGCCCAACAGCCTTTGACTTAATAGAAAGAACACTTTCGACGACATCAGCATTTATTGCTGCGGAAAAACCAAAGCCAGGGGCACCGCGATGATCAATAAACTAAAAGGAGTTTTCGACACTGTCTTGTTTTGTTGAGGATGTTACCATCGATATCCTCAGCTGGTCTGATTTTTGTCTTACCTATCCCAATATTATGAAGGTTTTTCCAAAGCTGACGTCCGTTTAAAGATGTGTTGAGCTGTTGAGAGAAATGATGGGATTTGGCTGTACGTATTTCAACCACAACTCTATTTCGAAGTGAACAAAACACACGACGCAGCTCGTTCAAACGATACCGTTTCCAATTTTTATAAGCATCATTTCGCCGTTGGATTATATGTCTAATATTACCAGTGAACCACGGTTTATTGTTCGGTTTAAGAATTTTTGTTTTTAATGGAAATTGACTATTGCAGAGATAAATAAAATGCACGACTGGGTCGCACGAACTTGCTCCTATGTAAAAGACTAAGAATTTCAGAAATGAATGTTATTATAGAGAAACTGGTTTATAAGCATAAAATTCATTTTTTAAATGACTAAAAAAAACTACTTTAGTAGTTAAAGGTAAGAATAGGATGCCATGTGATTCCAGCAAATATAGATTTATGCAAGAACAAAAATTATAAGTCTTTGTAGTGGTTTCTTAAAAAATAAGGTTTTAAATAAGAACATTTTAAAACATTTTTAAGAAAAAATTTTGGTACGCCAATTTGAAGTTTTTATTATATGAATAATTGTATGAATAAAAATTAAATTTACAAAAAAAGTATTGAGCCGTTTTCGAGACATTGAATTTTCAAAAAACAAAAAATTGATTTTTTTTTTCAAAATTCAAAAAAATATTTTTCTTAAAGTTTTGAAAAGCAATGTTTTTCAAAATTTTTAGAAGCTTCCTTCTACGAAATTTCATTAAAATCTGTTGTGCTTATAATGAGAAATTCAAAATTTTAAAAAATCGTTCTATGGTAGGTACAGTCAGTAATATCTTGTTTTCAAATTTGTTTTTATTAAATTACAGATATTAGAAAATAATAGAAACAAAAAAAAAATTAAGCAAAATTCTCGGAACCGTTTTCGAGAAAAATACGATTTTCGAAAACCATTTTTTAACATTTGTATGGAGGGTACCGTTATTTTTAGGTAAAATTAATTTATTTTGCTCATTTGTTGTAGATTATTTTTCCAAACTTTTATTGATCAAGTTTTGAAAAAATCGAGCATGGGGTTTTCGAAATATTGAGTTTTCAAAAAAAAATTTTGAAAGTTTTTTTTTAAAAATCCAAAAAAAATGTTTTGGAAAATTTGAATACACAATAATATTCAAACTGCTGGAAGCTTTAGCATAAGAAAAATGATCAAAATAGGTGGTACCGTTTTTGAGAAAATCAAAAACAAAAAAATGGTCCCAAGAGGGTACCAAAACTACTCATTTTTTTGAAAATTTGTTTCGACCATTACCTAGGTTTAACTAAATAAAATTTTTTGAATTTTTTTTAAGAAAATCGCAGACAGTTTTTGAGAAAAAAAAATATTTATAAAATTTCGGAAAAAAATCGTATGGCAGGTACCGTTATTTTTGGTCATAAAAAATCAAATCAAAAAACATTCGGGGGTAAAAAATCAAAACCCATATCTACCAAGTTTGAAGAAAATCGGCCGAGCCGTATAGCTGTAATCGAACAGACAGACAGACAGACAGAATTGCCAGACCCATTTTTTTCGTCTTCGCTATCATCGTAATGTCAACTTTGATCAAAATCTCGAGTTAGATTTTTTTACGAATGCATAACTTGCCTTATAGTACCTATAAGTCGCAAGTAAAAATTGTATGTTCCTAACGACTGGCATACACCTGACAGTTTCTTCGGTGATTCCCTAGAGGAGAAATTGAATAGAGCCGTTATGGAAAATCTATTTATCTCAAAAACGATTTTTATAACGAGTGATTTCTTAAGAGCTATTATCGGAAATAAAAACACATAAAATTCAGAAAAATGCATGAAATCTTTATTTGAATCGATCGATATTTCATGCAAATGTTGGCTTAGTCCAATTTTGGAATACTCTTTCTAACATTTCGGCCGGTATCTCACGAATAAATGTTTCAATGTTGGCTTCCAGTGCGTCAATCGAAGCGGGCTTGTCGCTGTAGACATAAGCCTTAATATAGCCACACACAAAATAGTCTAGGGGCGTAAAATCGCACGATCTAGTCGGCCAATTGAGCGCCCCAAACGTGAAATAAACTGTTTACCGAACTTGCCTTTCAATTGGTCTATTATTAGCGTACTGTGTGGCATGTGGCACCATCTTGTTGAATGTGCGCATGTCATGCAAGTCAAGCTCTTCCATTTTGCGCAAAAAAAAGTTTGTTATCGTCACACGGTAGCGCTCACTATTCACAGTAACTCTGCGATACGCATCATCTTTGAAGAAATACGGCCCAATGATTCCGCCAGCCCATAATCCGCACCAAACAGTTACTTTTTCTGGATGCATTGGTAGCTCTTGCAATACTTCTGGCTGCTCTTCACTCCTGTGCTTTGAAAGGCTTCACACCTATGTAAATCCTTCCGCAAAATTTGGAGTAATAGAGGGCCCAATCGCTGCGAACGGCGGCGCGGCGGCGGCGGCGCCGAATCAGTAATGCACGGTCATCACTAACACTGGCCGATACAGCTGCGATATTTTCCTCAGTTCGCACTCTACGTAAGCGTGTTGGTGGTTTAATGTCCAACAATATACATTTGGTGCGAAATTTAGTCACAATAGAGCCCGAATAGCCGCCTCAGTATGTCGATTAAACTGACCATGAAATGAAAGAAGCGCGCTATGAACTTTCTTAACAGAGCACGCATTTTGATAATAAAATTCAATAATTTGCAAGCGTTGTTCGTTTGTAAGACGATTCATGGTTAAATTATAGACCAAACTGAAGATGGTTGACAGTGACACAAAACACGAAACGTGCGTGAGCTGTCAAAGCCAATGTTGCCAAAAAGAAGATAGCAAAAAAATCACCCATTGTAAAACAAAATGTTCGACTAGATCGCACGTATTTGCTCTTTTGTAAAAGTACTTTGGAATTTCAAAACCTCCAAGCTCATATTTTAAGAAAATGATAATATCTAGTAATAAAATAGATAATATTGAATAATGTGGGGGAAGCTTAAACATCATTTTTAGAACTTTGCTAAGTGATACCTGCAGTTTCTTGAATAAATAATATGGACATACTCGTAGGAAATAACGAAAACAATCCAAACATTTCGATTACGTACATTTATTTCGATTATTAGAATATAAAATCGGCTTTCCAAAGACTGTCTGGACACTGTGGATACCTTTCCACACAATCACCAGTATGTGCGTGCGCTTGGTCGTAGATTTTATGCTTATAGCTATAAACGGGATCTTCACTTTCTGGTATTGTAAAAATCGATCTCATTATTTCACCGACAAATGTCCCTGGTTCTTCTTCGTCGCCCTTCTGACCCGTCTCACAAAGTGCCTTTAAAACACATTCGTGGCCTTTTTTATTATGCCTTGAAAGAGAGTTATTTTAAAGAAAAGTAAAATGTGGTGTAGTAATTTTAAACTCCATCAGGATTTTAAACTTACGTCCGTAAATATTTCTCGATTTTGAGGTAAAGCTCCTGTCGTGTACTGCGATGATATCGAAGATGAATCTTGTCGATTTTTGTAAGTGATGGGCCGTCAATGCCGTGACGTTTTTGTCGATTGTGCTTGTCTACACCTCTCTTAGCAAATACAGGATAAACTTTATGCTGCCGAGCATACTCGTACACTGGCTTTTCATACGAAGACGTCCTGCGGAACAATAGAGAAAGGCATGAATAATGATGTCCTTGAGTGAGAGTTATTTGAATATAAATACCGTTTACCAGAATTCTTCCACCACTGTGACCATTTCGAGGGATGGAAGTACGATGATGATGGCCATGATGGTGATGGTGAAAGTTTTCTTATTTTGCCATATTTCCATTCTGTAAGCGGATTCCTTCGTATTGAAAAGTTATCTGCATATTTGTTGTTCTTCCTTGGAAGGATATTGCCAGTGGCTGGTGCTGGTTTCGTATAGTAAATCGGACCAGAGCTGTAGTATTTTGTATGCATTGGAGGGTGAAATCGATTGCTTGTAAAGAAGGAGGCAGATTGTGGTTTAAGAAAAGATGGATTCGAATAAGTTGTGATGTAAGCCGATTTGTGAGCATATTTTTGTTTTGGTTTTGTTTCGATGTATTTAATATTTTCTATAGTATCGTTACGGCTTATGCCAAGGGTACCGTCATTGAGTTTTTCTTTTAAATGTTGTACAATTTCACTGGGGGCATCGCTGGGTAGCTGCCAGGCTAGGGCAGATGTAACACCGAGAATCAAGTAGTTTGTGTAGTCCACAACGCCAATAATTAAATCATATACTGAAAAACAAAACAAAAATCTCAAAATATAGTATTCTTTATATTTCAGAAGAATATTTCTGCTGTTTCAACTTGATTCTTAATACTCGTATATTTTGGTAATATTCAGGAAATAAGAAATTGTGTCTTACACATAATCCTCAAGCGGCTTATACAGAATTTTTAATAATTTTTTTTTTAATATAAGTAGGTAGGTACCTACCTACTTTTTTGTGTTTAATGTTTAAAATTAATAAATTTCAATTTTATACTTCTGAAATGTCTTTTATTATTCAAATAGAAGATTATATACTGCCAATTAACAGTTATTGCAAAAAAACTGCTTCATTCTAAAAGAAGAGATGGCATTTGTTGAATGTTAGACCAAAAAATAAATATGTAAAACCATTTAATATGTGAAATTTGTGAAATTTGACCTTTTCAAGTTAATGGTTGATTTTATTTTTTTTGTTGAAGAAAAAACTAATCACACAACGACATTCCTAAATTTTCAACTTTGTGGCAAGCATGTATTAGAAAAAATAAAATGCACGACTGGGTCGCACGAACTTGCTCTTATGTAAAAGACTAAGAATTTCAAAAATGAATGTTATTAGAGAAACTGTTCATTAAACTTCCTTAGTAGTTAAAGGTAAGAATAGGATGCCATGTGATTCAAGCAAATATAGATTTATGCAAGAACAAAAATTATAAGTCTTTGTAGTGGTTTCTTAAAAAATAAGGTTTTATATAAGAAAATTTTAAAACATTTTTAAGAAAAAATGTTGGTACGCCAATTTGAAGTTTTTATTATTGTATGAATAAAAATTAAATTTACAAAAAAAGTATTGAGCCGTTTTCGTGTAATTGAATTTTCAAAAAACAAAAAATTAATTTTTTTTTTTCAAAATTCAAAAAAATATTTTTCTTAAAGTTTTGAAATGCACTGTTTTTTAAACTTTTTAGAAGCTTCCCTTTACGAAATTTCATTAAAATCCGTTGTGCTAATAATGAGAAATTCAAAATTTTAAAAAATCGTTCTATGGTAGGTACAAGCTGTAATATGTTAATTTCAAAAATTTTTTTTATTAAATTAAAGATCGTAAAAATTTATTGAAAAAAAAAAAAAAATTTTAGCAAAATTCTCGGAACCGTTTTCGAGAAAAATACGATTTTCGAAAACCATTTTTTAATATTTGTATGGAAGGTACCGTTATTTTTAGGTAAAATTAATTTATTTTTCTTATATCTTGTAGATTATTTTTTCAAACTTTTATTTATCAAGTTTTGAAAAAATCGAGCTTGGGGTTTTCGAAATATTGAGTTTTCAAAAAAAAATTTTGAAAGTTTTTTTAAAAATCCAAAAAAAATGTTTTGAAAAATTTGAATACACAATAATATTCAAACTGCTGGGAAGCTTTAGCATAAAAAAAATGATCAAAATCGGTGGTACCGTTTTTGCGAAAATCAAAAACAAAAAAAATGGTCCCAAGTAGGTACCAAAACTACTCATTTTTTTGAAAAATTTTTTCGACCATTACCTAGGTTTAACTAAATTAAATTTTTTAATTTTTTTTAAGAAAATCGCAGGGACAGTTTTTGAGAAAAAAAATATTTATAAAATTTCGGAAAAAAATCGTATGGCAGGTACCGTTATTTTTGGTCATAAAAAATCAAATCAAAAAACATCCGGGGGTAAAAAATCAAAACCCATATCTACCAAGTTTGAAGAAAATCGGCCGAGCCGTTTAGCTGTAATCGAACAGACAGACAGACAGACAGACAGACAGAATTGCCAGACCCACTTTTTTCGTCTTCGCTATCATCGTAATGTCAACTTTGATTAAAATCTAGAGTTCGATTTTTTTTACGAATACATAACTTGCCTTATAGTACCTAACGGGTGATTTTTTTGAGGTTAGGATTTTCATGCATTAGTATTTGACAGATCACGCGGGATTTCAGACATGGTGTCAAAGAGAAAGATGCTCAGTATGCTTTGACATTTCATCATGAATAGACTTACTAACGAGCAACGCTGGCGCTTGTGTTCGGTTCGAAATGTGTTTCGCGCTTTACGTCCGATTTATGGTCTACATAATCGACCAAGTGAGCAAACAATTAATGCGATTGTGACCAAGTTTCGCACTCAGTTTACTTTATTGGACATTAAACCAACCACACGAATGCGTACAGTGCGTACAGAAGAGAATATTGCGTCTGTTTCTGAGAGTGTTGGTGAAGACCGTGAAATGTCGATTCGTCGCCGTTCGCAGCAATTGGGTTTGTGTTATTCGACCACATGGAAGATTTTACGCAAAGATCTTGGTGTAAAACTGTATAAAATACAGCTCGTGCAAGAACTGAAGCCGAACGATCTGCCACAACGTCGAATTTTCAGTGAATGGGCCCTAGAAAAGTTGGCAGAAAATCCGCTTTTTTATCGACAAATTTTGTTCAGCGGTGAGGCTCATTTCTGGTTGAATGGCTACGTAAATAAGCAAAATTGCCGCATTTGGAGTGAAGAGCAACCAGAAGCCGTTCAAGAACTGCCCATGCATCCCGAAAAATGCACTGTTTGGTGTGGTTTGTACGCTGGTGGAATCATTGGACCGTATTTTTTCAAAGATGCTGTTGGACGCAACGTTACGGTGAATGGCGATCGCTATCGTTCAATGCTAATAAACTTTTTGTTGCCAAAAATGGAAGAACTGAACTTGGTTGACATGTGGTTTCAACAAGATGGCGCTACATGCCACACAGCTCGCGATTCTATGGCCATTTTGAGGGAAAACTTCGGAGAACAATTCATCTCAAGGAATGGACCGGTAAGTTGGCCACCAAGATCATGCGATTTGACGCCTTTAGACTATTTTTTGTGAGGCTACGTCAAGTCTAAAGTCTACACAAATAAGCCAGCAACTATTCCAGCTTTGGAAGACAACATTTCCGAAGAAATTCGGGCTATTCCGGCCGAAATGCTCGAAAAAGTTACCCAAAATTGGACTTTCCGAATGGACCACCTAAGACGCAGGCGCGGTCAACATTTAAATGAATTTATCTTCAAAAAGTAAATGTCATGGACCAATCTAACGTTTCAAATAAAGAATCGATGAGATTTTGCAAATTTTATGCGTTTTTTTTTTTAAAAAAAGTTTTCAAGCTCTTAAAAAATCACCCGTTATAAGTCGCAAGTAATAACTAGGCATGCCACATTATAATAATAAAAATAAACTTCATACATCGAAAATTATTCCGCTTAGTTAATACAAACTTATAATCCAAAAAACTTCATTTCTAGCAGTTCATCGGCAAAAAACTTCACTGATCAGATTCTGACCGCCCAACTTTTTAATTCAATGGCTGAGACACCTTGATATTTTCATACAAACTATCGATAGGTATGTGATAATCTAATAAGATATATAGATAGATAGATAAAATAATTTTATTTTCAATTAAATTTTTTAACAAAATCATAATTATGCTGGTATTTAAAATTAAATGTGACAATAACTTGTTTTAAGTTGTCTGTCTGTTGATAATCTATGTATGCCGGTAATAGGTTTTTATTGGGATTAAAGTTAAGCCCCCAAAATTATCAGGTCTTAGCTAAGGCCATATAACAAAAGTTGTTCCTTGCCGTTTAGCTACAAGGACGGTCCGATAAGTACTTATAGTCCACAAGTGAAAAACAAAAATTTTGGAAAAGAGGCGATTTATTTCTCAACATAGTCTCCTTTTAGCTCGATACACTTGATCTTACGATGCTCCAACTTATTTAACCGATCCGAAAAATAGGTTTTCTCGAAGTCTGCAAAGTAGGCCTCCGTGGCGGCGATTACCTCCACATGCAACTCAAATTTCTGCCCGGCGAGTGATTTTTTTCAAATTTGCAAGCAAAAAAAAAGTCGCACGGAGCCAAATCTGGTGGATGGGGCAGCAGTTCGTAGTGCAACTCGACCAATTTGGCCATGGCTCTGAAATGATCTCACGGTTGCGCTTCCGGAGGGAGAAAACGCGGCACCCATCGCGCCGACAGCTTTCTCATACCCAAAACTTCATGGAGGATATGACCCACGTAGTGTTTTGAGATGCCTATTGTTTCAGTTATCACGCACACCTTCAATCAGCGGTCTGCCAATACGAGATCGTGGATTTTTAACACGTTATCCTCCGCAGGAAGAAATGCCAGAAGACTGGCGAAAAGGCATAATATGCCCCATACATAAGAAGGGAGATGTCACAACGTGCAGCAATTATAGAGGTATCACGTTGTTAAGTACCGTCTATAAGATACTCTCCTCTATCCTACAAGAACGGATAACCCCATACGCTAAAACCGCCATCGGACAATATCACTGTGGTTTCATTCCAGGCAAATCAACAACTGATCAGATCTTTACCCTTAGGCAGGCGATGGAAAAATGTCTAGAATTTAACATCCCAACATACCATCTGTTTATAGACTTTAAGGCCGCCTATGATAGCATAGCCAGGGTAGAACTTTACAAAGCCATGAGAGAATTCGGCATCCCAAATAAATTGACACGACTATGTAGGTTGACCATGACCAACGTAACAAGCCAAGTAAAAATAGCCGGATTGCTATCCAGACCAATCAAAATCTTTAATGGACTCCGACAAGGGGACGGTTTGGTCTGCCTCCTCTTCAACCTGGCGTTGGAGAAAGCAATCCGTGACTCTGGCACGGCAACAAGAGGGACCATCGTCAACAGGTCCAGCCAGTTACTGGCTTACGCAGACGACATTGACGTCATCGGAAGAACCGAACAAGCTGTACACGATTCCTTCATCCAGATCGAGCAGGCGGCACAAAATCTGGGGCTGCACATTAGTGAACATAAAACAAAGTAGATACATGGTGGCGTCGAATGCGAGAGAATGACCAACTGTTCGGTCAAACAATCAAGGTAGCGGAGCACGAATTTGAAGTGGTGCAATCCTTTAAATACCTTGGGTCAATAGTAGCAGCCGATAACAGTATAGAAGAAGAAATACGCGGGCGGCTTCTCAAATCCAACAGAGCCTACTATAGTCTGTCAAAGCTCTTCAAATCCAGAAATCTCACCATAACTTCAAAACTGCTGCTGTACAGGACCATGGTCCTGCCAGTACTCACATATGGATTCGAGACTTGGGTGCTTAGCAAAAGGCACTCCGACCTCTTAGCTGCGTTCGAGAGAAAAGTCTTAAAGAGAATTGTTGGCCCCATATGTGAGGAAGGACGATTCCGGAGACGGTACAATCATGAACTGTACCGTACAGTTCATGATTGTACCGTCTCCGGTCTCAGTCTGTACGCAATCTACCTTGAAGCAGATATCGTGACAAAAATTAAGCTCGGTAGACTCCGGTGGGCAGGCACCTAGCTCGCATGAGCGAAGAGGAACCTGCTCGGAAAGTTCTTTGTGGTACATTCTATGGTAGACAACAGCGTGGTAGACCATGCTTGCGCTGGATAGATGTCGTAGACCAGGACGCCCGAAGCCTTGGGGAACGCAACTGGATGGCGTCGGCTTTATAATAATTAATCTATCTATCTATCTATTTTCTATCTTTTATCACAGATAATTATATATAATTATCTGTGCTTTTATCTTCTATATAAATAAAAATGTAAATGTATATTTGTTCCTAATCGCTAATCTCAGAAAGTTCTTAACCGATTGCTTTGAAATTTTGACACAACATTGCATTCAAGTATGTGAGTGTTTATATCTTACAAAAAATAAAATGGTGGACTTAAAAGCAACACTAGCTTTACTGAGATATAAGGGATATTTATTTATCAAAAAAAAAAAAAAATCTATTTTTTTTGTCAAAAAATATACTTAACTAAAAAAATTAGAGAAAATAAAATTTAATTTAATTTTGTATGATAGAGGTTTTATATTACCACCTTTATGCCTTGGACTAGGCTCTATCAATAGAAAATATGTCATCAATGGATCACATCTCAAAATGTTGTTACAAAAACTTCGGAATGTAGCAAGAAGTGTGTTTAAAAATTTTAACGAAAATAGTCTTAATGAAGATGAATTCGCAAGTTTTTTTTTTCCATAATAAAACGGGAATACTCAAAGTTTATGAACTTTTTGTGACAGTGTACTTCAAGATAGTTGCTGCAGGTACGTTAGCAGTAGGGTCTTACTTTTTTTTTGTGCAAAATGCGTCAGGAACTTTGTAATGAATTTGTATGTGTCATGTTCCAACATTCAAGTCAGCAGCAAACAAGCTTAGGTTTCAATACTGTTAGACAGTCCTTGATGCAAGGTTTCGTTCCTGCTAATATTGGATTTGATGCAAAAGATAGAGAAACTTATATTGAAAGACATGTTACGGAATTTGCAAATCAATTATATAACCAAGAACCTGAAGTATTCGAGTAATTGCCTTCATCCACAAAAATAAAGCAACTTTCAGGCTCTTCGAAAATCATATTCGATTCATAAAGGGCGTCACTTGATAAATCCTGTTGTTATAGTTGATCCTGATGGTTACATTCTTGATACCCATGGTCCATATTTCTCCTAATAATTTGACAATGATGCTGCTATACTAGAAGCTGAATATCTTTGATATTGTGAAAGAATTCGAAGGTGATTTTAAGAAAATGATATTTTCATAGATACATAGATAGATAGATAGATAGATAAAGACATAGATAGATAGATACCTCAATTCCAGTTTTTCCAGGTTTTCAACCTTCGTCGAGTGCAGTCGCATTTTCTTTTCGGTCCACAATTACTTTTTATAACCTTTTCACTGTCAGTAAACAGTTAACAAAAAAATAAAAAAAAAAAAACCTATCAATATACTCGCAGCGCGTGTGATATACTTAACCGACCCACTTTACTGCCCATCGCCGTTTCTTATTACACCAGCATTGTGTAATAACAAGTTAAAAAAAAATATATAAACAACAAACAAAAAAACAAAACAAAAAAAATAAACAAAATAATTGTAACTATGTCACATAAGTGCGGTAACCCAATTTGTGCAAATACAGAATCCAGTGTCGAATGGATAAATTGTGTCGGTATTTGCGGCAAATTTTTCCACCCCTCATGTGTCGGCCTAGGTAAAAGACCACTTGCCTATCTTAAAGATTTTAAGAAAAATTTCTTGTTCTACTGCGACGAATGGAGAGACATTTCCATCTCTCACGTTATGCTCGCGATAAAATGCTTAAGTGACCAAACTGCCATTAGCCATACCGAATGTGTAAACTATATTAATAATCTATCCAAAAAATTTGATATTGTCTTAAAAAGTGTTGACGAGCTCCACCAACAATGTCAATTAAATACCTCTGAGTGCCACTCAAAGTTTCAAGAGGTTGACAGGCGCTTAATTTCTATCAACAAATCTTCGGAATCGGTTAATGACTCATTGGTTCTACTTAACAATAGTTTATCAACGAACTTAAATTCCCTTAAATCTGACCTCGAGTTACACTTTCAAAGTAACTCCTCAAAAACAGCTTCTCCCTTCTCCCCGCCAGACCAGCCCTTGCCCAACCAGACATACGATGATCTGTTTTCTATTACGACGATGTTATCCAGAGTCTTTGCCGAGCTCATCTCTATCGGATATGACGTTACCAGTAATAGTCAACGGATGATAGAAATCCAGCGGGATATGACACGGCTAAATAATAACTCGCGTGAGCTACGGCTGCAGTTATACGACATGAAACATGATAGATAAGTCAAAGAATCCTACTCCTGATACTGTAATGGTGTACAACAACCTATCGGTGTCGGATGAAATTTTAAGCTCCGAAACAAATAACGATCCTCCTGCACTCACCCAAATTGCTGTTCAACCGCAAATCAAACCAACCGCGCCTTTTTCACCCTCCAACGATCTGCCTGTGTCACCCCCCAACGATCTACCCGTGTCATCTCCAACTATCATCAAATTCGGTCACCGTTGGACCCTATCCGATTGGAACAAAAGACTAAGCAAGCT
Organism: Chrysotoxum bicinctum; assembly: GCA_911387755.1. Lineage (NCBI taxonomy): Eukaryota > Metazoa > Arthropoda > Insecta > Diptera > Syrphidae > Chrysotoxum > Chrysotoxum bicinctum. Next base: position 83,385,221 of record OU426988.1, on the reverse strand, counting down.
CGAATCTGCTAACAACACCTACTTTTGCCTGAAGAACACTCCCTACTTTGCCAACAAATCCTGGATCTACTCATATTTTAGACAAAAGTTCTCTATCATTCCGAATGTTTGTCATCAAGTCTCACCGAAATGCTTCAAAATCCAGTTTCCTTCAAAGTACAACTGGATTTTTTATAAACCCTATGGACTTCAACTCGACAACATGATGCTAATCAAATGGAAAAACCTAACAAAATGTAATTCCTACTTAAAAAACAAATCCAAACCATCCCCCAAGCACAAATCTCCTCAGTTTCCAGATAACCCTTCAAAAAGACGTGTTCATGGTAACTTTAACAAAACCCCCTATCGTCCAATTAATAAATCTGCCGATTTTCCCAGACCTGACCCTAACTGGAGCTTTAAGACAAAACTTTTTCCTAATTTTAACCACCCCTCCATGCAACACAAAATGCCTAGTGTCCCTATTCCTTCTAAGCCTCAAGCTCACCGGGTTTCCTTTATGGCTTAAACAGATGTGCAGCAAGTCTGCACGCAGCGATGCATGCAGCGCTGCAGACAGAACACATGTGCATACTTCCTAACTTTAATGATGCCTAGTTCTGTTAAAACAAAAATGACATCTGCCAAATTTTCATTCTTTTTGTTTGCTTAAATTGTTTTGTACTTAAAGTTTTATAAGTTTATTTTAAATTAAATGGATATTTCAACAAACAAGGACAAAATTTTGATTTTGTAGTGATTTCGCATCAACAGCAAGAGCTGTCTCTGTCGTCGTCGTCCTCGAATTCTTCTTCGTCCTCGTCCGAATCATTGTCACAACAAAAACACCAACAACAACCCCAGCTAAAGCAAAAGGAGCCAGTCGCAGGAAATTAAAGATAAAACAACGATCATAACAAATTCTAGCGAATCATCATCATCTTCTTCGTCATCGGAGGAGGAAGAAACGACTTCAGCTTCTTCACTGAAAATAACACACGCAAGCAGTAAATCAGATATTGATGTTCCATCAAATATTTCTACCATCATAACGACTGGTAATACAACTTCCACCACCAATAGAGCGACTGCGGACGCGTATCAGCTGTAGTTGCCGCTCCGCTATAGCCGCTAGTACTACTGTGAAATCGTGATGGTATATTGAGTGTTGGGGTGGCAGCAGTACTATCTGCGGTAACTAACAATGAAGAGTTTTGTTTTTAAATTTATTACTATATAAGTTATGTTAATACGTTGCTTTAAATACCAATTGATTGCTAAATCTATTATCCATTAGTTTTACAAAAAAATGTTATCAATAAGTCTGTATTTTGTTAATTCCAATAAGTTTTTTTTTCAAATAAAATGGTTCAAAAAATTTTTCTTTTGACGGTTGCATTATACTTGCACGTGTATTAAGATATCTACTAAAAACTAAAATAGTACGTAAAGTGTGAAATAAAATGTCAACACGATGACCTGAGTAATTGTATTACGTATTCCCATTTCTTCGTGCATTTTTGGTTTAAGAATTATTCCACCGTATGCAGAGCGCCAGGTTGCTTTATGAATCCTTAGCCTTTAAACCCTATTAAGAGCTAATGCAAGTCTATTAGTCGGAAGCTATTATCAGGAGTCGTTTCGTTGAGGCTGGTCTCACCAATTAATGCATCAAATATGTCTTCCTTTCCGACTTAAGAATTGACTTTTCCAAAACATCTCGGAGGTCGTAAAACTAAGATTCATTTGAAAAGAGCATGCATATATTAGACTAATGTATTGAAATATGTCTTTGATTTTTCTTCAGTTTCAAACGGCGCGGCGAATATGCATCCTAATATCTGTCTTACCACTTCAGGACATACTAAAACGTATGAATAGCACCTGCGGTATATTCAAAGCCTTATTTTTATTCGGCTTTGGACAAGGCGTTGGTTAGACTGATTTAAAAAAAATACTGGCATTGTAAATGGGGTCGATTCAGATCTTTTATGGAAGAATAAGGTGGAGAAGTTGAACAGCTATTGGAAAGCGTGAGAGGTAAAAGAAAAAAAAAAAGTTTTCAAGCTCTTAAAAAATCACCCGTTATAAGTCGCAAGTAATAACTAGGCATGCCACATTATAATAATAAAAATAAACTTCATACATCGAAAATTATTCCGCTTAGTTAATACAAACTTATAATCCAAAAAACTTCATTTCTAGCAGTTCATCGGCAAAAAACTTCACTGATCAGATTCTGACCGCCCAACTTTTTAATTCAATGGCTGAGACACCTTGATATTTTCATACAAACTATCGATAGGTATGTGATAATCTAATAAGATATATAGATAGATAGATAAAATAATTTTATTTTCAATTAAATTTTTTAACAAAATCATAATTATGCTGGTATTTAAAATTAAATGTGACAATAACTTGTTTTAAGTTGTCTGTCTGTTGATAATCTATGTATGCCGGTAATAGGTTTTTATTGGGATTAAAGTTAAGCCCCCAAAATTATCAGGTCTTAGCTAAGGCCATATAACAAAAGTTGTTCCTTGCCGTTTAGCTACAAGGACGGTCCGATAAGTACTTATAGTCCACAAGTGAAAAACAAAAATTTTGGAAAAGAGGCGATTTATTTCTCAACATAGTCTCCTTTTAGCTCGATACACTTGATCTTACGATGCTCCAACTTATTTAACCGATCCGAAAAATAGGTTTTCTCGAAGTCTGCAAAGTAGGCCTCCGTGGCGGCGATTACCTCCACATGCAACTCAAATTTCTGCCCGGCGAGTGATTTTTTTCAAATTTGCAAGCAAAAAAAAAGTCGCACGGAGCCAAATCTGGTGGATGGGGCAGCAGTTCGTAGTGCAACTCGACCAATTTGGCCATGGCTCTGAAATGATCTCACGGTTGCGCTTCCGGAGGGAGAAAACGCGGCACCCATCGCGCCGACAGCTTTCTCATACCCAAAACTTCATGGAGGATATGACCCACGTAGTGTTTTGAGATGCCTATTGTTTCAGTTATCACGCACACCTTCAATCAGCGGTCTGCCAATACGAGATCGTGGATTTTTAACACGTTATCCTCCGCAGGAAGAAATGCCAGAAGACTGGCGAAAAGGCATAATATGCCCCATACATAAGAAGGGAGATGTCACAACGTGCAGCAATTATAGAGGTATCACGTTGTTAAGTACCGTCTATAAGATACTCTCCTCTATCCTACAAGAACGGATAACCCCATACGCTAAAACCGCCATCGGACAATATCACTGTGGTTTCATTCCAGGCAAATCAACAACTGATCAGATCTTTACCCTTAGGCAGGCGATGGAAAAATGTCTAGAATTTAACATCCCAACATACCATCTGTTTATAGACTTTAAGGCCGCCTATGATAGCATAGCCAGGGTAGAACTTTACAAAGCCATGAGAGAATTCGGCATCCCAAATAAATTGACACGACTATGTAGGTTGACCATGACCAACGTAACAAGCCAAGTAAAAATAGCCGGATTGCTATCCAGACCAATCAAAATCTTTAATGGACTCCGACAAGGGGACGGTTTGGTCTGCCTCCTCTTCAACCTGGCGTTGGAGAAAGCAATCCGTGACTCTGGCACGGCAACAAGAGGGACCATCGTCAACAGGTCCAGCCAGTTACTGGCTTACGCAGACGACATTGACGTCATCGGAAGAACCGAACAAGCTGTACACGATTCCTTCATCCAGATCGAGCAGGCGGCACAAAATCTGGGGCTGCACATTAGTGAACATAAAACAAAGTAGATACATGGTGGCGTCGAATGCGAGAGAATGACCAACTGTTCGGTCAAACAATCAAGGTAGCGGAGCACGAATTTGAAGTGGTGCAATCCTTTAAATACCTTGGGTCAATAGTAGCAGCCGATAACAGTATAGAAGAAGAAATACGCGGGCGGCTTCTCAAATCCAACAGAGCCTACTATAGTCTGTCAAAGCTCTTCAAATCCAGAAATCTCACCATAACTTCAAAACTGCTGCTGTACAGGACCATGGTCCTGCCAGTACTCACATATGGATTCGAGACTTGGGTGCTTAGCAAAAGGCACTCCGACCTCTTAGCTGCGTTCGAGAGAAAAGTCTTAAAGAGAATTGTTGGCCCCATATGTGAGGAAGGACGATTCCGGAGACGGTACAATCATGAACTGTACCGTACAGTTCATGATTGTACCGTCTCCGGTCTCAGTCTGTACGCAATCTACCTTGAAGCAGATATCGTGACAAAAATTAAGCTCGGTAGACTCCGGTGGGCAGGCACCTAGCTCGCATGAGCGAAGAGGAACCTGCTCGGAAAGTTCTTTGTGGTACATTCTATGGTAGACAACAGCGTGGTAGACCATGCTTGCGCTGGATAGATGTCGTAGACCAGGACGCCCGAAGCCTTGGGGAACGCAACTGGATGGCGTCGGCTTTATAATAATTAATCTATCTATCTATCTATTTTCTATCTTTTATCACAGATAATTATATATAATTATCTGTGCTTTTATCTTCTATATAAATAAAAATGTAAATGTATATTTGTTCCTAATCGCTAATCTCAGAAAGTTCTTAACCGATTGCTTTGAAATTTTGACACAACATTGCATTCAAGTATGTGAGTGTTTATATCTTACAAAAAATAAAATGGTGGACTTAAAAGCAACACTAGCTTTACTGAGATATAAGGGATATTTATTTATCAAAAAAAAAAAAAAATCTATTTTTTTTGTCAAAAAATATACTTAACTAAAAAAATTAGAGAAAATAAAATTTAATTTAATTTTGTATGATAGAGGTTTTATATTACCACCTTTATGCCTTGGACTAGGCTCTATCAATAGAAAATATGTCATCAATGGATCACATCTCAAAATGTTGTTACAAAAACTTCGGAATGTAGCAAGAAGTGTGTTTAAAAATTTTAACGAAAATAGTCTTAATGAAGATGAATTCGCAAGTTTTTTTTTTCCATAATAAAACGGGAATACTCAAAGTTTATGAACTTTTTGTGACAGTGTACTTCAAGATAGTTGCTGCAGGTACGTTAGCAGTAGGGTCTTACTTTTTTTTTGTGCAAAATGCGTCAGGAACTTTGTAATGAATTTGTATGTGTCATGTTCCAACATTCAAGTCAGCAGCAAACAAGCTTAGGTTTCAATACTGTTAGACAGTCCTTGATGCAAGGTTTCGTTCCTGCTAATATTGGATTTGATGCAAAAGATAGAGAAACTTATATTGAAAGACATGTTACGGAATTTGCAAATCAATTATATAACCAAGAACCTGAAGTATTCGAGTAATTGCCTTCATCCACAAAAATAAAGCAACTTTCAGGCTCTTCGAAAATCATATTCGATTCATAAAGGGCGTCACTTGATAAATCCTGTTGTTATAGTTGATCCTGATGGTTACATTCTTGATACCCATGGTCCATATTTCTCCTAATAATTTGACAATGATGCTGCTATACTAGAAGCTGAATATCTTTGATATTGTGAAAGAATTCGAAGGTGATTTTAAGAAAATGATATTTTCATAGATACATAGATAGATAGATAGATAGATAAAGACATAGATAGATAGATACCTCAATTCCAGTTTTTCCAGGTTTTCAACCTTCGTCGAGTGCAGTCGCATTTTCTTTTCGGTCCACAATTACTTTTTATAACCTTTTCACTGTCAGTAAACAGTTAACAAAAAAATAAAAAAAAAAAAACCTATCAATATACTCGCAGCGCGTGTGATATACTTAACCGACCCACTTTACTGCCCATCGCCGTTTCTTATTACACCAGCATTGTGTAATAACAAGTTAAAAAAAAATATATAAACAACAAACAAAAAAACAAAACAAAAAAAATAAACAAAATAATTGTAACTATGTCACATAAGTGCGGTAACCCAATTTGTGCAAATACAGAATCCAGTGTCGAATGGATAAATTGTGTCGGTATTTGCGGCAAATTTTTCCACCCCTCATGTGTCGGCCTAGGTAAAAGACCACTTGCCTATCTTAAAGATTTTAAGAAAAATTTCTTGTTCTACTGCGACGAATGGAGAGACATTTCCATCTCTCACGTTATGCTCGCGATAAAATGCTTAAGTGACCAAACTGCCATTAGCCATACCGAATGTGTAAACTATATTAATAATCTATCCAAAAAATTTGATATTGTCTTAAAAAGTGTTGACGAGCTCCACCAACAATGTCAATTAAATACCTCTGAGTGCCACTCAAAGTTTCAAGAGGTTGACAGGCGCTTAATTTCTATCAACAAATCTTCGGAATCGGTTAATGACTCATTGGTTCTACTTAACAATAGTTTATCAACGAACTTAAATTCCCTTAAATCTGACCTCGAGTTACACTTTCAAAGTAACTCCTCAAAAACAGCTTCTCCCTTCTCCCCGCCAGACCAGCCCTTGCCCAACCAGACATACGATGATCTGTTTTCTATTACGACGATGTTATCCAGAGTCTTTGCCGAGCTCATCTCTATCGGATATGACGTTACCAGTAATAGTCAACGGATGATAGAAATCCAGCGGGATATGACACGGCTAAATAATAACTCGCGTGAGCTACGGCTGCAGTTATACGACATGAAACATGATAGATAAGTCAAAGAATCCTACTCCTGATACTGTAATGGTGTACAACAACCTATCGGTGTCGGATGAAATTTTAAGCTCCGAAACAAATAACGATCCTCCTGCACTCACCCAAATTGCTGTTCAACCGCAAATCAAACCAACCGCGCCTTTTTCACCCTCCAACGATCTGCCTGTGTCACCCCCCAACGATCTACCCGTGTCATCTCCAACTATCATCAAATTCGGTCACCGTTGGACCCTATCCGATTGGAACAAAAGACTAAGCAAGCTCGAATCTGCTAACAACACCTACTTTTGCCTGAAGAACACTCCCTACTTTGCCAACAAATCCTGGATCTACTCATATTTTAGACAAAAGTTCTCTATCATTCCGAATGTTTGTCATCAAGTCTCACCGAAATGCTTCAAAATCCAGTTTCCTTCAAAGTACAACTGGATTTTTTATAAACCCTATGGACTTCAACTCGACAACATGATGCTAATCAAATGGAAAAACCTAACAAAATGTAATTCCTACTTAAAAAACAAATCCAAACCATCCCCCAAGCACAAATCTCCTCAGTTTCCAGATAACCCTTCAAAAAGACGTGTTCATGGTAACTTTAACAAAACCCCCTATCGTCCAATTAATAAATCTGCCGATTTTCCCAGACCTGACCCTAACTGGAGCTTTAAGACAAAACTTTTTCCTAATTTTAACCACCCCTCCATGCAACACAAAATGCCTAGTGTCCCTATTCCTTCTAAGCCTCAAGCTCACCGGGTTTCCTTTATGGCTTAAACAGATGTGCAGCAAGTCTGCACGCAGCGATGCATGCAGCGCTGCAGACAGAACACATGTGCATACTTCCTAACTTTAATGATGCCTAGTTCTGTTAAAACAAAAATGACATCTGCCAAATTTTCATTCTTTTTGTTTGCTTAAATTGTTTTGTACTTAAAGTTTTATAAGTTTATTTTAAATTAAATGGATATTTCAACAAACAAGGACAAAATTTTGATTTTGTAGTGATTTCGCATCAACAGCAAGAGCTGTCTCTGTCGTCGTCGTCCTCGAATTCTTCTTCGTCCTCGTCCGAATCATTGTCACAACAAAAACACCAACAACAACCCCAGCTAAAGCAAAAGGAGCCAGTCGCAGGAAATTAAAGATAAAACAACGATCATAACAAATTCTAGCGAATCATCATCATCTTCTTCGTCATCGGAGGAGGAAGAAACGACTTCAGCTTCTTCACTGAAAATAACACACGCAAGCAGTAAATCAGATATTGATGTTCCATCAAATATTTCTACCATCATAACGACTGGTAATACAACTTCCACCACCAATAGAGCGACTGCGGACGCGTATCAGCTGTAGTTGCCGCTCCGCTATAGCCGCTAGTACTACTGTGAAATCGTGATGGTATATTGAGTGTTGGGGTGGCAGCAGTACTATCTGCGGTAACTAACAATGAAGAGTTTTGTTTTTAAATTTATTACTATATAAGTTATGTTAATACGTTGCTTTAAATACCAATTGATTGCTAAATCTATTATCCATTAGTTTTACAAAAAAATGTTATCAATAAGTCTGTATTTTGTTAATTCCAATAAGTTTTTTTTTCAAATAAAATGGTTCAAAAAATTTTTCTTTTGACGGTTGCATTATACTTGCACGTGTATTAAGATATCTACTAAAAACTAAAATAGTACGTAAAGTGTGAAATAAAATGTCAACACGATGACCTGAGTAATTGTATTACGTATTCCCATTTCTTCGTGCATTTTTGGTTTAAGAATTATTCCACCGTATGCAGAGCGCCAGGTTGCTTTATGAATCCTTAGCCTTTAAACCCTATTAAGAGCTAATGCAAGTCTATTAGTCGGAAGCTATTATCAGGAGTCGTTTCGTTGAGGCTGGTCTCACCAATTAATGCATCAAATATGTCTTCCTTTCCGACTTAAGAATTGACTTTTCCAAAACATCTCGGAGGTCGTAAAACTAAGATTCATTTGAAAAGAGCATGCATATATTAGACTAATGTATTGAAATATGTCTTTGATTTTTCTTCAGTTTCAAACGGCGCGGCGAATATGCATCCTAATATCTGTCTTACCACTTCAGGACATACTAAAACGTATGAATAGCACCTGCGGTATATTCAAAGCCTTATTTTTATTCGGCTTTGGACAAGGCGTTGGTTAGACTGATTTAAAAAAAATACTGGCATTGTAAATGGGGTCGATTCAGATCTTTTATGGAAGAATAAGGTGGAGAAGTTGAACAGCTATTGGAAAGCGTGAGAGGTAAAAGAAATATTACTTATTGCTAAACTGATTTTGACATATGTAGGTAGTCTTGCCATAAGTTCTGTCCCTAACAAAAACACGTTTTATTTAAAAAATAAAAAAGCAATCAAAATTCTTTTTACGGCATTTATTAAGTATTAAATTTACAATATTAGCAACATCCATTTGAATTTGTTGTTGTAACTCATCAATTTTTGCAGCTAACATAGGCATAATTTGCCTTTGATTACTTTCGAAATTACTTCGGTCAAGCGGGTAAATTGGTTGATAAGCTGCACAAATGTGTCACGATATTCACCATTCTGTACTTCCCTATAACATAACAAATATACCGTTATTTTATCCGTCTATTTTACTAAGATCACAATTTAAAACTCACTTGCCAGCTAAGAACGCACTTAGTTTCTTTTTGTGTTCGTTCTCATAGCGCTTCAAATACGATTCCAACAGCTTCGCCAGTTGCATTTCAACTTTGCTTACAAAATCTTTCATATCCTTGAAGGTGTTGTGAGCAGGGGCGAACGCAGGTAGGGGTTTTAGGGGTTGAAACCCCCCCCCCCCCCCCCCCCCGAAACAACCAAAAAATAAGAGTTCATCTTGTTAAAGAAAAAAGAGACAAAGTGCTATTTTCGTGCCATATTAATATTGATGTAAGTTCAATTGATTATTAGAAGTTTTGTGTTTCCCTTTATCGGTTTTCTGCGTTTTTCTTATGACTTATAGGTACTATAAGGCAAGTAATGCATTCGTAAAATAAATCGAACTCAAGATTTTTATCAAAGTTGACATTACGATGATAGCGAAGAAAAAGTGGGTCTCGAAATTCTGTGTGTCTGTCTCTTCGACTACGGCCTAAGAGCATGGGCCGATTTTCGTTAATTTTTCCTTTTTTTAAACCAAAAATAACGGTACGGATCATCTTTTGGAAGCCCTCTTAGAAATATTTTATTTTGTTTGTTTTTGATTTTCTCGAAAACAGTACAACTGATTTTAATCATTATAAAGCTCCTCCAAATTTTAAATATTGAGCGTTTTTCTTTTTTAATTCAGAGTAGTACCTGAACTGTCAAACAAAATATCGTGTTTCTTTTTAGCTCAGATTGTTCAAAGATTGTGTTTTTTTTTTTTTCATTGACAGCGTGTTCAGAGATTGTTCAGAGCGCACTCTATGAGCTCGGTATAAAATAGCAGAGTAGACAGAGTTAATTAATGAAATCATTTTGACAGACAGAAAAAAAACTCAAAAACTCGCGTGTGTTTATAAAATAATTCAGAGCTCTTAGAACACACTCGATTCGGAGAAAGTTCAGAGCATGCTTGACATGCTCATGCTCTGTTCAGTGCTCTACTCTGAATGAAAAAAGAAAAACGCCAATCATTTTTTTTGGAAACTCAATATTCCGAAAACCCCTGCTCGATTTTTTAAACTTGAATAAATAAAAGTTTCTTAATATAATCTACAAGATCAGAGGGAAAAAAATTGTTTTAACTAAAAATTAAGGTACCCACCATGCATGTGTTAAAAAATCTTTTTCGAAAATCGTATTTTTCTCAAAAATGGCTCGGAGAATTTTGATAAATTTTAATTAAAAAAAATTAAATTAAGACATTACTGAGTGTACCTACCATAAAACCAGTTTTTCGAATTTTGAATTTGTCATTATAGGCAGAACGGATTTCCATGAAATTTTGTATAAGAAGCTTCTAGTTAAAATTGGCGTACCAAAATTTTTTCTTAAATACCTATGTTTAAAAAATCTTTTATAAAACATATTATGTGTTAAGCTCTAACTACTAAACTACTATTTATATAATAACTTAAGGAGTTGTTTTAGTCATTTGAAAAATGAATTTTTTGCTTATGAGCATTTTTTCTGTAGAATATTTTTGAATTTTTTACATAAAAGTAAGTTCGTGCGACCCAGTCGTGCATTTTATTTTATCTGTCTTCGTATTTTAACGAAACTGTCCTATTTTGAATTGATCATTTACAAATAGACACACGAAGCCAGCAGCAATTGCGTTTTTGATGATTGACATTATGTGTTTAAGTAATATGGGCTGGGCAGTAACGTCGCAAGTTTGAGTTTTTGATGGCTCCAAGGTCGGAGTGTGTTGTATTGCAGCACAAAAAAAAAAGCTAACTCATTTCGTTTGTTCGAAAGTTACAGTTACTGATGAGTAGCACATAGCACCTTCTGGAAGCGTTGTGGTTATAATTATGTAGTATAGTAGTTAACGTAGGTACCAGTTGAGTGTCCTTACGTTTTCGGATAACTCTTTTTCGTATGATCGCAAAAGTACAAGATATGATTTTACATATTAATAAATTCCGGAAATAATTTATTTATGAAAATCTCATATTTTTTTGAAAACCCCCCCCCGAAATTTTTTTCTGCGTTCGCCCCTGGTTGTGAGTATTACCTTCCTTCAGTTCTTTGATTTCGCTTGTAGAATTTTGATTTGAACTGATTGTTTTTGAACTAAATCTAAAATTTTACTCATTTTCATGTTGATATCGCTCAAGTCATTGTTTGGCTCTGAAGTTATTATGAGGTTATCGGAATTTTGAAGTTCGGATGAGTGCCTTTTAACTGTGCGAACATATGACACTTTTGGCGAAATGCTGGTGCACTTCACGACTGGGACTGGAATTTCCGCTTGTGAGGTTATCTATGTTATTGCGATTTGAACTGTTTTCAATTGCAGTGCATGAACTAAATGCATCTGGCGTCATCAAATTAATCAGTGTAAAACTCTTATGGCTAACAGTAGACAAATGTGGTGATGGGTTTGGAGAATCAGTCTTGTCAACGCCTACCACATTTGTCGGAACACTCGATACTCGATCGAAAAGAGCATCTAATGGAACCTTATCACTTGTTCCACTCATTGCTTGCACAGCCACATTATCTAAATCCTTATCATTTGATTTTTCGCTCGGATTTTCTATAAATTCCTTCGTACTATCAAGGGAAATACTGCTCTTTACATCGGTGTTCTCGTCCATAGTTGGCCGATGAATTTCAATTTTTTATTTTCGCTCGTCCTAATGTTAATTGTTTGCAGGCATTCCCAAGTACCGCAGTCCCAAATTTTAAACTCTGTGTTATCATCTGCACCGGTTAGGGCATATGTATTTCCAATATGAACTGTATACAAAATATAGTAAGTAAGATTAAATTTAATTACTATTTAGATAATCTTACTCTGCTGATATTTTAGTTAAGTTGTACAAAAAAAAAACGATGATACCGGTTTTCCACCGTGGGGTTTCCACTGATGCAAGCATCTCGGTTCTTTTTCATGGAAATATACCTGATAGAACCGAATAAGACCATCTTCCCCGCCAACTCCATGTGTTGTACCGTCGGGTGATAGAGCAACCCAAGTTGTAACTAAAGTTGGCTCATAGAATTTAAGATAACCAGTGGCTATGTCTGTTGGACAAAATTTGTCAATCCCATAATTAACGTTAATGGTGTTCACATTGAAACACTGATAAATACTGCCTCTGGCCCACACAATCAACTGATCACTCTCTTCGTCGTCATTGCTCGAACAATCCACATAAGGACACCATGAAATTTTATCATATTTAGGAGGGTCTTCGATTTTGATAAGCAAATTGCAAACCAAAGTCTCGCTGATCATATCGATTTTGTGGACATACAACGAACTGGCATCAATCGAAGCCAATATTCGCTCATTTTCGATGTGAGCGAACTGCAGATCCAGCATCTCTCCGGACATTCCCTTGATCAATGCGCGAAGGCCGAAAGTTGCGTTAACCACTCGAACCATGCCTTCGGTTCTGGAGATTTTGTTGTTCACATTTATAACTTATGCTATATGCTTTCAGTCAATATGAACGGCTATCAAATGGCCTGGATAATTCTTTGTCTCCCATTTGTAGTCAACGATGTTTTTGAGTTTCACTTTGGAACTGCCATGATCATGATTGCCAGCGCTTCCGACGAGGGTCACGTTTGGTTCGTTAATCTCATAGCAGTGTTGTTTTTCGCCGGACTTGAAAGCAATAACATTTAACGAGAGTATGTCGCTGCTGGATTTTGTTAGGAAACTACTCATTTTATTAGCTGGCTTATTTTCTTGATTCTTGGATGAATTCTCCGGATGAAGTTCTTGTTTTTTAGTATAAAAACTAAAAGTATAAGAAACGCTATTAACATATCACGTTTGGCTATGGGACAAAAATCTTTGTTGCAAATGGAATTTATTATTTTGCAGATTTGGTGGTTTTTCAATAACTTTTTTTTTGCAAATATGACAGACAATGTCAACAATCTGTCAATATCAGTAATGCCAAATAGCAATTATTTGGAAATTTTTGTTTTACAATTATGGCTGCAATGAAACTAGGCAGCAAATTTATGAATAGAGACATCGTGCAGCGCTGCGCTGCATGCAGACTTTCAATGATTCTGCTCCCATAAGAACCTGTGTAATTAAATTTCGCTGCAGGGAAAATGCTGCACATGTGTTTTAGCCATTAATCTTACACCCACTTATTTTCCAATTCCAACTCAATCGCCTACAGCAAACTCTATTCCACATTTTGACCTCAGTTCTGGAGCCAAATATCCAAATTTTCAAAGCTCTCATATACTCAACCCCTCTCCAGCATCTTTACCAAATAATAATACTGCTCCTTGCCAAATAAACTCTTCTCCCAACACATTTTCAACCCCTAGCCACATTCCCTCACCATCGCCACCTAACTTCGTCTCTTCTTCGCCTATGCCCACCCAATCTTTTATCGACCCCCTTCTGCCCCCAGCTGTAAAATTGACACAGCAAACAGTAGATTCCAGCGAAAGTCGTTATGCTCTCTCTCTAGACTAAGAGATAAGAAAACTTATGAGAATACCCGCATTTTCTTAGCTTATCTCCACGATAAATCAGACTCAGTCTGCTACGAAGGGAAAACAAAAACAAGTGTAATGATCCCCATCCAACAAGAAGGTCTTCCTACTAATGTTAATAGCCTGAAAAACCTCTACATTAGATATCACGAGTTTTTCAATATGTCCCCCCAAAAAGTAGAGAATGATCTCGACGCTTTTGGTAAGTATATTCATTCCAAGCGGATATCTTACCTTCAGCGCAGCAGAGCTGATCATGAAAGGTTTTTTCGTCCCTAATTCAACGCAGACCTCCCCTTCTCCAGCCAATTCCAATCTCCCTCTTACCTTCTATTATCAAAACGTAAGAGGTCTCCGTTCAAAAACTCAAGCTGTTTATCAGAAAACTTATTCCCTACCTTTTGAAATCTATGCTCTAACTGAAACTAATCTGATTCCTAGCATTAAAAACTAAAACTTGTTCCCATCTTCTTTTAATGTTTACCGCGACGATGACTTTAGCCAACATACTGAATCTCCTAGTCGTAGCGTGCTTATAGCTGTCCAAAACTCAATTGACTCTTGCCTTATAGCATCGTCCTCTTCCCCGTACCTAGATTATATTTCTATAAAGATAACACTTTCACGTAAGTCGCTTTACGTTATCTGTTGTTACATACTGCCATTTCAACCCATTGAATCATTATGAACTTACCATTAAAACAGTTGATCAAATTCTAGAAATTTGTGATCCTTGTGACGAAATCTTTCTTTTCGGTGACTTTAACCTTCCCCATCTTAAATGGATTTTATCAGACGATATATTGCTTGTAACCCCACTTCTGCTAAGGAATGCCTGTTCTTAGATCGCTTGACAGATTCTAGCCTTTGCCAAGTAAATGGCGTCTCGAATTTCATGAGTAGGCATCTTGACCTCATTTTCACTACAGATTCTACAAACTCTTCTGTTTCACTTAGTCAACTTTCCTTATCTACCATCGATAACTACCATCCTCCCCTTCTTGTCTCATTCTTCCACAATCGCCCTCCAGTACGCACCCCCTCGGTAGACATATCGTCTTATAATTTTCATAAAGCTAATTTTCGTCAAATTAATCAATATCAATCCGATGGGTACCCAACTTCTCTCTCCTTCAATAATATAACATCAAATGATCCACAAACTATTGCCAACTTCTTTGCCTCGTTTTTCAAACAATCTTTCACGGATGATACCTTTGAACCTGACTCTGCCTATTTTAATTATTTACCAAGTTTTTCGCTTGGGCCATTTCTCCCACCTACCATCGATCCAATTATTGTGGAAAATAAGTTAAATCAGCTTAATGATGACTTCTCTCCTGGGCCAGATGGACTCCCAGCTATTTTCGTAAAGAAATGTTCATCATCACTTTCCCTTCCTCTATCGAAAATCTTCAATATTTTTTTTTCTCAAGGTGAATTCCCTGAGATATGGAGAGTTCCTTTATAATTCCAATACACAAAAAGGGTCCAAGAGTCGATGTCATCAATTATCGTCCTATCGCCAAACTCTCATGTATCCCCAAACTCTTTGAAAGCATACTTCATGAAATTTTGAGCTTTCACTGTAAATCCCTCATTTCTCCCATACAACATAGCTTTCTTAAATGTAGATCAACTACCACTAATCTTGTTGAATTTGTGTCATTTACCCTCTCTGCCTTAGAGAATGGTAAAGATGTCGATGTCATTTCCACTGATTTTAGTAAAGCCTTCGATAAAATCTCCCATAAACTTATCCATTTCAAACTATCCACCTTCGGTTTCGAACCCATTCTTTTAAAATGTATTTCTTCCTATCTGGAAAACCGTTACTACAGTGTTCGTTTTAGATCCACTTTCTCTTATCCTTTCCTAGCCACGTCCGGAATCCCTCAAGGCAGCCACTTAGGGCCTCTCCTTTTTATTCTTACTATTAATGATATTGAATTGGTCATCAAACATTCCCATATATCTCTTTATGCCGACGACACTAAATTTTTCAAAACCATTTCTTCTGCACAGGACTCTCTCTACTCTTATCCAAATTGATCTCAATAATTTTTCAGTTTGGTGTCTCAAAAACTGCTTAAACTTAAATATCACTAAATGCCACTCAATCACCTTTTCACGAAAACGTTTAAAATCTACTCCCCGTATCTATTTTCTTTATAATCAACCCCTATCTATTGTTAACTCGATACGTGATCTCGGCATATTATGTGATCAGGAGCTTAACTTCATCTCCCATTATGACGACATAATTCTCAAGGCCAATTCCGCACTTGGTGTCGTCAAACGATGGTCCAAGGAATTCTCCAACCCATATGTGACCCGATCCCTCTATGTTACCTTTGTCCGCCCCTGCTTGAATACGCCTGTCAGGTGTGGTCCCCCTACCAACAAGTCCACATCGCCAGAATTGAGAGTATCCAACGTCGATTCCTTCGCTTTGCTCTTCGAGGACTTTCCTGGAACAATCCCCTAATCCTACCTCCTTACCTAGATCGCTTTAAGCTAATTAACCTAAATTCTCTAGAAGAACGAAGAAAAACTTATGAAATTCTCTTCATTCATAGTCTTCTTACAGGTTCTATTGACTGTATAACTCTTTATAACTCCATCTTCCTTAATACCAACCCCCGCAACATAAGAAATCCCCTTCTCTTTTATATACCCACCCACCGTACGTCTTATGGCTCTAATGAACCAGTCTCACGTATGCTAAGGAATGTCAACTCAAACCCAATAACCTTTCGACTTTAACCTTAGTACCCCTTGCCTAAAACTCCGTCTCTTGAATCAATTCCCCCACTAACCAAAATTCATAGCTATAAGTTTTGTTAATTTTAAGTTAGATTAAGCTATAGCTTTTGTATTAAGCCTAATAAATGGGGGTATTGCCCCCACCAAAATTAAATTAAATTATATTTTAACTGTTTTCTTTTAACAAATATTCCAAAAACAGAAAATATAAATAATGGATGCATATGAATTAAAAAAAAAGACAGTACACGCCATACAAAAATTTGAATAAGAATTGATGTTTTTAAAAAAATATATATTGCCACAAAATTTGAAATCGATCAAGGTAAAACTGATTGAACAGACTTTTATAGAATGTTAGTTAATTTTTGTTTGATTTTTTAAGATGTTCCAAAGAAAAAAGTCTGATAGGAAAAAAAAAAACTTGCAAGAAAATGAAATTATCAAAAAATAAGAACAAGCTTTGAAAACAAGTATCAGCGACAAAGAAAAAATAGATATTTTTGACATTCAAAATTTATTAGAAGATGTCGAGGAACCAGCACAAAAACTAAATAATATTGTTATTTCCAGTAGTAAAAATAAAACTACAGACGACTCTTTCGAAGAAGAATGAAAATTGATAAATAAAAAATGATGAGTTCTTTAAAAATAATTTTAAAATTGTAAAAAATTTTATTGCTAGAATTTATGAACCTCTCACAATTGTATTAATTTAAATAGTGATGAGCGAAGCGGGCTGGTAATAGCTATTCAAAAAATAAAATTATCTTTGGACTATTGCTACACCATTACACTTGCCCCCCCCCCCCCCCCCCCCCCCCAAAAAAAAAAAACCTATTAACGGCCCTATGTTGAAAACGGAAAGCTAATGACTTCACATCGCATCCACATTTGGAACTCCAACTTTCAACTTCTAAACATCCTGTCTCCAAAACCTCAATTTTAACACTCGATTGTAGACTTCTTTAATTCAGTATAAAAAGTCGAAAACGGTTGTACCTACATTTCATCCGAAACGTTTAAAATAGGAATTCTGCATCCTGAATAATTCCTGAATAATCCGTAGATACCAGATATTCAAAAACTTATAGATCCATTTTGTTTTTTATTTTAAATAAATTTTGAAAATTAGGTAACGTTTCCCGTTTTCTACATAACCCCTTGGGTGATATGCATAAAAGATAGTAAATGCTTTTACTTGAGAATTTCTAAGTAATTACTTTTTTTGATATGCATAAAAATGCAGTAAATGCTGAAAATAAAGTATTTACTTGAGGCCACAGTACTTACTTTTTTCGGATGAACTTTTTCAGTTAATACTTTATTCCGTATGCATAAAAAGTAGCAAGTACTTTTTTTCTGTAGGAATTACTTCTTATTTTCAAAGTCAAAGGATAGCAACATGAAAATTCAAAAGTACATACTTTTACTTGCGACTTATAGGTACTATAAGGCAAGTTATGGATTCGTAACAAAAATTGAACTCGAGATTTTGATCAAAGTTGACATTACGATGATAGCGAAGACTAAAAAAGTGGGTCTGGCAATTCTGTTTGTCTGTCTGTCTGTCTGTCTCTTCGACTACAGCCTAAACGGCTCGGCCGATTTTCTTTAAACTTGGTAGATAAGGGTTTTGATTTTTTACCCCCACGCGTTTTTTTCTTTTTTTTTAAGACCAAAAATAACGGTACCTGCCATACGAATTTTTTTCGAAATTTTATAAATATTTTTTTTTCTCAAAAACTGCTAGACAGATTTAAAAACTAAAAACACAAAAAAATTTTCATTTAGTTAAATCTAGGTAATGCTTGAAAAAAAATTTCCGACAAATGGTTATTGAGGGTACCCCCCTGGAACCATTTTTTTTGTTTTTGATTTTATCAAAAACGGTACCACCGATTTTGATCATTTTTTTTTTGCGAAGGCTCTTCAAAAATTTAAATAGAATTGTTTATTCAAATTTTCAAAAAAAAAAATTTTGGATTTTTTAAAAAAACTTCAAAATTTTTTTTTCAAAACTCAATATTTCGAAAATACCATGCTAGATTTTTTTTAAACTTGATAAATAAAAGTTTCTTCATATAATCCACAAGATGTGAGAAAAAAAATTTCATTTTACCTTAAAATAAAGGTACAAATAAAGGTACAAATGTTAAAGAATTTAAAAAAATGGTTTTCAAAAATCGTACTTTTCTCGAAAACGATAAAATTTTTTTTCTTTCAATTAATTTTTATGATCTTTAATTTAATAAAACAAATTTTGAAATTAAGATATTACAGCTTGCACCTACCATAGAGCCATTTTTTTCGAATTTTGAATTTCTCATTATCCACATAACGGTTCTTAATGAAACTTTTTATAGAAGCTTCTAAAAAGTCTAAAACACATTGCATTTCAAAACTTTAAAATAAATATTTTTTGAATTTAAAAAAAAAATCTATTTTTTTCTTTTTTTGAAAATTCGATATCTTAGAAACGGCTCAATATTTTTTTTAAATTGAATTTTTATTCGAACAATAATAAAAACTTTAAATTTGCGTACCAAAATTTTTTCTTAAATTTTTTTTTATATAAAAGCTTTTTTAAGAAACCACTAAAACGACTTATAATTTTTGTTCTTGCATAAATTCATATTTGCATAGCATTCTGTTTTCGTCTCTTACTATTAAAAGAATTTAAAAAATTAATTTGATCCTTATGAACAGTTTTCTCTAAAAACATTCGTTTTTAAAATTCCTAGTCTATTACATAGGAGCAAGTTCGTGCGACCCAGTCGTGCATTTTATTTTGATTTAAACACATAACTATGTAGCTTCGAAACCATAAAAACTTACAGTCTTAACTCTATTCTTAAAGGATTTATTTTCATTTATGAATATTTTCATAGCCTCTGACTTCGCTTTTTTTACTGCCGGTTGCTGCGACTTATTCATAAGAACACTATGTACTTTTAAAATACGCACAAAAACTAGGTGCATTTGGCTTATTGACAAACCTTCGTTCTTCATTGATGCTCAGTCGACTTTCAATAAATTAATGATTGATAAAATTTCATGAACAGACGTTTACAAAGCAACAAGAAGGGCAACAGTAATTTAATAAAGGGATTAAACGGTTAATCTGGCAAAGAACTATTTGCTTACTAACCCGATAAGAAAAAAAAGTATTTACTATCAATTTCCGATGAATTCTAGTATTTACTTGGATGAATTTAGTATATACTGAAAGTATTTGCCAGTTAGTAAGTACTAAACTTTATGCATATGGAATGAAGTAAATACTTTAAATTTAACCATTTGCTTTAAGTTATAGTATTTACTATTATCTTTTACTTGTAGTAAATACTTCCGTTTTATGCATATCACCCCTTATCTCACCTTCAATCGGAAAAAGTATAAAAAATTTCATTCTTGTTCTCGTAACTTCGTTCCCCCTATATTTCTCAACCCCTCACCTAATCTGTCAAAATAACGGATAGTGAAACTGGGAAAAAAAAACTAAATATTTAATTGTCGACCTCATCAACCATTTCAGTATTTTCTGAGTACATATTTATTTCCCGCCATACTTAATCAAATCATTTTGATTTGTTAAAGAAACACATGAACTTGCTTTTCTAAGCCTTTTTAAAATAAGCTTAGACCGACAAAGTTATTATAGTGAATATTATTTTTGATGTAACTTACCCACTTGAAAAGAACTTCCCGAGGGAAACGTTAAATATCTTCTTTTCCTAGAAAGAATCTCCGATTTCTTGTGTTCATTGTTTTGGAAAGTTTGATGCACTTCTTCCGGTTTAATTTCATCATGTCCATTTTCATCGAATTTTTTTCCACTCAATATTTCTTCCGACATTGTCATTACCAAATCAATACAAATAAGGAAGGACAAAGCGATAAAAATAAACCTAATCGATCGCACATACTGTTTATGAGGTAATTGCATTTTAAGTAACGAACTAAAACAAGTCCAATTATATTAAACACAAAATGTGTGGACACTTTTCAATTTATTATTCAAACATAAAGCCGATGGATTAAATAAATACAATCACATTTGTGTCGAAACTTTGTTAAATATTTGTTTATAATTCGAAATGCGTTTATTCCGCGGCCAGAGCCAATGAACTTTATTACTTCTGTCTCAGAAAGGTGTCGATGTCTGATTATGCTGTGAAATGGACACAGAAGTCATGGGTTCTTCTCAACCAAGAAGTCATGATGCAGTTCATTAGCACCTTATCTGGTTCTGCATGCTAATTATTAAATTCAATATACCTACTTTACTTGTAACCTACATATTTATTTTAGGTAAGGTCAATAAATCCAAATGCGGCCAGGCCAACAGGTATTTTTATTTATCAATTTTTATTTTGTTCTTTCTTTGGACTGTCCTCAATTCTAAACTCTGAATTACCATCCCATATAAAATTTTCACACAAGGGGTATGCCTCGGAACAATTGTGTCGATTCCAATGAGCATCATCTCGGGCATCATGCATAGGGTGATAGTTTTTATTGTTTATGTCCAAATCCTTGGGTAGAGTAAAAACACCTCGAAATATTTCAGTCAATAGTCCTTCAGGTTCTGTTTCATGTCTCCTATTTCCAGTTTCGCACAATGCTCTTAGTATGCACTCAGTTCCGTTTTTGCCTTGTCTGCAAATAAAAATAAGTACTCGTAGGTTTAATAGATATTAAAGAATGTGTAACAGATACCTGTCAAGCATTATTTCGAGTTTCGAGTACAATTCATGCCTTGACGAACGATGGTATTGCAAATGAATTTTGTCAAGTTTGGTTAGCCAAGAGTTGTTTTCCTCAACTGTTGATGGTTTCATATCCTGAATACTTCGCTTACCCATAATATGATAGACAGAGTGTTGTTTGCGATTAGGAATACCATCTTGCCGGCGAATATAAGGGCTATTGAAATGAATATATTGTTAAGCCTTGAACTCGATGAAAAATAGAACTTTAATTTCAAATAAAATGTATCTTCATAAAAATAATTAACATACATAAGTACTTATGAACTAAATGGAATGGAGATTTCGAATTGGTTAATAGGAAAGAATATGAACATTCAATTTCTTAAAGTAGAGATATATCTAAATGCATTTTTAATTGCGACTTATAGGTACTAATTATAAGGCAAGTTATGAATTCTTAAATAAAATCGAACTCGAGTTTTCGATCAAAGTTAACGATGATAGCGAAGACTAAAAAATTAGGTCTCGAAATTCTGTCCGTCTGTCTGTGTTTTCGACAATTCGACTACAGCCTAAACAACACGTTTTTTTCTTTTTTTTTTTTAAGACCAAAACTAACGATACCTGACATACGAATTTTTTTTCAAAATCTTATACATACCTATATCATTTTTTTTTTCTCAAAAACTGATCGACAGATTTAAGAAAAATTTCATTAAGTTAAAGCTAAGTAATGGTTGAACAAAATTTACGAGAAGTGGTTATTAATGGCAATATAACAATATTTTTGTTTTTGATTTTTTTTAAAACGGTATAACCGTTTTTGATCATTTTTCTTATGGTAATGCTCCCCAAAAATTTTAATAGAATTGTGTATTCAAATTTTTAATTTTTTTTGGATTTTTAAGAAAAGTTTCAAATTTTTTTTTTCCAAAACGCAAAACATATTTCGAAAATTCCATGCTAGATTTTTTCAATCTTGACAAATAAAAGTTTCTTAGCATACATAATCTACAAGATGTGAGAAAAAATAAAATGCACGACTGGGTCCCACGAACTTGCTCCTATGTAATAGACTAGCAATTTTAAAAACGAATGTTATTTAAGAAAACTGTCCATAAGGATAAAATTAATTTTTTAAATTCTTTTAGTAGTAAGAGATAAAAATAGAATGCTATGCAAATATGAATTTATTCAAGAACAAAAATTATAAGTCGTTGTAGTGGTTCCTTAAAAAAATAAGCTTTTATGTACAAAATTTTTAAAACATTTTTAAGAAAAAATTTTGGTACGCCAACCTTAAGCTTTTATTATTGTACGAATAAAGGTCTAATTTCCAAAAAAAAATAATAAGCCGTTCTTGAGATATCGAATTTTTCAAAAAAAAAAACGACTTTTTTTTTCTAAAAATTGAAAAAATATTTTTTCTTAAGTTTTTAAATGCAATGTTTTTTAAACTTTTTTGGAGCTTTTTTATAAAAAATTTCATTAAAATCCGTTATATCGATAATGAGAAATTCAAAATTCGAAAAAATCGTTCTATGGTAGGTACAGTCAGTAATATCTAGATTTAAAATTTTTTTTATTAAATTATAGATCGTAAAGATTAATCAAAAGAAAAAAAATTTTAGCAAAATTCTCGGAACCGTTTTCGAGAAAAATACGATTTTCGAAAACCATTTTTTAAAATTTGTATGGAAGGTACCGTTAGTTTTAGATGAAACAAATTTTTTTTCTCAAATCTTGTAGATTATGTTAAAAAACTTTTTTTTGTCAAGTTTGAAAAAAATCGAGCATGGGGTTTTCGAAATATTGAGTTTCCAAAAAAAAATTTTGATTTTTTTTTTTAAAATCCAAAAAAATAAAAATTGAAAATTTGAATATGCAATAATATTCAAACTTTGGAGGAGCTTTGGCATAAAAAAAATTATTTAAATCGGCTGTACCGTTTTCGAGAAAATCAAAAACAAAAAAAATGGACCCAGGGGGTCTACCAAAAATAACAATTTTTTGTAAAATTTTTTTCAACCATTAGCTAGTTTTAACCAAATGAAATTTTTCAAATTTTTTTTAAAAAATTCTGTGGGACAGTTTTTGAGAAAAAAAAATATTTATAAAATTTCGAAAAAAAATCGTATGGCAGGTACCGTTATTTTTGGTCTTAAAAAAAAAAAAAAAAAAACGTCCGGGGGTAAAAAATTAAAACCCATATATACCAAGTTTGAAGAAAATCGGCCGAGCCGTTTAGGCTGTAGTCGAACCGACAGACAGACAGACAGACAGAATTGCGAGACCCACTTTTTTGGTCTTCGCTATCATCGTAATGTCAACTTTGATCAAAATCTCGAGTTCGATTTTTTTTACGAATGCATAACTTGCCTTATAGTACCTACATATAAGTCGCAAGTAAAAATTATTATACCTAAAAATGAAAAAAAATAGTTTTCGAAAATCGTATTTTTCTCGAAAACGTCGCCTAGAATTTTGATAAAATTTGAAATTAAGATATTACTGATACTACATGATACTACTGAGATCACATTTTTTCAAATTTTGAATTTCTCATTATGGGCTTAACGGATTTCAATGAAATTTTTTATAGAAAAGCTTCTAAAAAGGTTGACAAATATTTTTTGAATTTTTGAAAAAAAAAAATCATTTTTCTTGGAAAATTCGATATCTCAAGAATGGGTCAATATTTTTTTGATAATTAAATTTTTATTCGTACAGTAATAAAAACTTCAAGTTGGCGTACCAAATTTTTAACTTCCCATAGGGAGTTATTGTAATCGGTCCGATTTGTCAAATTGGAATTTTTGACATTTCTCGACGTTTCAAGGTCCCTAGAGGCTATATAATTCATTTTTAGAGAGATGTCTGTGTGTGTGTGTACGTACAGTTCGTACGTTCGTACGTTCGTACGTTCGTACGTTCGTATGTTCGTACGTTCGTACGTTCGTACGTTCGTACGTTCGTACGTTCGTAAGTTCGTACGTTCGTACGTTCGTACGTCCGTACGTTCTGGTACCATTTTTCGTCGTCGATATCTCAAGAACGAGTAAAGATATCGACTTCAAATAAATTTTGTTTAATAGATAATAACTTCAAAAGAGGCTGAAAGGGCGTTTATTAAAATTCAGTGAGTAGTTTTTTTCACTATAACGGTTTAAAAAAAATAAAAATTTTGGTTAGTTTCAAATATCTCACGAAAAAATAATGCTATTGATTTCAAATAAAATTTAATGTACTCATTATAAGGTCATATAAATTTGATATGAATTTGGAAAAAAATGAACATACCGTTATTTTTTTTAAATTTAAAAAACTGAAAAAAAAAATTTCATAGATATTCTAAGAACGGAAAACAATTTGAAACTCAAAATAATTTTATTTTACGAAAAATAATGTGCTTGACAACTCGTGCAAATTTAAAAAAAAATCAGTCTACAGTTTTCTTACAAAAAATAAAAAGCTATATAAAATTCTATTGAAAATTGGTAAAAATTGTTTTTCGACTCAAATTTCTCGAGAACTAGTAGTGATATTGACTTCTAATTTAGTTTATTTTATACATAGTATAATTTTGTACAATTCGTAAAATGTTGACAAATATTGAATTAATATTTTTTTTTTTTTTTAATAAGAAAACTATTAAAAATTCAAGTGAAAACTAGCTAAAATTGTATTTCAAGTCGAATTTCTTGGGAATGAACACCGATAGTGCCTTCTAAAGTATGTTGTTTTATACATCGATACCTTCCCGTAAGAATGTATACTAAGCGACATTTCTAAAATTGTTCAGGAAACGAAAAAAACGAAGAAAGTTCTTGTTGAATCATAGTGTGCTAAAGGACAATTTTGGTTAAACTAAGTGACATCTAACAAAATTTTTTGTTGCTCACGACAATGAGATCTTTATTAATGTCGCTTAGCATAATTTTTTTGGCGGATAATACAAATTTCAGGGGGCAACATTATTTTAATGAGAAAACATGGCAGTTGATAAATTTTTTTATTTGTACCTACTCTAGTTTCCTTTTCATGCATAATAGGTTGGCGAAACCCACGCCAAAACGTGGCCCTTAACATATAGTATATTTCCTCATCAAAAAGTCATTTTTGAAAATGATTCTAACGGGAAGGTATCGACATAATACAATTATTAACATATGGTTAAATTTTTACAAGTACCGAATTGACAGTTTTAGCAAAAATATAAAATATAATATTTGTTTTTCGACTAGAATATCTTGAGAACGAGCAATGATATTGACTTTGCCATTATTTAATTTTATATACATAATATAATTTCTAACAAATGGTTTATATTTGACATATATGTATCTAGTTTTAGAGCGGATATATTTTGTAAGTACCTTTCCATTAATAACCAAACCATATCTTTTATATTTGAATATTTCGTTCTTAAATTTTTTTTCAATTAAAATGTTTGGAACCGAAATAATAAAGTAATTTCTATAATATAATACATAATTTTATAATTTTATTATCAACTTAGTTTTTAGAAGAATGTATGTATGTTGTTCAGTTGTACCCAGGTCCCACATATTCAAATTCCATTAATAGCTATGGTAAAATTGAAGAAAACGTCACAATATGTTTTTATCTAAATATAAAGTTTTCAAGACCACAAATGGGAAGTTATCAGTGTGGGTCGCACCCAGCCTCTTTTTTTTTCTTAAAATTATGTTCAAAATTTTGTATATAAAACCTTATTTTTTAAAGAAACCACTACAACGACTTATAATTTTTGTCCTTGCATAAATTCATATTTGCACAGCATTCTGTTTTTAACTTTCACTAGATACTAAAAGAGTTTAAAAAATAAATTTTATCCAGTTTTCCAGTTTTTTGAACAGTTTTCTCTAATAACATTCATTTTTAAAATTCCTAGTCTATTACATAGGAGTAAGTTCGTGCATTTTATTGTTACAATTTTCACGCACAAATGTTTGAACACAGTCCGAGCGTCTTAGGAAAGTTTCTGTGGATTTAAAAGGAGATCCCGATGCACATTGGTTTTAAATGTCTGAATATTATAATAGGTGTGTTTTATTCATTGCTGCATAGCCAGCTCAGCATTCAAGTGCGAATAAAACGATCAAACTCACTCCATATGTCAATTTCAATTTATATTTCAATGTTGGCCATTATTATAGAAAATATGAAAATCTGATGTCAAAATATGTATGAACATACATATACATACATATGTTTAATTCTAAAATTTAATGCATAGCGCCATTTTCATTTATATAATTTAAAGTTCTATCACCAGCACAACTGCCATTTTTACTTGCGTATGTAGGTACTATATAGGGCAAGTTCTGCATTTGGAAAAAAAATCGAACTCGAGATTTTGATCAAAATTGACATTACGATGATAGCGAAGACGAAAAAAGTGGGTCCGGCAATTCCTTCTGTCTGTCTGTATGTCTGTATGTCTGTATGTCTGTACCTCGAACTACAGCCTAAACTACCGGAGGTATTTTCTTCAAACTTGGGTCTTCCGTGATTCCCTAGAGGAGAAATTGAATTTTTTTTTAACTCTAAAACAAAGGATACCCCCATACACCCATAATGCATAATCTAATTTATCTCGAAAACGGCTCTAAAGATTTTGATAAAAAAAATTGAGTGTGATATTATAGAGATGGTCTATATTTTGGTCAAACAAAAATTTGGGGGTAAATGTTATTAGGGGTACCTGTCATAGAACCGTTTTTTTTTTTTATTTTCGAATTTCTCATTAACGGCTTTAACGATTTTAACCAAAAATGTTTAGCAGGAGCTCTCTTAAGTTTAATACAATATTGTATATAAAAATATTTGAGAAAATATTTGTTGGTTTTTTATTGAAAAAAAAAAAAAAATATTTTTTTGAAAAAAGCAATATCTTCAAAACCTATGAACGATTATTTTTTGAATTTACATATTTCCTGAAAAATTTCTTGAAAAATTTTAAAGAAATTTCTTATATAAAATAAAATGCACGACTGGATCGCACGAACTTGCTCTTATGTAAAAGTTCTTTGGAATTTAAGATACATTTTATAAATACAAAACATGGATTTAATGAGATAATAATGTTCAAATGCATAAAATTGCCGTCTGGTTTCCGGAAAAGTATGAATTTATGCAAATAAACCTTAAAAAATCGTTTTATTATTAAATACATTTTTTATATAAGAAATTTCTCTAAAATTTTTCAAGAAAAAAATGTGGGATGCGAATTTTAAGTATTTAATAATATTGGTTTTAGGAAATAATTTCAAAAAATAATCGTTCATAGGTTTTGAAGATATTGATTTAAAAATTTTTTTTTTTTTTAAAAACCCAATAAATATTTTTTCGAATATTTTTATATACAATATTATTTTAAACTTAAGGGGACTCCTGCTAAAAATTTTGGGTTAAAATCCTTAGAGCCGTTAATGAGAAAGTCGAAAATCAAAAAAAAAAAAACGGGTCTATGGCAGGTACCCCTAATAACATTTTGCCCCAAAATTTTTTTTGACCAAAATGTAGTCCATGTCCATAATATCACACTTAATTTTTTTTTATCAAAATCGTTAGAGCCGTTTTCGAGATAAATAAGATTTTGCATTATGAGTGTATGGGGGGTACCCTTAGTTTTGGAGCTAAAAAAAAAATTTCAATTTCTCCTCTAGGGAATCACCGAAGACCTTTAACTACCGAGATTGAAAGAAATAGGTCCAAGGGTTTAGGCTGTAGTGAGAGGTACAGACATACAGACACACTGAAACATGTTTTTTGTGTACTAAATTTTCCTTAAAATTTTTATAAAAAAAATTGATATGCAAATTATTAGTATTTAATAAAATACATTTTAAAACGTAATTTAAAAATTTAATCGTGTATCGGTTTTCAAGATATTGAATTTTCAAAAAAAAAATTGTATTATTTTTTTAAAAATCCAAAAACTACTTTTTCGAAAAAATTTTTAATTTATATATTCTTAAATGCAAAGCAGCTACTGCATAAAAATTTTGGTTAAAATCGTTAGAGCCGTTGGTGAGAAATTCGAAAATCAAAAAAACCGTTCTATGACAGGTACCCCTAATAACATTTCCCCCCAAATTTTTTTTTCACCAAAATATAGTCCATGTCCATAATATCACACTTAATTTTTTTTATCAAAATCGTTAGAGCCGTTTTCGAGATAAATAAGATTTTGCATTACGGGTGTATGGGGGGTACCCTTAGTTTTGGAGCTAAAAAAAAAATTTCAATTTTTCCTCTAGGGAATCACCGAAGACCCTTACGTACCGAGATTGAAAGAAATAGGTAAAAGGGTTTAGGCTGTAGTGAGAGGTACAGACATACAGACACACTGAAACATGTTTTTTGTGTACTAAATTTTCCTTAAAATTTTTATAAAAAAAATTGATATGCAAATTGTTAGTATTTAATAAAATACATTTTAAAACGTAATTTAAAAATTAAATCGTGTATCGGCTTTCAAGATATTGAATTTTCAAAAAAAAAATTGTATTATTTTTTTAAAAATCCAAAAACTATTTTTTCGAAAAAATTTTTAGTTTATATTTTTTTGAATGCAAAGCGGCTCCTGCATAAAAATTTTGGTTAAAATCGTTAGAGCCGTTGGTGAGAAATTCGAAAATCAAAAAAACCGTTCTATGACAGGTACCCCTAATAACATTTCCCCCCAAATTTTTTTTTCACCAAGATATAGTCCATGTCCATAATATCACACCTAATTTTTTTTATCAAAATCGTTAGAGCCGTTTTTGAGATAAATAAGATTTTGCATTACGGGTGTATGGGGGGTACCCTTAGTTTTGGAGCTAAAAAAAAAATTTCAAT
The DNA here is from genome assembly GCA_911387755.1 of Chrysotoxum bicinctum. NCBI lineage: Eukaryota > Metazoa > Arthropoda > Insecta > Diptera > Syrphidae > Chrysotoxum > Chrysotoxum bicinctum. The sequence continues at coordinate 83,356,076 of OU426988.1, read as the reverse complement.
TTTTCCTCTAGGGAATCACCGAAGACCCTTAACTACCGAGTTTGAAGAAAATACGTCCGGTAGTTTAGGCTGTAGTTCGAGGTACAGACATACAGACATACAGACATACAGACATACAGACAGACAGACGGAATTGTCAGACCCACTTTTTTCGTCTTCGCTATCATCGTAATGTCAACTTTGATCAAAATCTCGAGTTCGATTTTTTTTCCAAATGCAGAACTTGCCCTATAGTACCTATATCGCAAGTAAAATGTATAGGAAAAACTAGCATGATAGAAGAGAGTGACCTATCTATTGCTCTTCTAAGAGCAAAGAGTGCGAAATATTGTTATTAAATTTTTTGGTTTCCGGTTGATAGGCATTTCTAAATTTCGTTTTGAATTCCTGCTTTATAAAAAATAATTAAATTAATACAAAATAAAAATAAAACACAAGTTCAATATTAAGTATTATAATTAAGATGTGAAGAAACCGGTTTTTTGTTTAAAATATAAACAGGATCATAATTAAATTAACGGTTTAATAGTTTATCTTCTTTAGAAAAAAAATTTACTGTCCAACTGGATACACCTATTTATTTCAAAAAAGAGGTTCCCGAAAATTGTAGTTTCTTGGAAAAAAAAGAAATATTAAAATTACTTTTTTTTAAAAAAGATGGAATATTTAATCCAAGAGAGTTACCCATTTCAGTTTTTCGACGCTAAAATGCATAATTTCAAAGAGGATTAGTATTTATATCATAGATTCGTAGCATAATTGATAAAACAAGAACATTTTATTTGACATTTTTTCTAACCAAACGGTAATTCATTACTTTCCGGATTTTTATAGACAAAAACTCGTTAGAATGTTCACGATACCTCCAAGCAGTTTTTTGTTATATTTAGTAAGCCTACTACAAAAAACCAATATTCTTTGTAGTGAAAACGATTCAAACATTCCATTACTTTTAGTGATTGAAAAATCAATTTAAAATTCCGGAGAGTAATGAGTAATTAAATATTTAAACTGTACAGAATAATGACATAATGGTAATCAGACACAATTTACAAACCAATTAATGACCAAAATTTCCGGCTACCACTTTGGGGCGTGAAAATTAAAATTAGTATGAGTTTCGCAAGTCTTAGTCGAATCATACTTTTTTTTTATTAAAGTTAAAATAATCCAACACCTATTTTATCTTTTTAATATCGTACTCGTATTTGCGTAGTTTTTTGAATGAAATTTGTTTAAGGTGTTCAGACACAATTTAAAAAAAAATAGCCTATGTTTAAAATTTTGCGATGATAGGGACGACGAAAAAAGTAGCCTCTGCAATTCTGTCCGTCTGTTCCCCCAAAAGACCAAAAATAACGATAGATGCCATACAATTTTCGAGATCTTAAAAAATATTTTCTCAAAAACTGTTCCACAGTTTTATTTTTTTAATTTTCAAAAAATGTGTTTAATAAAACCTAAGACCTATGGTACCCCCTTAGAACCCGGTTTTTTGTTTTCGATTTTCCCAAAAAAAAACGGTACAACTCATTTTGATTAATATTGTTTGAATATTTAAATAATATTGTGTAGGTATTCATGTTTAAGAAAAATATTTTTTTAATTTCGATAACCCCATGCTTAATTTTTTGGAATTGATCAGGAGATTAAGAGTTGTTTTTTTAATACTATCAAAAAAGCTGTACGAACAAAAATTTAATTTTATCTGCAAATAACAGTAACCACCAAACAAATGCTAAAAAATATTGCCTTTGAAAATTGTATCTTTCTCGAAAACGGCACTTAGAATTTTGATAGCAAATTTTTCTTTCGCTTAGGTTTAATGATGTATAATTTGGTACAAAAAATTTAGACAACTGACTGTTGCTACCATTAAACCATTTTTTCGAATTTTGACTTTGACATTACGGATCTATGTGAAATTGTTTATACAGAAGCTTTCCAAAAGTTTTAAAAATACTTGCATATCAAAATAAAAATAAAAATATTTTTTTGGATTTTTGAAGAAAAAAAAATTGTTTTTTTGTTTTTGGAAAATTCGATATCTCTAAAACGGATCAATGTTTTGTTATAAAATTTTGATTTTTGGAAGAAAGCACAATCTCTTATATTTTTCACGAGATATACTTAAAAGTTCGAAATGGAATTAAATAAAGTGTTGAAAACTTGACATTCTGAAGTAATCCCTATGCCTACCTGGCTAATCTCAGAACATATACAACCATACAATTTAATTATGTTCAGGAATTAAGACTCCATTCTCACCTCTTGCTGTAGCTTGGCTTCCAAAATGACTCAAATAGTTTGCCAGCGTCAAATTTAGAATTTTTCGAATTATAAAGGGAGCTATAGTGATTGTTTTTATAGTATAGTGGTTTCCCTTGGTAATAGCTAGCACTATTTGCTGCAGGAATATAATTTTTATACAAATTATTCTTTCCATTTGAAAACACCTCTGGTGAGTCATACGAATTTGTATATTGATATTCTGATGGATGAGTGTATATCACATTAGAAAACTTTTCTCTGATGAAGGTTTGGTAATTATCCTTATTAATATATTTAAGATCAAGTGCAGAATCATTTTTAGATATTCCATGAGAGTACTTATGCAGTTCCTTTACTAATTCGTCTTCAAGCTCACTCAGGGGTTTGCTTGGTAGTTCAAAGGCAAGAGCACATGTAATTCCCAATATAGCATAGTTCGTGTAGTCGATTATTGGAAGAAGAATATTGAAAACTGAAAAAAAGAAGAAAATATTTTTAAATTTTGTTTTTAAATAGAATATTTTTAAATAAAATTGATAAATATTGCCTGAAGAGAAGAGCATCGGCATATAGTTATTTTAATGGTCTAACGTGTTTTGGGAGAGAAGATTTACAACAAGGAATAAAGACTTAACTTGACTTTAGAAGTTTTCCCACATTGAATTTACAAAATTATTACATTTTCTTGACGAGGAAAAATAGCTAAACTTAAAATAAGCTGTTTTTCCGTGCTTAAAGTTCTGTTTTTAATTTTTAAAACGGAATAACGACAAAACTTCAGTTTAGTGATTATTCCCAAAGAAGGAATGAGCTGTGGCTTGTCAAGCTGTGCAGAGCTGTTCTACTCAAATTCCATTTTGTTAAATAATTTTGTAATCTTTCTTTTGTAAATTAAAATCACTGAAGTTAAAATGTTTTTAAATAAATTAATATTTGTTAAACATTTAACTTATTTGGTTCACACATCTTATCGTAAGATAAGAAGAGATATGAAACGATAAAACAATCAGAAGAAGATCGTAGAGTGGAGACTAGCATCAGTGCTGCCACTCAGACTACATTCGGCCATCCTGCATTTCATCCGCCACGGATGAATGGTCACTCTCAACATCAAGTCTGCTGTCACTTCGCCATGGTGTCATAAAATCACAACTGGAAGTAGTATCTATTGTTGCGGCCTTCATGATCTGCCACTTTCTTTACGGTATAACGTCCACCTCTGCCTTTAGAGACCACTGAATATGGACCTAGAAAATCCGGAAAGTGTTTGCTACCCGCCCCAAATTGTGTTCTTTTAATTGCTACATGTCCCCCACATTATATGCCATTGCTGCTTTTCTCTTGCGATTATATGTTTGTCTGTTCTCAGCTTATACTTTTTCAATTTATTATCGAACATCAAAGCGCATCTGTTCTCTGTCGTCATCATGTTGTTTGAGTAACTCCAGCCTCACCATCTCCAAGATTTCAACGTCATCCTTCTTTGTCATTGGAACTCCTAACAGCACTTCAAATGGTGTGCGTTGAATCGACCTCTGCAGTTTACTGTTTACGGTTATTTGCACTCGCGATATGAACTTGTACCATTTCTCTGGCGATTCAGCTGATAATCTTCTGAGAACTTCGATGACTACACGGTTGGAACGTTCAACCTGACAATTTCCTTTTGGCACGCTTCCTGTGGTTACAGCTACATGTTCAATATTTTCTTCTGTGCAAAAATCCTGAAAGATTTTAGAACAAAACGCGCTGCCTTTGTCGGTGATGAATCGCCTTGGGTTTCCAAAATGTTGCTGAAGCTCTCTGATTTTCCATAAAGATTCCTCCACTGAACCGTCTTCGTCGAAAAAAACCCACATAAATTTGGAAAATCCATCAGTAACGCTCAAAGTAATACCACGAAGGACCTAAATTCATTTAAGTTTTTTTCCCGTCAGTTATTCAGTTCGTGCAAATCCTATCTCGTGTTTGGTTAGTTCTTTTTCTAAACTAGACTTTAGTGTTGTGTTTTAAACGAACTTTTGTTATTCCTTGCGTTGTACGTTGTGTTTTTAAAAATAATAAAAAAAAAGCTTGTTGATGTCTTGATCGAAAAGACTTTTGGCATTGGCGCAAGTGCTTAGAGAAAAAGCAGGAGCTGAAGGTAAGAGCGATTTAATTTTTACTTAGCCGGAATATCATTTGGAAAAGGCTTGAGGCTTTCTTGATTTTATTTGAAAGCAATCAAACTTGTCTAAAGTTGGAATCTAAATTACGACCTACGACCTTATCACAAGATTGATACAAAAAAACTTTGGGCTAGTTTATATCATTGCCTAGACACGACGACGACGGTGTTGCGTCAATTGCGCTGACACCAAGAACTTTTGCTTTAAAAGATTTGTTTTTTATAGAGCTTCAGAGGGTTGCATTTGCTTTGTCAATTAATATCTCTTGAATCTCCGGAAACAAATATTCAAATAAGCCAATATACTGTTGTGAACAGAGCTTTATACTCCTACAGCGCCATCTGTTGGAAAATCGCATATCTAGTTTATGGAAGAAACAAAAAGCTCTTTTCCAATGTCAAATGTATTTTCCCTTATTCCAACCATCTAGAACATTCCAAGACGAGAACCTTCGAGAACAACTAGTTTGAGTATATAAGGGAGTGTTCACGGTGAGCGAGGCACAGTTGATTTTGCATTATGAAAGTGTGCAAAAGGATTGCTTATTGGATTGTGTTATTAACCAAGTGTGATATAAATTTGAACAAAAGTATTTGAGTTGATTTTAAATTCAGATTTACTGTTTTAAATTGGAAAGTGTAAATAAAGAAGAAATACTAAAAAGAGTGATAAGTTTTATTTAACGGACCTAGTAAAAATATTACATTGGTGTTAGAAGTGGGATAAAACTTATTGTGCAGTGAAGTGTGCGGAAAAAAAATAATGAGCAAGTTACTGAAAGAGCTTAAATGTAATGAGCTGAAAAGTGAATTAGGCAAGCGAGAACTTTCTAGAGCAGGATCGAAAAATGAGCTTGTTCTGCGCTTGGCCTAGTATTTGAAACAACAAAATGAAGACCCGGACACTTTCGTCTTTGAAGCTGTCGCTGAGGAAGCAAACGTAAGTAAAAATGAATGTAGATGTTTCAAATATGATTACTCTTCTGCTTCAACAACAAAAGAATGTTTTCGAACGTCTCGAAGAGCAACGAAATGAACAAAAGAATATTCTCGAACGCCTTGAGAAACAGCATAGCGAACAAAAAGACCTTCTCGAGGAGCAGAGAAACATGCTAGAAGGCTAGCTTGTTAACATCGCGAATAATGTATCTGCACTTGATGAACGTGTTTCATTGCTGGAGAAAAAAGTCGACAACAAAATGGAGACGTTTTCAAAAGAGTTAGATGAACGTGTTTCATTGCTAGGGAATCAAGTCGACAACAAAATGGAGACGTTTTCAAAAGAGTTAGACCGTGTTCGAAACATAAAGATTCGGGAAAGTTCTGGGGAAACCTTGAGGAAAAAGGAGATTCAACCTCCTATCTTTGATGGACAAACTTCTTGGTCAATATATATGTCAATGGTAATTCGAGGCAGCTTCTACAGCAAATGGCTGGGATGAGGCTGACAAATGTATAGCTCTAACCCTTGCTCTTAGAGGAGCAGCTGCTGAGTTATTGCTAACTATACCAGCAGATAAGAGCGGCGGCTTTAATTTCTTGGTTGAGGCTATAGACAAACGCTTTGGCAATATCCATATGAAAGAAGTCTTCAAAGTACGACTCTATTCCAGAGTTCAGAAGAGGGGCGAAACTCTACAATAGCTCCAAGCGGACAATGAAAGGCTTGTTCATCTTGCATAAATGCATACCCAGATGTTGGAGATGAAATCCGTAACCAGTTTGCAGTTGAGGCATTTGTTCGCGCCATTTCCGACATGCATTTTCAAAGTGCGAACTGCTGGAAAACGAACGCTTTCTGAAACATTAGCGTTTGCCTTGACAATGGAAATAGCAGAGCAAGCTTCTCACGGAGTACATCGACTTACCGCTATTTTTGATGGCCTACCGAAGTGCAATACATAGCTCAACAGGACAAACACCATCTGAAATCCTGTTCGGAAAAAGCATAAGTCTGCCTAGTGAGATAAGGTTTGGACACCCATCACAAGACTTTCAGAAAACAGGGGATTACGTGAGGGACCTTAAAAAGAGGCTAATCGACATCCACGAAAGGACCAGGACTAGAATGAGGGCTTACAGCGATCGAATGAAGACAAGGTACGACACAAGAGCAAACACGAGAGGATTCCAAGTAGGAGATCGCGTATGGCTGTATAATCCACATCGTCAAAAGGGATTTTCGACGAAACTTCAACAAAACTGGGAAGGCCCTTATACTGTCGTCATGAAAATCAATAATGTCGTTTACCGAATTCAAAGAGGGTCAAGAGGAAAGTTGTGTATAGCGATCGACTACACCGTTACAGTGGCGAAGCTGGAGATAGAATTGTTCGAGACGAACAATCTTAAGAGGGGGGCAATGTTGTGAACAGAGCTTTATACTCCTACTGCGCCATCTGTTGGAAAATCGCATATCTACTTTATGGAACAAACAAAAACAAAAACGCTTTCCCCCAAAACGCATATGGAATTTTGGACTATGTCCTGTAATTATCGCATCGATAGAAATATGGGCGACTAATGCGCCAGTTATACACATGCATCATTTGAACTTATGATTGACTTTTAATCTTTAATTTAAGGCAGTGTTCACATTGGAATTGAACTTACTCCTCAGACTTATTTTGACGTGTCTGTAGTAGAGTTTCAAAGTAAAGGAACAAACCTATCAATTTCATAAATTTAAATATTGTAACAAAAGAAAGCACTATTGGACTCCGCTACGTAACGTAAAGTTTGTTAGACTTATGTTTAAACAGGGATGTTGCTTGAGACAGCATTACATTTGTACACTTCTATTCAAACAGAGATGTTATCTGATAGAAAATAGACTGTTTTTACACAAAACCGAAACCGTAACGATAACTCCGCATTTTTCTTAACCTCAGTAATTGCGTTTAAAGCCAGATATACATTGTTCAAATGCATGACAAGCACGTATAAGTGTATTAGTGAAAAGGTCACACGTATAGATTGGATGTACATAGGCTTCAAAAAAAATTAAAATCTTCTGATTTTCCTTCAATCTAGCGTACTACATTAAAATAGTTTATATGCAAGATTTATGATTGATCATGCATTTATTCGTTCAATTGCGTATAGTACGTTGAAGAAATGAGAACACAGCACAGCATAAGCACTGATTAAAATATTAAAACACTAAATAAAAATTGTTTAATGAAATGGATAGACAAAATAAAACAAATTACTCGAATAAAATCTCAAAGAAATTCTTAAAAACAGTTTTTCGCCGAAAAAAAACTCACAAAGGACAACGTCTTCTCGCCACTCTTCATGCTTGATGTGTGTATATGCAATAACTTTAACCAGAATTTACTAATAGACTTGCACGTGCCTGTCATGCATTTGAAGAATGTATATCTGGCTTAACCCCGTCACAACATATGTACGTCTTTCGCAAGCATGCTTACAAATTACAGAGTGATAGCACATCGCTTAAAAGCACTCATACTACAATCAACAACTATTTGCTCGGAGGATTAATAGGGGCTTTCACATTTTAAAATTTGTTTGACAAGCACGGCCGGCGTGATGAATATTTGATGCTTGACATGCTGTCAAGCATCACTTCTAATTAGAATTTTGACTATGACGCTCCAACATGCTTGACTAATATGACGAACATGCGTTCACATTTATGTTTGTCATGTAGCAAAAATATCAAAAGATTTTTTGTTTGACAAGCCACTAGATGGAGTGTTCAACTTATCAAAACCAAGCCAATACACCAATTTTTTTTTTTGGGTTCCTGTACTTTATCTTACTCTCTCTGTTAGATATTTATAAACCGATTCCCACCTTGAAATGGAAATTGTTAAAGTAAATAGAAGTGGCAAAAACTAATTTTTTTAATCAATTGAAGTCGTAGTTATCATCCAGTTCACAGCTTGACAGATGGAGAACGGTATATATTTTGATATACCGAATGCTAAAAGAATGTTTTGATATAATAAGTATACATAGTTAATAGTATATTTAATTCGATAATTAAAATAATTATATGGTGTGACAAATTAAATTTTTGTTGCAGATGTCAACTGATTGCCCTGAACAACATTTTTCGGATTTTTAAATGTCAACTCTGAAAATGAATTTTTTTGGAGCATAAAATAAAATGTAATCGTCCATTACTAACGTGAAGTGGATTTGTTTAAGTTGTTTTGCTTTCGTCTTTTTGACATAAGTATTGGTCGAGAGGTAAAGAAATGTTGAGGGATTGAGCTTAGTTCAAGCAGGCAATGGAAAGTAATAAAATAGAGATTTCACTACTGAAAGTTTTCAATGTAAACAGAATGTCGTAAGTACTCAATATTTCCAATGTGAACAGGGTCTTAAATGCATTCTTCCCTAAGGTAAGTTGCCACACGGAACGTGTAACCATAACGTGTAACGTGTTTACACATCAAAAGGTTTTTTTTTTTTTTTCTAATCAGCGCACACTCAAGGGGTTTTTTGTATACCCTTAATATCCCAGAGACACAGTGTGAGCATTAAGAAAAAAGGGAAGGGTTGGAAAGGAGGTGTCGGAAAATGTTTAAATTTAAGAATGAATAAGTAACCTGCTTTAAAGTTAGTAAATTGTTAAATAGTATCAATACCAATACCTTAACAATAGGTTGTTTAAGAGTTTGCACCCCCGATTTTTAATATGTACATAATATCGATACTTGTTCTGAGTCGCACCCAGAAAGTGAAAATAGCGAATTTTTCGATATTCCGTTCACCAACGAAACGATGCGACGATTCACAATCAAGAATAAAAAACGCTTTGTTCCGACTTTGAAAAACACTGCCAAGTCATAAAAAACAAAAAGATAAAATAGACCAGGATGAAAAAGAAACAAATTTTGATATAGCTTAAACAAGTTCATATGAAAAAGGTCGATACAGAAAATGATAGACAAAACAACGATTTTAAAGTGATTCAGAGGAGCACAATTTTCTATGGAACTCATGTAGTTGGATTCGCAATACAAACAACTATAACCAAGTTTAGTTCGGCTAAGCTCATCAACATTCATCCAGACTTAAGAAGTTTTTTTTTGTATTTTTAAACGTTTAAGTTTTTAAATAAATAAAATTTATTCTATCCCATCATCTAATGAGAATATATCCAAAAACGATATTTTTTATTATTTATTTAGGAATAAGAACTAAAGTCGATATAATAACTGGATAAGTTAAACACAATTGACATACAAAAACGGTTAAAGTAGACTTAAGAACAGAAAAAAAATAATGGCGCAAAATTTTAAACTGACTTTTATTAAGGCATTAGTAGGATACTACTTAACAATTTGCTAACTTTAAAGTAGTTTACTAACTCATTCTTAATTTTAAACATTTTCTAATTAGTATCGTACTGTTGTGAACAGAGCTTTATACTACTACAGCGCCATCTGTTGGAAAATTGCATATCTAATTTATGGAAGAAACAAAAAGCTCTTTTCCAATGTCAAATGTATTTCTCCTTATTCCAACCATCTAGAACGTTCCAAGACGAGAAGCTTCGCGAATTTTCGAGAACAACTAACATGAGTATATAAGGGAGTGTTCGCGGTGAGCACAACACAGTTGATTTTTGATTACGGAAGTGTGCAAAACTCTGCTTATTGGATTGTGTAAAACAAGTGTGATTTTAATTTGAATAAAGTATTTGAGTTGATTATAAATTGAGATTTATTGTTGTGATTTGGAAAGTAAAAATAAAGAAGAAATATTAGAAAGAGTAATAAGTTTTATTTAACGAACCTAGCAAAAATATTACAGTACTAAAAGAAGATTCTTAATAAATTGCTTCTGAACACACCTAAAACAATGACATTTCGTGTAAAAAAGTAAGTACACGAACATTTTTTGATGTTTGCAAATGTCAAAGAGTCATATGAAGCTAGCATTTTAACTTTAATAAAAGGGTAGAGAAAGTATGATGCTATATTCGATTAAAATTTGCAAATTCGTTGTTTTAACCTAGTATCATACTAAAACAGCTTTAGCATCGTACTAATTCAATTAAAATTTTGTGCCAATGTTTTTAAAATGGAACAACAACTCCACTCCACATAGGATTTTATATGCTAGGTACCTTAACAATCGCCCAATAGAGCCATTTGGAATTGCACGCGGTTGTAAAAAACTTCAAAGTGATGCTCCCCTGAAAAATGAGTAAAAGAAACTTAAACGGATTTTTCTTGTGACCACAGATATTAGGAGTCCTTTGTTGAAACGTCGGTGGGGTTTTCGGTGAATGAAAAAGATGTGAAACTTACAATCTATGTGCACTTTTGTGCACCCACCAGAGCGAACGCATCTTTTTTTTAAACTTCTTAACTTTTTAACTTTTCGACGAATATCTATAGAGATATTGCAAAAAATAAGTTTCAATTACAAAATTTAGCATTTTAATAACAATACATCTTCTGTTGTCCTTATTTCCATGCAATGAACCACGTCAGGGTACCAAAAACCATCGGAAATTATAATTTGGTTTTGGGAAAGAAAAAAGGTTAAATTTTGTAATTTAAATCAACATAGGGAGAGCACATTTATCATTCCATGGTTCCCATAATTTTGTTTTAACTCTTTAAAATTATAATAATTAATGAACCTTCTTTTTAAGCCTTATGTTAATGTAATTTAAAATGAATTATAAGAGCTTAAATTTCAACGTACCTAATTGCAAAGAGCTTCCCTCAGGAAATTGCAAGTAGCGGCGCTTCCGATAATGTAATGTTTTAGATGAAGTTCGTTTTATATTTTCATACTTTTGATTAATAGATGAATCAAGAGATTTATATTTATCAGATGGACTTGCTGCACTTATCACATTTTCTTTTGCTACATGATTCTGTTGTGTTTTTTCTGGAATTTCGATAGTCAATTTATTTAATAGCATCGTAACTTTATCGTTTTGATCCACTGACTGTATGTACGAGTTAATAATTGCTATTATTATCATTATTAGTGTTATTACTAAAGTTGCACTCTTAAGAACTTTACTTGTAATTTCAAAATAATTAGCTTTGAACTTCATCTTCATTGAATCGGTTTCAAAACAAAATTGGTCGAAATATTTAAAATACTAATAAATCTAAATCTATATGGACTTCCAAAGACAAACTTAACAAAGTGATTTATATAAATAAGATTGACTGTCGAAATGTTTAAGCTCATAAATTCTTCTCATTTGTAGCGAACCAACGATATAAAATTTGGTTTCTACTAATTGGATAACTATGTTAAGTTAACACCAAACGAATTTGAATTTTTTAGAAGTTCTATTCTAAATTATTCATGAATCTTATATCATATTCATCATATTATATGGTTTATAGACTTAAAAATTTTCATAGACCAATATTTCACAGAACGTTAGGAAAATAGTTTAACTTAACATCAGTAAGCCTGATTAAAACTTTTAACGAAAATTAATGAATAATTTATGAACAATTATTGAAAAAAAAAAAAATAATTTAAAAGAAAGTGGATAAAATGAAAAACATTGAAAATCCAATGGTTTTTGGTAGAATAAAAAAATGCTTTTAGATAGCAATTGATTTGATGATGATCAAACATTTAATTTGATTAAATTAATCTTAGATCTCACACTTGATTTTTAGAGTAAGCGGAAACGAAAAGCTATTAAGTTAAAAAATAATAAATTGTATCAAATGTACAACTCATCTGAAAATAGTATTAGTGAAGACTTTTTAACTAACCGATATTGACCAGTTTGGCATTATTTAAACGTCTTTTACAGAAATTTTCTTTTTTAGGGGATTCAGAAAACTTTAAATTGAAATAAATTTCAAAACCTTGTAGTTTCCAAGTAGTTTCAAACCCTTAACGATTCGTGTGTACCAGATTTTGCTAAGATAAGAAAAGGAGCTTTGTCACTTCCTCGCAAGAAGCAGAAAACCCGAAAAACATGTGCTACGTCTGAACTACAATTGAGAAAATAATAATAAAATCAGAAATCGATATCGTGGCTTCCAGTAGTTTATATTTTTACTTGCGATATAGGTACTATAACTATAGGGCAAGTTCTGCATTTGGAAAAAAAATCGAACTCGAGATTTTGATCAAAGTTGGCATTACGATGATAGTGAAGACGAATAAAGTGGGTCCGACAATTTCGTCTGTCTGTCTGTATGTCTGTACCACGATCTACAGTCTAAGCCACTGGAGCTATTTACTTCAAACTCGGTACTTAAGGGTCTTCGGTAATTACCTAGAGGAGAAATAGAAATTTTTTTTATCTCTAAATCTAACAGTACCCCCATACACCCGTAATGTATAATCTTATTTATTATGTTGGAGCAAAATGTTATTAACGGTAACTGTCATAGAACCGGTTTTTTGATTTTCTAATTTCTCATCAACGGCTCGAACAATTTTAACAAATTTTTTTTTAATTTTTAATAAAATAATAAAATTTATTTTTTGAAAATTCAAAATCTTGAAAATGGATACATGAATAAATTTTTAAATTACGTTATAATATGTATTTTTTTGAATACTAACAATTTGCATATCAAGTTTGTATATAAAAAGTTTACGAAAAATTTAGTACCTGCACAAAAAACTTGTTTCAGTGTATGTCTGTACCTCTCCCTCCAGCCTAAGCCACTAGACCTATGTTCTTCAATCCCGGTAGTAAAGGGTCTTCGGTGATTCCCTAGAGGAATTTGTTTTATAAAAATTACTTTAATAAAACGATTTTTAAACGTTATTTGCGTAAATTCATACTTTTACTGAAATCAGGCAATTCCATGAATTTGAGCATTTCTATCTCATTACATCCATGTTTTATATTTATAAAATGTATTTTAAATTCCAGACAGTTGAAGTATTTTCTTTTTAGTTTTGACTAAACTAAAAGTCGCAATATTAAATACATAGTTTTACATTATAAATTTTATATTCCTTGTATACACATATATTTTAAATTATTTGTTTAAATTGCTTTCTCTCATTATTGTATTACTACTTTTTTTTTTTTTGGGTTTTTCCGGCAGACTGCTTATCAAGCCATGCTTTATAAATCTTTTTAATCCAACTATTGTACTTTTGAATGATAGAAAAAAGAAAGACTTTATCTATCTATCTTTTTTAAATTCCAAAGTACTTTTACATAAGAGCAAGTTCGTGCGATCCAGTCGTGCATTTTATTTTGTAATACAAAGAGTGTTTTAATAGCATTTCCCTTGTGGAAGGTCAAAACTCTTTGATTAAAGTGTGCATATGTATGAAGAAGTTGCCTTATGTCATGGATATCATGGCGCAAAATTTTAAACATTTAAAACCTACTTTAAATCAATTTTAGAATGGAAGTCGACTCTAAAAATTAAGTATAAAACGAGAACCGACTTTTTGTTAATTTTAAAGGACATAAACTATACTTTAACGTTAAAGAACTCGTCTTACTTTAATAGCAGCAAATAGCTAGTTTATCTTTTAAAAGTATACTTTATTCATATTGACAGTGGTCATTTCATACCAAAGCAAATCGAAGTAAAAATGTTTATTGATGTTTTATTCGATTTTTTTAAAGATGTTTTTTGTAAATAGACTGAATCACTGAATATTATAAATTCGAAATAATCGTACGAAAGGGCTCTACGAAACAAATCTGTACATACAAATGTACATATCTTATGTATGCCCGCCGCCGGCCGAGACGAGTATAGCTAAATAAATCTGCACCTTGCAACAACAAATTGAGTTTTATGCTGTGAATTTGCGATTTATACTTTATTTCCATCTAAAATAATGTAAATAACTTATAAACAATCAAAACCTGTACCGAGGTAGTATTAAATGTACTTTTTTCGGCGAAAAATTATTTGGTATGAAGTTGTCTGTTCGTTTTACTTTTTTTTTTGTAGTTCTGTGAGTTATGTATCTGTCAAATTAAGGGTTGCTCAACGCAAATTCACTTAGGTTCTGTTGTAAAACCCACATTAGTTAGAAGAGTTGTTTAACGTGATTAAAATTATGAAAAAGTTAGGCAAGGTCTCCAAGGTCCAAGCTAAACGACTACGTTAAGTAGAGCCGGTTTTATTACTTAAACGAGAACTCTTTAAAATCTTGCGCCAATAAGTCCGTGTATATAAAATTATTAAAACATTATCAAGACAAAAATTGATACGCAAATTTCAATTTTTATCACTCTAGAAATAAAATTCAAAATTTCAAAAAAATAAATCAAGCTTCTGTATAAAAAATTTCATTTAAATCATAAAATAATGGTGTTATGTTATTCTTGGATAAAATAAAAAAAATGTATTACAACATGTAGAAAGTTATAAAAACCTCCTAATTTTGAAGTTTGAAAAAGATCGACGCAGTGGTCGATTCAGTTTTCAAAAAAAAAAAAAAAAAATTAATAATTGTAAAGATTTTTTTCGAAAATTTGAATTGTTAATACTTTTTAAGCTTTTAAGGAGCCTAAGGATATAAAATATTGAGCTTTCAAAAAAAAAAACTCTTTAATTTTTGTAAATATTTTATTTCCTTTAAAGGAGCCTGAGCATACACCAAATGGCCAACATCAGTTGAATCGTTTTTAAAAAATCGAAAATGGGGGCACCATTAATAAGTATTTTTCGGAATTTATTTTCAACCATTTTTTTTTGTAAAAAAAAAATATAAATAAAAATACTGGTAATTTTTGTCTTGTAAAAATTAAAAAATGTTTGGAGGAGGGGGGTTATAATTTAGAATTTAGAAATATTATCTTCAAATTTTCGAGAAAATGAGCGGAGTCGTTTTGGCTGTAGTCGAACATACAGACAGAACTGCAAGACCCACTTTTTTCGTCTTTCCTATGATCGTAAAGCGGCAAATACACACGACACTTGTGTGCACACCGGTGTCGGTGTACGGAAATGTGTCCCGTCTGTGGGCTGGTGTGCACACCAATTTTCGGTGTCCGACACCGAGTGGGTAAAATCAAAAGTTTTTGATTTTTGGTGTCGGTGTCAGTGCTGCCGTTTTAAAAATTTCCAGAGGAGTTTTTTTTGTATTTTTTGGGGAGTATTTACGATAGTTGAGGAGTATCGCCAAAATATCAAGAAAATTATTAGTTCAACGAAAAAAACACAGAAATGTTTTCTAGAAATTAAATTTTTTTTAATTCATTTATTATAAAAATAGGAACTTCAATATTTGTGTTTTTTAATAAACAGAGAGTTAATAATAAATTAATTCTAACTTAAACTATGTAGATATATACTGTACATTGATTTTCAAGCAACTTATTGCTTATTAATATTAATATAAATTTTTGTATTTTGTTTATTTAAACAAGAATTTGACAAAAGAAAAACAAAAGTGAAAATTAAAACTTAAATTTGTTTTTTTGTATTTTTCGATCAAGTCTTTTGATGGCTCCCACTTTTCTGCAAAATTGCCGTTTAAAAGCTCTTTGGCAGTAAGTATGTTATTTACGGTTTCCACATGCAGGCAATTCCGCTTTTTGTCCCTTATAAGGCTTACATCAGAAAATTTTCTCTCTGCTCTTGCACTGCTATGCGGAAGAGCAATAATTGTTCCAATAAATTTACGTACATGAGGAAACATGAATTCATTTAATCCGTTTTTAATAGTAAATACATTCCTATAAAATTCTGCAAAGTCTAAATCCTTTGAAACTAATGACTGGTTTCTTAAAATACGCCATTTATTATCAAGCTTCTCAACTTCGGACTCATCCACTAAATTTGGGAAAAGATTAACCAAAGGAACTATGGTAACTATAGGCCTATATCTCTCCTGCCTTCGATTAGTAAGATTTTTGAAAAAGCTGTAAAAAATAGAATGGTGAGCTTTATAACGAGAACTAAATTTTTCAGTGATGTTCAATTTGGTTTTCAAAGTAATAAATCAACCGAAGATGCCTTGTTACATTTCTGTTCTCAAATATTTGTAAGCCTTGATAAGAAAGAGAATACAGCCGCATTATTTTTTGACATATCAAAAGCCTTTGACATGGTTATTGGTTAATCACGCAATTTTGATAAGCAAACTTGAAAGTGCTGGGTTTCAAAGTTTCATAAGTGATTGGTTAAGATCACATTTAAATGTAAGAACCCAAAAAGTGAAATTTGATGGTACTCGTATTAGGACTGATACAAAGAAATTCGATTTGGGAGTGCCACAAGGTTCGGTTTTGGGACCAATACTTTTTTTGGTATATATCAATTCTTTATTCAGATTGCCATTTAGGGGTTCTTTGACAGCTTTTGCAGATGATGTGGGCTTTTCTTATGGTGCAGATAGTCGCCTTAATCTTATATCTGATATAAATTGGGATCTCAGCTGGTTAAGAATCTGGTTTATAGAGCACAAACTGATAATTAGTTCTAAAACTAAGGTAATGTTTTTGAGTTTGTCTGGCCAAAAGATTGTTTATGCTGATCTCTTTTTCCATGCTACTGAGTGTCAAAAATTTAAACTTTTTAACTGTACCTGTAGTCCTATAGATACTTCTACAAACCTTACTGATTCCACGAGCTGTAGTGATAAATGTTTTAAATTAGAAATAGTAAATGAATTCAAGTATTTGGGATTGATTATTGATTCTAGAATGAGTTTTTATAACCACACAGAAAATCTATGACAGTATTTGCGGTGCACTCTTAGAAATTTCTTCTTTTTGCGTAAAGTTTGCTCTTTTAAACTGCTCCTTAAAATTTATTATGGCATTTTTCATTCCAAACTAGAATATGGAATTTCTTGTTAGGGAGGTTTCTATTACAACAAAATACAGCCTCTTTTAGTTTTACAAAAAAGTGTTCTGAAGAAAATATGTGGTAAGCCTCGTTGGTACCCTAGTTTTATACTATTTAGGGATTTGAAAATTCTTCCAGTGCGACATATATATTGCTATAAAGTTCTAAAAATTTTCTTTGAAAGATCAGGTAATCTTAATTTTAGATTAATTGATAGTTATAGTTTACGTGGTAATTTTTTGAACCAAGTGTCTATACCGGTGTTTCGAACAACCGCATTTCGAAATTTTTATAATATTTCCTCATGTCGAATATTTAATAGACTCCCTAATTCTATCAGGATGCAAACTTCTCATTTTGTATTTACGAAACAAGTTAAAAACTGGCTCCTTAGTCTTGATAATATGAGTATCGAATTTTTTGTAAATGGTTTTACCTGATGTTTTCATGAAATAAGTATTTTACTTAATTCAATTTAATTTTTGTATGCATTATTAATTTAATGATATTTTAACTTTCTTTTTTAATATTTCTCTTTTAAGGGTCACCCCACCCATTTAAAATAATACATGTTGAATCATTCTACTAAGATTGACAATAACTCTATTTTTATAAAAATACTTTTGTCACTTATTTCTTTCTTTCTTTTTATAAATAATGTACTTATTTGAATTTTAAGAAATAAAATGATTAATCAATCAATCAATCAATCAATTCTCTTAGAGTAAGTTGATATTTCTTTTTTTTTAAAAATGTTCGTCTGAAAAACTGCGAAATTACTTTCATCTGTACTTTTTTGCTTTGAAACGATCAATTTGTATTTTTTTTAGAAACGGTAAATTGGATTGAACGAAGTCCGATTTAACTATCTCGCTCACATTTGATAAATTAAAAAAAAAGAAACAATATTAATTATCTCTGTCTTTTTATCTTGTTATCCAGGGATGTTTGCAAGTTCCACGATATGCGATCTTGTATGGAAAAAAGAACAGAGATATGCAGTTTGTCGAAAAAACAATATGTTTGCTTTAAGTTGGTTTGTTGCAATTTTGTTTTATTTTTAATTTTTATTTATTTTTTTGGGGAGTATTTTTGTAACATGGGGAGTATAGGAGCATCGACTCCACGAAAGGAGTAAAATACTACTATGGGAGTAAGTTCGGCAGCGCTGGTCGGTGTCTCGATCGGTGTCATGTGTATTGCGATGTGCGCGCACATTTGCTATTCAGTATCAGTGCTGCCGTTTGAAAAATTTCCTGAGGAGTATTTTTTGTATTTTTTGGGGAGTATTTACGATAGTTGAGGAGTATCGCCAAAATATCAAGAAAATTATTAGTTCAACGAAAAAAACACAGAAATTTTGTCTATGAATTAAATTTTTTTAATTCATTTATAATAAAAATAGGAACTTCAATATTTGTGTTTTTTAATAAACAGAGAGTTAATAATAAATTAACTCTAACTTAAACTATGTAGATATATACTGTACATTGATTTTCAAGCAACTTATTTTGTTTATTTAAACAAGAATTTGACAAAAGAAAAACAAAAGAAAAACAAAAGTCAAAATTAAAACTTAAATTTGTTTTTTGTATTTTTCGATCAATTCTTTTGATGGCTCCCACTTTTCTGCAAAATTGCCGTTTAAAAGCTCTTTGGCTGTAAGTATGATATTTACTGTTTCCACATGCAGGCAATTCCGCTTTTTGTCCTATATGAGGCTAACATCAGAAAATTTTCTCTCTGCTGTTGCACTGCATTGCGGAAGAGCAATAATTGTTCCAATAAATGTACGTACATGAGGAAACATGAATTCATTTAATCCGTTTTTAATAGTAAATACATTCCTATAAAATTCGGCAAAGTCTAAATCCTTTGAAACTAATGACTGGTTTCTTAAAATACGCCATTCATTATCAAGCTCCTCAACTTCGGACTCATCCACTAAATTTGGGAAAAGATCAACCAAAGGAACTATTGTAACTATAGGCCTATATCTCTCCTGCCTTCGATTAGTAAGATTTTTGAAAAAGCTGTAAAAAATAGAATGGTGAGCTTTTTAACGAGAACGAAATTTTTCAGTGATGTTCAGTTTGGTTTTCAAAGTAATAAATCAAATAAAGATTCCTTGTTACATTTCTGTTCTCAAATATTTGTAAGCCTTGATAAGAAAGAGAATACAGCCGCGTTATTTGTTGACATATCAAAAGCCTTTGACATGGTTAATCACGCAATTTTGATAAGCAAACTTGAAAGTGCTGGGTTTCGAAGTTTCCTAACCCCCCAGTTTCACAGTGAGAGTTTAAACTTAAGTTCTGCTGAACCTGAACTGGAGTTTAAATTTGAAGTTCAACTCGTCCGGTCTCACAGTCTTATCTGAACTTCAGTTCATTAAACGTAGTTTAAATAAATTGTTTTCTCTTTCTATCTAAATCAAAGAAAAAACAATCAATGAAAGTTTGTTGTGACCTGTGACAGGAAACGAAAATTAAAAATGAAAATAAATTATATTTTCAAATGTTTGAAGGGGTTGTCGAACTGAGATTTAAACGGCAGAATAGTATCGTTTAACTTAAACTACAGAATGAACTCTGTTCAAGGACTGTGAAACCAAATTTATTGTTGAACTGAAGTTTAAACCAAAAGTGGGGTTTAAACTTCCACTGTGAAACTGGGGGTAAGTGATTGGTTAAGATCACATTTAAATGTAAGAACCCAAAGAGTGAAATTTGATGGTATTAGGAGTGATACAAAGACATTAGATTTGGGAGTGCCACAAGGTTCAGTTTTGGGACCAATACTTTTTTTGGTATATATCAATTCTTCATTCAGATTGCCATTTAGGGGTTCTTTGACAGCTTTTGCAGATAATGTGGGCTTTTCGCATGGTACAGATAGTCGTCTTAATATTATATCTGCAAAAACTGATAATTAGTTGTTCTAAAACTAAGGTAATGTTTTTGAGTTTGTCTGGCCAAAAGATTGTTGATGCTGAACTCTTTTTCCATGTTACTGAGTGTCAAAAATTTAAACTTTTTAACTGTACCTGTAGTCCTATGGATACTTCTACAAAATTTAATGATTCCACGAGCTGTAGTGATAAATGTTTTAAATTAGAAATAGTAAATGAATTCAAGTATTTGGGATTGATTAATGATTCTAGAATGAATTTTTATAACCACACAGAAAATCTTAGACAATATTTTCGGTGCACTCTTAGAAATTTCTTCTTTTTGCGTAAAGTTTGGTCTTCTAAACTGCTCCTTAAAATTTATTATGGTATTTTTCATTCCAAACTAGAATATGAACATTCTTGTTGGGGAGGTTCCTATTACAACAAAATACAGCCTCTTTTAGTTTTACAAAAAAGTGTTCTGAAGAAAATATGTGGTAAGCCTCGTTTGTACCCTAGTTTTCCATTATTCAGGGATTTGAAAATTCTTCCAGTGCGACATATGTATTGCTATAAAGTTCTAAAAATTTTCTTTAAATTTTCTTTTCTTTTACGTGGTCATTTTTTTAACCAAATGTCTATACCGGTGTTTCGAACAACCGCATTTCGAAATTTTTATAATATTTCCTCATGTCGAATATTTAATAGACTCTCTTACTCTATCAGGATGCAAACTTCTCATTTTGTATTTATGAAACAAGTTAAAAACTGGATCCTTAGTCTTGATAATGAGAGTATCGAATTTTTTGTAAATGGTTTTCATGAAATAAGTATTTAACTTAATTCAATTTAATTTTTGTATGCATTATTAATTTAATGATATTTTAACTTTCTTTTTTAACATTTCTTTTTTAAGGGTCACCCCACCCATTTAAAATAATACATGTTAAATCATTCTACTAAGAGTGACAATAACTCAATTTTTATAAAAATATACTTTTGTTACTTATTTCGTTCTTTCTTTTTATAAATAATGTACTTATTTGGATTTTAAGAAATAAAATGTTTAATCAATCAATCAATTCTCTTAGAGTAAGTTGATATTTCTTTTTTTAACAAAATGTTCGTCTGAAAAACTGCGAAATATCTTTCATCTGTACTTTTTTGCTTTGTAACGATCAATTTGTATTTTTTAGAAACGGTAAATTGGATTGAACGAAGTCCGATTTAACTATCTCGCTCGCACTAAATTAATAAGAGGAAACAATATTTATTATCTCTGTCTTTTTATCTTGTTATCCAGGGATGTTTGCAAGTTCCACGATATGCTATCTTGTATGGAAAAAAGAACAGAGATGTGCAATTTGTCGAAAAAACAATATGTTTGCTTTAAGTTGGTTTGTTGCAATTTTGTTTTATTTTTAATTTGTATTTATTTTCTTGGGGAGTATTTTTGTCACATGGGGAGTATAGGAGCATCGACTCCACGAAAGGAGTAAAATACTACTATGGGAGTAAGTTCGGCAGCGCTGTTCAGTATCCACTATTCACTATATTATATTCAGTTGCAGCCGAATCGTTGTGCGGTAAAGCACGTCGAAAAATTTACTTGCGATTTATAGGCAGGGTTGCGAAAGCTTATGTCAGTGGTGGGTGACTTATGAATTAAAAACAATGTAATTCAGCATCTAGTTACTGACTTAGAAATTAAAAACAAATAAGTCATGAGCAAGTGACTTAAGAACTTAAAAAAAAAATAAATTTATTTAAAAGCTTCCTAGTGACTTAAAAAAAAATAATTCATAAGCTAATGGATGATATCTGATTAAAAAATTATTAATTGGAAAATTTATGAGCTAGCATGATAATTTTATGACACACAAAAGCTTGAAATCTACTTTCGTTAGTAATTAAATAATTATGTAGCTTAAGAATTAAATTTTTTTTCATTCATAAGTCACTTAGTAGGTTGTGAATTAATGTTTTTTTTAATTCATAAGTCACTTAGTAGTTTATGAATTAAATTTTTTTTAAATCATAAGTCACTATCTAACTTATGAATTATTAACTTCCCATAGGGAGTTATTGTAATCGGTCCGATTTGTCAAATTGGAATTTTTGACATTTCTCGACGTTTCAAGGTCCCTAGAGGCTATATCAATCATTTTTAGATAGATGTCTGTGTGTGTGTGTGTACGTACGTTCGTACGTTCGTACGTTCGTACGTTCGTACGTTCGTACGTGCGTACGTTCGTACGTCCGTACGTTCTCGTACCATTTTTCGTCGTCGATATCTCAAGAACGAGTAAAGATATCGACTTCAAATAAATTTTGTTTAATAGATAATAACTTCGAAAGAGGCTGAAAGGGCGTTTATTAAAATTAAGTGAGTAGTTTTTTCACTATAACGGTTTAAAAAAAAAGTAAAAATTTTGGTTAATTTCAAATATCTCACGAAAAAATAATGCTATTGATTTCAAATAAAATTTAATGTACTCATTATAAGGTCATACAGATTTGGTATAAATTTGGAAAAAAAAATGAACATACCGTTATTTTTTTAAATAAAAAAAACTGAAAAAAAAAAATTTCATAACCCAGATATTCTAAGAACGGAAAACAATTTGAAACTCAAAATAATTTTACTTTACGAAAAATAATGTGTTTGACAACTGGTGAAAATTTCAAAAAAAATCAGCTTACAGTTTTTTTACAAAAAATAAAAAACTATATAAAATTCTATTGAAAATTGGTAAAAATTGTTTTTCGACTCAAATTTCTCGAGAACTAGTAGTGATATTGAATTCTAATTTAGTTTATTTTATACATAGTATAATTTTGTACAATTGGTAAAATGTTGACAAATATTGAATAAATAGTTTTTTTTTTTTTAAATAAAAAAACTATTAAAAATTCTAGTGAAAACTAGTTAAAATTGTATTTCAAGTCGAATTTCTTGGGAATGAACACCGATAGTGCCTTCTAAAGTATGTTGTTTTATACATCGATACCTTCCCGTAAGAATGTATACTAAGCGACATTTCTAAAATTGTTCAGGAAACGAAAAAAACGAAGAAAGTTCTAGTTGAATCAATTTTGGTTAAACTAAGTGACATCAAGCAAAATTTTTTGTTGCTCACGACAATGAGATCTTTATTAATGTCGCTTAGCATAATTTTTTTGGCGGATAATACAAATTTCAGGGGGCAACATTATTTTAATGAGAAAACATGGCAGTTGATAAATTTTTTTATTTGTACTCTAGTTTCCTTTTCATGCATAATAGGTTGGCAAAACCCAGGCCAAAACGTGGCCATTAACATATAGTATATTTCCTCATCAAAAAGTCATTTTCAAAAAAGGGTCGCTTAGTATATTCTTACGGGAAGGTATCGACATAATACAATTATTAACATATGAATTGACAGTTTTAACAAAAATATAAAAAAAATCTACTAAAAAGTGGTAATATTTTTTTTCGACTAGAATATCTTGAGAACGAGCCATTATTTAATTTTATACATAATACAATTTCTAACAAATTGTTTATATTTGACATATATCTAGTTTTAGAGCGGATATATTTTGTAAGTACCCTTCCATCAGTAACCAAACCATATCTCTTATATTTTAATATTTCGTTTTTAAATTTTTTTTCAATTAAAATGTTTGGAACCGAAATAATAAAGTAATTTCTATAATATAATACATAATTTTATAATTATATTATCAACTTAGTTTTTAGAAGAATGTATGTACTGTACATACGTATATGAATAAGGTTGTTCAGTTGTACCCAAGTCCCACATATTCAAATTCCATTAATAGCCATGGTAAAATTTAAGAAAACTCACAATATGTTTTTATCTAAATATAAAGTTTTCAAGACCACAAATGGGAAGTTATCAGTGTGGGTCGCACCCAGCCTCTTTTTTTTTTTTTAATTCACAAATCATCTACGGACTTATTACTTATGTTGTTTTTTAATTCAAAAATTCGCAACCTTGCTTATATGTACTATAATTAGATTATAACCTATGTATAATAATAATAATAATTTTGACATTACGATGATAGCGAAGACTAAGAAAGTGGGTCTCGCAATTCTGTCGTCTGGGCCGATTTACTTTAAACTTGGTAGATATTATTTTTAATTTTTCCACCCACAGGTTTTTTATTTTTTTTTA
Organism: Chrysotoxum bicinctum; assembly: GCA_911387755.1. Taxonomy (NCBI): domain Eukaryota; kingdom Metazoa; phylum Arthropoda; class Insecta; order Diptera; family Syrphidae; genus Chrysotoxum; species Chrysotoxum bicinctum. Next base: position 83,331,800 of record OU426988.1, on the reverse strand, counting down.
AGACCAAAAATAACGGTACCTTTCATACGAAGTTTATAAATATTTGTTCTTCTCAAAATTTGTTCAACAGATTTAAAAACATTTTCCGAAAAATGGTTATTGAGAGTACCCGCCATGGAACCATTTTTTTTTTTTTTTTTGATTTTCTCAAAAACGGTACCACCGACCACACAGAACCATTTTTTCAAATTTTGAATTACTCATTATCGACATAATTGATTTCAATGAAATTTTTTATAGAGATGCATTCATTGCATTCCAAACTTTAAAAAAAATATTTTTTGAATTTTTGAAGAACAAAAAATAATTTTCTTCCATGCAAGAAGCGATTTCAATTAACGCGCCAACCTCATCGTCCAATGGACGACGTCCATATCACTCATGGTTAGATTAGATCTCTCCAGTATGAGATCTCTTGCACAACTAAAGTGTGCACGATTCGGTGTGCCGTGTGTAGTGGAATGCTACACCGGTGTAGGCACACCGGTGTGCACACAAGTGTCGTGTGTATTTGCCGCTTAATGTGATGTCTGATCAGGCCCGGATTAACAGGGGAGCTAGGGGGGACTGAAGCCTCGGGCCCCGTGGAAACAAGGGCCCCATCCAATTAAGAAATTTAAACCATGAAACTGTACCCCAAAAATAAAAACCAAAATTAGCTGACCCCACAAAATCCAAACTCGAAAGCTATATACCCCAAAAACGTTAATCCCATATAGCCCAACTCACAATTAATCCCATAAACTTTAAACCCACATAGCTCAACTCGCTAATATCTCCAAAAAGTCTACCCCACATAGACCAAGTAGCTATTAACCCAAAACTGTAAACTAAAAAAAAATCCATGCAGCCTAACTCAACAAAAATTAATCTCAAATCCAAAAAAACTCGAAAGCTATATACCCCAAAAACGTTAAACCCATAAAGCCCAACTCGCAATTAATTTTTCAAAAACGTTAAAAAGAGGAGCCCCTGATAAATAATTAGCCCCGGGTATCAAAAATTCTTAATCTTATCGGGGGTTGGAGCACTTGGGGGATAGCTTCTTGGATTTTCGATGCGTCAATTCCTCGACGCATCGTCTCTGAGAGCGTGGACTCCTAGCGCCCCGGGTTATTGGGGGTTGGCTCGCTTGGGGCTTAGGACGCTCTGGGTTTTGAGGGGTTGGCTTGTTTGAGTTTTATATCTTTTTAGGGGGCCTCAAATTTGAAATAGCCCCGGGCCCCCATTTTCCTTAATCTGGGCCTGTGTCTGATCAAAATCTCGAGTAAGATTTTTTTACGAATGCATAACTTGCCTTATAGAACCTATACACCGCAAGTAAAATGAAAGATACATAGAACACTGCTATCCCTAGGATCCATATCGTTTTATTTTAATGACATAATCTATATGGATAATAAAATACGGCTATTGAACCGAAAATGTGTTTAAGCATTCCGTTTATCAGGATTATAAGCATTCAAAAGAGTTTATACAGATATCCAGGATTAAAGGCTGGTGAATGAAATTACGGGTTTAATCACAATGTCAATCAAAAAAATCGGTAATGATGCTAAGTATGAAAGAAATGTTTCAATTTATCATAACAGTGGATTTTCGTGAAAGTCTATTCCAATATTTCTCATAATTTAAAAGTATTTTTCTAAAAACTACATCTAAAAAAGAGGCATATCACAATTCTATGCACACTGTTAAAAGTATCAACTTCATAAAATTGAAGAAAAAGATAATTAAATAACTCATTTTGTAAATTTCTAATTAGGAGTATTACTTCCTGGAGCCAAGAAACCAAATGAAAAATAATAAATTTTATCGTAAGCGCTTGCATTTTTTCAAAAACCAAGACACTTAGATGAAATGAAAGCAAGACATTGAAGCTTTTGTGAACATTTTTAAAGATTATCAACGCGAATCTATTCGGAAAGATTGCTTATTGTGTGTGAAGTTGATAATTCCAAAATAATATCATCTCTTGTTATAAAAATTTAATTTATGCAATTTAAATATCAACAGATTAATCTATATAGATTTAAACGATCTTTTCGTTCAGTGTAGGTTGTGCAGAGTCTAAATGCAAAATGTGATGGTTAGATGCTATGTCACGAATCAATTAACCACCTTCTCTTCAATGGTTGCACAATTATTTTTGTTCGCCAAATAAAGTGCAGTGTCATGTACCTAACTACCTACCTATATCGGTTCACAATTCAATTAGCTGTCCACAGTGCTCTTCCTGATTTACCATGAAGCAGTTTAGCTTAAAACAAATTATTATCTTTTCTGCAGTGCATGCCATTTTGATAGCTGATGCCAGTGGCACTTTAACTAAAACTGTCAAACTCGAACGCAGAAAACGGTATTTAGATTTTTTGAAATCAAGTCGTGTTTTTGTATGTGTATTTTTGCTTTTGTTTATTTTGTGTATTCAATTTAAATGACCTTACCTAAATAAATCCTTTATTTATCTAGTTTCGTGCAAATGTAAAGAATAACATTTTGGATGTCAACGCAATTTTTGCGTATGCATATGGATTTCGGTCCAACTATCCGATAGAAAATGATAAAAAACAAAAGCGGGCTATAAAGAGGGACATTTATCAAATGCTCGAAACTTTTATAGATGGGTAAATAATTCAAATTCAAATTGAAAAAAAATCTTTCTTGATTCGGATTTCAACTTGTTTATTTTTGTAGACATGGTTTAGATGGCAAGGCGTGTGTTTTGAAATCTTTTTGTACTGCGTTTAAGGATGGACCTTATCAAGAAGGAATTTTGTTCAAGACATTCAAAGCTTTTCTCTCGTAAGTATTTATTAAATGTGGAATACAATTTATGATTTAAGAATAAACGAACATGCCTTGTTCTTAAGTGTGAGAGGGTGCATTATCCTTACCTCAATTTTGCAGTATGCGCGGATAAAATCAACCAAATATTTACCCATTATTAATAAATGGCCAACAATAACGAGTTAACACTTATCCATCTGTTTTCTTGTATATCTAATAATTAAATTTTAATGACTGTTTTGTTGGCAATAGATATACAAACTTAAAATACTCGTAGCTTAGAAGATTCAGGTTTCTTCAATTCAATTGACTAATGCTTGTTTTCAAAGTAATTTTATTCAAGAAAGGATTTCAGCCTATTTGAACCAATTTTATCTTTTAAGGTCAAATCACTATATGCAGCTTTAAAATTTGTTGTTTATTCTATGCTTTTATTAAAAATACCATTATGCAATATTATTTATGTTTTAGCACACTTGTGACCAATTTAATAGTCAGAGTAAATCTGACTTACGAGTATCTGTAAAACTGGTCTTATTCGATAAAAGTGTAAGTGAAAGGTCATTCCACAAAAGTGTTTATTAGATACATCTTTCGGAAAATGTGTTTTTAATGCATAAAATTAATTTTTTAAATTACTAAAACAACTCCTTTATTGGTTGGAGCTAAAAACAGGATACCATGTGATTCAAGCAAACATTAGTTTATTTTATGCAAGAACAAAAATTAATGAGTCATTGTAGTGGCTTGTTAAAATAAAATGCACGACTGGGTCGCACGAACTTGCTCCTATGTAACAGACTAGGAATTTTAAAAACGAATGTTATAAGAGAAAACTGTTCATAAAGATAAAATTATTTTTTTTAGATTCTTTTAGTAGTAAGAGATAAAAACAGAATGCTATGCAAATATGAATTTATGCAAGAACAAAAATTATAAATCGTTGTAGTGGTTTCTTAAGAAAAAGAAAAATAATTTTTTTTTTTCAAAAATTAAAAAAATATTTGTTTTAAAGTTTTTAAATGCAATGTGTTTTAGACTTTTAAGAAGCTTCGTTATAAAAAAATTCGTTAAGATCCGTTATGAGGATAATGAGAAATTCAAAATTCGAAAAAATGGTTCTATGGTAGGTAATATCTTAATTAAATTTTTTTTTATTAAATTAAATATCATAGAAACTAATTGAAAGAAAAAAAAATTTATCAAAATTCTAGGAGCTTTTCGAGAAAAATACGATTTTTAAAGACCATTTATTTTTTTATTTTTTAGCATTTGTATGGTAGGTACCATTATTTTTAGGTAAAATAAATTTTATTTTCTTACATCTTGTAGATTGTATTGAAAAACTTTTATTTATCAAGTTTAAAAAAATTTAGCATGGGGTTTTCGAAATATTGAGTTTTGAAAAAAAAAATTTGAAGTTTTTTTTTTTAAATCCAAAAAAAAATTTTTTGAAAATTTAAGTACACAATTCTATTTATGTTTTTAAGGAGCTTTAGCCAAAAAAAAAATGATCGAAATCGGTTGTACCGTTTTTAAGAAAATTAAAAACAAAAATATGGTTCCATGGGGGGTACCCTCAATAACCATTTTTCGGACATTTTTGTTCAACCATTACCTAGTTTAAACTAAATGAAATTTTTTTGTATTTTTATTTTTTTATCCGCCAAACAGTTTTTGAGAAAAAAAAATATTTATAAAATTTCGAAAAAAATTCGTATGACAGGTACCGTTATTTTTAGTTTTAAAAAAATAAAATGCACGACTGGGTCGCACGAACTTGCTCCCAGGGTTGCGAATTTTTGAATTAAAAAATCCTTAAGTCATAAGTCTATAGATGACTTGTGAATTAAAAAAATTTAATTCATAAGATATTTGGTGACTTATGAATTAAAAAAAATTTAATTCACAACCCCCAAAGTGACTTATGTATTAAAAAAAAATTAAATCCTTAGCTACTAAGTGACTTATGAATTAAAAAAAAATTAATTCACCTCCTACCAAGTGACTTATGAATTAAACAAAATTAAGTCTTGATGGAGTAAGTGACTTATGAATTAAAAAAATTCAAATAATGAGCAACAAAGTGACTTCTGAATTTAAAAAAAATTAATTCAACACCTACTAAGTGACTTATGAATTAAAAAAAATCAAATCATCAGGCAGTAAGTGACTTATGAATTAAAAAAATTTAATTCATAAGTTAGTTGGTAGATTGGAAATTTTTAAGCTTGTTTTGACTACATTATAATTTAATTATTAAAGAAAGGTTTTGGAGAATTTTTTGGGAGTTGCCATTTATGCAGTCCCTATAATCCAATTAAATAAAAAGCAATATTGATAAAATCTTTGTGTTGAGCAAATGATGGGTTATCATTATATAAATTTCGTGAGTGCATATTTTAATGCATATGCCTTTAATTTTTTTGGTTTTCATATTTTACATGAGTTGATTATTTGATATTTTTTTTGTAAAATTGTTTCAAGTACCTGAAACTAATTCAATATGTACTTTCAATAAAATTGAAAAAAAAAACATTCCGTTTTCTTAATTAAGCACTTCGAAACTTTTGGTACCTACTCAGTAAGTACCTATAACATTTAATTTTAATTTTTATTTTTTTTAATAAATTTTTAATTTTGAATATCTTTTTATAGCTTTCAAATCTAGTTTTTAAATCATAAGATTATCACGCTAGCTTATAAATTATCTATTTCATAATTTTTCTAATTAGCATTAATCCATTAACTTATGAATTAAATTTTTTTAATTCATAAGTCACTTACTTGCCCATGACTTAATTTTTTTTGATTCATAAGTCACTTAGTAGGTTCTGAATTATTTTTTTTTTTAATTCATAAGTCACTAAGATGCTTATGATTTAAATTTTTTTAATTCACAAGTCACCAACTGACTTGTGAATTAATTTTTTTTAATTCATAACTCAGTATCTTCCTAGCTGCTGAATTATATTTTTTTTAATTCATAAGTCACTCACTAGATTGTGAATTAAAGCCAAGCTTAAGCTAACAAGTGACTTAAGCTTTTGCAACCCTGCTTGCTCCTATGTAATAGACTAGGAATTTTTAAAAACGAATGTCATTAGGGAAAACTGTTCATAAGGATAAAATGAATTTTTTAAATTCTTTTAGTAGTAAAAGATAAAAACAGAATGCTATGCAAATATGAATTTATGCAGGAACAAAAATTATAAGTCGTTGTAGTGGTTCCTTAAAAAAATAAGCTTTTATGTACAAAATTTTTAAAACATTTTTAAGAAAAAATTTTGGTACGCCAACCTTAGGTTTTGATTATTGTACGAATAAAAGTCTAATTTCCAAAAAAAATACTAAGCCGTTCTTGTGATATCGAATTTTTCAAAAAAAAAATGACTTTTTTCTAAAAATTGAAAAAATATTTTTTCTTAAGTTTTTAAATGCAGTGTTTTTTAAACTTTTTGGGAGCTTTTTTATAAAAAAATTTCATTAAAATCCGTTATGTCGATAATGAGAAATTCAAAATTCGAAAAAATCGTTCTATGGTAGGTACAGTCAGTAATATCTAGATTTAAAATTTTTTTTATTAAATTATAGATCATTAAGATTAATCAAAAGAAAAAAAATTTTAGCAAAATTCTCGGAACCGTTTTCGAGAAAATGCGATTTTCGAAAACCATTTTTTTTAATTTGTATGGAAGGTACCGTTAGTTTTAGATAAAACCAAATTATTTTTCTCAAATCTTGTATTATGTTAAGAAACTTTTATTTGCCAAGTTTGAAAAAAACGAGCATGGGGTTTTCGAAATATTGAGTTTCCAAAAAAAATTTTGATTTTTTTTTTTTAAATTCCAAAAAATTAAAAATTGAAAATTTGAATATATGCTTTGGCATAAAAAAGTTACTTAAATCGGCTGTACCGTTTTCGAGAAAATCAAAAACAAAAAAAATGGACCCAGGGGGGCTACCAAAAATAACAATTTTTTGTAAAATTTTTTTTCAACCATTAGCTAGTTTTAACCAAATGAAATTTTTCAATTTTTTTTTAAAAAATTCTGTGGGACAGTTTTTGAGAAAAAAAAATCGTTTGGCAGGTACCGTTATTTTTGGTCTTAAAAAAAAACAGAAAAAAACGTCCGGGGTGAAAAAATTAAAACCCATAACTACCAAGTTTGAAGAAAATCGGCCGAGCCGTTTAGGCTGTAGTTGAACCGACAGACAGACGGACAGACAGAATTGCGATACCCACTTTTTTGGTCTTCGCTATCATCGTAATGTCAACTTTGATCAAAATCTCGAGTTCGATTTTTTATACGAATGCATAACTTGCCTTATAGTACATATACCTATAAGTCGCAAGTAAAAATAAGGTTTTATCTAAAATTTTTTAAACATTCTCAAGAAAAAATTTAGTTATGAACAAAAATTAAATTTTCAAAAAAAATACTAACCCGTTTTTGAGATATCTGAGATATCGAATTTTCCAGAAAAAAAAATGCTATTTTTTTTTAATTCAAGAAATTTTTTTTTTTAAGTTTTGAAATCCAATGTTTTTCAAACTTTTAAGAAGCTTCCTATAAAAAAATTCATTAGAATCCTATATGCTGATAGTGAGAAATTCACAATTTGAAAAAAAAAAAATGGTTCTATGGTCAGTAATATCTTAATTTCAATTTGTTTCTTATTAAATTATAGGTTGTAAAAATTAATGGCAAAAAAATATCAAAATTCAAGATTTTCGAAAGCGGTTTTTTAACATTTTTATGGTGTACTCACCACCGATATTTTTAGGTAAAATAGATTTCAATTTATTTCAAAAACAAAATTAAATTTACAAAGACACATTAAGTTAAATTTTTTAAGAGTATTAATAATTTAATTAACAAAAAATTTCTTAATAATCAAATACTTGAAAAATAATAATAATCCTTAAAGCGAAAAAGATAAATATGCAAAAACTACTACAAGATAAAAAAAAATAAATATAAGTATACATATACTATACATATATCAAAAAGAATGTATAAAAAAATATAAGCCTAGACCTATAATAAACTTCAGATTGATTTGAATATTGCAAAAATAGTTTCCTCTTAAAAGCTGTAAGCGTGGTTGTATTTTGCAATTCATTTGAAAGTAAATTCCACAAACGAATTACAAATACGTAGAATGAACGTTCTGCAATTTTACGTGAAAAACGAGGTATATGTAATTAGTTTTAGTCCTCTTTGTGAATAGAAAAAATTGATTATTTCACTAAGGTGACTAGGACACCTATTATAGATGACACTATGGAGTTTCAAAACAAGCCTGAATTTTAAGTACTTATCAAGACTTATTCCAAAGAGAATTTTACGTTAGTGAGATTCACTAGAATGTCTAGGAATATAGTAAATAAAACGAATACAATCAATACACAATAATATTCAAACTTTTGGGGAGCTTTAGTATACAAATAATGATCGAAATCGGTTGCACCGTTTTCGAGAAAATCAAAAACAAAAAAAAAATAGTTCCTAGGGGGTACCATTAATAATCATTTTTCGTAAATTTTTTTGCAACAGTTCTATTACAGTTTCTATCGTGAAACTCTGACTGATACGACAGTCACTACGTTGCCCGTGAATGCTATTCGCCTTTTTGAGGAATCAAGAACGCATTCTTTTGCGAAGAGTAAAATTTAAGAATGGCTTTCGTCTCTTCTTGTGTTCAACGTTTAGTTCTATGGTGATTAAGTCAACAATAAAGAACAAAACTGTCAAATGACATAGTACTTGTAAGGGATGTGTTGGCAGGGTACGGTACAACTGAGCTTGAGTAGAAGTGGCGCCCCAGTGATGAATTCTGAACTATATACGAGTACCTAAACGATATAATAAAACCTATTTCATTTTATTTATTACCGTTAAATTATAAGTTATAGTTTTACAATCTGACTTAGACGAAATCTAGTTCTCCAGACCTATTAAATTCAAGAAAGCTCCAGATATATGAAGCAGTCATATAAAAACCGTTTGATTGAAGTGTTTCCGAATTTCTATTTAAGTTCGAAATATGTAGATCCAAAACTAAACCGAAATTCATGTCCTGTTTTTGAAAAATTTCTTGACTTCTTTTAGATGTTTTTTTTTTATATTTGTTCTAATTTTTTTTTTATTTTAAGAAACTTCTTACTTTATTTGGTTGACCAGAATGGTTTTTAGTTCCAATTTACCAATTTAAGGTTCCTAACTTATTCTGGAAACCATTTTTAATATTTAGATTTCAATTTTCTGAGACATGACAAGACGTCTGTTTGTGGCAAAAAGTATAAACATTGTTTTCGAAACATTATCTGTAAGATTTTTGAACTATATTTCGACAAACAAACGGAAAGCATAAAATTGTATTTTTTTAAATTTTTGCACATTTTGCAAAAAGTACCTCATGGTTATGCAAAGTAAGAGTTGGTATTCTTGTTGAACGATTTTTCCAGTGCCGATTTTTTATTGTATTATAAATGTATGAGATTTCATTCCTCTGAAAATTCGATATCACAAACACGGGCTTATATTTTTTTGAAATTTAATTTTTATTCGTAAGATTATACAAATTTAATTTAAAAATGTTTTAAAAATTTTGTTTATGAAATCTTATTTTTTTTTTAAACCTCTAAAAACGATTTATAATTTTTCTTCTTGCACATCATCACATGGCATTCTTTTTTTAGCTGCAACTACTAATGGTGTCCTTTTAAAAAAAAACCCTATTTTATCGCTATGAAGATTTTTCTCTATTATAGTATAGTAACACAATTTTTAGAATTTTCAGTCTTTTACATAAGAGCAAATTCGTGTGATCTAGTCGTGCATTTAATTTCACCACAACATAGTATATTACCCCTTGACATAATGGTATGTGCGTTGGACTATCATGCATAAGGCCTTGCGCTCGATTCTCGCAGCCGACTGCCTTGAATCGGTAAAATCGTTCTCAAGAAATTGGGAAACAACGGTCGCATAGCAGGTGTCATTAATACTCATACCTATAAGAATCTGCAAAAATCTTAAGCAGACAGAAAGAATTGCTAGACCCACAGGATATTAGCTCTGAACGGTGTCATTTATAAAAAACCATCAAATAATTTCAACGATTTACAATACAAAACAAAATACAATTCGTCTTTCGTTTAAAAATTACTAAATTTGTACTTTACACCTTGCTTAATTGAAATAGCTTTTGATCTGCTTATTTCAATAGGAATAATTCTCAGGCCGCTTGAAGGATTACAGAATATATGTTTTATATCGTTAGAACATCCACTAAACACACATACAAAAAAACAGTTTGGTTTTTCGAGGCAGTATAGACCTGCGAAATAAATCTGTGCAACAACAATTTGCCGGTCACATAAATTTTAGTCAAAGATATAATTAAGGAAGTTCAAGAATAGAATTTGAACCTGATCCTTTAGAATCGCGACTGTTGATAGCGACGCTTTCACAATAATTATTTTCCACTTTCGCTAATTGCTTTTTGTTTTTAAGGAAAGATACAAGAAAATTTAAAAATTCATTTAAGATTTTTTTTAATAATTAGCGCACACTCAAGGTGTTATGAATACTTATACTGATTTAAATACCACAGCGCGAGCAGAAGTTTATTTAATTATTACTTAAGGTTCTTTTTTTGAAGTTTCTTTTTCAAATGCCTGAAATAACATATATATTTCGGAGGAAGCGAAGTAATTTTTTTTTAAATGTTGACAGTTAGCGAGGAAAAAAATTATCCTAAGACAGAAAAAAACGAGCAAATAACTGTTGAAAATATTGTAAGTTAAATCTTTTATTTTTCTCAAAAATATTTCTACTTTATTCAATTTACACAAATTAAAAAAAAGGTTTTGAAAAAAAAAATATTTTACTCATTGAATTTTATTGGAAATTTATTTTCAAGTATATATCTTTTTGAATGTGATATGATATACATAAGGTAAAGTCCATCAATTCATATATAGATATTTTGTGGAAAATATTTCCGTTTATGTAAATCAAAAAATATAAATATTCTAAATTAAAATAATAGGTATGTAAAAACAAAAATCTCACAAACAAGTTTATCAAAATCTGAACTTGAGGAGTTCGAAATAAGAGCCTTTTTGACTTGAAATATATGGACAAGTTACATAAAAACATTTTGTATTGGATCTAAAAATTTTACGCGTTCCGTCATCGCCATTTCCTCAAACGAAATTTGTGGGAAAAAGCGGTCTTAATATATGTATAAAAATAGGCCTCAATAGTTTAAGTTTAAAATACAAAAGTTACTGCTTACATTATAAGTGTTTTTATTTATTTCAACATGATATGATTATTTAAATAATATTCAAAGGTGTTCTTAAAACGCCAATTGGCTTGTTTTTGCAATTAACTTATATGTATATCTACATTACTCGTAATAAACAAATTTTCAACTTTAAAAAAATAGGCACTTTCGTTTCAACGTTGACACCCTGTTTATGATTGCTATATCAATAACCAGTACCTGTTTACGGGTAAACTGTTTAGTCAAATAAACGACTCGTGAGCTGCAGAACCTTCTTTTATTTTTCTGTATGTAAAGCTCATTATCACCTAAGATTGACCCAATAACATTAGTTAAATTAATAAGTCTCATTTTATTCACAGTATACATCGGTCTAGTTTATTGTATTTGCTGTCTATTGAAGGTTTCTGATAGTTTTCAGAGAGGATAACAATATCTAGTTGATATAAATTATTTAAAGAAATTAAAAAAAATATGAAATTAGTTGCAAAAGTAATACTAATTTTCTTATTGATATCAACTGTTGAATGTTTTGAGGATGAAATTCATTGCAAAAATAATAGAACTATATTAAGTCGTTCTCGGCGGTACTTAGACTTCTTGGAACAAACTCGTGTATTTGTATGTATGTTTTGAGAAATTTAAAATATATTTGAATTAAAATAAATATTAAAATCTATTCAGTTTCGTGTTAATTATAAAGTGAATGTTGTAACATGGGGTGCAATTTGGGCACATGCATCTGGCTGGAAGGCGAATATGAATCTGATGAACGAGAATAAGGCTCTGAGACCATTCCGTAGAGACACGTATGAAATGTTGAGTAAACTTTTGACCTAGTATGTGTTGTACATATAATATGTATTAAGTAAATCTAGTATTTTAATTTAATAGTTTTTTGTTCGTGTTATTTTCAAGTCAGGGATTGGATGGTGAAGCTTGTATTTTGAAAGCATTTTGTACTGCGACAAGAAAACCCGATGGAGAAATGGCGAATGGAATGTTATTTAAACTATTGCGCCATTTGTTTACGTAAGTAAAATAAATAAATATAAATTCCATCTATTAGACACTATTCGATTTTTTTTTGTCAATCAAATATTTTTTTTTGTAGTTAAAACCTAGATTTAATATTTAAAAATGAAAAACATTATCACAATTGTGAAAATAACACCATGAAATCTTCATTGTATATTGTATAGGCAATTGAATTTTATTTTATGTCTCTAATTGTATTTGAAGATGATATACCGTAAATGACCTCCACACACATTCACGCATATGCGACACCTGAACGCACAATGATTCAATGCGGCCTGAGGGATTGAAGTCCTCTTGCATCGACATAACTCTAAAAGAAAAATCTGGTGGAGTCACGGAAAATGCAGTTTCTGGATTTTAATTTGTTTCGGAATTTTCGTTGCAGTTCCGCAATAAGCGGTCTTCCTATATGTGCAGTTGCTCCATCTTGCTGGAACCACTCCATGCACTGTAATTTTGTTTGTTTACAATGCCTTCTAGATTAAAATGAGCTTCATCAGACATAAACAAGCAATTTGTCAAGTTGTTGTGTTCTTCGGCTATTTCAATCATTTTTTGACAAAATTCCAGGCAAACAGGCAAATCCAGAGTGTTAAATTTGCTTGTAATTTTGACTTTGTACGAAATCATATTTAAACCATAATGAATTATCCGTTGTAATGACCGTCTGCAAACTACCATTTGCGCGGATAAGTTTCGAGTCGAAACTTCGCCTCTATTGACGAGGCTTCAGTCGCCCTTGTGATTGTCCTGAACCGGAATATAGGGATCTTGATGGTACGGTCTTCGTGCGATGCTTCCAGATTTGGCAAACATGTTTACCAGCCTCATAATAGCCCATCTCAGAGTTCGGACTTTACTTCGATCGAAGTAGATCTACTTCGATTTTGAGAAAAAAAAATTAATCTACTTCTCTAAAAAATTCTTAACCAACATATTTAAAGGCAGCGCTGATCAGTCTGTATTACAGAGAAAACAAGTTTAGGAATCGTTTAAACGTAAGCACCGTGGAAAATTTACATAACGTTTTCGAGATCACTTACAGAAAAACGTAAAGATATTTATTAGCTACCATTTGAATTAATAAAATTCATACAAAAATACAAGTTCGATGAGAATTTCGTTTCAAAAAATTTGTGTTTTTTTTTTTGTAATTTCCTAAAACTACTTGGGAAGTTTTGTATCTACTTCAGTTTTTTCCGTATTTACTTCAAAAATTTAAAACCTTAGTCCGAACCCTTACATCACACCCAAATTCTCTTTACATGAAAATGACGGCCTGTGAAGGATGGTACCGCCAAAGTTACCAAATCCCTGCAATATCCAAGTCCTCCTTCCGTTATCCCAAGATTTCATTTTAATAAATCGCTGCAATAAGCAGTTATAAACATATTTTTACTAGACTTTCTCAAGCGGACTTAGATTCATTCTTACATATACATATTTACAAAAATAAATAGGCACGAGCACACAAATATAGATACAAAAAAAAATTTTGTGAAATCTATTTTAATCTGTATATTAATAATATTTGGTTTACCAAAATATTTTCTCTATAATGTTTTAAAAACTGTATTATGTTTAAAAAATATTTTTTTTTAAATCACTTCAAACAGTATTAAATGTTCAATTGAATAAAATAATATTTTCTCAAGAGAAAAGAAATTAAAGCACATTATTTTATATTAACTAAATACCTTACGATATAACTCGTATAAAATCAATCGAAGTAACTTTATTAAAACTGAATACTTTTTGTAGAATATTTTCAATTGAATATTCATTCTTTGTTTAAACTTCATTCTTTTTCTATTAGAAAAGCGTAACTCTTTCAAAATATATATGTATGTATAGAGGGTTGAGTTAACAACTTTGAAGAATGGATTTCCTGTTTCTCCAATAAAATGTATTTTATTAAATTATGAGTACTTACTCTTGCCGCAAGAGTCTTTTTAATGTTTGACATTTGTGTACTTGAAATCATCAAAAAAAAATGGGTTTAATTAAGTCTTACTTGACTGATTAGTCGGCTTGTACTCGTATGTATTTTTGAAATTTCATGGATAACCGCTTTCTTATAAATACATATAAACAAGGAGGCATATGCATAAAACGAAAGTAATTACTAGCAGTAAAAGGTTATAGTAAATACTAGTACTACTAGTTGCAGCTGAAACTAATAGTATTTACTACAATCGGTATGCATAAACCTAAGTTTCTACTAGCTATTATAAACTAGTAGTAAATACTGGATTCATCCCAGTAAATACTACTACTTCATCTGAAAGTAATAGTATGTAGTATTATATAGGGTTTTCCAATAAGAGGTGTTATTTTGATATTCAAAGAAAAATGGCATTTTTGGAGATAAATGATCGGATGTTTATTTCATTATAAAGAGGAAGGTATGCCGTTAATAATGGAACACAACATCAGCCAAATGGCCGCCAAGACCACGCTTACAGGACCATATCCTTTTCATGAAATTTTCCATAACCAAATCGCAAGTGGCTACCCTATGTCCTCGATAGCCTCACGAATTTCATCTTTGAGGTCTTGAATCGACGCTGGGCACCAAACAGTCACGCGTTGAGGATGGAGAGGCTTTTCAACAATAACTCTTGGGTTTTCCGAGCCCCAGATGCGACAGTTTTGCTTGTAGCCTCCGAGGTGGAAATGGGCTAAATAAATAAATTGATTAGCTTCAATTAATTGCAAATAAAAAATCTTACCCATAAAATATTCGCTTAGCCACTCAACGTTATCTTTTTCAAAACGGTAGAGCATTTTAAAATTATTATTCCCGAGCGTCCTTCGCTCTTTATAAACTTTTTCAGATCTAACATTGAAAAAAGCTGCCATATTTATACTCGTAATAAATGCTCTGCAAACCGATTGCTTTGAAAGTAAAGTTGCGACTGTTGATGTTGGCATTTAACATGAGAAAGTTTTTACTAGTAAATGTTTAAGTTGGTATTTAGAAACTTGAAAAATTTGCAGTAAATACTAGAAAGAAAAGTTCGTACTAGTTTTTTATGCATATCAATATAAGTATTTACTATAAAAATTCATCCAAAACTAGTAAATACTTTTCTTCTAGTAAATACTACCTTCCCAGCATTTACTTTGTCTTTTATGCATATGGAAAGTAGTAAATACTATACAAAATTACTAGTAAAAGCATTTGCTACCGTTTATGCATACGGCTCAAGCTCAGCTGCAAAAAACCTACTTTTTTAACAAACTTTGGATTCTCTTCTTCAAATGAATCTTAACCGACCTTCGAACAGTTATTGAGTACGTTCCATCTGAACTAGTGAATAAACAAAACATGCATACAATTATAAAAAGAGGGTATACATGTTTTGATAGCTCATCATGTATGCTATGTAGGTATCACGGAAAAATATGTTAACTTTGAGTTATTCTTTGGCTTTTAAAGTCAAAGTTAAAGAAAATTTAAACAGTATTCAAAAATGTTGTATAGTATAATTATTATAAAACAAAACCACTAATATAAAGTTGTTTAAAAAAAAAATTTAAATTATACATTTATTATTGTGACCTTTCAATTGAAGCAGGCAACCAATGTTTCATATAAATACTAAGTCAACTCACCGACAACACTCAGTCATTGTACCAGGTTAGTTCTTCTAGCCAGTCATTGTGTTAAGGACATTCTGTTAATTTTGCCAACATCACCTTCATAATCAATCACCTTTAACTTGGTCTGCTTGGCCATTCGATGGTTGTATTACTACACACATTTTTAAACTTCGAATTCGGCTAATCACCAAAAGAAAAATACAAAATTAATTTTGGAATTACTCAATAAGTGCGTCAAATATTTAAATATGCATACATATTTATATTATTAGTTTCAATAGGTATATCATCAAGATTTATATAATAACTTCAACCTTATCAACTTACGACTTTAATATTTTTAATACGAGTACGTCTTTGAAAAACCGAACCGAAAGGTATATATGTACTCGTTTACATATTCATACTGCCCAAAAGGTGTAACAATTTCTGGTGAAACCCATCATTTAAATCTCACGTTGTAAATACGAGTATGTTCTATTTGTCAAAATATTCTGAGCAAAGAGAAATTATTTCTTACAGCGAGTTTATTTAAAATAGTATGTTTGAACTCCATAACTAGTGGATTTTTTTCAAAGCGTCTATCTTTCGAAAGCTACAATTTTATTTTCAATGGGAAAATTTTGTTCGTTAACTTATCCACCGAGTGAAAAATGTCAAACGTACCTACTATAAAATCACTATTTTTGGAACAAGTTTTCACAATTTTTACAATGGCAAACCCTTAACTTTGACGCTTGTGAATGAAACAGGGATGTCAAATCCAGAGTAGGAATTTGATGAGCATAATTATACATAATTATACATCATTTAAATGGGCATTTACTAGTTCGATCTACGCAATCGAGAATAAAGAGCACCAGCTAAAGTTTCTTTCGATCATTTTATTGTTTTATTTACACTTTTATTTTTTTTTTAATTTCATTAATAAACTAAAGCTATAAACTCATGACAAAATAAATCTTAGTTGAATATAAAGTCTAATGTCTGACATGAAAATATATACCTAACAGATTCATCATCTGGGGAAGAATTAATTCATAAAATTTTACTTCACAATTTCTCCTGCTATACTCGGGAAAATATATTTACCATAGATCTGAATAAAGTTTGGTTCTTCCTTTCAGTTTTCGGTTTTCTCCGGATTATAATGAATCTTCTGGATCACCCATAAGTTTTCCTTGGCGTCGAAGTCAGTTTACATCTAAGCAAGATTTATATTTTATTTTTTACGTCTTCAAAACCATACCTTACTATTTCTTTTTACTTGCGATATATGGAAAGTTCTGCATTTGGAAAAAAATCGAACTCGAGATTTTGATCAAAGTTGACATTACGATGATAGCGAAGACGAAAAAAGTGGGTCTGGCAATTTTGTCTTATTGCCTGTTCGACTAGAGCCTAAGTCGGTCGGCCGATTTTCTTTAAACTTGGTAGATAACAATTTTAATTTTGCATCTTCAGTTTTTTTTTAAGACCAAAAATGACGGTACCTGCTTTACCAATTTTTTTTTATTTTATAAAATAGTTTTTTTCTCAAAATATTCCCCCAAGCGAACAACTTTTTTGTTTTTGATTTTCTCAAAAACGGTGCATCCAATTTTGATAATTTTTTGTATGCTAAAGCTTCCGAAAAGTTTGGATAGTATTTTGTATTCAAAATTTAAACAATTTTTGGATTTTTAATAAAATTATCATTTTTTTTTAAATAATCGAAAAACGATTTTCTTAAAACTTTATTTTACTATATTTTTATTATTATATATTTATATTTTATTTTATCTAAAAATAACGGTACCCATTATACAAATAATGTTAAAAAATGGTTTTCAAAAGTCGTATTTTTCTCGAAAATGGTGCTTCGAATTTTTATAAAAATTTTTTTCTTTCGATTCATTTATACGATCTATAATTCAATAAAAAATAAAATGCACGACTGGATCGCACGAACTTGCTCTTATGTAAAAGTACCTTGGGATTTAAAATACATTTTATAAATATAAAACATGGATTCAATGAGATAAAAATGTTCAAATGCATGGAATTACCGTCTGATTTCCGGAAAAGTATGAATTTACGCAAAGAAAGTTTAAAAATCGTTTTATTAAAGTAATTTTTTATATGACAAATTTCTTTCAATTTTTTCTAGAACAAAATTTGGGATGCCAATTTTAAGTGTTTAGTAATATAGATTCTAGGAAATAATTTTAAAAAATAATCGTTCACACGTTTTCAAGATATTGATTTTTTAAAAAATAAAATGGAATTAATTTTTTCAAAAAAAACAAACAAAAATATTTTTTTCGAATATTTTTACATACAATATTATTTTAAACTTAAGGGAGCTCGTTAAAATCGTTAGAGCCGTTAATGAGAAATTCGAAAATCAAAAAAGCGGTTCTATGACAGGTACCATTAATAACATTTTGCCCCAAAATGACATACAAACACACTGAAACATGTTTTTTGTGTACCTATTAAATTTTTCTTAAAATTTTCATAAAACAAATTGATATGCAGATTGTTAGTATTCAATTAAATACATTTTATAACGTAATTTAAAAAATTTAGTCGTGTATCCGTTTTCCAGATATTGAATTTTCAAAAAAAAAAAATTGTATTATTTTTTTAAAAATCCAAAAACTATTTTTTCGAAAAATTTTTTAGATTTTATATTTTTAAATGCATAGGAGCTTCTACATGAAAATTTCGGTAAAAATCGTTTGAGCCGTTGATGAGAAATTCGAAAATCAACAAAAACGTTCTATGAGAGTAACCCCTAATAACATTTCCCCCCAAATTTTTTTTTACCAAAATGTAGTCCATGTCCATAATATAACACCTAATTTTTTTTTATTAAAATCGTTAGAGCCGTTTTCGAGATAAATAAGAATTTGCATTACGGGTGTATGGGGGGTACCGTTAGTTTTGGAGCCAAACAAAAAATTTCAATTTCCCCTCTAGGGAATCACCGAAGACCCTTAAGTACCAAGTTTGAAGAAAATACCTCCAGTAGTTTAGGTTGTAGTTCGAGGTACAGACATACAGACAGACAGACAGACGGAATTGTCGGACCCACTTTATTCGTCTTCGCTATCATCGTAATGTCAACTTTGATCAAAATCTCGAGTTCCATTTTATTTCCAAATGCAGAACTTGCCCTATAGTACCTACATATATCGCAAGTAAAAATAAATTAGGATATTGCTGACTGTACGTAGTACCTACCATAGAACCATTTTTTCGAATGTTGAATTTTTCATTTTCGGAATAACAGAATTTAATGAAATTTTTTTAATAGAGAAGCTTACATTGCATTTCAAAATTTAAAAAAATATTTTTTTTGAATTTTTAATTAAAAATCATTTTTTTTTTTTGAAAACTCGATATCTCAAAAACAGGTCTATACATATATTTTTTTTTTTTGAAATTTAATTTTTATACGTACAGTAATAAAACCTTTAAGTTGGCATACAAATATTTTTTCTTAAAAATGTTTTAAGAATTTTTTACATAAAATCTTATTTTCTTAAGAAAGCGCTACAACTTATAATTTTTGTTCTTGCATAAACTAATACTTGGTTGAAAAATCACATGGCATCCTGTTTTTAGCTCCAACTACTAAAAGTGTTATTTTAGTCATTCAAATAATTAATTTTATGTGACATTTATTTTGAAATGTTTAGTCTTTAATATAAAACGCAAACTATTTGAGATATCTCAAAAATTATGGATTTGAAGAACAATCTAAGCATTTATGTATGGAATTCGTCTTCGTTAATATATGTTCAGTGCGAGCATGTGATTAAGGCTATCAATCAGCATAAACATTTATCGTGTTGTTATTCGAATTGAGTTTTGATTTTAAGATAAAATTAATTTTTTTCTCAAATCGTCTAGATTGTATTATAAAACTTTTAACTTTAAAGTTTTTAGAAAATCGAGCCCATGCTTGCCGAAATATTGAATTTTGAAAAAAAATTTAATTTATTTGAAAAAATTTGTTTGTAATATTTGAATACATAATCCTATCCAAACCTTTGGGGAACCCTAGAATAGAAGAAATTATGAAAATAGATATGGTACTTTTTTTTAAAAAAAACCAAAAATATTTTTTAAGATTTCGAAAAAAATACATAAGGCAGGAACCGCTATTTTTAGTCTTTAAAGACAAAAAAAAAACGTGCGGGGGAATGTTTGAAGAAAAAATTGGCCGAGTAGTATTCGCTGTGTTCGAACAAACAGACATACAGAATTGTGAGATCAACTTTTTTTCGACTTCTCTATCATCGTTATGTTAAGTCGGATCAAAATCTCAATTTTTACGAATGCATATCGTACCATTTAGTGCTTATATGTTGCAAGTAAAACTTGTCAAGTAGTCTTTGGAAAACTCGAAAATTGTATTTAAAGGGTAAAGTAAGTTAAATCAACGGTTATTGGAGGTCTTGTAAATAACTCTGTCAAAGAACTAATCGATACATCTTGAATGCTTCATTACTGTTCAAGCCATAAGTTTGTGTGACCCAGAAGTTCATTTTATATTAATATAGCTTAAAGAAAAATAAGTCCCAAATAATATCACTTCGCTCGAAATAATATATATTATATATGTATATACATAATGTATAATAGGCACTCTAGTCACGTATAATTCGCACGATAGCATGAGCTGTGTGCGATATTACACCGTCTTGTTGGAACCACATGTTCTGTATCCCTAATTTTCCAACATGTCCCGAAACCGGTCAACAGTAACTATTACAGCATTGCCTAGCCTATGGCATCCTCAAAGAAATATGGCTGAATGACGTCGTATAGTGTGCGATTTGAGCAATCTATACGGGCAAAATTATTTCACGCTATAAAAATTATGGTAAACTTTTCATTTCAAAAACAGAATTTTATGCTGTATTAAATGTATGATCATTTATAGGTATATTTGCTGTATGATGTAAATGACACATTTCCGAGAAACAGAATCATACAACATTCCAATATTTCCAGTGTAATCTTCAGTCATACATTGTTGTATGACAGTGGATCATATACAACAAAATTGAGAAACAGAAATCATACAGCAGAACTGTCAATATCATACAATGAATGATGTGTCTGATCTGAGAAACAGGCCCCAGATTGTCGATATTGTATTTGTCTACATTGAAAGTAAACTTTTTTTCTTGAAATAACTTTAGCTACTCTTTTTCACTTAGGTTTCGATCTTATCACAAATTTGGAATAAAACTGTCCTTTTTCAGAATCTTTTAAGCTAGGCGCGCAAATTCAATTTTTGGTTTTGCAACTGCTTGGGTCGAGCAACTAAAAAGTTTGTGTTTTGACACAAACTAAACGATTGCCTAAAATGAGTTCGCTATTTTATGTAACATATAATTATATGTTTTCTATAAGCAACCAAACAGTTGTGCAACTAAAAATTGAATGTGCGCGCCTAGCCTTAGGCTAGCCGCGCACTAGCAACTTTTAGTTGCGAAACTGCTTGGTTCGAGCAACTAAAAAGTTTGTGTTTTGACGCAAACTAAACGATTGCCTAAAATAAGTTCGCCATTTTATTGAACATATAATTATCTGCAAATTCACGGACATTCAACCAAACAGTTCATCTGTTTTCTATAAGTAACCAAACAGTTTGGCAACTAAAAGTTGCTAGTGCGCGGCTAGCCTTAAGGTCCAAAATGAATCAAATATTTTCACACGTTCATCATAAGAAAAATTGGTGAAACAATTATGACTGCAACTAACGTCGCAAGCGGATGTCATTTGAATATTGCTTACCACCTTGACCCATCCGTTTTTGTATATGTATTTTGTTTCCACAAAAATGGTTTTCGATTTTTTTTACTCCATCCAGGGCTTCTCTTGGTGTAAAGCATGTAGTTTGTTTAGATGAAACGGAACCTTCTGCTGGTACTACATTTTCCAATGAAGGTACTGAAATGACTTCTTCAGATAAAGGAGCTATATTAGAACTCTGAATCATAGAATTCTGAAATATCAGATCCTGGATGAGCTGGATTTATCATACTGTAAGCGACAAATATTGTATTCAAAAACTGTCTAAAGATAAAAGGGTTTCTCAAAATACCTTAAAAGCGTTTGAAGATTACGCTCCAACTTTTCGCTTACATCACATTGTGCTTACAGCTTCCAATGTTATATCAGTATTAATTTTGTGTGGTACATTACAGTGCAGTGATATTGAACAAAAATGCGGTTTTCCGTCCGCATAACTTTTTTAATAGGATTTTGTTCAATAACATACAAAACTAAATGGATTAGATATGGATATTGAACAACAAAGAAATACATGGTAGTTTTTTTTTAAAGTTAATATAAAATTGTTCAATTTCATATAAAAACAAAAAGCAGTGGTTGATTGAATAAAAAAGACACTCAAAATATTTAATAAAGTGGTTTATTGAACAAAATAGTTCTTCATAACTATAAAACTAAAAGAGATAGAAAAAAATGGAGTACGCCATTCGAAAGAGCATGTTCGATTTATAAAAACTGCATTTCTAACTCAATTTCGCCAAAAATGGTCTTTTGAACAAGATAGAACTCAGGCGACGAACTGATTTTATTCGATATCAGAATCATCTGAAGCCGACATATCTGACGAAACGTTAACCTAACCTTCAACATTTTGTGTATTTTGTTGCTGAGAAATGATATCTTCTAAAAGCTGCGATTCATCTCAAGTTAACCTGCTTTTTTTTGTCCTGCGAGGCGCCCGTCTTATTCGAGGATCAGACGTAAATCCGTGACGTATTCCTGGTGAATGATTCTCTCTATTTCCGGTTGTGTTTGTTACGCGCCTCTTGTGCCTCTACAGAGAACTGCCCAATCGGAACAATAGAGGATGCTACTATATCTTTCCCATGGAAAAGTACTTTGTGTACGCTAACAGGCATTGAATACCAAGAATATTTAGTTTTTTGGAGTATTCATGGAATTTTTCAACATTTATTTTGAGGCCACAGTTCAGGCCTTCTAGTACGATATGAAACCGCTTGATAAGCTCTAAATTGACAACAGTTATCTCGGAGGATATTTCCGCATTCCTAAAAAAATTACAAGCCATGTTACCATCGTTCGTGTATCGATAGTAGGCCCAACTCCCTTCTAAACCTGTCCTGCACAAGTTTCTTTTTTTCTGAAAATTTTTGCTTGCTCTCTAGACCACGCACTTGCCATTTTTTAATTTCTAATCGATAAGAAATGTGGAGTAACCATTCAAAAAATCGTATATCCACGAATGAAGTGGAGATAATCGAAAAGAGAGGAAGTTGGTATTCACAGGCTTTTCAGCAATATATCTAGGATTATTCAAATACCATCTTTGTGCTGAAGCACAAGATGAAACAAAATTACAGACTTTCCCATCTATCATGCTTAATAGCATTATGCATTCAACAAAAACTTCTGAGTTAAATACTGCCAATTTTGTTGGAGAGATATCTGCAATTTGATTTTCACTAAGCCTTACTTCCCTATACATTACATCAGCTGATTCCTTAGCAAATATAAATTTAATAGTACGGCAATGTCTAGTCGATGATGGTGAAGGTATATTTTTGAGATCGTCATCGCCATAGTACATTTGTATAGGAACCATTGATATGATGCATAGGCTTTCGTCTGTGCTTTGCTCTTCAGAAAATTTTTGTCGATATCTAAATTGTTCAGCTCCATCACATCCCCACTTTATTATAGTTTTAATAGCAGAGTTTTGCGCTGAATTCAAATCTTGAAAAACTTCCTTTTGAACTTCACAAAGACGAATGACAGTGTGGTCGAGTAGGGTAGGGTTGGGATTGAAGATTTATTTCGATAGATAAAATTTGAAATGTTGTGATTCGCCTTGTTGAAGCAAAATTTTATACTGGTGCGTTGAAAGATCTGCATCATCTATAAGGGCAAGTGTCTGATCTGCAGAGAATTTTTCCGGCTTCTGGAAAGAAGACTCATGTGCCTTTTTAAAATGTGTACTTCTTTGAGGAGAAGCAGTAGACAATTGTCTCACAATTGAAGCCGAATCTTTTTTACCCTCGCTTCTTAGTTTCATTTCGGTGGCCAACGACAATTCTTCTCGACTTCTGTTTTGTATAAGATCGTCAATCTTACGTCTCTTAGACTAATAACTACATGAATTAAAATCTTTTTGTGGTCTTCCTGTTCAGTGCTCCAACAGCGGCTGTCGAAATGTGCTTCTTCGCTTATAATGATTTTCATTTTACTAAAAATTGATCAATTTTTCAAATTAAATGTTTTAATAATTTCAACACGTTGTTTCTGCGTTAGATGCTCCATAATAAATTTGTATCGTCCACTCTATACGACTGGTATATTCACACAAAAATGGCAACCAAATAAAATTGGCAGGCCACGAACTTAAAATGCACCCTGTATAAGATATTGTCTAAGAGTTTCAAGTTCCCCAACCAGCTTATTTTGGATGACTCTTGCTGACTATGTATGAATATCCACTTGGATTCGAATTTGAATTTGAATTGACCTTATGGGACAATTTATTAAATAATTTTCAGCCATTTTGTATTCTTACAGAATCACCCTGTAAAAAAATGAAGTCCAGGAAGGTATATGTGTGTTCATATCAATCATGCAGCCCTAAAAAACTCGTTGCATTATAGAGAAGCAATTAACACATTTCTGTTTTTTTTTTTAACTAACAGTGACTTCAAATTTATCTACGGATTATTATTCCACAAAAAACCAAATAAAGCCTTCGAAATATTTTTTTGGAAGTTTTAGATCAATGTCAAAGAGATGCTTCTTAGATAGACAACGGGATATTTTAATTTAACGATAAAAATGTTTTCATATTGTTTCATTTATCTACATATATGCGTGATTGCTTTGAAATGAGATTTCTGTTAGCATTTTTTATAACTTCCACATTTTTAACGTCAATTTTTAATTGGAAGGTTGCAGTGTCCGATAGTGTCATCCAAAGTCGGGAAAAACGTTATTTAGATTTCATGAAATCAACTCGAATGTTTGTATGTTTGCCTTTAAATTTGTGTTTTAAATGTTTTAATTTTTTTTTAAGTTTCGTGTAAATATAAAATATAATATTTTTAACTGGGGAAAATTTTTGGCCCACGGCGTTGGTTTCAAAGCCAATATGAATATGCTAAATGATAAAAAACCTCTGCGGCCGTTTCGGCGAGATACATTTAAAGTATTGCATGAACTTTTGGACTTGTATGTCAATACTTTTATTTATTTCGAAAACTTTTATTTGACTTGGATTTTTTTTTCTATTCAATCAATGTATGTATATTTCATGATATAAGGCATGGATTTGATGGACAAGCATGTGTTCTGAAAGCATTTTGCGTCGCTTCACGAGATGCGGATAAAAGTTTGTCAAATGGAGTTTTATATAAACTGTTGCGACACATATTTGAGTGAGTTCACTTTGACATTATTTATTGAAAATTGCTTAAAATTATTTTTGAGTTCTAAAATAAAGTAGTTCATTAGAAAATATTAATGCTGACAATAAAATTCCCGATTAGGTGGCACGTAAGTCCTTGGATTTACCTTCAAATAGTTCAAGAAATTAAAAAAATTGATAGGTTATATAATTATACGAGTACATACATATGTATCTACATAATTTAAAGATAGATGTAAAAAGACAAAAATTCATCCTTTTAATTTGACTTCTTGCATAGAAAAAATAAAATGCACGACTCAGTCACACTAACTTTCTCTTTGTAAAACACTAAAAATTTCAAAAATTAATGTTGTTTGAGAAAAACTGTTGATAAGTAAAAAATAAATGTTTTAAACTCTTTTGGTAATTAGAGATTAAAACAAAATGTCATGTGATTTTTTAAGCAAATTAGAATTTATGAAAGAACAAAAATTATAAGTGGCTGCAGCGGTTTCTTAAAATAATATTCTTTTATATACTTTATTTTTAAAACATTTTTAAGAAAAAATTTTTGGTACGCCAACCTAAGGGGTTAGTTAAACATCAAAAAAAAAATACTGAGTCGATTTCGAGATATCGAATTTTACAATAAGAAAATTATTTATTTTTTTTTCAAAAATGCAAAATATATTTTTATTTTTAGTTTTGAAATGCAATGTTTTTCAAATTTTTAGAAATACCGTTAGTTGTATCTTAATTTAATTTTTTTTTATAATAATATAAAATAATAATATTAATCGGAAGAAAAACAATTATTAAGATTATAGGCCCCGTTTTCGAGAAAAACACGATTTTCGAAAACCATATTTTAACATTTGTATGCTGGGTAACGTTATTTTAAAATACAATACATTTTGTTTTGTCACATATTGTAGATTGAATTAGGAAACTTTTATTTGTCAAGTTAAAGCAAAAGCGAGCATGGGGCTTTCGAAATATTGAGTTTTTTTGTTTTTTTTTTAAATCCAAAAAATTTCTTTTCAAAATTTGAATACAAAATAATATTAAAACTTTTGGGGAACTTAATCATAGAAGAAAATACTCAAAATCGGTTATATCAAGCGGGGTATACCATTAATAACCATTTTTCGAAAAAAAAATTCCACCAATGCCTAGTTTTAACTAAATGAATTTTTTTTTAAATCTGTGGAACAAAAAATATTTATAAAATTTCGAAAAAACTTCGTACGGCAGGTACCATTATTTCATTATTTTTGGTCTTGAAGAAAAAAAAAGAAAAAAACATGTTTAACGAAAATCAACCGAGCCGTTTAGGCTGTAATCGAACAGATAGATCGAATTGCAACTAACTTTTGGCGTGTTCGCTGTCATCGTAATGTCAAAGATAAGTCGCAAGTAAAAAAAGAAAATTCAAAGCCGTTGAGAAATTACAAAATTATTTGTTAATAGTTTAAATGATTTATTAATAGTTTAAATATATTTGATCTTTTATATCCCTATTTGCTTTTTGGTTAAATTTATTTGTTTTTGTTTTAAAATTATTGTGTCATTAATTACTGTTTACACAAATTTTGTTTGGGGTTTCATTTTGTCAAAAGGTAAACCTTTTAATCGGCAGTTATATTAGGCAGCAACAGCAATTGGGTATGAAAATTAGTACAGTATTTTTTTTTTAAATAAATCAAGAAAAAGTTTTGAAATCAATCCCATTTTTTTATCAAATTTAGATATTTGTTCATTTAAGCTTAAAGAGATACTAAAGTCTTGGTTCAGTTCTCCTAAATCTGATTTGAATTTCTGTTTAAAAAAATTGGAATAATAAGCAATTGCCTCTCCGATGAAATTTTTCGCATGTTCAAAAAATCCACATCGTAGGAAAAAAAAAAGAATTTTTCTTAAAACTTTTTTCTACGAATTAAATATTTTAAACGGAAAATCTTTATTTAAATTAAAACACATGATTTTGTAAAGAGCTTCTTGCAATATTAACTTGTAAAGCATTTTTTGAAAGGCAGTGAGACCGAAAAAACATTTTTATCTTTCCTTTAAGCATTAGCTAGTCCTATAAATACTGTTCCAGAATCGAGTATGAGCTTCATTGAATGTACAGACAAAACGTCTTCTATAATTCTATCGGCTTTTAACAGCCACTAACTCCAATGGTTAGCAAGCATCCACTATTGAAAAATTGGACTTCATAAAAATTTTGATTGTTTGAGTTAATTAGTCGATAGTCAAGAATTTCAAATGAATGAATCGTGACATGATTGACTCCGGAAATCCTATTCTAATCTTGTCTTCACCAACTTTGAATTAAAAATATAAATTACCCGTAACTCTACTCACAAGTTACACGTAAAACTGGACTTTCCTTTTATATTACTAATGGTTGCTTGTTGCTACAGCAAGGAACCTTATGTTTTTTATAAAATTTCAAAAAAGTTTGTTTTATTCATCTGCAGCCCGTATCAGGCACATTTTATTTTGGAAAACCGTCCTTACGTTTGAATGGACTTTTGAAAATAAAGATCGAGTCAAAATAAACGCGTAGTCTTTTTTCCACTCCTGTCTGTTACCTAACAACTTTCGATAAAGCTGAAATTCGGTTGAGAGCATTTGTATGCCCTAAGCATTTTTGTAGGGGCTGAAGTTCTCAAGATTTTTCTGTTTGTGGTGGAACGGAGTGAAGTTAAAATTTTCGCAAATTTCTCTAAAACAATAAGTTCTTTTTACTTGCGACTTAAAGGTACTATAAGGCAAGTTATGCATTCGTAAAAAAAAATTAACTCGAGATTTTGATCAAAGTTGACATAACGATGATAGCGAAGACTAAAAAAGTGGGTCTCGCAATTCTGTCTGTCTGTCGGTTCGACTACAGCCTAAACGGGTCGGCCGATTTTTATCAAAGTTAGTAGATATCATTTTTAATTTTTTCCCGCCACACGCTTTTTTCTTATTTTTTTTAAGACTAAAAATAACGGTACCTGCCATACGAATTTTTTTCGAAGTTTTTTAATTTATCGTTTTTGTTTTTTATTTTATCAAAAACGGTACCACCGATTTTTTTGCTAGGGCTCCCCAAAAACATAAATAGAATTATGTATTCAAATTTTCAAATTTTTTTTTTTCAAAACTCAATATTTCAAAAGCCTTATGCTAGATGTTTTTTAAACTTAAAAACTAAAAGTTTCTCAATATAATCTACAAGATATGTATATGAAAAAAAGTTATTTTACCTTAAAATAAAGGTAGCCACCATACAAATGTTAAAAAATGTTTTTCATAAATCGTATTTCTCTTGAAAACGGCACCTAGAATTTTGATAAAAATTTTTTTGCTTCAATTAATTTTAACGATCTTTAATATTACAGCCGTAGGTACAGGCCGTTTTTTTCAAATTTTGAATTACTAATTATCAACATAACGCATTTTAATGAAATTTTTCGTAGAGATGCTTCTAAAAAGTCTAAGAACCATTGTATTTTGAAAAAAAATCACTTTTTTTTTGAAAATTGATATTTCAGAAACGGCTCAATATTTTTTTAGTAAATTTAATTTTCATTCGTACTGTAATAAAAACTTAAAGTTGGCATACCAAATTTTTTTCTTAAAAATATATATAAAAGCTTTTTTTTTAAGAAACCACTACAAGGACTTATAATTTTTGTTCTTGCCTAAATTCATATTTACATAGCATTCTGTTTTTGTCTCTTATTACTTAAAGAATTTAAAAAATTAATTTTATCCTTATGAACAATTTTCTCTGATAACATTCGTTTTTGAAATTCCTAGTCTATAACATAGGAGCATGTTCTTGCGACTAAGTCGTGCATTTTATTTTAAATGTTAAGGTAAAATGGTAACTATTGTTGCTCTACACAAGTAATATGTACGAGTAATAAAAAGTAATTAAATTATATTTTTCGTTAGATAATTTTTTTGTGTGTATGATATTTGTTTGGGAATGTCTTCTTATTATATATAATATATTTTATTTCGGTTGGCAGGGTTAAAAGAAAAGCTGCCATTTTGAATGAGGTGGTATTTTCGTTTTCATTTTAACGTTCGTTTGAATTACATTTTACCATAGTCCTTTAAATTAAGCGTTATTTTTGCAAATGGTTTATTATTTTAATTGTCCTTTGTATACTCGTAGCTTTCCAGTTAAAAGTTGTTTTCACAGTGGCATAGGCAAACTTTGTCCCACAAAAACTAAAATAGGAATCAACTTACAATGGTAGTAAATATAATTTTTTGCACAATTTCATGCTAAAATTTTTTTGTTATGTCATTTTGTTGTAAAATATTCGAAAGAGCTATTAAATGAAAACGAAAACACCAACTTTTTCGAAATGGTGGCCTTTCTTTAACCCCTGTCAACACTCACCATTTTTCGAAGGTTTTTCTCAATATCTATTGATTCTACGAAAAAAAAGTATTAAAATTTTTCCTAATTAGGATTATATAAGCTATTATTTTTTCACCTTAACATTTAGTTTTAAAGAAATCCGCAAGAAGACGTATCATATTTTTGTCTAATTATCCTGATTAAATAGAATTATTATCAAAGGGCACGGTAGTGCCTAGCCAAGTTCTGGCACTACACCCTTTTTACAGGAACAAACTCAGGCGGTTTTTGACCCCTCCCTATCTTCAGCGCCAACGAAGTCAGAAACTTAAAATTCCGAATATTTGCTAAGCTAGTCAGGCACAGGCGCCTCACCGAATTTCTATTTTCTAGCATAAGCGGTTCCTGTTATATTATAAGGCCTAAAAATCACAAAAACCGTAACTGACTGACTGACTGACAGATCATCAAAATTATGGAGCACTTCCCGACATCGTAGAGTATTGTAATTTTCCAACAACAAGCAAAGAAAAAAATCGAAAATTTGAAGTTTTCCATTCAGGGGGCGTGGTATCCGCCCACTTTCTTTGTATATTGGTGTTGGATTGGTGTTGGTTGAATGGAACACTTCCGACTGCTGTAAAACGATGAAATTTGGTAAAGTAGCAGGGTTTTTATTGCATACAAATAAAAAAATATAAAATTTGAGGTTTTCCATTCAGGGGCGTGGTATCCGCCCACTTCCTCAGAACTGATGTAAATTATATATGGCACACTTCCGATTGCAGTAGAACAATGAAATTTGGTAGAACGGTAGGGCTCAAACTGCATATAAAGGAACAAAAATAAAAATTGAGGTTTTCTATTCAGAGGGCGTGGTATCCACCCACTTTCTCCGAATTGGTGTTGGTTGAATGGAGCACTTGCGACTGCTGTAAAACGATGAAATTTGGTAGAACGGTAGGGCTCAAATCGCATATAAAGGACCAACAATAAAAATTTAAGTTTTTTATTCAGGAGGCGTGGTATCCGCCCACTTTCTGAGAAAATGTTTAATTTATATAGAGCACTTCCGATTGCCGTAGAATGATGAAATTTGGTAGAGTGGTAAAGCTTAATGTACACTCAAAGCGAAAAATATAAAATCTAAGATTTTTCATTTGAAGTGTCTTTTTATTATCATTTTGAAACTATACATGCAAATTCATGAAAATTCATGACTTTTCTTAGAACTAGAGTGCTCGATTTGGTACTCTGTGTTATTTTAACATGTATGAAAAAAGAAAACATTTGCATACCTGAAAAAATTATGAGCTTACATAAAAAAAATCTTAACTGTGATGTGAACTATAATCAAACCACTAATTAGGCTATTGATTGGTGGGCTACCTTCATTTAAAAAAAGGAGTTAAAATTGCAACAAAAACAACATCGCATCCTCAACAATTATTGCTTTTTTTTACTTTGAGCATATGTAGGTACTAGTATTTCTAATTAAGGTATAGGTATGGTAGTGTTAGGTAGGTATCTTGCCAGGACAAGCAGAAACAATGGAAGCGCAAATCAAAACAACCAATAACAAAAAGAAAAAAGAGGCTGATAACTTCCCATTTGTGGTCTTGAAAACTTTGTATTTAGTTTTTTTCAAATAACCAAATTTTCAGCGAAACAAACTTTAGCTGTAAAATTCAAACAAACATTATTTTAAGATTGAAAAGCATTTTAATTATTTAAAGAGATTTGAAATTGAGATTGTTGATGTATAAGTGTTTCCACGTGACGTAAAAAAAACTATTAATTCAATATTTGTTAAAATTTTACCAATTGCACAAAATTATACTATATATAAAATAAACTAAATTAGAAGTCCATATCACTACTAGTTCTCGAGAAATTTGAGTCGAAAAACAATTTTTACCAATTTTAAATAGAATTTTATATAGTTTTTTATTTTTTGTAAAAAAAACTGTAACCTGTCAAAGACATTATTTTTCGTAAAATAAAATTATTTTGAGTTTCAAATTGTTTTCCGTTCTTAAAATATCTGGGTTATGAATTTTTTTTTTCATTTTTTTTTATTTAAAAAAATAACGGTATGTTCATTTTTTTCCAAATTCATACCAAATCTTTATGACCTTATAATGAGTACATTAAATTTTATTTGAAATCAATAGCATTATTTTTTCGTGAGATATTTGAAACTAACCAAAATTTTTACTTTTTTTTAAACCGTTATAGTGAAAAAACTACTCACTGAATTTTAATAAACGCCCTTTCAGCCTCTTTTAAAGTTATTATCTATTAAACAAAATTCATTTGAAGTCGATATCTTTACTCGTTATTGAGATATCGACGACGAAAAATGGTACCAGAACGTACGGACGTACGAACGTACGCCCATCAAATTTTAGTCAGTAATCATTAAATAATAAAATTTCTCTATCACATTGTAGTTGTTTCAATATTATTCTACTTTAAATATTCGATATTAAACTTGGCGTACTTTTAGATCTCAGTACTTTTCACGGCTAACTTGTTACACAAAGGTTCTTGTATAGAAGAACTTGGCTCTTTTTTTAACAATTATGTTTTTGGTCTGATTCTACATATTATGTATGTAATTATGTCCTCTGAATAAAGCAAAATCAAATGAGAATCAAAATGAATTATATTATTTTGAAACACCATGTCGAGCTTAATTCAAACTTTCAAACCAAATTCCATAATATATTCGTCAGTGATTCTATTCTTTGCTATTTATTCGCCCTTATTGATGATAATTGTCATTCGCATACATGAACTTTCAAAAGAGACTATTACTGGAAAAATATTCATAATGATCTGAATTAATTTGCGTGAAAGCCAAAACCATCATACAATCGGATTCAATTTGCAATAAAATCAGTCAGTCGTTTTATGTGGCTTTTCTCAAAAATTGAACCATGGACATTTTCCTAAAAAAAAAAAACGATTCCAGAAAGTTCAATTATTTTTATTTGGGTTTTTGACAAGTTTTACACATAAATATCTATGTGTTTATGTTTATAAACCCGATAGTATTCAGAAAAAGATGTTTGAGGTTAAGCAAACAAGACAGTAGGGAGCTCAACGGAGTAACCTTATAAATGGTGCAAAAATACAATAACCTATATGTGTGTGGTTAACTTTTAAGTTAACGGAGCACTTTAAGTAGTTCAGCAGAACTTATTTTTATCGGGAATATGTTCATCACTATAAAAAAGAAGTCTTACTATGTATCCTTTTAGCCCGATATATTCATCTCGGTTATCAGATCAAATCTGGGATATTGAAGAGCCCAAGTTTGGAGAAACTCAAAACAAGATGAGGTAGAAAAGCTACAGATGTATACTTTTACATTTACCAAGAATTACATCAAACTATGTATTCTCAATCATGATTAAACAGCAAATGAAACCACTTTTAGATTATATGATGATGTAATATTATCTATGTCCAAGAGTAATTAGGAAGAGTTCTTAGAGCGTATAATAACAGGCTGTCAAAATTTTTAGCCGATCTTATTATAAATAAAATGCACGACTGGGTCGCACGAACTTGCTCCTATGTAATCGACTGGGAATTTTAAAAACGAATGTTTTTAGAGAAAATTCTTCATAGGATAAAATTAATTTTTAAATTCTTTTAGTAGTAACAGAATGCTATGCAAATATGAATTTATGCAAGCACAAAAATTATAAGTCCTTGTAGTAGTTTCTTTAAAAGAAGCTTTTATATACAAACTTTTTAAAAGCTTTTTAAGAAAAAATGTTGGTACGCTAATTTAAAGTTTTTATTATTGTTCGAATAAAAATTAAATTTACGAAAAGTAATATTGACGCGTTTCGAAAATATCGAATTTTCAAAAAAAAAAGAAAAAAATAGATTTTTTTTTTTTCAAAAATTCAAAAAATATTTATTTTAAAGTTTTGAAATGCAATGTGTTTTAGACTTTTTAGAAGCTTCTCTATAAAAATTTTCATTAAGATCCGTTATGTGGATAATGAGAAATTCAAAATTCGAAAAAATGGTTCTATGGTAGGTACAAGCTGTAATATCTTAATTTCAAAATTTTTTTTATTAAATTAAAGATCGTAAAAATTAATTGAAAGAAAAAAAATTTTATCAAAATTCTAAGTGCCGTTTTCGAGAAAAATACGATTTTTGAAAACCATTTTTTTTAATTTTTTAGCATTTGTATGGTAGGTACCTTTATTTTTAGGTAAAATAAAAAATTTTGTTTCACATTTTGTAGATCATATTGAGAAACTTTTATTTAGCAAGTTTAAAAAAAATCTGGCATGGGGTTTTCGAAATATTGAGTTTTGAAAAAAAATTTTTGAAGTTTTTTTTAAAAATCCAAAAAATTTTTTTTTGAAAATTTGACTACACAATTCTATTTATGTTTTTGGGGAGCCTTAGCAAAAAAAAATGATCAAAATCGGTTGAACCATTTTTGAGAAAATCAAAAACAAAAAAAATGGTTCCATGGGGGGTACACTCAATAACCATTTTTCTGAAAATTTTTTTCAACCAATACCTAGATTTAATTATACGAAATTTTTCTGTGTCTTTATTTTTAAAATTTGTTGAACAGTTTTTGAGAAAAAAAAATGTTTATAAAATTTCGAAAAAAATTCGTATGGGGGGTACCGTTATTTTTTGTCTTAAAAAAAAAAAAGAAAAAAACGTGTGGGGGGAAAAAATGAAAAATAATATGTACCAAGTTTAAAGAAAATTGGCCGAGTCGTTTAGCCTGTAGTCGAACAGACAGACAGACAGACAGACAGACAGACAGACAGACAGAATTGCGAGACCCACTTTTTTAGTCTTCGCTATCATCGTAATGTCAACTTTGATCAAAATCTCGAGTTCGACTTATAGTACCTATAAGTCGCAAGTAAAAAGAGGATATTTTGGATGAGAGCTGGAAATTTAAATAGCCTTAAGGTATTGGAATTAGGTTTTCAAATATCTACAAACAGCACTTAAATTATGCGCAAAAATTTATAGAAAATATAACGTCTTGTTCATGTTCATGTTTCTATCAATAATTTAGCTTACCAATTATTAGGAATATTTGGAAGTATTTGTATTTGCTTAAAGAATTAATACAATACTTTTTTTGTAGATAGATCGATTTTACTATTTAATTGAAGGGTGTAAATACAATTCAATATTTATCTAGTTCCTGAAATTATTAATAATATTACAAGACATATCAATGTCGTGCTCCACATTATTTTTACTTCCGTCTTATAGGTACTCGTATTATAAGACAAGCTATGCATTTGTAAATAAAACTGAACTCAAGAAACGTAGGTCTCGAAATTCTGTCTGTCTCTCTGTTCGACTGCAGTCCAAACGACTCAGCCGATTTTCTTTAAACGTGGTAGATATCATATTTACTTCCCCTCCTACACTTTTTCTTCGAAATTTTATAATTCTTTTTTTTTCTCAAAAATTGTTCTACAATTTTTTTTGAAAAAAAAAAAATTCAAAAAATACATTAAGTTAAAGCTAGGTACCCACACATCTTTGCTATCCTTCTTTCTCTTCTTAACTTCACGCCCGCGCTGTGTTGAAACATTTAAAGGGTAATCTAATCCCTTGAGCACGGGTAGATTATAAAAAAAAAAAAAAAAAATTATTTGTCTTTAATTTTTTTAAGAACGGTACCAATGATTTTGATAATTTGTTGTATGCTTGAGCTCCTCAAAAGTTTGAATATTACTGTGTATTAAAATTTTGCAAAAATTTTGGTTTTGGGTTTTTAAACAAAATTTCACATATTTTTTTAAGTCAAAAAAAACCCTATGCTGGATTTTTTTCGAACTTGACAATTAAAAGTTTCTTTACATAATCAACAAGATGTGAGAAAAAAAAATATTTTACCCAAAAATAATGAAAAATGAAAATCGTATTTTTCTCGAAAACTGCAGAATTTTGATAATTATTTTTTGATTAATTCTTACGATCTATAATTTAATGAGAATAAAATTGAAATTAAGATATAACTGACTATACCATGGAACCGGTTTTTCAAATTTTGAATTTCGCATTATTGACATAACGGATCTCAATAAAAATTTTAAATACAGAAGCTTCTCGAAAGTTTTAAAAACTTTGCATTTCAAAACTTAAAAAAAAATGTTTAAAATTTTTGAAAAGAAAAATTTAGTTTTTTGGAAAATTCTCAAGAACGGCTTAATATTTTTTTTTGAAATTTAATTTTAATTCGTACAGTCAAAAAACTTTAAGTACCAAAATGTTTTCGTAAACATTCTTTAAAAATGTTTTATGTAAAAGCTTATTTCTTTAACAAACGACTAAGACGACTTATGTATATTTCTTGTTATGTCATATATATTTGCTTGAATCATATGGCATTCTGATCTTAGCTCCAACTACTAAAGGAATTGTTTTAGTCATTTAAAAATGAATTTTATGCTTTTGAACAGTTTTTCTCTAACATCATTTATTTTTAAAATTCTTAGTCAATTAAATAAGAGCAAATTCGTGCGACCTAGTCGTGCATTTCATTTTGTATATCTAAGCAGATGAGGTTTTTGTAAGTTTTTCTTCCATGTGTTAAAAAAACATGAAGAAATCTGTTTTTTCTTTTTTTTTCTTAGGAACTTATTTAAATTTACCTTTCTTGCCTTTCATTATTTTATCGTTATTTTTATAAACAATGTTCTAGTGAAAAAGCCAAAACTCACATTTTATTTTATACAAATATTACATAAGAACTAGTTTGTTTGATAAAAAAGATTACCTTATAACAAATTATTAAAAATGATAATTACTTCAAAATATAGACTTACAATAAATAATATATATTTCTTTTTATATTTTCAGATTGAATGAGAATGACAGAAGACACTTTTCTTATTTAAAAGATGAGAACTGTGACCAAATCCTGCATCACCATTGCCCGTTGAGTTTTAATAGCATATCACCATTTACTGATGACATTTGATGTAAAATAAAACAAACAAAAAACAACATTTTATTGTGTGGTTAAAAATATGGTGTTAGTTATTATTTGTGTTAAAATAGAGCCGATCTCAGTAGGAATACTGGAAAAGCATAACTAAATACCTTACACATAAGTGTATTTATGGCTCCAAAGTGAACAAAAAAGGAAGATGGCAAAATTTTTCCAATTGGTATGGTCTGCCTTTTTAAATTCAAATCTCGAAAATGACTCATTGCTCCATAATTGGTTATGAAAAAAAAAAGAAAAACGACGTGGTCGCAAATCTCTTTCTGCTATATAGATTTCAAAGCAGGTAATAATCTTTAGACATTTTATACGATATAAAAATACCTTATAGATGAACAATATACATTGAATAGAACGCCTTTTGTGTATGGAATCAAGTCCAATCAAGACACATCTTGAGGCATATGAAAGAGTATCTACTCTCCACTTTAGTTGCCTGACTACAAATCTTGTGAAAACCTCTTGAACTTCTTCAATAAGAGATATCACATTGGATGCAAATGGCCACCATACAATAGAGCAATATTCAAGCATGGGACGAATTAAGGACTGACTTTAAAGCATAAGGATTGGAGACCTCACTGCAATTTCGCTTGACAAAACCAAGCATTGAGTTTGCACTAGGTATACTCTGTTCAATTTATATTTGCAGTACAGGGAACATAGGATATTTACCTTTCAGTTTGACCATTATGGATTGACCATTATGGATTTCAATAAGCTATCTTCATTTTAAAGCTCTTACAGGATAACCACAAATCTCACAAAAATATCGATAGAGTTACCAACTATTTATTAATATACGGACATTTTATAATCAAAAACAATGATGAATTTAATAAATTGAATCTATCTTTTTCCACACCACCAAGAGGTAAGATGGCAGATGCGATATTTTATGTAGGTACTATAGGGCAAGTTCTGTATTTGGAAAAAAAATCGTACTCGAGATTTTGATCAAAGTTGACATTACGATAATAGCGAAGACCAAAAAAGTGGGTCCGGAAATTCCGTCTGTCTGTCTGTACGTCTATATGTTTGTATGCCTTCAAACTCGATACTCAAGGGTTTTCGGTGATTCCCTAGAGGAGAAGATTGAGATTGAGAGATTGAAATTTTATGTTTAGTTTCAAAACTAACAGTACCTACCATGCAGCCATTATTCAAAATCTTATTTATCTGGAAAACGGCTCTAATGATTTTGATAAGAAAAATTGGGTGTTCTTTTATGAGCATGAGTGATATAAAAACTTTAATAAATAAAATGCACGACTGGGTCGTACGAACTTGCTCTTATATAAAAGACTAAGAATTTTAAAAATAAATGTTATTATACTCTGTTCAATTTATATTTGCAGTACAGGGAAGATAGGATATTTGCCTTTCAGTCTGACCATTGTAGATTTCAATAAGCTATCTTTAATTTAAAGCTTACAGGATTGCCGTAGGAGCATTAAAAATTGCCGCAAATCTCAGCAAAATATTTGCTACCAAAAGCTCGAAAAAGCTTAAATCCTGAAAGTTACATAGCACAAACCAAAGAAAATGCCATATGAATTTCTATCAACTTGGCAATGGTTGGTTGGTAGGCAAAAATAGATTTTTTTTTTTTTTTCAAAAAATATTTTTTTTTTAAGTTTTGAAACGCAATGTTCTTAAAATTTTTAGAAGCTTCTCTATAAAAAATTATTCATTAAAATCCGTTGTGCCGATAATGAGAAATTCAAAATTCGAAAAAATGGTTCTATGGTAGGTACAGTCAGTAATACCTATGTATATTTAAATTTTTTTATTAAATTAGGGATCGTAAAAATTAATCAAATTTCGAAAAAAAAACCATTTTTTAACTTTTGTATGGAAGGTACCGTTAGTCTTAGATAAAACAATTTTTTTTTCTCAAACCTTGTAGATTATGTTGAGAAACTTTTATTTATCATGGTTGAAAAAAATCGAGCATGGGGTTCTTAGAAATATTGAGTTGCCAAAAAAATTTTTTTTTTCAAATCCAAAAAATAAAAAATTGAAAATTTAAATATGTTATAATATTTAAATCATAAAAAAAATTATTTAAATCGGTGGTACCGTTTTCTAAAAAATCAAAACAAAAAAAATGGACCCAGGGGGCTACCAAAAATAACATATTTTTAAAAAAAATTTTTCAATCATTAACTAGTTTTAATTAAATGAAATTTTTTTAAAAAAATTCTGTGGGACAGTTTTTGAGAAAAAAAATATTTATAAAATTTCGGAATAAAATGCACGACTGGATCGCGCGCACTTGCTCTTATATAAAAGCACTTTGGAATTTAAAATACATTTTATAAAAATAAAACATGGATTTAATGAAGTTAAAATGTTCAAATGCATGGAATTGCGGTCTGATTTCCGGAAAAGTATGAATTTGTGCAAATAAAGTTCAAAAATCGTTTTATTAAAGTAATTTTTTATATAACAAATTTCTTTCAAATTTTTCTAGAACAAAATTTGGGATGCCAATTTTAAGTGCTTAGTAATGTAGATTTTAGGAAATAATTTCAAAATTAAATAAAACAAATAAATAAAATAAATAAAAATAAATAAATTGGATTTAAAAAAAAAAAAAAAAAAAAAAAAAAATATTTCGAATATTTTTATAAACATTATACACAATGTTATTTTAAACTTAAGAGTACTCCTTTTTTTTTTTATATAATCTACCCGCGCTCAAGGGATTATGATTACCCTTTAAATGTTTCAACACAGCGCGGGCGTGAAGTTAATGAAGAGAAAGAAGGATAGGAAAGATGTGTGGCACGATGTTCTGAGACTGTTAGTGGTTGTCTCAGATATTTTTATCTCCAGGGATGGCGGCTGAGCTAAAGCGGAGAAATGCCGTGTCTTATTTCTATGTCCCTTATAATTCACATTATTTTATTCGTGTTCATCCTTGTTGGGCATACTAGTTTAACTCAATTACATGTTGTTAGTGTTATGCCTGAACAACATGTAATGAGTAAACCAGCAACCCATTAATGACAATTTTAGAAGGTTTTTTATGGAATTAAAGCGACATAGACGACGGCAGGGATCGAACCTGTCATCATGAGGGTGACAGGCGAGCACACATCCATCGCGCCACGGCCACCCCCACCTGTTGAAAATTTTTGGTTAAAATCCTACATTTTGGTAAAAAAAATTTTAGGGCAAAATGTTATTAATGGTACCTGTCATAGAACCCTTTTTTTGAATTTCGACTTTCTCATTAAAGTTTCTAACGATTTTGACCAATAATATTGTATATAAAAATTTTCGAAAAAATATATTTTTTGGGGGTTTTTGAAAAAAAAAAAATCCAAATTAATTTGTTTTTTGAAAAATCAATATCTTGAAAACGTGCGAAAGATTAGTTTTTTTAAATTATTTCCTAAAATTTATATTGATAAATAATTAAAACTAGCATCCCGAATTAATTTCTTAGTAAAAATTGATTTAATAATAAAACGATTTTTAAACTTTGTTTGCATGCGTTCATACAGACGACAATTGTATGAATTAATTAAATCCATGTTTTTATACATATATAAAAATTATTTTAATTCCAAAGTAATTTTTCATAACAGTAAGTACGTGTGATCCAGTAGTGAATTTTATTTATCAAGAATTAAGCTTTAACTAAAAGAAGTTTTGTGAATTTTTTTTTAAATCTTTCGAACGGTTTTTGAAAAAAAAAAATTATAAAAAAGTCGTATGACAGACACCGTTATTTTTGGCCTTAAAAAATATAAAAACGTGTGGGGGAAAAAATTAAAAAACGCCATCTATTTACCAAGCTTAAAGAAAATCGGCCCAACCGTTTTGGTTGTAGTCAAAGTCAAACCAATAGTCAAAATTGAGAGACACACTTTTTTCGTTTTCGTAATGTTAAGTCTGATCAAAATCCCGAGTTCGTTTTTTTTTAAATTCATAACTTGTCATAGTACCTATACTTCACAGGTAAAAGTGACCGATATTTTACATTATGTAGGTGATTATATCGATAGTCTTATACGAACACTAAGTTATGTATGTCAAAATACCTATTTAAGGGAGGGAGAATAAAATATTTAAACATATTGAATATTCAGAAATTATTTTAAGTCATTCTCAAATTCTCATAATGAGATAAAACTGTAACGTAACGCTATTAAATATTATTATTTAATGAAGTTTTGCATATTTACTGAAAAAAATTCAAGAACATACCTCATTTTGTGCCACTACAATATTCAATTTGAAATTATCCTGTTGGTCTTACATAGAAGTGTTATCCTTTAGAGTTTAGAGCTTAAATAAGTTTAATGCCCAAAACCATAAAATTAACCACAAATCAGTCTTATATACAACATTTTGTCAAGGTCTGCAATAAACCCTTTTTGGGACAGAACAAAATTGTCATAAATACTTGTTGTTTTTAACTTTGATTCTAATCTCATTAAAAATATAAGACATTCCCATGTCAAATGTGATATAGGTTGCAGGAAGATGACATTTATAAAACACTCAACAAATGAAATTCTTGTCTTGTCTTTTTAGTGTAGGTATATGAAAAAAGAACGGTTAATGGATTTTGCAATAACGACGAGATTTTTTGATCTTTATTGCTAATCAAATCATTAAGCTAGCCATAAAGTCTTCAGATAAAACAAACAAACAAACAAAAACATTGTATTGGCATTATATACCACATACGAAATCATATCCACCCGCAAGTTGAAGTAGAAGTGGTTTTACCCTTCCCATTTTAAACACACTCAAGATACAGACCACATAGCTTGCAATCTACTCAGTTTATATTTATATACAGAGCCCAAGTTCGTCGGTCGATTTCATGTAACCCTCGGGCACTCTGCTGTTGCCATATTATTACGCTTTCCGTTGTCTTAAGATTGATTTGTGTAAAGGTCATGCTTGGCATTAGTCATTAAACAATGTTAACACAGTCTAACCTTGGGACACGAGTTACGAAATAAAAATGCGTTGAATTATGCGTTTGAGATAAATAAAAAATTCTCTCCTGACGCTCCAAACCTCTCAGAAGCAGAAACTAAATTCCATTTTTTTTTTATAACAAATTGGTCTTGCGCGATGATGCCTCCCAACGTGCACAACTAAACTGCTACAGGAGTAACTCCTTGCGGACGAACTGCACCCTCATACAGCGTGACCTTATAAACTAATCGCTTGAGCTTGGTTAGAGTCCTCCGACGACACCTTATCTTTTTCCAGGTCCTTAACATCACATTGAAAAATGGCAAACAACTGCCTGTTGATTCTGCTGCTCGCTCCTCAACACCGTACGCATGTCCTTACTTCATACATACACTTGCAACTTCCAGGGCTCATTTCCCATAGCGGTTCTCGGTGCCCCTGCGAACTGGAATTAAATAGAAAGCTTTTTCAAGGAGTTTTCCATTCTTCTTTCAAAACAGATTGTTGATTCCTTAACTGTTGCAAATTTGAGGCGCAACAAATGAGCTTTACTTTTTGCCTCACCCACATCGAGGCTCTCGCCCACAGCAGAATCTGGGAGCGGGTATACATACTGGAAGGCGTCTACTCCTCCACAGGATTCTTCCATAACTTTGTCGTTGTGCTCTTCCAGAAAAGGAACCTTTCAGTCTAGGATAAACTTTAAAGTCGGGCACAACAAGTGCGTTTTGTAAATTCTCTCGGTTCAAGAGTGGAGGAAAAAGTGAATTATCAATATAGATTATTGTGCATTAGGTCTTTTGGCACCTGCTGTAACTTTCTGGAACTCCCCCTTGCCTATTAAATAAACCACCACCGCTATCGACACCACCGCCAACTCCAATGTTCGCCTAGTTATAATCACTATCGTTAAAGTGCGTGAATACAAAAAATAATAACAAAACAGGATAATTGATGATGGTGGAAGAATTGATGAAAATCGGATACGGATGTGAATGGTCTAGCGGTTCAGGCAATTATAAGGCAATTTGCTTGTAAGACAAATCAAACAATTGCTTAGAATTTGAAAGAGCAGCAGATTTTTGAATTGCAAAAAAGCAAAAAAACTCCATCGCGTCGTCGGTTCGCGTAAAGTTCCTCTACGTACCATTCTTTTTCCCAGGAACTTTTCGTCCATTTTCTTGTCGTTTGGTTTTGTGCGAAATCGTTTGTTCGTTCTATTCAAGATATTCCTTTTCGAGTGCGTTCATTTATTGAAAAGAAGGGTATTGACGTCGTAGAATTTGGTTATCCAATGTAAATTGTGAAGTGCATCCTGATATCAATCATTTTATTCAAGAAAGCCAAAAATAGTGAAGGGGTTGATTAGGTTAATTAAAATCAACTTCACGCGTTAGTGAATTATAAATTTACGTAAACAGTGAAATCAAATTGTCAATTAATTTATTATTGGTCAACAAAACTTACCTTGTCATCGTAAAAATATTTTATACGTTCAACAGTCTACCATGGATACCATTTGGATAATCGTCATTTTTATGGGATTAATTTACTTACAGCCAACAAGTGAGTTATGCATACTACATATTTTGGTTCTTCGATGCTATTTACAATCTACATATATATACTAAGGGTTAAAAGCTAAGTTATAATCTCGAGTGTGTTGTAAAATTGTTTTCGAAATTAAT
The DNA here is from genome assembly GCA_911387755.1 of Chrysotoxum bicinctum. NCBI lineage: Eukaryota > Metazoa > Arthropoda > Insecta > Diptera > Syrphidae > Chrysotoxum > Chrysotoxum bicinctum. Next base: position 83,288,604 of record OU426988.1, on the reverse strand, counting down.
ATTTTACTAAATTAAGACTTCGAGCTTCTACCTTTTTCTAGATTTAGAGAAAGGATCAAATTCTAAGGTTGTTTGTCATCGTTCATTTTGGGGGCGGTTAACTTGGATTGTACGTTAATAATTAATGTCGGTCAACTTAATTTTTTTAACTTTACCAGATAAAACGAAAATTTTTGTGGTATTTTATGGTTTCTTGCTCTTGTACTTAAAGTAAATAACGGGGGATGGTGGTAGTAATATTATAAATGTACTTTTTGATGACAGTAATGAGAGGGGTTGTTATTCTCTTTGGGAATATGAAAAATTGGTTTATTCTATAAATTTTTTGTGAGTGGAAATTAGTTTCGGGAGGATGAATGTACAACGTTCAGGTAAAAAGTCGGTAAAAATACCAACTTTTAATCGATTTTGTTGTGTTTTTTTGGTATACATTGTAGGTTTGGAAAATTAGACAACAAATTACGCAAACTTCGAAAAACCGACAACGCTGAATTTTGGTGGAGAGCTTTATGTGTGTTTCTTAAGCATTTCTTATGAAGTTCCCTTTGGGCCGGGGCTAAAGATTTTCGGTGGGTTGAAATTTGTTTTGATTTTTTTTTTAACTTTCAGGTTTTTCAATATGAAGGTAAAAATTATATTAAATGAAGATATGAATATTATTTCGGTTTAAATGGAGTGATTGAATTAAATTCAATTAAAATCTCAAGTGACCTCAACTCCAAGGTGCGTTTCGCCTAGGTACGACAGTGGGCTCATCAGTTAGAAAAATAGATTTCACAGTCTATTAATGCTGTAAATTTTATAAGAGTCGGTAACTGTCGCACCTGGGCGAAACGCACCTTGGAGTTGAGGTCACTTGAGCTTTTAATTGGGTAAAAATTATAGACCTTTAGTGATTTTACACAAAAATATTATAATAATTTTTTTCGTATAATCAATAGAATTTGGAAAAAAAAAACATACACAAACAATTGGGTAATAGTGCATTTAGTCGAAAAAATGTTATAAAACTGAAATTTTCTTTGGTTAATTTTCTTTTATGATATGGTTTTGGATGCATCTCTTGATTTTATAATAAATTTATTGGGGTGGTACGGGTAAAGAAAAGGTCACCAGTTTAAAAAATGTGATGTTTTTCTTTTCATTTAATAACTCGTTTGAATTTCATTTTTCAACTAAATGAGAAAGCTAACACTTTAAGAGAGTAAAATGATGGAATAAACTTTTAATAAGGTCTGTAAAATAATTTGTTTCTATGTAACTGCAGGCCAAAAGTTGCCTATGTCACGTCCAATGCTTATGTTCACCTATTTTGAAATTTAATTAAAAATTATAATTAACAGTATACAACTTTAACATATTACTTTAAGCAGAATATTGCTCATAATTGAGATGATACAAACAGGTCAGGTAGAACTCTCAAGTTGTATTTTGGAACATTAAAATTAACGCTTTGAATCAATTTAACCATCAATACAACATAAAACATAAATCAGAATGCTTAAAACTTTTTTTGTCCTGTTTGCTGGTGGTTCAGCATCCCCTCAAAAAAGATATGAATTCAACAATGATTTAAGGAAATCAGTAAATTTAGGTGACAACTTTCTTATTGGTGCAGATTTTAACTGTAGGCATAGGAGTTGGGGATGTCTCAGATCAGATTCTTGGCGGAATATATTTATTCGCTCCCGATCCAATTTACTATTCCGCACAAATAACAGTTCAAGTCCTTCTACCCTAGACTTATTTTTAACTAATACGCCAGGCTTATTGAATCAGCCTATGGTTATAAATAAATTACATAGGTTCGGATCTTTTACCTGTCGTGATAAGCGTTTCTTCATCACCTATGAATAGGGCTCTTGAAATTCTGGATTTCAAAAGTACTAACTGGACTACATTTAAAGGCCAGCTTCGTTCGAAATTAAGAAATATTCCAGATATTTTGAACGTTGAATTATTTTCCGACTGAATGGTAAGTTGCAAAAATTATTCCTATTTTGAAGCCAGGAAAAAGTGCTAGCTCACCTGGTAACTACAGAGTAGATGTTTTGAAAAAAAAAAATAAAAAACAAGCAATTGACCCATATATTTGCCAATAATATTTTTCCTCTGGAACAATTTGGCTTTAGACCATTTCTTAGCGCGATTCAAAAAGTAAATCGTATAACCGATCATATAAAAAGAAACTTGGTGGTTGGTTATAGCACCGGCATGATCTTCCTAGACATAGAAAAAGCATTTGATTCCATCTGGTACAACGGACTCATGCATAAATTACTTTCATTTAATTTTCCTATCTATCTTATTGAAATTGTCAAGTCTTATATATTTTCAAGAAAAATCCTTGTATCCGTCAATGACAACCTTTCAGAATTCTTTTGTTACAATTAATTGATATTTTTTATCAGAATATAAGAGGTCTTTGGACTAAGACCAACAAGGTCTATTATACTTCTTCAATCTGCTCCTTTGATATTATTTGTCTCACGGAAATCTGGCTACATGCGGGAGTAAATGGTTCTAAAATGTTTGACGACATATTTAACGTGTATAGACGTAACAGATACTGTGACTGGTGCACTCATAATTGTTTGTTTCTTAATATCGATAAATGTAAACGTATGTATTTTACAAGAAAATTTTCGTTTAACTATTTGTTTAATGGTATTCGATGGTGTTCGAATTCATTCAACACCTAAACTCCATTTCAAATAAAGCTAATTCAATTCTTGGTTGGATAAAAAGAGAGTCGAAACAATTTTCCAAACCCTTTCATGACAAAGCAGCTTTTTATTTATTTTGTTCGACCTATTCTAGAATACGCTTGTCAGGTTTGGCCACCTCATTACGAATGTCATAAGAATACACTAGAACAGGTTGGGATAATCCCTATGATCTCCCACCTTATGACAACAGACTTAGACTTATTTATTGATATACCCAGTCTTGAGAAAAGACGTTCCTTTTTATGTTTTGTTTTCATTGTAAAATGAATCAACGGTAACATAGACTGTTTGCACCTTCTGTCTCGTATTGGCTTTAATATTTCTCAAAAAAATTTGAGCAACACACTGAAGAGTATACTTATTTCAAACTATCGTGCCAACTATGAAAAATTTTCTCCATTAAATAAAATGTTTCAACTATTTAATTTGTACAATCTTAAATATAACAATTTGTTTGATAAAACAATAATTAATTCATGTCAATTTAAATCAACATTTTTCCATGAAATTGTTTAAAATCTTAATATAAACCTTTGTAGGAAATTTTGTAACTTTTGTAAAACTAGCAATTTAGTTGTGTAAATAAATAAAACGATTACATAGCTAGAATTCCTCAAGGATCTGTTCTGGGTCCAATATTGTATAATGTTTTAACGTCTGGTATTCCTCGTCTACCTTACTGTGAAATAGTTATCTTCGCTGACGACACTGTACAGATTCTACGGGTTTCGCTATTGAAATTGCAATCTGCTTTAAATGTGTTATACATTTATTTCAATAATTCGAAAATCAAAATAAATGCTTGTAAGGCACAGGCAATCTTTTTCACTCGAAAAAAACCCCTGTTTCTTTCCAAGCAATAGACTTTAAATTAATGGTGTTATGACGGAATGGGTATATAGTGGCAAAGTGTACGGGTACGAACAGTTAGAAGAAATGGAAAACCTGCAAAGGTATTTCTTCAAGCGAATTTTTAGGTTACCTTCCAACACCCCTAATTACGCGATTCACCTGGAGTCAGGCTTACCCCAAATATTTCTGAGAAATCTAAAGGCAAATGCGGATTATATTGTTAAGGTATTAAAGCGATCAGATCGAAACCTGCAGAAACGGATTATCATGATTTGTTTTAGATGCGGTTACAGTCCAATCAAAAACTGGTATGACCTTGCTATAACACATAATTTTACAATATCACTGACTGTGGATAATCTAGAAGATTTAAAAAATTCAGAATCAGCATCGAGGAGTACATACAGGCAGCTTAATCTCAAACTGGGAGAAAACAATTATTTTAGAAAAGAGTTTATTGTACTCGAAATGAGTTTAATTTTCAAGACTAGAACCGAAATGCTTGATCTGAATTTTAGGCCTCATAGAACTGATTTAAACCCTGTGTGCTCCCTCTGCAACCTAAATCAGAACGAAGATGTTTTTCATTTCCTAGCACTTTGTCCAGTTCTGCAGGAAGTCCGAAGACTTTATTTTAGTTCTAGTTTTGTTTCGCTAGCGGAATGTGTCAGGTTCTTAAATGGAGACCTTGGTTGGAAGCCTCTTAGGTATACGCTATGTTTCACACGCAAGAAACTTTCGAAATGAATATATGAATATGTTTTGAGATATAATTATAATTGCTCTTTTTTGTTTTTTTTTTTTGTTTTAGCTAAACTAAAAGCTTGTACTTTTCTTCAAGTTTTTTTTTGTTTTGACTAAACTAAAAGTCACATTATTATGATATTGAATTTTGAATAATAAATCTTTCTAATTTTTTTTGTTTTTTGAATTCAAACTTAAACTTTCATGTTTACATACATAAATATCTATTTTGCTTCTAATAAAGAATAATAAGACAGTTGAAGTATTTTCTATTTTGTTTTGACTAAACTAAAAGTTGCAATATTAAATACATAATGTCCATTATAAATTTTATATTTCTTGTATACACATACTCGTATATTTTAAATTATTTGTTTAAATTATTTTCTCTCATTATTGTATTACTACTATTTATTTTTATTTTTTTTATTTGAGTTCTTCCGGCAGACGGCTTATCAAGCCATGCTTTGAAAATCTTTTTGAATCTAAACTTTTGTACTTTTGAATGATTGAAAAATAAAGACTTTATCTATCTATCTATCTATCTATAGTGGCAAATATCTTGGAATACATTAAGACAGTAAACTTACTTTTAGACTTCATGTGTAAGATATTATTAAAAAAAAATTAAGATATGAGTACTCTATCCATTTATCAGCAGGAAATCCAAATTAAGCATTGGCTCTCTAGTCTAGGATAGCTGTGCAATTATTCATATTCGCAAACTACAAATAGCTCAAAATAAGCTACTCAAAATGATGTTGCATTTCTCTTAGCTATTTTCGACTTATGAATGGCACTCAATTACCAATATTGAACTAGTTTCTTATAGACTATTAAAATTGAAAAATAGGTTCAGCCTTTCTTGTGTCTCATCTGATAACGTCTTAATTTCAAGACTATTTTATAATAACTATTTACTAACCTATATATAAAATATATACATTTATTAATCATGTGTTTATTCATAAATTATATTTTATTTATTTTCTTGTTATTTATTCATTTAGTTATTTATTTATTTAGTAACTTATTTATTTTATTTTGTTTATTTATTTATTTACTTATTTATATAGGTACTTAATTGTTTATTTATTTATTTTTTATTTAATAATTTATTTATATATTTGTTTATTTATTTATTTATCTTATTATTTGTTTATTTATTTATTTATTAATTTACTATGTATTTATTCTTTTATTTATTTACTTATTCTGTTTAAAATTAAATTATTTATTTGCATAAGAAGTATACATATATTTATTTATATATATTTATTCATTGTTCTGTTAATTATTTACTGCAAATTATTTGTTATTTATTATTTAATTTTTTATATTTTTATAAGACTGATTCATGTTAATGTTATTTTTTCCTTAGCTTATACTATTATTATGTACAATAATGTGAAAAATTGTTTTGAAAGAAGATACTTTGTTGGTAACCATCACCATCCCCACTTCACTCAACTTTTTGTTTTTCTTTTAATGAAGGTTTCTTAATGTAGTTTTTCTTTCAAATATTTTTCGTTTTCATGTTTCTTGTTTTTTTTTTTTTATATAGACTCTTAAGCATAACAGTAGTAAGGTAGCTTTTTCTCTGTAAATTGTGCAATATTTTCTTGTTAAAACTGTAATTTCGCTACAATAAAAATAAACTAAACTAAATAAGAATGTCTACTCTCAAGACTAGGGAGATCAATAAGTTTGAGTCGGCTATTATAATGTATGTATATGGAACATGATTTGATGGACTCTGCCGGCTTAGTTTAAGTAAATTTCAAGAATCTCTTTGTTTAATATTTTCAATTCTTATTATATAGCAGTTCTAATAGGTGATCCTCGAAAATGGATCGTACAAATGACGTAAGTAGGCTAGAATTGAATTGGCCTTATTGCATGCCAGATTCGAGTTTTCTACCAAATAAAAGATGAAAGAAATAGGTGAAATTATTTCTGTTCAAGTTCAAGTTCAGTGATTGAACTGACCTCAACTCCAAAGTGCGTTTCTTATGTCCTTCATCTTCACTGAACAAAAAGTCTGATCACGGACAATAATTCCCTAGAATTAAATAATTTTTAGACGTCCATCTCCAAACAGAACTATTACTATCTGTTCCTCCCTTAAAAATTCAGAACCCAAATAGAATCTCCTTCTTTCAGCTATAGCACCGGGCACGGACTATGAAATGACCTGTTATCGTTGCCATCCATGGATATTATAATTGGGAAATCATCTCTATGAGGCATATATGGTAATTTAAGTGAAGGAGCTCTCTTGGTAATCTCTTCATCATGGAAATTTCATCCACGCATATCTGATTCCGAAAATAGTTTTTTCTTCGAAGTCGAGACGACTGTATAAAGATATTCGAGCTGAAGTTACTGCCTCTTTTCAATTTTTTTCCAATTAGTTCGTAAAGCTTTGCCTTCCACTAGCTGAAGTTCCGGTAATCAAGGTTAAGTTGCATTCCGCACCATTGGCTTAATTGTTCCCATTCTTCGCACCAACTTGTTCTATTTAATCTTATTTAGAAGTCTTTCATTTGACATGCTAAGAATTTTAAGCATAATATAATCTACTTGAAGGTTCATAGAAATAGAGGTAACAGTCCTATTTCCAGCATGTTTAAATAATTCGGAGTGTGGATGGAAAACAAAAAATAATTTTATATAGAATCTTAGCAATTTTTCCATAGTTGCGTATTCACAATAGCCTCATGTCTGAGTAATATACAATACGGTAGTTTCTGAGACAGCCGCAAGAACTTGAAATTTGACACTTTTTATATTTCGCACGCATCAGAGATCAGCACGAGCGTTAGAAAAATTGGAGAGAATTTAAAAATAGATACCGATGAACATTGATTTTGAATGTCTGAACTAGGGTTCCCAACCGTACTCTGAAATAGAGTATTGTACTCTATTTCACGTATGTGTACTCTATAATCTATAACTCTGATAGAGTACGCCAAAATACTCTTTTTTGCTTAATCTTCTTTTTTTTCCCTATTATCTTCTTCCTTCAAATATTCTGTATATTTTGTAAGTATTTCTAACACCATTTCATTAACTTTTTTCCGTACCATTTACCACTTGCGTAAACAAATATCACAAGATGTATTTTCTGAAAAATGATCCGGAAAGTGAAACAAACGCAAAATGCATTACCTGTGGTGTAATTTTCTCAATTTCTTCAGCTGGAATTGGACACGTAAGAAAGAAAGACTCACTCCTTCATTCTCAATTGATACAAATTGAGATTTGGTGTTTTAAAACCTAATTTATCCATAATATGTATCCGTATTATTTCAGTTCAATGAATAACATTTTGATCAATGGAATTATAAGACACCGAATTTCAATTTTTATCAAGATCAAATTCATAATTGACCAGCGCAATAAAGGCTCGTTATTTACTTTTTATTACGATTTATATTTGTTCTAGTCCACTTTATTGCATGAGTTACTTTGGGGTAGGTGTTGTTTATAATTTTGTTTTCAACTTTTTCTTTAGATAAAACAACATCAAGACACGAAACAACACAAAGCTAAAACGGAATTAAAAAGAACATCTAGTTCCCTACAAAAGTTTTTGACTCCCACTTCAACCTCAAGTTCAGGGACTGAAAATAACAATGTTACAACTGCGGAGTTAGCTTTAGCATTTCACACAATTAAACATAACATATCATATAATAGCATGGATTGTTCAGTTAAACTGGATAAACAAATATATGCAGATTCTAAAACTGCAACTGACATTCGATTAGGCAGGACTAAAATGGAGGGCCTGGTCATGGAGGTTCTCGGTCCATATGCTCTTGAAAGTATGATTAAAGATCTTCAAGACGATAATATGTTTTTTTGCTTACAAACGGATGCATCAAATAGAAAAAACATTAAGTTATTCCCCTTAGTGGTCCAATACTTCACAGTAGAAAAGGGAATTCAAAACAAACTTTTTGACTTCTACGAAAATTCTGATGAGAGTGCAGATAGCATGTTTGCAGCCATTCAAAATTCTATGGATATGTACAAAATCCCCATCAATCGAGTATCGGGCCTCAGTGCAGATAATACTAATGCTAATTTTGGAGTTAGATGTTAGATAGTGAGCATGACTTAATTGAAATATATTTACATTTTTCCAGCCACATTTTAAATGTATTTATAATAAAACTATTAAGTTTCTGGAAGGTAACAATGTCACAATTGTAGATGTTTTTGGTGTAATGAGTTATTTAGAATCAGAATTATTGCAAAGAAATAATGATAACTTTTTTGGCTATACAACAAAACAGAAATTAAAACCCATTGAACAATCATCAACTGTCCTGTTCAATCAGATAAACAGTAATTTCTATTTATTTATAGACAAATGTTTGATTTATTTACAAAAATGGTTTGATTTTAGTAGCAATAACTGGCTATCTTCATTAAATTCAATATCTTTGAAAGCTAATATTGAATTTAAACATTTCGAACAAATTATTGAAGGAAAACTTAATTTACAAAAACTTAATATAGACATGGACAGTCTATATTCAGAAATTATAATATTAAAACAAATTCAAATTGAATTATTAAAAAATGCAGATTTTATGCAAAAACAAACTGCAGAAAAATGGCAGTATATGTATTTTTAAAAAATGTCCCGATGAATTTATTTAATTAAAAAAAATTGTAAGCTATATACTATCTGTTAATGTCACTTCAGCATTCACTGAGAGAGTATTTTCCGTCATGAACGTGAAGTGGCGAGATGAAAGGAGTAGGGCATCATTGAAATTGATCAAAAATGAGCTCTTGATTTATTTGAATCTTGAATTTGAATGTTTAGAGTCATACACATATTTTAAAAACAACAAAAAATTGTTATGTACTGCAAGAAGTACAAAAAAATACATTTTTAAGATTTGAAATAAATGGTACTCTTCCTTTTTCAAATGTACTCTTTTTATTCGTCTCTGGAATCAAATATACTCTATTCTTTCTTAAAAAATTTGGCAACCCTAGTCTGAACATAGTAATAAAAATAAAATATTGGGCCGGGTAAGGCATTTCACATTCGTGTAGTGTGGCGAAAAAAAGAATCTCTTTTTAATTCAGAGATCTGCAGATCTGAAGAGTACATCTGGAGTTGGCCCAAGAATAAACTGATGGGCCTTAAAAGAGAGTCTGACGGTTGAATTTTGTAAGGGGATGAATACAACAGGCTATTTCACTAGAATATTGTTTACAAAAAAAAAACGGTAATATACATATAATGAAAAACAAGAAACATTGCGACAGTGCTCGGGAGATTCAAATGTTTTTGCTATAGTTCTATCATCTGTCATTTTTAAAGCTCTTTTTTTTATTCTATCCAAAAGACTAGTGGGTTATTGAAGCACTTGCATGAATATGGAAATTGTACTCGTGTTTTGAACTAATATGGACTTTAAGAATTACAGTCTGATGAGTAGTTGTGAAAAATGTATTGCATCGTCATCATGATTACTCAGCAGCATTTTTGGAGATGACGAATATGTAATCAATCCACACTGTGGTCTGTAATGCACATATACTCGTACCGTGACATTATTTGGTTTCTTCAATGCAAGCGCCAATCATGAAAAACGGCACAAGAGTGGGGTTCCCCTTAAACGAGAGAAGACAGCATTGAGTTTTTGAAGCATTAAATTCTACGTGGTCCATTGTTCTCCATTTGACATGCTATCGGAATCAGAATTTAATGAGTTCATCATACGCCGCACCGCCGCGCCGCCGGTCTAAACCCGAAGTACAAGGACGTGAATCTGGAAATTCATATAAAAGCTGTCGTCAGCAAAAGAATTTAATGGAATAGAAGTAGACAAAATATCAATTATGAATATGAGAAAGAGAGTAGTAGACAAAAAAGAGCCCTGTGGCACACCTGCATTTATTACATGAATTTCAGACCTAAATCGAAGAAGAGGTTCATCAATACCAAATGCACCCATTTTCCATAAGAGAGCTCTATGCCAAACTTTATCAAACACTTTTAAAACATCAAGTCCAGTATTCATACTTTTCGGTGAGAAAACAATTAGATCACTAGAGAAACCTATTGCTACGGAAGCTATACTGCCGGTAGTGGAAAAGCTTTCGTTCTTCAAGATATTTCTTGATATTTCCTTTTGAAGAAAGGACGTAATGCAGTTTTCACTATAGTTAGAAGGAAAAGATTTGCTTAGTTGTTCACTATTAAATTCCATGTTTCACTTGAGTGAAGTGAATAATCATTATCTATATTGATTTCGGTGAATACAGAGAAATTAATTAATATCTCTGTTTAATTGGTCTTTTGATTTAGTAGTTTACTAGGTTGGAGAAGTTCAACACAAGAGGTTTTGTTTTTCATGCAGTCTCAGTCTGTGCGTATGTAAGCCACTATTGGTCTAGATCCTTGCTAATCGCTGACTCCTCAAATAGGTCAATCCAAATTAATACAGTGGCAACAGAATGTGGTGTAATGTGATATTATTGCAATCGAACTGTGGGAACAAGTATAGAATCTAATGTGATTCACTGTCTTTATATTGGATCAAAGTACCAGTGCATTGTGATAACTAGCTGCAATACAACAATTTTATTTGTCTTACAAATATTTTTCGAGACATCTCAAGCGATTCTGATCAAACTTCGAATCTGCATGATATCTTAATGATGTTTTGGCTTTAAGATAAAATTAAATTAAATAAATAAATAAATAAATACAATTTTTACGATGTTTGTGTTTGAATTAAAAACGTCATTCTGAATTGATTTTGAATTCCAAAATTTTATTTTTTATAGAGAAATGGTTTGCATTTCGATAAACAGAAATTATAAAAGACTGATATTAATGATTACCTGCTCTTATTTTTATATTTAATAAAATCTTAAGCAATTTCTATTCTAATTTATTTTCAGGAGCTCAAAGAGTTGCAAGTATTTTAGGAAATTTTCGAAAAAAAAGAACAAACCATTTTTTAAACTATATATTATTTTATACTTTAGAAAATGTTTAAAGAAAATTGAATTTGTTTTACAAAATTAATATATTAAAGTGAGTAACTATTCTAACGATTCTTAAATTTTGTATATTTGCTAAAGAAATAAGCTTCTACTTAGGAGTTTATGTAGACATTTAAGGAACGAATTTTATATGCTTTTTTTAGATAAAAGTTTTGAAATTTCGTACCGCAATAGCATTTTAATTTCTTTTATTAAAAACACCCTGTGTACTAAATTTATTTGATCATGGTCATAATATTATGCTTAATAGAGTATTCAATTGATATTATGAAGGTATAATTCATTAGTATAACAAAAGCCAAATAACTAACTTGAGCGTTTTTATTAATCACTTCGTATAAATTTGTGCTGTGAAATATGACAGCTGTAATTTTCAATAAATGTAACACGTCCTCAGAATAAAGGACAGTGGTCATTGGCTTCTGGAGTAGAAGGTTTAGTCTTTTAGAAATAGTTCTTGTGTATAATTTTCGATTGCTTTCTTGTACTTAACTAACATTGTGTATGTATGAATGAGGACTCAAATAAAATTACTTTTGGGATAACATATAATCTCGTTCTCTGCGTGTCTTATTATTCCTAAATGAAATTTGGAGTACAACATAAATGTAAGCCTAATTTGTCGAAATGGAAGATAATGTGTCAATTATATTACCTTATGGATTTGATTTTATTTAATAATAATAATAATAATAAATTGGAGGAAACAAAAGTTTTGTGTAGTGTATCGACAGATTTACAAAAAGTAACTACATAGGGAGAATTAAATAGTACAAAGTTGTATCGGGAATAACTATTTAGGATGTAAAGAACTATTTTAGTAATACATACATACAATAATATTGAACTGTTAAATTTTACATTAAGTTCATCGTTTTGCAAATTAAATTTATTTTTCTGCCAATCAATCAAGGTGAATTTAATTTTCAAAAGATTCAATTTGTATTATAAAAGCGTGAATTTAATGTTTATTTATTTATTCACCAATTAGACAAAAATATCTTATAGACTACTAGAAATAAAACATTGGCAAAAATACGGTATATATATGTACAACATATTCAAACTAAAAATTAATTAAAAAATGAAGCTGTAGAATAGATTTAAGAATAGTGCGACTGATAGTTAAAATCAATAACAAAAGAAATACGATTAATTTCCCGGACACAGCGAGTTAATGGCTCATTAAGAGCATAATTAGTTCTATGCTCGTTTTCAAAAAATAAAATTCTATTTCTCCAGATGACGACTTGGAGCATGCAAATTAATTAAAGATAGAAGAGAGGAACAATTAATTCGATAAGACAGAATATCACTTATAAACATTATAGAGTACATTTTCCGACGGTTTTTGAGTGACTGAATACCAATAAGTTGACATCTAGTTGAATAAGAGGACATATCAATGTTCCAGCCAAGTTTCCATATAACAAACCTAGTGAACTTTTTCTGAACATTTTCAATTCTCTGAGCATGGATGTTGTAATATGGATTCCGTATAACACAGCCATATTCTAAAATAGATCTGACATATCGTCGGTGACGCGTGAAAAGTGTGTAACTCCAAATTTTTCGAAAATGAGATTTTGATGTATTCTGTTAGATTTAACCGAATACTACAATCCCTCAAACCGGGAATTCCTATTTTATTTAAAATAACCGTTAAAATGACAATTTAGAAAAAAGTGTAACTCCTTGACCTATCAGTAGTGAAGAAAAAGTGTATCTCCACAATTTCTAGTTGTTAAAAGTTGTGAGTGACATCGTGTTGTGAAAAAAAATTAAATATTCGTGAATATTAGCTTTTGTTATTATTTTTGATAGCTTTAATTTAATAATAAATTGGCGGTAGCTACCTTACAATAGTTTTTACTTGCGACTTATAGGTACTATAAGGCAAGTTATGCATTCGTAAAAAAAATCGAACTCGAGATTTTGATCAAAGTTGACATTACGATGATAGCGAAGACTAAAAAAGTGGGTCTCGCAATTCTGTCTGTCTGTCTGTCTGTCTGTCTCTTCGACTACAGGCTAAACGACTCGGCCGATTTTCTTTAAACTTGGTACATATCATTTTTAATTTTTTCCCCCCACACGTTTTTCCAAAAAAAAAAAAAATATTTTCTTTTGTTCAAAAATTCAAAAAATATTTATTTTAAAGTTTTGAAATGCAATGTGCCTTAGACTTTTTAGAAGCTTCTCTATAAAAAATTTCATTAAGATCTGTTTTGTGGATAATGAGAAATTCAAAATTCGAAAAAATGGTTCTATGGTAGGTACAAGCTGTAATATCTTAATTTCAAAATTTATTTATTAACTTAAAGATCGTAAAAATTAATTGAAAGAAAAAAAAATTTATCAAAATTCTAGGCACCGTTTTCGAGAAAAATACGATTTTTGAAAACCATTTTTCTTAATTGTTTTAGGATTTGTATGGTAGGTACCTTAATTTTTAGGTAAAATAAAAGTTTTTTTCTCACATCTTATAGATTATATTGAGAAAATTTTATTTATCAAGTTTAAAAAAAATCTAGCTTGGGGTTTTTGAAATATTGAGTTTTAAAAAAAAATTTTGAAGGTTTTTAAAAAATCCAAAAAAAATTGTTTTTGAAAATTTGAGTACCTACACAATTCTATTTATGTTTTTGGGGAGCTTTAGCAAAAAAAAAAATCATCAAAATCGGTTGTACCGTTTTTGAGAAAATCAAAAACAAAAAAATGGTTCCATAGGGGGTACCTTCAATAACCATTTTTCGGAAATTTTTTTCAACCATTACCTAGCTTTCACTAAATGAAATTTTTTTGTATTTTTATTTTTAAAATCTGTCAAACAGTTAGTCGAGTCTCTGGATGCGAAGCGATTTTTAATATAAACAGTCTGCTTGTAGCTTGAGAGTAGAGGTCAAAATTTTGGTTAAACCAGTTTCCAAATATACTGCATAATTTGGAGTATTTCTCGGCAGATTAAAAAGTTTTTTCAAAAAGTTTCTTTTCAGTTTTTCAACCTCTTCGAACTCATCCGTTCCCCATACTTGAGCCGCATAGCAAAGTGTTGATTTCACAACACTATCAAATATTTCGTATTTAGTTGAAAGAGCGACACTTTCGTTTCTAAATATTTTCCGCCATGTAATGTTGACCAAACTTTGTAATGTTTTTGATTTTTCTTGAAGATGCTTCTTGAAATCCAGGGTCGAATTTATTTTCAGTCCCAAGTACCTGTGTTCTTTAGCAACCTCAATTCAGCTGTCATTTAAAACCTACTGAAATTAATCAGCCAAGTAGAAGACTTAGCACTATTATTGGACTTGTTGAATTATTGATTCAAATTAGCTTTTATAGCCTTTAGTCCACAAAAATTGGCGTTTCGTCCCGGCCACGGGCAAAATCTTCCAACGTTTCTTAGATGTATATTAAATGAAGAGGCATATATTTTATACATATATTACTTTGTTGCATACGTATTGTGCTACTAATTTACAAAAACAGAAAATTATTTTGTGCATATGTAATCGTTAAGCCATGTTACTGTTACAAGAAATTTGTGCATTTTGGGTATGGATTTTTTGGAAAAATGGAATTTATAACTAACGTAGTGAGGACCTAGTCTATTCGCAATTTTTTGTCAAATTTAATTCATCATCCATTGACTTTTTTGCCAAAAAATTATAGATTTATTATTATACCCCAACAAGATGAAAATGCTTATTTATTTTAGATTGTGTTATAAGAAAAACCTTAAGTGACACTTACAGGTTAACATCGCTTAAAGTTATTTCCAACGAATATATGATTCATGTAAATAAACGGACCACTATTTTCGATAGATACAAAAATTTCCTGCTTGGCCTTTTGGCAATCATCCACCACTCAGGCAGACAAAAAATCATTGTTTTATCATTGAGGATACTGAAACAATTTGAACTTATAGTCCGTATAAGTATCCTCGCCCTGAATACGTGTCCGACTACAAGACGGGAGAATCTTGTCCGTTCTGGATAGGCATCAGCTATGGCCGCTATGGAAAAAATGAAACATTTTCCTAGTATCTGAACCTGTTTAAGTGCCTTAGCCGTCATCGTAGTGATGATAAACTCATTTTCTAAGGAATCCCTGATGCCAATGTGATTGATAAGTTTCAGCCTGGTACAATTTTGTCTTTTATTTTGACATTTTTATGTCTATTAACGGGATTTGAGCTATCAAATTATTTATTTATGGCCTAAATTCAACTTCTACACAACCCAAAATAAATACAGTAGGTATTTCATATTCATACGAAAAATAAACATTCATAAAAATGTTAGTTGGATTCCGGTAAATATTTCACCGAGCCTGCATAATAAATAACATGTACGTAGGTATGTAATTTCATTTTAGCCTTGACCACAATCCCAAGCGTAGAATAAGAAAAACCAATAAACGTAGGCAACTCTTCCCAACATTTTGAATCTTCGACGACAACGTCGACATTAAGGTTGAGAAAACCAAAAAATGCCCGTCATCGGATCACGGTAATCCTGCTGTCATTGTGAATTTGTGTGAGATATGGCCATACAAGGCATATGAAGTTAATAAGCCAATTTATTTTCCGCACACTCAAGTCCCTGCTGTTTTTTTTTCCCGACCCGTTTCCGTTTCGATGACGGAGTAAAGCTAGATGCTCGTGTGTCCTTTGGGGACTTTTCCCTTAAATGTTATGAAAGCCGAAGAAAAACAGGCAAATCCCTTACAATAAATTCGTTTTGAATTCAATTCGCTCTAATTTCTATTCATGCGACATGCCATGCCGCCTTGGCTGTCGTGCTTTGTTTGTGTTTGGATTTTGGAATTATTTCTTTTTATTTGTCGGCTTCTTTTTGTTTGATTCGTTAAGCCAATTCGCCTTGGCTCATAAAACGGACGATGATAAGTGTAGGGGTGGTGCCTTCTATTCAAGTGCTATGATGGCTGGAACGATTGGTAGAATTTGTATCCTTGGGATTATCTCTATTGTTTAGGTTGAATATAAGATTTACAGTTACAAAAAATATATCTTGTATGCATTTATAAATAATATAACGATTTATGAAGCTGAGTTTGGTAGATTTTTAAATTATGTCGTTTTCTTAAATATTTTATTTCGTGATTTTATTTTTTTAAATTGAATGAATAATTTTCGCAGGATGTTCGTATGCTGGATTATTTACATACATATGTACGAGTATATGAGGTTCCACATCCTCCCTTACAGATGGGGCTCGATGAAACAAATAATACAATTTTAGGTTTATACAATTTTTAATGGTATACCTAACTCATGATTCTGTCTGTCTGTTTACAGCCTAATCTGATAAGCCCGTGATTAGAACACCAAGTGTCTTTGACTGTTCGTTTCGCTCCAGATTTTGATTAGACTTTACATTACTATGATAGGCAGACTAAAAAAGTAGGCCTCACAGTTCTGCCTGTCTGTTCGATAATAGCTTAAACGACTGGTCCGATTTTCTTTCAACTTGGTAGATAATATTTTTAGAATTTTCACTTGACGCTTTTTTCTTCT
This sequence comes from Chrysotoxum bicinctum, assembly GCA_911387755.1. Classification (NCBI taxonomy): domain Eukaryota; kingdom Metazoa; phylum Arthropoda; class Insecta; order Diptera; family Syrphidae; genus Chrysotoxum; species Chrysotoxum bicinctum. The sequence goes on along the minus strand of OU426988.1, from coordinate 83,271,693 downwards.
TTTCAAGACCAACAAAGACAATATCTGCCATAAATGTCTGCTCAAAAAAAAATGTTTAGTATAATGGTACCTACCGCCCACAGAACATTTGTTTTAATTTTCTCAAAAACGATAGAACATATTTTGATTTATTTTGTTTACTTTAAAGTTCCTATAAGGTTTGAATAGTATTTTATGTTCAAATTTTCAAAATGTTTTTTCTTAAATTTTTAAAAAGTTTTTGAATATTGCGAAAAACACTTGCTTGTTTTTTGAAAACTTGACAATTAACAATTAATACTACCTACAAGATGTAGAAGGGAAAAATGTTAATTGTATCTAAAAATAACAGTAACCACCTAATTCAGAATCTAACAACTTATTTTAACGATTTAAAATTAATATTCCCATAAGTTCATATACAGTATAGTCCCTCGATAATGTGAATTACCGATAATATGAATTTCTCTAAAATGTGAACCGTCAAAAGTTTACATTTTCATCTCCAAAATGTGAACTAGCGAAATTTTCGTACTCTAAAATGTGAATTTCTTTTTGTAAAAGTTTTTATATTTTCCATTTTTCGATAAAAGGGACCAATTTACAGTTATTTATCTAGACATATTTAAATGTTTTGAATGGAGCTGCAGTCAAGAGTGTCTCCTGCAAGCAGCCCAGGATTTACCCTTAGGCCAACCAGGCCCAGGCCTGGGGCATCACGAAAAAAGGGGCCACAAAAGTAAGTAGAAGCAACTGAATCTTTATTGCTCATACGAGCAAAATGGATAATAGATTTTCACAAATCTTCAAATTCGGCAAAAGGCGACGCTCAATTATTTTCATATAACCTACAAATAAATACATTTCATTTTCAAGCAAACAATATACATAGCACCACGTGTATTTGTTTTCTTAAATAACATAATCTGTTTTTATTTTCATTACTTGCTTGCAGTTTTCGTTGTTTCTCTTTTGGTTGTCTTACTATACAAGTACAACACGCATATATTGTATGCGGGATGCGGCTATGCTTCAAACATAATACCATATATACAATAATAAAGGGTAGATTTTTAAAACTGTAATTTCGTAGTAACTGTTTGTTCATTTAAAACCACTGGCTAGTTGCAACTGTTTCATCCGTTTAAGGGCCCATACCCATAGACAGAGTATATCTAAATAGATATACTCTGCTCATATACAACACGAACACAAACACGTTTGCACACGTAAATTTCTGTTGGTTGTGGTCTCATTTTTGCACAATCTCCTTGTGTGAATTCATATAGCATGTTTTCGGCGACCGTCGCAACGGTATGCGCTGAGTTCAAAAGCGTTGTGTTTAGGGTTCGTACTTTACTTCGATCGAAGTAGATTTACTTCTGTTTTAAGAAAAAAAAATCTACTTCCTCACTCCTTTTTCTTCTTATTTTCACATTTACACCGAATCTGAAGTCCGAACCCTGGTTGTGTTTGAACAGACATGCGTGTGCTTCGATTTTTAGACAGACGAACGAGAAGTTCAAACAACTTTAAATAACCGACAGAGATGGACGCTGTGGATTGCTGTCCTATCGCAGTTGATTTTTTTTCTGTCGTACAATCGCTTTACAATTTTTTTTCTGCATCAACTAGTAGATGTCAAACGTTAAAATCTGCTCTCCAAAATAATAATGTGATAAAATCACTCTCAGATACACGGTGGGAAGCTCATGCTGCAGCTACTTTTGCCATCATTAAATCATATAATAAATTATTAGATACTTTAAACGACATTTCTGAAGATAATACATTAAAAGGAGATGCTAGGAGGGAAGCTGGTGATCTACTAAACAAAATGAATAAATAAACTGAAACTGAAACATATTTTACAAGTTATCAAAAAGTCAGTATTCAGTAAGGTTTTGCAAAGCGAAGACGTAACACTACTGACATGCGCGAATTTGTATAGATCATTGTCCGATCAACTGGAGAAAATGCGTGATAATTTCGACACTTTTGAAATGCGCTCTAAGGAACTTCTACCTGATGGCAGCTACATGATTACACGAAAACGAATTCGCAAAAAAAATGGCTAACGATGGTAATGCTCCCGATGTAGATTTAAGCCCAAAGGATAAGTTTCGAATAAACGCTTTTTATATTATTATCGATAAGTTAAGAATACAAATGGATTCCAGAGGTCAAATATATAAAGAAATTTCTTAACGATTTGATTTTCTTTGCACAAGCAATGAAAAAGTCAACGTTTTAGCCTGTGCCCAGCGTTTGGTGTCAAATTATCCGGAAGATTTAAATTCAGAACTTGCTGACGAGTTAATACAATTCCATCGTTATGTGATGCATAAAAATGGCAATAATTTTAAATTTTTCAATCAAGCTAATTTATATAAGATTATGTGGGAAGATAAAATTACATCAGCGTTTCCGAACGTAGACACGGCATTACGTTTATTTTTAAGTCTGATGGTGACAAATTATTCAGCGGAAAGATCATTTAGTCAATTAAAATGCTTAAAAAGTCCTTGTCGAACAATGATAACGCAGGAAAGACTTGATGCACTATCTCTGCTCTGTATTGAGAGTGATTTGCTTCATGAAATAGATTTCGAGGAACTTATAAAAGATTTCGCTGCTAAAAAAAACGAGAAAACAACATTTCAAAAATTAAGTAAAAATCTGTAAAAAAAAGTCGTATTATGTACATATTCTTGTAACTACCATTATAAATAAAATTAATTTTAGTTTTATGGAATTTGTTTTCTTAAGTAGGTATTTAATTTTGTATGAAGTAGTCGTAAACCATACAATATAAGAGAATATATGCAAAGGGGGCACCATTTACTCTTCAGGCCTAGGGCCCAAAAAAGCTAAGTCCGGCGCTGCCTGCAAGTTGTGTATGTACATGTATGTATGTATATTTTCATATATTTACATACTCGTAGGTATAAAGATTTCTGAATATTTAGTTAATAAAATGCACGACTGGGTCACACGAACTTGCTCCTATGTAATAGGCTAGGAATTTTAAAAACGAATGTTACTGCATATAGAGAAAACTGTTCATAAGAATAAAATTAATTTTTTAAATTCTTTTAGTAGTATGAGACGAAAACAGAATGCTATGCAAATATGAATTTATGCAAGAACAAAAATTATAAGTCGTTTTAGTGGTTTCTTAAAAAAAACCTTTTATACGTATACAAATTTTTTAAAAGATTTTTAAGAAAAAATTTTGGTACGCCAATTTAAAGTTTTTATTATTGTCCGAATAAAAATTAAATAATATTGAGCCGTTTCTGAGAAATCGAATTTTCAAAAAAAGAAAAAAATAGATTTTTTTTTTAAAAAATTCAAAAAATATTTATTTTAAAGTTTTGAAATGCAATATGTTTTAGACTTTTTGAAAGCTTCTCTATAAAGAATTTCATTAAGATCCGTTATGTGGATAATGAGAAATTCATAATTCGAAAAAATGGTTATATGGTAGGTACTAGCTGTAATATCTTAATTTCAAAATTTTTTTTAATAAATTAAAGATCATAAAAATTAATTGAAAGAAAAAAATTTTATTAAAATTCTAGGTGCCGTTTTGGAGGAAAATACGATTTTTGAAAACATTTTTAACTTCCCATAGGGAGTTATTGTAATCGGTCCGATTTGTCAAATTGGAATTTTTGACATTTCTCGACGTTTCAAGGTCCCTAGAGGCTATATCAATCATTTTTAGAGAGATGTCTGTGTGTGCGTGTGTACGTACGTTCGTACGTTCGTACGTTCGTACGTTCGTACGTTCGTACGTTCGTACGTTCGTACGTCCGTACGTTCTTGTACCATTTTTCGTCGTCGATATCTCAAGAACGAGTAAAGATATCGACTTCAAATAAATTTTGTTTAATAGATAATAACTTCGAAAGAGGCTGAAAGGGCGTTTATAAAAATTCAGTGAGTAGTTTTTTCACTATAACGGTTTAAAAAAAAGTAAAAATTTTGCTTAGTTTCAAATATCTCACGAAAAAATAATGCTATTGATTTTAAATAAAATTTAATGTACTCATTATAAGGTCATACAAATTTGGTATGAATTTGGAAAAAAATTAACATACCGTTATTTTTTTAAATACAAAAAACGAAAAAAAAAAATTTAATAACCCAGATATTCTAAGAACGGAAAACAATTTGAAACTCAAAATAATTTTATTTTACGAAAAATAATGTGTTTGACAACTGGTGAAAATTTCAAAAAAAATCAGTTTACAGTTTTTTTACAAAAAATAAAAAACCATATAAAATTCTATTGAAAATTGGTAAAAATTGTTTTTCGACTCAAATTTCTCGAGAACTTGTAGTGATATTGACTTCTAACTTAGTTTATTTTATACATAGTATAATTTTGTAAAATTGGTAAAATGTTGACAAATATTGAATTGATAGTTTTTTTTTTTTTTTGAAATAAAAAACTATTAAAAATTCTAGTGAAAACTAGTTAAAATTGTATTTCAAGTCGAAATTCTTGGGAATGAACACCGATTGCCTTCTAAAGTATGTTGTTTTATACATCGATACCTTCCCGTAAGAATGTATACTAAGCGACATTTCTAAAATTGTTCAGGAAACGAAAAAAACGAAGAAAGTTCGTTGGCGAAACCCAGGCCAAAACGTGGCCCTTAACATATATTATATTTCGTCATCAAAAAGTCATTTTCGAAAAAAGTGCCGCTTAGTACATTCTTACGGGAAGGTATCGACATAATACAATTATTAACATATGGTTAAATTTTGACAAGTATCGAATTGACAGTTTTAACAAAAATATAAAAAAAATCTACTAAAAAGTGGTAATATTTGTTTTTCGACTAGAATATCTCGAGAACGAGCAATGATATTGACTTTGCCATTATTTAATTTTATACATAATACAATTTCTAACAAATGGTTTATATTTGACATATATCTAGTTTTAGAGCGGATATATTTTGTAAGTACCCTGCCATCAATAACCAAACCATATCTTTTATATTTGAATATTTCGTTTTTAATTTTTTTTCAATTAAAATGTTTGGAACCGAAATAATAAAGTAATTTCTATAATATAATACATAATTTTATAATTTTATTATCAACTTAATTTTTAGAAGAATGTATGTACTGTACATACGTATATGAATAAGGTTGTTCAGTTGTACCCAAGTCCCACATATTCAAATTCCATTAATAGCTATGTTAAAATTGAAGAAAACGTCACAATATGTTTTTATCTTTTTGTCCATGAAAAAGATGTGAAATTCTACTCAAGGTTTTCTTACCACAATGGGAAGTTATCAGTGTGGGTCGCACCCAGCCTCTTTTTTTTTTTAATTTTTAAACTTTTGTGGGTACCTTTATTTTTAGGTAAAATGGATTTTTTTTCTCATATCTTGTAAGAAAGAAACTTTATTTATCAAGTTTAAAAAAAAATCTAGCTTGGGGTTTTCGAAATATTGAGTTTTGAAAATTTTTTTTTTTAAATCCAAAAAAAAATTTTTTGAAAATTTGAATACACAGTTCTATTTAAACTTTTGGGGAGCCTTAGCAAAAAAAATTATTATCAAAATCGGTGGAATCGTTTTTGAGAAAATCAAAAAGAAAAAAATGGTTCCAATAACTTTTTTTCGAAAATTTTTTTTAACCATTACCTAGCTTTAACTAAATGTAATTTTTTTGTGTTTCTATTTTTTAAATCTGTCGAACAGTTTTTGAGAAAAAAAAATATTTATAAAATTTTGAAAAAAAAAAATTCGTATGGCAGATACCGTTATTTTTGGTCTTAAAAAAAAAGAAAAAAAAAACGTGTGGGGGGAAAAATCGAAACCCATATCTACCAAGTTTGAAGAAAATCGGCCGAGCCGTTTAGGCTGTAGTCGAACCGACAAACAGACAGATAGACAGAATTGCGAGACGCACTTTTTTAGTCTTCGCTATCATCGTAATGTCAACTTTGATCAAAATCTCGAGTTCAATTTTTTTTACGAAAGCATAACTTGCCTTATAGTACCTATAAGTCGAAAGTAAAAAAGATGGAAATTTTAATCTTAAGTAGGGTAAACAGGAGTAAAAATTTAACCAGGGTAGGAAATCTATTTCTTAACAGTTATTTTTAGAAATTTGGTTTACGTAATTACTTATTTTTTTTTTATTATAACAACTTTAAAAATAAATAAAATTAATCGACATGACGCAGTACACCATAGCAGTATCTACACATATATATAGTAGCAGACAATAGCAATGAATTTAAAATAAGAACGTTTAAAAAAAATTTGACAAAATTTTAGTTAAATGCGTACGATGTTAAGGCTACTTAAGTATGAAACTATAGGTTAAAACAATAATTTTGCAAAATTTAATCGAATATAACATGAACATCATACTTTCAGTTCCCTTTTTTTAAAGTTAAAATCATCGAATACCTATTTAATTTTTTTAGTATCATGTGGCTCTTTGAGATTTACAAACGTCAAAAAATGTCTGTTTACTTACTTTTTTGCACGTGCTGCCATTGTCTTAGGTGTGTTTAGAAGCAATTCATTAAGGAAATAGCCTAAGTTCGATACTAGTTTGAAAATGTTGGAAGTTAAGAATGAGTTAGTAACTACTTTAAAGTTAGTTAGGCTGTTTAACATGTTTCGCCATTGATTTTTTAAAGCGGGGCTTTTTGGTGGTGGGAAATTCTAATTTTAAGTGAAAATTTTCAATTTCCTAAAAACCGTTGAGTGATAATATTTGAGTATTAAACATGATCAGGTGGTTTGCTTTTTGTGAATGTTATTTAAGACTTGTGAATCTTGCTAAGACTGAAATTTTAATAAGTGCTATAAATAATTTTAATACGAATACGAAAAAAACCCGTTGAACCGACTTTAATACTTTAGTATTTAGACATACAACCATATACCTCTGGAGTGTGTGCATCTATTCATTTGTTTTTAACTTATTTTGTAGGTCAATTTCTTGATTATCTTATGTAAGTATGTAATTTTTACTATTTGTGCTTTGCAAGTCTCCAATAGTAAGCTATGTTAAATTGATCATGAAATTGAAAAAAAATTGTCAAAATTCTCTGGTTGCTAGAATGCCAATTCAACCAATGATGTGAGAAAGTTTCGTTATATAATTCGAAACATTAAATTTAAACCGTTATATTTGACTTCTAAAACTCATAATTTTATGCGGATTTTCAGGTTTAAGGTCTTAAAAAAAGCTCAAATATCGAGCTGCATATGTAGGGCAAAATATTAAGTGAATGCTTAAAACTGCCGTCAGTTTAATTTGTTCAGTAATTTCAATATTTAAAGAGTTAAATATTGAAAAATTAATATTGTTCATAGTTATTGTCGAACCCTTTCCTCTACAAAAATATCAATGGTGATAAATATTGACCAAAAAGTTTTAAATGCTGGATAACATGAGCTGTAACGAAGCGTTACACCTTTTCTCCTACCGCCCGAAAACCTCCCAACCACGGCCGCCGCATACCGCTTTACATATCACACCGCTTTGCCGCACCATACCACCAAGCCGTCTTACCAAAAGCAAATTTGCATATATTTATACTATGCCACCGAACCCTGGGTTGTTATTCACTTCATACCGAACCCCGAGAGCATTTAACTGCCTACATCCATATAAGGAATGATGACAACCAGATGTTTGATAAGATGTATACATGTATGACGTTGTTGGTAGTTTGTTTATTTCTTTCAATTCACACTGCCTTTTAACTGAAATATTAATAAGGAGATGTGAATAAGCAATACAAAGTCGTCTATCGTCTTCTACCTTTGCCTGATGCTTTGTAGCAATCAAGTGTAGGTACATAAAGGGAGAAAACCAAGCTGATAAAATTTAATTCGGGAACCGAATAAATTAATTAGCAAATAGGAACACACTGCTGGGTATGAAGTGTACTAGATAGTAGTTCCGAAAAACATTTTGGGTTCTGAACCCCTACCTGCCGCTTAACCTGACCTGTTTCCCTGACCTGTTCCCCACGTTTATTTCTACGCTCCATTTCTTCCAAGTGTAGCGTGGACAAGGCTTGATCTACACCGATTTTTCTTCTAGTCTTTTGCTAGAAGCAGGGCCGTATCCTCACCGATTCTTTCTGTGGCTACCCTTCTTCAAAGAGTACCACAGACACGCTTGTTTTCGCGAACAAAGCACCGATTATTCTTCTAGTTTGATGCTAGGAGCAAGAAGGTAATTGTACCTGTTTATTTCTACGCTCCACTTCATCTAAGTGTAGCGTCAACAAGGTTTGACACCTAAACCGATTTTTCTTCCCGTCTTTTTCTGGAAGCAGGGCCGTATCCCCACCGATTCTTTCTGTGACTACCCTTCTTCAAAGAGTACCACGGACACGCTTGTTGCCGCGAACAGAGCCCCGAATTTTCCTCCGTTCTTTTGCTGGATGCATGATTAAACCGTAAAGCCGTATATGAAATATTATGTTATTTATAATAAGAATATTCATTGTTAATTATACGAAATACTTTGTTAATTAAATAATAATAAGTAACTACAGAAATTGTAAGCGCTGTAACCGAAATTGTAAATGAATAAAGATTGAATTGATTTGGAGTTTGGAAACTTCTACCCAAGTTTTTTTGCTTTCTTTGGGACAAATCCTGGACACCGACGAGCCTACCTCAGCCTCGAAATAAAAAAGCATCACAGAGCCACGCTAAAAATTTTGTTTAAAAAAGAAATTCAATTGGAAAAATTAATTTCGATTATTAATAAATTTTAAGAAAAATTCTTAATTCAGCTTAAGTTAAAACTGTTAAAATACGATTATATGGCAGACATTAAATTTTATAAAAATAATATATTCACAGCGATAACTTTAAAACTTTTTTTTTCGCCTACCTAATTGAAATCAGCATCTAAAGAATAAGACTAAAATAAAAACTTTTTATAAAAATGTGTAGGGTAAAAATATTCTTCAGATAAATACTAAAGACTGCAAGGCTATGAAATTCGAAATTTTAATTTAAAATTAAGCTGCCATAAACTAAGAGTTTCGATTGCATAAATCTACGCTTTTTGCATCAATATATACCACTTACAAAAAATTATTAATAATTAATTAAAACAAAAGAGCTGAAGCGTTTTTCTTCAAACTTGGTATTTAAAGTTCTTCCGTGATTCCTTAAAGAAGACATATTGCAGTTCTAAATCTTATTTATCACAAGAACGGCTCTAACGATTTTGATAATGCTATTAATTATAGGAGAGAACTACATTTTGGTCAACAAAAAAAATAAGAAAAAACTATATTAAAGGTACGTTTTTTTTGATTTTCGACTTTTCTTTAACGCTTTTAACGATTTTGACCAAAGTTCTTATACAGGAGCTTCTTTGAATTCAAAATAATATTGTGTATACAAATTTTCGAAAAATGTTTTTTTTTTGGATTTAAGAAAAGAAAATCAAATCTGGATTTGTTGTTGAAAAAATCAATATCTTGAAAACGAGTAGGCGATTCATTTTTGAAATTATTTCCTTAAATGTATGTACATATACATTTATGTACATACGAGTATGTATATTATTTAATACTTAAAATTGACATCCCAAAACAATTTTTTTTAACTTTCTTTGCATAAAATTATACTTTTCTCGAAATTTGAGCGCAATTTTATGCACTTGAATTTTTTTTTCTAATTAAATCCATTATTTTATGTTTATAAAAAAAATTTATATTCCAAGGTACTTTTACCTACCTGAGATTTTCTTTTTTTTTCAAAATCCACTTGAACTACGAGTCATCCCTTCCATTTTTTTTTTTATATTTCATCAACTCCCTCATGTGACAAAAATGACAGCGTTTTAGACAGATTGGTTTTTGGCTTCTGTCTTTGTGTTTTTTCTTTCGGAAACAAGTATTCGAAGTAACAAAGAAAAAGAATTTCAACCCCGTAAGTGTAGAGGGGCGGTTTTGAGAAAGTATTTGTTTAATATTTTCAACGAAATAACGTAAGTGTCACACAAAATGACAGGTGTCTTTTCTCATTTATTTATCGTTATATTTGAGTAGATGAGACAACAACGGTCAGTGAGAGGTAGATTAAAATGAAAAAAGTGTTTAAAAAGATTGTATTTTCTTGTCAGAGTATAGATTTTATGCCTGTCAGTGATGTCATTGATAGATGGTGCTCTTAACATTGTAAAACCTTGTTTTGACTTAATATGTATGTATCCGGTTATACGCGTATCAAGCTTTCATACATTGAGCAGAGGAATAATATCCTCTGGGAAATTTACGTCGTATGCATACTACATGTAATCTTTTATTCAGTGAAAACAATTTTCATTCACGATTAATATTGTTAAAATTAAAGTCTCAAATTATGTTTGCTTGATAAATTTTCATGTAGGAAGCTACATTGTATGTCAAGACTGCATCATACTCAATGTTATTAATTTTTTGTTGTTGTAAATTGATGCTATAGGCAACATCAAGTGACTTGAGGACATGGAATAACAAAAAAAAACAATCTAACCTTTGTGTGTACTTTTTTATCTACGATTCGTTGATTCGAAATTATTAGGGTCCTTACTCTTTTGTTTTTCTTGCTGCATTACATAAGGTTGTTTATTGTTTTAAAGTTTGAAAACGAGATAAAAATTATATAAAATATAATGGTTATCGCCCTTAGGCAAAATTGTACCCAACATTTTGCTGTTTAAAAATTTGCCAGTATTTTTATCGAGCTATGCTATCCCAAAAGCGATGTAAGTTTTATAGCGAAATTAACCTTCGCAGGGCAAATGTAAAATTTTATTGAATACTTACTTACTTTACTTTAGATGGCGCTCACAGTCCAGGGTGGACTCAACCAACAAGCCTCTCCAGCTAGCTGCCTTCAGTTAAGCTAGCCCTAAACGACGAACATGCTCGCCGAACTTGTTCGTTTGCGTTATCCCCTACACGGCGAACACATTTGGCGAACATTCTTTCCGTGTTGATTCTTCACAGAGTAAGCATGTGCAACGCACAGTGGGTCCTGTTCATAATAAGCAGTGCTCAAAATTCAGAGTCTTGTTTAAAATGGTAAGAACTGTTACAAATACTCGTAGATACGAAATGCTGTTGAAAATGAAAATATTATTAATAATGAATATAGTTCTGACTTCTAAAAATAAAAGAAAACTGCACAAAATTAAAACTTTCGCATGTTTAATGTTTTAATGTACCGTAATTTGGCCATTAGACAGAGAGGAAAGATAATACTGTGTTATAATATTTGTTATATCTAATATTTATATTGATTCGGCATTTTTGTATTTTGTTTTTATTGACAAAAATTAAAAATGGTATTTTGAGCACTGTTAAGTGTGAAGAGGACCCACTGTGCGACGTTCACAGCAAAAATAAGATTTGCTCGCGAACATGGCCCTACATGGCGAACATCGAAGTCAACGAACACGAAAAAATCGAAATTTTTCGCCAACAGCGAGCGGCTCGCGAACCAGCTCCTACACGACGAAAACATAGCGAGCACCAACAAGTTCGACGAGCATGTTCATCGGTGGGGTCTTCCTCTGCTGCGCAGACCATCAGGGTTTCAGCTTCTTGACTAGGTTAACGTCGCTGTAAAGCCCGTACAGCTCGTTGCTGAACCTTCTCATCCAGTGTCCATGCTTCTGCCCCATACAGCAGGACCGGGATGATGAGGGTCTTATACAAGGTCTCCTTGGTTCTTTGAGATAGTGCTTTATTACTCAAATGCCTTCTTAAGCCTAGTACTCAGTTCAAGTGAAAATGAAAATTTCATATAAAAGTGACTGCTGGTTCACTGGTATGAAATCCGCAACGAGAGGTGAGTACTAAAATGTGGATTGGAAAAACAAATATGTTCCACAACTTTTTCCACGCTATGATTTTCAATTCTCAATGCACAACCATCAGGAAAAAGTTTAAGGCAACGTGGAAAACTGTGACATTTGTCAGTTGATTTGAATATTTTGTTTCAAAACAAAAAATTGAAAATTTATAAACAGAAAGAACGAATCAGTTTAAAAATGATAGCATATACTTCGTCTTGTCCTCATTAAGAGCCGCCTCCAGTTCAATACTTGCAAACGCATAAGCAAGCAGTTGAACTGACGTTTGAAAAATTGTACCTCTATTGTTGACGTTTGAGTTTCGTACAATTGCTTCAAGAGCGATGTTAAATAGTTGCATGATATCGCGTCGCCTTGCCTCAGACCTTTCTCGACATCAAAGGGTTCGGTGGTGTTCTTACCGACCTTGACTGAGCAGCGAGATTTTTCCATCGTCATCCTGCACAAGCGGACGAGCTTGGCAGGGATTCTGAGATGAGACATGGCTCTATATACATAGTTGTTCTCTGTCCACGCTATCATACGCGACTTTGAAATCGATAAAAAGGTGGTGTGTATCGATTTGGAACTCCTGGCTTTTTTCCAAAATCTGTCAAAGTGTGAACAGCTGATCCAGGGGCCGATCAGCTCGTTTACAAACGGTTTTAGGCGCTCACACAGTACAGACGACAGGATTTTGTATGCGATGTTGAGGAGACCTCTGTACCTCTGTAATTGGCACAGAGCATCTCCTTTCTTGTGGATGGGGCACACTATGCCGAGGTTCCATTCATTGGGCATACTTTCATCCGACCAAATTTTTGAGATTAGTTGGTGCATGCTCCCTACCAAGTCATCCCCACCTGCTTTGAATAGCTCAGCTGGCAAGCCATCCGCGCCAGCAGCTTTGTACGCTTTCATCTTGGCTATCGCTGACCGCACTTCATTTAGGTCGGGTGGACGGAAATTTTGACCATCATCGTCCAGGTTGAATGGAATGTTCCGCCTAGCTGCGGATTGTGAAAAATTTGACAGAATGTTGTCATAAAATGAAAAATTGTTTTTTTTTTTTAATCTTCTTATTTTAGCTTCTAATTATCAAGCTGACTGTTTATTGCCTTATTCTAAATCCCACATTATCAAAATCGAGTGAAATCGAAATGAACGCTCTTATAATTTCGAAATCACTAAGTGAAATTCAAAACAGCTGTCATCTGCAAATACAATTTTTTTTTGTGAAGTTTTTTGAGTGCTTTGATAAAAGTATTTCTATAAAATGTTGTAAAGAGTGCTTAATTGCTTGCAGTGATATAACAACATAGCAAGCGTGAATTTGCAGAAAAAAAAAGAAGACAAATGTTGGGATTGGATCGCATGAACTTGCTCTTATGTAAAAGTGCATTGGGATTTAAAATATGTACCTAATTACATACATTTTATAAATATAAAATATGGATTTAATGAGATAAAAATGTTCAAATGCATGGAATTGCCGTCTGGTTTCCGGAAAAGTATGAATTTACGCAAACAAAGTTTAAAAATCGTTTTATTAAAGTAATTTTTTATATAACCAATTTCTTTCAAATTTTTCTACAACAAAACTTGGGATGCCAATTTTAAGTTTTTAGTAATATAGATTTTAGGAAATAATTTCAAAACCTAATCGTTCACAGGTTTTCAAGATATTGATTTTTCAAAAAATAAATTGGATTTTTTTTTTCAAAAAACCCAAAAAATATTTTTGTCGAATATTCTTATATACAATATTATTTTAAACTTAAGGGGACTCCTGGTGAAAATTTTGATTAAAATCGTTAGAGCCGTTAATGAGAAAGTCGAAATTAAAAAAAAAAACGGTTCTACGATAGGTATCGTTAGTAACATTTCGCCCCAAATTTTTTGCATTACGGGTGCATGGGGGTACCGTTAGCTTTGGAGCTAAGAAAAAATTTCAATCTCCCCTCTAGGGAATCACCGAAGACCCTTAAGTAACGAGTTTGAAGAAAATAAGTCTAGTGGTTTAGGCTCTAGATCGAGACACAGACATACAGACAGACAGACGGAATTGTCTGACCCACTTTATTCGTCTTCGCTATCATCGTAATCTCAACTTAGATCAAAATCTCGAGTTCGATTTTTTTTTCCAATTGCAGAACTTGCCCTATAGTATCGCAAGTAGGGCTAAGACCCAAGATCTTTTTAACAAAAGTTAGAAGGAATTATATTTCAAATAAGATTGACCGTTAACGCTCGGTCACGAAACATGTACCAAGTGGTAAAATTAACAGGTCACGAGTTCCTTTATTTTCGGAATTTTCGCGGGACAAAACCCAAACGATTAACTTGATTAACACAACAACACAAAAAAAGATTTCATTATGAAATTCTAATAAAAACTATTACGCAATACTTAGCTTTTTCTCTCTTTTCCGACTATTTCGTTTTGGTATCCAATTTTACACAGTGCCGGATTAAGCCAGCGCGGGGCCTGTAGCAAATTCTATCAAGGGGCCCTTAGACTGTTTTAGGTTAGGCACTTATCAAGTTTATGGTATTAAATAAAACAAAACTGTTACAAACAAACTTTTCTTGATTTAATTTGGGAAAATTTATAAATAATGCTGTTGATGTCGACTTCTCGGAGTAAATCATGTTCAATATTCATTAAAAGGCGTTTTTCTTTTTTAGTTCAGTATAGAGCTCTGAACAGAGTCCGAGCATGTCGAGCATGTTCCGAACATTCTCTGAACCAAGCGTGCTCTGAGCGCTCTGAGTATATTTTGAAACACACCTGAACACTTATGTAGCTGTCGCCATTTTTTTTTAATTTCCATCTGTCAAATGCTTGTGTTAAGCATTTTACTCTGTCTGCTCAGTTATTTTATTCTGAGCTCATAGAGCGCACTCTGAACACGCTCAGAACATGCTCAGAACGAAAAAAGAAACACATTTTCGAAATTCTGAACACTCTGAACTAAAAAAGAAACACAATAAATTTATTTTTTGACAACTCAGGTTCTGCTCTGAACTAAAAAAAAAAAACGCCTAAAGTGAGGAGATTAAGTAGTTGTTGGCTCATCGTGTTCCTCAATTCATTTTTAACACGTTTTAATGTTGAGAAAGATCGTTCACCACTGCAGTTGGTGATCATGAGAGACAACTAAATGCACAAAGCAATTTCAACGTTCGGGAAACAAGATTTTAAAGAATTATTTATCAACAGCTTGTAAACCTGCATTTCCAGAGCCTCATGACTCCTGCTGTCAATAATACCAGCCACATCAGAATTGAGCATTGAAGCGAATTGCACTAATTCGTTGCCCAGACTGTCCTCCAAATCATCTGCGTAAGCACTTAATATGGTTGCAGATTTTTAATTTCTTCTGGTGGAAGAGATTTTATATGAAGGTTTTTATAATACAAATTCTATATACTACTGAAATAAATCAGCCAAATAGCTTTTATGGCTTTTAGTCCACAAAAATTGGCGTTTCGTCCAATGTTAACTATATCCAACCAAGATTAAAATTGTAATCATTAACGTTGAAATATTTTGCTATTTTCAACAAATTCAACAAATCCATTAATAGTCTTCTACTAGGCTGATTTATTTCAGTAGTATATAGAATTTGTATTATAAAAACCTTCATATAGAATCAATGCTCGGCCACGGGCAAAATATTCCAACGTTAATGATTATATTTTTAATCTTGATTGAATATAGTTCACATTGGATTTTTGTCAAAAAATCGATGTAAGATGAACTGAATTCAATAAAAATTGCGTATTGACAAGGTCCTCACAGCCAACTGATGAGTCGATGTGCGATCACCCGGACGAAACGCCAGTTTTTGTGGACTAAAGGCCAAAAAGGCTATTTTGAATCAGGAAGAGATTTTAGCTCTCGGAATATTCCGAAAATGCCAGCAATTTTATGATAACTGTTCATATACGTTTACCTAAATGGTGACAATAAATACCTGAATTTCATACCGTTGTCAAATTTGCGTTTGGTGCGGTGCGAAACATGATTTTTGGTAAGACCAGTGTTGCAAAATTAACAAACGCGAATCTCGATAAATTGGTATGAAAATTTAAGTTTAGATTTACGAAGGCGGAATTACAATCCGCAAAACACAAAACAGATGGAATAACTATTTAATTAAACGAATTAATTAAATCTACAAAAAGTCGAAAAGAGCCGGCGCGGCGTGCGAGAGAAAATACACTAATGACAACTGTCACTCGAAGGTGGGCGCGTTTAGAGAATTCGCAACAGGGAGCATAAAAAAATGCTGCCACCCAGATAGCTCAGCGATGGGGTGGGTTCAGCGAAACGGTGGGCTGTATTAATTGGGGGATCGATAAAAAAAGATGTAAAAAAATGAATTAAATTGAATAGTAAAGTAGGGTGTACCAAATCAAAATGGGCGCCAGTAATTTTTTTTGTTTTAGTTCTGGACTAAGTAGGAAATTACAAACCTTGAACCAATTAGCTGAAAAAAAAGTTTCTTCCCAGGAGAAATAAAAGAATATTTTAATTTACCTGAATAGGATTTTAAATAAGTTTTATTTGAAACTATCTGGGAAACCTTTATAAATATAGGTATAAAACCCAGAATTTTTTCTAAAACAAGCAAGAATTTTAACAAATGTAATTGGTAATTGGCAGATGGCCAATTTACAAAAAAATATGGTTGAACAGATGAAAGATGGAAAATTAAAACAAGAACAATGGTTTTGTGCCACAACGGGGCACGAAGAAAAATCACGTTAGGAAAAATTCCCGAACAACAACGGAATCTAAGAACGGTCGCGAGTCCCGCAATCTCGGGAAGACAAAAAGGCGAAACGAAAGCCTAAACGGGATAAATCGAAGGCACTTAATAGCCTCCAAACAAAACAAAACGAATGAAAATTCTCCTAAGCACAATTGAACAACGAACAACGTATACTTAGCTTTTTTTTCTGCAGCGGATCCTGTCTATTCCACAGTCAGTCTCACCCTGGCTTTATCTCCTCGAACAAATGCTTCCTTGTTACCACCAAACAAGGTTGAAATTTTTAACTTTTCTCAGTATTCCCCAACTGGGATTCCTCTGACAAAAAAATTGATCTTTCAATTCACAACGAAAATTTTTTCGATTTAATAATTTTTCCTTCTAAACTTTTCCTCGACTCAACTCTTTAGTAGCTTTTTCAAAAGTGTCCCTCCAAAGGCGAACTTCTCTCACCCATTCGGCCACGACATATATGCCATCCTCTTCTGACCTTTGGTCCGTGTTGGTATTCTGTCGCGGTTGCAACACCCGGCTTTTTCGCTGGTGTGCATGCCGCTGTCGAATCCAGCCACGCATATATGGTCTCTTTCACATTGGTGATTTGAACATCAACCTTGGCTTAATGGACGAGTTCAGTTCTAATCCGACAATTTCAAATGGTCTAAAAGTTAAGCGAAAAATTATTAAAGATCGCGAATAAAGTCCCCAGCCCAACCGGCCCAACTCAAAAACTTGAAGAAAGCATTCTGTTAGATGGGATCCCATGCCATTTTCCCAACAAACATTATGAGACAGGATCCGATGTTTCACGCGAAATTTAACATATTTTAAACCCGTAGACTTTCGCGCAGACAATTAAGGGTAAAGGGAATAACATCGCAACGTGATTTTACTTGGTGAGCCAGACACTTAAAATTGGGCAGAAGGCCATACTAAATTTATGTTGGTGTGAACTTGAAATCACACATGCCGTTGAACATGGGTCAAAATCTTCATGTTTTGCAATCCTGTGTGGACCATCTGTCGCACACCCACATATCTTGCGGACCATCTGTCGCACACTGTGTCCCTGTGTGTTTTTGACGTTGTGACTCATCCGTCACATATATGTATATGGGTTTTGGTGACCACCTGTCACTCAACTTTGTATTTCAGAACCGAAGACCTATTTTGATTGCTTTTCCAGAATGCTTAAGAGTAGGACTCTGGACGGTGGAAACCAGGTTTCAACTTAGCTCTACAGAATTTTGGAGCCGCAATAGAAAGGAAGGTTGAAAAATGGATTGGGGAAAATTGAATAGGTAGGTGAAACTTGTTGTGGTAAATTTTACCGCAACACCAGCAGATAGAAAAATAAAATTTTAGTTGATCATTTTGATGCAAATATTTTCTTCTTAGTAATTGTGACTAAATCTAATATGTAAATAATACTTTTTTATGGTCAGAAAAGGTTGAAGTGCGGGGCCCCCAAATGCGCGGGGCCCGTAGCATTTGCTACTCTTGCTTCATGGGTAATCCGGCACTGATTTTACTCCACAATGCAAGTAAATTTGTCACCAAATTTTTCACAAAACTTTCAACAAAGTTTATTAAAATTCTGTTACTGGAAATTTGTTTTTTTTTTTTTCAATTTCATTTATAACCTCTGGCAAGATCTAAGGTCAATCAAGAAGTGGCCGCCCAGGCTTCATCCCTATCCCTAGATGGTCTGTTCTCATTTCAAATCCCTGGCGTTTTTCGCCAATCAGTGATCGAGGATTTCGATCGGGTCATCAATCAGCATATTTGCCTGAGTGAGCCAACGCATTTGTAAGCCCAACGGCCTTCCTTATTCGCACTTTAACCCTGATTGAATCCGCTGACCTCTGGCAATACTTCCAGCGGAAGGCAATTCAATTCAATTTCAATTATTGTTTTATTGAACATACTATTTACAATTTGGCTTACAACTAATAAGATACTACATATGTATGAAAAATTACATTTGTTGGCTCATAGGGGGCCTAACTATACATATACAGTGACTTAAGTTTAATTATTTTTATATAAAACTTACATGACGAAAAAAAAATTAATTTAAAAGTTCGGTTGATTGTATTGTCCTCATTGTGTTCATTCCTGGTTGTCAGTGGTGATTTTTGTGGGTTGTGGGCAGGGATGGCGTTTTAGCCGCGGTGCTAGGCTGACCCAATGTCAGCGTAGAACGAGACTACTTCCTCGTTGTCCATGATTACGTTGTCAACCAGAGTTTCCATCACACTGAGGTACCTCGGCTCGGGATGTCGTTGTTCTGTGGTCATCCTTCTCATAAGCTGATTCAGGTGGTCGATGATGTTCCCCATTAGTTTCTTCGTTGAAGGCAATTCAATGGTTGCATTCAGCTACCTACACCACCGCACCGGTTTAATTTTAATTTAAAAAAAAAAGAAATCTTTTGAGACTGAAAGAAACTAAATGGTTCACACGTTCATTTTTCCGTTTCAATATAAATTATGGAAATCCTTGTGGAAACCAATACAAAATATTTTTGTTTCTTAGCATGTAATGTTGGCAGAGACTTTTATTAACATCGCGATTCTAATATAATTCCTAGAGGTTTTGCGCAGATTTGGGGTTTGAGGGCTAGCGTTCCATCTTTTATTTATAGTAATAAGTTATTAGTTACGTTGAGCACTTTGCCATTCTCAATTGAGTAACATCAGCGTCCGGGGACCAATTGTTGCCCGCGATTATTGGTCCGACTACGTGTTTGAGCTTAGTTTCCGCTGTTGTTTCAAATTGGCAACATCGAATTTTTGTTTCTGCAAAAATACTGAGAGAGTGAACCGGTGGCTGATGGACCATGGCTGCCCTACTCTCTCTTAGTAGGTTGAAGAAAACACCTGTCAAATAAAATATGAAAATTGAGGAACAAGGATTTTAAACCAAAAGAATGATTCTTGTTTCGGCAGATTTTAGCGTGACATAACTATCGAATTGATAAGGTATATTTATATCAGTGCCTCCGAATCAGTAAAACCTCCATTTCCTCAGCGGAAATTTCCAAAGAAAAAAAAAAAAAAAAAGGTCGAAGTACTGTGCCAAAGACTTTGATTCGGAGTATAAAATGTGTTCAAGTTCAATTCAACTTGAAATTACCAATGAAGATGCATGAAAATATAAACTTATTTTCAAAGAAAAATTTAATATTCCTGAAGTCATAAAAATCGATGGGACGCAAATCAATTTCCAATGCTATTCTATTATAAAAGGGTATTTTTCATTTTTCTCATATTTTTTTTTCTGGAAATTTCACAATAAATAATAAATTCGTACAACTAGATCTGATTGAATTTAAATCCCCTTGAAATCGAGAAAATCGAAATCCGAAACATGAAAATTCGCATGAGTTTCACTTAAAAAAAATGAAATCGATATCGGTAAAAATGAATTGTAGAATACTGAATCTTTTTTTTTATGGATTTCAATTCCATTTTGATTGAAAGTAAAATGTAGAACCTGGCTGTATATTTGTTGATTTGTGTTGTATGTTATTAAGCTTGTTATTAAGCAAAAAATAGGAGCTCAACAAAAATGCAAGATTTGAAGGTGCATGTCCATTTTAAAGTACTTTACTAGATAACTCTCAAAAGTTACTTTCGGGTAGCTGTCTAAATGTCTAACTTTCCAAGAGGTAATTTCATAATTTTTACCACTTGCTGGTTTTACGAGAGTAAGCACCCACCATAAAGTTAAATCTATAACACTAGCCCAGTATATTTGTTTTACTTGCGATATTACTGCTATAGGACAAGTTTTGCATTTGGAAAAAAATCGAGCTAAAGAGTTACTACGTATTTCATGAGGGAGGTCATTTTTTCAGTTAATTAAAATAACATTAAATAAGATAATTAAATCAATGTTTAAGATCTTAAACCTCCTACAAAATTGTTGACATGATATCTTAAATAGATATTTTTTGTAGCATGTAATATTTATTTGCAATACTTGCAATTGTCTGACCCTCGACCTACAGTCGAAGCCACTGAAGCGATTTACTTTAAACTTAGTACTAAAATTATCTTTTCTCTAAGATAGAAATTTAATTTAATTTTTTTTTTCAAACTAACGGTAACTGCTTACGACCAATATAAAAAATCTAATTTATCTCGAAAACGACACTAAATATATTGATACAAAAATTAAGTGTGCTATTATGGGCATGAACTACATTTTGGTCAAACAAAATTTTAGGAAAAAATGTTATTAACAGTACCTGTCAGCACAGGTTTCTTGATTTTCGACTTTCTCATTAATTTAAGTTTAAAATAATATTGTATATAAGAATATTCGAAAAAATATTTTTTGGGTTTTTTTGAATAATCAATATTTTCAAAACGTGTGACCGATTATTTTTTGAAATTATTTCCTAAAATGTATACTACTAATTACTGAAAATTGGCATCCCAAATTTTGTTCTTGAAATATTTTAAAGAAATTCCTTATATAAGAATTACTTTAACAATAAAACGATTTCTGAGCATTGTTTGCATAAATTCATACTTTTCTGGAAATCGGACGGCAATTAAATGCATTTGAGCATTTTTATCTCATAAATAGATATTTTATATTTAAATAAAATAAAAATTAAAGCCTTGTTTGAAGAAATAATATCTTGAAAAAGAGTAAACAAGTTTTTGAAATTATTTAAAAGAATGTATATTATTAAATACATCACAATATTTTTCTTAGAAAATAAAACGTTTATTTGGTTGCATGAATTCATACTGTTATAGAAATCAGATGGCAATTTTATGCATTTGAACATTTTTTTTTCTTAAAAATTATTGTTTTATATATTTATAAACAATTTTTAAATTTCAAAATACTTACAAAAGAGCAAGTTTGTGTGATCTATTCGTGGATTTTATTTCAATTTCCTTTATGGCAATGTTTAAATTGTGCTTATTTATCCTTCTTCTATTTCATAGCTAATTAATTAAGAAACTAAGATATTTCCACCCAGAACATGCAACTAAGATCTTGCGTCGTTCTAAAAACTTAGAGATCCTCTTTCTGGCTTAAATATCGCAGTTCAAAAAAATGTTGGCGATAGTAAAAATATAAAAATAAGCATCAGCTATCAGTCCTTCGTTTGATAGTATTTTTGAGGATGAAGAAATAAAAGTAATTAAAAAATCATAATATTTGTTTGCACTAGTACTTTTTATTTGTTATTTTCTAAATTCTTTCACATTTACACAAAATATACCTATGTATCTACACATTTATTTATACACTCAAAAAATTTCGTGTGTAAATATTACTAATTCATGCGTACATTCTACGAATTTTATTCGTGGTTTTCAGCCACGAATAGTATTCGTAGAATGGAGGTTTATTAGTACATATTACTAATATTTTATTAGTATTCGTAGAAAATCAAACGTATATTGTACGAATACTATTGGTACAATGTACGAATATTATTCTAATATTTACCAATGCCATTCGTATATTGTACGAATACCATTGGTACAATGTACGAATTTTTACCAATGCCATTCGTATATTGTACGAATATCATTGTAATAACGGGTGATTTTTTAAGAGCTTGAGAACTTTTTTTAAAAAAAAAACGCATAAAATTTGCAAAATCTCATCGATTCTTTATTTGAAACGTTAGATTGGTCCATGACATTTACTTTTTGAAGATAATTTCATTTAAATGTTGACCGCGGCTGCGTCTTAGGTGGTCCATTCGGAAAGTCCAATTTTGGGTAACTTTTTCGAGCATTTCGGCCGGAATAGCCCGAATTTCTTCGGAAATGTTGTCTTCCAAAGCTGGAATAGTTGCTGGCTTATTTGTGTAGACTTTAGACTTGACGTAGCCCCACAAAAAATAGTCTAAAGGCGTCAAATCGCATGATCTTGGTGGCCAACTTACCGGTCCATTCCTTGAGATGAATTGTTCTCCGAAGTTTTCCCTCAAAATGGCCATAGAATCGCGAGCTGTGTGGCATGTAGCGCCATCTTGTTGAAACCACATGTCAACCAAGTTCAGTTCTTCCATTTTTGGCAACAAAAAGTTTGTTAGCATTGAACGATAGCGATCGCCATTCACCGTAACGTTGCGTCCAACAGCATCTTTGAAAAAATACGGTCCAATGATTCCACCGGCGTACAAACCACACCAAACAGTGCATTTTTCGGGATGCATGGGCAGTTCTTGAACGGCTTCTGGTTGCTCTTCACTCCAAATGCGGCAATTTTGCTTATTTACGTAGCCATTCAACCAGAAATGAGCCTCATCGCTGAACAAAATTTGTCGATAAAAAAGCGGATTTTCTGCCAACTTTTCTAGGGCCCATTCACTGAAAATTCGACGTTGTGGCAGATCGTTCGGCTTCAGTTCTTGCACGAGCTGTATTTTATACGGTTTTACACCAAGATCTTTGCGTAAAATCTTCCATGTGGTCGAATAACACAAGCCCAATTGCTGCGAACGGCGACGAATCGACATTTCACGGTCTTCAGCAACACTCTCAGAAACAGACGCAATATTCTCTTCTGTACGCACTGTACGCATTCGTGTGGTTGGTTTAATGTCCAATAAAGTAAACTGAGTGCGAAACTTGGTCACAATCGCATTAATTGTTTGCTCACTTGGTCGATTATGTAGACCATAAATCGGACGTAAAGCGCGAAACACATTTCGAACCGAACACTGATTTTGGTAATAAAATTCAATGATTTGCAAGCGTTGCTCGTTAGTAAGTCTATTCATGATGAAATGTCAAAGCATACTGAGCATCTTTCTCTTTGACACCATGTCTGAAATCCCGCGTGATCTGTCAAATACTAATGCATGAAAATCCTAACCTCAAAAAAATCACCCGTTACATTCTACGAATAATGCGTACGGCCAACCTACGAATGAATTCTGTCTACTAATATTAGTTTTACTTAGTAAATAGTACGAATTTATTAGTAAATACTACGAATATAAAAGATAAAAGTACGAAGTCATTCGTACGAGGAATTAACGAATGTTATTATAGTTATATGTACACAAAAATTGTTAACTTCTTGCTTACGAATAAAATAAGTGAAATAAACGAATACATTCGTGGATACTACCACAGTTATTAGTAAAACTTTACAAATGCATTCGTAGATACTTCACTGTACAAATACTTCGTATATTTTACGAATATTAGTACAATGCACGAATATTTTCTTCACGAATGCCATTCGTAGCCATTTTACTAATAAATTTTTTGAGTGTAACGATTAACCACATTAAAAGTAGCTTTCCTTAATTAAAAAATATATATATCACAATTGCACCGGTGCGGTGGACGTCCTTATTTAATTGCTTTTCACAATCGTGATTGTTACCTCAGCCTTGAATTTACCTTTGAATTCTAAGATTTGTCATACTTCTGTATTTCGAAACACTGTATATCTATGTATTATTAAAAACTAGCACAGGAAAATAATTATGAGCTATAATTATTATACAATAAATTTGTTTACGATTTTTATCTTTACAATTTACGTACCCATCATATAAATTAAAACGTATGTTGACATTTCAATGAAAATTCATATGTGAGTAATGAAACTTTATCTATAAGCAAACCCCTTTTATCCTTCCAATTAAATTTTTCTTGATAAATCAATTAAGCTGTTCGTGACAAAAACTATTACGGTGCTTACACGCAACAAAAAAAAAAACACATTTTCACAATAATTTTTATTTTATTATTATACAACTTGTATGACTTTTAAATATAATAAGTAAGGGGCTTAAAACAAAAAATAAAAACTGTTTCCAACGAACAAGTTCGCTATAATAATAATAATTGCTCTCTTCAGTACTTTGAGCATGTTAATCCTCGTATACCACATACCAATATAAAAAGCGAATAATTAAATCAAGTAAACAACTAAACTTAGCGGTTTAATTTAACTATTTAATAAATCAATGGTATTACTTTTTCTGATGACAGATATATGTATGTAGCTTTGTGTTTTTTGTTATTGTTGTGAGAGTTATACGGAGTAGGGTTGTGGCCTTGTGGGTAAGGATACTTTCTATAGATTTTGAGAAAGAGGCACAAAAAGAGAATTTCAAAGAAAAAAGATCCACCACGGAAAATATCTCAAAACTTAATTAATTATTATAATAAAAATAAATATTTGTACATTACATAAGTATATTGTTTTGAACTATTGAAAAATACTGTTATTTAAAATTACATTTCAAGTCAGAACTTTAACAGGGTGCTTCGCATAAGATACGACAAAAAGCCGCTCGTATTGTTAAATTCTAAAACTGGAGCAATTTTCTTAAGCTGACTTAAAATTTTAAAAAAAATGCAGCTCTTATATAAGACTCAAAATTTTAAAAATGAATGGTACTAGAGAAAAATGTTCATTACCATAAAATTCATTATTTAAATGACTAAAACAACTCTTTCATTACTTAGATGCCATGTAATTTCTCAAGCAAATATTAGCTTATGGGCGATTCCATTATTGCAGGTGCAACATCTAGACTTATTTGAAGTATACTTATAGTAAAATAAGGGAACAGTTTAATGAAATTCTTATTTGAAGGGATACATTTTCACCTATTTTTTTGTTATTCGTTTAAAAATCTAAAATAAAATAAATAAGTCGTCTGAAAAAAGGTTTCAAAGTGCGATCGCGGGTGCAACAGAATTGGCCTGACATTTCTAGATCATAGTACGAAAAAGACAAATTCTGTTAATTGTGAAGCATTTATTATGCTATTCTTAAGGTGTGTCCAGACCAAAGAAACATTTTTGAAACATTTCAGAAACATTCAAGAAACGTCTAGTAAGTAAACCTTAACCCAAAACTGTCGGTAAAAATAAAAATAAATAAAAATAATTAAAACATTCTTAAGAAAAAAATTTGGTTCGATAACTTAAAATGTGTATTATTGTACGAATGAACATTAAGAACATTAAGCCATTTTTGAGATATTGAGGTTATAAAATTGTTTTTTTTTTTTTTAATTTCAAAAAATAGTTTTTAAGTTTTGAAATTCAATGTTTATCAGAAGCTTCTTTATCAAAAAAATTCATTAAAATCCGTTTGGTCGATAATAAGAAATACAAATAAAATAAAATGCACGTCTGGGAAGCATGAACTTGCTCTTACGTAACAGACTAGGAATTTTAAAAACGAATGTTATTAGAGAAAACTGTTCATAAGGATTAAATTATTTTTTAAATTCTTTTAGTAGTAAGAGACAAAAACATAATGCTATCCAAATATGAATTTATGCAAGAACTAAAATTATAAGTATTTGTAGTGGTTTCTTAAAAAAAAAGCTTTTATGTACAAACTTTTTAAAAGCTTTTTAAGAAAAAATTTTGGTACGCCAGCTTAAAGTTTTTATTATTGTGCGAATAAAAATAAAATTTACAAAAAAAAAATATTGAGCCGTTTCTGAGATATCGAATTTTCAAAAAAACAGAAAAAATAGATTTTTTTCAAAAATTCAAAAAATATTTATTTTAAAGTTTTGAAATGCAATGTGTTTTAGACTTTTTAGAAGCTTCTCTATAAAAATTTTCATTAAGATCCGTTATGTGGATAATGAGAAGTTCAAAATTCCAGAAAATGGTTCTATGGTAGGTACAAGCTGTAATATCTTAATTTCAAATTGTTTTTATTAAATTAAAGATCGTAAAAATTAATTGAAAGAAAAAAAATTTTATCAAAATTCTAGGTGCCGTTTTCGAGAAAAATACGATTTTTGAAAACCATTTATTTTTAATTTTTTAGCTTTTGTATGGTAGGTACCTTTATTTCAAGGTAAACTAAATTTTTTTTTCTCACATATTGTAGATTATATTGAGAAACTTTTATTTATCAAGTTTAAAAAACTCTAGCAAGGGGTTTTCGAAATATTGAGTTTTGAAAAAAAAATTTTGAATTTTTTTTTAAAAATCCAAAAAAATTTTGTTTGAAAATTTGAATACACAATTCTATTCAGGTTTTTGGGGAGCCTTAGCAAAAAAAAAAAATGATTAAGATCGGTTGAACCGTTTTTGAGAAAATCAAAAACAAAAAAAAAATGGTTCCATGGGGGGTACCCTCAATAACCATTTTTCTGAAAATTTTCTTCAACAAATACCTAGCTTTAATTAAATAAAATGTTTTTGTGTTTTTATTTTTAAAATTTGTCGAACAGTTTTTGAGAACAAAAATGTTTATAAAATTTCGAAAAAAATTCGTATTACAGGTACCGTTATTTTTGGTCTTAAAAAATCAAATCAAAAAACATCCGGGGGGAAAAAATTAAAACCCGTATTTACCAAGTTTTAAGAAAATCGGCCGAGCCGTATAACTGTAATCGAACGGACAGACATACAGACATAATTGCGAGACCTACTTTTTTAGTCTTCGCTATCATCGTAATGTCAACTTTGATTAAAATCTCGAGTTCGATTTTTTTTCCGAATTCATAACTTGCCTTATAGTAGATACCTATAAGTCGCAAGTAAAAAGATGAAAATAATAAAATTCAAATAAAAACTGTGCTACTTGTTGGTTGTAATCAACCCTTGAGTAACTTCTCTCTTCATCAGTTACCACACAGTTTCAATAGGGTTCTTGTCAGTGCTGTTACCCTGCTAAGCCAACAAGGAGATATTAGCTTCTTGTAAATACATTTTTGGAGACCGGGCTCTATGACAGTGATGCATAAAAACAACAGGTTCACCTTTCAGAATTCTGACCTGGGATTTCCATTTCTTTATACTGGTCCTGGTTTAATTATGCCTTAAACCGTCTTCAGACGTGTCAGTTTATAGTAAAAAATAAATGTATGTAACCTAGTACAATCCCTGAAGTTCTAAAAAATACATAGTGCGTCTAATAATATGGCCAGGGACTGTATTTAAAGAAGTCAGAAATGTCGGAGATAAACTAACATTAACACACAAATTTTTGTTTTTAGTTTATCAATTTAGTTTTGTTCCTCGTAAGCTGACATTTATCATAAGACGATACAATTTTCGGTACCTCAGTGTACGGTTAGAAGACTCTTAATTGCAATAAATACAATAGATGAGTTTGAAAAATGGTCAAGTGTATTTAAACTCAAACTCCGCAATCGCTGCACAACCATGTAATGTAACAACATTACCAAAATGTAGCTTGAAATGGCACGCAACAAAAATGTATTCGATTTAATATAGCGAAACTTCTATTAGAATGCCACTTAGCGATCTACATGCTACCCTTTCCTTGTTCTAGTTACACGATTATGTACTTAATTAATTTAAGAATCTCTTACAGAAACGTATTTTTTTTTTTTTTTTTTTGAAAATAAACGATTTGCTCCCCCCGGATGATAAACATTTCTTTGTCACGAACAGACTTAAAAAATATATTCTAGGAAACAGTACTCCTTGAGGTTTTTTTTTCTATTAACATCTCACATTTATATCCTTATGTGGCAAAATGTAAACGACAAAAAGGGGGAACACATACGAATCACTTGTAAAAGAAGTAGGTACTTTTGCGGAAGGCACAATTGAAAGAGAAGGTCAATCTTGCTCTAACTTTTTTGTTTACATTTTATGCACCTACGTGTTTCTATTTATGTTTTTCCCACAATTGCTTTGCACTTTATTAAGTAATGGAACTTGAAAAGGAAATAAAAAATACAAAGGAACGACTAACTTATCCACTACTAACAGGTTAAGTAGCTCAATGAAAAACATAAATTTATTTTCAATGAAAACCATTTTTCAAGTCATTTGGAAAAAATTTAAATTGTATTCTTGTGTATTTACTTGTAGTACGTTTACTATTTATGTACCTACCAGTGGCGTGGCGTGGATAATTTTAAATGGGAAGACGTTGTAAAATTTTATCACCTGTAAAATTTCTAGTAGGGATATGGTATCTACAAATGCATTTCACATTGACTTAGCAAAAAATGTGTAGCTATATTTTTTATACTTCAAGACATTAATATTTCAATCAACAATGAGCTTAAAACATAATAAAAAAGGACCTCCTTTTAGACACCACCCTTTCGTCGGACATAACTGCGGCACCTTTCTTTCTAGGAATTTTCTATTAATTTTTCCTTGCAATCATATGTGTCAAGAATATTAAATATATGATGGGACAACTCATCTGCATTAAGACTCGCCCTAACGTCAAAAAATACAAGATATCTTTCTTGTATTCCATTCTCTGACAAGAACCGAAATATGGCACTCAGTTGTCCCCTATAAGTCAAATCTGATGTTTCGTCGATCATAATCGACACGAACCGGGCTTCTATGATTTCTGTTTTAATTTCAGATTTAATAACAGCCGCGATACTGGATACTGTATCAAGAGGGATTTACATTTATTCATGAAACACGGACACTAAACAAAAAATTTCGATCTGGGATCGAAATCCCTTGTGTGTAAAGGAAAAAAAGATAAAATATAAACTATCAACTATCCTTACTAAAATTATTAGGTTTCTCCGATAGGTAATCTGTTAAACAGCAATCTACATTTATAAAAGACAAAAAACAAAATCTAGAACTGCACTAAAATTAAGAAGCTAATTTTTTTTTTATCAATATAGTGGATAATAAAAGGAATTAAATCTTCACTTTAACATCTAACTTTTCACTATTTTTAATGAAGTTCAAATTGGCTTTTCAATTTATTTGAAGTTATTGAACCTCAGCAACACAGTCTTTTATTGAACGCCAATTGAATCTAAATTTTAATTCCTATTAAAAAAAACAAATGCATTTTATTTGACCAGAAGTGTTCTTCAGCGATATGCTAAATTTACACTGCTGACAAAGTGCCATATATTCTACCATGATTTATTTCATAATTTAAAATTATGACAGTAAATTTGCAAAAATATCAATCGTGTATTTATTACAAACTATCACGAGAAAGAAAAATGAAAGCATTTTACATTAGCATGCAAATCAACATCAAATTCAAAATCAAGAATCATCAATACCCACATGCCATATTTATATTTATATGACATATTAAAAAAAAAAAAAAAAACAAATAAGTCGAAGAACACCGTCTTATTTCTTACACAAGGTTGAAAAAAGGCAAGCACCTGAACTCCTGCAATGTATTGAAATGCAATGCTAATTGCTAAAGGGAGAATAAAATACAAATAATTCCAACTCCTACTGGTATACATCGAAAATTTTATAAGACGGAATGTAGCGTCTTATTTTTTGCGGATGTTGAACAAAGAGGATCCGAAACACAATGCTTGGGGAAGAAAGGGATATAAAACAAATAAATAAGACGGTGATTGAAAAGTTTACGTCAGAGTATTTTTGTGACTCTCTTGATTAATGTTGGTTGTGGATTGTGGAATGTGTTTGGATAAAGTACGAGTATAAGATACAAACGAGAGGCAGAATGGAAAACTTAAACTTATTCGATGTTTATTTGGCAGATTGTGTTATTTGTGGATTTTCTAAAAGGGAAGACGATAGGAATCGTGTTATATGGACGCCACGCCACTGGTACCTACGTGAGAAACTATTCTATGAATAAACTAATAAGAAATTACGAGTAGTATTAGAGCAATACATTCAAATCTATTACCAATGAATTCAAAAACGAGTGTAAGTTTGTATTCTAACCAGTGGCGTAGCGTAGGGGAGGGCGGGGGGTGCGGTCTTCAAGTCTCAGCCAGCTCAATATTTTTGCTCCCTCCCGCATCACAGCAAGTTATTTCGATTGTGTTGTTTATAGTTTAAATACTGTTGAATCTTCTAAAACTAAGCACTTAGTACTTCACTCAACCTTTGAACTAGTTTTTGAAAATGAAAAGAGTTAAAGGAAGCGGCGCGGAATACCGCAAGAAAAAGGCTAAGAAAGAAGCAGACGCGAAGACACGAAATATTTCAGTTCTAGTTCTGGTTCAAAGATACGTTAACGTCTTCGGCGGCATCCAGCAGCAGCGGAAATGATTCCAATGTAAGTATGATTCCTCCATCTACAATCGTGAGTGGCCTAGAATTGTCCTCCGGCCAATATTCATGGGAATGCATAACTTATTTTACCGGCAGAAGAAGAAGACGTGCCTGCCGTCGAAGTTGGAAGTCGTTCTGGTCCCACCACAGAGCAGGATCAAGACGAAGTCGACTCACCAGAAGTATCTCAAGGATCTAGTCACAAGCCTGCAGAAAAAGTGAACCTCGTGAAGCTGTAAAGACGCTTAAAAATAAGTTTGTGGAAGTTCTTGAGGTACTGGAAGAATTGACGGATCGGTAGCTAGTCTTCTTCTGACAGTTATGCAGTCATTCAACTTCCTCACTTTTCTTAGCTTTTGAGCTGCAGAGCTACCTGAAGAAGATGACGCACAGATTTACCTGCAGCAATGTGGACTGAGTGTGGATAAGTGTGCTCAGAAACTCTGCGTTTTAAAAGCTCTCCTGGTGGAGAGCAGAGACCGTTTCGTCCAAGTCGCAATCGACTTTTCTAAGACTTTTTGGAAAAAACTCGGAATCGATCTCAAAACGAGTACAATTCGCAGGAAAAAACGCATGCATGGAGATGAATCCGCAGATGCAGCTTTGTCTCACGAGCCTCATTCGTAAGGCTCGTAAAATCCGTTTATGAAACCGCTAATTCTATTTTATTTTCAATAAAAGATACCTCTTTGCCTGTGAAATGATGTCTCGAAATTTAATTTTAATTTAGTATTGAATGGGGGCGGCAAAATGGGTATCCCGCCCCGGGCGCCGAGATGGTACGCTACGCCACTGATTCTAACAATATAGAGTTATTTAGAGAAAGAATTTTTAGACAATAAAACTATACAGTAGACTGAACCACCATTCCTTTTTTACTTGGTGCAGTAATGAACTACAAGCTCTCCGAAATATTAAGAATAAGTCATGGAAGTCATACTTAAAATTAAGGAGTGTCTCACGCTATCGACAGGCATTCTCTAATTGGTGCATACTTTGCGAATACCTGCATCGAGAATATTAAAAATGGACCAATGGAGAACTTTCCCTACCTCCTAGAACTTATATTTTTACGCGACTAACCAATTCCAGTTGTTTCGTTCATTGGTGACTTAGACATAACATGTAGAGATAACATAAAGAGCTCATACTGATCAAATAATCAACAGGGCCCATTCTTCACTCGCTTTTATTAAACCTTGATGCTTGATCCAAAGACTTTTCCAATCCGTACGTAACAGAATTGTTCTACATAACATACATTTTGTTAGACCGTACAGTGACGTTTTATCAGTTTTGCCTTACGCCCGTCTGCCTTCATTTTACCCCCTAATGAAGATCGCTAGTAAACCCCTTGGCATAATGGTTAATTGCATTGGACTATCATGCAAAAGGTCTTGGGTTCGATTCTCAGCCGATGCGAGGAATTCGCAAATAATTTTTGAGTATTGTATATACTTAATTATTAATTTTTTTTGGATCATTTCAATTCTGTTTGAATAAATGTTATAATGAGTTTTTCAATTGGCGCGAGTAGATTTTGGCGGATTGTGGCGGCCATTTTATTTTGGTGACACATGTAAAATCTATTTTATATTTTTCAGTTATTGATGTTTAATCACCATGGCAAATAATACGTACGATTGAACAGCACGTCCAAATTTTTAAAATTAGTATTCGATAGTGCAAACGTTGTGTGTCTTGTGTCCATTTTTCAATATTTCTTCACGTTCAACTTTTAGTGGCCAAATTTGAGGCGATTGGTTTGGCAATTAGATAATAAGTCAAAATTCGAAAGTCAAATGAATGCAAAATCGGTCGAGAACATCGCCGCGGTCCATTAAAGTGTACAGCAGAACCCGGGGCAGTCGATTCCTCGCCTTGCACAAGAACTCGTCTTTTCGCAAACTTCAATTTTGCTTCGGGCATCCAAATGCTCCAGGAACTAAAACTTCACGACCATTGTTGGCTGACTCCTTTGTATATATATTTTAAAATATATATACAAAGCTGACTCTTCGGAACGTTTGGAAGAGAACTCCAATTTTGGGCGAAAGGTAATCTTTAGCGACGAGGTGCATTTTTGTTGGTGTGGCGGTCACCGTCAATGGCGAGCTTTTAGACCGAGAGCCCACAGCAATTTTTGGGTGTGATTGATAACAAAAAATAATTAGTATAATTAGTTAGGCCTTTAGCAGTTATTTACAAATGTGAACGTCTTGCATACTCTAGTGGGCGCAATAGTGCATTATAGTGCATCAAGTATGCAGTTCTTTCCAAAGTCTAAAAAATTGGGAAAAAAAAATTGCCATAACTTCAAAATGAACAGCTAAGTGCTCTGATTGCAAATATTTAGGTCCATGACGTTTTGAAGGTGGCCTTCTTAGTGCAAGAAGTTGCCTATTCTTATCGCGTCTGGCAGGCAGAAGGCTGTCTGTAAAACGTCTTGGACCTCGATATTTTCAATCAGGGGGCTTAACTCTACATTTTGGCAAAGTTGTTATCACAATTATTTGGATTTGGAAAGAACTGCATACTTAATGCACTATAATGCACTATTGCGCCCACTAGAGTATGCAAGGCTTTCACATTTGTAAATAATTATAAAAGGCCTATCTAATTAAGCTAATTATTTTTTGTTATCAATCACACCCAAAAATTGCTATGGGCTCTTAGTCTATTTTCTTATAGGCCAAATTGAACCATATGGACCTAGACGAGAGGTGGTTCAAGCAGGATGGTGCTACGTGCTATAGTGTACGTGTAAAGTGTTGGTGAAAGAAGCAAATTAAGCATTTGTATTGCCAAAAAGTTCTTATCAGCATCTAACTCTGTCCCGTCGAAGCACTTCCAATGGCCTTTCGTAGCTAAATAGGCCTTGGCTTCAACCTTCCACTCATCAAAATTTCTCCTGCCCAGAAGCTTCCTTGGTTTTCCCATTTTTGCTCACCAAAAATTTGCCTTACCCTTACCAAGACGCTTCCCCGTCAAATAAAAGAAAAATTATAAGAAAGCAAAAAAAATGATTAAATATTAATTTGAGTTATTTAATCAATATCTTTTCTATGCAATAGGCCCATAACCTGTAGAAAAAGTTATTAGATCTCTTTAAAATGCGCAGATTAATTTTACCAAATAAAAGACGTCCAGCTTGTTTAATGGTTTTACAGGGAAGAAAGATTTTATTCATTTGTATTACATTTGACATTTCCATAGTTACTCCGAATTAAGCTGTATTCACAATAATAAATGAAATTGGAACACTTATAGTCAAAATTATGTTACAACAGCTCTAGAAAAAGATCTAGAGACCACTGGAAATTAAAACGATTTATTTGTGTAGGTAGTTATTTATTGGAACTTCTGTGCCAAAAGTGATCTTGCCCTAAAAACCGTAGAAAATACAGCTGCAATTCCTTAATTTCAATTGTAAAATTATTTTAAATGTTCATCATTCCTTTTTAACGTGGTGGGCTGGTTGTTTATGAATTTTATTATTTTGTGCTCTCTCTTTGACACCCTTTACACGAGCCGGTTACAATCTTACGCTAAATTAATCTTATTTTTTCCCGTATTATTTTCCCGCCTTAAGGCTCCCATAAAGTGAGATTTGCAAAACAAACTTTTTATGGGTGGATTTAGAAAAGAGAAATATAAAGCTGTCTAAAAATACAACCCAAGTTGTTGAAAATTTTGAAAATTATATAACTCTCAAAGGCTTAACTTCCTAGCAAGTAGTGTTCAGCTTGTCAACTTCTAAGATACCTCAAAGAGTAATATCAAAGTAGGGTAAGTGAGTGAGTTTAGTTTGTATTGAGTTATGAAGGCCTTTGCTTACAGCCGAAACTACTGTGCTACCAATTCCCACCCAAAATAATTTTTTTTTTTCGCGGGTAATACCTTTTGTGAGAAAGTGCTAAATCCCTTAAGGTTACCACTTTTCATGAAAAATTTAGGACTCGGCTTAATAGTGTAGAGCATGTCAAATGTTAACTTTAGTTTGTTTTCCTTTTAATTTTTGTAAAAGTTATGTTTGTTCTTAAGCAGTGGCGTAGCATGCCATCTCGGCGCGAGGGCCGGGAGTCCCATTTTGCTGCTGGTATCGATGAACATTGGTCTTGAATGTTTGAATTGAAATGACAAGGGCAAACCGTGCCAGATAAGTTATTCCATAATCGTGTTCTGCGACTAAAAAACGAATCTCTATATTTGACAGTACGACCAAAGTTAGGCTCAAGGGTGAACTGATGAGCATTCCTAGCGAAGCGGGTATCACTAGAGAATTTATAAAGGGGAGGAATGCAACTGGCTACTTTGAGTGGGCATTGTTTGTGAAAGAAGCGATAAAACAGGGAAATACATGAAACTCCGACGGTGTTCAAGAGATGGGAATGAATCCATGATAGCTCTGTTTCCTATCAGTTTTAACGCTCTGTTCTGAATTCTATCCAATAAATGGAGAGAAGATTGTACTGCACCTGCCCAAAGGTGTGAACTATACTCGAGTTTTGGACGTATAAGCGCCTTATAAATGGTAGTCAGAGCAGAAGGGGTGAAAAATTACTTACATCGATATAGAAATTATAAGCATTTAGCAGCATTTTTCATTCCAGCAAAGATCGTCCTTGACACACATACTGAGTACTGTGCCGAGTATAAGTCAACGACAATAAACAGCATTGAGTTTTCAAAGCATTAAACTCCACACAATATCTTATACCCCATTTAACAATGCTGTAAAGATCAGAGTTTAGTGAGCTTTTCATACGATACCTTTGCAATTTCGAAGGAGTTGGACGTGAATTTGAGAACGAGTATATGACAAGCTGAGAGTGGAGTCGTCGGCAAAACAAAGAAGTGGATTCAGACAAGAGATCATTTATAAAAATGAGAAAGAGAGTCGGAGACAAAACAGAGGCCTTGGGAACACAAGCATTAATTTTGTGCAGATCAGACTTAAAACCGTCCAATACAACATGTATTGAACGATCTAGAAGGAAATTTCTAATCCAAAGAATAAGGGTTTCGTTGATACCATACGCACGCATTATCGTTAATAGAGGCTGGTGCCAAGCTCTATCAATACCTTAGAAATACCAAGCGCAATAATCTTACTACCTGCAAAACAATGTAAAGATCTGTTTCACTCTTCGGTGAGATATGCCATCAGATCGAGATATTTCATGAGCTGATGATTTATCAGCGACAGAGTTGTAAAAGACTGCAGTACTTTGGTAATACAGTTAGTATAAAGTCGCAGTTAATTAACTTAACAATTGAATGCAAGTTAATACTGTGCACGGGTACTTTAACTGCAAAATAAACAGTCAGCAGTTAGTACTAGTATTAGTACTGTGCAGTTAATAAAAGCAGTTAATTGACTAAAAGTTAATTAACTGCAGTACATTTCAACTGGTTTTAGTCTTTTTAATCACTCAAAAGTCTTCAGTACTGGCCTTGTTTTGGTTTTAGTCAATAAGTCTTTTAACTGCAGTTAATTAACTGTAAGTTAATTAACTTAATTTTAGTATTTTAACTAAAATACTTGAGACTTGTACTTATAAAACAACATGATATGATATTTTGCATGTAGAATGTTGCGATTGGCATGTGGCATGTGGCATATAACATTGCATGTTATATGTTACATGCGGTATGTGCCATTTGGTACCTACATAAATGTTATACCACACCGATGCCCAGATATGTAATTTTTTTCGATTGCAACGAGACCGAGACCGAGAAATGTCTCTTGTCTCCGCTCGTGACCATCCCTAATTAAAATAAAAAGAAGAGAACTGGCCGTGACAGAAAGTCAGTAGAATATGCATGTAAACAAATATCAGGCCAAAAACATAAATTTTTAAAAAAGAGCCAAGTTCTTCTATACAAAAACCTTTGTCTAACAAGTCAGC
Organism: Chrysotoxum bicinctum; assembly: GCA_911387755.1. Lineage (NCBI taxonomy): Eukaryota > Metazoa > Arthropoda > Insecta > Diptera > Syrphidae > Chrysotoxum > Chrysotoxum bicinctum. Next base: position 83,235,153 of record OU426988.1, on the reverse strand, counting down.
CGTGAAAAGTACTGAGATCTAAAAGTACGCCAAGTTCTTACTTTATGAAGGTTTAATACCGAATATTTAAAGTAGAATAATATTGAAACAGCTACAATGTAATATAGAAATTTTATTATTTAATGATTACTGACTAAAATTTGATGGGTTCACTGGTCAAGTTTTTAAAACCTTTCGAATTGGGCATAAAAAATATGCCAAGTAAGCTAATCAAATTTTCACGGCTGACCTGTTACACAAAAGTTTTCGTATAGAAGAAATTGGCTCCTTTTTTTAACATTTATGTTTTTGGTCTGATCTCACTTCTTTTTGCAAAGATTTTAATATTTTGCCATGTCAGAATCTCGAAAGATATGGAAGGTGGAAGTGTGGACTCTACTTACTCAAACAACTTAGTAGCTTCTTATTTCTTTTGGTATATTTTCTTTTTGTTATTGGTTGTTTTGATTTGCACTTCAATTGTTTCTTCTTGTCCTGGCAAGATACCTAACACTAACATACCTACCTTAATTATAAATACTAGTACCTACATCCGCTCAGTCATAAAAAAGCAATATAATTGTTGAGGATGCGATGATGTTTTTGTTGAAGTTTTAACTCCTTTTTTTAAATGAATGTAGCCCACCAATTAATAGCCTAATTAGTGGTTTGATTATAGTTCGCATCACAGTTAAGATTTTTCTTATGTATCTAAGCTAATAATTTTTTCATGTATGCAAATGTTTTCTTTTTTCATTCATGTTAAAATAACATAGAGTACCAAATCGAGCACTCTAGTTCTAAGAAAAGTCATGAATTTTCAAAATGCATGTATAGTTTCAAAACGACAATAAAAAGACGATTCGAATGAAAAATTTTAAATTTTCTTTTTTCGTTTTGAATTTACATTAAGCTATACCGCTCTACAATATTTCATCATTTTACAGCAATAGGAAGTGCTTCATATAAATTCAACAATTTCTCAGAATGTGGGCGGATACCACGCCCCCTGAATGGAAAACTTCAAATTTTTTCCTCAGCTTGCATGACAAGACCTACCGTTGTGCAAAATTACAAGATTCTACGATGTCAGGAAGTGCTCTATAATTTTGATGATCTGTCAGTCAGTCAGTGAGTCAGTCAGTCAGTTACGGTTTTTGTGATTTTTGAGTTTTTTCTCAGAGATTTTTATTATGTCAAGACATTTTGAAATAAAGCTTCATGTCTATTTTGTAAAAGACGTATACAAAATCTCAAATGTCAATTGATTGAAAAACTTCTGAAAAATCTTAATGTTTTCACCGAAAAATCGATTTTAGGGCTTTTGGAAAGCATCTAGAAAGAAATATTCTAAGCAGGTCAAAATATAATATATTACCCATCAACCAAGCCATAAACTGTCAAATTCCAATGGAGGATGGCTGAAATCTCGATGGATTAAAAAACATCTACAAAATCTGATTTTTTTTAATGATGTTTTTGCTCATTAAAATTTATTGTAATTAAGGGGCTGGCAAGAATACGGAAAGAAGTATTCTAAATCGTCAAAATAAATTTGAAATTACTCTTAAATTCGTGTCAAACCTTGAGATCAAAAGAGAGTTAATATAAAAATGACTATAATCGTATTTTTTTTCCAAATTTCTTTACTGAGTGGCTATCAATTTTCCATAAAACACGGCTAATATTGAATACTGAAGTGCTGATGAGTGTGATTATAAAAAGTACCAAAGTGGAATCATCTATTAAATTTTTTTTTTTTTATGTTTTATTTATGTAATCTTTTTTATTTATCTAATCAAAGAAATTGTTTTGTATATTATATATGTATGTTATGTATGTATTTTTCATTTGGACAATTTTTTTTTAATGGAAATAACTTCAATTACATGTGATTTCGTACATATTTGATATGCGTATAATATAATAAAGACATTCAGTATAAAATAAATGTAAGAATTTAATGATTTTTTTTATAACATATATGTACATATGTGTACCGTTTTTTTTTAGAAATACAACTCTTAAGTTTCAATTAAAGGGATAAAAAAAAATTATAAAAGGCTCACATACCACGTGCAATATGTCATATGCCACATGCTATTCCCAACATGCTATACATGCAAAATATCTCATCTGTGGTTTTATAAGTACAAGTCTCAAGTATTTTAGTTAAAAGACTAAAAATAAGTTAATTAACTTACAGTTAATTAACTGCAGTTAAAAGACTTACTGACTAAAACCAAAATAAGGCCAGTATTGAAGACTTTTGAGTGACTAAAAAGACTAAAACCAGTTGAAAAGTACTGCAGTTAATTAACTTTTAATCAGTTAACTGCTTTTATTTACTGCACAGTACTAATATTAGTACTGACTGCGACTGCTGGATTACAATTAAAGTCTTTTTGTAAGTTAAAAGACTTAAAGAAATTAGTCTTTTTAGTCAATTAACTGCAGTACCGAAAAGACTGCATTTTTTACAACTCTGATCAGCGATTCCATGACCTTGGAAAGAAGGGACGTAAGTGCAATTGGTCTATAGGAGGAGAAAGAGAAAGGGTGGCCTTTCTTAGGAACAGGCTGGACAAATGCTGTTTTCTATCTTCTTGGGAAGATTCCATAACACGTCTTCAGAAGAATGGGGGGTGTACCATCGGGACCAGCGGATTTGTTTATATAAAGATTTCGAAGGGCTATTGCAACTTTATACGAGTGCAAAAATATACCTGTCCCATTAAATAATTTACGTTTTCAAGTACAGGAGGGGCAATGTTGCTAACAGGCAACGCAACGTAGAGCTAGCAGCAAAATGAGCTGCAAGTACATTTGCCTTCTCTAAAGAGCTAGTTATCGGTTTGTCAATAGGCGTTTTTCTTTTTTAGTTCAGAACAGAACCTGAGTTGTCAAAAAATAAATTGTGTTTCTTTTTTAGTTCAGAGTGTTCAGAGTTTCGAAAATGTGTTTCTTTTTTCGTTCTGAGCATGTTCTGAGCGTGTTCAGAGTGCGCTCTATGAGCTCAGAATAAAATAACTGAGCAGACAGAGTAAAATGCTTAACACAAGCATTTGACAGATGGAAATTAAAAAAAAATGGCGACAGCTACATAAGTGTTCAGATGTGTTTCAAAATATACTCAGAGCGCTCAGAGCACGCGTGGTTCAGAGAATGTTCGAAACATGCTCGACATGCTCGGACTCTGTTCAGAGCTCTATACTGAACTAAAAAAGAAAAACGCCTATTGTAGATGAGCGTTGGAACCGAAGATGAAGTTGAATTTTTTACGTTCTTGACAAATGACCAGAAATTTCTACTACCTTTGGGACATTACAGGATTTTTTGTCTTAATTTCTGGTCATGTAAGAATTTGTGTTTTTTTTTGTATGACAGCGTTGCATTGGTTTCCGACGTGTTTATAGTTTTTCAGACGAACCTTCATGTTTACACATCTTAACAATGAAACCCGTCAATCACATTTTTTTTTAATAAGCTTTTTATAAATTAATTTGTTTGACCAGTTATTTATTGACATAAATGTTTTTTTATTAATTAATTTTTATTTTTTTATTTTTATTTATTTTTTTTTTTTCAAAATAATAGCCCAAGGAAATAAATCTCGATAAAGGGCAGTATACATAAATGACAATTTATTTAAATAATATTTATGTGAAATAAAAAATTATGTTTAATTTAAAAATAACTGTGGAGCGGAAAAAAAATATTTTTGAAAAGAAAGTAAATATCAAAAACTTTAAATTAGTTTCAAGGTAAAAAAAAAATGTAAACATAAAATCAAGTTAAAGAGATAAAGGAAAAAAACGCTCTCGCAAAAAAAATATTTGTAGGTTTTGGTATCATTTTCATTAAGAATTTATAAATTTACTTTTTATGAAAGCTTTAGTATTCTTACTAAATAGTTTTTTATTTAATGTTTTGAAATATGCGGGTAAGTTGTTGTAGTTCATAATCGACTGATGTTGAATTGACGTGGCTTCATTAGATGAAATGTGGATAAGATTGGACCCTCTAGTGTTGTGTTCATGTATATTTCTGTTTAGAAAAAGTTCAGTAGTAGTATGTATATGGTTCATAATAATGTTATGTGTTAGGTTTAATAGCTTATGCTCATAGACGAAGGATATTGGTAGGATATTGTGAATCTCGTGTATGTATTTGGTTCTCTCTCTTCTTGGATGCCGAAAAAGATTTTTATTGCTTTATTTTGAACTACTTGTAGGTTGGACATTTTAGTTATATTTACCGTACCCAAAATTTGGATTCCATAAGTGAGAATACTTTGAAATAAGGAATAAAATATTGTTCTTCTAGAAAAGTCATCTAAAAAACTAGAAATTCTTCTGAAAATTCCAGCAACCATCGATAGTCTCTGCTCCAGAAAGTCAGCGTGAGTTTTAAATTTAAGGCCTTGGTCAATATGAACACCAAGATAAACAAAATCTGTTACTCTTTCAATAGGGTTGGAATTGTAATATATGTATATTTAAATTTGGATTTGAATAAAAAGCCAAATATTTTGCATTGAGACATATTTTGTTTTGGTCTAGCCAATTACTTATTTGGATTAAGTCTTGCTGCATTTTGTTTTCTAGATCTTTTTCAGATGATGATTCAAAAACCAAGCCAACGTCGTCCGCGAAAAGGAAAAAACGTCCATGCAATGCGATTCTTATGAGGTCATTTATATAGATAAGGAAAAATAATGGTCCCAAAATACTTCCTTGTGGTACACCGCAGATCAGTTTTTGGATATCGGAACGATTAGTATTGATGCTTACATATTGTTTGCGGTTTTCCAAAAAGGATTTGCTCCATTTAATTGCCTTGCTATCAAAACCGATAAGTCTTAATTTATCAATCATTATCTGCGTGTTGACGGAGTCGAAGGCTTTTTCTAGGTCGATGAAAATGGCTGAAACTTTTCTTTTTTTAGACATGTGTTTTTGAATGACTGTACAGAGGTCATAGAGTGCGACGGATGTATTAGATTGATGGCGGAAACCATATTGTTCAGCGCAGAGTATTTTGTTTTTCAGTAGGTGTATTTCAAGTCGGTTTTTAAATATTTACCTTTTATAAGGTGGACTTGCTGTGCTTTATTTATTTTGAACACCTCTTATTGTAATATAGTTATTATTTTAAATTAGACGTTGAATCCTAGCCCATGCTAAATAGCTTTAAGTTGATATATTAAAAATCTCATTTATTAACTTCCCATAGGGAGTTATTGTAATCGGTCCGATTTGTCAAATTGGAATTTTTGACATTTCTCGACGTTTCAAGGTCCCTAGAGGCTATATCAATCATTTTTAGAGAGATGTCTGTGTGTGTGTGTGTACGTACGTTCGTACGTTCGTACGTCCGTACGTTCTTGTACCATTTTTCGTCGTCGATATCTCAAGAACGAGTAAAGATATCGACTTCAAATAAATTTTATTTAATAGATAATAACTTCGAAAAAGGCTGAAAGGGCGTTTATTAAAATTCAGTGAGTAGTTTTTTCACTATAACGGTTTAAAAAAAAAAGTAAAAATTTTGGTTAGTTTCAAATATCTCACGAATAAATAATGCTATTGATTTCAAATAAAATTTAATGTACTCATTATAAGGTCATACAGATTGGGTATGAATTTGGAAAAAAATGAACATACTGTTATTTTTTTAAATAAAAAAAAAACTGAAAAAAAAAATTTCATAACCCAGATATTCTAAGAACAGAAAACAATTTGAAACTCAAAATAATTTTATTTTACGAAAAATAATGTGTTTGACAACTGGTGAAAATTTCAAAAAAAAATCAGTTTACGGTTTTTTTACAAAAAATAAAAAACTATATAAAATTCTATTGAAAATTGGTAAAAATTGTTTTTCGACTCAAATTTCTCGAGAACTAGTAGTGATATTGACTTCTAATTTAGTTTATTTTATACATAGTATAATTTTGTACAATTGGTAAAATGTTGACAAATATTGAATTAATAGTTTTTTTTTTAGATAAAAAAACTATTAAAAATTCTAGTGAAAACTAGTTAAAATTGTATTTCAAGTCGAATTTCTTGGGAATGAACACCGATAGTGCCTTCTAAAGTATGTTGTTTTATACATCGATACCTTCCCGTAAGAATGTATACCAAGCGACATTTCTAAAATTGTTCAGGAAACGAAAAAAACGAAGAAAGTTCTAGCTGAATCATAGTGTGCTAAGAGATAATTTTGGTTAAACTAAGTGACATCTAACAAAATTTTTTGTTGCTCACGACAATGAGATCTTTATTAATGCCGCTTAGCATAATTTTTTTGGCGGATAATACAAATTTCAGGGGGCAACATTATTTTAATGAGAAAACATGGTAGTTGATAATTTTTTTTATTTGTACTCTAGTTTCCTTTTCATGCATAATAGGTTGCCGAAACCCAGGCCAAAACATATATGTAGTATATTTCCTCATCAAAAATTAATTTTCGAAAAAAGTGTCGCTTAGTACATTCTTACGGGAAGGTATCGACATAATACAATTATTAACATATGGTTAAATTTTGACAAGTATCGAATTGACAGTCTTAACAAAAATATAAAAAAAATTTACTAAAAAGTGGTAATATTTGTTTTTCGACTAGAATATCTTGAGAACGAGCAATGATATTGACTTTGCCATTATTTAATTTTATACATAATAAAATTTCTAACAAATGGTTTATATTTGACATATTTATATCTAGTTTTAGAGCGGATATATTTTATAAGTACCCTTCCATCAATAACCAAACCATATCTTTTATATTTGAATATTTGGTTTTTAAATTTTGTTCAATTAAAATGTTTGGAACCGAAATACATATGTAATAAAGTAATTTCTATAATAACTGTTTTTTATTTTCCCCCAGATCTGATCCAGATTGGATTTTGTTTTCAAAATAACATTTAAAACAACAAATACAAACAAAACTGGGCCTTGTGTGTTTTTTGTTATACATGCAATTTTGAATGAAGATCCAATCTGGATCAGATCTGGGGGAAAATAAAACACAGCTTTTGAAACAACTTATAAATCAACATTCTCAATTTCAAATCTCTTTAAACAATTAAAATGCTTTTCAATCTTAAAATAATGTTTGTTTGAATTTTACAGCTAAAGTTTGTTTCGCTGAAAATTTGGTTATTTAAAAAAAAACTAAATATAAAGTTTTGAAGACCACAAATGGGAAGTTATCAGTGTGGGTCGCACCCACCAGCCTCTTTTTTTTATCATTCATGTGCATTTAAGGTTTCTTCCGAGGACACAATTTACTAGACTTAAACTACCATATATTTTGTCAATACAATCGACTGAGCAACTTAGCGGTTATGATGCCTCAAACATAATCTGGAGCTGCAAAAATTTTAATAATTGATCCCCAGAATGACCAAAAAGAACTTATTCACACGACCTGGTCAGTTTGCAGATTTGCTGATATTGTATTTACAAAGACAGGGTCAATGAAATCTAATGATTAATATTCGATGTAAACATATTTTCACCGTCAAAATACTTCATTTCAAGAATTAATATCAAAAGTAAATTCAATTTTCGAAAATAATATATTCATTATATAAATACATACATACATCATAAATGCTTTGACTAACGAAACAACATCATTCGATCTGGATTGATTGAACAAAAATAATGCCCTTAGGGTGAATAATTTCAAATAAAACTTATAATTTTTGTTTGTCCACAATAATCGATTCCAGAATCATATATTTGTATCTATATCTATGTTCTAAAACTCTAACAAGATAATTAAATATTCCAATATTCTAATTTTCTAATATTTAGTTTTCGGAAATTCTAACTGAAGTAAATATACGTCAGGGTGATTAACTTATTATGATGTTTTTCATTATTGTACAGGATGATTCAGGACTTTCTGTCTTCCCCCAATTAGGTGGAAAGGCAAACTTCAAACATTACTTAAAACGGATACAAAATTCTAAACAAACAATTGCAAGTTGAAAGTTGTTTAAGTGTACGGATTTTGAAAAAAAAAAGAAATTATATATGAATATATTGCGGTGAATGTATGTAAGTACAACGGCCAGTAAAGAATTTATTTATATAAGCTTATCAGAAGTTTTACAAAATTAATTTATAATTTATTCACGAGGAAAGTTAACTTAAATTTACATTATAATCTTAAAAATTAATATGTTTATTTTTTATAAAAATAAATTACATAATTTACAAATTTTACTAAGAAGAGAAAATCGTTCATAATTAGCCAGATATTTATGCATTCTGGCAAGTTGTTCAAGTTTGTTTCGAAGAATATTAATGGCATTATAAAGAATTTAAAATTTCATTTATTTATTTAACAATGAAGACAAAACAAAAATAAACACGTCTGCTCTCAAGATATGATATGTATGTATGTCGATAAGCTTAAGTCTGTTGTGATAAGGAGGCAAATCCCCAAAATTTCACCAGCAAACTTTTTTACTTGCGACTTAGGTAGATACTATAAGTCAAGTTATGCATTCGAAAAAAAAATCGAACTCGAGATTTTGTTCAAAGTTGACGTTACGATGATAGCGAAGACTAAAAAAGTTGGTCTCGCAATTCTGTCTGGCTGTCTGTTCGACTACAGCCTAAACAGCTCAACCGATCTTCTTTAAGCTTTCTTTTTTGTTTTCTTTTTTTTAGGACCCAAAATAACGGTACCTGCCATACGATTTTTTTTTCGAAATTTTATAAATATTTTTTTTTTCAAAAACTGTTCGACAGATTTAAGAAATAAAAATACAAAAGAAGATCATTTAATTAAAGCTAAATAATGGTTAAACAAAAATTCGCAAAAATGGTTATTAAGGGTACCTCCCATGGTACCATTTTTTTTTGTTTTTGATTTTCTCAAGAACGGTACCACCGATTTTTATAATTTTTTTTTATGCTAACGTTCCCTAGCAGATTTGTGTGTTCAAATTTTCAAAAATTATTATTTTTTTTTTGATTTTTAAGAAAAGTTTCAAAAATTTTATTTCAAAACTCAATATTTCGAAAAACCCATGCTAGTTTTTTTTAAACTTGATAAATAAAAGTTTCTTATTATAATCTACAAGGTGTGAGAAAAAATTTTTATTTTAAATAAAAATAAAGGTACCCACCATAGAAATATTAAAAAATGTTGAAAAATGGTTTTCAAAAATCGTATTTTCCTCGAAAACGGTGCCTAGAATTTTGATATTTTTTTTTTCAATTACATAATTTGAATGATCTTTAATTTAATAAAAAAAAATTGAAATTAAGATATTACAGCTTGTACCTAACATAGAACCATTTTGTCCAATTTTGAATTTCTTACTATCGACATAACGGATTTTAATACAAATTTTTCTTGAGATGCTTCTAAAAAGTTTAAAAAACATTGCATTTCAAAACTTAAAAAAAAAAATATTTTTTGAATTTTTGAAAAAAAAAAGTTTTTTTTTTGAATAATTGGATATCTCAAAACTGGCTCAGTATTTTTTTTGGAAATTTAATTTTTATTCGTACAATAATAATTGGCGTACCAAATTTGTTTCTTAAAAATGTTTTAAAAATTTTTTATATAAGAGCTTATTTAAAAGAAAAACTACTACACCGACTTATAATTTTTGTATAGTATTCTGTATTCTGTTTCTATATCTTACTCTTACTACTAAAAGAATTTAAGAAATTAATGTTATCCACATGAACAGTTTTCTCTAATAAAATTCATTTTTAAAAATCCTAGTCTATTACATAGGAGCAAGTTCGTGCGAATCAGTCGTCATTTTATTACATCCGTTCTAGTAAAGCCTTATGGCAGGCGTAATTTGGTGCTCGAACTTGACAAGCTTATTCCAGACAAATGTTATGAAAATCTGTTTTTGTAACAAAAGATGAGGAAATTGCAATTGCCTTGAATCTCCCTTTTACTAACAAATAATTGAATTGGCCCTATTAGTTATGGAGTTGATGTGTTGTATAAATTCAAGCTTGCCATCGAATGACACACCAAAGACACGAATATCGCTGACACGAGATAATGATACACCATTAAAGAAAACTCATATAGTCTTACGTTTATCGACGTTCAGAAACAAACAGTTACTGACACACCACTCGAAAAACAAATTAAAGGTCGTCGCCAAGAAAATCTGAAATAGTTTAGAAGATCGTTACATCATCTGCATAAATGAGACACTTTGAGGGCTTCAACACAGGTGTTGAATCATTTTTAAATAAAATAAAAAGTAAAGGGCCTTAATGGCTGGTTAATGTTAAAAGTCTTGAAGGTATGGTCATTGAAAAAAACTGAGTGTTATCTATTAAATACAACATAGGTAATGGTCGCTAAGTCATAACTTTCTTAGTTTCAATAACAAAATTCCATGCGAGAGTTTTTCGAATGCCTTACTAAAGTCAGTAAAGACACAATCAACTTGGATCTTCCTTTTGAATGAATTTCAGCCAATTCCTTAAAAACAAAAGCACCTTTTTGTAAATCCATGTTGATTTGGAACGATAAATAAATTTAATATAGAAAGGTGCTGGCCTCAAATATTTTTGGAATTTTTTGGTTGTCTTACAATAGGTCTATAATTGATAACTTCATCTTTTTGCCTTTTTTATATAAATAGAAATTCACAATAAAACATTGAAAAATTTAAAAGAACGAACAAAGCAACAAAAAATAGTTGACACAGTTTTTTAAAATAGTGGAAGGTATACCGCCAGGGCCTCGGTATGTGATATATATTCGTTAGGTTAGATATAAACTTCGCAATGTTGTCTAGATTATGAATATAAAAGTTAATATACGTCAATGAAATGAAATACGAGTATTTTAAAAAGCCAAGGTTAGTGCTTTTTTCATAAAAATTATCACAGTTTTAAATATCACAGTTTAAGGTTTAGCAGTCGTTAGTATCACAATTAAAGGCACTTTCAAACAATGATTCGAAATGACCTTTGACTTGAGAGCTGATGTATAAGTTTATAAATTTCAAAAACATATTTGTGATTCATTTAAAGATCTCTTTGCACCTTTTTACTCGTAAGAAAAAATGAACTCGATATTTTGATTAAACTTTATAATTACGATAATAGGAAAGATGAACAAATTTGGTCCACTATTTGATCAGTCTCTTTGGGTTCACACTTAGCGGATGGGTAGAATATCGAATAAAAAACTTGGTACCTATTGTCCTAAGACATTCGTTGGAAAGTTTTTTTATGTTTTAAGAGTACGAATTTTCACACTTGTTTTCTTGGCCATTAAGGAAAATCTATTTTTGTTTTTTCAAAAAATCGTGGCCACATATAGAAATATAAGAACCAAGAAATTACTATAGTTTAAGGGTTTTTTTTAATCAAATATTTTCCCGAAAAATGAATTTTAATGATACCCTTTCAGAACATTTCATTTGTATTTGGATTTTCTCGAAAATAGTAACAATTGTTGTATTCAGAAGTTACTAAAAATCATTACCTAGAATAGGTATCTGAAATTTCAAAAATATTGAAAAATCCATGCTAGAAAGCCACTTGTTATTTTTAACATTGTCAAAAAGATTCTAAGAAAAAGTGTTCAAAACATTTTCAAAGAAAATCATTTTTCTCGAAAACTGATTTTATTAAAAACTTTTTTTTATGACCCATGAGTGAGTAAAACAATTTGATGATATTTTTTTGATTTTGATATTTTTTTTTAAAATTAAAATTCGAATGAAAATCCAAAATATTTAAAGTTTGTATAGATACACACATACATATGTATGCATGTATATTAAAAATGTATTCTAAAAAATAACGCTCCCAAATATTTTTTAAATTATACGTGGGTACTATGTACTTGTTCATACAAACATAATTATGTCTGTATTTGGCAAGTTATGCATTTGTAAAAAAAATCGAACTCGCAATTTCGATCAGATTTAACATTTTAGAGAAGAAGAAATATTAATTTCATAAGAAAAGTTTTTTTTTTTTTAATAAAATCTTTTTATAAAAGCAAAAAATAGTATCTTACATGAAACATTTTATTTTTGTTTTCGTTTTTCTAAAGTCTTACAACTAATCTTGATCAATTTTTCTATGCTTAAGCTCATGAGAAGTTTGAATAACTGTTTTCATTTTTATGCGATTTAAAAAAATATTTAACACTTACTCGTATTTCGGAAATTCGATATTTCAAAAACGGGTCCATGAAATTGCTTACATTAATTTTCATTCATTCAATAATAAAATTTTACAATTGGCGTACCAAAATATTTTCTTACAAATGTATCAAAAGTTTTGTATAAGAACGTTTGTTAAAAAAAACACAACAAATCAGTGAAATTTAGATGGAATTCTAATTTTAGCTGAAACCATTACAAGAGTTGTCTTATCCTTTTAAAAAATGAATTTAATGCTTTTGAACTTGTTTCTTTAATAAAGTTCATTTTTACAGATTTTGATCTCTCCAAATTAACAGAAAGTTCGTGTGATATAACCGTTGCAAGTGCGTGCGACTTAGTTGTGCATTTTGATTGATTTTTAATGTTTAAGCTATCTTATTACTAACTTTAAGTTTGTGTTTTGGTTTTTGAAAAAATTCTAAATTATAAAAACTTAGTGTTTCTCAACTAAGAATACTTGCTCCTCCTGCCTAAGCTGGGGCATGTAGACTAACCCTCTCATTCGAATTTTTCTTGTACGGCCAAAATGTCTACCTTTTCACAATAATTGAACCTATTCCGATAAAATAAACATCCAAAAATAAAAAGTTAGAAACAAATATTTCACAAGCATCCTATGGTACACATGCCAAAGACGTTCTACATCCTACATCCATGTAGGTATTGTAATCTGGATAATGTTCAGGCACTTAGACTTCTATTTTTGTACAAATGTGTACCACATGTACCATGATCCCCATTATGAATTATTTTCACTTTCCAAAAGGGATCGGACATAAATCCAATCTTAGTAGAAGATTTAAAATTTAATTTGCACTACGTTACTTTTTTTAGTTTTTTTTTTATGACAAATCTTTTGAACTATCATTCACATTATATTAAACAAAATTTGTTCACTAAAAATCTACTTTTTAAGAAGTTAATTAAAAATCTCTTTTGAACATTTTGAATATATACCCCCTTTTCGTTGTTACATATGAACACCCACTTAGATTTATTATGGTGGCCAAAATCCGAACCCTTCTAACCACCCCACATATTGTATCCACATTAAGGATTACATTTTTGTTAAACGTAGGAAAATCATTAATTTTATAGGGTTTTACACTTTATGTGAAAACGTGAAAGTAGAGTCCAAACTGTGCTGCAATAAATATCCCAGAGTATTGAAATGAGCTAACCCAATTCCGTCCCGTCCTTTGTGTTTTATTTTATTTTTTGGTCTATTTTATGGAAACTTTTGTGGCATCACGTATCCTTTTATCCGTGCAATTTCATTGAAAATGCACATTTACCTGTACCTATACAGGTAAGTTTAATATACAAAAATTATGTACGTGCGAGGTTAAATGAATTGTAGATCATTGCAAGTGAATTGAATCCAAATGGGAAGATTCCTGAGTGTGAAAGAATGCAAAAGAGGTGGGTTAGGAGTTAAAAGCATTATTTTTTGGAATAAGCGATAGTGTAAAGTTATTGCTTTGTTGTTCAAAAAGATTATTTATGTGAGAAAGTTTTGCTTCTGATTACATGCCTTTTCTAAAGAAACACCATGTAGATGAGATTTTTTAACTTCTTTAAATTAAATAAGGAATATTTATATTCGTGTTTTGAAGATTGGCACAAAAAGTGAAAAAGCCTCGATTTGTAAAGAATATTTTTTAGAAATTTGATACCGAAATTTTTGTGTGAAATATGATTTGATTCTGTGGATTGAGCACGGGATCGGTCGTATACATACTAAGAAATGTTCAAATGAAAGACTACTAAATATATATACCTTAAATGATCCAGAGTAAAAGAATGACTATACATATTCCTTAGAGTTTCAAGTCAAACAGTTAATATTAAATTATTTGGCAATTAAAGTAGGGATGGCTCGTTAAGCTTCTTTTTTAATTCAAATTTTTTTTTTAACCTCATGCCATTTTAGAAAAATAAACAACGAATTGTATGCATTTTTCTTTAATTACATCCATCTTTTGGCGTATAGAATTCAAATGCCAAATACTTGTACATGAGTACAAGTAAGTATGTAGGTTTTTTAAATTTTTCACCCGAGATGATTTTGTTTTAAGAGCAAAAATAACGCTACTTAAAATGGCATACTGCTTTTTTTTCGAAATTTTACAATATACATACACATAAAACATACATATTTAAAGGGTTTTTCAACAGGGACGCTACAAAAGTAGAGCGACAGGGACAGCAAACGACGCCATATTTCTTGCCGCTCTTTTGACATTTCTCTTCAGTAAGGGGCCAGTTATAGCCACGGTTGCCACTCGAAAAAATAAATTGTGTCCAAAGTTGAAAATAAAAATGACCAAATGTAGTTAAAAATGACCAAAATAAAAAAAGAAACACAAACAAACAAAAAACAGAACAATTAATTCATCACATTTGTTGGAGCTTAATGTTCTTATGTATATTATACAGCTTACACGTTATTTTTAAATTATTAAAAATCAAAAACATACAAAATCAGGTACAAAAATTCACAAAGCACCTTATATACAAAACATTCGAATATTAACTTCTCACAGCTTTTTGAAATAAGATCACGATTGCGCAAAATTTTAGTTGAATTAGTGCGATGTTAAGTCTGTTTAGTATGAATCTAGGTAAAACCAACGATTTTGCAAATTTCAATTGTATTTAGCATCATACTTTCTCTACCCTTTTACTAAATACCTATTTTATTTTTTTAGTATCGTGCTAACTTCATCAAAACAGGTCTGTTTGTTTAGTTTTTTGCATGAACTGCCATTACTTTAGTGTTTAGTAGTAATTTATTAAAAAATAGCCTTAGCACCATACTGGTTAGAAAATGTTTAAAATTAAGAAAGAGTTAGTAATCTGATTAAAAGTTAGCAAATTGTTAAGTAGTAGTTTAAAATTTTGCGCGATATGTTTATGTATGAAGATCAATAAATTATTGCCACTTAATAACTAAAAAAATAAATATATGTTTTCACAAACGTTATTTTTATTTTTTGCAGACCAATAACCATTATACTAATTTTTTGATTTTCAGACTCTTTGGCTAGCATTATATTATTAATGGTTTCAAAATTGAAACTTTTTGCAATAATATGCAAAGCGAAGATGCAGCGAATAGCAAGTGCATTAAAAAAAATGACATTTTCAATTTGGCTTGATGGTCGCATCTCATTAACCTCACTAACCATAACACTAGCCTCGTCAGTTGAAAGACCAATTGATTTTCAAATAGTAGGTATCTATATTTTATTTTTACCCAGCGAAGAAGCAACATTGCGCAAAATTAACGTACAATCCTTAAGTTTTCCAGCTATCTATCATTAAATATGCAAGTGATGGAAATGAACGCATTCAGTTTACATCATACGCTAATAAAACTGCTGTTGGTATACATTTCATTTTTAAGAACATAAGAAGTAAAAACAAGTTTTTTTTTTTAATTCGTTAGAAAAATGACCAAATGGAATTAAAAAGGACCATGTGACCAAGTGAAAAAATAATGACCAGATTTGGTCATAAATGACCAAACTGGCAACCGTGGTTATAGCTCATCAGAAAAATTTGTTTCTTCCAAATTTTACCATAATTACAACTCGATTTTGAGTAAAATTTGAATGCAATTAGACGAATACTTGCTTGGACCAATTTTTACAAAAAGAATTACATTTTGTTGCTAAATTTACTCAGAAAATGGATTTAAATATTTTTTTCTGATGGAATTTAATTTTTCTGAACACCTGATTGCCAAAACTCAAAATATATTCCATTTTCTGAGTAAATTTAGAAACAAAATGTTGTAATTCTTTTTGTAAAAATTGGTCCAAGCAAGTATTCGTCTAATTGCATTCAAATTTTACTAAAAATCGAGTTGTAATTATGGTAAAATTTGGAAGAAAAAATTGTTTCTGATGAGCTATAACTGGCCCCTAAGGTTTGCCGTTGTTATTAAAACCATCTTATAAACTGCCATCAAAACGCAGTGTATTGGCACGGTTTGCATATCACCGGTTTCTTGGTCAAAAATTCATGAAAGAAAGTATGAATAGCGTCGCTGACGGAGTTTCAAAGTGTTGAAGGTTGCATATACCCATTCAAATTATACACAAAATATGTAAAAAAACTTGAAAATCTTTTAGAAACTGGCGGAGTTTAAGAAAAAAGAGAATAAAAAAGACAAACCGCGAAGCAAAAAAAAAACAGAGATTTGAGTTTTTAAAAAACGTAAGAAATTTTTTCGATATTGCCCATGGAAATGTAATGACTTTATCAAAAGAACATAAAATCATGGATTTTTGAATTCTACATAGTCAAGATTGAAGTCCAGAACGCATTGATTCATACAATTCCGTTCATAAATTTAAACCGAGTGTATCAAAAAGCACAACTGATGTTAATGAAAGTAAACATAACTGCGAATATTCCGTATCTTCATCATTATCAATTTATGATTCAAGTGGTAAAACAAATGAAAAATATTATCACTCAACGGATCATCCAAAATCAAATGAGTTTTCCCCGCAGAATATAATAACTACGACTGTTATAGCGACCTTAGACAGGGGCAAAGTGAGCAATAAAAAAACTGCAATTATAATCCCTACAATCGGTCATTCACTTGGATATGATGCAAAGAAAATACGAATAGCTATTATATTCTTAGAAAGAAAAGTTAGAAAGAACAACTCAAGATTGCTGCAGAATTGAAAAATTCAATGACCTTAGAACCACCATTAATTGTTACCTTGGATGGTAAATTGATGATATCTAATTCAGGTTATTATTTTCATAAAATTTCATAAAAATATTTCATGATGGAAAGATATACGAGCCAACAACGAATCGAAATTATTAAAATTTACTACCGAAATTCGGAGTCAGTGGATTCAACGTTAAGAGCGCTATGTACGTCCAATTTATGGTCGTCATAATCGTCCTAGCAGATCAACAATTGAGCGTCTAGTGGAAAAATTTGAATCCACAGACCTCAGTCGTGCGATTTGACGCCGTTTGATTACACAGGTCTACAAAAAAATAATAATTTTTTGGTGCCTTGAGTTTTGCAGCTGATTTTATTTGTACTTCTAACGCTGATTTCAAAACTGAAAACCATTTTTCCCTAGCAGCTCTAGTTTTTGAGTTACAGAAAAATTCAATTTACCCTAATTTAAAAAATTCATATGCAAGAAATTCATATGAAAGAATGATCAAGATAAATCTTGGGCACCACATGTAGTTTGCAAAACATGTACTGAACATCTACGGTCAGTGGAGGAGTCTGAAATTTGGTGTGCCTATGGTTTGGAGAGAACCAAAAAATCACTAGGACGACGGTTATTTCTGTCTAGTGAATATCAGAGGCATCAATAGTAAAAAACGAAGCAAGTGGACGTATCCTGATTTAGATTCTGCTCGACGGCCGCGGCCCATCCCTCATTTCGATGAAGATCCCATACCAACATTTCACCAGCTAGCAGATCTTTCGGAGGATGAAGACAGTGAATATGAGGAAAATGCATCAAGTCCCCAACGATTTAACCAAAGTGAGTTAAGTGATCTCATCAGGGATCTTAACCTCTCAAAACGATCTTCTAAGCTACTGGCATCCCGGCTAAAAGAAAAAAATCTACTTGATGAAGGAACAACAATAACGTTCTATCGTAAAAGGGCAGCAGAGTTGCTTACGTTCTACTCTCAGGAGGAAGATCTCATTTTCTGTCAGGATGTTAGGTCTCTTAACAAAAATGGGCCTTCTTGAGTATGATCCAGATCGTTGGCGTCTGTTTATTGACAGTTCCAAGCGAAGTTTGAAGTGTGTGTTTTTACACAATGGTAACGAATTGAGATCAATATTACCTATTGCTCACTCAACCCAAATGAAAGAAGAGTACAAAAATATAGCTTTAGTCTTGGAAAAGATTAAGGGTGGGTCATTTGTGTTGACTTGAAAATGGTTAACTTTTTCCTTGGACAGCAAGGTGGATACACAAAATATCCCTGCTTCTTGTGCCTTTGGGATAGCAGAGCTAAACAAGATCACTGGGTAAAAAAAGACTAGCCTGAAAGAGAGAACATGGTTGTTGGAGAAAAATATGTTAATAATGAGCCTTTGGTTGATCGGAATAAAATAATCCTGCCTCCACTTCATATACATAAAACTTGGATTAATGAAGCAATTTGTTAAGGCTCTAGATAAGGATTCATCATGTTTTAAATTCATATCTACAAAGATGCGAGGATTAAGCATTGAAAAAATAAAAGCTGGCATATTCGATGGACCTCAAATCAGACGGTTAATAAAGGACACCAATTTTGTTGAATCTATGAATGAAAAAGAGCGAAAAGCGTGGACATCATTTGTGTCAGTTGTCGAAAACTTTCTAGGCAACAAGAAGGCTTCAAATTATAAGGATTTAGTTCAGAACATGCTGACTGCTTTTCGTGAGTTTGGATGCAACATGAGCATCAAGGTGTATTACTTGCAAAACTATTTGGACCGTTATCCTGAAAACTTGGGAGACTTGAGTCAAGAGCAAGGTGAACGATTTCACCAGGATATAAGGACAATGGAAGAACGATATCAGGGCAAGTGGGATACGCATATGATGGCAGATTACTGCTGGAATCTGCTAAGAGATTGTCCGAAAAAACCACAATGCAGATCAAGCAAAAAACAAAGCTTCTTGGGTTCCAGTACATCAAATCAGCAGTGAAAAATATATTATTTTATATTTATTATCTTTTTATATTTATATGTAGGTACATATGTCACTAAATGAGCTTGAATTTTTAAAGAAAAATGTTTTACTTTCTTCTTTTCACAATTATTTTGGGTGTTTCTAAGTGGTGTCAGGTTTGCAACACCCTACCCCATAACATAAAAACGGGAGCTGCTAGGCAAAAACCGATTGCAGATTCGTATTCAGGAGGTCGAATTTACTAAAGAACAGTTCAAAAAGTATCGGCACCAAAATGTGTGTATACCTGTGTTATTTTCTGTGGGGCTTCGTCAAGTCTATGGTCTATTCCAACAAGCCAGCGACGATTGATGAACTTCGTACGAATATCGAACGTGAAATTGCAGCAGTATCGGCCGATTTATGCTTGAAAACCGTCCAAAATTGGTTTCAGCGTCTGGACTTCTGCAAGCGTGAACGTGGTGACCATGCAAAAGAAATCGAGTTCCATACATAATGGCATCGAACGTACTTTCACAGGAATAAAGAATTTCATTGATATCCAAAACCGTTTTTGTTTTATTTAAAAAAAACTTTTGTAGCGCTCTTATTAAAAAACCCGATACACATAAGGCTGATTTGTTGCTGAGGCTCCTAAAAAGTATTAATAACAGATGTGTATATTCTGTATTCAATTCTTTGAAGAAGTTTTTTGGATTTAAAAATTATATACTTATGTATATTTCGAATTCCACCTTTTTACTTTTTTGAAGCTTGGCAATAGCCAGTTTTGAATACATTCTCCAAGACGTGGACAAAATTGATATTTTATCACAAAATAACCGTACAAAACATACAAATGCTATAAAATAGTTTTTTTAAATCTTATTTTTCTAGAATTTTTATAATATGTTTTTTTTCCAGTTTCGCTTAGTTCTTAAAATCTATAATTAAATTTTTAAAAAATTTTATTGGAACATTTCCTACAGTACTTATTATAGAAACATTTTTGTATATTATATATTTTTGAGTTTCTTTTCATCGTCAAAACGATACGACATGTTTTTTACAATTATTGCTTATTTAAAAACATCTTTTATCGCAAAAAAAGAATATTTTTTAATGAGAAAATCACAACAACTTGCTAACAAAACAATTAAAAACATAATTTCATTAAAAAAACACACAATTAAAGCTTTTTTTTAATGAATTATGTAGCCGAACAATTTCACAGGCAAAAACCACTTCCCTTTGTAAAAAAAACACAAATAAATATAACTTTTTAAAAATTTTATTTATTTAAATCATAAAAAACTTTATCCTATACAGCACTGAATACTTAAATATTATTTAACTTAAGAACTTATTATTTAACTTAAGAACTTAACTTTTACAAACTGATTAATGCAAAATATAAAAACACTTCTAAATAAACTTTCTGTTGTCAAATATAAACTAGCATTGCCATATGCAAGGAATTATAAGTTCGGTGTCAAACTTAAATTAGCATTGCCAACAATTAGAAAAATCCTTTGGCTCGAACACAATGAATGCGATAAAAAAAAGAGATGTGAGCGTGATAAAGCATCGTGCGTTGTTCTTGCGAAATCAGTTTCAAGCTATTAAAGTTAAATGAAATTAATAAATGAAGTAAGGACAGTCGCGCACATTCAATTTTTAGTTTCACATCTGTTTGGTTGCTGAAATGAAACATATATGGGATTATGTCTCACTATACTATATATTTACCATATGTTTCATTTTACCAAACCAAACAGTTGCGAAAATAAAAATTTAATTTACGGGAATTGCGGAACGATTTTATAACAACAAAAAGGTGACTGCGAATCATGTCTCGCTCTCGTCTCGTGTTCTAATTTCATTATGAAACGGACATAATTATAAAAACTTTTGTCCGTCGTTTTCATTTGGATTTTAATGTCGACATCTGACAAAATCACTTACCACGATTTTTGACACACGACTTTTTGAAGCTATTTCGAAATTAAATGAGTGCCAATGAGAAAAAACATATGCTTTAACTAAATCTCGTCGTGAAAAATTTCGAGGCATTGGGAATTGGGGGACGATTTTATAACAACAAAAAGGTAACAGTCAATCATGTCTCGCTCTTCTCGCATTATAAATCGGACATAATTATAAAAACTTTTGTCTGTCGTTTTCAATTTGTCTTTAATGTCACCATTTGATAAATTCAGACGGAGATAAAAATGCACTAAAAAAACGGCTAGTATTGAATTTTTGATATCTTAGATCTAAGTGCCTTTTCACGGTCTATGATGTGCACCCAGCTTAGTAATCATGTGCCATAAAAAGCGCCGTCTTTGCGTCAAAAAGAGTACCATCCATTTTCTTTAACCGTGGTAACAAACAAGTTACGAGTATACATGACTTTCTTGATTTTCTCAATAAAATCAAGAAAGTGCCAGATGGACCAAGCTGCCATTCCAAAACTTACTGCATCATGTGTATAATTGAAATAGTTTTGAGTTCCAATTCAAGCTTGCTAACTTATTTTGCAAGCCATTTTCAATTCGAACAAATATTTCAAAAGAAAAAAACATGTATTTGGAAGTGATTTTGACATGTTTCAATTTGCAAGACTATAATAAAATTACTTTTAAATTAAATTTTTGATTGTTTCCCAAAAGCACTGAAAGGTAATGTCAAAAACCAACGAAAAGTAGATTTCCGTATCGTCAAAAAGGGAACACGCCCAAACAGTACTTTAGATCTATGTCACAAAACTCATTTTTTTTCTAGAGACGAAAAGTGAGGAATGAATAGTTTTATTTTTTAACGATTCAAAAAGTAATCGGCTGGCTGATTTATAGAACATGTGCCTAACAAATTCTAGTGGCTAAGCGAATCTCGTCAACTTTATTTTTTTATATAACCAATTTGTAAATTCATTATAATCTTAATCAAAAACTAGTTATTATAGGCGTGTTTTATTGGTAATCTACGAGTATATCTAGAGCAGTGAACAGTGACACAAGCACTAACGAACGCTTTATTCTCTTTCACTCACTCTTAATAATTCCCCAAAGTTGGTTTCAGTGTATTTATTATGTGCCAAAACTACTTGTTGAATTAACTTACACGAGTGTATTCGAAAGATTTGAATCTCGTTTTTAAGCTGGAGTTGAAATATTCATAAAAATGCATATCGAGTTGATTTAGAGTTTTTCTCACTATAAAATTTTGCATTAACACTTACAAAAGTGCGAATATAGTTCTTTTTCTACAATCTACTCAAAATGTTTTCGTATCCCTATTGTTCCTATTGTATTTCTTAAATTTTTATATTTGTAAGAAAAAAAACTATTTTATTTGTTTTATACTAAATTCCTTTGAGTGTTGGAGAAATACAAAAAAAAAATAAAAATATTCAATATAAAGACATTAGCGCAAAATTTTTAACAGTCTATTATTAAGGTAACAGTATGATACTTCTTATAACTGTGGCAACAAGGAAAAACAACTAAAGTCGACTTATGTCGAAAATGATACTGTAACACCTTTTTACCTAATTACACCTTTTACCACCGAGAGAAGACAGAACACCTAAATTCTACTTTAAATAGCAATTCCGGATCAAATGGCCAAAAAGTATTGCATACCTTAAGGCGCCCACGCAAATATGCAAAAGAGGACACAAACAGATGGTTGGCGACGTCAACAAATAAATTTCGTTCGTCAGTTTTACAATCCACATTTGGTTTTGGTCGCCAAGTCGACAAGAGGTGGAAATTCATCGAAAATCAGATTACTGGACAACCGGGACTGAACAACCCGAGAAATAAACCATGCCATCATTTTAATTTAAATAACAAGTCATGTTTATTATAAATGCTTTAATCCTAGAAAAATGTCATATCTTAAGTTAGGCCCCCTATGTGCCAACAAAATTTTGTAGTTATATTCATATTCTCCTTAAGTTTAAGTTTACCAAATTGTATATATATATGTATATAGTTCAATAAAAAAACCTTGAACCTTGAACCTTGAAAATCAGATTCTTCTTGCCACCGTGTACTTTTATACCAATCTAGTGTGCAAGGTTAAGAGCATCTTACTAAGAAGCACACTGCTGGTCGCATATACCAGGTAGTAACTTCGAAACTTTTGGCTTCCGCCGTTAAATACCCCCTCCGCTCTCCCCCTCTATTCAGACTAGGGACTCTATCCCAATCTTCGCTGTCTTAACCTTCTCCGAAAAGCTCGGACTAGAGACTCTATCTTCGCTGTTTGAGTCTCCTCTCCGATACCGCCGTTAGTGTACAATGAAATACTTTGTTATCTTATTGTAAGGCCGTGAATATTGTTAAAGTATATGAAATACTTTACTAGCTTATTGTAAGATCGTAAATATTTTAAAGTTATATGAAATATTTTGTTAACCTACTTATACACATAACACATTGAATAAATACAAATTGGAACTGGAGCTTTGAACTCTCTATTGGCCGAGATCTACTGCTTTCTTCGGCTGACCCTGGACCCCGCTGACCTACATACCACAGCTGGAAACAAAAAAGCATCACAATTTCACAATACTATCCGGTGTGCAATTAGCCATTCCGTCTGTCATATTTTTTTCGTATTTTTATCTAAAACTCTTAACCGTTTGAGATAAAAATACAAAAAAATATGACAAATTACAGACAAAAGAAAAACTAGTCTTGTACCTGATTTGTATTGCAAACTAAACATTCAAATCGCCCCTGAAAAAACCGGAATTATGATATGGAATAAAATTTTGCATTTGAAAAAAAATATTTATTCTTTAAATTGCGGAGCGATCACACTTTAGACTAGTAAAGACAAAGTATAACAAAATAAATACCAACGAACACACCCTCAAGTATGCCAACATATAATTTCGAACACCATCTAAACGCCTCCTACGTTTCACCATCCGAAACTCCATCTTCACTAAAATATTCTTTTCCATTACTAATTCATTTTTCTACACTAATCATTTCTTATTGTTTTCCATGTCAAATTTTGCGATGTATGTAGCGTATTCACTAACCAATAAGACACGGGTTATGTTGGTTTGTACAAAATGTTAGTACGTTTATAGGTTAGAACCCGCGCTTACGTAAGTACACATACACACACTCTTTTTTATACAGAAGCATCTTAAATTAAAAAAAAACTGCAACTTAAAATTTAAAAGTAAAATATTATTTTTTAGATTTTTATTCCTTAAGCGTCTTACATTTTTGGACTTAAATCTTTAAATATTCCCTCCAACGTTCATACCAAATTGACATTTAAATCATAAATGTTTAAGGTACTCAAAATTTATACCATCATCTTATAATATTACAAAATATATATATTCCTTGATTAGTCACGTTCAATTAAATTTCGCTTGATAATTTGATGCTCTGTTAAGATAAACAAAAACTCATTAAATCCAAGCAAACTTAATTTAACGCATGAGAAAAAAGCAAACAACAAGCAGACTGTTGATTCTTTTGCCGGAAAAATTTCGACGTGCATAAAAGAACATCAACATCGCCGATGCGACAACGACTTACCGTAAATACAAAATGAGCTCACAGACTAAAATTAATCGCAGCCGTCATCTTTATCAACTTGGATTCAATGAAATAAAACAAATCCAACTGATAGCAATAAATATACCTACAGAAGGGCAATATTTGACAAAAAAAGGGGGAAAAATAAAGTTAAAACTAAGAGCATGCTACAGAAGATACAAAAAAATGCCATTATTCTTCTCAGCAAGCTCATACCTTCAATTCAATAAATCTACCTCCTCTACATGAACTGCTCTATATTCCAATCTCCAGGCAATGCCAATAATTTTGACCTAAAAAACGTTGATAGAGCTTCGAATTATTTTCGACAAAATGGAATTACTCTTCGAGTACCCTCTGCAACGGGAGCCAGGTGCATTGCAATGGGTAACCGCCATTGCAATTTATCGCTTCTCAATTACAGGAATCCAAGTATGGCTGAACAGCACTTTACCTACCCTTCCAATGGTGTACATGACGCTCCTGGCTAGGGGTGGGTTAAAACAATAAAGAGTGATTTCAATTCGGTTGCCAAGGTTGCCACTTTAAAAAAATATTTATATCCCCCAAAGTCAATTCAACCGAAATGCAAACTTCTATTAAGAAAATAAAACAAATTTTGACAATTCCATAGATACTTAATCTATTTACTTAAATTTGTTTTTAAAAAAAGCTATCACCTAACGGCTTACAATAAAAGTATGCTGATGTTAGAAAAAGGCACCAAGAATGGAACAATTCAACCGAAGCGGCAACCATTATCGTAGTTTGAATCGGTTTGCGTGCTAAACGTGCAATCAAAGTTTTGTTCCCGAAAAGGAGGAAAATTTGCAATTGGTAATTTATTACGAACATTATTTTCGCACCCATTATGGTACACACAAGCTGAAAAAACAACGATAAAAAAATTAATGACGTTGGTAGTCTCGGACGCCTCAGAATAATACCTCCAAAACCTGCTTGGCTTTTTTCGAGGTTCAACGAACAATATCGATTTTCATGCCAGAATGCTCGCTTTATTTTCATTTATTAGTTTTTGAGGTGCTGTCAGAGGCGTTCTTGGGGAAATTTTAAGCGGACGGGGAATAGAACTTGTGAAGCGATGCTCTGAAAACGTGGTGTGTTAAGGTGGGTATAGAAATGGGTAACTTAGGTACCAAGACCTCTGGTCTTCTTTAATTTTTGTGCTTCAAATTATGATTTTTCAATTCATAATTTGGGTCTGGCAAGCGGAGGTGCTAAACTTTTATAATCCCACTTAAAATAAGTACCTTTTATCTTACTATACATATATTTTACATGTACGAGTATTCTCGCTTTATTGGAATTAGCTTTTAGAGAGCTTCTAGTCGATTAAATTAAATGAAAAAAAACCGGAGCAAGAATAAATTTGCATTGAGTTCATTGATTTTCTGCCTGAGAGATCTTTACCTTTGTTGAGAAAACAAAAGTTTATAATTAGGCAATTGCTATAAATGTACATACCCGTATATTGTGTAGTATAGATGAATAATTCGAATTAAAGATACAAAAGCGCGTCCATGGTTTTAAAGAAAGAAGAAATGATACGACTATATATCTGGATGATTTGTTTTTATTCAGAAAAGCTTAAGGGAATTTCAAAAATAGCCTCTCTGAGTCAAATATATATATACAGCTTTTTGCTAAATGAATTAAGGAAGTCTTAAGCTTGGAGGTCAAAATTTTGGCTTCTGATTTGTTCAACTTTCAGGATATATGTAATACGATTTACTGTCTTAAATCATTCTGGAAATTTCGAGCTTTGCACTGACGAATTTAGGATTAACATTTTCTTACATCTATGTACATGTAGGTGTTGAGGAAATCAAAACACAGTATCTATCTCTAAAGCTAGTTGTACAAATGATTTGAACGGCGAATCAATATTTTATCTCACAAATTTCGGCAAACTAAGTTAGGTTTAATCACGGTTGAAATACGTAATTTTCAATTATAACATATTTAAACCTTGGTTAAACTCTTTCGTTAGTTTGCTTAAATGGTTGGGTTAATGTCTTGATCCGTGTATCGAATCGTTTGTAAAACTGGTCCTCATCTAAACATAATTTTTATGGTTTAAAATTAAGTTAAAGAACTATTATTATTTGTTATTTTTTATGGAATTCTTCTACATAATTTTTTGTAGTTTACAAAAAATCTATCATTTTTTAAAACCAAAAAAAATCGTGATACTACCTTTAAATTGTTAGAGTACAGTGCGCGCGTCTTAGGAAAGTTGAAGAGGATTTTAAAAAAGATACCGATGAACATTGGTTTTGAATGCTGTGGAGCGAAATACTGAGTCTATAAAGGCTACACATTCGTATAGGTCGGATAAACAATGAATTTCTGAATTAAACAGTACGTTCGAAGTTAAGGGTAACCATAAAGGTACGAGTACATCCTGAGGGGTAAGTATTACTGTTAAAATGCTTAAGGACAGGAATGCAATTGGCTATTTCACAAGAACACTTTTTATACAAATAACGGTCAAATAATGAAAGGCCAGAAACATTGCGGCACTTATCATTTTTAAAGCTCTTTTTTAAATTCTATCCAAGAGACACATGTGAACTATTGGAGCAACTGTCCAAATATGGAAATTGTATTCGAGTTTTGGACCAACATACATAGGTCGTATAGATTACAGCCACATCAGAAGGGGTGACACATTCCTTGCACCGTCGAAGGTAACAAAACTAAGCAGTATCTTGGGGATATAAAATACGTTTTCATTCCACCCTAGGTGGTCTGTAATGAACATATACCGAGACCAGAAAGCTGTTTGGTTTCCTCAATGCAAATGCAACTAATTGGTAGTGACAGAAGACAGCATTGAGTTTTTGAAGCATTAAATTGTACGCAGTTTATGGATCCTAATTTCGCAATCAGCATCAGAATTCAATGATTTTTCTATACGCTGCCATTCTAAATCTACATCCGAAGAACAAGGACGATAATCTGGAAAGAAGTTTGAGAAGCTTAGAGTACTATCGTCACCGAACTAAAACAAGGCTTTGTGGCACTCTAGCATTTTTTTTATGAATTTCACACTTGAACCGTCTAATACAGGGGCCAAATTACCGCATCAGTTATCGAGTAATAAAATACTCCAATTTGACATTTTCATTCGATCACTGAATGGACTCACTCACTCGTCACTGAAGCGGTAATTCGACCCCAGCTTCCATTGAATGATTCGAAAAGTAGTTTCTACTCGAATATTAGAAAAAATTGATCAATACCAAATGCACGCACGATAAAAAAATGCTTGATGCCAAACTCTATCAAATGCTTTTGAATTATCAAGTGCAATAATCATATTGTCCCCAAGACCATTTAAAGATTTGTGCCACTCTTCAGAAAGTTATACTATCGGATCACCAGTGGACCGATTGCTGCGAAAGCCCTACACTGAATATAACTTCCTAAGTAATATTGAAAAAAACGTTTTGGTGCCCTTTAACAAGACAATTTTATCGTTTTGATAACATTTTTGTCAATACGAAAGAATGATTTTGTTGATTTGACAAAATCTTTATAATTCAGCATGATTTTTTGTCAGTTTAACAAAATATGCACTACAAATAATATTGTCAGTTTAACAAACCAAGTTTTGTTAATATAACAAATAAAACAGAGATTTTTGTCCCATCGACAAACCTTTTTGTGATGTTAACAAAATGTTTGTTGTATCTACAAAAAAAGCTGTTTTGTAAATGTTTGTCAATATCACAAGGTTTTTGTTAATTTTTTTTGTCAATTTAACAAAAAATTAAAAAAAAAATTGTTAAAAAAAATTGTTAAAATGACAAATATTTTGTTTTGGGGTTGAATTATTTTGTAATATTGATAAAATAATATTATCAGATAGATAAAACTATTTTGTAAGGAAACCAAAAAATTCTGCGCGTATATATTTTTGATCATTACATTTCTTTTGTGTATGATATAGTTCACATTTGGTTTTTGTCGAAAAATCGATGTAAGATTAACTGAACTTAACAAAAATTGCGTATTGTCCATACGCAGATGGTTGCATGTGAGATCGTAGAGACGAAACGCCAATTTTTGTGGACTTAGATCCCAAAAAAAAAAACTATTTTGACAAAATTAATTTTGTGGATTCAACAAGAGAAATTTGTAAAATTGACAAAAAATGTTGTTGAATTGACAAAATATTTTGTTAATTTAACAAAATATAACAAGAATTTTTTGTTAATTTAACAAAATATTTTGTTAATGTAACAAAACAATTTTGTTAATTTAACAAAACAATTGTTTTAATTTAACAAACAAATTTTGTTAATAAAAAAAACAATAACACAACAAAAATTTTTAATACAACAAAAGAATTGTTAATATGACAAATTAATTTTATAAATTCTACGAAATTTTGTGATATTGACAAAATATTTTTGTTATTTCAACAAATTAATCTGTTAGCATAACAAAATAATTTTGTGGATACAACAAAATATTTTTTGTTACCTCAAAAAAATTCTGTAATTTTTATCAATTTGATAAAACTTTTTGTTGGACGTACAAACGTACATTGACAAAATTTTTATCAGATCAACCTACATTTTTGTCATATATACCTAGATTTTATTTTCAGTGTACCGGTAATTGAGAAGCTTTCGTTCTGAGTTGATGATCTTGCTTATAGGTATATATTTTTTGTTTTGGTATCCTGTGTTTCTGTGTTTTTTAACAATATTGTATTTAAGATATTTACATAAATTTTTTTGTTAGCAAAGAAAAATCTTGGACACAATTTTTTTTTACTTTTGATTTTTTTAAACTCCACTTCAGCAATAAATTTAAGACAAGTTTTACAGTTCTTAAGAATTATCTCAAGATTTTAATGAAATGTGACATTGCGACAATAGATTATCAACAAAATCATTTTGTAGAATATTGAAGTATCGCTCCCATTGAATAAATTTACTTTGCAAAATACTGGTACACTGGGTCGTATGCGTACTTTTTTCGTCAGTATAGTCTCTCTTTTTGTGCAATTTATTATTGAATACAAATAAAAGAAGGTCACAAAAATCTTAGATAAGAGATACCTACTTTTGGAGAACTATTTACTTCCCCTCAAGAAAGAATACCCGAATTTTAATTTTATTATTTTAAAGTTCTTATTACTTTTTTAGAAAAGTTATCTTATAAATTAATGTAATATTATAATTTGGGATTATACACAAACTTGTGTGTGCAAATTAATTTATAACTTTTATTAAGGTAAAAGAACATGTGTATATAAATTATGGCAGAGAGAAAGCAAATAAAATGCATGACTGGATCGCATGAACTTGCTCTTATGTAAAAGTACTTTGGAATTTAAAATATATTTTATAAATATAAAACATAGATCTTATGAGATTAAAATGTTCAAATGCATGGAATTGAGGTCTGATTTCCGGAAAAGTATGAATTTATGCAAACAAAGCTAAAAATTTATTTTATTATTAAAGTAATTTTTTTATATAACAAATTCCTTTAAAATTTTTAAGAATAAAATTTCGGATAACAATTATTACGAAATAATAAGTATAAGTATGATACTACTTAAAAATTTGCTTACTTTATAGTAGTTTACTAACTTATTCTTAATTTTAAACATTTTCTAACTAGTATCGTACTAAAAGACTTTTCTTAATAAATTGCCTCTGAACGCACCTAAAATAATGACATTTCGTGTAAAAAAGTAAATACACGAAACTTTCTTTTATGTTTGCAAATGTCAAAGAGTCATATGAAGCTAGCACGATACTAAAATAAAATGCACGACTGGGACGCACGAACTTGCTCCTATGTAATAGACTAGGAATTCTAAACACGAATGTTATTAGAGAAAAGTGTTCATAAGGATACAATTAATTTTTTTAATTCTTTTAGTAGTAAGAGACAAAAACAGAATGCTATGCAAATATGAATTTATGCAAGAACAAAAATTATAAGTCGTTGTAATGGTTTCTTAAAAAAAGCTTTTATATAATAACTTTTTAAAAGATTTTTAAGAAAAAAGTTTGGTACGACAATTTAAAGTTTTTATTATTGTTCGAATAAACATTAATTTTACAAAAAAAATAGAGCCGTTTCTGAGATATCGAATTTTCAAAAAAAAAAAAATGATTTTTTTTTTCAAAAATTCAAAAAAATATTTATTTTAAAGTTTTGAAATCCAATGTTTTTAATACTTTTTTTCATTAAAAGAAATGAGAAATTCAAAATTCGAAAAAATGGTTCTATGGTAGGTACAAGCTGTAATATCTGAATTTCAATTTTTTATTAAATTGAAGATTATAAAAATTAATTGAAAGAAAAAAATTTTTATCAAAATTCTAGGCGCCGGCCGTTTTCGAAAAAATTACGATTTTTGAAAACCATTTTTTTAAATTTTTTAACATTTGTATGGTAGGTACCTGAGAAACTTTTATTTATCAAGTTTAAAAAAAATCTAGCATGGGTTTTTCGAAATATTGAGTTTTGAAAAAAAAATTTTGAAATTTTTAAAAATCTAAAACATTTTTTTTGGAAATTTTAAAACACAATAAAAAGAATGATCAAGATCGGTTGAGCCGTTTTTGAGAAAATCAAAAACAAAAAAAAATGGTTCCTGGGGGTACCCTCAATAACCATTTTTCTTAAATTATATTTCAACCAATACCTAGCTTTAACTAATTGAAGTTTTTTGTGTTTTTATTTTTAAAATTTCTCGGACAGATTTTGAGAAAAAAAATATTTATAAAATTTTGAAAAAAAATTCGTGTGGCAGGTACCGTTAGTTTTGGTCTTAAAACAAAAAGAAAAAAACGTGTGGGGGGAAAAAATTAAAAATGATATCTTCCAAGCTTAAAGAAAATCGGCCGAGCCGCTTAGGCTGTAGTCGAACAGACAGGAAGACAGACAGGTAGAATTGCGAGACCCACTTTTTTAGACTTCGCTATCATCGTAATGTCAACTTTGATCAAAATATCGAGTTCGATTTTTTTTACGAATGCATAACTTGCCTTATAGTACCTACACATATACATAATTATGTAAGTCGCAAGTAAAAACAAAGTAGGTAATCCATGATTTTAGCTTTAATAAAAGGCTAGAGAAAGTATGATTCTATATTGGATTAAAATTTGCAAATTCGTTGTTTTACTAAAACAGCTTTAGCATCGTACTTATTCAATTAAAATTTTGCGCCATTGATTAAAAAAAAAAAACTTTAAAAAAAAAAACTAAAAAAAAAAACCCAAAAATATTTTTTCGAATATTTTTATATACAATATTATTTTTAACTTAAGGGGGCTCCTGTCGAAAATTTTTGCGTTGGAGCCGTTAATAAAAAATTCGAAAATCAAAAAACTGCTCTATAAAAGGTACCGTTAATAACATTCTTCCCCAAATTTTGTTTTACCAAAATGTAGTCCATGTCCATAATATCACACATAATTTTTTTTTATAAAAATCGTTAGAGCCGTTTTCGAGCTAAATGAGATTTTGCATTACGGGTGTATGGGGGGTACCGTTAGTTTTGGAGTTAAAAAAAATTCAATTTCCCCTCTAGGGAATCACCAAAGGCCGTTAACTACCGAAATTGAAGAAAATAGGTCCAGTGGGTTAGGCTGTAGGTCGAGGTACAGACTTACAGACAGATATACAGACAGAAAGACGGAATTGTCGGACCCACTTTATTCGTCTTCTCTATCATCGTAATGTCAAAATCTCGAGTTCTATTTTTTTTTCTATAGATGCAGAACTTGCCCTATAGTACCTATTACGTATATCGCAAGTAAAAAGAGAAAAAGAAGAAATTAAAGTCTGAATTTATTGTTTTTAAATATCTAGTTGTTATGAAATGATTTATTTATGATCATTGGCCAAAAAAGATTTTGCGTTGGACCATCGGCTCATCGCAATAGGTAAAGATTTCCAAGATCGTGAGCTTTGAACGAAAAATTGACGCTCTGAGGTCAAGCTAGTATATGTTGGTTGGATAAGTCCACAAGATCTTAATTGGCATTGGTTGGGATTAAAATTCGATCCTCAAGCCTCCACAAGAATTGGAAAAACCAAAAATTTAACTCAACACCTCCGTCGCCAGATGCCAGATGTGCCAAAAATTGCTGTTGGCTCTATTAACCTATAAGAGTTTTACTTGACTTGTGCCCACAATATGTCAAGTTTAACTTAAAAAAAAATATAAAATAAGAAATATGGCGTCTTAAACGAACTTACAGATAAATTTAAAAATTTCTATTTTGTATTTAATAGATTCGTATGTATGTATGTTACTATATAGCTATGGTTATGATTTCGTAAAAAAATTAAACATAAGATTTTAATCAGACCTGACATTACGACGAAAAAGTAAGCCTCGCAATTTTGTCTGTCTGTCTGTTTAAACACGGCCTATAAGAAGCACGGCTCAGGATCTTTAAATTTGATAGATATAATTTTTAATTGTTTGTATACAACTATACGTGATTAAACAAAATATTAAAAAATAAAATTTCTTAAATGTTTTAAAGAAAACTAAGTAAAATTAATCCAAAAAAATATTTTTTTTTAATGTTTTGCTATGCAATGCTCCTTAAACTTTGTATACAAAAACTTAATTTTAATCCGTAATACCGCTAGTAAAAAAGTTAAAAAAAAAATAAAAAAATTATTATATGGTAGAAATGTCTTTATTTAAAATTTTCGTTGAAAGATAGATATTAAAAAAAAGATACAGAAAAAAAATTGCTTAAGCATTCTAGGAGCCATATAAAAGCGATTATGTAACATTTGTGTGGTGGGTATCATCATTTTTTGATGAAAGAACATTATTATTTGTTTTTTGAACTTTTAAGACGGTGATACAAAACTGTAAATTGTCAAGTGTTCTTAAAGCCGAATTTGTTTTTTGAGAATTTAAAAACACAATACTATTCAAACTTCCTAGGAACTTAAACATGAGAAAATTGATCAAAATCCGTTTTATCGTTACAATAAGCTAACTTTTACTAAAAGAAATTTTTCAAGAGCAAATTTATTCGTCTTTCATATCATCGTATTGGCGATTTTGATCAAAATCTCGTAGCATTTTAGTTCAGTCATTTTAGGTTTTATCTGCGGAAAAATTCCTAGTGTGCTGAATTTTTGTATAGACCTTTATTACGGCATTGTAATGAAGATGTGAAAAATCGACATTGATATCGTGCCGGCTAAAAAAGTTATAAGGGTCAAAAAGTCACAAAAATCAGTTTTTCGCAAATATCTCGCGATCTATTGCTCAGATGTCAATTAAGGTCATTATAAAAATTGTTTGTCGTGAAACTGTCTCGTCAAAAAATGTCTCTTGCATTTTTCTATAAAATTAACCGTTTTCGGAGTAGAGCGCAGAGAAAGCGAATATATTATGACGATGCACTCGTTTCCTCACCACCTTCGAGGTAGAATGCAGTGCGCGTTTTTTTTACATGTTTTCCCCCGTAGGCATAATCCATGATATGTAATCAGAGGTTTTTTTTATTTACGAGTGAATTTTTTATTTGAATACAGAAAAATACAGAAAAATTAACTTTAGTATATAATTTTTTTTATCATTCATTGTCGATATCTTCAGTTTCTGTGTCATTAACAATTGCATACCCGCAATCTTCGATATTAAAAATGGTCTTCAGCTGTGAGCGGTTAACTCGCTGATTCTATTCAGCATTTACACAAGCGATCTAATAGGTAGTCTAATTCGGGCAATTGTGTATGCCATCGACCTAATAGTAGTGTACAGAACAGCTCCCAAAGTCGAGGTCATCAGAATTCTTTTGCACTGTGACTTCAACAAGATTCAGTGATATTGCGATGCTATAAAAGTCAGTTTCAGAAATCTGAAACTATTCTGCTTAGGACTCGATCCATCACCAGTTGATAATATTTGTTTCGAGGATCTCAAGATAACTCACATTGCGGCACTTCTAATAGTCTGGTGTAGAGGGGATAGATAGAGGAGAACCTCTATAGCTGCGGTAGGGCAGGTTCTCATTGCTCCTGTAATACAGATACACGCGAGCCCTTAGACTTTTTCTAGAGCTTTCCTTGTTCTTGGTAGTACCCCTTGGCATAATGGTTAGTGCGTTGGACTGTCATGCGAAAGGTCTCGAGTTCGATTGTCAGCTTCGCAAGAAAGTTTTTTTCAAGGGTGTACTGCCTCTTGCGAAGAATTGACAAATCCTACAAGAGTATCTCTTGTCATGGAAAGTCCTGCTCAATAGCCGGTCGGAATCGGCAGAAAATTGTAGGTCCACTCGGTTCCTGGTGTTGCACACAGGAATGGTTGAGAGTCGTAATTCACTAGGTCCTGGTTCACTCCGAGCTGTTGCACCACCAAATTTATTTAATTTATTTATTTAAATCATTCGTTTTTAAGTCTCAAATAAGAATTAAATTTCTGCGATAAAGTTAACAACGTGTTCCATTATCTTTATACAAATTTCGATATAATATCTCTATTATACCAAAATATAATTTTAAATGTTTTTTTGAATTAGAGCAGTAAAACTGTATTTATTCTTGTCAAACAGTTTTATTTTGTACCATACTAGAGTTGTTGCAAATGTTTATATAAAATGAGAAGAAGATCTGTCCAAAGGGTGATCTACATTATGTAGGTATATATCGACGGTGGAAGTATTTATTTATTTTTTTGCATATTTTCAGAAAAAAAAATTGTTTTTTAAAAATGAAAATTAGCTAAATAACTGAATGGACATATTAATAAAAATTTGTTATATTTATTTAAAAAATTTATTTTTAAAATAATGCGTCGACCAAAAGATGTCTTTAAGTGTTTTCATAAAATAAAATTTTTGTTAAATTTTTCGACGAATGCGGTACTGTACTCTAACTGTCAATATGTACTTTCGCAGCATCTCCTAATGTGAACCGCACAGTTTTTTTTTTTTTAATGTATGCAACCAATTTTTGTATGCAGGTTTTTTAGAAGAACAAAGAGAAGAGTACAAAACAAGCTATGATCAAATAGCATCTAATTCCAATTTTTTATTTACGATAATAGTCCAGTTACTTTAGGCATTTTAAACCCCAATCTGCGGAAAAATTCCTAGTGAGCTGAATTTTTGTATACACCTTTATTACGGCATTGTAATGAAAATGTGAAAAATCGACAGTGATATCGTGCCGGCTAAAAAAGTTATAAGGGGCAAAAGGTCACGAAAATCAGTTTATCGCAAATATCTCGCGTTCTATTGCTCAGAGTTCAATAAAGGTCATTATAAAAATTGTTTGTCGTGAAATTGTCTACAAAAAATGTCTCTTGCATTTTTCTGTAAAATAAACCGTTTTTGAAGTAGTGAAAACGACTAGAATGCACTCACATACGGAATTGTATACCGTACGGCGTATATCAAGGCGTAAACTCTATTGCTTTTTATTCATGTTTGTGAGTTTGTTGTTAGTAAAATCTACTACATACACAGACATATAGCACTAGTAATACTAGTATAGACAGGACATTTCGTGCCCGTGAATGTCTCAAAAAATGACTTAAATATGGCAAAAGTCCTTAAAATAGCATTTTATCATAAAACCTAAAATGCTAACTTGGTAGATAGAATACCTCTCATACCAAAAATAGAGGACAGGTAAATAGGTAGGAACATGTGTTCAAGTAAAAGGATAATACTTTTCAACTCTTAAAGTCACCAGATGTAGATGGTATATTCCCAGCTTTCTTGTAGAAAGATAAAGAAAACCTTATGCCCTATCTCACTAATATTCTTCGTAGTAGCAATGCGTTTGGGTATATACCAAGTATATGGAGAACAGGAAAGCTAATATTTATTCCCAAAATATAGAAAAAAGATTCAACATTAGATGCATTCTTAGACATAGAGGGAGCCTTCGACAACACATCCCATGAGGCTGTAGGCACAGCTTTTGTTAGGAAATGCGTACCCATCGCCATAACTAGATGGAAATGTTAGGCACTAAAAATACTGTCACAAAAAGGACAAAATGTAAAAAAAATTAATCACAACAAGAGGCTGTTCTCAGGGTGGTGTATTATCACCCCTGTTGAAGAGTCTTGCAGTGCATGAATTGTTAGAAAATCTTACCTCACAAGGTATATTCTCCATTGGATTTGCTGATGATGTTGCTATCATAGCCGTAGGTAATCCAACAATTACACGGAAATGGTGTCTATCTGTACTGTAGAATTATCAATAAACCCCTCCAAGACGACAATCATACCATTTACAAGGAATAACTTCTGCCACATATGAAACCTATCCATCTAGCTGGTGAAGTGATTGAAACGCAGAGAGGGGTAAGATATCTAGGAATTCTACCAGATAGTAGACTCCTTTTGAACAAACACTTAAAAGCTATAGTCGGGAAAGCCACAAAAGCCCTAATGATTTGCAAAAGACTTGCAGGCAAGTCATGCAGATACAAACCAAACATCCTTAGCTGGATATACACTATACACTAAGATGGTAAGACCAATCATTACATATGGGGCGGTTGCATGGCACAAGAGAACCGAATTATCAAGAACAAGGAATTAAATTAAATTTGGTGGTGCAACAGCTCGAAGTGAACCAGGACCTAGTGACTTACAACTCTCAACCATTCCTGTGTGCGTGTTACCAGGAACGGAGGGGACCTACAATTTTCTGCCAATTCCGAACGGCTAGTGAGCAGCACTTTCCATAACAAGAGATACTCTTAGAGAATTTGTCAATTTCTCGCAAGAGGCAGTACACCCCTGAAAAAAACTTTCTTGCAGCGGCTGAGAATCGAACTCGAGACCTTCCGCATGACCGTCCAACGCACTAACCAGCATGCCAAGGGGTACGAATGATTTGCTTTTTTTTATTTAAAATTAAGTTTTCATTAATTCTACATACATATAGTATAATAAGAACAAATAATTTAAAATTTCGGCCCTGAATGTGCCCCATATTCACATAAAATATCACGAACCAATCAATTTCTACTTAAAACAATGGTAAATGTTTCCGACAGCTCATTGCACTTTCTAGGTAAGGCACATAAATTCATCAACGAAATCAACAATTTATTCAAACAGTTTCCTACTATCATAAATTAAATCAAAACTAAATCAACATAAAACCGACTATACATTTATATCTACATATATCATAGACTGAGCCATAGCTAAGAGGTTTTATACTCGAATTTTTCCGTTTTCGCTTTTTTATGCTTTGCGCTCCCTTAGTGTTTGACACGCGAACCAAACCCTAATTATTATTATTTTATCAACCAAGGGTTGTAGCAGTTCCCATGGAACAATATGATTAATTAGCGTTATTATTTATTATGTAATGTGTAGGAATATTGCAGCACTTGGCAGGGTTTCCATTAATTTCAACATGAAATTCCTATTTAATCACTAAGCGCGCATTATAATAGCAGCAAAAAAGGAAGTTCTTTAAAAAAAAATGCATATTGGATGCAGTCGAGTAGAGTTGCATTTTTTGCACACAATAAACATGCAACAAAAAATTTCGTAATAGCCACAGAAAATTCAATTACTTGTTGCAACAGCCAGCGTACCGATACGGTAGTGGTGACCATCTCTATTGTATTACCTAACACAAAAGTTGTAACTTTTTTACTGAACAAAAACATGATTTTTTTTTTTAAATAAATAGGAGAGGCTTTTAACTAGTGACTCACACATCTCAACAATTCCTTTATGTGTGTTACCAGGAACGGAGGGGATCTACAATTTTCTGTCGATTCCGAACTTCTAAATAGCAGCACTTGCCATGACAAGAGATACTTTTAGAAGATTTGTCAATTACTCACAAGAGGCAGTATAGACCTCTGAAAAACTTTGTCGCAGTGGCTGAGAATCGAATCCAAGACCTTCTGCATAAGATTTTTTTAAACAGAATAAAAAAAATCAGAAAGACAAAACATATACATACTTAAGAATTAAGTTTCATTTTATTTTGGAAAAAATATTATGTTTATTGCTACTTTTGTTTATTATAGTATAAAAGGGTTTTTTTTCATAAACGGCGAGTAGATGCTGAAATAGAATGAAATCACCTTTGTGTGAGACTGTAATATGCAATCGTTCAAAAATGTCCGACTTGACTTCTTACGGTATCATGGATCCAAGCCGGCAACCCCTTGGGCTGGGACCGACGAGTGTTTGAGCGGGACCGAGTCCTACCCAGGTCTCATCCTGACTCACTCACCGTCCGTCCTATAACCATGGCTGGGGATGTTTGGGCGGGACCTTTACGGGTCTCATCTTGACTCACTCATCGCTGGTCATGGGCTCACTCCCTGCACCACCATCTGTGGTGATTGCGCCCTTTGTCCCGAGTCGTTGACTTGGTGGCATTGGGGCATGATCCGCGGTGGGGGTGCCTAACATGTGCGCCTTGTCTGCTCTGGGGTACACAGTGACATGCGGCTCGTGCGCGTTCTTACCGATTCAAGCTGGTGTTGGTTGTTATGTGTCCTTGTAGTAGTTTTGGCTGTTTTGCTTTTAGTTCTGGCTGACTAGGGTTGTCCAACACGTATCGTTTGCGTACGCCGCTTGTTTCAGGTGGGTGAAATGGTGTGCTGTGTTGACCGACTCGGATGGTGCTTGTCTCCATCTGATCTCGGCGGGAGGTTCAGGTATTCAGAGGAGCACAGGTAGGGTTTTGTGTTGTGCGTATTGGTGTACATGCCTAGTTATTAGCTTCTGCCTTGGTTGGTGGCTGGGTGTGTGCATCCGAGGTTGCTAGGCCTCGAGTTTGGTGGCACTCATCTAGAAGTGACCTTCACGGTCGCGAAGCTCCACCAGAAGCTATATTCTGGTACCACGGGAGATAGTGCCCAGGAGTTGGAGGTGGTTTCTTGTGTCGCAAAATGCTTGGCCCCTCTACTTCAGACTATCTATGAGCTAGGCCCCCTTGTGGGAGTATCGTGGTGGCTGTGGTTGCCCCAAATCGCGGAAGCATATGGTTTCCAAGTTCTGCTTGGATTCAAGAGGTGCTAGATAGACCTCGCTCCTCAGCAAGGTGTGTGACATGTGTGACATGCCCCAACATGTTAACAGAACTGCTACTGGGTGGTCTTGTACTACTCAGGGCGTTGGTCAGCGCTAAATCTGACTCCGTTAGTGTGGGTAGGCCCGCCGTGGAATTAAGCCTTTAATTGGCAGGTGTCCACGTTAAACGAAATTCGGTTCGGTAGCATGGATCATAGGGGTCTAATTTTCAATGACTCTTCTGCATAGAACCGGCTGAATTTGAGCGATTGCCCGTTTTTCACCTTAAGGGCATCGGTCTATTCTGCAACTTCAGGCAACCTCACGATAAACAGTCTTGCGAGGTTAAATCGCATGACCATGGTAGCCATTTCACGTCAATTTTTCGAGAGATAATCTTAACTTCAAATCGTTCATGCTGAATTTAAATCATGGCGTCCGGTATGTGACACTTAGAGCAAAGCTGCTCTAACCACATATCGTCTAGGTTCAATTTGGGCCATAAGAAATTGATTATCTTCGTTATGTAGCGCTCGCCATTGAAAATTAGCGCCTCACCAAAGTCGTTTTCCATCCACATTCAACGGAACCTTTTTGAGGATGCATTTGTCACTAAAGAAAATTTTAGGGTCCTCTTCAAAATTCTCCGAAGCCTAGTCAGCAAATATTATCTGATTGATTACAGCACACGTTGTCTAAAACTTGGCCACCAAACATTGAAGGGTCGACTGTGAAAGTCCCCTACGTCTACCGTGAAATGGGGGCAACGTTTGCACTAAAGAACACTCGTTTTGATAATAAAATTTTATCATTTGAACGTGATGTTCAATAAACAAATTTCCATGCTGGCTTGGCATCAGTAATTGAATAATAGACAACAGATTTGACAGATGTCTCCAAAGGTCAGAATAGGTACTTTCCTTAAGAAATAAAATACTATTAAGATAAATTTAATGTCGCTAAAAACAAAAGTAGGGTTAATTTTTGTTACCGCAGATATGTGAAAAATACGGATTTCAGATACCTATTGAATCAAAAGTAAATTATTTCTTTTTAACAGTTCTATTTTAAATTTTGATTACCTGTTAACTAAATGATTTTAAATCCGATTTACATAAGCCGAATATTGTTGTTGCTGGAAGGAACGATATCTTTCAAACAATAAACACATTGTGTTTTTTATTAATGAACTGCTAGTAATAGTACTTTAAAAAATTGTTTTGGTGCACATTTAGAAAACGCTTCAGTGAAAAGAACTAACGTCATTTTCGTTTTCAACTACCCAAAATTAGTATAGAAAATTTTAAATTTTTGAGGTACTTACCAACCTCCAAAAAAGTCTAATCGTTGGTATAAGAATAAATAAATTATAAAACAAAAACGAAATAAATGGTCTAATAAGTATTTTTATTTAAATAAAATGCATGACTGGATAGCGCGTACGTGTTCTTATGAAAGTGTATTTTGGAATTTGTAAATTCCGTATAAATATAAAACGATGAATTTATGCAAACAAAGTTTAAAAAATCTGCTTGTTTTAAAATAATTTTATAATAAGCATTCTAGGAAATAATTTTAAAAACTAACTGTTTATTCATTTTCAAAATGTTGATTGAAACTGATTTTTTTTAAATCCAAAAAATCTTTGTTTCATGAGTTTTATATTCAATATTATTTCAAATTCAAGGTAGCTTCTTCATAAAAATCTTGATCAAAATCGTTAAAACTGTTAAAGAGAAAGTCGAAAAAAAACGTTCTATGACAAGTACCTACGGTTGGAAAAGTAGAGATTGTTTGAAAAGTAAAGTAATGCTAGCTACTCGTATTTACATTTCTCCGGGATGAAATTCACGGATCGTTCGACTGTCAAATACGCCGAATATTTGGAAACAAAAAGAATGTATTTTTTTAGAAGAAGAAGTGACATATTCTCCAAGAGTATATCTTGGCTTCTTTTGACGATGAAATTGGCAGAAAGTTGCAGGTGCCGACAACTCCCCCACGGGAATATTTCGGAGTTAAGTATAAGTTACAAGTTCAGGTTCTTCACGGTGTGCTGTGTCTTTTATTTATTTATTTTTACTTGCGACGTAGGTAGATACTATAAGGCAAGTTATGCATTCGGAAAAAAAAAAATCGAACTCGAGATTTTGATCAAAGTTGACATTACGATGATAACGTAAACGACAAAAGTGGGTCTTACAACTCTGTCTGTCTGTCTGTTCGACTACAGCGTAAGCGGCTCGGCTTAAAACTTAGTAGATATTACTTTAAATTTTTCCCCCCACACCTTTCTTTTTTTTAAGACCAAAAATAACGGTACCCGCCATACGAATTTTGTTCGAAATTTTATAAATATTTTTTTTTTGTCAAAAACTGTTCGACAGAATTAAAAAATAAAAATACGAAAAAATTACATTTAGTTGAAGCTAGATAATGGTTGAAAAATTTCAGAAAAATGGTTATTAAGGGTACCATTTTTTTTTGTTTTTGATTTTCTCAAAAACGGTACCACCGATTTTTATTATTTTTGTATGCTAAGCCTCCGCAGCAATTTGAACAAATTTCAATATTTCGAGAACCCCATGCAAGATTTTTTTAAACTTGATAAATACCTAAAAGTTTCTCAATATAATCTACAAGATGTAAGAAAAAAATTGTATTTTACCTAAAAATAAAGGTACCCACAAATGTTAAAAATGTTAACAAATGGTTTTCAAAAATCATATTTTTCTCGAAAACGGCGTGCGCCTAGAATTTTGATAAACATTTTTTTCTTTCAATTAATATCTATTTATGATCTTTAATTTAATAAAAAAAATTTTGAAATGAAGATATTAGAGCTTATACCTACCATAGCATCATTTTGTTTAATTTTGAATTTCTCACTATCTACATTTCAAAGCTTTAAAAAAATATTTTTTGAATTTTTGGAAAAAAAGTCTTTTTTTGTAAATCTCGATATATCAAACATGGCTCATTTTTTTTTTTTGGAAATTTAATTTTCGTTCGTACAATAATAAAACTTAAAGTTGGCGTACCATTTTTTTCTTAAAATCCCTTAAAAATGTTTGTGTATAAAAACTTATTGAAAAAAAAAAAACTACTACAATGACTTACAATTTTTGTTGTAGCATAATTTGCATAGCGTTCTGTTTTTATGCCTTACTACTAAAAGAATTAAAAAAAAATATTTTATCCACATGAACAGTTTTCTCTAATAACATTCGTTTTTAAAATTCCTAGTCTATTACATAGTCTATTCAGTGTTGATTTCAATTTGTCGGAAATTAACTTTAACACTAACACGGATACGTGAATAGCAAAGTGCCACAATAGGCCAAAATTCTGAAATTAAAACACTTTGACGTAAGTCCAATTTCTATATTTAATGATATGACATTTTGTATTTTTTTTTTTAATTTTCAAGGAAAATCAAGTGTTAAATCGCTTAAATGTTGAAATTCTACTGTAATAAATATGTATATCTGACGGTTCAAAGGGCAAATATCAAAATCCTTTTAGCAGTAGCTTAATCTATCAAAAAAAAAATTTGCCGTCCTTGAATGTTAAAAATATCCATGCATCATTAAACAAAATTGTTTAAATAACTTTTGAGTGATTTGATATCTTATAAAACTACATAGTAGATATGTATGTATTTAAGTGCCTTTTGTATTATCCAGGGTTTGGATTTCTTCGTAAATGCATGGTTGTTTCTCACAAGAAGTCTTAGGCTAGGACCGCACTTGCGATTTTTTGTCGAGGTGATTTAGGCTAGGACCGCACTTGCGATTTTTCGTCGAGGCGATTAAAAAATCGTAGTCGCTACAAATTATTGTCATGCACGCACTTGCGATTTTTTTGCGCGCGATTATTTAATCGCAAAAAATGAAACACACTACTTCTTATGTGAGTGCACTCATTTGCTACAAATAAGTAGCGACAAAAAAATCGCTTGAAAAAATAGAACTTGTTTCATTTTTACAATCGCTACGATTTTTAAGTCGCATGTGCGAGCATTCACATTTAAGGCCATGTGTCTTACTTTTTGCGACTAAAAAATCGTGGATTAAAAATCGCAAGTGCGTGCATGCCAATTTCTGTTTGCGACTACGATTTTTAAGTCGTAGTAATTTACATCGGAAGTGTGGGCATATCCATTTGAATACATGTGTTTCATTTAAGCTTACGACAATCGCATCGCAAGAAAAATGAAACA
Organism: Chrysotoxum bicinctum; assembly: GCA_911387755.1. Classification (NCBI taxonomy): domain Eukaryota; kingdom Metazoa; phylum Arthropoda; class Insecta; order Diptera; family Syrphidae; genus Chrysotoxum; species Chrysotoxum bicinctum. Next base: position 83,191,457 of record OU426988.1, on the reverse strand, counting down.
AATTGCGACTTTTAAATCGTCATGATTTGTTGGTAGCAAGTGCGTTCATTCTCATTTAAATTCATGTGTTCTATTTTTGCGACTAAAAAATCGTGCGATTGAAATCGCAAGTGCGGTCCTAGCCTAAAAAGTCGTAATCGCTACAAATTATTGTTATGCACGCACTTGCGATTTTTTGCCGCACGATTATTTAATCGCGAAAAATAAAACACACTACTTTTTATGTGAGTGCACGCAATTGCTACAAATACGAGTAAGTAGCGACAGAAAAATCGCTTGAAAAAAAAAACTTGTTTCATTTTAATAATCGCTACGATTTTTAAGTCGCATGTGCGTGCATTCACATTTAAGGCCATGTGTCTTACATTTTGCGACTAAAAAATCGTGGATTAAAAATCGCAAGTGCGTGTATGCCAATTTCTCTTTGCTACTACGTTTTTAAGTCGTAGTAATTTAAATCGTAAGTGTGGGCATATCCATTTGAGTACATGTGTTTCATTTAAGTTTACGACGATCGCATCGCAAGAAAAATGAAACAAATTGCGACTTTTAAATCGTCATGATTTGTTGGTAGCAAGTGCGTTCATTCTGTTTTAAACTCATGTGTTCTATTTTTGCGACTAAAGAATCGTGCGATTGAAATCGCAAGTGCGGTCCTAGCCTTAGACCAAATTATCTTGACAAATCATGAAATTCACTTTTAAATGCCAAAAGCTTAGTTCTGCCGTCTGCAAACTTTAAATGCATATTTTTATACTTTCGTTTTTTTTTTAGTAATTGTGTTTTATTTTCGAAAAGAGTTAAGATACAAGCGTAACCGTGAAATAGTCAAGAAGTAATCGCGTCCATTGACAGTTTGTAACGTCAACTTTTAAGATTTACTAACATAAACACGTGTTTGCATACTCACTAAAATATTTTTCCACGAGTAGTGTCATATCTGCGGAGGGTTTTTTTTTTCAAAAAGAATATATGACTCAATTTTTTTGCTTCATATTGAATATATTTTTTATTTCTGTTAATATAATAAAATTAAACTTTACTATGCTTTTTCCCTCCTCTCTTACATATAGGCTTACAACATTTGAAACAATTTACAACATTACATAATTTAATTACTTCCTTTCAAGAGGTGTTAGGAAAACATTAATTTAAAGGTCTAAACATACGTGTGCGGATCATTTGAGCACTTAACAAATAACTTCATTCCCAATTCGGTTCAGCTTTCTAAAATTCGCAAATATGTGTTATTGTTATTTTACTGGATTTAATTCATTTCTTTATTAGAAAAAATTAATGAAAATTCCTATTTTTTATTGTTTATTTTTTGCTGAGTTAAGAGTTGTTTAAAGGTCTTTTCACATGAGATCGTCCAACGACCGACGAATAAGTCAACAAATGGGATTTAAATCATTTTTAAGTCTAAATTCTTATTACAATTTGCGACGACCTATTTAGTTTCTCAAAATAATATTACTTTAGCAATTAAAACGCAGATTTCAAATGTTAAACATTAATTTCAATAAGTTTTCTACCATTTTGTCTAGTTTTTGTAAAGAATTTAGGCTTTAAAATTTTTTTTAAATATTTTAAATCGATTTTTAACGCACAGTCGTACCTTGCCGAATTGCAATCCGCTTAAACGGAAATTATAAAGACAACAAAGTATTTTATAAGCTCGGAAATATTTTAAATGTATATATGTATGTACCTAAAGCTGCATTTAGACTTTCGGTTTTGTGCTCTGTGTACGTTGTTCGTTGTGGCTCGTACGCGGAACAACGATAATGTAAATGATAAAATAGAACAACAAACTAACAACGAATGAAGAACGTACAAATTCAAAGGGGCTCGGAAATTTCGGTGTTCGTTGTTACCCGGACAACGTGTGTTTGAATGCGAAAACTGATTAAATAAACATTGTTTTGCAGTGCCGTGCAACTTGTAGGGACATTTTTGAATTTTTTTTTTTATAAGAGAATGGAGCATCTGAAGGTTTCATTATAAATTGGGGTACCTATAGGTAAATAAATAAAATATTTCGTCTATGGATTTTATGTTTCTAGTACGAAAAATAATGCTTTAGATATAATAATCAGAGGAACATGCAAAAAACATGATATTATTGCGCTAGTTTAGAAAATAAAACAAGATTTGTATGATATAAATGTTTCCTTTTCAGCAACCAACCGTTCGTCCAACAGGATCTTCTTTTTTTCTTTTTTCTTAACTATTTATGGTGCCGCCACTGCCAACAATGTGTTTGTTGTTAAGAACGAACTGAATACCAAAACCGAATTAATGTAAATGCTTCTTCGTTGTACGTTGTTGAGAGAAGAACGAACAACGAACAACGTACAGCGAATGAAGAACGAAAGTCTAAATGTGGCTTAATATTGAACAAAATTGAATTCCATTTTGCTTTGCGTCAGAATTAAAAAAAAAATATGGTCACCGTATTTTAAATGGGGTACGACGACAATGGTGTCGGAATTGAGCAACGCCTTCGGATCTTACCATAACCAAAAACATTACCATTTACCATGGCCACGAACTAAACCAACCAGTTGTTTGGTTTGGCAATGAGTTTTCTTCACTGGCATTGTGCCAGCATTCAAAAAATTCCGTGAAATTAATGACTTTTTGTTCGTACTGCCACATGTACATAGAATGAGATGATGATGGCGAGAGGGTGACGAAATCCGAGGGAAATCGATCATACGCCATTAATCACCACTTGTGCGAATAAAAATGAAATATGATCTGAAATTGGTGTTCCAATTCAGTTGTCGGTGTTAAACAATTAATTTGTCGGACGCGGGACACTGAAAAAACGTCCACTCTCCTATTAGTCGGGCTAACAAGTAGGTACAGTGAAACGTAAGTTATAAAATGAAAAACAAAAAACGACACATCCTGAAAGTATAATTGATGGAAATCGTTTTTTAGTTTCTCTTTCGATGACATACTCGTAGTTGGATTTAAAATCAATACATTTTATATTATGTTTTTATATGAGAAAGTGAAAGTAGAAATAAATATGACACCCTAGTGTCTGATAATAGAAATACATACTTTGAATTGTCACTCAATCAATTTCCCTTATATCCTTTAATGTCGTTGGGCACAACGTGCGTGTGTAGTGTCTTTTCGTGACGAACGAGTAAATAGAAAACCTACAAGCTATTTTTTGTATGTGAATAGAATGATACTTGAATGGCTGAAATGAACTGTTTGATTGATTGAGATAAGAGACAGATTGCGAATGGCTTTTTTCCTTTTTGTGGACTTAGTTTCTTATTTAATATACACATACATATGTACACATATATTGGTAAATTGAATTTATTTATGTCATTGCCCTAGAGCTCTGTGAAATTGGAAAATGTCAAATTGTTGAATTTCCATCAATCTTGAATCTTGTCTTGATGGAGGACACCTATAGTGAAAAATCTTGTAATCTTCTTCGTAATTGTTTTTCCCAACTGATATTGAGCTATTTAAAAAAAAAACTCATTCAAAATCAAAAGTGCTGAAAATCGTTGAATGAAAGCTGGCAGAAATTAAGTAAGCCTGGCGCTTGACCGGATTCAATGATTCAGATAGGGAAAGTACCTATATGCAACTCTTACATACATTTTATATTCAAATTAGTCAAAGAAAGTGGCTTTGAATTACTTGAATTTCGAAAAACTTTTTGTTTTTTTTTTTTTTTGCATTTTGCCTTTAGATTTTAGCCCAGGAAAATAAGGCTTTCATTTTGGCTAATTCCGACAAAGCTGGGTTTTGTTGGAGAGATATATTTGAAATACTTAAGTATTTCTTAAAAAATACCCTACATTAGGGCCGGGCTAAAGTTTCTTGGGGATTGAAATTCATAATTTTTTTAAATTCTCCAAAAGTATCACTATTTTTACTTGCGATTTATAGGTAAGTACTACTTACATATAAGGCAAGTTATGCATTCGTAAACAAAATCGAACTCGAGATTTTGATCAAAGTTGACATTACGATGATAGCGAAGACTAAAAAAGTGGGTCGCGCAATTCTGTCTGTCTCTCGTCTGTCTGTCTGTCTGTCTGTCTGTCTGTTCAACTACAGGCTAAACGACTCGGCCGAATTTCTTTAAACTTGGTAGATATCATTTTTAATTTTTTCCCCCCACAGGTTTTTTTCTTTTTTTTTAAGACAAAAAATAACGGTACCCCCCATACGATTTTTTTTTGAAATTTTATAAACATTTTTTTTTTCTCAAAAACGGTTCGACAGATTTTAAAAATAAAGATACACAAAAATTTCATTTAATTAAATCTAGGTATTGGTTGAAAAAAATTTTCCGAAAAATGGTTATTGAGGGTACCTCCCATGGAACCACTTTTTTGTTTTTATTTTCTCAAAAACGGTTCAACCGATTTCGATCTTTTTTTTTTTTGCTAAAACTCCCCAAAAACATAAATAGAACTGTGTACCCAAATTTTCAAAACAAATTTTTTTGGATTTTTAAAAAAAACTTCAATTTTTTTTTTTTCAAAATTCAATATTCAAAAATCAATATTTCGAAAACCCCATGCTAGATTTTTTTTAAACTTGATAAATAAAACTTCCTCAATAAAATCTACAAAATGTGAGAAAAAAATTTTTATTTTACCTAAAAATAAAGGTACCTACCACACAAATGCTGAAAAATGGTTTTCAAAAATCGTATTTTTCTCGAAAACGGCACCTAGAATTTTGATAAAATTTTTTTTCTTTCAATTAATTTTTACGATCTTTAATTTAATACAAAAATTTTTGCAATTAATTATTACAGCTTGTACCTACCATAGAACCATTTTTACGAATTTTGAATTTCTCATTATCCACATAACGGATCTTAATGAAAATTTTTATAGAGAAGCTTCAAAAAAGTCTAAAACACATTGCATTTCAAAACTTTAAAATTAATATTTTTTGAATTTTTGAAAAAAAAATCTATATTTTTCTTTTTTTTTGAAAATTCGATATCTTCGAAACGGGTCAATATTTCTTTTCTTAAATTTAATTTTTATTCGAACAATAATAAAAACTTTAAATTGGCGTACCAAAGTTTTTTCTTAAAAAGCTTTTTAAAAATTTGTATACAAAAGCTTCTTTTAAAGAAACCACTACAAGGACTTATAATTTTTATTCTTGCATAAATTCATATTTGCATAGCATTCTGTTACTACTAAAAGAATTTAAAAATTAATTTTATCCTTATGAACAGTTTTCTCTAATAACATTCGTTTTTAAAATTCCTAGTCGATTACATAGGAGCAAGTTCGTGCGACCCAGTCGTGCATTTTATTTCTATAAAACTGTAACGAAAAAAATTTAACTTATGTAATACCTTTGTATGTATAACCCATAGTATTATTATGGAGCGTGGTTTTGTATTGCGAACTCTAGCCTGGTGGTGGCGCTGAAATTAGCGCTAGATTTTACAGTGGAGTGTAGGACAAGATACAAAACAAGTAGTAAAATAGAGAATATTTTATTATTAAATTTAGCAGAGACAAATCTAGCTAGTACTGTCCCTATACTTAAGATGTCGACACAATCTTTCGTCTTCTTGATAGTACTATAAGTTTTATATACAAAGGTAATACTTAACAACAATTATTTAAATACCTACTTTTCTTCTTCAAGAAAACGCGCACAAACACTACGGTATAGTAGGGTGGGTCAAAAGTGACTTCCTAATTTAAAGTGATAATAACTTTTATAGATTTCATTTTTTATTCATTATTTATTTTAACATCACATAGTAAGTATGTCGCTTCTTGTCGATGTTTCTGGACTCTCCACAACACTTGCAAGAATGCGTTCCACATTCGCTTCAGTTCGGGTAGTGCGAGGTCTTCCAGCTCGAGGAAGATCAACTACAGCTCCTTGTTGACGAATTTGTTTCAGAGTTCCGTAATCATGCGCGCAGAGGGTGGATTTCGCACAATAAAACGACGCCGAAAATAAAATTCAGTTAGTTTGGTCCTCTCTTAAACGCTTCAGTTCGTTTTAGTAAATCTCCCAAGTTTGTTTTATAAGTATGTACCTTAAAAAAGAAAAGAAAAAAATTAAAAACAGAAAAGTTACGTTATTTTTTTAAATTAGGAAGAAACTTTTGACTCACTCTGTATGTACATATAATCGGAAATATTTAAAAATATAACATTTTTCACAGGCAAAAGTGCTACCTATTTGCCAGTGTATATTTCCTCATTATAAAATAATTTTTTAGGTAAGAATAGGATGCCATGTGATTCAAGCAAATATAGATTTATGCAAGAACAAAAATTATAAGTCTTTGTAGTGGTTTCTTAAAAAATAAGGTTTTATATAAGAAAATTTTAAAACATTTAAAAAAAAAATGCTGGTACGCCAATTTGAAGTTTTTATTATTGTATGAATAAAAATTAAATTTATAAAAAAAAGTATTGAGCCATTTTCGAGATATTGAATTTTCAAAAAACAAAAAATTGATTTTTTTTTTTTCAAAATTCAAAAAAATATTTTTCTTAAAGTTTTGAAATGCAATGTTTTTTAGACTTTTTAGAAGCTTCCCTCTACGAAATTTCATTAAAATCCGTTGTGCTCATAATGAGAAATTCAAAATTTAAAAAAATCGTTCAATGGTAGGTACAGTCAGTAATACGAGTATGTTGTTTTCAAAATTTTTTTTCATTAAACTACAGATATTAAAAAATAATAGAAAGAAAAAAATTTAAGCTAAATTCTCGGAACCGTTTTCGAGAAAAATACGATTTTCGAAAACCATTTTTTAACATTTGTATGGAAGGTACCGTTATTTTTAGGTAAAATGAATTTATTTTTCTCATATCTTGTAGATTATTTTTTCAAACTTTTATTTATCAAGTTTTGAAAAAATCGAGCATGGGGTTTTCGAAATATTGTGTTTTCAAAAAAAAATTTTGAAAGTTTTTTTAAAAATCCAAAAAAAAAATTTTTGAAAAATTTGTAAACACAATAATATTCAAACTGCTGAGAAGTTTTAGCATAAAAAAATGATCAAAATCGGTGGTGCCGTTTTTGAGAAAATCAAAAACAAAAAAAAATGGTCGCAAGGGGGGTACCAAAACTACTCATTTTTTGGAAAATTTTTTTCAACTATTACCTAGGTTTAACTAAATGTAATTTTTGGAATTTTTTTTTTAAATCGTTGGGACAGTTTTTGAGAAAAAAAAATATTTATAAAATTTCGAAAAAAAAATCGTATGGCAGGTACCGTTATTTTTGGTCTTAAAAAATCAAATCAAAAAACATCCGGGGGTAAAAAATTAAAACTCATATCTACCAAGTTTGAAGGAAATCGGCCGAGCCGTTTAGCTGTAATCGAACAGACAGACATATATACAGACAGACAGACAGACAGACAGAATTGCCAAATCCACTTTTTTCGTCTTCGCTATCATCGTAATGTCAACTTTGATCAAAATCTCGAGTTCGATTTTTTTTACGAATGCATAACTTGCCTTATAGTACCTATAAGTCGCAAGTAAAAAATTAGGTGTGATATTATGGACATGAACTACATTTTAATCAAAAAAATTGTGGGGAAAAATGTTATTAACGGTACCTGTCATAGAACGGTTTTTTTGATTTTCGACTTTCTCGTTAACGGCTCTAAGGATTTTAACCCAACATTTTCAGCAGGAGTCCCCTTGTTTAAATTAATATTGTATATAAAAATATTTGAAAAAAAATTGTTGGGTTTTTGAAAAAGATTTCTTTTTGAAAAATCAATCTTCAAAACCTATGAACGATTATTTTTTGAAATAAGTTCCTAAAGTCAATATTATTAAATACTTAAAATTCGCATCCCACATTTTTTTCTTGAAAAATTTTAAAGAAATTTCTTATATAAGAAATTTATTTAATAATAAAACGATTTCCTAAAGTTTGTTTGCATAAATTCATACTTTTCTAGAAATCAGACGGCAATTTCATGCATTTGAACATTATTATCTAATTAAATCCATGTAGTACCCCTTGGCATAATGGTTAGTGCGTTGGACTGTCATGCGGAAGGTCTTGAGTTCGATTCTCAGCCGCTGCAAGAAGTTTTATTCAGGGGTGTACTGCCTCTTGCGAAGAATTGACAAATTCTCCAAGAGTATCTCTTGTCATGGAAAGTGCTGCTCATTAGCCGTTCGGAATCGGCAGAAAATTTTAGGTCCCCTCCGTTCCTGGTAACACGCACACAGGAATGGTTGAGAGTTGTAAGTCACTAGGTCCTGGTTCACTTCGAGCTGTTGCACCACGAAATTTATTTATTTATTTAAATCCATGTTTTATATTTTATAAAATATATCTTAAATTCCAAAGTACTTTTACAAAAGAGCAAGTTCGTGCGATCCAGTCGTGCGTTTTATTTAAGTTTGACACCAAACTTAAAATTCTACGCATATGGCTATGCTGGTTTATATTTAGCAACAGAAAGCAGAAAGCGTATTTACATTGTGTTTTTTATATTTTACATAAATTATTTTGCCAAGTGTTACATTTTTGTTATACGAGTATATTCAGTGTTGTGTAGGATTGTTTAATGTTCTTAATAAATAAAATCATAAACAAATATATTTGTTTGTGTTTTTTTTCACAAATGGAAGGTTGATTGTGAAATTGTTCGGCCACATAATTCATTCAAAAAAAGCTTCTATGGTGTGTCTTTTTATAAAATTATATTTTTAATAGTTTGTTGGTTGGTTGTGGTTTTTTATGAGAAAAACATTATTTTTTGGCGAAAAAAGATGTTCTTAAAGTGTTTTAAATAACCTCGAATACCTACGGTTCGAACAATAATTCTATGTAAAAACATGTCGCTGTCTTTCTTTGACTGATAACGTGTCGTTTTGACAAGTCACTGACAACTGCATATTACATTTTTTACCCCCAACGCCGCCGTAAAAGAAGTTTTACTACAAAAGTTGTACTTCAAAAATATATTATAACAATATATTTTTGAAGTACAACTTTTGTAGTAAAACTTCTTTTACAAGTTTTACGATTTTTTTTTTAGAATTTACTATTGGCTATTGGCTTTTTTCACTTTATTTAATAATCTCATAATATTGAAAAAATGTAACAGACATCTTCATTATTAGCTTCGAATTAGAATACAAAGTTTTTAGAATCCAGTGGTGCATTGTTTTTTAACAAAAAACTCAGGCGGCAAAATTTCTAATTCCTAATTCAATGAATAAGGTTAGAATAGTTTTTATTAGTTTATATTCTGTCTATGAGAACTTAAAAAAAATCCCAAACATTATTTATTTTCTCCTTATGTATCTTTGAACAAATATCTACTCATACATAACTCCGTACAATGCCATAGCAGAAATTGTATTATGAAGATATATTAAATATTTTCTTCAAGTAGTTAACTATACCTATGCACTTTATACATTGTACTGTATTATGCCTTAATATAGAAGTAAAACTGTACTTGAATACAAATTACTTTCATTATCCCTCTCTGATACTTTCTGAAGGACATCTTCTTCAACAATAGTAATTCCAATGTAACCAAACAAATGACACTCGAGTGGTGACATAAAGAACGGATTGCTAAAACCCAAAATGTTTCCTTAAAATTACTAACCTTTTTCTCTAGAATGTGTGCGAACGGCCGGCCGGGTGGGCGGTGTGACACGGCGGTGTGAAGACGGTTATTTTTATGGTTGAGTAGTCTTTGGGCGACTTTTGCGTATTGGGGTATTAAAATGAACCCTAATTCCTTACGGAATTTCATTTTGGAATGACAAATATATTTTTAAAAATTTGATGTTTTTTTCGAACTTGAAACAACCTTCTTCATTGTTCATGCGGCAATTTGGTTTTCATTTTAGAAACTAACTCATACACCCTTTTTCGCATTGAATGAAATGAGATAGGCTATGAGGGGGTGGTATCTTCAGAAGCCAAATGACAGGGATCATAGTGGGTTTGGCCGTATGGATATTTAAAGTTCTTGATTCAATATACTGAAGATTATTCATGAGTTGTTGAATAGAATCTCAGGTCGTGAGCGTGCTACGACATTTGCATGACTAATTTTGTATCCCTGCAGATGGTTTTTAATTGAATGAGGTTATCAATTTGGAACTGTCTCTTTTGCTTGGAGGGTATGGGTGTTTTGTATAACTTATCTGAGAATTTAATTTTTGATTGCCTTTCTAATAAAGGAACATGTACATATAGTAGTTCTAATTAGAATTAATAAAGCTAAAGGTACATGTTTTATTTATTTTTTTTTTAATTGATGCCACAAAATTTTAGAAAAATTAAGTCAGTAAGAATAATTTTGTCCTCACAGAGAAAATTATTCTTTATAATAAAAATCAATTGTTTGAACCTTTTTTTTCTGAGAACTTCAAATTTTCAATGATTCTTGAAACGTATATAAATAAGCTTGTAAGTATTAACTACAGTAAAAAGTGTATAGTATACCTACCTTATACTTTGCATTGCATGTTTTGTAAGGATTGTTAAATTAAGTTGAAATAAAAGTAAATATACCAGGTATATCATTTAATTTGTTCTTATTGTTTCATCAAAATAGACTTCAACTTGATTGATATATTTAATTTATTTAAAAAAAAAGATTTATTAAAATACCTACTTAGTCTTTTACGAAATTTGAACTCGTGTCTATCCACGTATGGCCTAAGCAGAGTTTGTTCGACTTTTTTATATAACATTTTTAAAGTTGTTTTTTACTTTTTAAACCGCACGATTTGGGGATACATTGAGCTTAAAAAGTAAATAAGGGTAGATAGATGTTGAAATGGATTAAGACAACCTGTGTTTGAAGAGTTAACAAAATTATTCTTTTATTTGAAAGGCTCATATACGCCATTATGCATTGAATATGACATCGTTCAAATGCTCGTCCGAGTTGTCAAATTTTCAATGCCTCTTCCGCATGTATCCGGCTTAATTTAAGCGATGGCGTTTGTTATGTTCACCTTAAAGGCATCGTTCAATTGTTGTTAATTTGCATAGACCATCGACTTCAGGAAACCCCACAAGAAAAAGTCTAGCGGGAACAAATCGTATGATCTGGGTGGCAAATTCACTTCACATCACATACAGAATGTCAATTGTGGCGTCCGTTGTGTTGCACTAGCCCAATTCTGTTCGAACCATATATCGTCTAGGTCCATATCGTTCAATTTGGCCTATAAGAAGCGTTCTGTAGTCTCACCAACGTTTTCTAAGAAGTACGGACCAATTACGCCACCGGCCCAAAATCCATATCAAACGATAACAATTTGAAGATACATTGTCACCTGGTGAACGTCGCGTCGTGTGGATTGGTGTCGTCCTTTATACATGGTATTCATCCAAAAATGCGCCTCACCGCAAAAGCTGATTATTCGGCCAAAATTGGGGTTCTCTCCCAAATGCTCCGAAGCCCACGCAGCGAACAAACAGTTTCTAATGGATATTAACTTTGACCTTCAAGGTTAAATTGGATCTTCTTCGGGTTCAGATGCAAAATTCGGCAGTTTGAAGTCTGCTCTCGGCCAATTTCTTGTTTCCTTGATTTACAAAGCTTGGCTGACTAAGACGGTCGTTTCAAATTTGGCTACCAAACATTTGCCCTAAAGAACACACATTTGGATAATATTGTTTTATCATTTCGTGCTGTTCGATCATGGAAGTTACCATTGTGATTTAACATTAGTAACTGAACTAGTAAGTGAACTCAGATTATTTGGAATATGACTTTGCCAACGCCGACTACATTGCCCTGAATTCGCACTTTAATCAAATTAATTTCGAAAACATCTTTGAGCTTCTTGACTTACAGGATTCATATAAGCTTTTTCTTAATGTGCTTGAGGAAGCTTTTATAAGATTCGTTCCACAAAAATTAAATAAAAGAAATGGCAAGCCAAAATGGTCTAATAAAAGGTTGTCAAATCTTAAAAACAAAATGCTTAAGTTGCGTAAGAAGAGTAAGTTTAACCCATCATATTCTGAAGAGTATAAGAAATGTAGACGTGATTATGAATCATTGAATCATTTTCCAACAATATTTATGGACAGTTGAATCTAAAGTTAAAAAAGATTCGAAAGCATTTTGGTCATATATAAATTCAAAACGAAATTCAGTTGGTCTTCCGATGAAAATGTTTCTAGATGGAATTCAAACTAGTAACGAAAGTGAAATTTGCGATATGTTTGCAACTCACTTCCAAATTCCAATCTAACTTTGTTTTAATACCTGCAGATTTGTCTTCAATTAATTTCAATATTGAACCAATATGCGATATTGGTAATTTAATGTTGCCTCAACAAGAGGTAGAATTGGAACATTGCTCCAATTTTTTAAAGATGTGCAAAAATTCGTTATCCTATCCATTACTTTTGATATTTAACAAATCTCTTTCTTGTGGTGATTTTCTAGAAACCTGGAAATTCTCTTTTATAATTCCAATTCATAAGTCAGGCTCAAAACAAGACATTACAAATTATAGGCCAATTTCGAAACTCCAGTTGATTCCTAAAATTTTTGAAGCTGTTGTAAAAAAACGTATTTATAACTATGTCAAGCAAGGTATTAGTGAACACCAACATGGATTTGTAACGGGTCGGTCCACAGTAACAAATCTTGTGGTTTTTTTCAAGTTTTTGTATAAATAGTATGGAACGTGGAGGTCAACTAGATGCCATTTACACCGACTTCGCAAAAGCTTTCTATAGAGTTCATCATAATGTTCTACTAAAAAAAACTTGAATTACTAGGATTTCATTCTAACTTTCTTAAATGGATACAAAACTATCTATCAGGTCGTTATCAATATGTCAATATTGGCTCTCAATTATCTAAGCAAGTTCTCAATCATTCATGTATTCCACAAGGAAGTCATATAGGACCGCTGCTTTTTCTTCTATTTATAAATGATCTTCCTATGTTAATTAGAAATGCTAAATGTCTTCTCTTTGCAGATGATATGAAACTATTTTTACCAATTAAATCTACTGCGGATTGTCTAAAACTTCAATCTGACTTAGAAAAAGTTGCAGATTGGTGTCATATTAATTGTCTTAGTTTAAACATTTCCAAACGCAAAATCATGAGCTTTACTAGATCTTTGTATCCAATAGCTTACTCTTATGATATAAGTAGTATACCACTTCAAAGAGTCGAAGAACAGAGAGATTTAGGTGTTATTTTCGATACCGAGCTAAAATTTCACAATCACTATAATTACATGATCTGTAAAAGTAATAGGTTATTAGGTTTTATAAAGAGAAACTCCCAGGATTTTCGGGATCCTTTCACTTTAAAATCTTTATACATATCTTTAGTAAGATCAGTGTTAGAATATGCTTGTGTTATCTGGTGCCCAATGTATCAAAATAGTATAGCTCGAATTGAGCAGATACAAACAAAATTTACTAGGTATGCTCTTCGGAAGTTTAACTGGAATAATAATATTTTACCATCATATCAGGAAAGATGTTGTTTAATTGACTTAAGTACTCTTCAATCACGTAGAAAATATTTTCTTAGTATGCTCGCTAGAGATATAATGGAAAATCATATAGACTATTCATATTTGCTAGCACTATATCCTATATACGCTCCCTCAAGACACTTAAGAGAACGCAAACTATTTAGTCTACCGCGTCACTTTACAAACTATGGGAAAAATGATCCAGTAACTAATTCTTGTCAATGCTTTAACTTGGTCTGCGATGTAGTCGACTTGTATGTCAGTAGAGACAAATTTAAACACTTTAAGGAATGTGTTATAAAAAATATTTATTTTATTTTGTGTTTTAAATATAAAAAATTTAAAAAAAAAACAATATAAATTAAGATATTGTTTTTTTTATATTTTTTTTTTTAATCATTGTATTTAATTTCCACTATTTATTTGTATAATAATCAAATTGTGATAAATTGTTTAATTTGTTTAATGTATCATAATCTAAGAGAATTAAGTTTCGATAGATGAAATAAATAAATAAATAAATGAATAATATACAAAAGATTTGACAGATGTCACCAAAATAACATGGCCAAAATAACGTGCTAGGGAAATATTCTTTGTATATAAATGTGTGCATATAATCAAATAAAGTTTAAGACTTTGCCTCGAATTTATCATATAAAAAAAATATTAGTTAGAAAAAACTGTTTATTCAAAATAAAAATTGCTCACATAAAGAAATGAAATAAATTTTAAAATGCTTACATTGATTATACATAATATTAAAACTTTTGTATTCTTGATCACTGATCATATTCAAATTTTATGCAATCTTCTCGTTCGTTTATAGAGAATATTTAAACATAATTACGTTCTTCTTCTTCTTCCTTTGATTCGGCGCTGTTATGATCTCGATGTGGAGGGGATCATAACTCTCCCACGTATCTGCTTCACACTAGTGATCCGCCTGTGGGGTTCACCGGGTTGACCTCAGAAATCGGCGGCAAGCCTCCCGGTTTTGTATTGTTCCATTTCTGAGGCCAACTGAATGCTGGTGTTTTTGCATTTGTTTGTACCAGGAGTGTTTAGGCCTACCTTTCTTTTTATTCCGAATTGGAACGTTGTATGATATTGCCTTTTTGACGGGGTTCTCAGGATCTCTCCTTTGAACATGGCAATACCAACTGAGTCGGTCGTGTTCAATTTTTTGGGAAATGGTATTCTTAACATGAAGGCTTCCTCGGATCTTCGTACTTCTAATTCGATCAAGCTTTGTAACTCTTGCTGTCATACGAAGCATCTTCATCTCAGCTGCCGTTAGCTTACTCTCATACTTTTTGTACATTGTCCAACATTGTGAACCGTATGTGAACCGTATGAAGATACCAGAATTTTCCCGCCACTTCATCCACCCTACGCTTACGCGATGATTGATATCGTCATCACAAGTAGCTTCGTTATTTATCATAGACCCCAGATATTTAAACTTTTCACACTTGGGAAGCACTACTCCATTCAAATAAATGTCTGGAATAGGCCTGTGTGGATCAGAAAATGGGCAGCATAGGTATTCTGTCAAGTGCTCGTTGTAGGGATATCGGGTCTTCACTTATGATGGCTCCATCGTCAGCAAAGAATAACTGATGTACTTTTGGATCCGTCACTTTGCCTTCAAGCAGGTAATCAAGAACTGTAATAAAGAGCAGGGGACTCAAGACACTTCCCTGGTGTACACCTACCGTGATTTCGAATTCTTCGGTGACTCCAGCTGCGCATCTTACTTTAGTAACTGCTCCATCATACATGTCCATAATTATCCGCACATAGGTTTCTGGAACTCCTCGTTGCCTGAGGGCCACCCATATTAGATCTCGTGGTTGCCGATCGAATGCTTTTTCAAAATCAACCAATACGACATGCAAATCCTCCAAAGAATCCCGATATTTTTCCATAATTATTCTTATACTCTGGATTGCATCCGTGGTTGACTTACCCCCGACAAACCCGCACTGGTCATCAGATAGCCTAATTATTTTTCGGAGTCGGCTACCCAAGACTCGCTCAACGATCTTCATGGTGTGTGACATCAGCTTGATCGAACGGTAATTATCACAGCTTCGAGTATCACCCTTTCCTTTATAAATTGGAAGAAGGTAACTTTCCCTCCATTGATTAGGCATGCGATCACCTCGTATAAGTTTGGAGACAAGAATCATGAGCCATCTAAGCCCGATGTCTCCCATCTTTTTCCAAAACTCTGAGAGTATTTCGTCTGGGCCAACAGCTTTTCCCTTTTTGGAGTATTTTACCGCCTCACTAAACATAATAAACATAATTACGTTGTTTTTATATTATTGGAATAAGCATATAAGTGTATAACAAAGATGATTATGGTTTAAAGCCCAATCTGAAAATTTCCTTTCAATTCGAGGGTAAGATTCTGGAATTTTAAAAGATTCTCCAAAGAACAAGGTGATAGTTGAGTATAGAGAACTTTTGTTGTGCTCTTAAAACTATTGAGTTTCTAACATTTATCAAATCGTATTGCGTGCAAAACAATTCAACGACTGAAAGCTTATTTAATGTTGACAGCTCTTTCGCGTTTTTGTTATCTTTTCTCATTTATTTACAACTTTTTTAAGTCAGTTTTAAGGTGCTTACTTACTATTTAAATGTTGTACACTTTTTACACATTTTTTACGAGCTTAAACGTAAAAAATGTTAAAAGGACATTTTGACGAGAAATCGAACATCACTGGGGCTAACCACTCGAACTCAATAACTTTCATTAACTCATGTGGCGCTTTTCCTAACTTTCAATAGCCACGATAATAAAAAAAAATGCAGTTCCTTTTGTTTTCAATACTTAAACGTTAATCTTGAAGCATGTTTTTTTGTATTATTTAGTTGTCTTATGTTTAAGCTAATAGAAGTTAAATTTCAAAACTTAGTATCTGTGGAAATTAAATTAAAGATGGCCGGAAGGGCCAGATCTCGGGAAAGTATAGGTAGATATTTCATTGAAGACCCATGTTCTGTATTCCAAGTGAAAGTGAATTGAAAACGAATTTCACTAATATCTTAAATAAGTGGTAAATGGTAGAAGGGAGGAAAATCAAGGAGAGAGAGTAAGTAAAAAAGTTTTACGTTGGTGGCCAACATTTAAGATCTTCTGGAAGCAGTGTAGGTTGAAATTGGGAATGAATTTACATAGACATATTTGAATTGCTTGAAGTTCCAAAAGAAGATCTAGACGTAACGAAGAAGTATTTCCTTACATTTTGGAAGAAATAAATCCCTTAGTAAAAAATTGACTTCAATTCCATTAACGCATAAACTCATCCTTAACTTCTTTCATAAATTGCAATTTATTTTAATAAAGTCAAGGCAAACTTTCAAAGCTTTATTTACATATGTACATATTTATCAACTGTCGCGCAAAGTTTGACCAAACAAAACTAAGTGAATTGAAATTGAACGATATTTTATTCGAAATGTAGAACACGAATTTCCATCTTCGAAAACACAATTCACAATGATCATTTTGGGTGGAATTCAGAACACCAACATTTCACATTCGGAATGAAAAAATCACAAAAGTCATTTTATGCGGAATGCAAAACATCAAAATTCACTTTTGTTCCTCGAATTCACAATAAGTGAAATGCAGAATGTGGTCTCATATTTGATTTGTATAAAACAGCTAGTGTATTTGAACATCAGATTTCATATTTTCATTTTTTCGTAGCGACAAATTACGTTTTGCAGCCCAAAAGGTAACAATTTGAAAGAAAACTTAAACTAAATTCTAAGCTCAAAATTTTTTTGCTAAATGATTTGAAGGCTCCAAATCATATAATAATAGCTGTGTTTTTTGAAAAAGTGAATAGCCAAGTTAGCAAAATTTTACATGCAAAACAATAAAAACATCAAAAGTGAATATAATTTGGTCAGCAATCAGAGTGAATATACAATGAATAAAAATTGTTCATATATTGAGATGTAGATGGCGCTTAAATCGAGTACAGGAAAACATTTGCTTGGTACTGGGATGTGTTCTGGAATGCATCTTTTTTTCTCAGATGTTTTTATTGGGGGCTATCGTGAACAAAATTTCCCTCGGAATTTTCCCCATCTTCGAAAATTGGAAAGGTCAATACTTCTGCACTGTTCATAGTAAACTGGCGACTGGCCTTTTTAAATAAGAGCCAACAACTCACCATGAAACTTAATTCCCAATATCAATAAATTCCAAGGGAAACTTTCGACATTATTCGAGATGATAATTTTGAAAGTTGGGAATAATTCCCAGGGAAATTTTATTCACGATAGGCCCCATTATGTAAAAACATTTGGAAATAAAGCTTCATGTCTATTTTGTAAAAGACGTACAAAAAATCTCAAATGTCAATTGATTGAAAAACTTATAAAAAATCTTAACTTTTTTCACCGCAAAATCGAAAGTTTTTG
The DNA here is from genome assembly GCA_911387755.1 of Chrysotoxum bicinctum. NCBI lineage: Eukaryota > Metazoa > Arthropoda > Insecta > Diptera > Syrphidae > Chrysotoxum > Chrysotoxum bicinctum. The sequence goes on along the minus strand of OU426988.1, from coordinate 83,173,503 downwards.
GATTTTTTTTCGTTCAGGAAAATTGCGATTTAAGGGCTTTTGGAAAACATCTAATAGGAAATACTCTAAATAGGTCAAAATATAGTATATTACCCATCTACCAAGCCATAAACTGTCAAATTCCATTTGAGGATGGCTGAGATCTCGATGGATTAAAAAACATCTACAAAATCTGAATTTTTTTTTTCATGAAAAATCTATTTTTTTGCTCAAAATTTTTTTGCTCTAAATACGTCAAAATAAATTTGAAATTACTCTAAAATTCGTGTCAAACTTTTCGATTTTCTTTACTGAGTGGCCATAAAACACGGTAATCACTTAATTCCAATTATGTATAGTTTTTTATTTATAAGGAATGTTTTATAAGAGGTATGTATACAACTTTAAAATGAAATTAAATATTTATAAATAATGTTGATGGTCTTATTTTAAAAATGATTTTGGGCATATGGGCATCGTTGCTGGTTCAACCATAACGCATCGAGAAGCAGGAGCCGTATACGAACATTATGTATTCGAATGTACCCACACAGTGACGACTACAAAAACATTATAATTATTGTTGTGTAAGAGAGTACCTAAATAATAATAATAATAATAATAATAATAATAATAATAATAATAATAATAATAATAATAATAATAATAATAATAATCATACTAATCACAATCATCCACCCAATGAGTAGCTCTCTGGTTGTACAAATATTTGCTTACAACTAAGTCCATTACTGTTTCGTAAACAAGGCCTGATAAAAGAAAACATAGAGCACTTAATTTTTATGTGTCACACCCATAAAGTAAGTGAACTATATACCAAGGAAAGCAAGCACAAAAAGCACACTGTTTACCCTTAAGCTAAACCCCTTTTCATATATTCAATTTCCTTAGGAGGAAATGACGACGCTCAAACAATATACTCGTACCTATTCTCCAAAAATATTATTTAGGTATGTAGACAGTGTCGACGACACGACCGACCGACGCACGCGACGTCCGTCAGGAACCTACTTGCTGTGATAAATGCGGGCTCAATAAACCAGATGCGATGCTAATCAAAACAAATTGTGATTGAAATAAACCATCCAGCCACCAGTAGAACCAGGGTTATTTGTGATCTTAAATCAGGATGAAAGAGCTCTTCTTTAATTGGCATTCAAGTTATAACATCAAAAAAAAAAATGCAGCAATTGCGGGAAGAATTATTACGTAAGCTATTTACTGTTATATAATAGCGTCTACGGGTATACCAACTACCACACAGATATGAGATGCTCAAAATCATAAGTTTAACGGAGAAATGAAAGCTTTTTGGAATTACCTCAAGTGTGTTAAACGGACGTTTCTACAACAAAAAGTTCAGCCTTTCGTAAGGGAACATCAGTGTGCGCCTTCGGAAATGGTTTTCTTTATTCAGAAAAACTCAGTGCTGGATTTTGTATACAGATACTAAAACTACATGACCTGCCCCAATAGGGCAACATTCCAAGAGAAATTAAAGGTAAGAAGCAAGAGAATGTGAAATAGTTCTTCCAAAAAGTTCAATGACTTTAAAAAATTTGAATTGATCCCTTTGATGGAATATCAGATCACGACTTAGTTTTTTGGGCTTATGATATTGATTTTTTCCATTCTAAGGTTCCATGCACCTTAACTTTCAGAAATTTCAATTCTCTCAATACTGATACTCTATTTACTGATGTTTACAACGTGGTGTGGAGTGATTGTTACGAGTACAATATTGTTCATGTAGATAACAAACTAATTTTAATTTACAACCATATGAAAAGGTTATTTGAAACATACATTGCTCTTACATAAAACGGTAAGGATTCAAAAAGAAAAATGTTCGTGGTACAACATAGAAGTTAAGAATGTGATTTAAAATCGCAGAATATACTACCACAAGTGGAGGAGTTCACTTAATCCTGCAACCTGGCGACAATACTGCTATTTTCGCAACCAAGCAACTTTAATCACCCATTCCTAACAAACTCAACAAAAGTCTTCCTCCTAAGCAGTTTTGGAAAAATCTTCTTGAGAATGGTGTTGGAAAAAGGACAATTTCTAAATGTGGCCCTGATCCTAATGACCTGAACAACCAGTTTACTCAGACAACCCAAAGCTGCCTTAATTTACGATCAAGCAGATGGTTTTCATTTTCAGACTGTGACTGAAGACGAAGTAATCCGCGATTTCTAATCACTGATGTCTGAGGCTATAGGTGAAGATGGCATTCCCCTTAGATTTATGAAACTTGTCTTACCGTACATGATTAACGCTCTCACCCATGTTTGCAATCACTGTGTTGTCTCTTCAACATTTTCAACTGCTTGAAAAGCAGCAAGGATAACTCCAGTTCCGAAAATGTCTATACCTACGGAACCCACCGACTACCGCCCAATAAGCATTTTACCGGGCATGTCAAAAGTCCTCGAAAAAATCCTTACAAATGATTGACCATCTCACGTCTAAAAAATTGTTACCTCCACATTAATCTGGATTTAGAGCTAACCTGCTCTACAGAAATGGTTAAGATTTTTGGAACATTATACTCCAAAACGTCACGTTGCAGTACCTACTGGATTTTTCCAAAGCTTTGGATAAAGTCGATCATCGAGTCCTTTGTCAAAAACTTGGGCACTTTTTTTTGCTGTTCGAACCCTGCTGTTTCCGTCATTAGTAGTAATTTGTGTAACAGCGTGTAACTGTTGGAAACAAATTTTCCATACATACGTATTTGAAGATGGGAGTGCCTTAAGGTTCTGTTCTAGGTCCAATTCTGCTTCGTGTTTATATCAACGATCTGCTTTATGTTTGTTAGCATGTTTCTTTTTTCATTTGTATGCGGATGATATACAATTCTATCTCTCACGTAGAATTGGACTACTAGAAGATCTTATCTTTCGTGTTAATGAAGATTTTCTAAGAATCTACAATTGGGCTTAAAAACGGTTTATTGCTCAATCCAAGGAAAAGTCAAGCGCTATTAGTTTCTAAGAAGACATAATCTATGAAGATCTACCTCCGGTTGTCTTAAACAATTCTAATGTTAGTAAACAGTCTTGGTTTTAAAATCTCAAGTAATCTTTCTTGCAGAGACCAAATTAATTCCGTCATTCTCCGTATTTATGAAACTTTAAGAAAACCCTGGACATCTAATGCTTTTACTCCTCAAGCAACTAAACTCCGTCTTATGAGAACTTTACTAGTTTCAATAATTTTTAATACCCTGTTATTCTTTAGCAAATATGAATTTATGCTGCGAAAACAAAAGTTATATATCGTGTGTGTTTTTTTAAACATAAATATTTGTACGACAGTTTCAAGTTTTTATTTTTGTGCAAATCAAAATAAAGCTTAAAAAAATAAAATTAAAAATTTTTAAGATATTATGTATAAATTTTCGAAAAAAATTATTATATTTTGTTTTCAAATTAAAAAAAAAAATTTATTTAAGTTTTGATATGCAATGTTTTTCAAAACTCTTAGAAGCTTTCTTTATCTGTGTCTGTATCTACATATATCTGTTATCCCGATAGTTAGAAATTCAAAAATCGAAAAACTGGTTAAATCTTAAATGGTAAGTTCTGTCATTATTATTTTAGCTTCTTCTTTTTGAAGTAAAACTTCTTTTCCGGCGTTGGGGGTAAAAAATGTTCTATGCAGCTGTCAGTGACATGTAAAACCGTCACGCCATCCGTCAAAGACAGCGACATGTTTTTAGCATGTGCAAAGTAAAACATGAAGTTGAATACGATTAAGAATTTACATATTTCAAATGGCTGCATTCAAAGATAAACATAAAACTATAGGTTCAGACGCGCAATGGCTATGCAACCGAAGAATTATTGACAAGCATATTGCAATCCAAATAAATTTTACCAACACCTAACCCTCGCATACAAAGTACTGGCCAAAAAGTTGGGTATATCCACTACCATTTGTGTTCTTGCTGTCATAGACGGCATGCCATATGACCATCAGGTTGCCTGAAAGTTTTGAAATTATACTTTTTAATAATATTTATTCGCTTAATCGCACACGCCACCGATATTTGTTTTGGTATTTATAAATTTGAACGTCACCCGACTAATCAATCAAATACTTTAATAATTAATTTTACAAGAGTGCCGCTGTCAGTGTACTTGCTTTCAAGTTGCCTGGATACTGAATTAATGCCAGGTGACTACTAAGTTGCTCTGGTTTGTACGGGTTAATAAAAAATGCTTCTGTACATTACAAGATTACAACATGCTTGCCAATACTTGCACGTGCAGCCCTAGGGTAATACAAACAAAGCGAGGCAACTTGCTTGTCAAGTGGCATGGGAGTTTTGTACTTTTCTTCTCGATTTCATTTAAGGCTAGGCGCGCACATTCAATTCTCTATGCAGCTGTCAGTGACATGTCAAACTGTCACGTTATCAGTCAAAGACAGCGACATGTTCTAAAAATACAAAATGTTTGTGAATTATGTGGTCGACCAATTTAACAAGCAGAAACCACTATCCTTTTTAAAAAAAAAAGAAAACAAACAAACATATCTTTTTGATGTTTTTTTGAAGTAAAACTTCTTTTCCGGCGTTGGGGGTAAAAAAATGTCTATGCAGCTGTCAGTGACATGTCAAAACGTCACGTTATCCGTCAAAGACAGCGACATGTTTTTAGAATACAAAATATTTGTTCGTAGGTTATAATCTTACAGAAGCTTTGCTTGAGGAAAAAGAAGTTTAACTTCAACCGCGCGTACCTACGTCAGTACACACAATTTTTTTTTTTATCTAACACGAGTTTCGAAAAAAATGCGATTTTCGAACACTTTTTAATTTTTTTTTAGCATTTGTATGGTAGACACCGTTATTTTAACATGTAATAAAAAAATCTATATTTTGTAGGTAGTATTTTATCACAGTTAATGTTGAAGTTTCAAAAAAAAAAAATCAAATGGATATCGAAATGCGGGGTTTTCATTTTTTTTTAAATTTGAATACGAAATACTATTCAAACTTTTTAGGAGCCTTAACATAAAATTAAAAAATTAAATTTATCAAAATCAGTTGTACCGTTTTTTGCAAAAATCAAAACAAAAAATTATTTTTTCAACTCTTCAATGAAATTTTTTGATTTAAAAATGTATATAAGGTTTTGAGAACAATAGTTTTCTCCCAAAATTTGAAAAAATTAAATCCTTGCGAAGTACCCTTATTTTTTTGGTCTAAAAAAATAAAGAAAACTGTCGGTGAAAAATTTAAAAATGCTTTCCAGTATGAACAAAATTGGCCAAGCCGTTTGCCGTAGTCGTTAAAAAAGGCAGTAAGAATTGCGAGACCCAATTTTTCAGTCTTCCCCATCATAGGTCGAGCTCGATTTTTGCACAAATGCTTTACTCGACTTATAGTTAGTATTCTTACATTGCAAGTAAAAATCAAGGAGCCCATCAAGATGTTTATTCATAAAATTAGCTGACTTACTTTCAATGTTCGTAAACATAAACAGCTTAGCAACGTAAAATGGAAGAATCTTCAATATTTAATCCGGACCTGTTTTCACTCTGTTAATACTGTCGTTGTCGGTCTTTGCAAAAGGAAATACTTCTACTCTTGCTCTTTGTGTGTTATGAAAATTTGAAATTAAATTGCTCTTTTTCTCTATAAATGTATGAGAGTTGAAAGTTCGGACTTCTTTTATAGTTGAACCAATAATCCTAGTCCAAGTACAGAATCGTATCACTTATAGACATTTCGCATCCATAAAAAAGTTCAGGGTAACTGTTTGGTTCTGCGGATGAGAGTACAAGATTTCGATAAGAAATTTTCCGGAATATCGAATTCTTTTCTTGTGCTGTACAAAGGACCAAAAGACTGGACGAAATTGTTTTCAACGACTTATATAAATGCAAGAAATTTAGAAAACATGGGAATTCATTCAAGGCTTTGCTTCCTCCCAATTTATTGTTGATGCTAAGTGAATGTTTATTTAATTTCATTGGATTATAATATTATCATTAAATCTGATGGATGCACAGAATGTTGGTATTCAAATACAAAATTTTTAATAAGTACATACATGATGGATAAAGATATTTACAAATTGAAACTTAGTTATTAAGAGATCTATAAGCTTTGAAAACGTCGTTAAGGATTGTTTGAAAATGAAACAAAAACAATAAATATTTTTCGTCTAGTGAAAAGTGAAACAATGAGAATAGGGGCATTCTCATCGTAGCTTTTCAAGAATCAAGTCGTTGAAATTGAAATACGACCTAGACATTTTCAACAGCCCTTTTAATACAAATTTATTATAAAGGTTCTTCTAGGCCCTTTCATACATATAAATATGATTTTTCGCACAAATTCGTTGCCCAATTCATGCTGCTAAAAGGCCCAAACTTTCAAGCGAAAACTAAGCTGATGGTCGTGCAACTTCAATTGCTGAGTCAATTGGAGCTCGTTTAGCGAATAATCCGAGATCTCTTCAGGCTAGTGCGTGAAATGTTGAGCTGTAGAGATCTATGGCGAGTTAATGTTCGTGAATTGAGTCTCATACTCTCGGCTACTGGAGCCACATTCTCGTCTGTGCGCACCCTACGGCGTACCAGTCGCACGAACTTTTTGCACAAACTTGCATACACGATGCGCTGAAAGTGCTTTATTTCGGCCAATAATTTTTATCAGAAAACGCACTGTTTGGACTACACAGCACTCACTTTGGAAATAAGTTTTCAATACTTCCTACGCTGTTTAAGCGTAACGCAACACCGCGGAGGTATGATACTGACTTTCTGTCAAGAAATCGAGCGGGAAACAGCTGTCAGTGTCAAAATAACTTATGATTTACAAATAAACCACTAAATAGCCCACCCCAGCGTTGCCGCGAAGGAAAAAGCACAGAGGGCCATTTCGAAATTTCCGAGGGCCATTTGACAAAAGTTGGGGCCAAATATTTTACTTACAAATCCGTCCTTAAAACATTAAACTGCAATTTATTAATATTTGTATTTATTCGTATTTATTTATTTAATGCATTATTTATGTAATGCATTTCTTAAATCTATGTAGTAGGCAGCAGAAGCATCAGATCTTGCTCTACCGTCTGATTTGATTTCTTGGGAATTACCTTAAAATATATTACAAAAATATAAATCACACCAGTAATATTACTTAAATATTTATATTACTTTATTATTTTTTTATTGAAAAATAGAAAAACCAAACAATTAATTAGTGGAGCAAACAAAATTAAATTATAAATTTAATCTAAAAGGATATCTTAATACCACCAGATTACATATTAGTTATAAGCAATATGAGCTTATATGTGTGAAAATAAATCAACATGATTACAAATAATACTGTTGGCTTCTCTAATGCATCGAGTTAAAGGTTCATAAATTTAGATTAAAGTTTACCCGATAATGAGCTTCATTAAAAAGGAAACGGGATCGCAGATGCCTTGACGAAGCATGCACATTTACAAGAGACAAAAGAAAAGGGCATTTTTTCAATAAAAGCTGATTGATGAAGATCACATTGGAGTAAATGACAATCATTAACTAACATAAGACGACGGAATATTTCAATGTAATCCGCAAACATAAAACAAGAAACATTTTTTAAGAAATCAGTCACATTATTGATCAGCAGCAAGAATAGAAGAGGGACCAAGCGACTTCCTTGTGGTAGTCCTGATGTGACCTCAATTACATCTGATAGTACGTCATTAATACGCACAAACTATTTTCTTCCGTGTAGGAAGGATTCAAACCACTTTAAAATATTTGAGTGAAAGCCAATAGATTCAAACTTTGTCACTTTATTGTATGCTTATAAGACGATAATTAAAAAAATAGTAAAAAGAGAGTTAATCCTTTCAATCGAAAATTCACCTAAGAATCCAAAAACGTAAAAACTAAAATGAAAGGCTTTTCTTAGAACAAAAGTAGTTTTTGTTATTTTTGATTTTCTCAAAAACTACAAAACATTTTGACATCCGGTTTTTTGTGTTTGATCAAAAATTAATAAGAGCATTGAATATTGAATAAAAAAATAATACTTAATTACGTAAAATTTTGAAAAAAAAATTGTTTAAAAACAAAATTTTCATTTTTTTTTCAAAATTTTGATTTTGAAAATTAATTTTTCAAAAACTATTCACTGGAACAACTTTATTTAAAAACAAAATTAAAGAATGTATTTTTGGTTTCTTAAAATGCTATAGCGTTACTCTGTAGGTATCACCGTTATTTTTTAATAATTTTTTCTCTTTTAAGTGATTTTTTTCTTAAATTGCCCCTCCCGCCTAAACGAGGGGACATAGACCCCCCCCCTCCTATACGATTTTTTTCTTGTCTAAGTCCAACCTACACGCCCTAGCGTTTTGTCACACCTTATGCAAATCACCCTGTATATGACATCTGTTTGGAAACCATTTTCAAAATTACTAATAATCTGATTACTAAATATTGCGAAGATAGTCGTTGTTGACCTTCCAGCTACAAATCCATGTTGAAATGGGGAAATAATTTTTTTAAGAACAAAAGTAAGTTTATCAGACACAATTTTTTCCAAAATTGCTGGTATCGTTGATAAATTTGCTAATGGGGCGATAGTTAGAAACATCTTGCTTAGATCCTGATTTATGAATAGGACTAACGTACGAGGTTTTCCAATCATCAAGAAAATTACCCTTTTCAAGAGAACTATTAAACAATAAAGTTAACGGTCCCGATAGAGCAGCTGCTCAGTTTTTCAAAATTATCGGAGGAATACCATTGGGTCCTGGTTGTTAATCATCATTTAGTCCAATTAAAGCTAATTCTACATCTTTGTTACTTAAGTTTAAGTGACCGATATTGATTGAATTTAAACATGAAATTGCAGAAATGTTACACGAAATTCAATTGGGGAGCATAAAGGGAGTGAAAAAAGTCTGCAAAAAAGTTGCAAGCTGTTGAAATGTTAGCACATAGATGTATTTCCAGAATATTGCATGCAATTGAGGATAACATTTGAATATTTTTTATCATTGATAAATGACAAAAAAATGTACCGTTAAATCTTAGATTCGATTCAGTTTGAATTAAGTAGTCCTTATATTAAAATTTATTTAAAAAATCAAATTCTTTTTGCAAACGCAAATATTTTATCAGAAGATCTTCATTATTGGGAAATTTACGTAAGGTGTAATTTGTAAGATTTACGAGTATTTTTTTGTTATTTAAGTTACATAAACGCTTTGGTAGATGACGAAAGCAAATGACGTGAGAAAAGTCAACACACTGGACGAAATTGACGTAAAAAAAAGTCAAATCATTAAACGAGATAATGAATTCAGTTCCATTTTAAGTATGGTTATTTGTATGTGGTGGAAACACATTGTATGGGCGATGCATCGCGATAGATTATATTTAATTTTGTAAAGCTATTTAATTATTACTAAGCACGATATGATTGTTAGGTTTTCTTTTATTAATTTAAGGAAAACTCCGACTTTATACTACAAATTCAGTGACGAGTTAAGATAATTAAGCGGAGGCGTGTGATCGGCTTCACTGACGTGATAAGAAGAAGGTTTTTGATCTTGTTTACTAAGCTAAGCAGACAACCGCCTATCCCAAAAAGGAAAAGGATATTCAAAAGGAAAGCAGTCGTTTTATAATAGTTGATGTTGATGACATATTACACAGGGTTGGTTAAACCCTTTTATAACAATGATGTGATGTTAAATTTTCTAAAATTTAGATTTGGGGGCCATTTCTAATTGGCCCGGGCAAAGGGCCAAAATGTAAAACAGGCCCGATCGGGCACTTTGTGGCAACGCTGGCCCACCCTTTACAGTCCACTTTTAGAGCAAAATAAAATTGATTGTTAGAACTATAAATTGTGCATTTAAATTTCTGACTGATAAGTAATAGTTTCAAATTTAAAATAATCGTTTCTTGAAAAATCGCAAATTTTCAAATATCCAGGTTTGCATTAATACCACAGAATTGTGGTCCAATTTCTTCATTAAATTCTTTCAATAAATGCATAAACGATAATTTATTTCGAAATTCTGTTTCCCAAAAAGTAGGTCCCGTAAAACCCCATTCTTGGTTTTTCCAAATCACTACCTGCAGACCAGATAAGGAATACCTACATAATTTTTATAAAATTAATAAAATATGTACATACATATACTGCAAACGTTTTTCAGTTTCAAAATAAAAAAAAAAGTGTGAGTGCCAGGACTCACGGTTAAGATGTGTAAACGTCGACGTTCGTCCGAGTGCCGAATTTTTGTTATCGAACGTACCCAATAAACATACAATGCAATCGTACTAGTTTGTGACTTTAGATATACTAGCCGACCCAGCTCTCGAAATTCGAGTGCCAATTTATTTATTATTTATATATTTGACAGTGTTTTCAAGCAAATTTATAAAATTAAATTTTATTTTATGTAATATGCAAAGTGTTCGACAGTGCAAAAACAAAAATGACCCACAGTGTGTAAATGCGTGTCTCAAGTATATTCTGCACATCTCCGTAACTGTGGCTTTCCAACCATATAAAATTTATCGAAATCGGTTAAATACTTTTGGAGAAAAGTGTACCACAAAAAACATGTTTGCCGTTTTATTATATGATGATACCCCTCACACACGCCACATCGATCAACCTAATTGACAAAGTACTTCGCTTTTGTATGGGCATTTACACACCAATACGCCGACGTAGAAGTACATGCCAAAATCAGCTGTTAAATGGTAGAGTTGCAAAATTTTAAATGAAAAGTGAAAATGACCAAGACATATTTGAATTTTAATGCTCCAGAACCACTTTTTTGTGTTGATCAGAGCTTTATTGAATTGTTGCTTAAGGAGATTGAATTTTATTCTTGCTTTTTCAGGCGATTTGTAAATTTTAACAACTAAAACCGAATAACATCATAAAAAATTGTTTCGACGAACTAGTTCGGTCATACTACTTCGATTCCCAGGGTTCGCACTGCTATGTCGACACATATTCATTTCACACGACCCAAAAACCTTATCGACAATATGCTTCGATGAAGTAAATAGTTCCTGGCATGTGTTATACTGCTTTTACACGGAAGCGATTTTTAATCTTAGTTTATCTTTTAGAGTCATTTTCCGCCTTATGTAACCCCGCTACCAAAAACGTCTCTCTCCTACGGGCTTAAAAATCGCAAGGTATTATTGTTTCGTTTAAAAGCCGTCTTAGACTACTTTTAAACGAAGCAATATTACCTTGCGATTTGTAAGCCCGTAGGAGAGATAAGTGTGTGGTGGCGGGGGTACACAAAATTGCTGGGGTTAGAATTGCAAAGTCCCCTATTACACGATGTCTCACGAGACGAGACTCACGTAAGTGCGAAAAAGAAAACAGATATGAGGAAAGAAGATGCAAAAAAATATTCCCGGTGAGTACCGGGCTGATTTTTAGTAGTCTCATTTTGACGTTTCTTTTTCTCATATTCGTTTTATGCTGTGTTGTGCATTAAAAAACACGAACAACTGCCAAATTTGAGACATGAGTCTCATGAGACATGAGTCAACGTGTAATAGCTTTTGCCTCACGGGATACAAATTTAAAAGGAAAGTCAAAAATGAGACATGTCTCATGAGGCAACGTGTAATAGGGGACAAAGCTATAGTTCTTTATTCTTTGTGGTTTTCTTTATTTGTCAAGTATGTTTCATTTCTGTTTGGCGTTCGCACTGAACTTCGATTTACTCACTAGAGTAAAGAGTGCGGAGAGATGACTCAAAATATTAAAAAGAAAACCACAAAGAAGAATGAACGATAACTCCGCATTTTTCTCAGCAATTGTAAGTGTATTAGTGTAAAGTCACACGTAAAGATTGGATGTAGGCTTGAAGAAAAATCAAAATATTTTTAATCTAGCGTACTGCATAGAAATATTGTATATGCAAGGTTGATGATTGATCATGTATTTATTGGTTCATTTTGCGTATAGTACATTGAAGAGATGAGAACACAGCACAGCATAAGCACTGATTAAAATATTAAAAACAAAAATAAAAAGAGGCTGGGTGCGACCCACACTGATAACTTCCCATTTGATTAAAAAAAAAAAATATTAATTCAATCTTTGTCAACATTTTACCAATTGTACAAAATTATACTATGTATAAAATAAACTAAATTCGAAGTCAATATCACTACTAGTTCTCGAGAAATTTTAGTCGAAAAACAATTTTTACCAATTTTCAATAGAATTTTATATAGTTTTTTATTTTTTGTAAAAAAACTGTAAACTGATTTTTAACTTCCCATAGGGAGTTATTGTAATCGGTCCGATTTGTCAAATTGGAATTTTTGACATTTCTCGACATTTCAAGGTCCCTAGAGGCTATATCAATCATTTTTAGAGAGATGTCTGTGTGTGTGTGTGTACGTACGTTCGTACGTTCTTACGTTTGTACGTTCGTACGTTCGTACGTTCGTACGTTCGTACGTTCGTACGTTCGTACGTCCGTACGTTCTTGTACCATTTTTCGTCGTCGATATCTCAAGAACGAGTAAAGATATCGACTTCAAATAAATTTCATTTAATAGATAATAACTTCGAAAGAGGCTGAAAGGGCGTTTATTAAAATTCAGTGAGTAGTTTTTTCACTATAACGGTTTAAAAAAAAAGTAAAAATTTTGGTTAGTTTCAAATATCTCACGAAAAAATAATGCTATTGACTTCAAATAAAATTTAATGTACTCATTATAAGGTCATACAGACTTGGTATGAATTTAAAAAAAAATGAACATACCGTTATTTTTTTAAATACAAAAAACTGAAAAAAAAAAATTTCATAACCCAGATATTCTAAGAACGGAAAACAATTTGAAACTCAAAATAATTTTATTTTACGAAAAATAATATGTTTGACATCTGGTGAAAATTTCAAAAAAAATCAGTTTACAGTTTTTTTACAAAAAATAAAAAACTATATAAAATTCTATTGAAAATTGGTAAAAATTGTTTTTCGACTCAAATTTCTCGAGAACTAGTAGTGATATTGACTTCTAATTTAGTTTATTTTATACATAGTATAATTTTGTACAATTGGTAAAATGTTGACAAATATTTAATTAATAGTTTTTTTTTTTAAATAAAAAAACTATTAAAAATTCTAGTGAAAACTAGTTAAAATTGTATTTCAAGTCGAATTTCTTGGGAATAAACACCGACAGTGCCTTCTAAAGTATGTTGTTTTATACACCGATACCTTCCCGTAAGAATGTATATTAAGCGACATTTCTAAAATTTTTCAGGGAACGAAAAAAACGAAGAAATTTCGTTGGCGAAACCCAGGCCAAAACGTGGCCCTTAACATATATTATATTTCCTCATCAAAAAGTCATTTTCGAAAAAAGTGCCGCTTAGTACATTCTTACGGGAAGGTATCGACATAATACAATTATTAACATATGGTTAAATTTTGACAAGTATCGAATTGACAGTTTTAACAAAAATATAAAAAAAAATCTACTAAAAAGTGGTAATATTTGTTTTTCGACTAGAATATCTTGAGAACGAGCAATGATATTGACTTTGCCATTATTTAATTTTATACATAATACAATTTCTAACAAATGGTTTATATTTGACTTATATCTAGTTTTAGAGCGGATATATTTTGTAAGTACCCTTCCATCAATAACCAAACCATATCTTTTATATTCGAATATTTCGTTTTTAAATTTTTTTTTCAATTAAAATGTTTGGAACCGAAATAATAAAATAATTTCTATAATATAATATTAAAAAACACGGAAATCTATAATTCAGTATATAATATGTACCTACCAACCTTCGTAATTATTACAAGTTTTCAAGACCACAAATGGGAAGTTATCAGTGTGGGTCGCACCCAGCCTCTTTTTTTTGAAATTTTCACCAGTTGTCAAACACATTATTTGTCGTAAAGTGAAATTATTTTGAGTTTCAAATTGTTTTCCGTTTTTAGAATATCTGGGTTATGAATTTTTTTTTTCATTTTTTTTTATTTAAAAAAATAACGGTATGTTCATTTTTTTCCAAATTCATACCAAATCTTTATAACCTTATAATGAGTACATTTAATTTTATTTGAAATCAATAGCATTATTTTTTGTGAGATATTTGAAACTAACCAAAATTTTTACTTTTTTTTTTAAAACGTTATAGTGAAAAAACTACTCACTGAATTTTAATAAACGCCCTTTCAGCCTCTTTCGAAGTTATTATCTATTAAACAAAATTTATTTGAAGTCGATATCTTTACTCGTTCTTGAGATATCGACGACGAAAAATGGTACCAGAACGTACGGACGTATACGAACGTACGCACGTACGAACGTACGAACGTACGTACACACACACACACAGACATCTCTCTAAAAATGATTGATATAGCCTCTAGGGACCTTGAAACGTCGAAAAATGTCAAAAATTCCAATTTGACAAATCGGACCGATTACAATAACTCCCTATGGGCCTATGGGAAGTTAAAAATAAAAATATTAAAAACAGCAAACGAAAATTGTATGATAAAATGGACAGACAAAATAAAACAAATTACCTACTCGGATAAAATTACAAAAATCTGAAAGAAATTCGTAAAAGCACAATTTTGCTGAAAAAAACAAAGGGCAACGTTCTCTCGCCACTGAAATAACAGACTTGTACGTGCTTTTCATGCATTTGAACAACGTATATCTGGCTTAACGCCGTCAACAAATATACTTGTCATGCAGCGAAAAAGTCAAAACTTTTTTTTGAGAAACCATTAGATGGAGCGTTCACCTTATCAAAATCAAACCAATCCTTTAACTTTTTTTTTAGGTTTCTGTACTTTATCTTACTCCCTCTGTCAGAGATTTACAAACCGATTGACATCATTCCCACCTTGTAATGGTATTATAAGTGGCAAAAACTAATTTTTTTAATACATTGAAGTCGTAGTCATCATCCATTTCATGGCTTGACAGATGGAGAACGATCTATATTTTGATATAGTGAATGCTAAAAGTATATTTTGATATAATAAAGAATATCTAATTCGATAATTAAAATAATTATATGGTATGACAAGGGGACAAATTAAATTTTGACGTATCGAGAATATTTCATTGCAGATGTCAACTGATTGCCCTGAAGAACATTTTTTGGATTTTTAAAGTTCGTCAAAACACAAACTTTTTACTTGCTCGAACCAAGCAGTTTCGAAACTAAAAATTGAATGTGCGCGCCTAGCCTAAGAGTTTACTTTTTTGTTCGTCATCCATTTAAATTATGTCAGATGAAATATTTTACATAATCACAGCTGATTATGATAACAGATTTAGTTCAGTTTTATAACAGATCTCGTTTTCGAAGTAGCATAAGGCCAGGCGCGCACATTAAATTTTAAGTTTCGCAACTGTTTAGCTGCTGAAATGAAACATATGGGCTTATATGGGACACCGCGCACTTAAAGCAACTCGATTCGAGCAACTAAAAAGTTTGTGTTTTGACACAAACTAAACGATTGCCTAAAATTAATTCGTAATAGTTGAGCTGTTTTCCATAAGCGCAAGAGAGAAAAGAGTGTGAGCGTGAGTAAAGAGTTGCCAGTGGTGATTAAACTATTTGATTTCGATCACAGTTGCCAGTGCGCGACTAGCCTAACAAACTTTTATAAAAGTTCAAACCTCTGAATACCAATCATAAAAGATCTTTTAAGGTGGACATCTTTTATGATTCATAACAGAAAATCTATAGCAGAATAATAAATGTGGCAGAATAGGCCTAATTGGTCGCGGGGTGAAGAAATGTTGAGCGATTGAATTAAGTCCTAGCCAGCAATGGAAAGTAATAAAATCGAGATTTTATTACTCAGTCTCCAATGTAAACACGATGTCGTAAGTACGCAATATTAACAATGTAAACATGGTGTTAAATGCAATCGGTAAGGTAGATTGCTACACGGAACGTGTAACCGTAACGTGTAACCGTAACGGGTTACACGGGACGTATAAGTTTTACACACGTTTTCGATTCACTCTACCGCCGGGAAAGATGTTTACACATTAAAAACTCATCTCATTAAATTCAAATTTATCAAAACTTGAAAATCGATGCAAACTCTTTTAATGTAAAAGCCTTACGTTGGCTACTGACAGAAATTTCAAAATCAACAAAGGTACGAGTAAATCGTAAATTGCTTCTTTGTTCCCTTTAAGCTTGAAAATTCTTACATCAAATAAATAAATAAATAATTTTTTCTTCCAAGCGGAAATAAAAAGAATTCCCTTTGTGGTGGGTACCTATGAACAGTACATAATATGTATGTATAACATCATTTCTGCAGATATATATGAACATACATATATAGTACATACGTTCGCAAGAATTCAGACCCGCATTTCAATTGACATTGCCCATCCGTATTACAAAATCAATATTTATATTATCCCAGAGTTCCCAGCCTAATTCTGGCAGGAGTATTGGTTGGATTTGCCTTCTTATCCCATTTCGTGACAACAATGATAAAACCGCTACAAAAACAAATTTTTTGCGTAAAATTTAAGGTATATTTTTGTCGTGTTTGTTATTTGTCTGGTAATAATCATGATTCATGGCTGTCAAAAGGGATATAAAATGGAATAACTTGAAAGTAAAGATATACCTAAATGTTGCAGCTCCAGCGAAACTTATTTTTATTTTTAAGTAAGATTGTGGGATTCGACGTTAAAAATAGGTACCTATATTACAATTTTTCTTAAAGAATAATATCGACCGACCGCGAACGCACGTTAATGATTACAGGGGCCGCATCAGTTATCGAGTAATACGTGACTGAATTATGTGAGTTTGGCATTACCGCTTACGTCATCGAGCAATGATTTAACCTTATTTGACGTTTTCATTCGATCACTGATGGGACTCACTCACTCGGTCACTGAAGCGGTAATTTGGCCCCAGGTTTTTTCTTTGCTTATAATGTACATAATACGAGTATGTATGTACATACAGTGGGGAGCAAAAATGAGTAGATACATGTCTTAAGAAAATGAAACAAAAGGATAGAATTTTATGTTTTTTTATAAACAATTGAAACAAACCTCGGTGGGACAAATAGCTAAAATAGTAAAAAAAATCCCGGGATTTCAACATATTGCCCGAGATAAAACAAAAAATCATAATATGCGTGTAGATCAAAATAAATAAATTCTTTTATTAATTACTAATTCAATGAAGACTGTCGTTCATCTCTGATGGAGATGGCCAAACAGTTTAATATTCACCTATTTTGGGTGCCGGGTCACATTCCGGGGAATTGCAGGGCCGACGAACTCGCCAGAATTGGAACGGAAATGCCTATCTTGCCCGAAAGGGTAAAAATATAGGTATGCCTATAGTTACAAGTAAACTTACGCTGAAGCGAATCGCTCTGGAACAATCAAACACAAGATGGCTTAACACTACCACTTGCTTGGCGACCAAACAAATCTGGCCTAAGCTGGACGTGAAGCAGCCAAAGTGTTTATTGTCCCTCGGTAGATCTCAGATCAGCTCAGTAATAGGTGTCATAACTGGACACTGTCTTATTGGTAGACATGCCGCACGACTCGGTGTACTATCAAACGATTTTTGCAGGAGTTGCTTGGACGAGGAGGAAGAGGAAACAATCCCACACCTTCTCTGTACATGCCCTGCTCTCTCTTACAGACGCAAACTTCATCTAGGAGAATATTTCTATAATGAACCAAGCGATCTCATAAACACAGACATTAAAAGTCTCCTTCGCTTCATCAGAAGCCCCAAATGGTTTTAACTAATAGAGAACCTTTTTGTTTCCTACTAGATCGTGGTATCACAATGGACCTCTACTGGTCTAAGTGTAACAGATGCTTTAATGACGTCCACTTTAACCTAACCTAATCTAACCTACTAATTAAATGACATTTTTGTTATTTGCAAATATTTTACTTTTGTCAATTTTAATGACAGACAGTTAGGTTTGTTTGATTGAAATTTTCCTTATCAATGAAAGATATTTAGGTACATTAGGTATTATTTTGTGAGTTTGATCCCAACTCGGGAAAAAAGCTGCCCCGGCGGGACAGATGAATTTATGTCTGAAATCCGGGATGTCTAGCCAGTTTTTTTTTCAAAAATCCCGCAAAAAACGTTTTAAAATAAAGTCCTCTATAATACCTTTTTTGTTTTTAAATACCGCTATTATAATCTCGCTTTTTAAAATCCCATCTTATACCGCGTATCCCGTTTTTTAGAAGACGTAGCTACGAGTAAAACTTATTGATTTTATGTTGGTGATTTTCCAGATTCCTTAAATGCTAAAGAAACTTTGCATACACCAAACCTCGCATCTACCCCAAATCCTATAGTGTGACCAAGCAGGGGGCACCTATGAGCCTCACTGTTTATGCGTCGTAATAAAAAGAAACGGGATTATAAAAAACGGTATCAAAAGAGACGCGATTCTACAAAACGGAATTATAAAAAGCGGGATATCGTACCCAACCCAATTTATTAATTTATTTGCTCCGAGCCTCATGTTCTATGTAATCAAAGGCAACTTCTAAGACACTGCCTCTCAAACACCCGAATTATTTGCATTTGTGATGGGGCATCGATTAACAAAACCGGGCACCCATATGCAATCATTAGCTGGTTGAGAGCCACTTAGCAAACCACATTAACCCTACTATTAAGCTGCTATTAAGCTGATTGCTGTAAAACAACCGCGTCTTGAAAACAAAAGCTCCCCCAGCCCTGGTCATAGCAGCATTTGTATGTCTGTCGAAGTACGAATACTCATTCAACCAGATGCCAAAGGTACTTTACTGCATTTTTATTCGCCAGTGGCTGTCCATGTGGGCCCTCGCAATTGCCTGAGTTGGACTACCCATCAGATCGCTGGTCTAAATGCTGAATCGGTGAGTTGACCGGTCCCACTGAAGACCATTTGTAATATGTAAGATGCCGGTAGAAGTTAAATTGCCACTTTTGACAACAAACTTTCATTACGCATAATAGTAGTTTACTTATGCCGAGTCTGGTTATCGGAAGAAGTCTTATCTACCGGAGACTCGCCGGATTGCAGTTGTCCTTTCTCTTTTGCGGGAGAGGATGCTGTCTTTCATTGTTAAACAGTTAAACAGTGTGGTATAAATCTCCACTGCCTCCGAAAGTCCATGTGGTAGTAAAATATTGGATATACCATGGACTACTATTGACTTCTTTTTTTCAATGAGTCGAAAGGCTAGAGCTGGAGCTGCACCTTCGAAACTAACAGATAATTGGGCCCATTTGGCTCAACGATAATGGGGTTTGCCAAATGATCAAAACTGCAAAACCTTGGTTCTCCGATCGTCATTTCATCCCGAACGTAGAAATGGTGAAGCAGGGATCTGTTTTCCCGTTTAAGTTTTTAGAAAACGCCTTGATCCGATAGGTGGTTGGGAAAGTCATAAGGCGATAGAAGAGAAATTCTCAGAACTGCTTCGAATTCACACGATTCAGCTGCAAAAATGAAGGTAAGGTAGAGCGTTACAGCTAGTCTTTCCCCCCATAAAAAGTGTCATTCGGAGAGCTAATCATTTTTGGAGATGCAAATTGGGAAAAAACCAACCTTATTTTATGACGTGGGAAAACGGGTGGCTCCGGGCTGTCCTTTCTGATATGAGAAAATTCAATTTCGAAGGCACTGATGGCTACAATTATTATTATTACGATTTCAGAAATGAAAAGCGACAGTTGAATCGTTTCCACAGATGCATGAGTGGAGAAATAGCTTGGGAAGCCATCACATTCTATTGATCTCCAGTACTACAGTTTTTCTTCACAAATGAATGCTTTTTCGCATGTATGTACGTATGTCGGTCTGTTGATCCATACCGCTCGTGTTTAGGAAAAGAATGGGTTAAAGTTGAAAATGTTTCCATTAGATACTTCAATAGCCCCCATACTCACCTAACCTAACACGCAAGGCATATGAGTCAGGAAAACAAAAAAGAATGGATTGATACAACCTTCATTTATTTGCCAAAACTGTATGATTCAATACCGAATGCCCTTTATGAAGTTATACTCTTAATGATATATATTTTATAACAGTTCCGTTAAAGGTTTATATTAACCGATTCTGTTTTTACGAAGAATGGTAATTGCTGGAGATGTGATTTGTCTGAAGGATAAATCTAAGTATAATGTCTTAAAAATGTTGTTGGTAAAAAAAAACAGAAGTTTCGGACTAGATATGTTCGAACAAAACTGAAGTTGAACTTTCACAAAAAACTGAACTGGCAGTGTATATGAAACGCGATGATTTTTTACGACTGTTATTCATAATTCAATATAAACGCAAAGATACTCAATTAACAGAAAGTGTCTATTTTTTGTAATTTAATAAAAATAATAATTATAATAATTAATCAAAAAACATTACTAGCACTAAAAGGATTAAGAATACCTTTAAAATGTTTGAGCACAGTGCGGTTTATGAAAGTTGGAGAGGACTTGAAATGAAATACCGATGCACATAGGGCTTAAATTGGACCGGGTAAGGAATTTAACATTCGTGTAGCGCAGCTAAAGAAAGAATCTCTGATTCTGAGTTCATAATAAGTTGAGCTACACCTTGGCATAATGGTTAGTGCGTTGGACTGTCATGCGGAAGGTCTCGAGTTCGATCCTCAGCCGCTGCAAGAAAGTTCTTTTCAGGAGTGAACTGCCTCTTGCGAGGAATCGACAAATTCTCCAAGAGTATCTCTTGTCATGGAAAGTGCTGCTCATTAGCCGTTCGGAATCGGCAGAAAATTGTAGGTCCCCTCCGTTCCTGGTAACACGCACACAGGAATGGTTGAGAGTTTTAAATCACTTGGTCCTGGTTCACTCCGAGCTGTTGCACTACCAAATTTTATTTTTTTAATTCCCTGAAGCGTGAGTATTACGGTTCACGGTGATGCACATACCGAGAATTGAAAGCTGTTCGGATTCCTCAATGCAAGTGGTGCTTATGAACATCTGTACAGGGAGGGGCTCCGCTTTAATGAAAGAAGAGGACATCGAGTTTTTGAAGCATAAAATTCAGCAAAATAATATTGGATTTGAAATTTCACACAAAAGACCATTGATGAATGGAGAAAGAGAGTCGGAGACAAAGCGGAGCCCTGGAGCACACCGGAATTTATTTTAATTTCGATACTTAATTTAGAGATTTATTATAGAATAGTATAACATTCGAACCGTTTATTCGCGCCGATATAAAATATTGTCTACTATATTGATTGCATATAAAAGCCAAATTTGTTCAGGATACTGTTTCATGTTTTGATTGATTCTTTTTCGAGTTTTCTTAAAGCGAAATCCAGCACACATTCAACTTATATGGTTTTTTGATATTTAAAACTGGGACCATACAAATAATCAGATAACTCTTTGAATTTTTATTTTTTTTTGTGTCCTTAAGAAAAAAATATCTGTCTACAACAGATAACAAGCTTCTTGTGTTTTTCAATTTCTCTTGAAAATGGCTGCAACGATTTAGATTAAATTTTGTAATTTTATTTTACAATAATATGTTAATATCACTGTGTTTTAGGGATTTACGAAAAAATCACATAAGGTCAAATATAGTTTTCACGTTTTTTTGAGAAAATGTCATTTTTTCCGTATTTTGTGCCTTATAAATGTTATGACTGACTTTTTCTATTTTGCAATCAAGAATTTCTTTTAAAAAATTTTAACAATATTCCATACAAAAATTCCGCAAGAATGTCTATTTTAGAAACAACAAAATCTAAGAAATGATTCAATTTTTAGCACTTTTTCTTAGTTACACCTTTTGGACAGGAAGAGGTGTCGACCTTTTGTGCAATAAAAAATGTTATTTTTTGGAAAACATTTTATACCTTATGCTTACCATATCCCTTTAGATTAATCAACAGATAACTTTGATTTAATGAGATATTTGTAAGATTAATAAGATCTCATTGATGTAAGCTAAAAAAGTATTCTTAAGAATAATATAATTACATGAGACCTCGATTGAAGTGTACCCACAGAAGATAACACACATTAATAATTTTAATTTTAATTTTAACTTTAATTTACGAACAAAGCTCTGGACATTATTTTAAAATTATTCGATTTTTTATAACTTTCAGATGGACAATCTGAATTTGATGTGCAACTTGTTATGCAGAAGTATGCGGAGAAAGGTTCCAGTGTTACATTGCAATGCAAACATAACGTTAGGCCGGACATTCTATTCAAGGTAAGGAATACACACATAGATATACATTACATCGAATACATTTATTAATTCATTAGAAAAACAATTTACGTCGGGTGGAGAAGTCCTCGTCGATATCCTCGTCCTTATGTTTGTCCAACTTAACGATAACTTAATGGTCTTTAGCGTCCTCGTCGATATAAAATATTGAAACTAACGCAAGGTGTGGCTGTCAGGGAATCTGTTGGTATACATTTTTAAGGTCTTTTTTTTTTTTTGTTTGCACTATTTCAAATGCCAATCCCATAGTATAAATAATAATAATAATAAATAGCTGACCTTCAGGGAACTCTCCTGGTATATTTAATATCACCAAATAAACAAAAATAAGGACATGTACTTCTTCTGCCCTCACTTAAACACAATACCCACTCAAGCATCTGAAATCTGTAATTTCTTAGACTGTTGGGATTCGATTTTGTTATACCTACATACATACATATATTTTTTTTTTTTCAAAGTTCTGCTGACACTTGGGCAATTTGGGAATTTATTTAATAAAGTTTAACGACTGTTGTGTTCATAGATACCTATATATGCTGACTGTGCTGTGAAAGAAAAGTTTCAATATTGTTTGCGGAAGCATACGTGTATAAGAAATGTGAATGTTCAGTAAGTTTTGTGTTGTGATTGCTAATTTCGGTTTTACGAAAATCTTTCTAATAAAATCAAATGACCATCTGAGCTTCACGTTCTTTTCTTAAAGAAATTATTATGTTAACTTGAGTTGCGGAGAAAATAAAAAAAAAATATTTTTTTTTCTTAAGTGACACTCAGTAAAATAAAAAAAAAAAAAACTAGAAAAAAATTTGTTAAACAAAATCAAAATACCAAAAATTGATACCAAGGCTGAAACGGCCATATAAGTTCTGATAAGGTTCTCATAATGTAAATTACAAGTTTTCAACTTAGTTTTAAGAATAATTTGAAAACATATGTTTTTTTTCTTACAAGTTATTGCATTTTAACCTTATATATAAAGAAACTAAAATCAATTTGAATACGTGTACAACACAATATGTAAAGAACATTTTTTGCTTAATTTTTATATTTATAATTATAATTACAATTTTTATTATTTATAACAAAATTTGTAAAGCCAATTTCAAGTATTTAGTAGTATGGATCTTACGAAGTAATTTCAAAAAATAATCGTTCACACGTTTTAAAGATATTGATTTTAAATTTGGATTTTTTTTTTTCAAAAAACTCAAAAAATATTTTTTCGAAGATTTTTATATACAATATTATTTTAAATTTAAGCGGGCGCCTGTTTAAAAATTTTGGGTAAAATCGTTAGAGCCGTTGGTGAGAAATTCGAAAATCAAAAGAACCGTTCTATGAAAGGTACCGTTAATAACATTTAGCGCCAAAATTTGACCCAAAATTGACCAGAATGTAGTCCATACTCCATACCCATATTAGCACGCATAATTTTTTTTTTATCAAAATCCGTAAGGCCGCTTTTGAGATAAATAAGATTTTCTATTACCAGTGTATGAAGCTAAAAATAAAATTTCAATTTCTCCTCAAGGGAATCACTGAAGACCCTTAAGTACCGAGTTTGAAGAAAATAGGCGTGTTTTTTTTACAAGTCCATATAGAATTGTAAAAAAACGACATCGGGACTAAGCGCTTTACATGCAAATTCAACAACTACTTAAATCTAAACAGAGTTAGCTAAGACCAGATAATTTTCGAGAGTTAATCTAAGACCCGATAAAAATGGTGATGCCAAAATAGTATTATCTATATGTTATGGATAATTTGCTCAGAGACGTCAAAAGTGACGTTTTTGGATGCTGGTTGATGCTTGTCGTCAATACAGCTGACAAATGTCATAGCGTACACAGTGCTAAAAGCTCCTAAATCCCGATGTCGTTTTTTTTACAATTCTATATGGACTTGCAAAAAAAAACACACCTAATAGCTCCAGTAGCTTAGGCATACAGACATACAGACAGACAGACTGATTTACGTGACCCACTTTTTTCTCCTTCGCTATCATCGTAATATCAAATGCAGAACTTGCCCTATAGTACCTATATCGCAAGTAAAAAGAAAGGCACTATATGAAATTAAAACTAAACTTCAACAAAGAAACCTGAGCATTAATATTAACATTAAAGTTCGTCTTTTACTACGACTCAATACGTATGGGTTAGAAAATCAAACACTGAAGTAACTTCTGTGAAAACAACGTTTGGAGAAGACGCAATGTGCTTTTTTGACAGCAGAAACTAAATCCCCTAGCGACAGAATGGCCACCTGGTAGTCAGATTAACGTTAGCCGTCAGTGAATCCCAGATGTTCTTATTAGGAAAATTACAACGTTTAGTACATTCCAGCTATTGACACATGGAGTCACGGCACGGCACCTGGCAGTCAGCGCGTGAACCTTCAATTGGAGATAGATTTTCTTTCGATTTGACGTTCAATGTATTTCCCATAAGAAAAAAGCAAAAAAGGGTCGGAAAAACATTGATTTAACTAATCAGTCTTATATGAACCGGTATGCATTTTATAATTTTAAAAGAATAGTAATATGTGTTTATTTCTAAATCAAATTGAAAATATAGTAAGAAACTTAATTAATCTTTTGTAATTTGGCTTCAAAAATCGTAAACATATCGTATGTGAATGACAGATGAAACAATTTTGTTAAGAAACAATTTGTATGGTCTTCTTTGACCAGCCGTATTTTAGTCTCAAGGTAGAATATTTGTCCTTATAAATCAATAATTATCTATTTAATTTAAAATAAAACAAACATAAAACTCCTGTGTGGCCTGGCCAATTCTAAGCCAGCAATTTTTTCAAGTGTAATTAAATTTCTATTTAATATAAGAAAACAAATGTAACACAAAAAACACAGTAAAGTTTACTAATACTACTTCTATTAAGTTTTCAACTCGAGTTGGCCGGTGTTCATCGTTTAGTAGCCGTGTTTTTTTGGAAAAGTTATCCGTAGTACAGTAGGATTTTATATGAATAACAAACACAACATCCGCAGTAGGATCACTGCCGATAAAAGGAGAAGTGAAATCCTGCTGCGGATAGAAATTTGACGTTTATTCGAGTTTCGGCAGTGATCCTACTGCGGATGTTGTATTTTTTATTCATATAAAATCCTACTGTACTACGGATAACTTTTCCAAAAAAGCAAGGCTAGTGTTTTCATGTTTTGTGAAATTTTTATTTTTTCTTGTTAACAAGTTTCTATGGTAAAAAAGACAAATTAAAAAGCAGGAAAATGTAAGAAACTTTGTTATTTTTGTGACTTAATTCAAAAAATTCATGTAATCCATTTTTTTAAGTATTTGTTGTTGTTTTCTTGCAATTTCTTTACTTTTTTTTAGTACAAATTGCACAGGATTAATTATGTTTTTGATATATTTTCCACCTGTTTTAGAAATAAACACATATTATTATTCTGTTAAAATCATAATATTGATACCCGTTCATATAAAATTAATTAGTAAAATTTATGTTTTTCGAGCTCCTTTTTGCTTTTTTCTTATGGGAAATACATTGAACGACAAAACGTACAAAATTCTATCTCCATTTGTTAGTACACACACTGACTTCCAGGTGGTGTGGGAAGCAATTTACCAGGTGCCAATAAGAAATAATAGAGGGCGAGCAAGTGCCTGAATATTGTGTGGCAAAAAAAAAAAATATATCTCAGTCGAAAACATAAGTTTCAAATATATGAAAACAAAATTCTGATTGTGATTCAAAATATTTTCATATATAACCCGTTTATTTAAATTACAAAACTTTGAAGAATTCCATAGTTTTTTGCTAAACAGCAATAAAAAAAATTTAATGATTTATCGGTGATCTCAACGGTAGTATGAGCAGCAGTGGTACCACTTTACTTCAATTGAAGTAGATGTACTTCTTTTTTCAAAATATTTTAAAATCTACTTCCTACTTCGCACCATCAGCAAAATACTGAAATCTACTTCATTTTAAAAATTTCTGTTTCAAACTAGTTCAATTTTACAAATAAAAGCCCAATCTTTCTTCCTTTTTAATATTTCACCAGAATTCCCAACAAAAAAAAAAAATTAATGTCAACACCATAAAAATACACAAATTGGTAATTTCAAAAGCTTAGAAACTCACCACAAATCTTATGAAAATTTCGCTTGCGTGTGTGTTTTTATTTTAAAATTAAATTATATTTAATTATAGTAATTTTAATGTTATTCTTTATAAAAGAAAGTTTCATTAATAAGTTAATTCCTTGTATACAAATTTCTTTAATTAAAAGAAATGTAAGGACAACATTTTGTGTATAAAATATTATTTCAAAATCAAAGAAGCTTAGAATATAAAAATTTTGACCGAAATCGGTAGAGTCGGAATTGAGAAAGTAGAAAATCAGCAAAAATGTTCTATGACGGTACCATTAATACCATTTTTTTGTTTACCAAAGTAGACCGTATTGTTGGTGTATGGTCTACATATACATATGTATATCACTACTTTTTCGTGTTCTAATGTCAACTGATGAAAATCTCGAGTTCAAATTTTTTTTAAAAGCTAGTAAAAAGTCATTTTAAAATCTACTTCGATTTTTCTCAATTTACTTCACTTTTTATTCAAACCCATTTCGACTTTTTTTCCGGAAGTGGTAATGCTGTTGAGCAGTATGCAGAATTCTCCCGGTTTGAATGGTGGTAGGTTCTCCCCCACCAGAAACTCATTAGATGAAGGTCTGAACACAAATGCAAAGTTATTGACAGGAATTTTTGAAGATTTTGGGTATTTTGTTTTAAATAGTGTTTCAAACAGTGATTCAATTGGAAATTATACTTTTATATCATCCCACGTATGCTCTGTTATAAATTATTGTGTAGTGAAAGGTGATTGGATCGGTTTAATAAATAATTTTGAAGTACACCCATCCAATTTCTCAAATAATCATTTACCGATTTTTGTATCGTACTTTTCCCAAAATACTCATGCTCAAGTCGAAGAAATATATGGCAAGTGATAAACTTAGATGGGTTGAGAAAAAAGCTTACGTGTACAGACGAAACCCCAATCAACGAATGTGTTTAGTTGATTTTCAATTTTAAACTGTGTTGAATCTCCAACACACTCCGCACTTAAGATAGTTAGGCAATCAACGGTTGAAGTTCTTGATCTTACATCAACGTTGTAAAAATCAAAATAGTATGATGGAGAGTGTTGGAAATGTAGAAAGAAATTCTTTCCATACTTAAAACTTTTCAGACAATCCAACAGTGAAGCTAACAAGAAACTGTACCTTAAACAAAACAAAATATACAAACATCTGTGCGGTTTAAAAAAAAACAATTGTTGCTAAGTAAAGCATCTAAAAAATTTATAGATTTTAGGGATCCCAAATCATTCTGGAACAATGCACGCATTAAATTAGGGCAAACTCTAAATATAAGTGTAGATTGTCTTGCAACGTATTTTAAAAGACTGTTGCTACTAGACCCGATAAAATAGCTGAGACAACAACCTTCAGTCTCAGAACATCGTGCCACACATCTTTCCTATCCTTCTTTCTCTTCCTTAACTTCACGCCCGCGCTGTGTTGAAACATTTAAAGGGTAATCATAATCCCTTGAGCGCGTGTAAATTATAAAAAAAAAAAAAAAAATGTAAAAGTACTTTGGAAGTTTAGATACATTTTATAAATATAAAACATGGATTTATTGAGATAATAATGTTCAAATGTATAAAATTGCCGTCTGGTTTCCGGAAAAGTATGAATTTATGCAAATAAACCTTAAAAAATGTGGGATGCGAATTTTAAGTATTTAATAATATTGTTTTTAGGAAATAATTTCAAAAAATAATCGTTCATAGGTTTTGAAGATATTGATTTAAAAATTTTTTTTTTTTTTTTTTTAAAACCCAATAAATATTTTTTCGAATATTTTTATACACAATATTATTTTAAACTTAAGGGGACTCCTGCTAAAAATATTGGGTTAAAATCCTTAGAGCCGTTAATGAGAAAGTCGAAAATCAAAAAAACGGGTCTATGGCAGGTACCCCTAATAACATTTTGCCCCAAAATTTTTTTTGACCAAAATGTAGTCCATGTCCATAATATCACACCTAATTTTTTTTATCAAAATCGTTATAGCCGTTTTCGAGATAAATAAGATTTTGCATTACGGGTGTATGGGGGGTACCCTTAGTTTTGGAGCTAAAAAAAAAATTTCAATTTCTCCTCTAGGGAATCACCGAAGACCCTTAACTACCGAGATTGAAAGAAATAGGTCCAAGGGTTTAGGCTGTAGTGACAGGTACAGACATACAGACACACTGAAACATGTTTTTTGTGTACTAAATTTTCCTTAAAATTTTTATAAAAAAAATTGATATGCAAATTGTTAGTATTTAATAAAATACATTTTAAAACGTAATTTAAAAATTTAATCGTGTATCGGTTTTCAAGATATTGAATTTTCAAAAAAAAAAATTGTATTATTTTTTTAAAAATCCAAAAACTATTTTTTCGAAAAAACTTTTAGTTCATATTTTTTCAAATGCATAGCAGCTCCTGCATAAAAATTTTGGTTGAAATCGTTAGAGCCGTTGGTGAGAAATTCGAAAATCAAAAAAACCGTTATATGACAGGTACCCCTAATAACATTTCCCCCCAAAATTTTTTTTACCAAAATATAGTCCATGTCCATAATATCACACTTAATTTTTTTTATCGAAATCGTTAGAGCCGTTTTCGAGATAAATAAGATTTTGCATTACGGGTGTATGGGGGGTACCCTTAGTTTTGGAGCTAAAAAAAAAATTTCAATTTCTCCTCTAGGGAATCACCGAAGACCCTTAACTACCAATTTTGAAGAAAATACCTCCGATAGTTTAGGCTGTAGTTCGAGGTACAGACATACAGACATACAGACATACAGACATACAGACATACAGATATACAGACATACAGACATACAGACAGACAGACGGAATTGTCGGACCCACTTTTTTCGTCTTCGCTATCATCGTAATGTCAACTTTGATCAAAATCTCGAGTTCGATTTTTTTTCCAAATGCAGAACTTGCCCTATAGTACCTATATCGCAAGTAAAAATAATAAGGCTGCGGGGTCAGATGACATTACGTTTCCGGTTGAATTTTAGAAGAGTGCAACTCCTGAGTTTCTTGAACATATTTTGGGGTTGTTAAATAAAATATTAAAAGAAGAGACATTACCGATCTATTTTCTTTTGGAGAGCATGTCTCCTATTTTTAAAAAAAACGTGACCCAAGTCTTTCTGAAAATTCCAGAGGTAAATCTATTCTATGCTCTTTTTGCCCAAATATTGTACTTTAGCCTTGCGAATTGGGTTGAAAGCAATAATATTCTGAGTTGTTTTTAGGCTGGCCAGCTGCTGACCAAATTCTTATTCTTATAAGCTTCGCGAAGCGATTAATGGACAAAAAAGAGTCTTATACAGATTTTCTTGTAAATTTTAATGATTAAAATAAGCCTTAATCATTTAGACCAGAAACAGGTGCTCCTCAAGTTCGTATTTTGGGCCAGTGATGTTCGCATTGTATATCAATGATATTAACAGTCACTTACTGGGAGGTGTCTGTTTTGGTGAAGCTTTTACTTTATGCGGATGACTTAGTGATCTTTACTGATAACCCAGTGACATAGCAGCTACAGATAAATACACTGAAACAATTCTGACATGCACTTGCTTTGACACAAAATCTCCCACAGAGAAGAGTGGAAAACTATTTTTACGACTGTATATCTATGATTGATGAAGAAATATACCAAATTCATCTTGAAAGGGATAAGGAATCAGCTCTATCTCGCAAAACCCGCGCGTTCAATGGCTGATCAATTTCCAAAACTCTCTTGGCCAATTAGATGGCATATCTTTTTTAAGAATATCCCATATATGGGTCCAAGATCCCAGAGCCCAATCTTCTATCAGCTCTTGTGCGGTGTTCTATTAAAATATGTATAGCTGCATTCCATTTTTGAAACAATTTTCCCGCAATACTGAATTAGCGAAAAGTGCAAATCGATTTACTCTTGAGCCCAACTTCGGACGTACAGTTAAATATCTAGATTATTTACTACGCCGAAAAACATACGTGGAATATTTTACCAAGCTCGATATTTCCTACTCATTTCAATTAAAAGCCATCGATTTTACTTCATGAGTCCTCTTCAACCTTCCTGATCGCTCGCTTAAACATTATGAGGGTAGCCAAAATCTTTTGAGTGCCGCCAATTATAAAAAAACCATTCCATGTGTTTTCCATTGAAAATACGCAATTTGTGTTCGTCTACAACATCGAACAGTTTCAAGCATCCCATAGCCGGGTAAGAAATACTGAGCGTAGTTTTGAAAGTCTAAAACTAGACAACAAGGACTTTAAGAATAGTAAAAACCGGTGGCGTAGCGTGGGTTTTTGCCGCCCGGGGCAGAGCCAATTTTGCCGCCCCTAGCAAATTTTTTTTGGGCCTTTAATTTTGTTTGCTGTTTTAAAAAACATCAAAGTGAAACAGCTACTTAACTTACCTTATTATAATTTAATTTTTTATTCACAAATTTATTATATTTATTTATATTATAATTATGTAGATAGAAGTGTCTGATCGGGTGATGATTGCTGAAAAATAAAACCGGTTTTAAAAAAAATCAACTCGCACTGCTTTTAATTATTATTATTCTTATATTTATAGTAGTAATTATTATACCTATAATATTTTTTTTATTTCTATTATTGTTATACTTAAGGAAATGAAGAAACAGAAATAATAGGTATTAGCCAAGGATTTTTTTAACTTAAACATATTTCACAACAGCCCAATCAAAATTAAAGTGTTCAAAACTGGTTTAATCTTTTAAAATCTGAAATCGATTGACACCAACGCGATGTACACCGTCTGATTTTTTATTATATAGGTATGTACTAGTACATTTATGTATATAAAATTTTGAAAATATTAAAAAAAAAATTGGTATGCCATTTTTTAGTGCTTATTAATGTGGAGTTATAAATTTATTTTGAAAAAAACTATGCACCCATTTTTGAAATATCGAATTTTCAAAAAAAATAATTTTGATTTTTTTTAATCCAAAATTTGATTTCTTGAAAATTTTGATGTGCAATATTATTCAAACAGGAGCTCCTGTTAAAAAAAAAAATCATTAAAATCGGTTGAGCAGATAATGAGATAGTCGAAAAAAATGCTTCCATGAGAGATACTTACTTTTATTAGACGATAAAATTTTTTTTTACAACAATATTATCGTAGATCGTATATATGTATGTTAACTCACACACAAATTTTAATAAAAATCGTAGGAGTCGTTTTTGAGAAAAATGAGATTTTCCATGCCGGTTTTTAAACTTATGTATGGAAGGTACCGTTATTTTTGGTTATATGAAAAATTTGTATTCAAAATCTGCTAGATAATGTCAAGAAACTGTTGCGTACCAAGTTAAGTAAAAATCGACCAACTTGTTTTCGAAATTTTTGAAAATTTTGGTATACAATACTTTTAAATTTTTAGAGAACATTCTCTGTAAAAAAATTGATCAAAATCAGAGGAATCGTTTTTGAGAAAATCGAAAGAAAGTCAAAGAAATGGTTCTGTGGGAGGTACCATTTATAACCATTTTTGGGAATTTTTTTTATAAAATGGTAG
Source organism: Chrysotoxum bicinctum (assembly GCA_911387755.1). Lineage (NCBI taxonomy): Eukaryota > Metazoa > Arthropoda > Insecta > Diptera > Syrphidae > Chrysotoxum > Chrysotoxum bicinctum. Next base: position 83,141,510 of record OU426988.1, on the reverse strand, counting down.
CTTTTTTGTAAAAAAATTACTGAATTTTTTTTTAAAGTTGTGGGCACGATTTTGAGAACAATAATATTTTCATATTTTGCTAAAAAAAATTGTACGACAGGTACCTACCGTTATTTTTGGTATTAAAATGCCCAAAAAACGCTAGGTACCTACCAAGTTTAAAGAAAATCGACCGAGTCGTTTAGAATTGCAAGACCCACTTTTTTCAACTTCGCTATCATCGCAATCATAGAGATAACGATGTCAACTTTGATCAAAATGACTAGCTTGATTTTTTTACGAATTCATAACTTGCAATATAGCACCTACCTATGTATGTATACATATATCGCAAGTAAAAATCATTTAACTTTTATTAATTAATTTATTAAAAAAAATTTCTTGAAATCGTTTCTCTATTTTTAATAATAACTTATTAACTTTCGATTTCTCGGTAAAAAATAGAGAACTCAATTTTTTACAAAAATGTTTTTTATGGAACTTATGGTTCTTGAGATATGTAGAAAACACTTCAGATGGGGGTTTCAACTCCGAAAAATCAATGGATTATTTCCGAGCCATCACTAGGTATTTCGTTTCATCAATTAACTTACTTTATGTAATCAATCCAAAGGGGTAAAATGAAAATCTCTTGCGCTTATGTAGGTAGGTACCAGTGGCGTGGCGTCCATATAACACGATTCCTATCGTCTTCCCCTTTAGAAAATCCACAAATAACACAATCTACCAAATAAACATCGAATAAGTTTAAGTTATCCATTCTGCCTCTCGTTTGATCTTATACAATACTTTATTCAAACACATTCCACAATCCACAACCAACAATAATCAAGAGAGTCACAAAAATACTCTGACGTAAACTTTTCAATCACCGTCTTATTTATTTTATTATATCCCTTTCTTCCCCAAACATTGTTTTTCGGATCCTCTTTGTCCAAAATATTCAAAAAATAAGACGCTACATTCCGTCTTATAAAATTTGCGATGTATACCTGTAGGAGTTGGAATTATTTGTATTTTATTCTCCCTTTAGCAATTAGCATTGCATTTCAGTAGGAAGATAATACCATACATTGCAGGAGTTCAGGTGCTCGCCTTTTTTCAACCTTGTGTAAGAAATAAGACGGTGTTCTTCGACTTATTTGTTTTTTTTTTTCTTTAATATGTCATATAAATATAAATATGGCATGTGGGTATTGTTGATTCTTGATTTTGAATTTGATGTTGATTTGCATGCTAATGTAAAATGCACGTTTTGCAAATTTACAGTGATAATTTTGAATTATGAAATAAATCGTGGTAGAATATATGGCAATTTGTCAGCAGTGTAAATTTAGCATATCGCTACTCTGGACAAATAAAATGCATTTGCTCTTTTTTTTAATAGGAATTTAAATTTAGATTCAATTGGCATTCAATAAAAGACTGTGTTTCATAGGTTCAATAACTTCAAATAAATCTAGTGTTTTGAAAAGCCAATTTGAACTTAATTAAAAATAGTGAAAAGTTAGATGTCAAAGTGAAGATTTAATTCCTTTTATTACCCACTATAGTGATAAAAAAAATTTAGCATCTTAATTTTAGTGCAGTTCTAGATTTTGTCTTGAAAATGTCTTTGAAAAATGTAGATTGCTGTTTAACAGATTACCTATCGGAGAAACCAAATAATTTTAGTAAGTATAGTTGATATTTTATATTTTATCCTTTTTTCGTTTACACATCAGGAATTTCGATCACAGATCGAAATTTTTTGTTTGGTGTGCGTGTTTCACATATATATATCTACATTTATGTATATATGGATTTAAAGATTTTGATCCCTGTCAAAGAAAAATAAATTTTTGTTGGGTGTGAAGGAACGCAAAATCTGGCGAGGGATCAAAATCTTGACACAGAAATTGATTTCTTATGTGTAAAGGAAATCAACATATGCATAAGAACCTATGACACTTTAATGGAATCCTATTTAGAGTAGTGTTATAGGGCAACGATATTCAAAATGACTCGATACATAGTATCGCGGCTGTTATTAAATCTGAAATTAAAACAGAAATCATAGAAGCTCGATTCGTGTCAATTATGATCGACGAAACATCAGATTTGAGTCATAGGGGACAACTGAGTGCCATATTTCGGTTCTTGTCAGAGAATGGAATACAAGAAAGATATCTTGTATTTTTTGACGTTAGGGCGAGTCTTAATGCAGATGAGTTGTCCCATCATATATTTTATATTCTTGACACATATGATTGCAAGGAAAAGTTAATAGAACATTCCTAGGAAGGTGCCGCAGTTATGTCCAACGAAGGGGGTGGTGTCTAAAAGGAGGTCCTTTTTTACTATGTTTCAAGCTCATTGTTTATTGAAATATTAATGTCTTGAAGTATACAAAATATAGCTACACATTTTTTGCTAAGTCAATGTGGAATGCATTTGAAGATACCATATCCCTACTAGAAATGTTGTTTTTAAGCTTCAAAGATTTTTTTTTTCATTTTTACAGGTGAAAAAATTTTATAACGGGTTCCCATTTAAAATTATCCACGCCACGCCACTGGTAGGTACTGTATCCGTACACACAATTTTAAAAAAATTTCACAACACACGAAACACAGACAAGTTAAATGTTAAACTGCAACTAATTTTGTAATTAGCTAGGATGTTTGCAAACTTTACTGCATTTTACGATAAAATAAAACAAAAAAAAAAACAACTGACTAACACACCTTGGATAAAAGATACAACAATATACGAATACATGAACTCTTATGAGCCAACTCACATTGAATCGAAACAAACGAAATGTTTTTGTCTCAACTGCTAGCCTTACGAGCAGGGTTCGAACCGCAGCAGTAAAATTTTGGAGCAGGCTTATAAAACAATAAACGAATTGAAAATACTCGTATCTGGAGTAGATTTAGATTTAGTAATTCAGAGTCAGAGTTGGTTGCAAAATTTATTAACACAGTGGTCATTCCCTTTCATGTGGTTTGGCTAAAGAAATTTTGAATTTTTCAGTGTGGAAAAAAATTAGTACCTACATACCTAAATCTTAAAAAACGGAGTAACGAAGTAGATCTATTTTCTTTCGTAAAATTGAAGTAAATTTACTCCGATTGGAGTAAGATTCGAACGCTGCTCATGATTGGTAGTCGAAAGAAGGCAAACAAAAAAGCTTTGCACCAGGACACACATAGAATGAAACAATCATTTACTGTTCCAAATCAGAGTCGTTGTCGGTTATTGTACTTCACACTTCCTTATGGCTCAGACACAACATGACAATGACACAACAAAAAAAAAAAAAAAACAAGAGAAAGACGTGTGTCATTTCATTGCCGACAGCTAAACCGTGGCGCGAAAATCTTTTATATTATGTACCTACATCCTACGCACACACACGGAACTTTCAGCTCAAAAGGAAAAAATATATTTCAAAAAAGGAGAGTATATTTTTTCACAATTAAAATTTGTTACAAAAGTAAGCTTACACTTAGCTTAGAAAAAATATAAAAACATAACATACAAAAACCATTTACATTAACGTATTTAGAAAAATTGCAGCAAAGTGCCGCACGGATATTTTGAAAAATTGCCGCCCCCAAGCAAAGTGCCGCCCAGGGCCTGTGCCTCCTCGCCCCCCCCCCCCTAGCCACGCCACTGGTAACAACCCCGTCGTTAGTTTACTCCTTTAATTTCCTCCGCTTACCATTCTTCTATGTGCTCTGCCCTCGTTTTTCCCGATTTATTTCAGAAGTACATGGAATTTGTTTTATAAAAACCCTTCTTTTAAAAATACAGTGAAGTTTTTTTGAAATAAGAAGCAAAATATCTAATTTGTATTACCATGCTCTCGAATAACACATCAATATCATCCCTTCTTCCAGGGTTTTCATTTATGTATTTCAAATTATGTGTAAGTACGATGTTTTTGTTTCTCCATGTATATCACGTAATAATTTGGCTTTTGTTGTTTTTATGGTATATTTGTCGAATTTCCATACGGAAAACTTCTGCGCTTTTGCTTCATAAAAATATGCATACGTCTTATCTCATAAATAATACCAGATCCCAACCCCACCAGCCAATTCTTTTCTCAATGTACTCATAAGTGAGGAGCTACTTTGCTGTGAAAGATTTTTTCTTTGTTATGGGCTGAAATTCCTTGCAGATGAAATAAAACTGAATATACCGCCCACAACGAGACGTTGGGTTCAATAGAACTTTTGGTACGTACAAAATACAAAATTTTGTTCATGGACTTGTGTATCCATATATGTGTATATCAACTCAATATTGTTCTTTCGAATATCATAAAATTGATGTTTATATCAGAATTCTCTTGGCCATCGTCCTTGCTTATAAATTGGACTTAGTTGACGTTTATTGTTCTTTGAGTTTTGCTTAATTGCTATTTTTGCTTTATTTAAAGTCGTAAAACACCGTTAATGGATTTATCGAAGAAAATAATTCCTGACGAACTTTTTCTAATTCACGAAATTGAATTATCGACCTCCCTCATGGCGGTGTCGACGTTAAAGGTTGATAAAGGCAAAATTACTTACCTTTATTCTACATAATACATAAGCTTGGTTTCTTCCTAATTTGATGTATCGAAATCTCGATTTTGCTTTTTTCTCAGGTAAACGATAATGTCTGGGTGGCGGTGGGTGTTACCACTTAAGGTGCCTGATGTTGTTGACACATCGAACCCAATTTGAATATTTGATTTGGCTAGACACATTTCCATGGAAACCTTATTGCTTTTAGAATTTGAAACGAAAAATGTTATGTTGATGCTCAGCAATAGGCTTAAGGCGGGTTCACTTAAAAGTTTTAATTTAAATTTAAAAAAAAACATGTACTTACCTAAAAGGTGAATGGGAAAATATGTTAGCAGGTGTAAATTTGTCGCTGTACCACATACAAATGGTCAAATAAAAAACATGAATTTTTCGAAATTCAACCCAGCAAAAGTCAACGATTGGCCTTGCGCTTTGTTGATGGAAATATCAAAAGCATCTGGAAATCATCGACGCGTGGAATCAGTATCTAAGTCATTGCACTTAAATTAACCGCAGCTGATTATTGTCTCGATTGAATTTGGTGACAATTTTCTTATGGTAAATTGATTTATTCATTTATTTATTTCATCAATTCATTTCTAAGATCTGCTGATTAAAAAAGAAAAATAGCTAACACAATTTGCATATTATAAAAATTTCTTTAGAGTAAAAATAAAATGCACGACTGAATGAAGTTGCTCTTATATAAAAGACTTAGAATTTCAAAAACGAATGTTTTTAGGTAGAGAAAAACTGTTCATAAATAGAATTCATTTTTTAAATGACTAAAACAACTTCTTCAGTAGTTGGAGCTAAAAAAAAGGTTGCCGTAATAAGCTTTTATATACTTAAAAAAATTTTAAAACATTTTTAAGAAAAAAATTTGGTAGCCAACTCAAAGCTTATATTACCAAAAAAAAAGTCTTGAAATGTACTCCTTTTTAAACTTTTGAAAAACTTTTCGTTATGACGATAATGAGTAATTCAAAATTTGAAAAAATGGTTCTATGGTAGGTACAGCTGTATTATCTTAATTTCAAATTTTTTTTATTAAATTAAAGATCGTAAGAATTAATTGAAAGACAAAAATTTTTATTAAAATTGTAGGCGCCGTTTTCGAGAAAACGATTTTTGAAAACCATTTTTTAACATTTGTATGGTGGGTACCTTTAGTTTTAGGTAAAATATTTTTGTTCTCACATCTTGTAGATTATATTAAGAAACTTTCATTTATCAAGTTTAAAAAAAATCTAGCTTTGGGTTCTCGAAATATTTAGTTTTAAAAAAAAAATCCAAAAAATTTTATTTTTGCTTTAGCAAAAAAAATGATCAAAATCGGTTATACCGTTTTCGAGAAAATCAAAAACAAAAAAAAAAATGGTTCCAAGGGGGATACCAAAAATAATCATTTTTTGTGAATTTTTTTCAATCATTGCCTAGCTTTAACTAAATTAAAGTTTTTGAATTTTTGTTTTTTAATTCTGTGGGACAGTTTTTGAAAAAAAAATACATATTTGTAAGACTTCAAAAAAATTTGTATAGCAGGTACCGTTATTTTTGGTCTGAAAAAAAGAAAAAACGTGTGGGGGGGATTTATAAAGATATTTACCAAGTTTAAAGAAAATCGGCCGAGTCGTTAGGCTGTAGTCGAACAGACAGACAGAATTGCGAGACCCACTTTTTTCGTCTTCGCTATCATCGTAATGTCAACTTAAATCAAAATCTCGATTTCGATTTTTTACGAATGCATAACTTGCCTTGTAGTACCTATAAGTTGCAAGTAAAAATATATATATACATAAATATGTTAAATAAAACATTTAAGACATATCTATTAATAACAGATAGCACCATATGTAAATAAAAACAACAATTAGGTACATAGTTTTAAAATTTGTTTTTTTTTAAAACATCCCTTTTTACTTACAAAAGTATTCACTTCTATTTCGAAGGGTTCTTAAAGGAATATACATATTAAAGGGGATTAAAGAAAGCAGTTCCATGAAAGCTATCTACAATGTCCCTTATAAACATAACACGTTGAACTCCTCTAATCCTATGTCATTCAAACCAGTTAAGGGTGTTGATAAGTTTCAGCAAGCTATAGCCTGAAATATCCGAAGGTACTTCAGATGATATTTTAAAATTGGTGGTGCAACAGCTCGAGGAGAACCAGAACCTAGTGACTTGCCAGGAATGGAGGGACCTTAAATATTCTGCCGATTCCGAACGGCTAATGAGCAGTACTTTTTATGACAAAAGATACTCTTGGAGGATTTGTCAATTCTTCGCAAGAAGCAGTACACACGTGAAAAAAAAACTTTTTTTCAGCGGCTGAGAATCGAACCTAAGACCTTCTGCATGGCAGTCCAACGTACTAACCATTATGCCAAGGGCCACTTCTTCTAAGTCATTCAAGAAATATCTGTCGTTACATAATCACCTGGTTGAGGAGAGATAGACGCCTTTTAAAGGCGTGATCCTTTCCTTTACCTCCACTTCAAAAATCATTCCTCCACCAGGCCCGTAGAAGCATGTGGCTCCTGGCAACATGTGTGGTAAACTAAATTGACTCTAAGAAAATTATAACGTGAAATTTATAATCAAAATCTATTACGTCAACGGCCTTGGCTCTGATGAAAGCATCGCTTCCCATCGATCAGCGAAATCAAGCATCATTGCGCGCGGTTAGTACTCGTACTTGGATGGAGGACCGTTCAAATACAAACCGTGTGCTGTTGACATGTGTTTCTTCTGTTGTTCTTTCTCTCTGTATGTCTCTCTCTGTTGTATTGTATAAGCCGATGCACTATGGGACCAAATGATGAAATCCATCTCAAAAATGGTTTTGGTGAATTTCGTAATTTGAAAAATTTAATGATGGGATTATATACTAGAAATAGAGTTCTTCCAAACACAGAACATTTTTTGTACCTTACTTTTTTTCTAGGTACCTAAAATTACCGTTAAAAATGACATTTCGATATTTTTATTTTTTAGAATTATTAGAAGTGAGAGTTTGAAGTCAATTATTTCGTATTTTTCTGGACAGAATGTATAAGTATTATATCTTTTTGAAAATCCCAAGCCTTCTTCTTTACAAAACAGTTATACTTTTTTTTAACTAAGTTCACTAGTAAATTAATAAAAAAACATGAGTAAGGTGCAGTATCTTTTGCATTTTCTTGTTTTCAATTGAAGTTTTCTCTGTTAGCTCCGGCTGCCTCCGTTTGGTTAATGGCTGTTTAGTATTCTAAAAATATTCTAAATTTGGAAGAAAAAATAAAAACTTTCGCATTTTCATGCATTTTTGTTTAAGAAGAAAAAACGTGTGATGAGAAAGAAAAATAAGTTTTTAGAATAAAAATTCGTATTCTTATAACTTTATTGTTAAGTGATGAAAAAAATTAAAATTTGGCAAAAATATGGTACCTTTATTGATACACATAAATGTGTATTTTAAAAAGTTTTAGACCATTATTTTATTCCTTTTAGCTCAAAATTTAAAAAAAAAAATGTTATTTTTTGTCGAAAGTTAAAAAATATAACTGTTAAAACATGTGACAGATTTTCATAAACATCATATAAGTGACTATGTTTCCATAAAATTTATAAGTTTTTATCAGTTATTTCCAATATTATCAAAATTCAAAATTTTATTTTTAGAATAAAATATTTGTTTTCCAATTTTAAACTTCCTTACTCATATTTATATTTAAAAAAAAATCATAACTAAATAAAAATAAATGCCAAGTATTTGAAGGTGGGAGGGGGTGTGTGGGGTATGGTTGCATATAATACAAATGTAGGTACATAGGTATAAATAACACAAAACAGAAGAAGACAAAAAGTTAACAGTTCACTTAAAAAAAAATTGCATACAATATGGAAACTGAATTGTAAACAATACCAAAAGCAACAACAAAAGCATGCGAAAAGAGTCTAAAAGGTGATAGAGCTGGCATGGGACAGCCAAATTGTTGTTGTAACATTAATCAATTAAGAGGAAAAATTCATAGATAATGTAATGAGATGATTACTAAGCTTTTGATCTCAATAAAGCGTTTGAAGGATTCGGATTAAATTAAAAAAAAAATCAAAATGAGAGAATTTATTTGCAAGGAAATGTTCAAGATCAGCTACGAATGAAGATGTTCTACACATTTTATTATATACATCTTATCCGCTTCCGCATATATGTATGTATCTAGTCTGGGAAAACCAAGAACAAAAAATGATACCAAAGCATTGTTTAACGATGCTAAAGAACTTTTAGACATTAATTAATATACCTACTAATAAGGTGTACTTTTGAATTCCTTTTTTTTTGTCTTAAGGGCGAAAACCTTTCATATATCAAAAAGGAGCGTGGGAGTACACGGATTTTACTAAAAATAAATAACACTTTTCATAAACTCACTTCTACATATAAAACATAATTTAAAAAAAAATGCCTGCTCTTAATGAACTTAAAGCTGAAAATAAAAAAAAAGGGGAGTGAAAGTAGGCGGGAAAGTGGGCAGAAAAAATATACATGCGATGTCTTAAGTTTAAAAAACCTCAAAGACAAAATTTCCGGCTTCCTGTTCACTAGAAATAAGAAAATAACAAAAATCTGAAAAATATGGGCGTGGTAGTGGGCGGATTTTACAAAAACTACTTTTAAATGTTTTCACCGGTAAAATAAAGAAACTGTACAAATTTCATCCAAATTGTTGCAATAATTCTTGCTCCAACAAATTTTGCTCATATAAATTAAACAAAATCTACAAATTTGATATTTTATTTTATTAAAAAAAAAATAAAATAATTTATTTATATTTGAAAAGTTTTAATATTATTTCTTGGTTATACAAGTATAAGTGTGCAAAATTTCAAAAAAAATATTGAGAAACGAAAAAGTTATGGATTTTTGAGATGGTTTGCACCATTTGGTCCCATAGTGCGATGGTCTGAGCTACCAGTGCTTTCAGTGTCTCTACTTCGAAGATTTATCTACGGAGTAGTGGAATATGTAATGTAATGTAAATCTATTAGTATGGTTGAGATATTGTGACACGTAATATTTTACATACTGATAAGTATATCTCAACAAACTGATATTTGCTGTACTGAAACCCAATCTAGTTAATTTATGTAAAATAAGAACATGATGTAGGTATCCGATCAAAAGCCTTCACAAAATCCGTGCAGAGAACATCTTGGTTTAACCTACCCTTAAGAAAACCATGTGGGTATGGGAATATGAATCCTTTAAGCGAAAAACGGGTGTGGCGGGGAGCTCTGATATACTTATGTATTTGATATATTTTGATTTATGATTTGATATAAATGCCTGTGGTTTTTCACCAAACACTTGAGACCATTCTTAAAATCAGATCAAGATAAGAAACTTCCCGTTCTCCCAGAATTCTTTCATATTAGACTTATTAGAGATGTATTAAAACAATGCATTTAGACATAACAAAGGGAAGTTGCAGATAATAGGAGAAATTAAATCACAACCAGCTTTTGTTATTTCAATATTATTTAAGTGAATTACATATATAATATGTCCTATGTACAATTCATCTAGATTAAAATTTTGTTCACAGTTTTTTTTTTTATGAAACTTGAACGATGATTGTAAATCTATTGATTTTTTGTTTTAGAATTAAAAACCATCCATAAAGATCTTGAGTTATATTTAATGGTAGATTACATTTTTCATGATTATGTACAGTACTAGACAGTACAGTATACAAATTTATTAAGAAAATCAAATTCTTTTCGCAGTTGATAAAATCGTGCATGGTCTTCAGAAAGATATCTTGACATAAACCACTTAAAAGTTTTGTTCTTGACATTTTATGAATTTTTCAGACCTCTTGTAAGACCATGGAAGTTTAAAATTTGTATTCTTTGTTAAGGTAGGAATATAGAGCGTTCCATCCCTTCAAATAAAACGCTTTTGAATCAATCAGGAGAACATTATCTTCCAATCAAAAGAGTTTCAATTGAATAGGCTCATTGAGCTTGTTGACATTATTATCATTTTGGTGCCAAAATTGTACAATTGCATCAGGATTTTTGTAGTTGGCTCTTAGACTTGGGAATACTTTCTCGACAACGGCTTTATAATTCAGTTGTATTTGATAGAAGTTCACTGAGAACGAACATCGTTCATGGGTGATCAATTTGAAAATTGTTTTGAGAATGTCTGGGCAGGACCCGTCCGAGGTTTTCTGATTCCTCATTGCAGCAATTACTCATGCTTGTTTATCGATAGCGTCATTTTCTCGACTGTCTTTTAATGATTTTTTGGCGGAAATGATCAGCAAGAAGAATAAAAGCGCATTCCCATCATCGGATGGTTATTTCCGGCTTTGACAATTTTTCTGTTTCGTATTAAAGCATATCGAAGTATTCCAAGTTTAATAAGATCTTTGTCTTTGTTGTGGATGGATGTGCATATGGCCTCAGTTTTGAAATGCAATGTTATTAAAATTTTCTAGAAGCTTCTCTATAAAAAAAAATTCATTAAAATTCGTTATACCGATAATGAGAAATTCAAGATTTAAAAAATTGGTTCTATGTTATGTACTTTCAGTAATATTTTAATTAATTTTTTCTTATTAAATTATAGATGGTAAAAATAAATCGAAAGAAATAAATTTTATCAAATTTCTAGTCGCCGTTTTTTTTTTTTTTAAATACGATTTTTGAAAACTATGTTTTACTCGTATCATTTGTATGGTGGGTACCGCTATTTTTATGTAAAATAAAATTTTTTCTCACATCTTGTAGATTATATTAAGAAACTCTTATTTATAAAGTTTAAAAAAATCGAGCATAGGGTTTTCGAAATATTGAGGAGGTAGGTAAACATTTTGATCGAAATACGTAGAGCAATTAATAAAAAAAGTCGAAAATTAAAAAAGGCTCTATGAATTACGTTTTTTGTAAATTTTTTAGACCAACATGGAGACCATTGCTACAAAAGTACCCGTAACTACTATCAAAATCGATACAGCCGTTTCGAGATATGTAAGATTATAGCAGGAACCGTTAGTTCTGAAACTAATTCATTTTCTCAGGGAATCATCGGAGACCCTTAAGTACCAAGTTTTGAATAAAATCGCTTCAGCGACTAAGGCCGTGCGTCGAGGTACAGTCATACAGGACAGGCTGACTAAATTTTCGGACTCACTTTTTTCGTGTTCTCTATTATCGTAGTGTCAACTTTGGTCAAAATCTCAACGTCGATTTTTTATGCAAAACTTGCCATATAGTATATATCTATGTACATATATCGTCTTAGAACTTTTGATATTATTCTCAGTGCAATAGTACTTGTAATGTATTTGCATATACCAAAAAATATAAAACACTTGTGGTTTCAATTAGTGATTATGATTATAATACGAGCAGAATATTTTATTACTTCAATTGGAGATAGAATTAGAAGAGGAAGTAAAAAAATTTTGAAGGAAAAGTAATAGAAGAACGTTTTGGTTATGCCACACCTTCGTTATTTTGGCAATACCCAATAGTACTAATAACCTAAATCTCGCATTTTCTTCTCTATATAGCGCGGCAAAGGAAAAGTGATGATAGCAATCTCATAAAGCGAAATAACTCTGTTCGAAAGGAAGTATCTCAAATATCGACAGTTTGCAACACAACAGGCTTGTTTAGTGTGCACATTCGACAACACAACAAAATACTCCACAACACACCACAAGAGATATATGTATGTACTTGAAGCTTTTGTAAGGTCATTAACCCACAAAGTCCACAGTGCCCTATAAATTTGTATAAGATTTTGATTAAAAATGGCCTTTAGTCCACGAAAATGGGCCTCTTTTCCCGACAACGACGCACGGTCTCACATGGACTCATCAGTTGAATGTGAGCTCAGCAATTTTTGTTAAATTCAATTCATCTTAGATCGATTCTTTGACAAGAATACAACGTGAACTATATCCAACCAAGATTAAAATTTCAATCATTAACGCTGGGAGATTTTGGGCGCGGCCTGGCATTGTTTCTACCTACATAAACAAAATACGCCAAGAAGACTTATTTAAATAGCTTTTGGGCTTTAGTCCAAAAAAAAAACGTTTGTCCCGACGATCTCACATGGACTCATACAAGATTTGTTTTTGGATTTTTTTGGAAATTAAAGCTCTAAAAAACTGGGCTCAGATAATGGCCATGATTGTGAATGAAGGTGACAAATTGCTCATTGGTAAACTAAACTATAATCTAGTTCTTCGAAATACCCATGGTTTCATATGCGAGTAGATGAGTATCAGTTCTGTCCGCTACATTGAAAACAGTGTTCCAAGGGAATGTCGCGAATATTAATAATTTATAAACAAGCTCTACCTAAGAATTCATATTAGGAACGAACAAGTCAACATAAGAGCGAAAAGAGCTGAGGCTTTCACTTCTATATCACTCTCAATCCGAATCCTAAAGACAGATTTTATCGAACATAAAAAGAACTATCTCTTTTTAAAATAGAGCATGAATCCTTCCTTTCGAAAGGGATTTTCGATACGTCTTCTCTCGCATTATACCCACTTATATCTTTCTCCACAAAATGGGATTCACATTATTGATTTACTGCAAGCAAAGCTACTTAGGTAATGGTTTACTGGGTTCAATTGAAAGTCGTCGTCTTTTTGATAAGGTTGGTAGCAAATTGAATTTTAAACTCATGATAAATCCTGTGGGTTATTTTTTGAAAGGATTTCTATCTTGCTTTCTTCGAGTGTGCGTCAATAAGTTACTTGTGAAGCAGAAGTAAGGAAGCATAATGATCATGATGAGAAAATGGGTTCTTCCAGCATCTCTGAGTCCTCATAGAGAGATTGGGTCAATCAATTCGCCTAATTTAGTAATTTCGGCCTCAGGAAGGTAAACACACCTTTGTTTGAGGTTTGGTTTAACGTTATTGAGTCAGGCATTTAGTGAGGAATTAGTGAATTTGTCCATCGTTAGCCGGTGGTCGTCACACTTTGGGGATTTGTGGGGGCTTATTTTGAAATTCAAATTGACTTCTCGTGTGTTAGAAGGGCAATTTCTGATGGATATGGTTTTGTGGTGTATTTTTGGCGTCGCATTGACGTTATTCTGGTTTGGATTTTCGAGGGTAATGGACTAATTATCCAACCAAACAAGCATGGTGGCCTTGTTTGATTTGTTTCAGTTATATTTCGCAAGTTGATGGTGGTCTTGTGTGTACAAATGTTAAACCTGGTATACAGAGGTGAACATTAAACAATATTTGTTGTTTTATTAACGAAAGTTAATTGCGGTAATTATTGATTCCGTTATTAGGTAGAAGGCAAGAATTTCGAGTTGTTTTGAATGAATAGACGTGAGTAATGCAGAGCAGGAGTACATATAGTTACTATTTGGCTTAAATACATTGATAATGTATTAATTGCTCCAAGGAACAAATGTTCAGTACAAATGTGTGCATTAATATAATCTTGACATTAGAAGAGCCTACGCTATTTATTTATTTATTTATTTATTTATTTACATAACCAAATTGCTAGTTTTACAAAATTTACAAAATTTCTTACAAAGGTTTTTATTAAGATTTTAAACAATTTCATGGAAAAATGTTGATTTAAATTGACATGAATTAATTATGGTTTTATCAAACAAATTGTTATATTTAAGATTGTACAAATTAAATAGTTAAAACATTTTATCTAATGGAGAAATTTTCTCATAATTGGTACGATAGTTTGAAATAAGTATACTCTCCAGCAGTGGCGTAGCGTGCCATCTCGGCGCCCGGAGCGGGAGACCGATTTTGCCGCCCAATTCAATACTTAATTAAAATTAAATTTCGAGACATCATTTCACACGCAATGAGCTATCTTTTATTGAAGGTAATATAGGATCAGCGGTTTCACAAACGGATTCTACGGGCCTTACGAGCAGCGAAGTCGGAAAAAACTTTGTCGAAATCAATATTTGATAGTCTAGTGGAGCTCATAGTGGATCTGAGATAATTTTTGATTAGCTTCAAATTCGAAAAACTTCTCTCACAACTAGCGACACTAATTGCCAAATTCAAATATATACGAATCAAGATGATTATATTTGGACCGAATTTCCCAGATTCAGTTTTTGAATGAACTGGAGGAGCTCCAGTGGTCCTTGCCTCTTATATCTTCCTCTGATTCAGAACTAGCGACAAACTGCTGGAGACGCTTCCCCTCCATCTGAAACTCGTCCTTGTCGATGTCTTCTAAAGATTAGACTCGTACTTGCTGTCCAAAAGTTTGTCCGCTATTTCTTGAACTAACTGGAATCGAGCAGTCATTTATTGAATGATCTTGTCAAATGATGCGAACACCTCTCGACGGAGTTCATGCTCGTGAGACGAAGCTGCATCTGCGGATTCATCGCCATGCATGCGTTTTTTCACGTGAATTCTTCTCGTTTTGAGTTCGATTCCGAGTTTTTGACAGATCGTCTTAGCAAAGTCGATTGCGGCTTAGACGAAACGGCCTCTGCTCACACTTATCCACACTCAGTCCACGTTGCTGCAGGTAAATCTGTGCGTCATCTAATTCAGGTAGCACTGCAGCCCAAAAGCCAAGAAAAGTGAGGAAATTGAATGACTGCATGGCTCTCAGAAGAAGATCGGCTCCCGATTTTGTGTCGGAAGTTTGCGATGAATCCGTCAATTCTTCCAGTACCTCTAGAACTTCTTAAAACTTATTTTTAAGCGTTTTGACAGTTTCATTTCTAGCGCACCAACGCGTTTCAGTGACTCGTTTCACTGCTTGATTTGTGACGGCAACCAAAGCGTTCCACGGAGTAGTTGATGCAGAAAAGAATGCAAATAGCTTCTCCAGAGTTCCAAAAAACATCACGGAATTCACTGATTCAGAAACAGCTTGTACCCCAGCCAAGTTGAGTGAGTAGTTTGTGCATGCAACGAATGTAGCTTTCGGATTCAATACTTTAATCAGTGCTTGAACTCCATTGTGGATCCCTGACATTGTGGCAGCGTTGTCATAAGCTTGTCCTCTCAAGTTCTGTATGTCCAGTCCGTCTGATGTTATCTTCGCGATTATAGCGTTGCTGAGATCTCCATTTGCATTTTTTCCTTTTGTTACGAAGAAGTCGATTAAAAATTCTACCACGGCGACCTTTTCTCCTTCGGTATGTACGTGTACGTATCGCAGAACCTGGCTCATTTGGTCTTTGTGGGAGATGTCTGGTGTACTGTCGAAGATGACGCAATAATATTTAGCTTCTTGAATGCGACGGATGATGGTGGATCGATCTTGCTGTCTCAGTAAGTTTATCAATTCATTCTGGGTTTCTGGAGATATAAACGAGGGTCATATTTAGCTAGGAGGTGCACTAACTCCATAAAATTCCCGTGGTTGCAACTATCATATCCTCGATGTCTTCTGAAGGCCAGCGGTCTCACACACATATGCTTCGGAACGCTCCCTTTCATTTTCGCGAGAGTTTTGGAACATTCCGTTTTAGTTTCGTAAGTCGCGCGACAATAACGGAATGCATTCTTACGGCATTACTCACCGTTTACGAATTCACGGAAATCAGCCGAGAGCGTCAACGACTAATCACAGGCAGGGTGGCAAATTTCAAATGTAAGTCATTGTTGTTTGTTGACTTGTCAAACGTTCTGTCATGAAACATAAATGATCTCTACTCTATACGCTTCACCGGCGACATTTTGCCGCCCCCGGCCTTCTGCCGCCCGGGGCGGGTCGCACTCCCCCCCCCCTACGCTACACCACTGCTCTCCAGTATGTTCCTCAAATTTATTTGAGGAATATTAAAGTCCATACAAGACAGAAGGTGCAAACAGTCTATGTTACCGTTGATTCATTTTAAAGTGAAAACAAAACATAAATAGGAACGTCTTTTCTCGAGAATAGGTATATCAATAAGTCTAAGTCTGTTGTCATAAGGTGGGAGGTCATAAGGATCATCCCAACCTAGTCCCATGAGCGCAAGCCTAATGAATCTTCTTTGAACCTGTTCTAGTCTATTTTTATGACATTCGTAATGGGGTGACCAAACCAAACAAGCGTATTCTACAATGGGTCGAACAAAATATATTAAAAGCTGCTTTGTTACGAAAGGGTCTGAAAATTGTTTCGACTCTCTTTTCATCCAACCAAGAATTGAATTAACTTTATTTGAAATGGCTTATAAGTTGAATAAATTCGAGTTTGCGATCAAATGTGATACCAAGAATAGATATAACGGCTTCACGGGATATTGATATACTATTAAACAAATAGTCAAACGAAATAAAAGAAAACTATTTTGTAAAATACATACTTTTACATTTATCGATATTAAGAATCAAACAATTATGAGTGCACCAGTTAAAAAATGAATTAAGATCACATAACAATTCTTCACAATCACGAGTTTTTGAAATAGTTAAAAAGATTGTTACATCGTCGGCGTAAATAAGGCACTTGGAGTATTTTAACACAGATCGTAAGTTGTTTATCAATAAAATAAAAAGGATAGGGCCTAAATGACTACCCTGTGGAATTCAGGAATTGATTTTAAACTTATTTGATTCGCAACCGTTAAATAACACCGAATAAGATCTAACGAATAAATAAGATTGAAGCCATTTTGAAGCTAAATCCTAATTTTCTTAATTTAAAAAGCAAAACTCGATGTGACAGCTTGTCAAAAGCTTTACTGAAATCAATAAATACACAATCTACTTGATATATGTTTTTAAATGAATCAATACAATTTTCAGCTAATTCTATTAGAAAAGTAACAGTAGAGCGTCCTTTTATAAAACCATGCTGATAAGGAACAATGAATGACTTAACATAAAAACATAAAGCTTCACAAATAATAGCCTCAAAAAGATTAGATAATCTGGCAATAGGCCTGTAGTTTTTCACTTCGTCTTTTTTCCCTTTCTTATGAGAGATTATAAAAGAACTTCCAAATAGATGGGAATGAACATGAAGACACTGAAAAATTAAAAAGAATAGATAAAGGTAATGACAAGTGACGCACAAAGTTTTTCAAAATTGAAGAGGGAATGCCATCAGGACCTGGTATACAGCTGCCGTCAAGGTTAGATATAAACTTTACAATGTTGTCGATATCACTGTTAAAATTCATATCAGTCAGGTAAGTAAAAAATTTCAAATGGTCAAAGTTTTGAGCCATTTCGTCAGATTTATCAAAGATTGAGGAATCACAGTTAAAGGTATCACAGTTGAAGGCACTTTTGAAAAATTCAGAGAAAAGTTGCGTTATAAACCTTAGGTCATGACTTGAAATGTCATTTAACTTGAGAACAGACGGGTAAGTTCAAGATTTTCTTTTGCTTATAATAAAATTCCAAAAACGCTTTGGATTCATTTTTAGATCTCTTTCCACCTTCTGAATGTAATTAAGATACCTTAAGCTATATATTCTATTGAAAATATTCCTTGATTCACAATGAATTTTAAAATTAGTTTCTGTTGAATATAGTTTAAACGTAGACCATAACTTGTTTCTTCGGTTTCTCAGACTTTTGATTTCACTATCGTACCAAACTGGCACAAATGATCTTGTTTTAACGATCGCTATGGGAACAGATTTAAGAAAACAATCAAACAAATTATCGTAAAATTTAAACACCATTAAGCTAACATTCAAACAATTATTCAAATAAGATCAATAAACTTGTGATAACAAAGAATTAATTTAAAAAAAATCAGTCTTTATAAAATTAAAAGAGTAAAAGTTATCACACAATTCATTATCAAAATTATTATATTTTTTTAAAAAGTGAACAGATGGGTGATGGTTATCTTTAGGCACTAAAGGCTCGGTAGATTTTTGTATTATAAGTTCATCGTTAATGGTAGTAAACACTAGATCCAGCAGTTTTCCATTAATATATTTAAAACAACGTTTAGTTGAAGAAGTCCAAGTGATCTGAGATTACCAGTTGTTGGTAACATACCATTTTTTTCATGACAGCGCGTCAAAGCGACATTGGGCAGGTTGAAATCGCCAAAGCAAATGATTTCATCCTGGTATTCCAATAAATCATAGATATACTCGTAGCTTAAGTATTCAAAGGTTTTGGAATAAACCTCTTATGGGCTTCCAGGAACTATATATAATGTTATAACATACAGGTTCTTGTCTTTTAATGATACTTTTATGCAGAGAATTCCATTGTCAAGTAAAACAGGAACATTAAACGCAGAAGTTAACAAAGAAGATTTTACAGCTATGAGAATTCCGCCTCCAACAGTGTCGATATTTGGATCATAGTATCTGTCACGTCTATACAGATTAAATGTGTTGTCAAACATATCAGAATCATTTATTCCCGCATGTAGCCAGGTTTCCGTGAGACAAATAATATCATAGGAGCAGAGTGAAGAAAAGAAGTATAATAGACATTGTTGGTCTTAGTCCGAAGACCTTTTACATTCTGATAAAATACATATATCAACATAGATGATGTTAAAAATGCTATGAATTATTTGGGAAATAGACAGGATTTTAATGTACATACATATGTTATGTATGTATGTAAGTATTTTGATTTTATATTTCTGGATCCAAAATAAAGTACATTTCAATTGATATTAATACATCAAATATTTCATCTAAAATTTTAATATTGAAAAAAAAAAAATCTATTATTTTGGAGTTTTTAGTATTAGATAATAGCGTGTGCGTGTATTCATTGAGCTCACAAGGCAAGGTAATGTTGGTTAAATGGGATGATGAATAATAGGTCAAGCCACAAAGTCTTACTCTCAATTCAGACATTATGCTTCCCAGTATTTACACCGAAGGTGTAAGGATACTTAAGATAATAAAATGCATAACAAGATCATATGCCCTTACCGTTGTCGTACATGGCTTAGTTGTCTATAAGATGTAAAGTTACGTTTTGTTCATATAATTACGCTATTAAATTTATTTTTGAACTAAATCAAAAATAGGTAAAACAAACTAGATTACTTCTTTGAATTTGCTTATTTATATTTATGTTTCTTAAATAAATTATGGAATCGAAAATTATTACAAGTACACAGAAGTATATACCTGTTGGCAAAAAATTGTACAAATTATCAAACGCTTAAGAATGTATACGGGAATAACTGAGATATGGCAAAATCTTCCATAGAAACTTTAAGAAAATAATAAACTAGACTTAGATCTAATGTTTCAAAAACATGAAGATTAACTTTTATTTTGTATTAGATATATAGTATTACATCAATTTTCTGTATTTACAATAAATAAAATGCACGACTGGGTCGCACGAACTTGCTCCTATGCTATAGACTAGGAATTTTAAAACCGGATGTTATTAGAGAAAACTGTTCATAAGGATAAAATGAATTTTTTAAATTGTTTTAGTAGTAAGAGATAAAAACAGAATGCTATGCAAATATGAATTTATGCAGGAACAAAAATTATAAGTCGTTGTAGTGGTTCCTTAAAAAAATAAGCTTTTATGTACAAAATTTTTTAAACATTTTTAAGAAAAAATTTTGGAACGCCAACCTTAAGTTTTTATTATTGTGCGAATAAAAGTCTAATTTCCAAAAAAAATACTAAGCCGTTCTTGAGATATCGAATTTTTCAAAAAAAAAATTACTTTTTTTTCTAAAAATTGAAAAAATATTTTTTCTTAAGGTTTTAAATGCAATGTTTTTTAAACTTTTTAGAAGCTTATTTATAAAAAATTTCAGTAAAATCCGTTATGCCGATAATGAGTAATTCAAAATTCGAAAAAATCTTTCTATGGTAGGTACAGTCAGTAATAAATATCTAGATTTCAAATTTTTTTTTTAATTAAATTATAGATCGTAAGGATTGATCAAAAGAAAAAAAATTTTAGCAAAATTCTCGGAACCGTTTTCGAGAAAAATACGATTTTCGAAAACCATTTTTTAAAATTCGTATGGAAGGTACCGTTAGTTTTAACTAAAACAAATTTTTTTTTCTCAAATCTTGTAGATTATATTAAGAAATTTCTATTTGTCAAGTTTGAAAAAAATCGAGCATTGGGTTTTCGAAATATTGAGTTTCAAAAAAAAAAATTTTGAATTTTTTTTTAAAAATCCAAAAAATTAAAAATTGAAAATTTGAATATGTAATAATATTCAAACTTTGTAGGAGCTTTGGCATAAAAAAAATGATTTAAATCGGCTATACCGTTTTCGAGAAAATCAAAAACAAAAAAAATGAACCCAGGGGGGCTACCAAAAATAACAATTTTTTCTAAAATTTTTTTCAACCATTAGCTAGTTTTAACCAAATGAAATTTTTCAAATTTTTTTAAAAAAAATCTGTGGGACAGTTTTTGAGAAAAAAAAATATTTATAAAATTTCGAAAAAAAATCGTATGGCAGGTACCCTTATTTTTGGTCTTAAAAAAAACCAAAAAAAACGTCCGGGGGGAAAAAATTAAAACCCATATTTACCAAGTTTGAAGAAAATCGGCCGAGCCGTTTAGGCTGTAGTCGAACCGACAGACAGACAGACAGACAGAATTGCCAGACCCACTTTTTTGGTCTTCGCTATCATCGTAATGTCAACTTTGATCAAAATCTCGAGTTCGATTTTTTTTACGAATGCATAACTTGCCTTATAGTACCTATAAGTCGCAAGTAAAAATGCATTAAAAATTATGTATTAACAAAATAATATTATCTTCAAATAAAAATGAGAAAATAATGTCACAACTAGCAAAAGTAAAGACAAAATTAAATATACATAAAGAAATTTTAGCTCAAAAATTGAAAAAAAAAATGTTCAAAACAAAACTTACAAAAAATCCTTTTGTAACTGGTGCCAGTCCTATAACATTACTCCAAATCTTCACAGTATTAACGAAATATTGTATGCTTGGAGTTGAAGAAGTAAATCTGAATAAGGAGTGTAGTAAAAATGAACGATTTGACCTACAAAAATACAATTTTCCCAACAAATAGTTCGGAGTCTTGTTAACGGTAATTTTGAAAATATTAGAACAGCGTCGATATTTAAAGAAGTTTTGCAAATAACAATTTAGTGATTGCTACATAATGTCTGAGATGAAGTGTGGTCGAATCTTCAAAGGTTAAAAACCAACCTAGAAATAGAATTAAAAGCTACTTTTAATCTTTGGAGAAGCTGAGATTCAGGATCTGCAAGCAACATAGACGAGTATGATATGATAGGTAGTATTCAGTGCTTAAACTAATCTTAATTTAATTTTAGTACGAAAAACCGATTTCGTGATTGATAGTCCTCTTAGTAAAGCATAAATCGTACAAATCACCGACTTTAAGTGAGTATCCCACGTTAAGGCATTGATGAATAATGATACTACTATTTTTTGCGTGTGGATAACATATTCGTTTTGACATGAATTAAGAAGGATTAGAGGGACTGAGGTTTAGTTTTAGAAATCGGTAAAGCTTTGGTTTGCTCCGAATTTCAATATATGTATTTGAGACCAATCGATTATATTCAGCATAAGTCAATATTCAAAAAAATATTATAGTTGGCCATAGTCCGAATAGAAATGACAATGAGAAAGAACATATGGAAGACCACCAATGAACAATGAAAATAGCAAATTACCAATAAGTGACCCTTGAGGAATACCGATATCTACAGTACGTAGCGAGGACAGTACACGATTAGACAAGTATGAATAAATAAAATTGTGAAGAAGTGTTAGATAAATTAAAATGTGTCGTCAATTTATCAAACAGAAGATGAGAGTTAACACAATGGAATGCTTTGAAAAAATGCAGTAAAGTTATCACAAGCGTAAAGGGTAGACAAAATACAATTATTTTTTTACTTGCGACTTATAGGTACTCGTACTATAAGGCAAGTTATGCATTCGTAAAAAAAATCGAACTCGAGATTTTGATCAAAGTTGACATTACGCAATCTGTCTGTCTGTCTGTCTGTCTGTCTGTCTGAAAATTTGAAAAATTTCTTTTGGTTAAAACTAGCTATATAATGATACAAAAAAATTTTACAAAAAATTGTTATTTTTGGTAGCCCCCCCTGGGTCCAATTTTTTTGTTTTTGATTTTCTCGAAAACGGTACAGCCGATTTAAATAAATTTTTTTTATGGCAAAGCTCCTCCAGAGTTTGAATATTATTACATATTCAAATTTTCAATTTTTTACTTTTTGGATTTAAAAAAAAAATTCAAAATTTTTTTTTGGAAACTCAATATTTCGAAAACCCTATGCTCGATTTTTTTCAAACTTGATAAATAAAAGTTTCTTAACATAATCTACAAGATTTGAGAAAAAAAATTTTGTTTTATCTAAAACTAACGGTACCTTCCATACAAATTTTAAAAAATGGTTTTCGAAAATCGTATTTTTCTCGAAAACGGTTGCGAGAATTTGGCTAAGATTTTGTTTCTTTTGATCAATCTTTACAATCTATAATTTAATAAAAAAAAATTGAAATCTAGATATTACTGACTGTACCTACCATAGAACGATTTTTTCGAATTTTAAATTACTCATTATCGGCATAACGGATTTTAACGAAATTTTTTATAAAGAAGCTCCTAAAAAGTTTAAAAAACATTGCATTTAAAAACTTAAGAAAAAATATTTTTTCAATTTTTAGAAAAAAAAGTATGTAATTCTTTTTTTTTGAAAAATTCGATATCTCAAGAACGGCTTAGTATTTTTTTTGGAAATTAGACTTTTATTCGTACAATAATAAAAAATTAAGGTTGGCGTACCGAAATTTTTTCTTAAAAATGTTTTAAAAATTTTGTACATAAAAGCTTATTTTTTTAAGGAACCACTACAACGACTTATAATTTTTGTTCCTGCATGAATTCATATTTGCATAGCATTCTGTTTTTATCTCTTACTACTAAAACAATTTAAAAAATTCATTTTATACTTATGAACAGTTTTCTTTAATAACATCCGTTTTTAAAATTCCTTGTCTATTACATAGGAGCAAGTTCGTGCGACCCAGTCGTGCATTTTGTTTTAAATTGGATTCGCAGCCGCTGCAAAAAGTTTTTCCGGAGCTTACTACCTACCTCTTGCGAGGAATCGACACTTTTAAGAAACAAAATAGTTGGGCCAGTTCTAGATGAACTAAATCAAAAATTATAGATTATACTCCAGGAAATAAAATAAAAATACTCTGCACTTAATTCGGAGAAAATCCTTTTATGACGCACAAATGCACACACAAATATACCAACGGACGTGATTATGCAAATTTATTTCTTATGGCATTCTCATCGATCGGAACGTAAGTTTTGATTAGTATCTCGAAATTTTTTGTCACACGAAACAAATGTGTATCGGGTACCTCCTTGAACCATCGTGAAGTCTTAATGAACTTGCCTATTTGGAAATTTACAATGGAGATCATAAACGCCATGAAATATGTATATGTGCGCCGAGTAGGTATGAACCTTCTTTGATTCAAAAAATCGATTTCATCTTTTTTTCTGCCGTTTATGGAGACATAATGTTGCTGTTTACCTCTCTATGCAGAGTTAAGGAGTTATTTTTTTATAACTTGGACGAAGCAAACTACTATTAACTCACAACGATTTTGGCTTAATAGCGTTTGAAGAGATGGCTCTAATTGCCACCTGGATGTCTATGAAGATATCAATTATATACGAGTATATCTGTTGACTAGTCCATAAGTTGAAAGATATGTTGAAACAACACAAACGCAAGCCCTGCCGCTTGATTAAACATTGTTATTTATAGAATAGGTTTCTAAAGAGTTGCCTGAATCCATCCACTCCATTGCCCTTGACAAACAAACACAATTCATCAAATGCACCAATTAAAGGCTCTAATAACAGGATCATCAAGGGAAAAGTCTTTAAATAAATGGAAGAACAATTGACTTTATTTGTGTTCAAGAACTAATGACAGGATTCATACAAAATAAAATAAGGGAATTGGTCGCACGTACTTGCCTTTAAGAATTTTGAAAATCCTATACGATTTTTTGTTTAAAACTTATATTGACGGTATTTTGCCATTATGGTAGCAATAAATTACTTTAAAAACTTTCTCGAAGCGCTTCTATATTAAAATTGATAAAAATCACTTCAATCATTTTTGACCAAATCAAAAGGCAAACAAATTGGTTCTATAGACAGTATCATCAATAACCATTTTTTCGAAGAAATGGTAACTCCCAAAAAGTAGTTATTACATATTGCAATTATTTAAAATTTGTTTATAGAAATATGTATCTACTGAGTACTTTTTTGACTTAAAAATTTTGTATGACCTTAAAAAATAAAAAAAAAATATCGGGGGAGTGACCAAACAACTCCTGTTGAGGAAAAATCAACCCATCCGCTTAGTCTGTAGCCGAAATGCATATTTTTTTTCTACAAGATGTTCCTCGAAACAGGTTTTTTTTTTCAGCTACAGAACAGAACCCTAACTTTTAGCACCGTTACTAGTCTAACTTTTGAAAACTGACAGCTTATGTCATTAATTCCAGGTGGGCCAATTTTTTTTTGTAAAATGAATTCCTGTAAATTGCGCTTTCATTTGTTTTCAAATACATGAGTTTAATTACCCGTCACAACTTATTACTTATGTCTTCTGAGTTGCAAGAAAATGTATTCTTTTAATTGATTGACCTTTTCATAGATATACGTAGTACTCGTATTATCTGCGAGTTATAATGTAGTTAGTGGATCAATTTCATCAGAATATTCAATTCAGCCAAGGAAACAAATTCTGAAGTCAATTCCTAGGATGCATGATTCATATAATAAAAATCCTGTTCATAATGTCATAATGACGGCTGCATGATGTAATATATCAAAGTTCAAAAGACACTGTTTCTGAATAATAATTTATTTTGAACATGCACAAGCAGTGCCTAGTATTCTAATGCGACTCAAAGGGATTGAATTATTTGTTTTATATTCATAAAAGCACACACTTTTGAATTTCACTTTTAATACAAAAGTTTGCGAAAAAACACAAAGCATTTTTTATTTCTGGAATTAATG
This sequence comes from Chrysotoxum bicinctum, assembly GCA_911387755.1. NCBI lineage: Eukaryota > Metazoa > Arthropoda > Insecta > Diptera > Syrphidae > Chrysotoxum > Chrysotoxum bicinctum. Next base: position 83,115,904 of record OU426988.1, on the reverse strand, counting down.
GAATGTGATAAGAACATGTGTTTCAAAATAATTTACTGCATATCAAATCTTCATACGTCTTGATATGTTTCGAGAAACATTAGCATGGTATTTCAAAATAAAACAACAAATAACCTGCTGCCCTAAGCTTCCTTCTTTTGAATTCTATACACAAGCGAACCCAAAAATGAATAATCAGCTAAAGAGGAAATTTTTAACATTTTTATTTTATAGCTTTTTGTCCATTTACGAAACTAGTTTTCAGATTCTTTTTTAAAACCTAACAACATTTTCATTTCATTTCATTTCAAAATCAGACAACTCTGTTTTGGATTTTTACTTGCGACTTATAGGTAGATACTATAAGGCAAGTTATGCATTCGTAAAAAAAATCGAACTCGAGATTTTGATCAAAGTTGACATTACGATGATAGCGAAGACTAAAAAAGTGGGTCTCGCAATTCTGTCTGTCTGTTCGACTACAGGCTAAACGACTCGGCCGATTTTCTTTCAACTCGGTACATATCATTTTTAATTTTTTCCCCCCACACTTTTTTTTCTTTTTTTTTTAAGACCAAAAATAACGGTACCCCCCATACGAATTTTTTTCGAAATTTTATAAACATTTTTTTTTCTCAAAAACTGTTCAACAGATTTTAAAAATAAAGATACAAAAAAATTTCATTTAATTAAATCTAGGTATTGGTTGAAAAAAATTTTCCGAAAAATGGTTATTGAGGGTACCCCCCATGGAACCATTTTTTTTTGTTTTCGATTTTCTCAAAAACGGTTCAACCGATTTTGATCATTTTTTTTTTGCTAAAGCTCCCCAAAAACATAAATAGATTTGTGTACTCAAATTTTCAAAAAAATTTTTTTTGGATTTTTAAAAAAAACTTCAAAAATTTTTTTTCAAAACTCAATATTTCGAAAACCCCATGCTAGATTTTTTTTTAAACTTGACAAATAAAAGTTTCTCAATATGATCTACAAAATGTGAAACAAAATTTTTTATTTTACCTAAAAATAAAGGTACCTACCATACAAATGCTAAAAAATTAAAAAAAATGGTTTTCAAAAATCGTATTTTTCTCGAAAACGGCACCTAGAATTTTGATAAAATTTTTTTCTTTCAAGTAATTTTTTCGATCTTTAATTGAATAAAAAAAATTTTGAAATTAAGATATTACAGCTTGTACCTACCATAGAACCATTTATTCGAATTTTGAATTTCTCATTATCCACATAACGGATCTTAATGAAAATTTTTATAGAGAAGCTTCTAAAAAGTCTAAAACACATTGCATTTCAAAACTTTAAAATAAATATTTTTTGAATTTTTGAAAAAAAAATCTATTTTTTTTTTGAAAATTCGATATATCCGAAACGGGTCAATATTTCTGTTCGTAAATTAAATTTTTATTCGAACAATAATAAAAACTTTAAATTAGCGCACCAAAATTTTTTCTTAAAAAGCTTTTAAAAAGTTTGTATATAAAAGCTTCTTTTAAAGAAACCACTACAAGGACTTATAATTTTTGTTCTTGAATAAATTTATATTTGCATAGCATTCTGTTACTACTAAAAGAATTTAAAAATTAATTTTATCCTTATGAACAATTTTCTCTAATAACATTCGTTTTTAAAATTCCCAGTCGATTACATAGAAGCAAGTTCGTGCGACCCAGTCGTGCATTTTATTTTTGTTTGATTCCTTCGAAAACATTTTTTTTCAAAAAAACTGTTGGATTTAAGGCAAAACAATTAAAAAAATCGCAAAATAAAATCTAATTTATGGATGAAAAAATGCGAAAAATGGTCCTTAATGATACCTCCCATAAAACCTTATTTTTGCTATGAAGATTCTTAAAAGCTCAATGCGACTCTTAAGAAATTAATTTTTGATCTGACAATTTTTAAAAAAATTAAACAAGTGAACATTGGAAATTGGAAAAAAATCGATTTTTCAAAACTTGGTTGATTTCGGTTAAAAAATGTCTAAGGAATATATTTATTTATTTATTCGGTGTGGGTGTGGGCTTGTTTTTTCTACTATGGATTTGGACCCATATACTGGATTAAGCTCATCATGGATCAACAAATAGTTTGGAGATCATTCAATTAATTTAATGGAGTGGCCAGCGCAATCGGTCGGTTCGACTACAGCCTAAACGACTCGGCCGATTTTCTTTAAACTTGGTAGATATCATTTTCAATTTTTTCCCCCACACGTTTTTTTCTGTTTTTTTTAGACCAAAAATAACGGTACCTGCCATACGAATTTTTTTCGAAATTTTATAAATATTTTTTTTTTCTCAAAAACTGTTTGACAGATTTAAAAAATAAAAACACACACAAATTTCATTTAGTTAAAGCTAGGTAATGGTTGAAAAACATTCCGAAAAACGGTTATTGAGGTTACCCCCCATGGAACAATTTTTTTGTTTTTGATTTTCTCAAAAAACGATACATCCGATTTTGATAATTTTGTTTTGTTAAGGCTCCAAAAACTTAAATAGAATTGTGTATTAAAATTTTCAAATTTTGTTTTTTCAAGACTCAATATTCGAAAACCCCATGCTAGATTTTTTTAAACTTGATAAATAAAAGTTTCTTAATAAATAATCTACAAGATATGAGAAAAAAAATTATTTCACCTAAAAATAAAGGTACCCACTGTACAAATGTTAAAAATTAAAAAAAAAAAATGATTTTCAAAAATCGTATTTTTCTCGAAAACGGCGCCTAGAATTTTGATAAAATTTTTTTTCTTTCAATTATTTTGTATGATCTTTAATTTAATACTAAACATTTTGAAATTAAGATATTACAGCTTGTACCCTAGAATCATTTTTTCGAGTTCTCATTATCCACATAACGGATCCTAATGAAATTTTTCATTGAGAAGCTTCTAAAAACTCTAAAACACATTGCATTTCAAAACTTTAAAATAAATATTTTTTGAATTTTTGAAAAAAAAAAAAATCTATTTTTTTCTTTTTTTTTTTTGAAAATTGGATACCTCTCTCAGAAACGGGCCAATATTTTTTTTGTAAATTTAATTTTTATTCGAACAATAATAAAAACTTTAAATTGACGTACCAACATTTTTTCTTAAAAATCTTTTAAGAATTTAGTATATAAAATCTTTTTTTTAAGAAACCACTAAAACGAGTTTTAATTTTTGTTCTTGCATCAATTCATATTTGCATAGCATTCCGTTTTTGTCTCTTACTACTAAAAGAATTTAAAAAAATAATTTTATCCTTATGAACAGTTTTCTCTAATAACATTCGTTTTTAGAATTCCTAGTCTATTACATAGGAGCAAGTTCGTGCGACCCAGTCGTGCATTTTATTTTTACCGCAGCTGTATATGTATACAATGAAAAAAACTCAATGTTTAGGTTTATCCAGCGTCGCAGATGACACACTTAAAGCAGAGTTGGTCCATTAAATACCACATGAATCTATAGATTTTCTTCCTGCTCGTTAAACCATTTAGAGCTCCTTATGAAGTGAAAGAGACTACAAATGTCTATATTAATTAAATCACTCTACTCTGTTCAATTTAAATTTGCGAAGATACGATATTTACCTTTCAGTATGACCATTATGAATTTCGATAAGCTATCTTTATTTTAAGGCTCTCACAGGGTTGCGGTAGTGAGCATTTAAAATTTCCGCAAATCTCACAAAAATATCGATAGAGCTACAAACTTTTTATTAATATACGCTACGCACATCTTTCCCTGGCCATATTATTAGACGCACTATGAATTTTTCAGAAATTCATGGATTGCACTAGATTATACGCATACACTTTTTACTTTTAACCGAAAACTGTCATAACGGATCAGTTGTTTCCCCAGGTCGGATTTCCGAATGGTGAACCGTTTGTTTTTATACAAGGTAGAGCTGCCTCTCATACAGCCCGGTCTGTAAAAACTTATTTACAAGGGGCTTATATCCCCTTTGTTGGTTTTTAACAGCACTGACTTGAACCCTACTGAAAATGAGCGCGAACTGATGAAAAGGGACGTTTCTAAAGAGTTGATCACAACCAAAATGATGATCTTGGACAAAGTCGGAAATCATCCTCCACAAACGCAGCAGATAGTTCAGTCTTGCAGAAATAGGAAGCAATACAGAATTGAAGCGGCAGAAGAAGATTCAACTAAATATTTGATTTTTTTTTTTAAATTTTCATCTTTGTCCAAAATAAGGTGTTTTATAATTGATAACAATTTGTATAGAAAAAGAACAAATTTACAGCAATCTAATTGTCTAAGACAGTAGTTATTTTTGATTTTTCATAAAATGGCCAGGGACTGTATAATCAAAAACAATGATGACCTAAATAAATTGAATCTATATTTTCCCACATCACCAAGAGTTTTTTAAGAGTATCCCCAGTAGGCCTAATCCCTTTCTAGGTAAAAAAAAATATCACAGAAATTACTTAAGTAAAAACAAATCATGTCATTACTCCGATGACAACGAGTAGTTGCTCCTACTGCTTTCTTCATTCAAGCTTATTATCAAACTTTCCATTACTCTTTAGTAAAAACAACCATTTCCCACATCTTTGGCTCAATCATTTTCTCAACGTGTTCGGCACAACGATGCTATTTTTCAGCGTCAACTTTCATAAGTCATATTAAAAACTCTGCCTTAGTACAATACTAGTTAGAAAATGTTTAAAATTAAGAAAGAGTTAGTAAACTACTATAAAGTTAGCAAATTGTTAAGTATAGTATCATAATAATACTAGGCTGTTTTAAAATTTGCGCCAATGTCAATAAGGGTTGTTTGGCGGTCAGCCTCCTCTTCTTTCACCCGGGGAGCAGATAGGTCATGGTGGAATGTACATGAACTCAAAGAAGAATAAATAAACAATTTAAATGTAACTCAGTGATTCTGTTTCTTATTTCAGTGACAATTCTTAAGTTAAGGTACCGTGCAAACAGCAACAGACACCAGTGTTTCTGTAAAAGCTCTCCCATAAGGCCTGTACTGCAAATATAAATTGAACAGAGTATAAGTTCGTCGAAGAAAAACTCCAAGATCTACCCCACATCTTTGGGATGGTGAAAGCATCTGTCTAGTAATTTTTAATTTTTTCATTTCATACAGATGTTAATTTTGGGACGCTTTCCGTACCCATCGTTATTCTGAAGGCAATATTAGATCAGGACATGTACATAGAGTCAAAAATCGTTTGAATGAAAGCCATGCCTAGTTGCGTGCATGCCTATATTCTGTGTCTGGTTATGATACTAATTACGGAGCTGATATGCAATCTACTTAAGTATATCAAACACTTAGAACGTTTTAGATTAAGCACTGTAAAGATCTTATATGTCATCAGACAGGTGGTTTAATCATTCCATCTTAGACTTGTGCTCTTTTAGTATCTTGTTTCATCATAAGTTTACATTTTGCTATGGGTATACATACATACATACATTCGTCAGCCTTATACATGTTCCCCGGAATGTCCCTATGCCCTAGTATCCCAGAAAGGCGAATATTGAAGTGTTGCGCCATCTATATAAATGAACGGCAGTTAATGACTATTAGTAGAGATCAAATCCAGAGAATGACTAATGCCGCCTTGACTATCCGAGAAGATGCGGATCAGTAGTTGGTCAAACCTTTTATTTGAACCAAGACAGGACTTTTTTTATCGCCATAAGTTTCGCCTGGAACATACAACAATAATTAGGAAAACGGAAAGAGAGACATAATTTTAGTCTATCTGAGCACACATTCCCACCAATGCAATCATAAGCTTTCATAGTTTGAATTACTTAAATAGTTTGAGCTCAAAAATAAAAATAAATCGAATGGAAACCGAATTAAACCGATCGTTATATGAGTTTTATTAATAAATAACTTGTTTTTGTGCATACAGTGAGCGTCAAAAGTGAGTAAACACCAATATGATTTCTGGAGTTACATTGAATTCGAACAAACAAATAAACAATGGATTCTAATAATAAAAATCAATAAAAATAAATAAAACACAAATAAAAATTCAAAATATAGCTTCTTACAATTTTTGCTAATAAAAACATCATAAACAGAATAGAAGGAGTACAGTAAAACATGATGGTGTGGGGATGTATGGCAGCATATTCGATAGGGAATCTTGTTTTCATTGAAAGTACAATGAATAATCAAGACTGTCTAAACATCCTAAGCAATAACCTTCAACCGATCTTACGCAAATTAGGGATACTATCGCCGCACCTAAGCCCCATACAACATTTATGGAATCATTTGGACCGGAAAATTTCACAAACGGGCCATCAAGAACAAAGATGACCTTAAAAGGCTTTAATTGAAGAACTGTCCCAAAGATCCTCCGATGTGAGAAATAACATTGTTGTTTCCATTTCACTGGGTAAAATACATTGGTTCGCTTTTTGAATTTTTATTTTGGTTTTGATTTATTGCAATTAAATAAAAATTTTATTTTGTATTATTGGAATTCAATTTTTGTTTATTTTTTGGTTTCAATTTCATGTAACTCAAGAAATCATTTAGGTGTTTACTCACTTTTGACGCTCAGTGTATATGAAATTTGTTTAAAATCTTTCTTAAAAACGTCAATTTTTAGTATTTAATAATATATGTATGAATGTACAATGCATTTAAGGAAATTTGAAAACAATCTTTAACCCGTTTTCAAGATATTGAATTTTCAAAAATAAATTTTTATACAAAATCCGAAAAATAATTTTTCGAAAATTCGGAGTCGCTCCTGCATAATGAAAAAAAAAAAATTAAAAATCAGAAAAATAGTTAGATGACATGTATTACAGACGTTTTGTTAAGAACTTTGCCGGAATTGCGAAGAGTTTGCATCAGCTTACGGAAAAGAACAAGCAGTTTAAATGGTCAGGTGAGTGGGGAAAAGCCTTCCAAGAACTGAAATACCGTCTATGCAATGCTCCGGTGCTGATCTATCCGACTCCAGGCAAGTCTTTTATCATCGATGCTGATGCAAGCAACGTCGGCGCTGTTCTGTCACAAGTTCACAATGGCGAGGAAAAGGTTGTCGCCTATTTCAGTAAAGTACTGTCGAAGACCGAAAGGAAGAGAAGAGAACTCTTGGCACTCATCTTGGCAACGAAACACTTCCACAAATACATCTATTCACAGAAGTTTTTTCTACGAACTGATCATGGTGCTCTTAACTGGTTGTTGAACTTCAAGAACCCAGAAGGACAAGTCGCAAGGTGGATAGAAAGACTGCATACTTACGATTACGAAATTCAACACCGAAGGAGAAAGCTGCACTCAAATGCTGACGCGCTATCCCGAAGACCTTGTAAAATAGACTGCAAGGATTGCAGGCGACAAGAGGAGGAGGAATCCATCAACACTCTGCGAATAAGGCCTGACCCCATTTGTGGATGGAGCAATGAAGAAATAAGATCTGCTCAACAAGAAGACCCCGACATTGAACCTCTGCTCGCATGGAAGAAACATGAAGAAAAACCCGCATTGAATGACATTTCCGATAGGAGTCCAGTTTTAAAGGCCTATTGGGCACAATGGGACTCACTTCATGTGCAAGAAGGTGTTCTTCGGCGAAAATGGGAGTCCGCTGATGGTAAATCCTATGTGATGCAGCTTGTGTTACCTCAATCGAAAATCAAAGAGGTTCTTCGAGAGATGCATGATGGACCTTCAGGAGGCCATTTGGGAGTCAATAAGACGTTAGAAAAGGTGAGGCAACGATTCTACTGGTTGCATGCAAGAGACGACGTTGAAAAGTGGTGCCGAAATTGTGACGCTTGTGCTGCAACCAAAGGACCTGGTAGAAAACTGCGAGGAAAAATGATGCAATATAATGTTGGCTCACCGTTTGAAAGGATTGCTGTTGATGTGGCTGGCCCATTTCCGGAAACGAATGCTGGAAACAAATACATTCTGGTTGTAATGGATTACTTCAGCAAATGGCCTGAGGCATACGCTATCCCGAACCAAGAAGCCAAGACTGTGGCCGACCAGATTGTGTCTAACTGGGTAAGCAGGTTCGGTGTGCCTATGGAGCTACATTCTGACCAAGGAAGGAACTTTGAGTCAAACACATTCCAAGAGGTCTGCGCATTCCTTGGCATTAAGAAAACGAGAACCACACCACTTCACCCGCAATCTGATGGAATGGTCGAGAGATTCAACAGTACATTAAAAGAGCACCTCACTAAAGTCGTAGGCGACCACCAAAGAAACTGGGATATGCACATACCACTGTTTTTGATGGCCTACCGAAGTGCAATACATAGCTCAACAGGACAAACACAGGACTGCACCGATACACTGGCGAAGCTGGAGATAGAATTGTTCGGGACGAACAATCTTAAGAAGGGGGCAATGTTGTGAACAGAGCTTTATACTACTACAGCGCCATCCGTTGGAAAATTGCATATCTAATTTATCGAAGAAACAAAAAGCTCTTTTCCAATGTCAAATGTATTTCCCCTTATTCCAACCATCTAGAACATTCCAAGACGAGAAGCTTTGCGAATTTTCGAGAACAACTAATTATGAAAGTGTGCAAAAGTATTGCTTGGATTGTGTTACTAAACAAGTGTGATTTAAATTTGAGTAAAAGTATTTGAGTTGTTTATAAATTGAGATTTATTGTTTTGATTTGGCAAGTGTAAATAAAGAAGAAATACTTACGAGTAAAAGAGTAATAAGTTTTATTTAACGAACCTAGCAAAAATATTACAGTATCTTTTTTTTATTGTTATTTAATAAAAATAAAACACCGAAATATAAACATGGATTGTTTAAAATTTTAATAGACTTTGTAAGGCAACTTATAATAGGAGATTAAAGCAAAAGAGCAACGTAAATGCTGTAAGTCGTAAGGGACCTGATTTTAAGAGAATTTAAAGCAGTCAAAGCATTCCAAACAGTAAAAAAGAATTCAAGCAATCAAAAAACTTAAAGCAGTTAAAACACTTCATGCAGTTAAAAGACTCCAAGCAGTAAAAAAGAATTCAAGCACTTAAAAGACTTCAAGCAGTAAAATAGACTTCAAGCAGTCAAAAGACTCCAAAGCACCCAAATGATTGCATTACTTTCAATGCAATCAAAAGACTCCATCCTCCATGACTGCAAAGAATATAAAAGACTTTTAAAACACTTCCAAGAATGCAACCAGTTAAAAAGTATTGCAATCTGTTCTAAAAGTTTTTATTACTAAAGACTTCAAAATTAACTGGGATTTTTTGTTTAAAGTTAAGTACTTACATACACAGCTGGTCAAAAAAATAGGTGTGATTCAATTTTTGCTCACCACTGTTGTCTTTGACTGTTTTTTTAGGAGCTACGAAATGGCGTAAAGTACTCTGGACTCTGGAGTGACGAAACAAAAATTAATTTATTCTCATGGGATTCGGGGCGTAATGTCCGACGACCAAAAGAAAAGGACTATCACCTACGCTATGCCAAAAAAAAAACTATTAAACACAGTGGAGGTAATATTATGGTCTGGAGCTGTTTTCCCTATATTCCGTATTAATAACATCCTGACTAAATGGTATTCTATACCCCAAGAAACATGTAAAAAGCTTGTAGAGTCAATGCCACGCCGACTTCAAAAAGTTTTGGATAATAATGGCGGACACTCGGGCTACTAGAAAAAGGTAATCGAAAATGATGATAAAACGCATGAAAATGTGTATACAAACGACCATTATTGATATTTTAGGAAGACGCACCTATTTTTTTGTCCAGGCGCAAATGTCTATACCGACGGTTTTGTTCTATAAAATGTATAATAACTTAATTTAAAAAGCGTTAAATGTTAATATTTTGTTAAATATTTATAGTCCAATAAAAACTATTGTTAAAATAATATTTAAATATGAAAACATATGAACAAATTGAGTTTATATGAAAAAACAATAATTGCACCTATTTTTTGGCACGCTGTGTACATGAAGTCCAAATATTCAAAAAAATAAGTCTTTTTCATCATTTTACTGCAATACAAAAAAGAATGCATTCTTTTACAGCTCTGCCGCTTATAACAATTGTTCTTGAATGGAGTGAAAAGGCGTTTTATTCTCAGCCAAATATTAGGTGTTTTAAAGGACTCGGCTGCGGACCACAAAGATAATTTGACTCAAGCATAATTGGAGAAGCATGCTCCTGAGATTAACAAAGTTGGAATTCATGATATCGTGGTTTCTAGTTATCCTCACGACAGTGGAAAGAATTTAAAAAGGTGGCTTGACAGATTTAATACCTGTGTTAATGCCTAAGGCGGTCGTTTTGAATACATTTCATAAAATCTGATATCTTAAGCCTACCCACCGTAATAAAGTTTTGAGTTCTGACTAACAAGTGCCTTCACTTAACACTCCGGAACGTTTCAATCATTCAAACTATCCTGTCATCCTTCTTCCTGTATTTGGATTATTGAAACATTTGACAGATAAAATTTAAATCCCCTTCGTAGCTGGCATAAATGGAATTGATAAAGATTAGACTGACTTGTATTTAGAAGTGTCCTTGTTGATGGGTGGCAGTTTTACTCCATTTTCTACTCGATTTCCACAGCTTCTTTTTGAAATACTCGTACATTGCAAATCTCAAAAAATATAAATTTAAATCTGTAAAAATAAAATTTAATTTTAAATCATTTAATTTTTAGGATATTATAACGATTTTAAGGGATTCCTTTAATTCCAGCACAGAAAACCACCTATAAGAAAGAAACTCTCTGAATAAATTATAAAAGATATCGTGGTATGGTAATTTAAACTTTAGTATCGCAAAAACTTGAATGACGCAAAAAAAGCCTCGTGGTCTGGTGATATCGCTGTTAATCCTCTCGAACAATCCGACGTTTCGTTGTATGAAATGAATATATCGCCGAGAGAAAGAGATGACCAGCATTCATCAGTGTGGAGGGTGTTCACAGAGTAGATTTTGTTACAATATATTCTCTTTTCTCGAAAATGAGCTAAGATTTTATCTGAGATTTGAGAGTTTTAATAAGTGTATTACGCCTTATCCCCAAAAATAATTTTTAATGATTCAAAATGGGTTAGGGCATTGTTATTAAATATTGGAATAAGAACTGATTGGAAGCATGAGGACGAATCATTTTTTGAAGAAAAGTTAATGACTCTTAAAGTTCTGAACTAAAATTTCAACTGATTTTTTATTTATAAAAAAAGGACGCCGCCGCCGTAACAGCTCGTAGAGGGCCTAAGCCTAGTGACTTACAACTCTCAACCATTCCCATGTTCTTGTTGCCAGAAATGAAGGGGACCTACAATATTCTGCCGATTCTGAACGGCTTATGATATGCACTTTCTTAGAGGATTTATTAATTCCTCGCAAAAGGGCAGTACACTGCTGTACATGGGTGAACACCATATTTAATTGAATTGAAATTGAAATTCAATCACTTTATTCAAACAGAAGTAGTTTTCTTATTTTTTCATCTTCGAAGAATCCTAAGTACAGACAAATTTAAAAAAAAACTCACAAACGCCTTCATACCCGTGGTTAAAATTAAACTGAGGCTCCTTTAGCTGTAACTTGCTTGCGCACTCCAATGTAAATAGTTTTTCCGAAAATTATGTTCTTGAGTTGCGAAAAAAGCTGGTGATTCATATTAACCGCGTAGCCAATAATTAAAACACCCTATATCTTTTTTTATTCACGGCACGCCAAAACAATTTAAATTAAAATCTAACCAGAAATCGATATTAAAATTATTTTAAACTTTATATACACAACTTAAGAACTAGATAAGTATTCTTCCTCACAAAACCACATTCATCTCAATAAATATCTATAAAGATTCTCTTAAGCCTCAATAAACTTAAATACAAACAATGCCAACGGTAATGCGAAGTCGTAAAAAAACAATAATATGGCTCTTCTAAAACGATTTATTGCTAGAGTCCCAGTAATAGAAATACAATGTTGAACATTCGTATTCTCATTAATCTGAAATTAACTGCCAAATGTTATGCAACCTCAGCGTGAAATCAGCGTAAGCTTCTTAAAGAGATTGCTCCCGAAAGGAACATCATTTATCCATAATACGAGACATGGAATCAACTAACGTTAATCGAGCCTAAGACAGTATACTCAAACGGAAAGCCGATTCAATCTAAATTCAACAAATCCTTACCTATCAGAATAAACGATGAGGTAAATGTAGGTACCTATAGCTTTAACAAAAATAAAATACCACAACCTGATTTTCTTGCTATGTATTCTGCCGAATCCATTTTTACCCAAAAATGAATAATTACAATAATAACAATTATGGAGAAAGTGATATAACCGGAGGGTGAAGGGATTATTTTTCGCTTGATCCTGATTAATAAACTGAGTCTTTTCAAAGATTGTATTAATGCATTATTTAGACATTTGACTGGCATGTGACATTTCTCATTTATACCTTCCTCAAAAAACATGTTTTTTATTCAGAATTCTTCCACCTTCATTTACAGGTGACATGGCTGAAAGTTGACACGGGGAAATTTTTTGAATACATCAACGGAAGGAATCCACCGTTTCGAAATTCCAGTGTGGAAGGTGGTGAAATTGATGTGAGTATATTTGCTTTTGTAATTTTTATTTCAGGACCGTATTTGTACAATAATTTCTGAACAGGCCATGCATGTTATTAATATTTTTATGGGTTGGGTACGATATCCCGCTTTTTATAATCCCGTTTCTTAAAATCCCATTTTTATAATCTTGTTTCTTATAATCCCGTTTTTTTAAAATCCCGCTTTTTTTAATCCCGCTTTTCAAAATCCCGTCTCTGATAATCCCGTTTTTTATAATCCCCTTTCTTATTATGACGTGTAAATACCCTGCTTGGGCACACTATAGGGTATAGGGGTATAGGTAGCGTGACCACCTGTACCGAAATGACCGGTACAGTACCGAAATTTAACGCTGTGTACCGTGTACCGAAGAAAAGCCTCGGTACACGCAAATGTACCGAAATCAAGTTCGTGCTACCGAAATTCAAAAATAAATTGAAATAAAACCTGAACAGTAAAAGCACATCCTTTAATATTTCTTTTCTTATGTTTCCAACTTTATGCATCAACATCATGAACACGGCCATAGTGTTTTGTTGTTGACTGCAACCATTGTCGTTTTCAATCGTTTCGCGAGTGTTTTCATTTGTTTATTAAAAAAACTTAAAACTGAATCGAAAACATGTCAAGAAAGCGTGGAAGTGTGAATCCATCGCAACGGGTGTGATTGCACCGTATGTTCTTCATGAATTAGAGAAGGATTTGGAGAATGTAAATTTCGTTACGTTGATAACAGATGCATCAAATCATGGAAACGTGAAAATGTTTCCCGTTCTGGCTCGTTACTTTTCAGAAAAGGAAGGAGTCAAAGTCAAAATTATTGAGCTGACCTCTGAAAGTGGTGAGAAATCGGACGTCATTGTCGTTTTATTAAATAATGCGATGGAAAAATTTACCATCAAGCACAAAATTGTTGCATTCTGTGGAGACAACGCACCCTGCAGAATACCCTGCACGAAATACTTTCTTTAAATTGAATCAGTTCTATCCAGGGATGATTGGAGTTGGATGTGCAGCTCACATCGTGCACAACACTTTAAAAAAAGCCTGTGACCAGATGTCATTTGATGTAGAATGCGTAGTCGTAAAAATATATTCATATTTCTACCTATTTACTATGCGTGTAGCGAAGCTTGAAGCATTTTGTGATTTAGTCGATGTTGAATATAGAAAATTGGTTGGAAGAAAACAGTGTTGCAACTGACCACAGCTGGTGGGTAGAATATTTTCAACATTTTGAAAAACAAAACATTCCGTACAATCAATTATTGAAAATATTCGGGTACATTCTCTGTTTGCCAGGAACTTCGGCCACAGTTGAGAGAGTGTTCTCTTTGATAAATGAAATATGGTCCACCGATAAAAGCCGGTTGAGCATTTCAACATTGAAAAACCTTTTGTACGTAAGATACAACATGAAAATGTCTTGTCTCGAGTTCTTCGAGTTCTTGAAGAGTAAGCCAAAAATGCTTGAAGAAATATTATCAGATGGAAAATATTCATTCAAAAAGCACAATAGATAGTTCAAATACTTAATATTTATTATTATTTTTATTTATTAAATATTTATTCATATAATCTTTATGTAATGCGCTTTCATACATATCATAAATGTACCTAATGTATTAAATAAACTTAACTTAGATTTAAAAAAGAAATATATTTTCTTGTGTACCGAAATCGGCCTTGGGAAAGGTGGTCACCCTAGGTATAGGTATGAGGTTTCTTTGGCATTTAAAGAATCTGGAAAATAAACCAACATAAAATCAATAAGTTTTAGCTAAGTATTTTAAAAAACGGGATTGGCGGGATTTGGCGGGATTATAATAGATCAGGATTTTGAACAAGCGGGATTTTAAAAAAGCAGTATTATAGCAGACGGGATCTAAAAACTTTCTGTTCGAGATTTTTGAAAAGCGGGATTTCAAAAAGCGGGATTCCGAAACGCTCCTTATTTTTATATACTCAATTTAACATTTTCAATTTATTGGTTTTGTGTAATCAAACTTATAATAACAAACCGATTTCGGAAATTTAAAAAAGTTTTCGTCATACGTTCGACGTTACACCGCCGCACTATGGGACCAAATGATGAAATCCATCTCAAAAATGGTTTTGGTGAATTTCGTAATTTGAAAAATCTAATGATGGGATTATATACTAGAAATAGAGTTCTTCCAAACACAGTACATTTTTTGTATCTTACTTTTGTTCTAGGTACCTAAAATGACCGTTAAAAATGACATTTCGATATTTTTATTTTTAGAATTATTAGAAGTGAGAGTTTGAAGTCAATTATTTCTTATTTTGCTGGACAGAATGTATAAGTATTATACCTTTTTGAAAAGCCCAAGCTCTCTTCTTTACAAAACAGTTATATTTTTTTAATTAAATTCACCAGTAAATTAATAAAACAAAATGAGTAAGGTGCAGTATCTTTTCATTTTTTTTTGTTTTCAATTGAAGTTTTCTCTGTTAGCTCCGGCTGCCTCCGTTTAGTTAATGGCTGTTTAGTATTCTAAAAATATTCTAAATTTCGAAGCAAAAATAAAAACTTTCGCATTTTCATGCATTTTTGTTTAAGAAGAAAAAACGTATGATGAGAAAGAAAAATAAGTTTTTAGAATAAAAATTCGTATTCTTATAACTTTATTGTTAAGTGATGAAAAAAATTTAAATTTGGCAAAAATATGGTACCTTTATTGATGCACATAAATGTGTATTCTAAAAAGTTTTAGACTATTATTTTATTAATTTTAGCTCAAAATTTAAAAAAACTGTTATTTTTTGTCAAAAGTTAAAAAATATATGTAACTGTTAAAAGATGTGCAACACATTTTCATAAACATCATATAAGTGACTATGTTTCCACAAAATTTATAAGTTTTTATCAATTATTTCCAATATTATTAAAATTCAAAATTGTATTTTTAGAATAAAATATTTTTTGTTTTCCAATTTTAAATCATAGTTAAACAAAAATAAATGCCAGCCAAGCATTTGAGGTTGTGAGGGGGTGTGTGGGGTACGTTGCATATAATACAAATGTAACAACTTGCGGAATTACTTGATCCTGACAACCCTGAATCCATTGTTCACATAAAACAATCCACCACACATCACCAAAAATTTTGTGATGTATAATATTTTTCTATTATACAAATAACTTGGAATTTCTATGAAAACTATTTTTTATTTTTTTTTGTTATTTTTCTTCTTCTACTTATCTTATTTTTATTATATAAAATAAATAACAATAAACTTTGTTATTCTTATCGTTGTAACAAGAAAAACGACTTCAAATGGTCTTGTTACCCTGAAGTCTTAACTGTAAATAGTTTATAAATTTATTTGTAAATTATTTAGATAAATAAAATAAAATAATAAAATAATACAAATGTAGGTACATAGGTATAAATAACACAAAACAGAAGAAGACAAAAAGTTAACAGTTCACTTAAAAAAAATTGCATACAATATGGAAACTGAATTGTAAACAATACCAAAAGCAACAACAAAAGCATGCGAAAAGTGTCTAAAAGGTGATAGAGCTGGCATGGGACAGCCAAATTGTTGTTGTAACATTAATCAATTAAGAGGAAAAATTCATAGATAATGTAATGAGATGATTACTAAGCTTTTGATCTCAATAAAGCGTTTGAAGGATTCGGGGAGAGTACGATAACTTGGCCGCCAAGATTTGATAACGGGTTTTTGTAGGGGGGTCAAAAACAAGCACTTTTTACTACGGGAGGGGGGGTCTATCTCCCCCCGTTTAGGAGGTAGGGGCACTTTTAGAAAAAATGGTTTAAATTGAAAAAAAATATTAAAAAACAACAGCAACACCTACAATAAAGTGCTACACTGCGTTTGAAAGCCAGAAGATTGTTCTATAATCCTGCATTCAAATTTTATTACTCATATCAATAGTTTTTGAGAAATTCGCATTTAAAGTCCAAATTTTGATAAAAAAAACGTGAAAAAAAATGTTTAGACCGGTTGTTTTCAATATTGTGAAATGAAATTGTAAATTAGCTTATATGTGTTTCATGTATCTATCAGTTCTTAATCGAACACAACACAACCGCATGGTTCTATGTCTTCTGGTTTTTGAGAAAACCTCCGTTTAAGAGGTAGGGGCACTTTTAGAAAAAAATGGTTTAAATTGAAAAAAAAAATATTAAAAAACAACGGCAACACTTACAATAAAGTGCTATACTGCGTTTGAAAGCCAGAAGATTGTTCTATAATCCTGCATTCAAATTAAATTACTCATGTCAATGGTTTTTGAGAAATTCGTATTTAAAGTCCAAATTTTGATAAAATAACGTGAAAAAAAAAGTTTAGACCGATTGTTTTCAAAATTTTGAAATGAAATTGTAAATTAGCTTGTATGTGATCCATGTATTTATCAGTTCTTAATCGAACTCAAAAAACCGCATGGTTCTATGTCTTCTAGTTTTTGAGAAAATCGAAAATTACCAAAACTACTTTTTTTGATTTTTGGTGGTGACGGTGATTCCATTTTAAGGATTAATGTTAATAAACATAATGAATCTTTGTTAGTTCAGTACCGCAATTCATTTAGCGTTACCCAGAATGCACCATGAGGAGGTAGAATTGCATCTGGGTCAGTTATTTTGTCAGTTAGTCAGGAGTTAGTCAGTCATAGTTAGTTAAAAATGGTCAAAATGTATTAAAAAGGTGTGTAAGTCTCGTCAATAAAGCCATCGTCCGTACTATAACTGTCGAGTTCGTTGAGTTACTCTTTTATGGTGGGAAGCCGAGGATGTTTTGGCGGTAAAACACTTTCTAAATTTTCGCTCTGAAGGGTGGGAGGATCGATGTCTTTTAACTGTAAACCCTCACATATATCACCATCGGTATAACAAGGGTAAACTTTTTTTACATCTGATAAAAACTCTATTATTTGCGAACCCCAGTCGTCCTTATATTTCCTTTCTCGGCAGTATTTTCGATAGAAAAATAGTGCCATGTATTGGTGAACATGGTCAGAAGTTTGTTTTGGTTTTCAAGATCGTTTATTGTATTTTATATGTATTTAGTGGACATTGGATAAATAGAATAAATTTGAATTTTTTTAAATACAGATTCTGTGAATGCAAAAGAAACTTTGCATGCACTCAACCTCGCACCTACCCCAAATCCTATAGTGTGCCCAAGCAGGGGGGTTGCATACTTTACTGTTTATATATTGTAATGTTGGAAGCTAGCACTGATTTCTTTATGTAAGGAAGCAACAAATATCAAACATTTTGTAGAAAAGTAGTTTTAGTTATTTTCGATTTTCTCAAAAACCAGAAGACATAGAACCATGTGGTTATTTGTGTTCGATTAAGAACTGATAAATACATGAAACACATGTAAGCTAATTTACAATTTCATTTCACAATTTTGAAAACAATTGGTCTAAACTTTTTTTTTCACGTTATTTTATCAAAATTTGGACTTTAAATGCGAATTTCTCAAAAACCATTGACAGGAGTAATTTAATTTAAATGCAGGATTATAGAACAATCTTCTGGCTTTCAAACGCAGTATAGCACTTTATTGTAAGTATTGCCGTTGTTTTTTAATACTTTTTTTTTTCAATTTAAACCATTTTTTATAAAAGTGCCCCTACCTCCTAAACGGGGGGAGATAGACCCCCCCCTCCCATAGTAAAAAGTGCTTAGTTTTGACTCCTCTACAAAAATCCGTCATCAAATCTTGGCGGCCAAGTTATCGTACTCGTGCCAAGGATTCGGATTAAATTAAAAAAAAAATCAAAATGAGAGAATTTATTTGCAAGGAAATGTTCAAGATCAGCTACGAACGAAGATGTTCTACACACTTTATTATACACATCTGATCCGCATATATCTAGTCTGGGAAAACCAAGAACAAAAAATGATACCAAAGCATTGTTTGACGAGGCTAAAGAACTTTTAGACATTAATTAATTTACCTAGTAATAAGGTGTACTTTTGAATTCCTTTTTTTTTTTGTCTTAAGGGCGAAAACATTTCATATATCAAAAAGGGGCGTGGCAGTACACGGATTTTACTAAAAATAAATAATACTTTTCATAAACTCACTTCTACATATAAAACATAATTTAAAAAAATGCCTGCTCTTAATGAACTTAAAGCTGAAAATAAAAAAAAAAGGGGAGTGAAAGTAGGCGGGAAAGTGGGCAGAAAAAATATACATGCGATGTCTTAAGTTTAAAAAACCTCAAATACAAAATTTCTGGCTTCCTGTTCACTAAAAATAAGAAAATAACGAAAATCATAAAAATATGGGCGTGGCAGTGGGCGGATTTTACAAAAACTACTTTTAAATGTTTTCACCGGTAAAATAAAGAAACTGTACAAATTTCATCCAAATTGTTGCAATAATTCTTGCTCCAACAAATTTTGCTCATATAAATTAAACAAAATCTACAAATTCGTTATTTTATTTTATTAAAACAAATAAAATAATTTATTTCTATTTCAAACATTTTAATATTTTAAATTCTTGGTTATACAAGTATAAGTGTGCAAAATTTCAAAAAAAAAATATTGAGCAACGAAAAAGTTATGGATTTTTGAGATGGTTTGCACTATTTGGTGTCATAATGCGGCGGCCGCTAGAGGTCGCTCTGTACGTCATTTTAAGCAACAACCTCCAGTCGATACTGATAGACTAATTTGTATCAAATTAAGTTAGGGGTATATCTTTTTGTGTTGCAAATAAAAATTTTATGAAAATGTTGCATGTACAATATACATATACCGTTTTAATTAATTCATAACTGAGTTTTACAAGTCTGAAGAGCTTTTTTTTATTTGATTCAATTATTCTTCATATGGAGTGCTTTTAAGATTTAATTTTGATTTGCAAATCTCTTTTTTACAATAATCTTATACAAGGAAAAAATTAATGCTTCAGATCTTGAGATCTTGAGGCCCAAAGAAATGTGGAAACAACCTTATTTTCGTTGTGATTTCACTATAACACATACATATGAAGTTACCCCATTTTGTTAAACAGAGTTGAAACGAAATCTCTTGCGAGTCATCCTTCAAATGGTTGAGCTTTTACTTGTGTAACAGGGTCTGTAGTCACTGCTTACTAATACCCATCTGAAAAAGATGTAAGACAGTGCGACCTTATTAACTTAATGTTTAAATACATTTAGGTTTATTGTAGTATTTAATTTTAAATAATGAAATTTAAGTTAAATTAAAGTTTAATTTTAATTCAGTTGATTTAGTTTTCTTAATTTTAATTTACATAAACGATATAATGGTGAATAATAATGGTGAGTTGATGTAATTTCGACTGGTATTCGTCTATCGTCTCGTTGATTCTGTGCAAGTGGTGTCGTGGTGGGAAAAAAGTGACCCGCGCTCGGTTTGCGATCTCCTTTTATAGGTCTCTGATTATCACATCGATGTAAGTTGGTAGCAATGCACTGGATTATACCAATCATTCAGTAATGCCAGGATTGGAATGATTAGGTTGTTATGAAATCTCGTAGTGCCAAATATAGAGT
This sequence comes from Chrysotoxum bicinctum, assembly GCA_911387755.1. Classification (NCBI taxonomy): domain Eukaryota; kingdom Metazoa; phylum Arthropoda; class Insecta; order Diptera; family Syrphidae; genus Chrysotoxum; species Chrysotoxum bicinctum. The sequence continues at coordinate 83,095,775 of OU426988.1, read as the reverse complement.
TCCTACATATTAACATACATACTCGTACATATGTAGGTATACAAAAAATTAAAAAAAAATGTTTGCATAATTTTATTCGCATTATATGCTAGTGAAATGATTTATGAAGTGGCATTTGAAAATATGCTACATGCATGCAACTTTTAAATGTCTCTTGTATTCATTTCATTTCAATCAATCTTCCGCATAGGTCCGTCTAAATTTGAGCAATGGCCTGTGTTATGTTCTGTTCATCTTAAGGGATCTGTCGATTGTGGTTTATTTGCAGGGATCTGCGACTTCAGCGTTGTCAAATCGCATGACGTTGGTGGCCAATTTAAGTTTTTTCTGCGGTCCATAATCCACACCTAACCCTAACTGTTTGAGGATTCATTATCACCTGGTGAAACTCGTGTGAATAGTTGCCGTCCCGGTAGTTTTGCTTGTTAACACAACCATTCATCCAAAAATGCTCTTCGTTGCTAAAGATGACTTTTCGGCCAAAACTGGGCTCGGCTTCCAAATGCTTCGAAGCCTATAGTCAGCGAACAACCATCGTAACTTATGGTCATGAGCTCAGAATTTCTGGGGCAGTTAGATCTTGTACGGGTATAGGCCCAAGTCCCGAAGCAAAATTTGCTAAGTTAATGTATGTGAAAGCCTGAGCTTCTGGGCACGGTAAGGAATCGACTGCATCGGTTTCTGCTGTACTCTCTTACGATCTTGTCTTCTTCTGATATATGAAAATGTGTGCCACCAAATTTTGAAGATTCGACTGTAAAGGGCCACGGTAAGATTCGCGTAACGTGCACAACGATTGCACTCATTTTGATCATAAAGTTTTATCATTTTGAGGTGGTGTTCAATTGTGTAACTTGCCATGGTAATTTTTCAACAGTAACTGAATAATAAACAACAAATTTTACAGATGTCAAACAAAATAACATGGCCGTGAAATCTTGAAATTGGAATCCAAATCAATGGAATAATTTGTGCTATTCGAATTCTAATAATAATTTCATAGCTGGCACTAAAAAAATTTCTATAGGAAAAATAAATAAAATGCACGACTGGATCGCACGAACTTGCTCTTAATTTAAAAGTACCTTGGAATTTAAAATACATTTTATGAATACAAAAAATGGATTTAATGAGATACAAATGTTCAAATGGATGAAATTGCCTGATTTCTGGAAAAGTATGAATTCATGCAAACAAAGTTTAAAAATCGTTTTATTATTAAAGTAATTTTTTATATAACAAATTTCTTTAAAATTTTTCGAGAACAAAATTTGGGATGCCAATTTTAAGTATTTAGTAGTATAGATTTTATGATATAATTTCAAAAAATAATCAATCACACATTTTAAAGATATTGATTTTTCAGAAAAAAAACTCGGAATTTTTTTTTTCAAAAAACCCAAAAAATATTTTTTCGAATATTTTTATATACAATTTTATTTTAAACTTAAGGGGGCTCCTGGTGAAAATTTTTGGTTAAAATCATTAGAGCCTTTAATGAGAAAGTCGAAAATCAAAAAAGCGGTTCTATGACAGGTGCTATTAATTACATTTTGCCCCAAAATTTTTTTTTAGTTTTAGAGCTAAAAAAAAATTTCAATTTCCCCTCTAGGGAATCACCGAAGACCCTTAAGTACCGAGTTTGAAGAAAATAGGTGCATATGAGCCGTTCTGTCGTCTGATTTATTTATATATTTCTTAAAATCATTCAATTGGTAGTGTATTTTGAACATTTGGTGAACAAATTTTTATTTTTTAATTTTTTACCTTAAAACGAAATACGCAGACCATTTTCAATACCAATTTTGGTTTTGTACACTGTTCGTTTTCGAAAATTTGCCAAACTTACCGTATTCGTCTGATTTGTTGTTTCTGAGTGGGCGTGGCCGACCCTGTTATTTTTATTTAATGGGTTTTTACCTCCACCATAATAACGCAAAACAAAGAACCCAAATCGGGTTGTATAGCATCAACACGACTGCGACTTATCAATTGCATTTTCAACTTGAAATATATGTATGACCTTTTTTTACCAATTAGTAGCCTTAACTTATTTTGCATACATTCAAAATCCCCCCCTGTTATTATATCGGTGTCTGTTTGATAGCATATGTTTAGGAATCAAAAGTGATTTGGTTCACAGTAGCATAAGCAGAAATACACCTTTTGTGCGGAACCATTCCTTTCAAGGATTGTTGTTATCCTCTTGCATGAGTTGAGTTTTTTATGCCTCAAGCTCATCCTGTATTGATATTCCCGAGTTGTGTTGTGCCGATTGTACATTTGTTCTGTGTACCATTATGACTGTAAGGCAATGGAACTGGTTCATTTAGATACGCTTGCCATCAGCCATTATGGCTTTAAGGATGTTATAGAATTTTGTTTTTATCATGTCAGCTTCTGGTAGGGATACGTACATCCTGAGTACTCTTATTATCTATTTGTAAACAACAGCACCTGATTTCGTATCTCGTTGCTGTCGTGTGTTTTTTTTTTTTTGTAAGGATATATGTTACTCCGTGAATGCCAAAAAAAAATCTCATTTAGCTTGGAGCCATTTACAGGGAACAAATAACATTTGTTGAAGACGAAAGAGGTTTATAAATTGAGAGGTATGTATATAATACATTGAAGATATCTTCCCTAATTTGAGACAAGGAGATTTAGTCAAGTACGAATATTCAGGTTTTGTAAAACACATTGTAATGTGAAAAAAAAAGTTTCTGGATTAAGTGCGTCATTGTCTGTTTCATTAACCGGTTTGTATCCACCATTTTTTGTACACTTTGTGATTTATAAATCAAATTGCTTTTAATGAAATAAGAAAATTCATTGATTTAATAGAATAGGATCAGTTGTTGTTAAATTATTAAAAGGATGCGAAGAAATGCATGAAATGAATCTAGTGATTCTTTTTTTTTAAGTAGTATGTATGTATGTAGATACCAAACTACTTAAAAATGGCATACGAGCTGTTTTTACTTCTAAAATATTTGAAAAATTTTATATTTCCTGCAACAAAAAATTATGTATTTCTTATAATTTGGTCAATTATATATTAAAAAATGAAAAGTGTCCAAAAACAAGCGGGAGGACATTGGACGGTGGAAAAGAGTCGTTTGGGTCTACAGACCTGTGGCGTAGCGTGCCATCTTTACGCCCGGGGTTGGAGACCCATTTTGCCGCCCCATTCAATACTTAATTAAAATTAAATTTCGAGACATCATTTCACAGGAAATGAGGTATCTTTTATTGAAGGTAAAATAGGATCACAAACGGATTCTACGGGCCTTACGAGCAGTGAAGTCGGAAAAAACTTTGTCGAAATCAATATTTGATAGTCTAGTGGAGCTCATGGTAGATTTGAGATAATTTTTGATTAGCTTCAAATTCGAAAAACTTCTCACACAACTAGCGACACTAATTGCCAAATTCAAATATATACGAATCAAGATGATTATATTTGGACCGAATTTCCCAGATTCAGTTTTTGAATGAACTGGAGGAGCTCAAGTGGTCCTTTGCCTCTTATATCTTCAATCTTCCTCTGATTCAGAACTGGCGACAAACTGCTGGAGACGCTTCTGCTCCATCTGAAACTCGTCCTTGTCGATATCTTCTAAAGATTAGACTCGTACTTGCTGTCCAAAAGTTTTTCCGCTATTTCTTGAACTAACTGGAATCGAGCAGTCATTTATTGAATGATCTTGTCAAATGATGCGAACACCTCTCGACGGAGTTCCTGCTCGTAAGACGAAGCTGCATCTGCGGATTCATCGCCATGCATGCGTTTTTTCTTGCGAATTCTTCTCATTTTGAGTTCGATTCTGAGTTTTTGACAGATCGTCTTAGCAAAGTCGATTGCGGCTTGGACGAAACGGTCTCTGCTCACACTTATCCACACTCAGTCCACGTTGCTGCAGGTAAATCTGTTCGTCATCAACTTCAGGTAGCACTGCAACCCAAAAGCCAAGAAAAGTGAGGAAGTTAAATGACTGCATGGCTGTCAGAAGAAGACTGGCTCCCGATTTTGTGTCGGAAGTTTGAGATGAATCCGTCCATTCTTTCAGTACATCTAGAACTTCCTCAAACTTATTTGTAAGCGTCTTGACAGTTTCATTTCTAGCGCTCCAGCGCGTTTCAGTGACTCGTTTCACTGCTTGACCTGTGACGGCAACCAAAGCGTTCCACGGAGCAGTTGATGCAGAAAAGAAGGCAAATAGATTCTTCAGAGTTCCAAAAAACATCACGGAGTTCACTGATTCAGAAGCAGCGTGTACCCCAGCCAAGTTGAGTGAGTCGTTTGTGCATGCAACGAATGTAGCTTTCGGATTTCGGCAGCGTTGTCATAAGCCTGTCCTCTCAAGTTCTGTATGTCCAGTCCGTCTGATGTTATCTTCGCGATTATAGCGATTTAGCTTCTTGAATGCGACGGATTATGGTGAATCGAACTTTCTGTCTCAGTAAGTTTATCAATTCATTCTGGAGATAGAAACGAAACTGGAACTCTTGCTCTCAGCTTTATCTTTGTCAGATGTTCCATTAGAAGAGGGTCATATTTAGCTAGAAGGTGCACTTACTCCAGAAAATTCCCACGGTTTCAACTATCATCTCCTCGACGTCCTCTGAAGGCCAAATTCTGTTTGGCTAAGAACTGGATAATATTCAATAACCGGTACAATACATCCCTCCACTTCTTCTCCACACTTTCGAAAACTTCTTGTTGTTTCTAATCGATGGTTGCTTAACGGTTCAGGCAAACTTCCAACTCCTTCCATTTCAAGAAGCTCTGCTCACGGTCCAGGCGGTTCTCATGGTCTCCGATTCTTGGATTTAGCTTCCACCATTTGTTGAATCCTTCTTCAGATGCGAAGTTCAAGCCGAAATTACCAATGTACATCATTGTTGTTTGTTGATTTGTCAAACGTTCTGTCATGAAACATAAATGATCTCTATTCTAAATGCTTCACCGGCGATATTTTGCCGCCCCCGGCCTTTTGCCGCCCAGTGCGGGCCGCACCCCCCCCCCTACGCTACGCCCCTGCTACAGACTCTAGCTTTCCGCCGTGCATTTATCATAGTACAAATGAAAACAAAAGTAGTGAGAACCTGTGTTATGGAGACAGGTAAGAGAAGATGCACAAGCCTGCAGGACACAGGAAAAGCAGCGAAAAGAGCATATCAATCCAACTAAATGAGTAGAAGAAGATCATTACTAATCTCCCAGTTCAAAGATGCCGAACAGCTTGGTGTTCGAAACAACAGCCATATATGTTTAAGTATTGATGAAAACCTACTGCAGGCTTTCAGATCAAAAGGCGGAATCTCCGAAACTGGGATTGAAACCTTACATACTGCACACAGCAAAAAGAAAATGTTCCCAAACAGCATTTCCAGATTCGACTGGCTGCTAAATAGTTACGAGTATCATGTGCACTTGCGTCAATGCATTAACAAAATGAGATCAAGTTAGAATGCCCAATGACTGCATAATGCCTCTTATAAAAAAAGGCCGCCACATATGGCCATAAAGGTCCTCGCAATGCCCTATATGAAAATCTTAAACCGTTTTAAATAAATTAATTTGAAATTGGTCTAGTGAGAGTAACTTACAAATCTTTAAGGGTACTTAAAATTTTCTGCCGAGATTGAACGACTTAGAAGAAAAGTATTTTTTTGGAGGATTTTTCATTCTATCGCAAGCAGCGAACTCTCTTTGTTAGGCAACTATCGGGTACTATTACAGCCTTTCTGAAAGACTTAAATCGCACAAACCCAATGTGTCTTTCCATCCGATAGAACTACAATATCTTATTCCGTTAAAACTTTTTAAGCAGGGAAGTAACATGCATAGGGATTAGATAAAAAGATGGGATGTGAGTTCTTTGATCTCGTTCCGGAAAAGATAGTGCGTCCAACTCATATGTCAAAAGAATAGGGTATGCCAACCGCATTGCCTTCACTAAGAATACCAAAATCTTGTTCCTAAGGTAAACAAGGACAAAACTAAGTGCATGTTGTGATGTGCTTTTTGCTTTCCAGCCGAGGTTTTGCTCGCCGGATTTCCAGGGTCGTTCTGAAGAAAAACATCAAACTTCAGTAGGAAGGTCTTTAGAACCTTATACAAAATCTTTATTAAAAACAAATCTTAACTTCATATAACAACTTAAATATTTCTTGATTTCAATTAATTACACCCTGCCTGGTGTATCTGGTAAACATCGGTTATTCTCCTGGTATCGGGTCCTGCTGGCTTCCTTTAAAGAGCTTTATTCTGGCATCTGGTTTCTCCTTTAACTGGCATTCGGTATCGGGCCACTCTTTTATAAATACGGGCTACGGACTACGCTCCTGGCGCTTACAAGATCAACAGTTTAAGGCCGCTGGTAGGCACATGATCAACAGTTTAAGGCCGCTGGTAGGCACAAGATCAACAGTTTAAGGCCGCTGGTAGGCACAAGATCAACAGTTTAAGGCCGCTGGTAGGCACAAGATCAGCAGTTTAAGGCCCTGGTAGGCACAAGATCAGCAGTTTAAGGCCCTGGTAGGCACAAGATCAGCAGTTTAAGGCCCTGGTAGGCACAAGATCAGCAGTTTAAGGCCCTGGTAGGCACAAGATCAGCAGTTTAAGGCCCTGGTAGGCACAAGATCAGCAGTTTAAGGCCCTGGTAGGCACAAGATCAGCAGTTTAAGGCCCTGGTAGGCACAAGATCAACAGTTTTAGGCCGCTGGTAGGCACAAGATCAACAGTTTAAGGCCGCTGGTAGGCACAAGATCAACAGTTTAAGGCCGCTGGTAGGCACAAGATCAACAGTTTAAGGCCGCTGGTAGGCAATTAGGACGTTTTATTCTTCGAACCAAACTGATGGAACGAAATAGCCGGACAATTTCAGATGACTTGTAAACTAGAATCTAGCTCGTCAGCTTCGACCGTAGCAAACAAGTGACTTTCCTTCCCAAAAGGAGGTCCTCTAGTTATATTTTTCGTATAAACTGTGTGTGAACTATATACTGGTCGAATGCAAATCACCCAATGCGTTCAACCAACTGTGACGTCATGATCTTATAGTGACTGCATATTGTATTAAGACAAGGTATAAAATCGCTTTATCTTGGCGAGGTAACTGGTGTCGTTGGTAGCTGCAGCGTCGTATGGTGTCGTCGGTCGGTGCTGCGGCGAGGGCTGCTTAGTCATGGTAAATTAAATCACCCAATGTGTTCAGTATTGGTAGAAGCATGGAACGCTTCGTTACAATAATGGGTGATATGCATAAAAGATAGTAAATGCTTTTACTTGAGAATTTCTAAGTAATTACTTTTTTTGATATGCATAAAAATGCAGTAAATGCTGAAAATAAAGTATTTACTTGAGGCCACAGTACTTACTTTTTTCGGATGAACTTTTACAGTAAATACTTTATTCCGTATGCATAAAAAGTAGCAAGTACTTTTTTTCTGTAGGAATTACTTCTTTTTTTCAAAGTCAAAGGATAGCAACATGAAAATTTAAAAGTACATACTTTTTTTGATTTAAACACATAACTATGTAGCTTCGAAACCATAAAAACTTACAGTCTTAACTCTATTCTCAAAGGATTCACGTCGCTGATATAAATTAAAATTAAGTTACTGTTGACTGTACTGAAATGGCGGAATTTGTACGCGTTAGTTCACAAAAAGTCTATAAAAGTCGAAGATCGGGTTCAGAATCAAATTTTAAACAACTATATCGTTTTGAGAGGAAAAACGTAGATTGGTTGAGTGAATACTTCATTGGTAAGTCATTGCAAAATCGTAATTTGTAGTTTTAAGACACACCCTTACTATTTGGAGCCTTTTGTTAGTTCGCGGAAATGGTGTAAAACTTTCTATTTTCTTATACGCCTGTTAACTTTAAAATATAATTTATAATTTTACAAGAAGCAAACACTTATGAAAACTGTTATATATGTATATTGCGATACTATACCAATAGGCTTCCGTTAGTTAAAGGAGTTAGTGGTTTTTAGTTACCTGCGAAGTTTTAAAACTTGCCCTTAGTCGCCAAGTTTATTTAGAGTCTTAAGGTGTGTCCACACCAAAGAAATATTTCAGGAAACATTGTTTAAAAAACGTTTCTGAAATGTTTCCCATTTGTTTAAAAAACATTTGAGACACATTGCAGAAGCATTTCAGAAATGTTTCTGATTTCTTTCTTTGGTGTGGACGCTTTGAGAAACATTTATGAAATGTTTCTTTGTTTCCCATTATTTCCAGATTGAGTTCTCTGTAATTTTTTTGTTCGCCTGTGTTGCACTTTAAGCTCATGAATTTTTGATGTGTAAACATCTTTCCCGGCGGTAGAGTGAATCGAAAACGTGTGTAAAACTTATACGTCCCGTGTAACCCGTTACGGTTACACGTTACGGTTACACGTTACGGTTACACGTTCCATGTAGCAACCTACCTTACCGATGATTGCATTTAACACCATGTTTACATTGTAAATAATGCGTACTTACAACATCGTGTTTACATTGAAGACGGAGTACTGAAATCTCGATTTTATTACTTTCCATTGCTGGCTAAAACTTAATTCAATCCCCCAACATTTCTTTACCTCTCGACTAATAAGGACTATTATGCTACATTTGTTATTCTGCTATAGATTTTCAATAATGTTTATTCTTAAGTGGGCTTTAGGTCAATTTTTGTTTTGTTTTTTATGTTGTGACGTTTCGGATGTGGTTACACCCTTCTTCAGACCTATTTATTAATTGAAATATAATTTAAAACATATATACATATATACCAAATATATCAAAATTCTAAAATAGTATACTTACAACTTTAAAATACAAATATTTTTTTAATTGTTTGTAAGCTTTTGGTTTCCGTGTTTTCTCAAAAAAGTTTAAGAGACGTTTCAAATCTTTTTCTTTTTTGTTGTTATGTGTTATCTCTTTTGTTTTTCTATTTTTTAGTTTGTTTGAAAATTTATTTCAAACAAATTGATGTTTAATTATCTGAATTTTTTAAATTCAAATAATTAATTTTGAAAATAAATTCAAATATTTTTATGTATATATGTATAATATATTTAATCGTTGAGTTTTGTTTATGTAGATATGGTTTGATAATTAATAAACTGACCGTAAATATTACTAAGTCTATCACAATCTGAACGTCTATTAATACTATTTTGGGTGTTTCTAATATGTAACATTTCTAGTAACATTCTTTTATTATAATTCTGTTCTGATTGTAAAATTGTTATATTTTTGAAGTCAGGACTAGCACTAGCTCTCCATTGCATAGAAGAAAATCATCGTCCTGACTTCAAAAATATAACAATTTTACAATCAGAACAGAATTATAATAAAAGAATGTTACTAGAAATGTTACATATTAGAAACACCCAAAATAGTATTAATAGACGTTCAGATTGTGATAGACTTAGTAATATTTACGGTCAGTTTATTAATTATCAAACCATATCTACATAAACAAAACTCAACGATTAAATATATTATACATATATACATAAAAATATTTGAATTTATTTTCAAAATTAATTATTTGAATTTAAAAAATTCAGATAATTAAACATCAATTTGTTTGAAATAAATTTTCAAACAAACTAAAAAATAGAAAAACAAAAGAGATAACACATAACAACAAAAAAGAAAAAGATTTGAAACGTCTCTTAAACTTTTTTGAGAAAACACGGAAACCAAAAGCTTACAAACAAATAAAAAATATTTGTATTTTAAAGTTGTAAGTATACTATTTTAGAATTTTGATATATTTGGTATATATGTATATATGTTTTAAATTATATTTCAATTAATAAATAGGTCTGAAGAAGGGTGTAACCACATCCGAAACGTCACAACATAAAAAACAAAACAAAAATTGACCTAAAGCCCACTTAAGAATAAACATTATTGAATTAAATAAAAGGTCACGAAGAAAGAAAGTAGCTATAGATTTTCTGTTATGAATCATAAAACATTTCCACCTTAAAAGATCTTTTATGATTGGTATTCACAGGTTCGAACTTTTATAAAAGTCTGTTAGGCTAGTCGCGCACTGGCAACTGTGATCGAAATCAAATAGTTTAATCACCAGTTGGAAGAGAACCGCGCTTATGGAAAACAGCTCAACTATTACGAATTAATTTTAGGCAATCGTTTAGTTTGTGTAAAAACACAAACTTTTTAGTTGCTCGAATCGAGTTGTTTTAAGTGCGCGGTGTCTCATATAAGCCCATATGTTTCATTTTAGCAACTAAACAGTTGCGAAACTAAAAATTGAATGTGCGCGCCTGGCTTTATGCTACTTCGAAAACGAGATCTGTTATAAAACTGAACTAAATCTGTTATCATAATCAGCTGTGATTATGTAAAATATTTCATCTGACATAATTTAAATGGATGACGAACAAAAAAGTAAACTCTTAGGCTAGGCGCGCACATTCAATTTTTAGTTTCGAAACTGCTTGGTTCGAGCAACTAAAAAGTTTGTGTTTTGACACAAACTAAATGATTGCGCGCACATTCAATTTTTAGTTGCACAACTATTTGGTTGCTTATAGAAAACAGATGAACTATTTAGTTGAATGTCCGCGCTCCATCTAGTGGTTTCTCAAAGAAAAAAAAGTTTTGACTTTTTCGCTGCATGACAATTATATTTGTTGGCGGCGTTATATCTGACATTGTTCAAATGCATGAAAAGCACGTACAAGTCTATTATTTCAGTGGCGAGAGAACGTTGCCCTTTGTGGTTTTTTTTCAGCAAAATTGTGTTTTTACGAATTTCTTTGAGATTTTTGTAATTTTATCCGAATAAATTGTTTTATTTTGTCTGTCCATTTTATCATACAATTTTCGTTTGCTGTTTTAATATTTTAATCAGTGCTTATGCTGTGCTGCGTTCTCATCTCTTCAACGTAATATACGCAAATGAACCAATAAATACATGATCAATCATCAACCTTGCATATACAATATTTCTATACAGTACGATAGATTGAAAAGATTTTGATTTTTCTTCAAGCCTACATCCAAAATCCAATCTATACGTGTGACTTTTTCACTAATACACTTACAATTGCTGAGAAAAATGCGGAGTTATCGTTCATTCTTCTTTGTGGTTTTCTTTTTTATATTTGGCGTTCGCTCAGTGCAATTCGCTTAACTGAGTAGAGTAAGGAGTACGAAGAGATGACTTCTTTTCGCATGAACAAAGTAAACTTATATTAAAAATCGCTGTGTTTAAAAGCACAGATGCACTCGAAAGGAAACCAAAAGAGAAACAGATATTAAAATCAGATTCGTGTAAAAACAGTCTATTTTCTATCAGATATAATCTCTGTTTGAATATAAGTGTAAAAATAAAATGCTGTCACAAGCAACATCCCTGGTTAAACATAAGTCAAACAAACTTTACGTTACGTAGCGGAGTCCATTTACTCCTAACACATGCCACGAACTACTTCATCGAAGCATATTGTCGATAAGGTTTTTGGGTCGTGTGAAATGAATAAGTGTCGACACGGCAGTGCGAACTTTGGGAATCGATGTAGTATGCCGACATCGCGTGTAAAGGTGTGTCCAGACCAAAGAAACATTTTTGAAACATTTCAGAAACATTTAAGAAACATTTCAGAAACATTTAAAAAACATTTCAGAAACAGAGAAACATTTCTGAAATGTTTGTGAAATGTTTCTTAAATGTTTCTGAAATGTTTTCTTTGGTCTGGACGCTCGCGAAACATTTCTGAAATGTTTATGAAATGTTTCTCTGTTTCCCATTCCGAATGGGAAACTTAATTTGTTTCCCAAGCATTTACATAGGTAGAAAGTGTGTGAGTGGTTATTAATATAAGTATAAAATGTCGCGAAAAGTGTGGAGCAACGAGAATGTTATCCAATTGATAAAAAAATTATGAAATAAAAAAAGTCTTATGGGATCCACTCTTGACGAAAATTTTAAAAATAAAATCAAAAAAGCCAATGATATACATATCTGAAATTTGGGAAAATATAAATTGTGATAAAGATGAAGTAGAAAAAAATGCATGCGCTTAAAGTGCAACACAGGCGAGAAAAAAAAATACAGACAACTCAATCCTGAAACAATGGGAAACAAAGAAACATTTCAGAAATGTTTCTCAAAACGTCCGCACCAAAAAAACAAATCAGAAACATTTTTGAAATGTTTCTGCAATGTTTCTGAAATGTTTCTTAAGCAAATGGGAAACATTTCAGAAACGTTTTTTAAACAATGTTTCCTGAAATGTTTCTTTGGTGTGGACACACCTTAAGGCTAGCCGCGCACTAGCAACTGTGATCGAAATCAAATAGTTTAATCGCCAGTTGATAGAGTACCGCGCACTGGCAACTCTTTATTCATGCTCACACTCTTTTCTCTCTTGCGCTTATAGAAAACAGCTCAACTGTAGCGAATTAATTTTAAACAATCGTTTAGAAAATGAACAAGAAAAATGTGTTTGGACTCGTTCCGAAATAATTATTTTACTAGAAATAGGTAAAGACAACAAAATAGTTGATTATTTCAAATCACTTTTACAGGACATGGTGCAAAAATACATGTGTTTAGGTTGAAAGCGTTATGTTCAGCTATGTAGACATATATTTGGATCTAAGAATAAGTGAAAGGGATAAATTGTGGGAAAAATAGTGGCTTTCATTTGAATATATCTAAAGTCACAATGTAGTACGATTGTATTGTATGTTTATTGGGTACGTTCGATAACAAAAATTCGGTACTCGGACGAACGTTGATGTTTACACATCTTAACCGTGAGTCCTGGCACTCACACTTTTTTTTTTCTACTTTATCTTTGTCACAATTTATATTTTCGCAAATTTCATATATTTCATCGGCTGTTTTTGATTTTATTTTTAAAATTTTCGACAAGTTGATCCCACAAAACTTTTTTTATTTCATAAATTTTTTTGAATTGGATAACATTCTCGTTGCTCCACACTTTTCGCGACATTTTATATTTATATTAGGCACTTTCTACCTATGTAAATGCTTGGGAAACAAGTAAAGTTTCCCATTCGGAATGGGAAACAGAAAAACATTTCATAAACATTTGAGAAATGTTTCGCGAGCGTCCAGACCAAAGAAACATTTTTGAAACATTTCAGAAACATTTAAGAAACATTTCAGAAATGTTTCTCTGTTTCTGAAATGTTTTTTAAATGTTTCTGAAATGTTTCTTAAATGTTTCTGAAATGTTTCAAAAATGTTTCTTTGGTCTGGACACACCTTTATGTTGAACAAATGGTTCATATACATATATAATACTTTTTAAGGAGCTCAAACTGAAACAAAAGGAGGGGCAATCACTCATCAAGAAAAGATGCGAATTTTTTTACGATACGTTGGAGATCCTGGATTTCAAGTTGGCGTTGGTGAAGATATAGGCGTTCATCAGAGTACTGTATCCAGAACAGTTAATTTTGTTGCAAAATTAATAAAAGACAAAGCTTCTCATTGGATAAAATTTCCATCGAGCTATGAAGAACAGCTGGGAGCAAAAAATGATTGGCTAGGCAAATACAGGTTCCCATTATAGGAGCCTTGGTAGTATTTATTAGTATTTACTATCAATTTCCGATGAATTCTAGTATTTACTTGGGTGAATTTAGTATATACTGAAAGTATTTGCCAGTTAGTAAGTACTAAACTTTATGCATATGGAATGAAGTAAATACTTTAAATTTAACCATTTGCTTTAAGTTATAGTATTTACTATTATCTTTTACTTGTAGTAAATACTTCCGTTTTATGCATATCACCCATCTGGTTGTGTCTATCTAGATCTACTAGAGCAACACTTCACAATTGATAGCAATACTTTCGAAGTAGTTAAGGAATTCATCATCTTGGAATAAAAATTAACTACATGAATGACACCTTAGTACTTATACGACGAGGAATCACCCTTACCGTTGTTGATTCAGTTTGGCGAAGTGGACGATCTATAATCCCTTTTACTTGCTTTGCAGCTTCCGATGTTGGACAATAAGCAGAAAAGGCGAGCTTATACTGGACTCTTTCCAATTGAAAAATTCCTTGAAGGATATTGTGCTATTCCAAGATGTCAATGTAGTCCAGAAAGTGAAAATATGTCATCTTCATTGCCTCGAAAGACACCGAGCCATATCGGACTCCCGAACACTTGGTTTAGATAAATGGAAGCTTCATCGAGAACGGAAATCGGAAACAGGTCTTAATGTTTATCTTAACAAATTTGTGTATGAATTTCTATACCTGATCCTGAATTATCAATCTGTGAATTTATTAAATCTTGGCAAATAAAAGTTTTTATGAATGTCTCAGAGGGCTAATCGAATTTGATCTCCAAGCAAAATTCCATTTTAAAACTCAATAAAAATTAATAAATAAAAGAGTGAATTTCTAGCTTTATACTTAAGAAAGTAAGATCGAAAAAAATCATATATCATATACATCCTTGCCTTTTGCCATATATGTATAAATTTTAAATATTTAAACCAATTAAAATTTAACTTCATTAACTAGAAAATAGGTTAATACAAATTTTTCATTAGTGTTATGCTAGTTTCGTGAAATGCATTTTTGATATTTCGAAATTGACAAAAAAAAACTTAAGTTTTTTCGCAACTACATATATGTACTTGTATTAACATATTTACTATTTGATATTTATTTGATATTTTAAAATAATACAAACATTTAAATTTGTTCTGCCATTTATTAGTCTTAAATGATTTTCAGAAAATAAACAATGCAATTAGTTTTTACAATTTCATTTAATTTTTCCTTAAATGTTGTTGTAAATACTTTCGGTTAACAGACGGTGTCGTAACATCATATGATAATAATTTTACCGATGCTCAACCAGACAAGTCTTCTTTTTTGACAAGTTCACCAATTGATGATCCGATTCCCAGGCCCGAGACATAACCACTTTCTGATTCTATATTTTTAATTCCATCTTTTGATCCATTAAGGCCATGATCAATGTCTGTTGAACTGAGCACTGAAACTCCATCACTTGTTTTCAAAGAACCTGAACCGAGAGTTGAAGAACTTCCTGAGGTAATATTTCCAGATCCATTTCCTGACATGGATCTATTTAATCGTGACGAGTCTAAAGTCAATCGGGAAGCATAACTCCCAACTCCAGATCCTACTAAAGATCCAGATCCAGTAGCTTTCGATGATCCAGTTCCAGTAGTATAAATAGATCCTACATTGTTGTTTCCAGAGCTGGATCCTAACAATGAACCACTTCCAACAACTTTTAATGATCCTGTTCCCAATGAAGACATAGAGGCTTTGTTTCCAGGGTTTGATCCTTGGAATGTTCCAATATCAAAAATGTTGGAAGATCCAGTTCCCAAGATAGAACTAGATTTGGATGTTTTGATTGCAGGTCCAATTTCAACTGTATTTGATGATCCATTTCCAAGCGAATAAATGTTGCTCGAGGCTCCATTTCCAATTATGTTTGATGAACCTGTATCTGATCCGGATGAAAAGCCATTTGCGTTTGTTTTCGATGAAATATTACCTTGTCCCACAATTGAACCACTTATTGGAATTGATGAACCTTGGGTAGACCCTGAAGAAGAAGAACTTCCGGAACTCAAACTTCCACCTCCTATATTCGTAGATGATCCTAAATTGGAACCAGTTAGTGATCCATTTTGAATATTATTAGAAAATCCAGAACTTGATCCTAAAGTAGAACCACTTTGTTTTATTGGTACAATACTTCCACCAACTAAAGAACCAGAACCAAAGAATTTTGTTGATCCAGTTGAAGGAACCGGTTGCAATCCACTCACAATCACATTTGATGTTCCTAAATTGGAACCAGTTTGTGATCCATTTTGAATATTATTAGAAAATCCAGAACTTGATCCTAAAGTAGAACCACTTTGTTTTATTGGTACAATACTTCCACCAACTAAAGAACCAGAACCAAAGAATTTTGTTGATCCAGTTGAAGGAACCGGTTGCAATCCACTCACAATCACATTTGATGTTCCTAATTTGGAACCCGTTTGTGATCCATTTTGAATATTATTAGAAAATCCAGAACTTGATCCTAAAGTAGAACCACTTTGTTTTATTGGTAAAATACTTCCACCAACTAAAGAACCAGAGCCAAAGAGTTTTGTTGATCCAGTTGAAGGAACCGGTTGCAATCCACTCACAATCACATTTGATGCTCCAGAACTTGAATCAAGCAACGAGCTACTACCTAAAACAATGTTTCTGCTTGTTTTTAGAGCAACATCACTGTTAATTGGAAATTTTGTAATTGGTGTGACTATTGAATTAATGCCAAGTTCTCTTGTATATCCACTGTTTAATCCCGATATTGAACTAGTTCCCAGAGAGTTTGATGGATTAACCAAGGGGCCAGTTGCGAAATATTTTGAACCACTTCCTATTAAACCCGATGATCCTGTACTTGGAACAATTAGTGATCCAGTTCCAACTGAATTAATCAATGAACCACCTGATAAGCCCGAATTTGAATTGTAAATGTTGGGTGATACTATATTCAAAAGACCACTACCAACAAGACCTGATGAACCAGTATTGAAGTTTTTGATTACGTTTAATTGACCAAGACTGGATCCAAGTAATGCTTCTTTTCGTGAAGCAATGTTTTGACCTTCGCTAACATGTGCCGAATTGCCAATAGTTGATATGACATTTGAACTTTCAGCATTATACCCGCCTCCTATATTGGACGAAATGATACCTGGTCCCAGCAATGTTTTAATTT
This sequence comes from Chrysotoxum bicinctum, assembly GCA_911387755.1. Classification (NCBI taxonomy): domain Eukaryota; kingdom Metazoa; phylum Arthropoda; class Insecta; order Diptera; family Syrphidae; genus Chrysotoxum; species Chrysotoxum bicinctum. The sequence continues at coordinate 83,078,971 of OU426988.1, read as the reverse complement.
CCCTATAAGCCTCTGCATCACTTGCATAATTCAAGACAGGAACAACACCGCCATTGAAAGATTCTGTACTTCCCCCAGTAGCTTCATATTGGGCTTGAATTTCAAGTTTAGCACGTTCAAGATCCTCTGGTGTTCGGTATTTAATAATCCTAACTTCAGGTTTTGTTTGAACATTCTCTTGGATTTGTTCGAGCTGACCAACTAATTGGGCAGCCTCAGCTTCTTTGCTAAGAACATAAATAACTGTTCTCTGTTCGATTGCTTGTTTAGCTAGTTGCAGAGCAGCATTGACAGTGGCGGTGTTTTCAGGGGCATTAATGAAGATAACTTGGAGATTCTTCTTTAGTACATTACTCAACTGCTTGGTAATTTGCCCACTTTCTTGCTGCTCTTCGGGTGCTTCGAAATGATAGAACTGTTTGCTGTATTCAACAGATTGTGGAACGGAGTTCAATTCATCCAACCCAAAAACAATTTGTCTTTTATCACCTTGAGCAGTATTTTGATTGATTCTGCCTCCTATACCAATGTTTTCTGTTTGATAATTATTTAAAAGAAGACCATTATTGGCCCCTTGAATTATTTGGCCATTTTGAATTAATCTCCCAGAGCCTACTTCACCAGTTCTAAGAATTCCACCTGAATTATAAATTTGGTTACCAGTTTCAATAATTCCTCCAGAACTCAGAACCTGCCCGGGAACTAATAATCCTCCAGAGTTTATTAGTTTTCCAGAAGTGCTAGAAAGTCCTTGATTATATACTATATTGCCCGAAGGAATAAAATTTCCTTGATTAGCAAGGTTAGCAGTTCTTATAATATCTCCATTGTTGAGAATTCCTCCAGAACTAAAAACTCTTTCCGATCCGACGATTCCCCCATTTCCAATACCGTTGTTAATGCCAGAACTAAAAACTCTTTCTGATCGGACGATTCCTCCATTTCCGATACCGTTGTTATTGCCAAAAACTCCGCCATTTTGGTATATTACTCTTCCAGCTCCAACTAATCCATTTGTTTCCCTTGTATGTACATGATTTGCAATATGTGCTATATTTTCAGCGCTTACATGTTCATTCTTTTCAGCAACACTTACACCATCTGGTTTGGTGGTCGCGTTTGAATTTGCTTCCTTCAATTCATCTGAGCTCAAAATTGTTTTGAATACTTCTAGCGTCTTAGCACCAATATTGGAAGCATCTTTGCTATCTTCATTCACAATCTCAATTGCTTCATTCAATTTAATGACTCCTATGGCCTTATTTGTGATTTCTGATGCTTTTTTTCCAGTATTATGTTCCAAAAATTGCTCCGTTTCGGAATTTTGGCCAACACCGTTCACACTAGTTTCATTAGTAGTTGATGAGACTGCCACTTTGACTCCATCTTGGTGTCCCGAAACTGCAGCGCAAGCTGTTACTATAAAGAAGCTAAAAACCTAATTACTGGGTAATCACAAACACAGCCAAACTATCTAACTTTATAACTCACAATAAAAGATCTCATCTTGTGCTACCTTCGTTGTCGCAGACTTTATTGGTAATACGATAATTTTAAGAAACAACTTTGGATTTTTATAAGCAATTCCAAACAAAAAAAAAATATCTTAAATTGTAACATGAAGAGGTTCAAATTTAAAAATGAATTTATATTCTATTAACATAATCTTCAAACTTCTTAGAATAGGTCAAAAGATGTAGCAAAAATAAACACAAAAGCGCTATATGAATATGCAAATTAGATTCAGATAATGAAAGAATAAAATCTGGTCGCCCGAAACTAGAATTTGGCTGGAAACAGGAGTTCGACTTAAAGCTTTTTATATTCCACCACAAAACTAACTTCTCAAGTTTATTGTCTTTTTATTTCATTTGATCAAACGATTGTGAGAAATAGCTTCTCAATTATGTGACTATGGGATTTTCCCCCATTAAAAAAAAAAAAACCATCATTGCCGGATGTCGATTAAACAAATTTAAGCTCTAAGTTAATATAAGTTTACCAAAATTAAATACAAGTTAATTACTCATACGAATTATCATAAGCTTATTCAATGACTTAAGTCTTTATTTATGATTAGAACGGGGGAAGTAGGTATTTATTTACAGTTAAAACAAAAAGATGTAGGATCCTGAAAAAAAAAAAAAATAAAATGCACGACTGGGTTGCACGAACTTGCTCCTATGTAATTGAGCCGTTTATGGGATATCGAATTTTCCAAAAATAAAATGATTTTTTTTTTTTTCAAAAATTCAAAAAACATTTTTTTTTTTAAGTTTTGAAATGCACTGTTTTTAAAATTTTCTTAGAAGCATATCTATAATAAATTTCATTAAAATCCGTTATGTCGATAATGAAAAATTCAAAATTTGAAAAAATGTTTCTATGGTAGGTACAGTCAGTAATATCTTAATTTCGTGAAAATTAATTGAAAGAAAAAATTTATCAAAATTCTCGGAACCGTTTTCGGGAAAAATACGATTTTCAAAAACCATTTTTTAACATTAGTATGGTGGGTGCCGTTATTTTTAGGTAAAATAATTTTTTTTCTCACATCTTGTAGATTAAATTGAGAAACATTTATTTATAAAGATTAAAAAAGATCTAGCATGGGGTTATCGAAATATTGGCCCTGAGTAATAGATCCGAATCTAGCCTAAGTTCGATTTTAACCAAACATTCGTAGAAATAAAACAAATTTCAAGTATAAATACTTAAAAGCGGCTTTCCTGTAACTAAGTTAAATTTAAAATGATAGAATCACAATAGAACTTTACGAATCTGGTAAATAGAAATCTGTTTGTGTATCAGTTCACAATAACGAAATTATGAAAATGAGTTACAATTATTGGTATAAATAAGACTTTTGTAAATTTGATCTGTTACTACGAAATTTTAAAAGCAACTTTTCTACATCTAACAAAAAGTGACTTTAAAACCGATTCTATGAATGTCTATTACTAAGGGCCATTGAGTTTAAAAAAAAATTGAAAATATGTATACGCAATTCTATGTAAATTGTTAGGGAACCTTAGCATACAAAAAAAATTATCAAAATCGGTTATACCGTTTTTGAGAAAATGAAAAACAAAAAAAAATGGTTCCAGGGGGGGTACCACTAATAACAACTTTTCGGAAATTTTTTTTCAACCATTTTCTAGATTTAACTAAATGAAATTTTTGTGTATCTTTCTTTTTTAAATCTGTCGAACAGTTTTTGAAAAAAAAAAAAAATATTTATAAGTTTTCGAAAAAAATCGTATGGCAGGTATGTACTGTTTTTTTTGGTCTTAAAAAAAATAAAAAAACTTGTGTGGGAAAAAATTAAAAATACTAACTACTAAGTTTGAAGAAAATCGGAAAACTCTAGTTGAAAAGACAGACGGACAGAATTGCGAGACATCCTAATGTCAACATTCATCTAAATCTCGAAATTTTACAAAAACATATACAAAATTGTACTAGTTTGGTATCACATTCTTCGGGAAGTAAATTTTTAAAACCATGGATGAGTATGAGTCATAATCTTCTTAGTCAGATTAAAAATAAAAACAGATTTGCAGTTAAATGTAGAAAGCATCCTCGTAACATAAAACTTAAGAAATATTATACTGGTCTATGCAAAACCGTTCATAAGAAGGTCGAAGAGGCTAGAAATAAATTTTATTCTGATTCGTTTGAACAAGCTAGGGGTAATATAAGAAAAGAATGGAAAGTCGTTGATAGTATTCTTGGTAAGAGTAAACAACCTATAGTCATTGACAGTTTGGAAATTGATGGTATTTGTATCGACGATTCGAAGATGATATCCAACAAATTTAACGAATACTCGTACTTTACCGATATTTCTGAAAAACTTAAACCGTCTCTTGAACCTCCTTCAGGATGCAATTGTTTTAATACCTCATCCATACTCACAGATAATATGCAATCTAACAGCTTTCTTTTTCAGCCATTTTCTTCAAGTGAAGTTTACAAAGAAATTTTGCACGTTAAAAGCAAGAACTCCAGTACTAGCGACGGTATATCAAGCATCTTACGAGTATTGAAAAAAATTGGCCTAAATGTAGCTGACGTATTATGTCACTTGTTTAATTTAAGTGTTTTAAGTGGCTGTTTTCCCAAACATCTAAAATGTGCTGAAATAATTCCACTTTTCAAAAAGGGTAATAGAAAAAATTTATGTAATTATAGGCCCATTTCATTGCTGCCAACTTTCTCTAAAATTTTCGAAAAACTTATTAAATCACGTATTGTTCTGTTTTTAGATAAAAATAAATTCTTCAGTTGTAATCAGTTTGGATTTAGAAAGGGAATGTCAACAGAGGACGCTATTCTTAAAGTTTGTACTGAATTATATAATGGCATCAATAGTAATAAATCGTGCTGGTTTTAGGGATGTTATTTACAACTGGTTTTTTTTCTTATCTAAAGTGCAGGGAACAAAAAGTAAGCATCGATGGTATTTTAAGTGAATCGAGAGTTTTAAAAAATGGGGTACCACAGGGATCGGTTCTCGGTCCGTTGTTGTTTCTGATTTACATAAACTCCATTTTTGAATTAAATCTAAATGGTTCATCTACTGCCTTCGCTGATGACATTGCCTTTACATATCAGTTCAATTCGAATTTCGAGTGTATTGTTAAAATTTCCGAGGACTTAGAAACCTTGAGGACCTGGTTCACAGTACATAAATTGATCCTTAGCGAGAAAACAAAGTTAATTTCCTTTAAACTATCTGGTAATGATTTATATAATTTTAATCTCTTTTTTCACGCACATGACTGCGAACAATTTTGTTTACCTATCCATAATTGTGGAAAAAGAAATTTTATTGGTAATATTAATTGCTCTTCAAATTGCTTTAAAATTTTTTATTATGGTCTGGCTCACTCTAAGTTGCAATACGGCATTGCAAGTTGGGGGGGTTCGTACTATAACTCTTTTGGTCATTTACTTACAGCTCAAAAGCATTTAGTTCGGATAATTTGTAATAAAAATCGTCTGGCACACAGCTGGCCTCTTTTTAAAGATTTAAGCATCTTACCAATAAGACACCTTTACATCTTCAAAGTATTAAAAGAATTCTTTAAACAAAGTGGGAATATTAATAGCAGAAATTCTCAGTTTTACAGTTTACGTGTTAATAATTTGCATTTTGTGAATATACCTACTGCTTACAGAACCCACTTTTCGAACTTCTATACCGTCACAGCTCCTTCAATTTTCAACAAACTGCCATATTTCATTCGAATAAATATAAATCTTCATTCCTTCCTCAGAAAAGTTAAAGACTGGCTATTTACAATAGACTTTGCTACCGTTGAAGTGTTATTGAGAAGTATTTCTTAATCATAAGCACAAATGAATGTTAAATTAGTTATTATCTTTTTGCTTGATATTGTTTAATTTATTTTTATCGAATTGCTCTTTTTTATTATTTTATTATCTTGTTATTATCTCTTTATTTTTAATTTTTTAAAAATGAAATAAAAATTAATTATTTATTTGTTCATAACTGATTGTCACCCCACATCAGATATTTTTTTATTTATTTATTACATTATTAAGATGTCATTCTTCACTAGCTTTTAAGTTAAAGAATGTACATTATTATTTTACTTCCACTATTAATTTTGAGAAATGTTTGTAAAATAACTTTAAAATTGGAATAAAATAAAATAATTGAATTGAATTGAAAAAATTGAGTTCGATTTTTTTACGAATGCATAACCTTGTACCTATAAGTCGCAAGTAAAAATAGTATTATATTTTTGACTCTGTACATGAATACGAGTTTTGTATACTGATAGATAAAATGAAAGCAACTTTCTCTTTCATTAAACCGGATGGGGATGTGATTTGGATAAAAGTAAGTAATGTCGTGACATTTAATCACATTTTATATTTCTAATTCAAATAGCTTTACTTCAAATTGAACAAGCAATAACCCAGTCTTCAAAAAAAGAAAAGAAAAGTGGGCATCCTCCTTCGTTTAATTAGAAAATAACTTAAGAAACATTCAATACAAGTCGCATTGGATGGTTTTTAATATGATATTCATAAAATAAATTATGGTGTGCCGCAGGGCTGCGTTTTGTCTCTTATTCAACAATGATCTTTAGTCTAAAACTTCTAATCAATTAAATTCATCTCCTGAAGACAGTACTCTCACAGATTCTTCGAATGTAGAACTATAGAATGACAACATACGATAATTTCGTTAAATTCTAATCTCTATAGCATAGACTGATGGGGAAACAAAAATCGAGTAGAATTTTAGGCCTATTCACATGAGAGTGACCAATGAATGACTGGCGAGTCGAAGTGGACGAATGTTAGTTCATTCATCGGTCGTGGATCGCTCTCAATGCTCCTTGAAGTTGTCGTGGAAGCCGAATCCTAACCTTATATAGCTATCCATGAGTGGAACTTGCATTGGTGATATTAAACAACTTTCAGTGCTCGGTATGTTAATCACAGATATTTTTCTATGGAATGACTGCATACTAAACGTCGCTGGTAAGTGTTTAGATTTCGTTCAAAGATGCAATACATACATATTTCACCTCTAATATACTCTTATAAGCCTACTTTCGATCAAAACTTGAGTACATTTCTAATATTTGGAGAGGTAATTTTTTAGATGGTAAGTGAATCGTTTTCCAATATTCGTGGGCTAAGGAGGAATTTCTTTGACGTGTACGCCCATTCTGTTAAGTAAAGACCAGATTTCCTGGCAGTAGGTGAAACACAGCAGGTGAGTACGAATACTACGAGTAATCTTTTAGAATTGTGCCTGTCTGGCTATAATTTAATGCCATTAATCTTCCCACTAGGACCGCTTGGCAACACGCGAAAGCCAACTGGGGCGGTCTGAATAATTTTTTTTTTTTCATTTTTAACTAGTCACTATGTTTCCTCGAAAGAGACGTTGATGCCAGTGCTGATACGATCACAGAAGGGATTCTTCTTCTTTGGATGCCTACTTTTATTCCTAAAAGAGTATAAGACCTAAAGAAAAATCTTTTAAGTCTACGAGCTTAAAACAAGTTATAAGGAAAATACATAAACAAGTAACAAGCCATTGCAACGTTGTTTTAAAAAGAACCAAATTCTGACATGACCAGAAATTAGGGAAAAAAATCCTGCTATGTCCCAAAGACAATAGAAATGTCTGGTCATTTGGTAAGAATGTAAAAAATTCAACTTCATTTTCGTTTCCATCTATAACGACAACCCGATAACTAGCTCTTCAAATAAGCAATGTTCATTTTGCTACTAGCTTTACGGTGCCTGAAAGCAACATTACCCCTCTTGCACTTGAGAATGTAAGTCACTCGATGAGACAGGTATAATTTAGCACTCGTACAGTTGCAAGAGCCCCTCGAAATCTTTATATAAACAAATCCGCTGGTCCTGATGGTGTATCCCCCTTTCTTCTGAAGATATGTTCTTCGTCGCTGGCAAGACCTGGCCATTTTCCATCGCTCCTATTGTATGTAATCTTCCCTAGAAGATGGAAAACAACATTTGTCCAGCCTGTTCCTAAAAATGGTGACCCTTCCTCCTGCACTTGCACTAACTTCCCTTCTCATCAAGTTCATAAAATCCCCTATAAATCATCAGCTGAAGAAATATCTTAATTACCCTCAAAACAGTTTTCGCAACAATCGTTCCACTGGTGATCTGATGGCATAGCTCACCGAATAATGAAACAGATTTCTAAGCCCACTTAAGGACAAACATTACCCGGGTAGAATTTTCGACTCGATAATGCCAAGGCCCCAGCTAGTTTTTCTTAGTTTCAATCATGGCCCTACCGAGCAGTATCTAGCTTGTCCCTCGCTAATTTGTTAATGCTCTGTATATAATGGGCCTTGCTAGATGTTCCTATATGGGCCCTAGATGGGTCTTCACAAGTAGCACAAGAGCTACGGCAATTCTTAAAAAATTATTAGAAACAAAAAAAAAAATTTTTTTTTTTTATTATTGTTGTTTATTTTCATTTTTTCTTTGCCTCCCTATATTCGACTCTTTAAGTGATTTTTTGCTGGAATGAAATAATTTTTTTTTTTTTTTTTAATTTACCTCCACTGAGATTCGAACCCGAGTCCTCTCGCTTGCCGTGCTTGTGCGCTACCTATTGCGCCACTGTGATATATAAAATATCGTGTCTCAAAGTGCTACTCAAATAACTCTCTTTTTATTATACTGTTTAAAAGACTTAAATACGTATTAAAGAATCTGAAAAATACCGATTTAGGACCAAAACAAAAAAGTTATGTTTTTAGAAGGATAATGGATAGCCTTTTATAGAGACATATATATAGGCACATCTAGGATACATCAAGTAAAAACTATATAGCCCCAGTATAAGTAACATCTGAGAATGCCTATAAAGAGGCGAGACTAGCTAAGGCCAATATAACGCCCAGACACAATTCCTTATCCAGGCTACACCAAGTAAAAACTATCCAGGTCCCTTGAAGTTTATATGTTACAATGCCAATAAAGAGGCGATACTATCTACGGCCAATATATCGCCAAGGAAAAGTTTCATATCTAGGATACATCAAGTAAAAACTATCTTGCCCCAGTATAAGTAAAATCTGAGAACGCCTATAAAGAGGCGACACTAGCTAAGGCCAATATAACGCCCAGATACGATTCCTTATCCAGGCTACACCAAGTAAAAACTATCCAGGTCCCTTGTAGTTTATTTGTTACAATGCCAATAAAGAGGCGATACTATCTATAGCCAAGATATCGCCAAGAAAAAGTTTCATATCTAGGCTACATCAAGTTAAAAATATCTAGGCCCAGTCTAAGATACTCCTGGAAAAGCCAATAAATAGGCAGTTCTAGCCAGGTTCAATATAAAGCCAGGATAAGCATAAATTAGTCAAGATCCGCCAGGCTTGCATCTGTCTAGGCCCAGCATAGGATTTACTATATAATGGCCAATCTAGCTAGGGCCACGCTATTCGATAGTGTTTCCTAGATAATTTTCTACCCGGGTATTTAATTAAATAAAAGGTCACGAAGAAAGGAAACAGATTTTTACATTGTTTTGGAGAAAGTAAGATTATTGCGCTTGATATTTCTAAGGCATTTGATAGAAATTGGCACCAGGCTCTCTTATCAAAAATGCGTGCGTTTGGTATCAATGAAACCCTATTTTACATGTTGTATTGTACTTGTACGGTTTTAGGTCTGATCCTTAAAAAATAAATGTTGTTGTTCCCCAAGGCTCCGTTTTGTCTTCGACTCTCTTTCTCATTTTTATAAATGATCTCTTATCGGAAACTTCTAATCCACTTCATTGTCTTGCCGACTATACAACTCCACCGTCACCTTCTCACATCAAATTGACGTCCATCTCCTTTGAAAGTGGTATTGCAATGGTATCAAATAAGTAATAAGCCCAATAAACTCTGATCTTTACAGCATTGTTAAATGGTGTATAAGGAATTGCGTGAAGTTTAATGATTCGAAAACTCAATGCCTTCTATTGTCGTTGAAGCAAAATGTATCCCTTATTCCATTGTCCTTAAATGTCACTTACATCGAAGAAACCGAAAAGTTCTCAGTGCTGGGTATGTGTGTCAATGACAATCTTCGTTGGAATGAGCACATTCTCGAAACCACCAAAACTGCTGGTAAATGCTTAGGATTGCTATATTGATGTAAGAAATTGTTCACCCCTTCTGATCTGGCTACCATTTATAAAGCGTTTATACGTCCAAAACTCGAGTATAACTCACATCTTTGGGCAGGTGCAGCACAAACTTCTCTCCACTTATTAGATAGAATTCAGAACAGAGCGTTAAAACTAAAAGGAAATAGAGCTAACATGGATTCATTCCAATCACTTGAACACCGTCGGAATGTTTCAGGTATTTTTTGTTGTATCGCTTCTTTCACAAGCAATGCCCCCTCGAAGTAGCCAGTTGTATTTCTTCTCTAAATCAGTTCTCCAGTTCTACTTGTTTTGCTAGGAATGCTCATCAGTTCAATCTCGAACCTATTTTTAGTCGTACCGTCAAATACAGAGATTCATTTCTTAATCACACAACACGATTATGGAATAATTTACCCGACACGATATAGCTTCCCATTTCAATTTGTAAACATTTAAGACATACAACGACACCTCTTTTCCCCCCATTCTAATTTTCCCATCGTAAGAGCTATGTTTGACATTATAAGGGTCTCTCAATAAACTCTCTCTTATCCAAAAAAAGACCAATTAAAATGATAAGACTATAACAGACAAATTTGCGTCTCTTTAATGTTTCATGTCTTTCATTATTTTATCAGTATTTTATTACATAGCATTTTAGCGAAAAATCCAGTGTATTCATTAGAATTCTTCATCCTGAATACTCGTGCTACAGGGAATTTTCATAAGTTAACTTGTGAACCAAATTTCGCCATACCTTGGACTGCACCGGCTTTCCCCCATTTGGGTAGTCAGAACACTATTTCTCTAATGCCCGCGCTCTGCTCAACATTTTTATGGTAGCCAAACGCACTTTTAATAGCTGCATTCCTCCCCTTAAACAATTTAACCGTAAAACTCGCACTTGAGCCCAACTTCGGACATATTGTTTAATTGAGAGATTCTTCTTTTAGCCGCACTTAACGAATGTGGAATGCTTTTTATGACTCTATATTTCCCTTCAATTATGATATTCAGACCAATGTGCTTCGACACCTCCTTTTAAATCCTGTCCAAATCTCCTAAACGCTCGCACTGTGATCAAACATTTTAAGGATAGTTGAAAATCCCTTTGGTGCGTGCAAAATATAAAAAAAATTGGTACAGCTGACTTATAAAGAAAACATTTGTTTGTTTTGTTTCATAGCTGCGTCACTGCTCTTATTAATGTCGTAGAAGATATCAGATAGGACCTTGATGAAGACCGTGTCACTTTTTTGGTGCTTCTCGATTTTTCTAAGGCTTTTGACACGATAGATCACATTAATCTATGCAATAAGCTCTTGTCATTATACCAGTTTTCTTCTTCTTCAGTGAGCTTGTTGCAATCGTATCTCTGTGATAGAAAACAAGCTGTCTCTGTCGCGAATAACTTATCTGCTTTTCTTACTACGACTCGCGGGGTCCCACAGGGCTCAATACTTGGACCTCTTCTCTTCTCCCTTTACATTAATGAGCTTCCAAAACAAATATTAACTTCATCGGTTCAAATGTATGCAGACGATGTCCAATCATTTAAAAGTTGTCCCCTCGGTCTCATCGAAGATTGCGCTAACTCTATGAGCCTGGATCTGCTTAATATTTTCTCTTGGTTGTTTTTAAATCCAAAGCCGTGGAAATGTTTAGTTATCATAAGGAAGTCTCTAGATCATTCGTATTTTCCCACAATAATTTTAAATAATTCTCCCATTGAATATGTTCAAACTGCAAAAAACCTTGGCATCATTTTTAATAGGACAATAAGTTGGGATACTCACATCAATGCGGCAGTTGGGAAAGTTTATGGTATGGTATACTTCGCATACTAAGACCCACATAATATTTCACACCATTAAAAACGCGATTGATGCTGGCAAAAACACTTGTTCTTCCTGTTCTTACCTACGGATGTGAACTATTCTGCAAAAATGACGCAGCCAGTCGACGAAAAATTAATGTGGCCTACAATAACACTGTTCCTTATATCTATGACTTGAACATTTAAAATTTTTCAAGAAGAGTTTATAATTTCTCCTTTGACAACTTGTTGCGCTACAGGACCTTAATTTTACTATTTCATGTGATTCAAACACACCAACCTTGTTATCTCTTTGACAGGTTACGAATGGCCTCTTCTTATAGATCGGAACAGCTCATTCATCCTCGTTTTTCCTGCTTGACTTCCGAACGTCTGCTCTTCATCAATGCAATCCGCTTGTGGTACAATTTACCACGGCATGTTACGAGGGTGCAGGGCATTGAAAACTTTCGTAAAGAGCTAAACATCTACTTTCAATCACATTCTGCCTAATATAATCCTTTTTTTATACTAATTAATATTTAATTATATTTTAAATTGTTACTAATTCTGTAATTAGGTACTCGTAAATTTGTAAATTTATAAATTATAAATTATAAACATACATAATGTAGGTACTTATACAAAATTGTTCTAAAATAGTTCTCATTTATTCTTATTTATTCTTAATTTTTCATTTTTCTAAACTTTGTTTCATATTAAAGCTTATAACTAGATAAAAAGAAACTATGTCTTAATGTGTAAGCATTCATCAATAAAGAAAATACTAAAATACTGATGTTGAAGATAAAACGTCAGTTCCAAAGGTTTTAAACTAACTATAATATTTCAAAATAATTTTCAAACCTCTAAAAGATTCTTAATTGAAAAAGTTCCTGAGATGAGACCTCTTATAGGACAAATTTTCTATGCGATATTCTCGAAAACGGTGTAACAGATTTTGATAATTTTTTTATTCAGAAACGTAAGAAATGTTTAACTAGTATTACTTTACAAGATAATCAAAAAACACTGTTATTTTATTTATTTTAAATATTAATTTAATGTTATTGTATCAATGCAAACTAATAGTCTTCTTCCAATCGATCTTATGATAATGATAATTTTTTTTATACGAATATCTACTCATATTGTGCTGGATTACGAATTCATTTAAATATTGCATTTGTCCTTTCAGTTTGAAAACTCAAACGAGACACAAGTAACACTGAAAAAACTTGACTTTGATGCATCTGGGCATTATTATTGTGAAGTATCAACGGATACACCTATTTTTACTAAAGCATCATCGGATGAACTTTTACATATATTCAGTAAGTATACCTGAAGGAAATCTAAAATATAAATTTACTTTTCTACATAAATTACGTTCATTAAAAAAATACCACATTTTAGGTATTTCTAAAGGTTAAGGATAACCCAATTTATTAAAAAAAAAATTCTGAATTTATTATTTTTTACAGTTCCCCAGACAGGACCACCAACGATAAAATTTCGCAAAAGGACTCCATTCATTATAGGCGAACGTATATTAGCGATGTGTAATACAACAAGAGCACGTCCCGCTCCGCACATAACTTGGTTAATGAATGGCAAAAAGGTAACTAACTAATTCATACGATACACACACATACACATTCAGAAGTGCAGGTATATATACATACGTAATACGTTCAACCAAACTCTCTAATTAGCACCATGTAAGTAGTGTTTTGCTGAAAATTAAACGTGGGTCTCTGAATAAGAGAATAAGGCCAATTTAACCATAAACACAAAACAAAAACAATAAATATTTCAAACGAAGTTTTTGAAACAGGGATGTATTTTCTGCTTTGACACTTAGTACAGTCAAACAAGTTTTTACGTTACATTAAACTTTTAACGGACTGAACTTCATATTTTATTTTGCCTCAAAGTTTTAAGAATACAAACAACGCTTCTCTCCATTTTACTAATTCTTATCTTTTTAGATCGATTTAGTTATTTGAACTTTTTTGGTCGGAAAGTAAAAATCATAGCCAAGATATTGTGAACATTTGTTAGTATTAAGAAAATATTTTGACTGATTCAATGGGTTTCAGCCTTATGCTATAGATTTACATTGTCAATATTTCTGCTGAAAAAAATAATAAAATTCATTCTTCATGACATACATTTATAACAAGTCAAATTAACTGACAATACCGTGCCTGAAATTCATGAGCAAGATCATTCCTTCCTGTATTGTTCTATAATTTAGAAAATTCTGTCGATTTAATATTTTCATAATGAGGATATTGTTACTCCGACGAAAATGGTTAATAGTAAGAAAATGGAAGAAATTATGTTAACTTGTCATTCATTGGTCTGAGTCTGGCATAAATTACGAACAGGATGCGAGGTTCCATATAGACTGCCAGGATACAATATGCGATGTTAGCAAAAGACAAACAAGAAATCTCTTCATTTCTGAAGACCTAGAAGTGCCATTAATGTTTTGTTCAGGCATATGATAGGAAATATAATTTAAAGATTGGCAATACAAAAGTGAACTTATATGAGTAAATATTGTTTCCAAATATTGTTTCACAGTGTAGAGTGGTGAGTATAATAAATATAGATCTTAATTGTAATGATACGTATTTCATGGGAAGTTGTTTCATTGAGTAGGTTTTTAAAATTTAGAAAAATAGTGGAGTCAAATTGCAAAATTAAATACTGCAACCTTGGAACAGAATATTTTCCAATTAAATTGAATATTTTATTTCATGGTATCTTCCGATGAATAGACTGAATTTTTGCAAAATAAAGTACGTAGTCTTTTCAATGCTCATGTACCGCTCAAGACAAAAATTTCTTACTTTTCCACACAACTTATGGTACACTTCTGAAATTCAAATATTAAAAAACCAACGCGAATCTGTATATGAAAGGTGGAAAAGGTTCAAGTTTGCAACTTAACCAAGTTAACACCAACACCAGGTAAGCTAAAAAGCTTAATTATTGCAAGCGGCTCGATAGAAGTCAACTATATCGTCAGTTTTGTGGAAAAATTTGGGAGATCTAAAACTCAAGAATTAGATGCAATCAATCCGGACTAACTTATTTGTAAAGGGTGGTTAAATTTTAAAAACCGATGTTGATTTTGAATAAAACACAAATTATTTAGGAAATTATTGTCATTTCTTTTTATTATGATAATATGGTATGGTTCAAATATGTATGGAACAAAATATCGACAAAATGGCCGCCGCGACCTCGGCGGCACACCTCCATCCGATGATCCAAATTTTCGATGACGCTGAGGCATAATTGAGGCTCTATGCCGGAAATGCGCCGAATCATATCATCCTTTAGCTCTTGAATTGTTGCAGGCTTATCGAAAAGAGAGAAGTCCAACGGTGACAAATCACATAATCTTGTTGAAACCACATATCTTCCACATCCATATCTTCCAATTCAAGCCATACAAAAATCGTTATCATCTCACGATAGCGAACACCATTCACAGTAACTGCCTGATCTGCCTCATTTTCGAAAAAATACGGCCCATAAACCGCACCAAACAATCACTCTTTGTAGGTGCATTTGTTTTTCGACAATCACTATTGGATTATTATCACTCGCCCAAATGCAACAATTCTGCTTATTGACGAATCTACTGAATTGAAAATGTGCCTCATCACTGAAGATGATTTTGTTCGAAAATTGATCATGCACTGTTTCCATTTCTTGCCACCATTCTGACCATTGACGACGCTCGAAATGGTCAAGAGGCTTCAGTTCTTGAGTCAATTGCACCTTGTAAGCGTTTAAATGCAAGTCTTTATGCATAATGTTCATCAACGACGAGCGTGAGAGATGCAATTTTTGGGCATGACGAGCATGCACTGGTGTTTTCACATTTGCTCAAATTTTTGCATGATTTTTCCGATTTTACGCACATTTGGACGATTAAATTGACCGAAACAATCACGAAGTGCACGATATGCATTTAGATTTGAGCGCCCGTTTTCATAATAAGCGTGAATAACTTTAACGCGTTACTCGATTATGTATCTTTCCATGGTTCAAATTGAATTAGTCTGAAATTGAGAAATGTCAAATGAAATGTAGAAAAAAACTTGAAGTTTAGGAGTGGTTCATATTCAACATCGGCCCTTAAAATTTAACCACCCTTTACATCTACCTGTGCAGTAATAGTATCTTCTGATACGATGATCACTAATTAATTCTTTTCAGTTTTCGAGAGTTAAACAAACAGATGTTTTTAAAGCTATACTGAGTAGAGCATTAAATCTAAATCTGCTGGTCTTAACGATATCCATCCAATTTTTGTTAAAATAATTCTCCCACATGTTCTGCCAGTATTACCTTATATTTTTAACTCAAAGACCTCGGCATAGTTGTGGAATGGGACGGGCGTTGTTAAAAGTAACCGATGATATATGAATTGTAGTTGGTATTGAATTGGTAATGAAGGCATTTAATTTGGTTGGTCATATGCTTTTAGTATTTGAAATTAAGCTTCCGACTTGGTTCAAAACTATCTTTGAAAACAGTCAGTGTAATTGAGCAAGCAATCAAGGTCGCATTTCTTTAAATAGAGTTCCTCAAGGATCCATTTTAGGTTCACTTCTTTTTACAGCTTTTTTAATTTAACCCAGTGCGTTAGTGGAACAAAAATCAATATGTATGCAGACGAAGTTCAACTTTATTTTTCATGCAAATTTGGATAGATTAAAGGTGATGTGGATAGGCTTAATTGCAAGTTGCAAAATACCGTGGACTGGACTGAGAAAAATAATTTGCAATTGAATCCTTAAACATCAAAGTCCTTAGTTGTCTATAAAAATAAACTGAATTAAATCTTTTTTTCACCTGCTTGACTTGGGAGCAATCCAATCGAATACTTTGAAAAATAAAACAATATTATAATTTTGTTTAATTCATTACCAAGACGGGATGAGCCTGTCAAGTGGAGTTATTGTAATGTTTACGGGTGCCTGAGTTTCCTGAGGTGCCTGTCACAGCTCTAAACGGCGTTTTTCAAAAGACTAATGCTTGTTAGGGGTCTAACCATTCCTATTATCACATATGGATGTTCAGTAACCTTATACATATATGTGTTCAGACATTAGACGAAAGCTTAATGTTGGTTTTAATAACATTTGTCGTTATGTTTATGATGTTACGTTATACACAAAACATTTTCAGTTGTAATTTAGAAACGCTCATTAAACTTTTAAGTTTAAAGTTTTTACATACGACTATTGTAACCAAAGAACCAACATTCCTCTATGGAAAAATTACTACTTCTATATCTTTAAGTTCATAAGTTCTTAAACAGTCCACTTTCACAACTTTATCCATCAATTTTCATTATTTTTTCGTGTGCACAATACAATTATGGAATTCTGTGCCCCTTAGTATAAGAAGAGAGTCATGTGCAAGTATCATTTATAATGTTTTTTATTTAAATAGTAAAAAGGACATTTTTCTTTTTTTTCTCTCTTAATTTTCATAAAATTTAAGCATTTAAAATGATAAAAGCAGTTAGCTAGCTTCTAGATTAAATTTTAAAATTCAATTTTACTAACTTCATTGTTTAATAAATGACCATGTTTTATATTTAAAAGATTTAACGATATAATGCAAAACGTTTGAAGTTCAATAAATGAAATAAATAAAACTACAAAATTTTAACTTAATGTCAACCTTGACTAATAAAGGCAAAGAACCTCATTCTCACAGACCAATTTTTTGGAATACCCCATCATCGTTAGTTTAAGTTTGATTTGAATCTTGGGAAATTGTCCTGATATATTCTAAACAATGATTACAGAAAGAGAATAATGTTCATTTTTATTTATGTATGTAAATCGTCATAATCGCCAATAAATTTGCTACCGTTTTTTGTTAAGGGTTTTCAAAGACTAATTGTGGATCAAATTCTCCTCTATATTCAAACCAGTAACAAACTATCGTTGTGGTAGTCTGGTTTTCGCCACGAACACAGTTCTGAATCTGCTGTTGTAAAAGTCACATTATATTTCCGCAGTGCTCTGGACAGAAATCAGTTGGATATTATGGTTCTCTTAGACTTTGCAATAGCTTTTAATTTCTAAATTAAGTAAGGAATTCAATTTTTCAAGAACAGCTCTTTTGCGAAGCTATCTTATAAATCGGATTCAAACGATTTCAACTGACCAAGGTACTTCCAGTCCGTATGTGTTTAACTGAGATGCTCCTCCGTATGTGGTTAACAGCGGTGTTCCTCAAGGATCTGTTTTTGGACCACTTCTGTTTTCTTTGTTTATAAACGATCTTCCTAAGTTCGTTCTCAGTTGTCTCATACACATGTATGCAGGTGACGTTATAGTATATAATTTTTATCAGTTGGGTCTGATGGAAGATTGCGTTAATAGAATTAACGAAGATTTACTCTGCATACAAAGATTTATTTATTTCATCTACCGAGTAAATATAAATAAAAAAGTCCTTATAGCAAGTAACGGTTATTAAAAGCGAAACAAATTTCAGGTTTCCTCCTTGTCCTTAGCCCCTTTTAAAGAAAATCACTTCATCTACTTTGACTGTAAGCTGAGATACAACAAACGAAAATTAATATAGATTACTAGCAACAGAGCCCCGTTCCAACTTTTCGAATAAATGCGATCCTGTTAAAAGTCCTTTCCGAGAATATGAGTGAAATTTAAAACAAATATTTTTAGCATAACCCAACAAGTAGCTAGGTCTATAGGTATCCACTCGATGCTTACAATTTTCCCATCTGCTTGCTTATAAAATGGGTCTACATCCCTGCGGTAACATAAACAACGCAACGTTCGTTCACCATAATCATGCACAACATATACGGACAAAAAGTTAATAGCTAATCCTACTCCACCCGACCCAAATGCCAGATTACAGCATCAGCAACAGAGAAGAAATACATGTATGGATATACCTCTACCTACGAGATAAATTATGAATTATTATAGCCTCATACAATTAAATTCGGTTGCAATCTGGGTACATGTACCTTAAGTGGCACAAAGCTGCAGCATTTTTAAGTAGGAAAGGGCGAAAAACGACATCTTAAAAAAATCGACAGCTCACGTCATTGTTATGTCGATTTTATATGTTATTTTTGTTTAAAAAATGTCTTTGTGGTTATGGTTATAATTTTAACATAAATCTACATAAGTAGATATACTCACAATCTTGAAGATCAAAATTATACTTAGCTATGTAATGGCTTATCGATTTATTTATCACCTTTCAACGAAAACTGGAAGCAACAACTTTCTCGTTATCCTAAGGCCTCCCTCGTTTACTGAAATAAATTTAAATTGGTAAAATGATTTATGTAAATAATGATTATGGTGGATTTCACGTCGGAAAAGTGGGGGCTATCCTTGAATAAATTGGCCAATATACAATACATTTATTAAACAATACATACATAATGTAAAGCGAAGAAAAACATGCTTGAAGATTTGATTAATTTAGCGGTTGTCGAAAAACAATTCCAGGCCAATAACGAATTTATGGAAATTGAATTTTTAAGAAGAAGCCAAGTTATACATAGGAAAAGAGAGTTATAATGTCGAATATTAAATTTTATGATGTCATTAGCATTTTTTTTTTTGCACCGAAAGAATGGGAAACTGTGTTTATTTTATTTACAGTAGTGTTCTTTTTTGAAAAATATACGTCATTAGGTTATGAAACAAAAGGATATCAACACTTCTTATGTATATGAGACTTTTAGGTATCTTATAGTTAGGATGCCACAAGTAGGAGGCGAACAATACGATAGGCAATAGATAGATATAATTAAGAATTTCTGAGTACAAAGAAGAAATGGGGTTGCATAAGAAATACATTTCTGCAACTGCAATTCTAACATGAACAAAAAATTAGAAAAAAACATACTGCAGTGCCCTAAAGTCAGTAAAACCTTTTGATCACTCGTTTAACAATATTAAAAACTCAACAACGTCATCAGTTCCCATGCTCATCTGCAATGAAAACCCTTTCATTAGTTATATAGACAAGACCAATGTGTTTGTAGAACAATTCGCAGCAAACTCTATGTTTCCAGATAGTAACAGAGAGCTCCTCCTGTACTTCAGGATTACCATTTTTCTTTAAGACCACTTATTTTTTGAACCCGAACAGTTCCTGGAGTACTAATATAATGAGTATCTTGATATTCGCAATTCTACTGAACCTGCTGGTATATCACAAATCGTCTTGAAAATGTGTTATTCCACTTTGATTTAACCCACTGCGTAAGCTTTTTACCTTTCCTATCTTTTAAGCCATTTTTCCTAAATAAGGCAATTCATCTTTACATTCCATTACCGACCAATTGCTCTGACATCCATTCATACCAAGGTCATGGAAATGGTGATCAATCGCCAGGCCCTGAAATATTTCGAAAAATAGAAGCTTCTCAATGACCGTCAGTGCGGCTTTCGTTGCAACGAATTTTTATTTTTTATAGCATTTGATAGAGTTTGGCATGAAGCTCTTATATCGAAAATGCATGCTTTTCGTATCAACAGGTTGCTTCTTCAATGAATTAACAATTTTCTGACCGTTCAATACAAGATGTGTTGGATGGTTTCAAGTCTGAAATTCATAAAATAAATTCTAATGTGCCCCAAGGTTCCGTATAGTCTCCAACACTATTTTGTTATTTTTATAAATGATCTCCTGACTGAAATGTCTAGTCCACTAAACTGCTTTTGTTATTAAACATGAATGGAACTTGCATTGAAGAAACTGAATAGCATTCGATTATTAGTAGATGCTTTACTGAATAACTTTTGTAGAACAGCCACATAACACATATTGCTAAGAATGCTGCGAAATTCCTAATTTTCTTATACGATGTAAAAACTTGTTTTCCCTTCTGATCTGGCAACTATCCATAAAGCATACATACGGCCAAAACTAGAGTATAACTTTCATCACTGCACCTACTGGATAGAATCCAGAAAAGAGCTTAAAGTTGATTAGCGATTGATCGATTACTGAAACATTTGTTTAATGGAACACCATCGAAATGTATATTACCTATAGATACATAGATAGATAGATAGATAGATTGTTTTTATTCTGTATTAAATATTAGTAACAAAATTATGTACATACAATATAGCATGGCATTTGCCGTCTGCCAGATTGACAATTATAGCTTTTGATTACAAATTTATAAACCAATTTAAGTATTAGTTCAGGTTCAAAAATTTTCACTTAAAATTCTATTTCTATACGCTAGTGCAATTTTACAAAATTTGTACATTTTGGGTATATCCATTTCATTTAAGTATCCTAAAATCACCTCTTCGGATAAAAAAATCTTCACCAAATACATGTCTTCGTGCTTCCCTTAGTATTGGACATCTACCAAGAAAATGAAAAATATCTTCTCTCTCATCCATATTATATAGTTCACAAAAGATAGGTAAATCCTCACGATGCGGTACGTAATTAAGATTCAGTAATTCACCTCTCATCCTGAACATGGTTGATATTTCTTCAATGGAGTGGTCATCTCTAAAGTAATTTTTTCGTTCAAATTATGGTTCAGTTTACTGTAGATCATTCTGTGCATTGAATCTGCTGCTTCCTCCGCATACCTTACTCTTATACGGTCATCTAAATCTGAAATCAGTTTGTATAGTGCTGGTTTCCATGAGTTAAAGTCATTAAGATTTAATTCTACATTAGTTTCTTGGGCCAGATCGAGCCAATCCTTAAACCATCCAGATCTGCTACGTATTGCTTGAAGAGCAGCTTTTTTTGGTAGGCGAACATCCGGCATATTCAATACCTTAATGATGTAATCAACATTCAATTTTAATGTTTTAATAAACATTGGAGAGATGCCCGACTCTAATATTACCATGTAATTTGGCGCATTTTGGGGAAGTCGAAATATGCGCTTCAAATAAAATCTAAGTAATTTTTCAACCGTTTCGTATTTTTTTGCACCCCATACTTTGGCCGCATACAACAATTTGGATAGGGACACAGATTCAAACACTTTGTATTTAACACTATGTGATATATGCCTGTTACTAAAGATATTCTTCCATGCGGTATTAATTGCAGTTTTGCCTTCGCTAATTTTTCAGAAAGATGTTTTTCCATACTCAAGTTCTTTGTGATGTAGACTCCAAGATGTCTATAATCCTTATCAACTTCGATAGATTCATTGTTGTAAGTCAATTGTTCTCTTGAGCTCAATCTACCACCGCCACCCTTGAATATCATGATCTTCGACTTTTCCAGATTAACTACTAGTTTCCATAACGTACAACATGCGCTTAATTTGTTAATCATTACTTAGTTGAAGTGATTCTGGCGAGTATGCGAGCATAACAATATCATCTGCAAAAAGTAGAGCTGTGATGAGGATTCCTGCATATTCAATACCTCCTGGTAGAATACCGATAATGTCCTCAATAAAGAGTGAGAATAAACTTGGGCTGAGTATGCACTGTGCATCCTTGTCTAACACCTGTTCTAGTTTGAAACCATTCGGATATATCTTCACCATCCCATACTGCTGCTGTGGTATCCATGTATAAGTTCTGTAGAACACGGCCAAACTTAAGTGTCATTCCCAAACCAAACAATTTGAACATTAGGGCATTTCTGTCTATCGTATCGAATGCAGCTTTGAGGTCCACAAAAAACACGTATAGTTTTTTATTTTTTGCCAAGAACGAATCAGCTATACTTTTTAGGAGAAAGATATTGTCTATTGTTGAGTATCCTGGTCTAAAACCCGCTTGAAATTCGCTTATTAATCTTTTTGCATCTATCCATGATCTGAGTCGATTTTGAAGAATTGATATAATTATTTTGTATGAGGCGTTTAAGAATGAGATTGCTCTGTAATTTGCTGGATCCATTGTGTTTCCTTTTTTAAATATCGGAAAAATGAGTGCTTCTTTAAATTCTTGTGGTATGTTTCCATGTTCAAGTATATTGTTAAATACTTCTGATAGGCTTTTGATGAGTTCTTCTGTGCCATACTTATAGAATTCCGATGATATCCTATCTAATCCAGCCGCTTTTCCATCTATGAGACCGTTTACCGCTACCCAAACTTCTTCCACACAAATTGGACTATGTAGTGCGTCTTCATAAAAACCGGGTTGAGCATATTGAATAGTATGGGCACCTAGTGCATCGTGATTCAGTAGCTGTGAAAAATGTATCATCAAGGTAGTAGAACTAAGATTTCGATTTATAACGTAATGTTTCCCATTAAGTTTTTGTACTTGCTTGCAAAAATCTCTCGTGTTGGTGCTGTTTACCAAGCTTTTGGCTTTACGCTCATAAAATGATTTTTTCTTTTCTTTACAAAAGGGTTTTAAACTTACGATTGTACTGAATGTACAACAATTTTGCTGCAATTTTCATTGGTTCTCTTAAATTGCTTTAGCCAAGCATAAGGCACATTTCTTGCCATCATGCACTCTTTATCAAACCAGGATTCTTTGAAAACTCCAACTTCTTTAGAATGGTAGGAACTCGGATACGCTTTCTTTATGTAATCATCAATGCCATTCAATTGCTCATTTTCGTTCTCCATCAAATATACATCCAGCTGCCTTCTGTACAATGAAGCCACTGATTCACTCCAATGCAGTCTAGGCATGAGCTTAAGATCAATTCTTTATTGGTTTTCAGTACCATTACATTTGAAAGACACAACGATCGGCATGTGGTCTGAATAAGGAACTTGTTGTACCTCGAAATCGGTCATAACATAATTCCATTTGCCCCTTACAAGGCTGTAATCAATAACGGAGCTACCCTGTTTACCAATAAATGTATATTCGCCGAATTCATCACTATCGCATAGTTGCAGTACCTTATTTCCCCTTGCGTTCTTAATTTGATCCTTGGATTTTCGAAAGTGTCCTTCACGCTCATTTTCAATTCCTTCTTCGTTTCCTACTCTCGCATTAAGATCACCAATAAGCAGCAGATTCATGGTTGGATCACACGTAACAAACTCTTTTATTTTATCAAAGTCCATATCCCAGTTGTTGCAGTTTACGTAAGTTGGTTTAATACGAAATCTGTCTTTACAAATTTCTATGCCCACACAGGTTATGTCTCCAAAGCATTTAAATTCACAATGGTTATTATTAAAATCCTTTTTAATTCCGAAAATACACCCTCCACTCGCTCTTCCTCTCGTATGTGTTCTTATTGCCGGTATAATATTAAGTTTATAATTTTTAAATTTGTTTTCGTAAGAAATTAAATTATTTTCTGATAAAAAAGTTTCATACAAAAATATTAGTTCAAATTTATTTATATAAGTATAAAAATCATTAAATAATCCTTTATTACTAAGACCGGAAACATTATATGACAAGATTTTACATTTAAAATTACAATTAATAGCATTAGTAAATTGTTTCTTAGGCCTTTTATAGCAATTAGACGGGCAGACGGCATTACAATTAAAAATATGGTTGAAAATTTACATAAACAGTTTGAGGACTTATTTGAGAAGCACTGTGTTCGATCATTTGATTGCGAGCAGGAACATGAACAGAGCTAGTTAAGCTGTCAATGTCACCAATGATGTGACATAACACTGACATTCCGCATTCCCTTCCGCATTTTAATTTGTTCTCGGTGTCATAATAAAATGATTTTCCTTCTACGATTAATGTTTGATCACGGACTTGTGTTTTTATATTTTTATTTTTTGCGCGAATCTCTTTATTTAAAGCTACCAGTTTTCTTCTATCTATTGCCTATATCACCAATTTTCTTGCTACTTTTCTTAAGCAATATTTTACCGACCGGATTTCTCTCTCAGCCCATTTAATTCTCATATTATTGGCAAATCTCTTATCGAAATAAGCTTTTCAACTTAATGATGAGTTTATTCAGGGACCCGTGGCGCGATGGATGTGTGCTCGCCTGTGAACCTCATGATAACAGGTTCGATCCCTGCCGTCGTCTATGTCATTTTAATTCCATAAAAAACCTTCTAAAATTGTCATTAATGGGTTGCTGGTTTACTCATTACATGTTGTTCAGGCATAACACTAACAACATGTAATTGAGTTAAACTAGTATGCCCAACAAGGCTGAACACGAATAAAATAATGTGAATTATAAGCGACATAGAAATAAGACACGGCATTCTCCGCTTTAGTTCAGTCGCCATCCCTGGAGATAAAATATCTGAGACAACAACCTTCAGTCTCAGAACATCGTGCCATACATCTTTCCTATCCTCCTTTCTCTTCTTAACTTCACGCCCGCGCTGTGTTGAAACATTTAAAGGGTAATCTAATCCCTTGAGCGCAGGTAGATTATAAAAAAAAAAAAAAAAAAAAAAAAATGGTATCCCCGCCAGTTTTCTCAAGAAATGCTCGTTCACAATTTCTCTTCGGTTTGTAAAAGTCTTCAATTATCCCTATATCAGGGAGAATTCCGATAGTTATGGAATACCTCTTTCATTACAGCAATAGAAGTATAAGAAGGACCCAAAGGGTGAATTTACAAACTATCTTCAAATTGCTAAACTTTTACATATTCCCAAATTCTTTGAAAGCATTTCGTATAAAATTTTAAGCTTTCGTTGTAAGTCTCTCATTTTCTCTAGAAAACACGGCTTTCTGAAAGGTAGCTAGGTCCACAATGACTTATCTATCTTGTTAAATTCTTATCCATTAATGACTTAGCTTTAGAGAACGGAATGGAAGTCACGTTGTATTTATCGATATCAGTAAGGCATTTGACAAAATGCAAATCAGACTGATCTTTATTTAAACTATCCACTCTTGAATTTGAACCTATCTTTTTGATATACATTTCTTCTTACCTAATAAAAACTATAACTACAAACATCGTTTTAGATCTACCTTTTCCAATGATTTCTTAGCTACCTCCTTGGTCCCACAAGGCACCCCTTTAGGTACTCTTCTTCTTATTCGTGCTAATGGTCGTCAAATGTTACCATACTCTAGGCCGACGATATCAAATTTTTCTAGACCATTTCTTCGACACATGATTCCGCTTTTCTTTAACTTAATCACGACTGTCTTTCTGTCTGGTGCCTGAAAAATTGCTAAGAGCTAGTTATACTGTTAAATGCCAATCAATCACTTTTTCACGAAAACGCATATAATCTCCTCCCCGTCTCTAACTTCTCCATTATCATAATATCAACCCATATCCAAAACTGAACCTTGGTGTTTATAGTATTAACACATTGAAGAGGTAATTATTTAAGCGAGCTCAGCACAAAGCTTTGTAAAACGTTTCCTATGTTTTGCCCTGCGTGGCTTGTCTTGGAATAACCCTATTGGTTTTACCTCCATATCGAGACTTATTTCTATTAATTATAGTAAATACGATAGAAGAACAAAGAGGATCTGTTGACGGCACAATTCCTTACCCATCTCTTTCAACACTAATTCCCGCATTCAAATAAACCCACGTCTCTTCTATCTGCCCACCCACCTTACCTCGTATGGATCCAACAAACCTATTACTCGCATGCAATAGTGGATCAATTGCAATATTAACCTCCAGTTTCACAGTGGAAGTTTAAACTGGAGTTTAAATTTGTAGTTCAACTGGGCCCACTGTCTAATCTGAACTTAAGTTCTTTTGAACGTAGATTAACTTAAATTGTTTTTTCTTCCAAATTCCCTCTACCAATCTTGAAACAAATAGGTTCCACTTAGATTTCAGCTATTTGTACATATAATGAAGATGCAGATTGCAGATGCATAGACAAAGATTTGCAAAGATGGACGGACTGAATGACGAAAACCACTTTGCTGGACTTCATTGTGTTAAATTTAAAAAAAAAAAAACTCTGATGGTTTGCACCTTCAATTTTGTGTCGAGTCCGAACGGCTAATATCAGGAGAACCCTTTCATGATGTCAAGAAATACTTTTGGGGGTATTTGTCACTTCCTTTCAAGAGGCAGTACCCCTAACAAAAACATTTTTATTTTTATGTTCCACTGACTTTGATTAGATCAAAACTACTACATAAACTTTCTTTGTAATTCTGCATATCTACAAAAATGTAGCAAAATCAGCTTTACTATTGTGCACCAAATCGGAATTAAAACAAAATGCTCCACTGGATGGCACTACTTGCTCTTATGTATGAAACAGTACTTTGGAATTTAAAAATTGTTTATAAAAATATAAAAACACTTTTTTATAAGAAAATTCTTTGAAATTTCTGCAAATAACTTCAAAAACTAATCATTCACTCGTTTCAAAATTTGTATACACAATATTATTTAAAATTAAAATAAGCTGCTGTATAATTTTTTTTTTGTCTAAATCGTTACAGCCATAATAATGACGGATATCGTTAAAAAAATGTTTTCTTAAATTTTGTTTTGAACGTAAATGAATCGGTCATTTCAAAAACCTCTTAAGTCACATTTTTTTCCAAAATGCTTTTTTTGCTTAAAATGGTTCCTTAAAGGGAGATGCGTATTCTGGGTATGAACCACGTAAGTCTGCACATTCCTTCCTCTTCAAATAATACAGTGGGAAAGACGTTTATTGCATAAACAGCACTAGTCAGTGACTTAAGACGTTTTTGCATGCACTACCAAAATGGCCGGAGTAGTTTTATGACTGAGTTTTTTAAATTTGCTTTGCTCTGATTGGTTCAACAATATTCAAGTCCTCAATTTGATAACAACCGTCATTAATGTCATATTTGGATCTTTCACACAACTGTTTTCTGCGAAAAGTAATTTTAGTTTTAAAAATGTCTTCAAGTGAAACAGAGAGTGATGGTGTGCCGAAAAAAAGAGAACGTGTAATTCCTTAAAGTATACTTTAATGAAATATTATAACAAATAATAAAATTGAAAGACAAACATAAACTAATTATCTAAGAGATTTGAAAAACCGAGAAACTGTCGATATCAAGTTGCAGAAGAGTAGAATCATATGTCGAAGTAAAATCATTAAGCTTGATATTTCTACGGCATTTGATAGATTTTGGAATCAAGCTATTATATCGAAAATAAGTAAGTTTGTTATCAATGAAGCCCTTATTCCTTGGATTAGAAATTTTCTACTGGATTGTTCAATAAATTTTGTTTTGGAAGGTTTCAAATCGGATCTTCACAAAATAAATGCTGGGGTCCTCAAGGGCTCCGTTTAGTCTCGGACTCTCTTTCTCATTTTTATGAATGAACTCTGAAACTGAATGATCTTTTGTACTTCATTGTCTATCTCAGCTTTCCATAATCATCCGTCTCGTCCATCTCAGAAATTTAGAAAATGTAGTCATAGAGCTAAAAACTGAAGATGTTTTGGAATTCATGAAATGGTGGCCAAATTTGTACAAGAAAACATGTTTGTCAACACTGAATCTTATAGAAAATAAGTCCCACAAAAACAGAAAAAAGCACTTTCGACATACATGAGCTTTAAGTATGCTTCACATAGAAAAGTACTATCATAGGAATAATATATTGATGGATTGATTAAACATTCATTCTTATTAATAAAGAAAAATACAACTTCTGTTTCACTTCTATCAGCCAAGGCTTATGTTTTAAAAGTGCCTATCAATAAGAAAATGTTGAAGATAATCAATCTATGTACCTTAAAGATATTAAAACATGACAAAACTTTATTCTTAAGTGTAATTTTCAATAATAAGCTATACAAAATATGATTACTATACCATTGTTTTGGTTAAATTATATCAGACCAAAAACATAAATGTTAAAAAAGGAGCCAAGTTCTTCTATACAAAAACCTTTGTGTAACAAGGTTTAATACCGAATATTTAAAGTAGAATAATATTGAAACAGCTACAATGTAATAGAGAAATTTTATTATTTAAAGTTTACTGACTAAAATTTGATGTTTGATTTGATTTGAAGTTTTCAAAACCTTTTGAATTGGGCATACAAAAAATTTGCCAAGTAAGCCCATCAAATTTTAGTCAGTAATCATTAAATAAATATTAAATATTCGGTATTAAACCTTCATGAAGTAAGAACTTGGCGTACTTTTAGATCTCAGTACTTTTCACGGCTTACTTGTTACACAAAGGTTTTTGTATAGAAGAACTTGGCTCTTTTTTTAAAATTTATGTTTTTGATCTGATCTCACTCCTTTTTGCAAAGATTTTAATATTTTGCCATGTCAAAATCTCGAATATACGGAAAGATAGAAGGGTGGACTCTACCTACTAAAATCAACTTAGTTTATAGCTTCATATTTCTTTTGGTATATTTTCTTTTTATTGATTGTTTTGATTTGCGATTTAATTGTTTCTTCTTGTCCTGGCAAGATACCTAACACTAACATACCTACCTTAATTATAAATACTAGTACCTACCTCTGCTCAAAGTCATAAAAAAGCAATGAAGGTAGCCCACTAATTAATAGCCTAATCAGTGGTAAGATTATAGTTGACATCATATTTTCATCAAGATTTTTTTTATGTAAGCTCATAATTTTTTCAGGTATGCAAATGTTTTATTTTTTCATTGATGTTAAAATAACATAAAGTATCAAATCGACCACTCTAAATCTAAGAAATGTCATGAAATTTCAAAATGCATGTACAGTTTCAAAATGACAATAAAAAGGCACTTCGAATGAAAAATCTTAGATTTTCTATTTTTTGCTTTGACATTAAGTAATATCGCAATACCAAATTTCATCATTCTACAGCAATCGGAAGTGCTCCATATAAATTAAACATTTTCTCAGAAAGTGGGCGGATACCACGCCCCCTGAACGGAAAACCTTAATTTTTATTTTTGGTCCTGTATACGCAATTTGAGCCCTACCGTTCTACTAAATTTCATTGTCCTCCTGCAATCGGAAGTGTGCCATATATAATTTACATCAGTTCTGAGGAAGTGGGCGGATACCACGCCCCTGAATGGAAAACCTCAGTTTTTATTTTTGTTCCTTTACATGCAATTTGAGCCATACCGTTCTGCCAAATTTCATCATTTTACAGCAGTCGGAAGTGCTCCATTCAACCAACACCGATTCGGAGAAAGTGGGCGGATACCACGTCCCCTGAACGGAAAACTTCAAATTTTCGATTGTTTCCTCTGCTTGCATGACAAGACCTACTTGTGCAAAATTACAAGATTCTACGATGTCGGGAAGTGCTCCATAATTTTGATGATCTGTCAGTCAGTCAGTCAGTTACGGTTTTTGTGATTTTTGAGGCCTTATATCTCAGGAACCGCTTATGCTAGAAAATTGAAATTTGGTGAGGGGCCTGTGCCTGACTAGCTTAGCAAATATTCGGAATTTAAAGTTTCTGACTTCATTGGTACTGAAGATAAGGGGGGGGGGGTCAAAAACCGCCTGAGTTTGTTCCTGTAAAAAGGGTGTAGTGCCAGAACTTGGCTGGGCACTACCGTGCCTTTTGATACCACTAACCCCAGTCCTTGCTAAAACAACTTAAGTCAAGAACAGTTTTTTAGGTTTTTTCAGTATTTTTATTAATAAAGTGTGAATTTTTTTCGACTTTTAATTTTTTACCACTAAAAAACTTAATTAAGCATAAAAAAGTAGTTTAAAACTCATTTGTTTATGCATGAAACAGTTTTTATTGATTCCTGAAAAATTCTAATTGAATGAAAGAAAATCGCTTCCGCGGTTTCGGCTGTTGGTCGAGACATAAGTACAGACAAACATACAGACAGATTTGCGGAATCCACTTATTCAAGTTCTCTATCACCTCACCGTAATGTTAACTTTAATCAAAATCTCGAGTTCGATTTTTTTGATTTTTTTTTTCAAATAGAAACCTCTCCATAAAAAACCATTTTTCTTAATCTTTATTTACTATACATATCTAGTCATTACCTAAAGTAATATTTTAAATTTTGTTATGAATATTTAAAACTTACTATTTTATAAATTAATATAAATAATTAAAATAGATAAAAAGCTTGTAATACTTTTTTGTTTTATTATTTTTTATTCTATACTAGATGACCCGGTGGACTTCGTATCACTTTCACATATTTTTGAAATACATGGTCAAAACTTAATACAAAATTTTTACCTACATTAAATGCTAAAGATGATGGTTTTCCGACTCGCAATCTTGAGACTTGTAATTGACCATGCGCGAAACAGGGAAACACCGCAA
Organism: Chrysotoxum bicinctum; assembly: GCA_911387755.1. Lineage (NCBI taxonomy): Eukaryota > Metazoa > Arthropoda > Insecta > Diptera > Syrphidae > Chrysotoxum > Chrysotoxum bicinctum. The sequence continues at coordinate 83,048,283 of OU426988.1, read as the reverse complement.
ACTTTCAAAGACTGGCCTTGTCATCGCAAAGGACAGACGGACGATAGATTCTAGGTTCCTTAAATCGAATGGCAAATTCGTTGGAATCATCGGTATACGCGGGATCAAGACATCCTGTCCTTTGTATTTTCGCTTGATGATCCTCGATAACGATATTCATAAGCTTTTTTACAGCCAGTCTTGTTCCATTGCACAGCCGAGGTTGATTAATGTTACGCAGCATAATCGCAACTGATCCTACTTTCAATTGTAAATTGTGAGGTGGTAGTCCAGGAAAACCTAGGGAATTTGAAATCTCTGTGGGATAGTTGACTACGTCATCCTGTCAATTTATCTGTAAGAAAATAACTCTCCGGGAAGAATTTCCTGAATAGTTGCATTGAGATCATCGACATCTTTGTTTTTTGCCGCCAATATTCTTCGTTCACTAAGCCAATTATGATTACTGAACTGTTCTTTCATATCAGTAAGAACACGCTGAATAAGGTCCACTTTTGAGTCGACGAAATGCGTGAGTAGTGTAATTAATCCGGTCGAGGTATCAACTGCGACCTTAACATTTCCAATATCTAATAACTGCTTCGAAAACATAATCGCAGTTTTATCTTGTTCCAAAAACACTCGCTTGTTAGTTGTTAATTGAAGTGCTTTATATGCCGCCACAAATTAGATAATTTTAAGCATGCGTTTAGTTCGTCAGCAACAATTGATCGGGGGATAACTGGAAGAGTCTGACGAAAATCACCTGACAACAGAAGCATGGCTCGACCAAAAATGTTCCGGTTATCACGAAGATCTTTTAACGTTCTGTCTAGTTTCTCCAGTGATGTCTTGTGGGCCATCGTACATTCATCCCAAACGATCAATTTGCATATCTGTAGAATCTTCGCCATTGCTCTCTTTTTGGCGATGTTGCAAGCTGGTCCTTCGTTGATTTGCATGTTTAGTGGTAATTTCAATGCAGAATGTGCAGTTCGTTTACCTTATAACAATGTTGCAGCTATTCCAGGTGAAGTCATTGCTAAGGCTACTTCCTTTTGCGATCTGAACTTTGCCAACAGCAATGAAATAAGGAACGTTTTTCCAGTCCCCCCGGGGGCAGCAAAGAAGTGAATTTTACCAGATCCACTCTTCACAACTTCGATCAAAGTATCGTATGCAATTCCTTGTTGTTCATTCAATTCCGGAACATTTGAACGAACTATTTCGGCTAATACTTCAATATTGTATTGTTGTTCTCTTTCCAACTCTTGGCTAAATGCATGGCGCATAAGACGGTTGGGTGCTGTCATGCCCAAACACGACAATACTTTATTTACCATCAATAAACGCGAATCTTCTACCATGATTAATGTCTCATTGTAAATTTCCGCAGTAATTTGTAGTGTAAAGACATCAAATAATTCACAGCTAGGAACATTTTGTATTGGAAAATTAAACTGTCGGTTTTAGTATTTTCGCTTACTTATTATTTATGTTTCTCACCGTTTAAACCTTCCCCGAACTTCCACAAATATTTCAAGGTCAAAATTATCAAAATCGGTCCAGCCATTCTCGAGTTTTAGCGAGACAAACGAACAGTAATTGATTTTTATATACTCGTATGTAGATTTTGTGTTCTTTTTACTTCTAAGTTCCGGTACCAGTAAATAGTTTCTTTTATTCAGACTATTATAGATAATACAAACAATAATTTTGTTTCTTTTTTTTAATTTTATATATTTAAGACTACACAACAGAAATAAATTACTCATTCTTACTGCCAATAGGTCGATGAAAAATATGTCCGAACCCATCATGTATATTCCATGAGCAACAAGAATAACCATAGGAGGAGTCAACAACAACACCAACAGCAGCTACAGCAACAATACTATCAACACGAATATCACCATCCTCAACAATACCATCTACCAGGAGTTGATAGATACGACAAGAGCCTGAGAATCGCATCGGGTGGCAGCAACTGGAGAGGTAATTAATGTGCTAGCACTTTGTTTAATTGAATTTCATCCTTGTTGTTACAAATAAATTTCCCCCTACCTAAACCCTATGATGATTATTATTTCCCAACCTTACGAAACGAACTTGTAAGGACCAGACTTTAAATTGAACCATATGCAGCCCCCATGTAATGTGTATGCCTTAGTCTTCAGTATTCAGTTATTGTGTTCATGTTCATAGTTCGTAGGTAGACCGTAGAGGTTTACTGAACAAAGTTTCGAATTGCTAAAATATTTTCTACATACATTCCATCCTTCAGGAGTTTTTTGATTAGCTATAAACTTTTAAATCCTGCTTGGAAGTTTTAATTGATTGAATTTTTGTTTAAGTTGAAAATTGGTAGAAAGAAATCGTGATACATTTTTTTACCTCTATAACAATCATGATTGCAAAAGTCTTGAAAATTTGATGAACTTCTGGAAAATGGGCATCAGCAAGAAAGATGATAGATAGATTATTTTCCTACTTTATAAATATCAATTGTAAGAATCTATGACATGAACTCCTTACGGAAAATAAGCAAGATTTTTAGCTGCACTCAACTATTGTACAATGCACAATTCGAATCCCCAAAAAAGGATTACAATTCATTAAGTTTTTGAAATAATTGAATTCCTTACAATTCAGTGCAAAATTATATTGAAATGTGATAATCTTTCACCAGAAATTTCGAATATAAAACACAACGTTTCAGTAAAAAAATGTCGATAAAAATTTATAAAAAGTCTTTGACTCGGCACGTATGTACATAATTATGTAGTACCTTTGTATATATGTATATATATAACCTATAGTATTATCATGGAGCGTGGTTTTGTATTAAGAAGGCTATCCTGGTGGTGGCGCTGATATTAGTGGAGAAGAAATTACAGTGGAGAGTAGGATAAGATACAAAACAAGTATTAAAAAAAAAGAATATTTTATCATTAAATTTAGCACAGACAAATCTAGCAAGTAATGTCCCTATACTTAAGATACTTCTTGATAGTACTATAAGTTTTATGTACAAAGGTAGGGGAAGATGACATAAAATGGCCCACCAAGGTAAAATGGCCCACTTGCTAGAAATTGTAGAACGGAACAGAATTAGAATGTTTTGGTATAACAATTTTTTAGTTTATCTGGCATCACTGACATAAACGAAATATTAGCAGCTTCAAGCTATTGTTTGAAATTTTACAGGTCAAACTGTCTCTAGCCATCTACAAAATTAGAACCAATAAAATGTTTTAAAAAGTTTGTTGACAAAAAAAATTATAAAAAACATTCAATTTTGGAGAAAACAGTAAATGAATGTAAGTATTTAGTATTTCTTATTAATTTACTGAAATTAGTTGGCCTATAACCATTTCAGTGTGTTCGGAATTAAAACTTAAATAAAAGAACCCTAAATGGGCAAAATGGCCTACTAAGCACGCGCCTAAAATGGTATACTGTGCCATTTTATATTTACCCTTACATTTTCACTTTCTTTAGAGTGAAAATGGTTGGAAAATATAAACGATGTACACAGACGCAGTCCTGGACTGATAATGCATTAACAAAAGCCCTTTATGCTTGTTTTGTATCTTATCCTGCTCTCCACTGTAACATCATGCGCTAATTTCAGCGCCACCACCAGGCTGGAGTTCGCAATACAAAATCACGCTCCATGATATTATATATAATATCATATACGTATAATTATTTTGGCGGATAGTAAAAATTTCATAGATTAAAACTATTCAACTTAGCAAACTTGGCAATTCATACTACAGTGAAAGCTCTACTTGCGGACGGCTCCAATAAGCGAACAGTTCCCTTAAACGGACACATTTTCGGGTACGAACTTCTTTTTCGAAAATCTCATACAAATAACTTTCCTATAAACGAACACTCTCATAAACGGACGCGGACACGTTTTCTTGCCCATTTTAGATAGAAAACCTCCCATACGCGGACACATTATTTTATTAAGGGATTATTTTTTCTCAAAAACGTAACGGAAAAGAACAGCAAATCTGTTCTAAGTACAGTTTATGTTTAATACGTAAGTAAATCTATAGAAAATCTCCGATAACCGGACGCGAAGCTCTAATAACTGGACAGTGCGATGTTATGTTATGTTGAAAGGTTATTAGGGGATTTCCCGAGTTAGTTACTGGGGGTAGTTGGTGTAATTTTGAGAGGGTATGGTTCCCTTTTTTCATAGCGTTTCGTTTTTACACACGTCATTTCCTTTCCTTCAGCTACTCATTCATCAAAATCCAAATTTTTTTGTATACCCTTAATATGTCAGAGACATATTAGGAAAAAAGGGAGAGGTCAGAAAGGAGATGTCGGTGTACATTGGTTTTGAATTTTTGAACATTGCAATGACTGCGAAAGACAGAGCGTGGTAAGGAATTCCACATTCGCGTAGTACGGGTGAAGAACGAATTTCTGTACTTCACAGTACGTCCGAAGTTGGGCTGAAGGGTAAACTGATGCGCATTCCTAGAAGTGCGAATATTACGGTTGAATTGTTTAAGGGGAGGAATGCAGCTGGCTATTTCACTAGAGGATAGTCCGTTAAAATAACGGTAAAAAAGGGTGAGGCAAGAAAAGTTGTAAATTGCCAATGCATTGGGCAACAAAAACTTATTGGTTCGCGCTTTGGCAAAAAGGTTTTTTTTTTCTGCCACGACATGAAATATTTTATCTATGCAAAGTTTTTTAGATTTATTATTGGAAAAACACAAGCTGCAGAGATTTCAAGAAATAAAGAAGATGTTCGTGGAAAATGGCAAGGTAGATCGTAGATCCAATATTAATCAGAATTAATATGAGGTTAAAAAAAGAAGTTTTTTTATTGCTTTCCCTTAACCGGACATTTCTCATAACCGGACAAGAATTGGGGGACCATGAGTGTCCGCTTATAAGAGCTTTCACTGTTTTGTTTTCCTTTTATTTTACCTTGTATATCTATGTACATGTTAGAACAGCCAAACCCATAACAAAAAGTGGCGCTTAGCACAAAGTATAAGTACAAACCAAAATGTCATTTTCAGGAAAATGAATTTAATGAAAATATTTAAATTCTTGTTTTTTTAAATATTTTAACAGAAAACTTACAAGATTTCAGAAAGTTATAGATCTACCGGGTATTGATTTCCAAAGAATTAAATCCTTAAAGCAAAGTTAACTTTATATACATAATTCAATATACTCGTACCTATACATTTATACATGACTAAACAATGAATGACTGCTATACCATTCACACTTACAGAATGTTGATACCTTTATTACTTATTTATATAGGGAAAAACATTATAATGATGTCATCATGTTGGAATTGAAATAACCAATCGACTGGAAATATCAACGTTCCAATGAATTTTCTCAAAACCATTCTCGTCTGCTCTTGAGTCGAATTGTTTACTTTTGGCAGCAGATGTTTTCATTTGCAACAGGTACCTTCATCACCATGATAATAAGGTTTAAACGTTCCTTTAAACAGAATATCCTCTTTGTGAAAGGCAAATTAGATTGAGGAGTTTATAATGTTGTAGTCCATGAGTCCTTGTATCATTTCTCATACAACTTTCAATTTATAAGGTTTTTTTTTTTAGTTTCTCAGAACAGATTCAAAAGATTAAAAATAGACGTTTGTGCTCCTTATATTTATGTTAAGACTTGGTTTCGGCTTTCAATATGATTTGTGTGGGAAAAGACGCATCCACATATGGTATTGTATAGTATAAACAAATCAGCTTTTTTTTTTTTTTTATAATCTACCCGCGCTCAAGGGATTATGATTACCCTTTAAATGTTTCAACACAGCGCGGGCGTGAAGTTGTTTTTGTCGATAAGGAAATAAGTCTGTATTTTTGGGTCACGCAGAAGGTCTAGGATTGTTGCCACCCGCTGCCATCTTAACACAAAAAACTGGCAATAGAACCCACTTTGGCGCTGGGAATCGAACCCAGTTTTCCGACATTATAGTCCCCTTGCCATTAAGAATCGCTGAAACTGAAACCATTGTATATAAAGTTTAAGTTTAAAGTTTATATACAATGCTGAAACACTTATAAATTTGATTCTGTTGTTTTGGAAAGTTGTGTTGCTTTAAATTCGAAAAGTACTTTTAAGATCATCATGCTTAATGTTGCTGCGAAGTTATCTTAGCATACAGAACTTAACTTAGGACTTCGAATACGAGTATTTGAGATTACATCAAACAATACGAAAATGAATCTAGATATTAATTTTACATACAAATGTACAGTTTCCAAATTTCGGAAAAAGGTGGTGAAAGAATGACAGCAATCTACATCAAAAGTATTTGTATTTTAGATGATAGTGGTGATTACATCGAAAAATGAAGCTCACAATGCAACGTAAAATTTTTTGTAAGATTTTTTTCGACGATATTTTCTTACATATATAAAATATATGGTACCATAAAGAAGAGTGTTTTTTGTAATACTGCTGCTATGGTGTGGTGGCGCTGAAGTAGTCACAATTTTTAAAATAAAGAACAAGTAAAGGTATGTAGTTATAAAGCGAATTTTAATTATTTTGGTTCTGACAACAAAAAACGGATTATGGGAGATAACTGAGTCAGGTGTTGCGTCATGGCAACTAACAGAATAAAGCCAGACGAAATGAAAAACTATTTTCCTTTTGGTTAAGAACTACCATATGTATATGAACTTTCTTATAAAGAAAAACGCGCGATGTTAATTGTAGGTTAAGTTAGGTTAAAGTGGTTGTCATTAAAGCGTCTGACACACATAGACCATTAGAGGTCCATTGTGATACGAGTACCACGATCTAATAGGGAACAAAAAGGTTTCCTACTAGTTAAAACCATTTGGAGCTTCTGATGAAGCGAAGGAGACTTTTAATGTCTTTGTCTATGAGATCGCTTGGTTCATTATAGAAATGTTCTCCTAGATGAAGTTTGCGTCTGTAAGAGAGAGCAGGGCATGTACAAAGAAGGTGTGGGATTGTCTCCTCTTCCTGCTCGTCCAAGCAACTCCTGCAAAAATCGTTTGATAGCACACCGAGACGTGCGGCGTGTCTACGTATGAGACAGTGTCCAGTTATGACACCTATGACGGAGCTGATCTGAGATCTACTGAGGGACAATAGACATTTTGACCGTTTCAGATCCAGTTTGGGCCAGATTTGTTTGGTCGCCATGCAAGTGGTAGTATTAAGCAATCTTGTGTTTGATTGTTCCAGAGCGATTCGTTTCAGCATAAGTTTACTTGTAGCTATGGGCATACCGCATACCTATATTTGCCTTTTCGGGTAAAATAGGCATTTCCGTTCCAATTCTGGCGAGTTCGTCGGCTTTGCAATTCCCCGGAATGTCCCTGTGACCCGGCACCCAGAATAGGTGAATGTTAAACTGTTTGGCCATCTCCATCAGAGACGATCGACAGTCTTGGGCTGTAATGGAGTTTACAGAGACTGATGCGAGGGATTTCAAAGCAGCCTGACTATCTGAGAAGATACGGATACGTGCTGGATACCACGTTTTCTTAAAGCCAAGACAATACTTCCTTTATCGCCAGAATTTCCGCTTGGAATACGCTACAATGGTTTGGTAGGCGGAAGGAGAGACTAAGGTTTAGTCCATCTGAGTACACTCCACCACCCACTCCGTTTTCAGTCTTCGATCCATCAATTAATGTTAATTGTAAATAAAACAAAAAGTTTTCAGATAATTATCTTAATATTTTTGATTATGATAGACGGATCTATGACAATTATGTGTGAAACAAAATATCGGCCAAATGCTCGCCACGGCTTTGGTGGCATATCTCTATCCGATGGTCCATATTTTCAATGACTGAGACGTAATTGAGGTTGAATTATCTCATCCTTTAGCTCTTGAATTGTTTTTGGCTTATTGACGTACACTTTTTCTCTTAAATATCCCCAAAGGAAGAAGTCCAACGGGGTCAAATGACATGATGGTGGCGGATAATTAACATCGCCACGACCGACTTGAGATAACACGGCCATTGAATTTTTTCGCGCAAAAGAGCCATTGTTTTGTTAGCTGTGTTGAAAGTGGCACTGCACTATCCTGTTGGAAGCACATATCGGCCAGGTCCATATCCTCAATTTCTGGCCACAAGAAGTCTGTTATCATCTTGCGATAGCCAACACCATTCACGGTATCTGCTTGGCCGACCTCATTTTCGAAGAAGTATGGCCCGATGACTCTACCAGCCCATAAACCGCACCAAACAGTCACTCTTTGTGGATGCATCATCTTTTCAACAATCACTCGTAGATTGTCATTTTCCCAAATATGGAAATTCTGCTTGTTAACGAATTCACTAAGGTGAAAGTGTGCCTCGTCACTGAAGATGATTTTCTTTGTAAAGTCACCATTCACTTCTGTCTGTTCAACCAACCATTCGGTCTATTGACGACGCTTGAATTGGTCAGTAGGCTTCAGCTCATGAGTCAATTGAACAACAATGTTTTCCGCAGAACGAACTGGGTGAGCATGCACAGTGTTTTCACATTTCCTTCAGACTCGGTTTGCTGAAATTTGCGCACAATTCTACCGATTGTGGACACATTTGGTTGATTATGCCGACCAAAAAAAGCACGAAGTGCACGAAATGCATTTTGATTTGAACGCCCTTTTTCGTAAAAGGCTTCAACAATCTTAACGTGCTACTCAATTGTGTACCTCTCCATGGTTGAATTTGTCAAATACTGATACAAAGAAATGTCAAATTAAGTTGGACAAAAAACTTGACGTTAAGGCTGGGACCGCACTTGCGATTTCAATCGCACGATTTTTTAGTCGCAAAAATAGAACACATGAATTTAAATGAGAATGAACGCACTTGCTACCAACAAATCATGACGATTTAAAAGTCGCAATTTGTTTCATTTTTCTTGCGATGCGATTGTCGTAAACTTAAATGAAACACATGTACTCAAATGAATATGCCCACACTTGCGATTAAAATTACAAGGACTTAAAAATCGTAGTCGTAAATAGAAATTGGCATGCACGCACTTGCGATTTTTAATCCACGATTTCTTAGCCGCAATGAATAAGACACATGGCCTTAAATGTGAATGCAGGCACATGCGACTTAAAAATCGCAGCGATTATCAAAATAAAACAAGTTCTATTTTTTCAAGCGATTTTTCTGTCGCTACTTATTTGTAGCAAATGCGTGCACTCACATAAAAAGTAGTGCGTTTTATTTTTGAGCAAAAAAATCGCAAGTTCGTGCATGATAATAATTTGTAGCGACTACGACTTTTTAATCGCCTCGAAGAAAAATCGCAAGTGCGGTCCTAGCCTAAGATGTGACTCACAAATAACATCGTGCATTATGGTTGGACCACCCTTTACAACGGTGCTTTTTTGAATGTGTGATTCGATTTATTTATTTTCTATGGCTTATGCGAGTAGGGAGGTAAACTGGTATGTATGTTTACATACATAAAATGAATACCATCGTATTTTATGAAATCATTTTCTTCAAAGAAGTAGGTAGGTATTTGATTTCTTGTATACAGAAATCAAAAATCTACTATACCTATAAAAGCGGATTCAAGATGCGGATTGAGGATTCAACCACTGCCGCGAATATTAGTGGTGTTTTCTTAAACATATAAACTTACATTTTTATGCATGAATTCATAAACTTAATGTTTTAAAAATGATTTTAATTAATTTTGTGACTGCAGATCTTTCAGTGAGACGTTTAATAAAACTCCCATTCTTTTTGTCTCGCTTAAAAAAAATAGTAAAACGCACATCACTTTTATTTTTCAAAATGACAAAAGAAAGCAAAAATTATTAAAACTATAACTAAATACATAATAATAAATAACTATACCAAGCTATTGGTATCGTAATGGACCAAATCTGGCCGCAGGATTAAAAACTGACATTTACACTATGGTTCGACACATTAGCAGATTATATATATTGGCCGTGTTTTTTGAAAGAGTGAAGAACCAAGTTAGCAAAATTTTACACGCAAAACAATAAAAACAGCAAAAGTGATTATAATTTGGTCAGCAAGTAGAGTGAATATAGAATGAATAAAAATTATTGATATATTGAGATGTACTTAGATGGCGCTTAAATCGAGTGCAGATGTGTTCTGGAATGCATCTTTTTTCACAGAGATTTTTGATTATTTCAAGACATTTGGAAATAATAAGCTTAATGCCTATGTTGTAAAAGACGTACATTAATCTCAAATGTCAATTGATTGAAAAACTTCTGAAAAATCTTAATTTTTTCACCGAAAAATCTAAATTTTTTGAATTTTCTGTCTGTTCAGGAAAATTGTGATTTTTTGGCTTTTGGAAAGCATCTAGAAAGAAATACCTTCAGTGGGTCAAAATATAGTATATTACCCATCTACCAAGTCATAAACTGTCAAATTCCATAGGAGGATGGCTGAGATCTCGATGGATTAAAAAACATCTAAAAAATCTAAATTATGTCACCGAAAAATCGAAATTTTTTGGAATTCTTTTGTTCAGCGAAATTGCGATTTTAGGGCTTTTGGAAAGCGTCTAGAAAGAAATACTCTTAATAGGTAAAAATATAGTATATTACCCATCAACCAAGCCGAACAATCACGGCGACGATAGATTCTGACCATTAACAGTTTTAACACAATCTAATAAATTCAAATACATACGCGGTATTTTATTTTGTAAGTTGGGCGTTCCTATCTCTTCGCTAAGCTATTATAGTTACCCAAAATCTAATATATCAAAAAATAAAAATTTCTCTCTTATTGTTTTAGGCTCAATTACTGATGAATTTGACATAAAAACGGTTAGATTTCGAATAAAACATCAACAAACGTTTTTTTAGAACGATTATTGTTGTATGTATTATACATTTAGGATCTGTTATTCTTAAGCAATAAATCCCAAAATTAGGACAGGTGTTTTGCAAATTGCATGGAAAACTGAGATCTGCTATCATGTGTTTATATTTATACTGTTAAGAGTTAAAATTTTCATAAAAGTCTTTTTTTCACTTACCTTAAACCTATTCAAAAACGAAAACAAAACTTTTGAAAGAGTTTAAATTTCTAAATCTTAAAATATTCCATATTTTATTCGTATTTTTTTTTTATTTCAGAAGACCTCATTGCCCATACAATTCATCATGGCCAACATCATTCCGCAAATGTCCATAATAATCCTTTCGGCTCTTTGACGAGCATTCATAAAATGGCTCACAATAATTTTGACAATAAATATTTAGATACCAGGAAACACAGGTAAATTGTTGTTCAAATATGTTACTTATTTTTTCTTAGTTAAATATTATTGCGAACGAAGGAAGAGAATTGTAAAATTTACTTACCGAAGTTAAATTAGTTTTTGAAATGCAAAACGTGCCTACATTAAATGTTAGTACTCGAACCTTTGTTTGTATTTCAGAACTAAGTTGTAAGTTATAGGTGGCCTCTTAATACAGATTTGTGTTTCTTAGTAGTTACTATCTCGAAAGAAAATATTTTTATTCTCAAAAATGTATATATGTATAAAAATACAAAAAAAAAATTCTTTTAGTAGATAGTATAAGTATTTAGATTAAAGTTTAAAAAAAAAATTGTAAGTACTTATAGGTAACTTTCTATTTCATTCCTTTCATTTTTTCATATTTGATCTTAATAAAAACAATTCAACTGATTTTGATCAACCTTTTTTTATATAAAACTAGATGACCCGGTAAACTTCGTATCACCTACATATATTTTTGAAAATTATGATCCAAACTTAATACTAAATTTGTATCTACATTAAATGCAGAGAAATTCCAAGTTGATTTCGCAAGCTTTCACAACTCGCCTTGCGATTTTTTATGGTCATCTCAAAGGTCAGATGGACGGGAAATTATAGACGCTTAAAATCGAACGGCAAATCCGTTGGAATCATCGGTATACGTAGGATCAAGATATCCTCTCATGACGTTATTCACTAGTGTCTTACAGCCAGTCTCGTTCCATTGCACAGTCGAGGTTGATTAATGTTACGCAGCATAATCGCAACTGATCCTACTTTCAATTGTAAATTGTGAGGTGGTAGTCCAGGAAAACCTAGGGAATTTGAAATGTCTGTGGGGTAGTTGACTACGTCATCCTGTCAATTTATCTGTAAGAAAATAACTCTCCGGGAAGAATATTATGAATTGTTGCATTGAGATCATCGACATCTTTGTTTTTTGCCGCCAATATTCCTCGTTCACTCAGCCAATTATGATTTCTGAACTGTTGTTCCATATCAGTAAAAACACGCTGAATAAGGTCCACTTTTGAGTCGACGAAATGCGTGAGTAGTGTAATTAATCCGGTCGAGGTGTCAATTGCGGACCTTCCCATTTCCAATATCTAATAACTGCTTCGAATATATAATAGCAGTTTGATCTTGTTGCAAAGACACTCGCATGTTAGTTGTTAATTGGAGTGTCTATACATGCGTTTAGTTCATCAGCAAAAGTTAATGGAGGAATATAATTGGAAGAGTCTGACGAAAATGACCTCACAACAGAATCATGGTTCCATCAAAACTGTTCTGGTTGTCACGAAGATCTTTGAAAATTCTGTCCAGTGCCTCGAGTAACCTCTTGGGGACATTCGTACATTCTCCCATTGCGCCATTTTTGGCGATGTTGCAAACTGGTGCTTCGTTGATTTGTATGGTTAGTGTAATTTCAAGGCAGAATGTGCAGTTCGTCCATCTTCTAACAATGTTGCAGCTGTTCCAGATGAAGTCTACTACTTCCTTTTGCCATCTGAAGTTTACAAATAGCAATGAAATAAGGAACGTTTTTCCAGTCCCCCCGGGAGCAGCAAAAAAGTGAATTCTACCAGATCCACACTTCACAACTTCGATCAAAGTATATCGTATGCATTACATTACAATACATTTTACACTACTCCGTAGATAAATCTACGAAGTAGAGACACAGAAAAGCACTGGTAACTGAGGCCATCGGCTTTAGACAATACAACAGAAAGAGACACACAGAAAGAAAGAACAACAGAATCGTCTTTTGGTTTTACGTGAGTACCTGTCGATTGCCGGCTGTACCCCACGGTCTTGACCATTAACCCCGACATAGCCGAAGCCATCTTGGTCGCAAAGTTGTGATATGTTGCAGCATATGCACACCTCTTGCTTTGGATGCGAGGTCTATCTAACACCTCATGAATTTAAGAAAAGAATCTTGAAAACTATGTGTCTTCGCATTCGGAATAAACCCAGCCACCATGATGCTCCCACTAGGTGGTCTACTTCATAGAAAGGGATTGAGCGGAGGGTAAAAAAATCAACCCTCTACTCAAATGGGCACTATCTCCCACCGAGGAACCGAGGTCGCTTCCAGATGAGTTACTGCAAAACTCTGGGCCTGTCAACCCTTAGGACACACACACCAAGAAGTCGGCCGGGGTAGTAACCAACAACTTAGTGTGCTTCCTTTTGGTCTTCATTCGCCATGCGACGAACTATGAAAGACACTCCTAGTCTTTTACTTTCCTTATACGGCAAACTAGGAAAGACACTCCTAGTCTTTTGCTCACCTTACGGCAAACTAGGAAAGACACTCCTAATCTTTGTTCTAAGCGAACTAGGACGATGGTCCTCCAGTTACGCAGTAACCGGAGACTTAACCTTTTTTAACCCTTTTTACTCCTTCTTTCAACCATTAGGCCAGGCGCGCACATTCAATTTTTAGTTTGCCAACTGTTTAATTGCTAAAATGACACATATGGCCTTACATGGGACACTGCGCACTTAGATCAACTCGATTCGAGCTACTAAAAAGTTTGTGTTTTGACACAAACTAAACGATTGCCTTCGCAACAGTTGAGCTGTTTTCTATAAGAACAAGAGAGAAAAGAGTGTTCGCGTGACTAAAGAGTTGCCAGTGCGCGGTTCTCTTTCAACTGGTGATTAAACTATTTCATTTCGATCACAGTTGCCACTGGCAACTTGCCAGTGCGGGACTAGCCTTAAAAACCTTAAAATCTCCAACCACGCAAGTAGCTGGAGGTTTCGCTATTTTACTCCTTAATCAACCTAAAAATTCATAAAATGTCCAGCCACACAAGTAGCCGGAGATTTCACCATTTTACTCCCTTTTTCCATCCCTTAACTCTCTTTCCTCCTGTTTAGGTTTTCTTAGTTTTCTAAATCAGGGTTCGGACTTCATAAATCGCAGATCGTAGTAAATTGGCGAAGAAATCGCAGTAAAACCAAAATTTTCGCATTAGGAATACATACATATGTATATTTTTTTGATTAGGTAACAAAAGATTATAAACAAAGGAACCAAAGTTAAATCACATTTAAATCATCGTTGATTTTTAAAACAACATACATAAGTGATATTTTATTTTGTTATGGAAGAGAAAAAAAACCATATTAAAAAATCCTCAATGGTTTAAAAGTCGAAACACTCTTATAAGATTTTTGGGTTATAAAAATGACAATGACAATGAATGTAGGATTTTTTGTATCTCCTGTGAAAAAAATTAAAATTTCAGTTATTTTGTTTTAACAATCACAGATTCATTTACATATGTAATATGTGTGAACAAATATATACTCTTACTCGATAATGAAAATGTATAGTTTAAGCAAAAATATGTGAAGCTAGGTAATCAAAATAAATTTACCATCTACAAATTTGTACTTTTTGAAACAAGACCAAATTAAAGAGTAGAAGAACTAAAGACAAGACTTGCACTAAAGAGACGAGAATCTTTTAAAATTTTGACATTTTGGTTATGAGCATATTTATTTCTATGACCAGTGCTGCTATTCAAACAAAATCTGAAGAATCGCAGTAGATTGTAGGAAAAGCGCAGTGGTGCAGTAGATTTAAAAAATAAGAAAAAAATGCAGTAGGTCTACTGCTTTCGCAGTAAAGTCCGAACGCTGGTCAAAATCTCCAGCTGGTCGAGCAGCCGGAGGATAGATTTAAGCCTCCCCACCGCGACAAGGTGAAACCCGTCGGGGAGGAGAAAGAACAACAGAAGAAACACATGCCAACAGCACACGGTTGGTATTTGAACGGTCCCCCATCCAAGTACTAACTGCGCAAAATGATGCTCGATTTCGCTGATCGATGGGAAGTGATGCTTTCATCAAAGCCCAGGCCGTTGACGTGTCGTATGCAGTTCTTTGTTGTTCATTCAATTGCGGAACATTTGAACGAACTATTTCGGCTAATACTTCATTCATATTCTTGTTCTATTGGTTAAATGCATCGGCCATAGGAAGATTGGGTGCTGTCATGCCCAAACAGGACAATACTTTATTTAAATTCAATATATAAATTTAAATTGTAAATTTCTGCAGCAATTTGTAGTGTTAAGACATCTAATGTTTCGCAGCTAGCAACATTTTGTATTGGAAAATTAAATTGTCGTTTTTAGTATTTTCCGTTACATATTATTTATGTTTCTCGTCTAAAACCTTTCCTGAACTTCCACAAATATTTCAAGATCAAAATAAGTAAAATCGGTCCAGCCATTGTTGAGTTTTACCGAGACAAAGGAACAGCAATTGATTTTTATTTATACATATAGAATAATAATTTGAATAATTTGAAATAATTTTTAAATACTCGTAAGAAGTTTTAATTTTCCTTCCTTACTGTCTCAATATTTATTATATTATTATTTATACCTAAGAGTACTTTTCCAAGAAAATATATAAATCCAAAAATATCTATTGGATATGCTATCGTCACCTCCGTGATATTTAACTAGTTTTAACGACATTTTCGTTATGTAATCTGCAGTAAATTTTCATGCAATTAACATAACATTTTTATTGCTATCATTAACACACATCGTAATTATTGAACTAAGTATCTACAAGTAGGTTCCTATACATATTAACATCAACATCATAGACTAGTTAATTTTCCTTTGACAAATTAATTGAACATATAAGGAATTTAAGAAAAACCTAATCAAACCTCTCCTGCTCACTTCAAGGCGTTATAAGAGGCTTAGAACTATTATGCAAATTAACCCTACCTTACCTTGCCTTGCATGATTGCCTGTCAAAAGCATACTCATAACCTATAAGTGCATGTTATAACATTGTTCTGTCCCTAATTATAACCGACATAACGTTTGCATTGCTTTAAATTAAAATTGAAGGCACGCAAGCAAAATATTTTAGGTAGCCATAATAATTTACTACATTTTCTTGCTCAAAAGAATGAGAAATCAAAAAAAAAATTATATTGCTAGAAAAATGTTTCAACTCGCCCACAATTCGGATCGGTATGTTCAAGCAACTAAAGTGGACGTCGGAGTTGGCCGTAGATACTCATACTTACCTTGAGTGACTTTTAATTCTTTAGAAATAGATTGACTTGCTAAATTAATCCAATTGTATTAGATATAAGAAACTATCCAATGGAAACCAAGATCAGACGGCAAATAAATCCTTCTATATTTTTGTACGAAAAATTTAAAATTTGGAGTAAAGAAAGGGGTGCCATATTGAACTTTTTTGTGCCACCGCAACATGTCAAAAGGATGATGCAGCATCAAAAAAGCACGATTTTTGACCCCTCCCTATTTTTAGTACCAATGAAGTCAGAAACTTAAAATTCCGAATATTTGCTAAGCCAGGCACAGGCGACTCACCAAATTTCAATTTTCTAGCATAAGCCGCTCTTGATAGATAAGGCCTCAAAAATCACAAAAAACCGTAACTGACTGACTGACAGATCATCAAAATTATGGAGCACTTTCCGGCATCGTAGAATAATTTTGCACAACGGTAAATCATGCAGGCAGAGGAAAAAATCGAAAATTTGAGGTTTTCCATTCAGGGCCCGTGGTATCCGCCCACTTTCTGAGAAAATGTTTAATTTATATGGAGCACTTCCGATTGCTGTAGAATGATAAAATTTGGTAGAGCGATATAGCTTAATGTACATTCAAAGCGAAAAATAGAAAATCTAAGATTTTTCATTCGAAGTGTCTTTTTATTGTCATTTTGAAACTATACATGCATCTTGAAAATTCATGACTTCTTAGAACTAGAGTGCTCGATTTGGTGCTCTACGAGTATTTTACGTTAACATGAATGAAATCATGGAATTATAAAATTTCTCTATTATTGTAGCTGTTTCAATATTATTCTACTTTAAATGTTCAGTATTAAACCTTCATGAAGTAAGAACTTGGCGTACTTTTAGAACCGCACTTGCGATTTTTCGTCGAAGCGATTAAAAAGTCGTAGTCGCTACAAATTATTGTCATACACGCACCTGCGATTTTTTTGCCGCGCGATTATTTAATCGCGAAAAATAAAACACACTACTTTTTATGTGAGTGCACGCATTTGCTACAAATAAGTAGCGACAAAAAAATCGCTTGAAAAAATAGAACTTGTTTAATTTTTATAATCGCTACGATTTTTAAGTCACTTGTGCGTGCATTCACATTTAACGCCATGTGTCTTATACATTGCGGCTAAGAAATCGTAGATTAAAAATCGCAAGTGCGTGCATGCCCATTTCCCTTTGCGACTACACTTGTGATTTTTTTGATCGCGATTATTCAATCGCAAAAAATAAAACACACTACTTTTTATGTGAGTGCACGCATTTGCTACAAATAAGTAGCGACAAAAAAATCGCTTGAAAAAATGGAATTTGTTTCATTTTTATAATCGCTACGATTTTTAAGTCGCATGTGCGTGCAGTTAGGCTAGGACCGCACTTGCGATTTTTTGTCGAGGCGATTAAAAAGTCATAGTCGCTACAAATTATTGTCATGCACACACTTGTGATTTTTTTGAGCGCGATTATTTATTCGCAAAAAATAAAACACACTACTTTTTATGTGAGTGCACGCATTTGCTACAAATAAGTAGCGACAAAAAAATCGCTTGAAAAAATGGAACATGTTTCATTTTTATAATCGCTACGATTTTTATGTCGCTTTTGCGTGCATTCACATTTAACGCCATGTGTCTTATTCATTGCGGCTAAGAAATCGTAGATTAAAAATCGCAAGTGCGTTCATGCCCATATCCCTTTGCGACTACGATTTTTAAGTAGTAGTAATTTAAATCGAAAGTGTGTGCATATCTATTTGAGTACATTTGTTTCATTTACGCTTACGACAATCGCATCGCAAGAAAAATGAAAAAAATTGCGGCTTTTAAATCGTCATGATATGTTGGTATCAAGTGTGTTCATTCTCATTTAAGCTCATGTGTTCTAATTTTGCGACTAAGAAACCGCGCGATTGAAATCGCAAGTGCGTTCCTAGCCTTAATACTTTTCATTTTCACGGCTGACTTGTTATACAAAGGGTTTTGTTTAGAAGAACTTTGCTCTTTTTTTTAAATTTTTGTTTTAGATCTGATTATATAGGGAATATTGATGCCTGATAAATCCGTTACGGAGGTTACAGAAAAACTAAAAATACAGTCGATAAAGTAAGATATTGGACCCAAAGATGGCGCATCAAATTAAATTAAACAAAATGGAAGCTGATAGGTATAGCGATCTACATAGAAATGTTCAATGTGAGAGTCAGTCCAACTTCGAAATAGTAATCGTCTTAAATGTTCAACACAATGTTCGGAGACTTAGAAGAACCAACTGATGGTTTCAAAGACAATGGAAATGTATTTAGAGTATTTAAATACCCCCAGTGCGATTTTTAATTAAGAAAGAGTAATCATTTGTCGATCTTTCCCGCCATCCAGGGAATCAGTTAAAACAAGACCTAAGGACAGACGTATATACATATATGCAGGCATACAGATATCTAGGCAAACAGATATATCAACTCGTTTATTGTTTTTAATCATCTAAATGTCAGTATCGATTAAAATATCCACTTATCCTTTTTTTAACTAATGCATAACTTACCCTTAGCTGGGTATATATGTACATAGTTAATAACATTAACGATTCTACAAAAAGCCAAGTTTTTTAATTGGCATGCATATTACTCATGAACGCTTATTCCATCAACTTCAACCTATTCGATCCAAGACATGGGTACAGGAAGTTTGAAAAACTGTTTGGAAACCTCGTGTGTCCCAAGTTCACTGCTATGAGACTTTTGGCCTAAGGACTCGATGACATTTAGGTATATAAGGGTCAACTTATGGCTAACTTTCACCTGTTGGCGTTTTGACACAATCACAACAAAGGTTGTGGTTTTTTGTAGACGTAAAAACTACAAAAAAAGAGCCACATCGCCATGATATCCGTTCATGGACAAAGAAAAGAATTTTCCATCAAAGGAATGTTTTCCTGTGCCGAGGTGGTTAGGCTGGCTGAAGGTGAAAAAAAAACTTTTAATTTCTCTCCCCTCTTTGTCCCAGTTTTTTATTTTTGTTCAAATGGTTCCTTCCACAAGGTAAGGGTATTTTTTTTTTATTTTTAAAATTGTTTTCTTTGGTGTTGCTAACAAATGCCATAAGACCAAATGGATGACGTGACTTTTTCTAGTTGTTTAGCCTCAGGTGGTTTGAGCCTTTATTAGGGATGGTTGCCGAATGACATTTTTTTTTTGTTGTAAAACTATAGTGGGATGGTAAAAGGTTAAAACTGAATTGGGGTAGAACTGATGTGAAATTGTCAGTCGTTATATAGCGTTTTAATTAAAAAAATTCTTGTTTCGTTTTTGGGAAAAAAAATAAAAGAATCGATTTAATCCTACCTTGTCATTTTCCAATTAAATTTGTATCTGTGTTTTTATGACTTGAACAATACAAATTGGTAAATGAGAAGCGAAGGTTTGAAATTCTGTTCAACACCAGATATTTTAGATATATTCTTCGTTTTTGATGAAATCACACTGTTTTGTGAGAAAAAGTCTTGAGTCAAAAACGTCCGAAAGACAAGTTAATACATATTTATTTTAAACCAAAATCCTTCAACATATATATCTTAAGAAACTTTTTGAATATTAAGGTTAGCCATAGTCCATAGTCTTCCTTAAAGAAGGAATAGGTAAATCTACTTACAATCACATCGCTTAAGAGTACATCCCGTTCAATATCGAATCACACCGGTACCTGTTTCCTTTTACTTATTAAGGTTGCGCTACAGTCCTGGGTGAACCAGGGCCACAACTAACCAGCTTCTCCAGCTAGCTCGGTCCCAAGCTAGCTCTCTCCAGTTTCTCACGTCAAGTTGGTTGAGGTCTTCTTCCCCTTGTGTGAGATACCTTAGTCGCGGTCTTTTTCTACTGCGTAGTCCCACGGGGTTGGAATCGAAGACTTTCCGGGCAGAAGAATTTAAGGTCATTCCCTCTACATGACCTAGCCATCTCAATCGTTGGACTTTGATTCGTTTGACTAGGTCAGCTTCGCTGTACAGCCCGTACAGTTTATTGTTATATCTTCTCCGCCACTCCCCGTCTATGCAGACGGAACCAAAGATCACACGAAGAATTTTCCTCTCGAAGCATCCTAAAGCGCTCTCATCTAACTTCGACATAGTCCATGTTTCTGTACCATAGACAAGGTACGGGATGATGAGAGTTTTATAGAGGGACACTTTAGTTGCTCGACAGAGGGACTTTTCTACTCAATGGCCTTCTTAGTCAAAAGAAGCAGCGATTGGCAAGAGTTATTCTCGTTTGATTTCAGCGCTGGTGTTGTTTTCTGAATTTATAGCGGCACTTAGGTATAACTACCTCAAAGTTATCATCATCATCGGCTCGACAACCGGGTTCCGGTCCTGGCCTCTTTCAACAAGTCTCTCCACCTATCCCGGTCTCTAGCCGACGCCATCCAGTTGCGCACCCCAAGGCTTCGGGCGTCCTGGTCTACGCCATCTCTCCAGCGCAAGCATGGTCTAGCACGCTGTCGTCTACCATAGAATGTACCATAAAGAACTTTCCGAGCAGGTTCCTCTTCGCTCATGCGAGCTAGGTGCCCTGCCCACCGGAGTCTACCGAGCTTAATTTTTGTCACAATATCTGCTTCTAGGTAGATTGCGTACAGTTCATGATTGTACCGTCTCCGGAATCGTCCTTCCTCACATATGGGGCCAACAATTCTCTTTAAGACTTTTCTCTCGAACGCAGCTAAGAGTTCGGAGTGCCTTTTGCTAAGCACCCAAGTCTCGGATCCATATGTGAGTACTGGCAGGACCATGGTCCCGTACAGCAGCAGTTTTGAAGTTATGGTGAGATTTCTGGATTTGAAGAGCTTTGACAGATTATAGTAGGCTCTGTTGGATTTGAGAAGCCGCCCGCATATTTCGTCTTCTATTATATTGTTATTGGCTGCTACTATTGACCCAAGGTATTTAAAGGATTGTACCACTTCAAATTCGTGCTCCGCTACCTTGATTGTTTGACCAACTGTTCCTCTCGCATTCGACGCCACCATGTACTTTGTTTTACCTTCACTAATGTGCAGCCCCAGATTTTGTGCCGCCTGCTCGATCTGGATGAAGGAATCGTGTACAGCTTGTTCGGTTCTTCGATGTCGATGTCTGGACCTGTTGACGATGGTCCCTCTTGTTGCCGTGCCAGAGTCACGGATTGCTTTCTCCAACGCCAGGTTGAAGAGGAGGCAGGCCAGACCGTCCCCTTGTCGGAGTCCATTAAAGATTTGGTCTGGATAGGATAGCAATCCGGCTATTTTTACTTGGCTTGTTAAGTTGGTCATGGTCAACCTACATAGTCGTGTCAATTTATTTGGGATGCCGAATTCTCACATGGCTTTGTAAAGTTCTACCCTGGCTATGCTATCATAGGCGGCCTTTAAGTCTATAAACAGATGGTATGTTGGGATGTTAAATTCTAGACATTTTTCCATCGCCTACCTAAGGCTAAAGATCTGATCAGTTGTTGATTTGCCTGGAATGAAACCACACTGATATTGTCCGATGACGGTTTTAGCGTATGGGGTTATCCGGTCTTGTAGGATAGAGGAGAGTATCTTATAGGCGGTACTCAACAACGTGATACCTCTATAATTGCTGCACGTTGTGACATCTCCCTTCTTATGTATGGGGCATATTAAACCTTTTCGTCAGTCTTCTGGCATTTCTTCCTGCTCCCATACCTGTACTATAATATTATGAATTGCTTGACGTAAGGCTGGCTCGCCGTGATGGAATAATTCGGCTGGTATGCCATCGGCTCCCGGGGCTTTGTTCTGCTTAAGCCGGCCTATAGCCTTTTCAACCTCTTATATGCTTTGTGGGGGCAACAAAGGGTATTTTTCTTGAAGTAGTGGAGCCAGCGTTGCCACAAAGTGCCCGATCGGGCCATTTGGCCCTCTGTTTTAAATTTTGGCCCTTTGCCAGGGCCAATTAGAAATGGCCCCCAAATCTAAATTTTAGAAGATTTAACATCACATCAAATCGTGGTTAGTAGTATATAAAAAGCTTTACAAAATTAAATATAAACCATTCCACCACATACAAATAACCATACTTAAAATGGAACTGAATTTATTCATTTATCTAGTTTAAGGATTTGACTCACGTCAGTTTCGTCCAGAGTGTTGACTTCTCTGACGTCATTTATTTTCGTCATCGACCAAAGCATTTATGTAAACTGGGCTTTAATAATAAGCGAAAAAAATTAATAATCATTAACGTGTTTTTTTGAATGAATTGCGGATAAACGGTTGTCCGCAGAAAAAAAAGTTTTGGAACAAACTAAAACTGTAATAAATTCTTGATTGGTTATAAAAATAATCTTACGAATCGGACGTAGTTTGGATAAAGATAAAGCCAGTTAAGGCAAAAATCATAAAAACCGTTATAACTCGAAAACGGGACGAAAACGAGAAAATTACCTCTTAAGTTTTCGACTTAAAATGACCTCGGGAATCCATGGTTTTCGTTTGGGGCGGTGACTGTGAGACGCCCTGTATATTGACTTTGCTAAGGAGTTCGATAAAGTAAACCACCATATACTAATACAAAAATTGGAATCCATTGGCTTCCACTCAAATATTTTAAAGTGGTTTGAATCCTACCTAAACGGAAGAAAATAGTTTGTGGGTATTAATGATGTACTATCAGATCTAATTGAGGTCACATCAGGAGTACCACAAGGAAGTTACTTGGGCCCTCTTCTATTCTGGCTGCTAATCAATGATATCACTGATTTCTTAAAAAATGTTTCTTGTTTGATGTTTGCGGATTACATTAAAATATTCCGTCGTGTTACGTCAATTAATGATTGTCATTTACTCCAATGTGATCTTCATCGCTTGTCTGAAAGGTGTTTAGCTAATCAGCTTTTGTTAAACGTATCAAAGTGTCAATCTTTATCATTTTTTAGGAGCCTATCATATATTCCTTTTCAGTATTCTATAGAAGATACGGAACTCTCAATACTTAACGAAAAGAAAGATCTCGAAACCCCGCTTTAAATCCCATATAGACTGTAATTGCTTAGACTTTGATTGCTAAGGTTAACTCTATGTTAGGATTCATTAATCGGAACTCTAAAGAGTTCTCTGATCCTTTGACTCTTTGATCTCATTTCTTTGCGTATGTAAGGTCATCATTAGAGTATTGCTGTGTAATTTGGGATCCAATTAATTCTAATAGGATTGAAAACATACAAACATACAATATTCATACCCCAACTTATAAAACTCGGTGTCAACTTCTTGGCTTATAATATCTTGTCGTTCATCGTAAAAATTTTGCAATAATATTTTTGCGCGATATTATTAAATCCCATATAAATTGCCCTTTTCTTTTGTCTCTTGTTATTGTGTATGCTTCGTCAAGGAATCTTCGATCCCTTTTCCTTTTTAATGAACCTCATCATCGGGTAAACATGAACCTTTAACTCGATGCATTAGAGAAGCCTAAAGTATTATTTGTAATAATTATATAGATTTTTTTTCTCAACAAAGTCGAGAATCTTTTAAGAAGCACATATTGATCTAATTCGTAATCCGGTGGTATCTATTAAGTTATTATTTTAGATTAAGTTTATAATTTTATTTTGTTTGCTCTACTAATTAATTATTTGGTTTTTCAATAAAAAAAATGATTCGGTAGTCTGCAAGATTATTATATACTAGCCGACCCAGCTCTCGAAATTCGAGTGCCAATTTATTTATTATTTATTATTAA
Organism: Chrysotoxum bicinctum; assembly: GCA_911387755.1. Taxonomy (NCBI): domain Eukaryota; kingdom Metazoa; phylum Arthropoda; class Insecta; order Diptera; family Syrphidae; genus Chrysotoxum; species Chrysotoxum bicinctum. Next base: position 83,024,168 of record OU426988.1, on the reverse strand, counting down.
ATTATTGGCAGTGTTTTCAAGCAAATTTATTAAATTAAATTTTATTTTATGTAATATGCAAAGTGTTCGACAGTGCAAAAACAAAAATGACCCACAGTGTGTAAATGCGTGTCTGAAGTATATTCTGCACATCTCCGTAACTGTGGCTTTCCAACCATATAAAATTTATCGAAATCGGTTGAATACTTTTGCTTGATGAAATAAAAATAATTAAATAAATCGTATAGACATTTGTTTTTTTTTTCGCCGCTTGTTGTTTGTTCGTTCGCTGTCCATTCATATATTGAATTTAAATATGAAAAAAAGGAATATAAATATTAAAATAATATTACTGGTGTGATTTATATTTTTTTTAAGATATTTTAAGGTAATTCCCAAGAAATCAAATCAGATGACAGAGTAAAGATCTGCTTCAGCTGCCTATTACATAGATTTAAGAAATGCATTAAATAAATAATGCATTAAATAAATAAATAAGAACAAAAACAAATATTAATATATTGTAGTTTAATGTTTTAAGGACGGATTTGTAAATAAAATATTTGGCCCCAACTTTTGTCAAATGGCCCTCAAAAAATTTCGAAATGGCCCTCTATGTTTTTTCCTTCGCGGCAACGCTGAGTGGAGCCTCCACTTCTGCAGTGAGCTGACCATTTAGCAATTCATTAAAGTACACAGGATCGGTGATCAGATTTCCCTCTCCGTCCTTGCAGTATGTGCAGCGTGGTGTGTACGGCGTCATGTTTTGGACGGATTGGTAGAACTTCCGCGCCTGGTGCGGACCTCGCTTGTGGCTGTTTTCTATTTCACAGATTAGGTTCTTCTCCCAGGCTGATTTTTTTTGTCTGTGAAGCCGTTTTTCTATTCTTCTGAGCTCTTTATATATTTCTCTTCGCGTGCCCGCGTTCTATGAGATTGTTGCATTGCTCGGTAGGCAACATTCTTACGTTCAGTCGCTAGCTTGTCTTCATCATCAAACCAGTCGTTCCGATTTTTACGACTGCTGCCTAAGATGGAGTTGGCAGTAATAACGACCTTTCTTGATGAAAGCATATACTTGGTTTTGCCCTCATCTTATTCCCTTCCGTTCCAATGCTCACAAATGCTCACGCTTTGTTCTTCCAATAATGTCAATGTCGTCGGCGTATCCGAGTAATTGGACGGATTTTCGAAAGATTGCGCCTTTTGTGTTGATGCGTGAGTTTTGCACTATTCTTTCAAGAACGATGTTGAAGAAGTGGTACGACAGAGCATCGCCTTGCCTAAAATCTTTTTTGACAAGAAATGCAGCGGTGAGATCTTTTCCGACCTTGATGGAGCAGCGTTCCTTCACTATCGTCATCCTGTACAAACGGACAAGTTTGTCAGGGATACCAAAACTGGACATTGCTCTTAGTTCGTTCTTTTTTTTCAGTGAATCCCTCCGTATCCAAGGCTTGTTTTTGCTTCGTAACTAAGAGTTATTTTATGTGGTCGGGAAGTTACCCCAACGGCATAACCCCCAACCTGGAGGGCTAGGTCCTTAATATGACACCAAGAACGGGAAGCGGGATAAGCCGCTCCTTACAGGACTGGGCTAAGGATATGTCGAAGATGCCCTGTAAGGTGTTGACTAAGTAGTTTAGCCTCACTGGAACTTTAGACGCCAACGTTAATTCCATCTAGGGAATTCCTCCGCTGTCGCCTGGATGAAAAGAGACATGCCTTAGTGGGAATACCTCTCCCCCTCTCTCTTGTTTGCTACCACTAACAACTTTCCACTGAGGTTGTGACCCAATCTCCAGCTGAGGTACTAGGCACCCAATGTTCACCGCGAGGAGGTGAGAGTAGGTGTTGATAGACAGAGGTGGGTTTTTAAAACAACCTGTGGATGCTTGTGTCCTCTCGGGTGCATGTGTGTAACATTTTGTTTACTATTGAATAAGCACACAATTAACCACTTATAAGGAAATCGATTAAGAACACGTTTTATAATCACGAAATTTTAAATATAGAGGTTCTTTCTTTAGCGGTACTACTAGAATGTGGAATAATATAACATAATTTGAGATAATACCGTTGCTCTAGGGCGACTACATGCAAGATGTCGCACTTATGTACATTAAGAACTTATATTTTAAGCAGTTTTTTGTACTCACCCGATTTGCCATATATCATTTTCCAGTTACTTGAGAAATGAAATCATACTTATATACTCGTATTTAGCCAAGTTAGTATTTTTAATCGAATAAGAATCGGTTTATTTAAGCATTTTACGTAATTCTTGAAGACATGGATCGAGATGTACAGGTATATCTTCCGGCCAGGTAGATCGTGCATGTAGACCATATCTTCGCACTGAAGCAAATGATATAAAAGACGAACGAGGTTCAGGTAGAAACTATCAACTTTTCACCGACTTCAAAGATGATGAAGATGTAATAGTATAAATCGTCAGAAGCTCACGCGGAACTGGGCAGAGAATTCCAAGAAGACTTATCGGAATAGTTCCACCTAATTTTAGTTAAAAAGGGTAGAGCCTATAATTGGCTCTTTCGAAACAAAAAATAATTGGTCAACGAATATTTGTTTCTATTTTTGTGAAGAGGAAAGTTTAGGAGAGTATCCAACTTCAACCCCTATCAATTACACTAATATTTGGTAATCATCCAATTGCAATTGATCAACCCTTGACAACATGTGTACCCAATACCATCACTAGATGCTTTGCTGAAATGCTGAGCACTAGAGAAGCGGAGGCAATAGCAGGACCAAATACACAGAGAATCATCACAACAAGAGGCTGTCCACAGGCAGGGATATAACGGGTGATTTTTTTGAGGTTAGGATTTTCATGCATTAGTATTTGACAGATCACGCGGGATTTCAGACATGGTGTCAAAGAGAAAGATGCTCAGTATGCTTTGACATTTCATCATGAATAGACTTACTAACGAGCAACGCTTGCAAATCATTGAATTTTATTACCAAAATCAGTGTTCGGTTCGAAATGTGTTTCGCGCTTTACGTCCGATTTATGGTCTACATAATCGACCAAGTGAGCAAACAATTAATGCGATTGTGACCAAGTTTCGCACTCAGTTTACTTTATTGGACATTAAACCAACCACACGAATGCGTACAGTGCGTACAGAAGAGAATATTGCGTCTGTTTCTGAGAGTGTTGCTGAAGACCGTGAAATGTCGATTCGTCGCCGTTCGCAGCAATTGGGTTTGTGTTATTCGACCACATGGAAGATTTTACGCAAAGATCTTGGTGTAAAACCGTATAAAATACAGCTCGTGCAAGAACTGAAGCCGAACGATCTGCCACAACGTCGAATTTTCAGTGAATGGGCCCTAGAAAAGTTGGCAGAAAATCCGCTTTTTTATCGACAAATTTTGTTCAGCGATGAGGCTCATTTCTGGTTGAATGGCTACGTAAATAAGCAAAATTGCCGCATATGGAGTGAAGAGCAACCAGAAGCCGTTCAAGAACTGCCCATGCATCCCGAAAAATGCACTGTTTGGTGTGGTTTGTACGCTGGTGGAATCATTGGACCGTATTTTTTCAAAGATGCTGTTGGACGCAACGTTACGCGTGAATGGCGATCGCTATCGTTCAATGCTAACAAACTTTTTGTTGCCAAAAATGGAAGAACTGAACTTGGTTGACATGTGGTTTCAACAAGATGGCGCTACATGCCACACAGCTCGCGATTCTATGGCCATTTTGAGGGAAAACTTCGGAGAACAATTCATCTCAAGGAATGGACCGGTAAGTTGGCCACCAAGATCATGCGATTTGACGCCTTTAGACTATTTTTTGTGGGGCTACGTCAAGTCTAAAGTCTACACAAATAAGCCAGCAACTATTCGAGCTTTGGAAGACCGAATATGCTCGAAAAAGTTACCCAAAATTGGACTTTCCGAATGGACCACCTAAGACGCAGCCGCGGTCAACATTTAAATGAAATTATCTTCAAAAAGTAAATGTCGTGGACCAATCTAACGTTTCAAATAAAGAATCGATGAGATTTTGCAAATTTTATCCGTTTTTTTTTTAAAAAAGTTTTCAAGCTCTTAAGAAATCACCCGTTACTATCACACTTGCTGTTTAGTCTTTTAGTGGATGAACTCCTAGAAAATCACCCTTCTCGTATCGGTTTCGCCGATTATATCGTGATTACAGCCCTAGGGAAGTTTGAAGAAACTCCAAAAACTCTCTGTGATATCATCCAGAGAGGACTAACTATTACAAGCAAATTGTATCTATCTGTAGGATTATCAATCGACCCTACTAAAACGACTATAACACTATTTACCAAGAAAATACTTCTGCCTATTCGGTTAACTGGAGAAGAAATAGCAACAGATAAAGAAGTATCTAATAATCATATACTAGACTCCTCTGGAAAGCCACAAAAACTCTTGTGAGGAAGGGACAGGGTCCGGCAAATATGTATATAAGTCACAGGGAAAAGCACTGCTTTTTAAAGTCAGCAGTAACTAACCTTTTCGATATACCTAGGGATGACATGATTACAGAATACAATTTTGTAAGAAATTATAACACGCAGTTAGGTTGCAAAAAAGAGTAGGTAGGCAAATTAGAAAACTACGCACTCAAAGCCAATGCCGTTAAGTGGTACATGGATGTTTCGAGAACGACAAAGGAGATTGGTCCTGATGGAACCAAACTTTCCATACCAATGGGAAAATCCACTAGCATTTTCCAGGCGGAAGTCAATGCCGTAGCGGAATGTTCAAGCTGAAACCAAAACATTCTCATTATGTCAGATAGCCAAGCCACTCAAAGAACTAATCTCATACACCATCACATCTAAGTTTGTGTGGGAATGTGTGTGCAGGCTAAACGAACGTGGCAAGAACAATTGTGTCTCACATCATTGGGTATCTGGACAAGTAGGTGTCCGGGGAAATGAAAAGGCAAAACTAGGCGCAAGAGCTCGTGTAATAGGGTCAGAGCCCTACTGCGTAATTGAGAAATCAAAATAGAGGAGGAGGTCAAAAGATCTAAGAACTGCAGAGAACTCCCAAAACTAGGGCAGGCCAAACTACTTCTTGGGAACTATAACCAGGATCGTTTCAAGAAATGTATCAGCTTAAGTAGAAACAATCTACGAGTAGTAACGGGAATCCCCACGGCCTGGTAAACAACCCCACATGCAGATTCTGCAATTCTCATGACGAAACGCCGGAACACATACTAATGCATCTAAGAAACAAGTACCTGGGACGCTATCAGGTAGAAGAGAGTGATTTATCATCTCTAAAGGTACTGCAAATAATCAAACTCATCAAAGGGATAAACTTGGAGTGACAGCTGTAGGGTTAGCAACTCATCTAGCCCCTCTCAATATTCAATTGAGCAAAGCTCTTTGACTGCATTGCTTGGAAACTTGGTGAAATTTTCTACTCAAAGAGAGTCTTTGAATCCCAGCCTCAAGGTTAGGCCCAAAGTAAATAGTAGACCGAAACTCCAATTTAAAATTCAAGACATTGCAGATACCTGAGCACTTGGTCTTGATGACTGGAAGAAAAGATTCATTTTGGAAGTAAAGATCCGAAAGCATGAAAACCTGTCGTTCGTGTTTCAGACATTTTACAGGCCACGGATCCCGTTAAGTAAGTTAGTATGTCAGAACTTAAACATCTAATAATATAAGAACTGGCTGTTATTCTAACCGCACCTGTCCACAAACTTATATACAGGGTGTCCCACAGTCACCGCCCCAAATGAAAACCATGGATTCCTGAGGTCATTTTAAGTCGAAAAACTTAAGAGGTCATTTTCTCGTTTTCGTCCCGTTTTCGAGTTATAACGGTTTTTATGAGTTTTGCTCTCTTTTTCCTTAACTAGCTTTATCTTTGCCAAACTACGTCCGATTCGTAAGATTTTTTTTATAACCAATCAAGAATTTATTACAGTATTAGTTTGTCTCAGAACTTTTTTTTCTGTGGGCAACCGTTTCTCCGCAATTTTGCATCAAACCCAATTTTTTTCGTTTTTTAAGTTGTGTTTTTCACTTCGATATCATTTTTTTTCAAAAAAACACGTTAATGAGTATTAATTTTTTTCGTTAATTATTAAAGCCCAGTTCATTTTCTTAAAAAAAAATATTTTTTTTCCTTAAAAAGAATACTAAATGTAATTAACAAAAAATAAACAAACTGAGTGAATTTAAAAAAAAAATAATTTTTAAATACAAAATTAACTTTTTCTGAGCTATTGTGGTTAAGAAAAGGACAAATAGATAAAGTTAATTAGTAAGACCGTTAACTAATGTAAACAGTAAAAATTTGCATTATGATTTGATGGTTGTAAATGTCTTTCTCGTGTGAACTAGTGTCCGCGTCGTGTTCTTTCACTTGATACTCCATTTTGGATTTGTTATTCAAGTTGTAGTTTTTTTCAATTATTTGCGAACAATGGATTACACTAATCAAGAATATCTGGAAATGTTATTAATATACGCTGAAATGGGACAACTTTATCTATTTGTCCTTTTCTTAACCACAATAGCTCAGAAAAAGTTAATTTTGTATTTAAAAATTATTTTTTTTTTTTAATTCACTCAGTTTGTTTATTTGTTGTTAATTACATTTAGTATTCTTTTTAAGGAAAAAAAATATTTTTTTTTAAGAAAATGAACTGGGCTTTAATAATTAACGAAAAAAATTAATACTCATTAACGTGTTTTTTTGAAAAAAATGATATCGAAGTGAAAAAAACAACTTAAAAAACGAAAAAAATTGGGTTTGATGCAAAATTGCGGAGAAACGGTTGCCCACAGAAAAAAAAGTTCTGAGACAAACTAATACTGTAATAAATTCTTGATTGGTTATAAAAAAAATCTTACGAATCGGACGTAGTTTGGCAAAGATAAAGCTAGTTAAGGAAAAAGAGAGCAAAACTCATAAAAACCGTTATAACTCGAAAACGGGACGAAAACGAGAAAATGACCTCTTAAGTTTTTCGACTTAAAATGACCTCAGGAATCCATGGTTTTCATTTGGGGCGGTGACTGTGGGACACCCTGTATATGTATATGTAGTTGTATTATTATGCTTTTTAACAGTATTCTCCTATCTTTTTGTTTTTTTTTTTTTTGTTGCATCTTCTATAAACAAGTTCAACACCATTCAACTTTTTTTTCGACTTAGTGCAGCTTTTTTAATTATTTCAATAAATTCAAGTTCATTCTGCATATACAACTTATTACATAATTTGAACAACAACAATAGCTTTGGAACAAAAGACATATCTTCCAAATTTTACCATTAGCCTATATAATTAGTCATCGGCTGGTACAAAAACTAACTTCTAAATTTGACTTGCTAATTTTTATTTTTATTTTGTCTGGATTGTTATTTTGTTAGTTGTATAATACTAAATTATTTTCTTAATATAATGATTTGAAGAAAAAAACCTGTTTCAAATTTATTCATCTATATTTCTTTTGTGTGAACTTTTTTTTTTTTTAATTTCGTAGACAAGAAAAGAACAATAATTTGTTTTGTATATGAAAAATGTTTTTTTTTTTTTTTCTTACTTGCTGATTAATCTTTCGAGCGATTATTCATTATTATTGGAAGTTAAACGGTCTGGTTGGAATTGGACTGATATTGAATTTAGGTTATTCAGAAGTAGAATAATCTTTGGTAGTTTCATTAATTTTCTAATGGCGCTTTAATTTTTTATAATTCACACGCGCTAAAGGGTTTATTGAGACATCCTTTTATTGTTAAACACAAGACTGATGATGGGGAAATTAGGGGAAGGGGACAAAAGGAGGTGTCGATGAACATTGATCTTGATGGTTTAAAAATTGAAATGGCGCGGAAAAACCGTGCCGGGTAAATTATTCCATAATTGTGTTGTTACGCTTTTACGACAGAAGGCAGCATTACGTTTTTGAAGCATAAATTCTACGGGCTTATGCTTCCCCATTTAACAATGATATCAAGATCAGAGCTTATCATACACTGGACACTGCCTTTCAAAATCCACAAAATGGGTACATTTTGCTTGAACGACAATAAACAGCATTGAGTTTTCAAAGCATTCAACTTCACAGGATTTTGAATACCCCATTTAACAATGCTTTAAGGATCGGACTTTAAAGAGCATATTCTGCGATACCTTTATTGGTCCTTTTCGCTAAGCTTCAGTCTATATTTAAAGTTAGACTCGTTTGATTCAACAGTGCCACCTTAACCTCAGTTTAATGAAATAATGCTTTGAAAGATTCAATAATAATTATAACTGCAACCTTCCTAGAGGGTAAGGCCTTATGTAAAAGTTCTTTGGGATTTAAAATATGTACATACATTTTATAAATATAAAACATGGATTTAATGAGATAAAAATGTTCAAATGCATGGATTTGCCGTCTGATTTCCGGAAAAGTATGAATTTACACAAACAAAGTTTAAAAATCGTTTTATTAAAGAAATTTTTTATATACTCGTAACAAATTTCTTACAAATTTTTCTAGAACAACATTTGGGATGCCAATTTTAAGTGTTTAGTAATATAGATTTTAGGAAATAATTTCAAAAAATAATCGTTCACACGCTTTCAAGATATTGATTTTTCAAAAAATAAATTGGATTTTTTTTTTTCAAGAAACCCAAAAAATATTTTTTCCAATATTTTAATATGCAATATTATTTTAAACTTAAGGGGACTCCTGGTGAAAATTTTTGGTTAACAGGCCAGCTGTTTTGGCACTGAGTGAAACCCAAGTAGGTGAGGATTCCGATCCTGCTGAATTTTTTATTCATGGGTATAGCTTGGTGCCATTATTCTTTTCCCACCATGGTCTCGCCATATATATTAGGAATATGGTCTGTGCACCAAATCCTTCTTTAAATTTATGTGGTTTAAATTTTCCATTAATAAGCACATCATTCACTATTGTTTTCTTTATCGAAGCCCAAATCTGGATAGGGTTTCAACTTCTCACGAATTTGATGCTCTATCCGACTCCATTCAAAGAATTGTTTCCCTATATCCTCCCACTGAAATCGTTATTACGGGCGATTTCAATGTTTACAATTCTTCTTGGCTTCTCCATTCGGGCCAGACAACACCCGAAGGAATGTGTGTTGGGATTTTTGCTGAGTTTAACCACCTTACTCAGCTTGTCATCGGGCCTACTCGAATATCGGACGTTAATGGCCGAGCAGAAAATACTCTTGACTTGTTTCTTACCTCTGACCCTGATAAATACAAAATAAGTGTATTGACACCTCTAGGCACATCTGATCATAGTGGTATATCTGCAAATTTCTCGTGTCAAACAAACCCAGTTAGAAAAATAGTTCCTAGAAGAGCCGTATGGCAGTACGAGAAAGCCAACTGGAACGGTTTGAATACCTTTTTCAGGATCTTTAACTGGTCACTATGCTTCCTCGATAGTGACGTAGACTCCAGCGCAGATATGATAACTAAGACAATTCTTTTGGGAATGAAACATTTTATCCCGAATAGGGTTAAAAGTATCAGACCCAAGGATATATCATGGTTTGATTTGAGCTGTAAGGAGGTTATAAAGGAAAAAGAAAAAGGTACCTCAGTGTGATGGAAACTCTGGATGACAACGTAATCATGGACAACGAGGAAGTAGTCTCGTTCTACGCTGACATTGGGTCAGCCTACCACCGCGGCTAAAACGCCATCCCTGCCCACAACCCACAAAAATCACCACTGACAACCAGGAATGAACACCCTGAGGACAATACAACCGACATTTTAAATTTAATTTTTTTTTTTTTTTTTTCGTCATGTAAATTTTATATAAAAATAATTAAACATAAGTCACTGTATATAGTTAGGCCCCCTATGAGCCAACAAATGTAAACTTTTATACATATGTAGTATCTTATTAGTTGTAAGCCAAATTGTAAATAGTATGTTCAATAAAACAAAATTGAATTGAATTGAATTGAGGAAAAAGAGGTAAGCTTCCGATGTTTTGGAGCCAACCCAACTGAGGAAAACAGGAAAAAGTTCAAACAAGCCAGGAAGGCCTGCAACGCCCATATCCGATGGACAAAATTTTTACATGATCAAAAATCAATGCAAAAAATACTGCAATGTCCCAAAGGCAGTAAGAATTTTTGGTCATTTATAAAAAATATGAAGAATTCTTCCTCGGTTTCTACGCTTGTTGTCAATGACACTCCTTTTGTAAGCTCTATTGATAAAGCTAACTTGTTTGTAAGGCAGTTCGCCACAGATTCCACCTTGCTGGATAGTGTCATGACTCCCCCAATTCTTGAGCGCGTTAGTGATTCTATGGGACAAATCTTTTTTCGTACTCGTACCGTGGCAAGAGTCCTGAAATATCTCAACATACATAAATCCGCTGGTCCGGATGGTATCCCCGCTATTATTCTGAAGAGGTGTTCTTGCACGCTAGCTAAACCCCTGAGTAAGCTTTTCCATCTATGCTATTCTTCTGGGCTCGTTCCAAGTAGTTGGAAAACTGCATTTGTTCAGCCAATTCCCAAAAAAGGCGAATGTTCTTCTCCCTCAGGGAAACAGTGAATAATTATCAGCTTAGGAAATATCTTGAGGAACGAAAGCTTCTTAATGACCGGCAGTATGGCTTTCGTAGCAATAGGTCCACTCATGATTTGATGGTTTATCTAACCAAAAAGTAGAACAAATCTTTACATTGCTTAGGAGAAAAAAAAAATTATTGCACTTGACATTTGATAAAGTCTGGCATCTTGCTCTTTTATCGAAAATGCGTGCTTTAGCCATCGACGAATCCCTATTTTTTAGATTAGACATTTTTTTTTTCGAACCGTTCAATACAAGTTGTATTAGACGGATTCAAGTCCGAAACCCACAATATAAATGCTGGTGTGCCCCAGTGCTCCGTTTTGTCCCCGACACTCTTCCTCATTTTTATTAATGATCTCCTGTCTACAACTTCTAGTCCAATTAATTGTTTCGTTGACGATAGTACTCTCAGTTTTTCATATTCGTTTTCAGACTCACATCCTTCCTCTTCGGATGTGGAACCGCAAAGACAAAATATGATAAGCTTATTAAATCACGACCTAAACAGCATTGTACAATGGGGAATCAGAAACCGCGTGGAATTTAATCCTTCCAAACTTAATGTTTTCTTGTTTCGTTCAAACAGATATAACACCCTTGCCACTATCTATGAGTGGCACTTGCAACAATTTTTTTTTTTTTTTTTTTTTTTTTTTGCGTAGGAAGGTGAGAAATCTTCAGGAAGACACTATAAGCCCGATGCTTATAGTAGTGTCAGATTTTTACTGACTAAAAAAACACCTCCCTTATCTTCTATAGAGATACTACAACTAACTCGAGCTTAACAAGTAGTTTTGGCAGCAGTTTCGTTCGCATTTTATCAGGAAGCTCCCCAACGGGAGGACCTGAAAGTTCCACAAGATTCGAGTGGAGAAATTAATTTTGTTGCGCTAGATCAAGAGGTCTTGTTCGGTGCAATCGCCGAAAAACGTTCGTCTCGCTAAGCGATTGTCGGATTTCGTTGTTTCTATGATCTCTAGGTCGTGATCTTAGTTCTGTGGCAAATTTTTTAATTTCGTTTTCTACACTTTCTATATTTAAGTCTCTATGTAAGTTGCTATTTCTTACATACCATGGAGCATTAACTATTGTCTTAAGTACTTTGTTTTGGTATGTTTGTAAAATTTGTATATTTCTTTCGTTGGTACAACCCCAAAGTTGTATACCGTACGTCCAAACTGGTTTCAGTACTTGCTTATAAATAAGCAGCTTGTTATACACGCTTAGATTGGAATATCTTCCAATAAGCCATGTCAATTCGCGGAGTTTATTTTCGAGTTCATCGCGTTTCTTTTTAACATGAGCCTTCCATTTAAGTTTCGCGTCTAGAGTCATACCTAGATACTTTGCTTCATTTGTATATGGAATTTGCATGGAATTAATATAGATGGGTAAGGTGTTTACGTTTTTATACGTAAAATTTATGTGCGTGGATTTTGCTTCGTTAAGTTCAATTCGCCATTTCCTTGTCCAATCTGAAATGCTATTTAATGCCATTTGAAGCTTAGAGGTCGCCGTTTCTATTGAATCTGATATTGCGAGTACGGCTGTATCATCTGCAAAAGTGGCTAAAGTTGTACCTTCTGTTTGGGGTATATCGCGAGTATAGAGAACAAATAGAATCGGTCCAAGGACGCTACCCTGGGGCACGCCAGCGTTAATTTCCTTAAACTCAGAATACTCCGTTCCTTGCTTAACTCGAAAGATTCTATTTTCTAGGTACGATTCAAGAAGGTTATATATTTGCTCTGGAAAGACTTTTAATTTATATCTAAGCCCGTCATGCCAGACTTTGTCGAAAGCTTGGGAAACATCAAGAAATGCAGTTGAGCAAATCTTCTTTTCTTCAAATGCTTTTTCAATTTCACAAGTTATCCGAAAAACCTGATCGATTGTCGAGTGTTTTTTCCGGAAACCGAATTGGTGTTCGGGGATTAAACGTTTATCTGCAATGAATGGTAACAGTCGTTTAAGAAGCAATTTTTCAAATATTTTAGATGTTGTAGGCAAGAGTGAAATTGGTCTGTACGATTTTTTCTCATTCGGTGGCTTACCCGGTTTGGGGATCATTATAACTTCGGCGACTTTCCACTGCGAAGGTACGTACGCAAGTCTTAAAGCAGCGTTAAGAGGTGTAAAAGCTTAACCATTGCTTTTTTAGGCAACTCTTTGAGGACACGACTGTTAATAAGGTCGTAACCAGGAGCTTTATTATTTTTCTGCCGTTTTATTTCCTGGACAAGTTCAGTCAAAGTGATGTTTCTTATAGATAAACTGTCCGGCCTTGGTTGAAACTCTCCTTCATTTGTCGGAAACTCTTGACCATCGAATGGTTTGAACGTTTCCTCGAGGTACTCAGCAAATAAATCCGCCTTTTCCTGATCAGTTTTTGCCCATTCAGAATTATTTTTTCGAATCGGTGCCGACATTTTTTGAGGCTTTTTAATACCTTTTAACGTCTTCCAAAGAGAATAATTCGTTTTTTTGTCTGCTGTGAGGCTTTCAAGATAGGAAGAATTCTTTCTGTTTTTAAAATCTCGTAACAAGTTTTTGATTTTGTTTGTTAAAAAGTTGACTACACATTTATGCTGAGGAGCACGTGAGTGCTGCCATGTTTTTCGAGCTTTTCGTTTTTCGCGAATCAATTCTTTTATATCTGCTGGAATTTTTTCTTCGTATTGCTTTGACTTTTTACTACAGACCGGTGTATTATCCCAAGCTGCTTTTTGGATAATATTTATAAATTTGTCGGTTTCATCTTCTAACTCAAACGGAGTTTGCAGGGAGACGTTCAGTATAATACTGTTTTCGCAATCTTCTTTGAATTTGTCCCAATTTGTGTTATTATTTGTTAAAGACAGGGGCTTTTCTTTTTCGATTACGTTACTGCTTATTGTTAGGATTACGGCCGAGTGATCCGTAGAAAAATCGACGTTATCATCTACTTTCACATATTTTCTGTTAATTCCTCTTGCAATGAAAAAGTCGACAAGGTCGGGAGTTTTTGCTGAATCGGTTGGCCAATACGTTGGTTTTCCTGAAGAGAAAAATTCGACGTTACATTCAGTACCCGCTTTGTAGAGTTGTCTACCCTTCGTCTAGATGCATCGTGATCCCCAAAATGTATGTTTTGAATTGAAGTCGCCGCCAATAATAAATGTTGGACCTAATGCATTGAAGAGTTCTTTAAACTCCTGTTTGTCTATCTTGGACCGAGGAGGACAGTAAATAGACGCAATGTTAAAAAGAACGTGTCTAACTTTTAAAATAATAGAAGTTACTTGCATTGCATCGAGCTCGATATTCATCTCAAACGAATGATTGATATTTTCTCTGATAAATACGGAAGAACCACCTCTTGCTCTTTCGGATGGATGACATGCGTGGTAAGCCGAATAACCTTTGATACTTAAATTCGAGTCTTTTTTCAAATGAGTTTCAGAGATCAAACAAATATCTATTTTTTCATTAAGAAGAACTGTTTCTAGTTCTTCAATTTTTGGAGTAAGTCCGTTCGCGTTCCATGTTATTATTTTAAGTTTTTTTGACGACTGATCCATGTTTACAATAAATTTGGTGTTTTAAGAGCCGCCGACTCAAATTTGTCCAGTTTCTCAAAAATAATTGTATTAATTCTCCCTTGTTCTTCTAACCGTTCAATTATAAGGGACAACACATTTTGAACGGAGTCAGGTTTATTAATTTTAAGTTTCTCAGGCGCTGTGACTTGAGCGTACGTCTTTTTCGGTTTTATGTTCGTCTTTGTTATTTTTATGTTTTCTGAGGGTATAGTAACTTTACTATCTTTCCTGTCAGTTTAACTCGTCGCTTGAGTATTAGTATTCGTTTTTATTTTTGGATCTTCGTTTATCTTTGAGGCATTTTTTTTAGTTTTCTTGTTAAATTCTTGGCGCCTCTTTAGAATTTCTTTAGCGACCTCACAGCCACGGTAATTTGCTGGATGATTACCTTTACAATTCGCGCATATAGCCGGAGCTTCTCTTTTAAGACGGCATTCATCGGTCATATGTTTTTGCGCGCATTTTACGCAAACAGGGTCTTTCTGACAATACGCTGCAGTGTGGTTAAAACCTTGACAGCGCTTGCATTGAGGAACAAGTCGTTTGTTCTTCCGAAGAGGTTCAATTTTTACAACAATATTCATTATGGTTTTAATATTATAAACATTGTCTACATTTTCATTTTTGTCGAAACTTAGCATAAAAAGCGGAAGAGCGCGTTTAGTATAAGCGGTTTCTACTTCTTTCGACTGTGTTTTTTCGCGTTTTAAAAGATTTGTCGCTTCAAGAATCATAAATCCTTTGGTTTTTAGGTCCGAAATGATGTCTTCTTTCGAACAAGAGGGATGAAGTCCTCTAGCAACAACGCGTAAAGATCTTTCTTCTTTAATTGAATAACTGTACCATTCAATTTTTTCGTCGCTGAGTTTTTTTGATAGCTTTCTATATGAATCAGAATCATTCACGTTAATTTTCCACGTGTTATTATGAGTCGATGTAGCTTTAAAATTTGCCTGCGCTGTTTCTCTTAGTATTGGAAGAATTTTGTTGTAATCCGCTTGACCAACGATGTTTATCGGTGGTGGGAGTTTCTCATTCGCGGAGAACTTATCTTTCCTTGTACTATTTTCCTGTTTTCGCTGAATTTGAAGCTTGCAACAATGAAACTAAACAAAACATCTCCGTATTCTCGGTATGTGTATCACGAACCCTCTCGTGTGGAACAATCACATACGCGATGTCGTTAAAAATGCCGCAAGATGTTTGGGTTTTCTGAGACGCTGCAAGAAATTTGTCTCTCCTTCTGATCTGGCTACAATCTATAAAACCCATATGCGTCCAAAACATGAGTAAGGCTCCCATTTATGGGCTGGCGCTCCAGTAACTTACTTAAGCCTCTTGGACAGTATTCAAAGAAGAGCTTTCAAAATGATTGTTGACAATAACCTCATTGACTCATTAACGCCACTCGAACATCGTCGTAATGTTTCTTGCCGTACCCTTTTTTACCGTTATTTTAGCCGACCTTTATGTATCTAGTGAAATAGCCAGCTGCATTCCTTCCCTTAAGCAATTCAACCGTAATACTCGCACTTCTAGGAATGCTGATCAGTTTCCCTCGAGTCCAATTTCGGCCGTACTGTGAAGTACAGAAATTCGTTCTCTAACCGTACTACGCGAATGTGGAATGTCTTACCACGCTCTATCTTTCCCTGTCATTGCAATGTTCAAGTATTTATTCAAAATCAATGTACATCAACAAAAAAACTAATAGATTTGAAGTTTCAGACAAAAGATCATTGATGAATATCAGAAAGAGAGTTGGAGACAAAACGGAGCCCTGTGGTACACCAGCATTTATTTTTTCAACCTCAGATTTAAAACCATCTAATACAACTTGTAGTGAGCGGTTCAAAAGGTAGTTAATCCACCTAAGAAGAGATTCATCAATACAAGATGCAGGTATTTTCCATAAGAGAGAGAGTTTTTCGGCTTTTTCGATGCAAGTTCCATTGAAGGACAATGGCAAAAGGGGGTACATTTTGCTTCAACGACAATAGAGTTTTCGAAGCATTCAACTTTAATTTATAATTGCAACCGTCCTATACGGTAAGGCTAGTATGGGTAAATGTATGTAAGTAGAGCCCAACAGGCGAAAAGCAAAAATTCACGACCTGTAAGTAAAAATCATAATAAAAGCCTATGAGCGATTTAACAATACCCTCCTAGTGCCCTGAGTCAAATAACGTGTTTATTCCTTGACGATCAAATATTCTTATACATTATTAGCTTAGGTTAGCGCCAGTCTCCGGCGCTCGCCAACGTTTATACGTCAACGTGTGAATGTGAATACGTTTTGCCCAACTCGTAAAACTTGTTCCTGTCAAACTAGCAAATAAAAAGGAGATGGAGGTCAAAATACATTTATATTATTATATATATTATATTATACATTTATTATTATAGATTTTGACATTAGGCTAATTTGAAACTAATCTGAAAGTAGCAGCAGAATTTTCAGATGTAAACATAATCGACATCTGACATTTTCAAATGATTCTAAATACAATAATAAAAATTGTGACTTTTCTGCAAATATAGTCATACAAAATTGCATAAGTTCGCATGGTTATAAGATTGATTTTAATTGAAAATTCTTACTCTAGTTAAAAATGTTTTTTATTAAGCAAAACTTTTCGAGAAAATAACAACGACTTTTTTTATAAAAAAAAATAAAAATAAATATTAATTTCGTATTACTTTTGAGTTTTCACAATTTTTCATAAACTATTTTACTGTATTAAAAGCAAATAACCTATGTAAGCGTCATCAGAGATTTATCACTTTATAAAATGTAACCATACTACAAAGTAGGAAGATGCATACAGTGTAAGCCAATTAAGGCATTTAAGACTCAAATATGGATTTTGTTTAATAGTTGTTAATTGTGAATTTATAATATTCGATTATCTTGCAATGGGAAACTGACCGTAGCACTAATATTCAACGCCAGAATTATCTGACATTTAAATAAAACAATCATTTTGAATAGTAAATTATTTCGAAAAACAAAAAATCTTAATATGTGACGGGTATTTTTATAAATAATATCGGCTTTGTATTTTTAAATAGAGTTTAAAATTAAAAGCATTATATGAACACAGAAGGAAAAATACTGATCGATAACATCAGACTCTGCTCTGACTAAGCTTACTTACTTATACATTAGCTACCTACTGCCACCAGCTAGGTAGATATAATGAATTGAAATTAATCTTATTTAACCCGTATCCTCTTTTGAGCTTTAAAATCTATTACCTTTCAATTTTACCTAAAAGAAATGCGTTTAATTTCAAGGCCAATTTTTGTGTAGATTCTTCAAATGTTAATTATAGAAGGTTGTTGCACTTTGATATTTTAGTCTATTTGTGTATAAGATAAGCAGTAGCATTTGGATTAAAATACAAAATTTGCACTAGTAAAAGATACAAAAAAAAATTAACAATTGTATCAGCGTAAGTACCCCGCAAAATCAAGTTAGAACA
This sequence comes from Chrysotoxum bicinctum, assembly GCA_911387755.1. Lineage (NCBI taxonomy): Eukaryota > Metazoa > Arthropoda > Insecta > Diptera > Syrphidae > Chrysotoxum > Chrysotoxum bicinctum. The sequence goes on along the minus strand of OU426988.1, from coordinate 83,006,523 downwards.
ACTCCAGTTGCGACCTGTTCTTTAAGAGGGGTTTGTTGTTGGGTTGAATAAAATTTTAGTTGTTTCTAATTTAAAATATTGATGCTGTTTTCAGCCACTGCAACTATAAAACCTCCGCGCACATTGTAAGATATAGTTCATTTTTCTTTATTCAAAGACGAAGCAAGACGCAACAATGAGAACATTCATTGTAAGTTTAACCAAACAAAACATCTTCTTACTGAGCATATATTAGATGAAATTTTCAATATTTTGTGGTCATAGATTCTAGGTTTCTTGGCAGCTGCATCGACAGCAGCTCGCTTGGGTTACGATTATGGTGTAGGAAAATCTGGAATCCTTGAAGGAAGTGGAAGTTCATTGGTTGGAACTGTTGGACTGGGTGGAACTGGAGGTCTCATTGGAGGTGGATTAATCGGCTCAGGCGGTGGATTAATAGGCACTGGAAACAACGGCATCTACACTACTGGTGGGTATGGAGGCCTCAGTGGAGTCCGTTATGGCAGTGGATTGATCAGCTCAGGCAGCGGATTAATCGGATCTGGAACTACAGGGTTGATCAGCACTGGTGGATATGGAGGTAGGCTCATTGGCGCTGGTGGATTGATCAGCGGTGGTCAAGTTATAAATGGAGGAAGCCAAATCATCGGTGGAGGAGGTCAACTCATTGGTGGTGGAATTTCGTCTGGTACAACCAATTTAATTGGAGTTCCTTCGCTAGACTCCATTCCCCAGACCGTTGAATACAGCAAGCAGTTCTTCCATTATGAAGCTCCTGAAGAACACCAAGAGGAGGGAACCATCACTAAGCAATTAAGCAACGTCTTAAAGAAGAACCTCCAAGTTGTCTTCATCAAGGCACCAGAAAATAATGCTGCCACCAATGCAGCTCTCCAACTTGCTAAGCAAGCTATTGAACAAAAGACTGATATTTATGTCCTTAGCAAGCAGAACGATGGTGCACAATTGATTGGACAACTTCAACAAATTCAAGAGAGTGTGCCCACCGTGCCTGAAGTCAGAATTGTGAAATACAGAACTCCTCAAGATCTTGCCTATGCCAAGGAAATCATTCAAGCCCAATACGAAAATACCGGAGGATCTTCTCAGTCTATTAATGGAGGTATTGTTCCAGTTCTTAACTACGCCAGTGGTGCAAGTTCATTGGGATCTTCAAACATCATTGGAGGCAGTACAATTTTGGGATCCGGTCTAGGAGCAACCACCTATGTTGACAATGGCTCATTGCTGGGATCTGGTATCGGCTCAACCAAAATTATTGGAGGTGGACCATTGCTGGGATCCGGCATCACTACGACAAAAATTATCAATGGCGGTTCTCTGATTGGATCAGGAAATTACGGTTTGGGCTCAAACCAGGTATCTTTAGTCAGCAGACCTGCAACTTCACAGTACCTCCCCCCTTTGAAGAAGAAGTAAACAATAATGATCTACATATATGCAAATGTAATTCAAATATTTTTACAGAGAACTCTAATAAAATGAAACTGTAGAGTTTCAACTGATATTTTTGTCCAAACTTTATATATATTTTATAAAAAATAACTTTGTGCATTTATGCTTCCTTGACATTTTGACAATTACTCCGCACATATTTCATATATGTATTCATATAGAAATAATCTTGAGTGTAATGAATATCTGAAAACAATCCCAAACTATATTTCCTTCGTTGCTTTAAAGACTTTTTGAACAAGAAATTGAGTAGGATATGCATGCAAGTATAACTCAGCTAGGGTTGCCAGATTTTTTTCACACCTCAGCGGGACAAATGCCTAAAATAATGAAAAATCCCGGGATTTCAACATATTGCCGGAAACAAAATAAATAAAATGCACGACTGGGTCGCACGAACTTGCTCCTATGTAATAGACTTGGAATTTTAAAAACGGATGTTATTAAAGAAAACTGTTCATAAGGATAAAATGAATTTTTTAAATTCTTTTAAGTAAGATATAAAAACAGAATGCAGAATATGAATTTATGCAGGAACAAAAATTATAAGTCGTTGTAGTGGTTCCTTAAAAAAATAAGCTTTTATGTACAACATTTTTAAAACATTTTTAAGAAAAAATTTTGGTACGCCAACTTTAAGTTTTTATTATTGTACGAATGAAAGTCTAATTCCAAAACAAAAATATTAAGCCGTTCTTGAGATATTGAATTTTTCAAAAAAAAAAAAAAATACTTTTTTTTCGAAAAATTGAAAAAATATTTTTTCTTAAGTTTTTTAAACTTTTTAGGAGCTTCCTTATAAAAAATTTCGTTAAAATCCGTTATGCTTATAATGAGAAATTCAAAATTTGAAAAAATCGTTCTATGGTAGGTACAGTCAGTAATATCTAGATTTCAAATTGGTTTTATTAAATTATAGATCGTAAAGATTGATTAAAAGAAAAAAAATTTTGGCAAAATTCTCGGAACCGTTTTCGACAAAAATACGATTTTCGAAAACCATTTTTTAAAATTTGTATGGAAGGTACCGTTAGTTTTAGATAAGACAATTTTTTTTTTCTTAAATCTTGTAGATTATGACAAGAAACTTTTATTTGTCAAGTTTGAGTTTCCAAAAAAAAATTTGAATTTTTTTTTTAAATCCAAAAAATTAAAAATTAAAAATTTGAATAAGTAATAATATTCAGACTTTGGAGGAGCTTTGGCATAAAAAAATGATTTAAATAGGCTGTACCGTTTTCGAGAAAATCAAAAACAAAAAAAAAGGACCCAGGGGGGCTACTAAAAATAACAATTTTTTGGAAATTTTTTTTAACCCATTAGCTAGTTTTAACCAAATGAAATTTTTCAAAATTTTTTTAAGAAATTCTGTTAGACAGTTTTTGAGAAAAAAAATATTTATGAAATTTCGAAAAAAAATCGTATGGCAGGTATCGTTATTTTCGGTCTTAAAAAAAACAGAAAAAAACGTCCGGGGGGAAAAAATTAAAACCCATATCTACCAAGTTTGAAGAAAATCGGCATAGCCGTTTAGGCTGTACTCGAACCGACAGACAGACAGACATAATTGCGAGACCCACTTTTTTGGTCTTCGCTATCATCGTAATGTCAACTTTAATCGAAATCTCGAGTTCGATTTTTTTTACGAATGCATAACTTGCCTTATAGTATCTACCTATAAGTCGCAAGTAAAAATAATAATATGGGTGTAGATCAAAATAAATAAATTCTTTTATTAATTACTAATAAAATTACTTCTTTGTCGTTTTTCATTTGCAAATATTTTTCTTTTGTCATTTTTAATGACAGATGTCAGTTTGCAAAACTACATTCTTCGTTAAGTTAGGTTTCTTTGATTAAAATTTTAAAAGCCATTTCTTATGGTAAAATCACAATGCCGCGATTGTTCCTTATCCCTGAAAGATATTTAGGTACACTAGGCATTATTTTGTGAGTTCGAGTCCCAACCCGGGAAAAAAGCTACCCGGCGGGAAAGCTGAATTTATGTCTGAAATCCGGGACGTCCCGTGTAGACTGGGAAACTGGCAAACTATCAAACAAAACATAAGGACTCATCAGCCAAGGAGAAATTCTCAGAAAAACAAGTAATCTCACAGAAATCGAAAAATAAGAGTTAAAAAATCTAAGAAAAATTATCAAGATTCAGATAGAAGAGGAAACAATTTATTTAAACTACGTTCAATGAACTGAAGTTCAGATTAGACTGTGAAACCAGACGAGTTGAACTTTAAATTTAAGCTCCAATTCAGGTTCAGCTGAACTTAAGCTTAAACTCCCACTGTAAAACTGGGGGTAAGCAATACAAAATCAATCAAAAAAAAAAAAAAACTTCATAAGTAACGAAAAGGAATGGATAGTTTCATTTAAACAAAAAACTAAAACCACGACAAAAAGAAAAGATACTAACGAAACAGCTACGAGTTTCTTTAAATCGCTTAAAATCAATTAAAGACACTGCTTTGGACTCTCTTGACAGCTTTGATAATGATAATGAATGAAAGTAATGTATCTGCAATTGATAGTTTAGAAGCCGACAAAAGCCCAGGAAGTGATGAATCGAGGCTGAAATGCTAAAATATGACAGCAGTGAAAACAAAACTCTTTAATTCTATTCTGAAATGCCAAAGAATACCCAGATAATGGCAAGAGAGTACAATTTTACCACTCCACAAAAAGGGAAACAGGGATGACATGAACAACTATAGACCCACAAGCCTTATATCGACAATCTATAAACTTTTCTCGAAGACCATATATATTAGAAAACCAAGCAAATAATGAATGACAATCAACCCCGAGAGCACAATCAACCTTTAGAGAAGGCTTCTCAACCACTGACCATCTGTAGACAATCAACCAGCTAATTGAAAAACACAACGAATTCAAAAAACCACTCAACCTCTGTTTTATCGATGCAAAGTCGAAGCTTTTGACACCGTGGAACAAAGCAGCATAATGGACGGCGCTGAGCAATCAAAACATCAACCCTGCTCTTATCAGAACGCTTAGAAACATTTATTGTAATAACACTACTAAAGTAAAAACGGAAAAAGTAGGAAGGGAATTCCATTTGAAAAGAGGAGTTCAACAAGGTGACCTCATGTCACCGCCACTGTTTTCTGCAGTTCTAGAGGATATTTTTTAGAGGCTGTAATATGGAGAAGAATCTATTAGGACTACTTAAACATTCTGAGATTTGCAGACGGCATTGTTCTTCTTTTGAATATAGCAACACAGATACAGACAATGTTACCAACTTTCGATAATTTGCTTAAACCTACTACTAAAACAAAAATGATGACTTATCATACTCGTATAAAGGAAGACATCTTATTGGAAAATAATAACATAGACTATGTATGTTGAAGATTACGTTTATCTATTGGACTCTACAATCTTACCTGTTTTGACATACGGGCTCCAAGCCCTAAGACTAACGTCAAATCAACATAATAAACTAAGAATATGGCAAACAAAAATGGAGCGAAAACTTTTGAATACACGACAAATACAACATTAATATTAAAACAACAATATTGGCAAATAAAGCTTTATATAATAATAATAATGATATAATAATTACTGTCATTGTTCAGAAAAACAAAGCTAACAATTCAATTTGCTTCAACATAGCTTAAGCACTAATTTTCAGACTCATTTCTTGAAAGGATCTGGGGGCAAGTAGTTAGACGATGTAGTTGAACCAAGTCCGACCGATTTAGATGATCCAGATCCTAAGCCGAAACCGCTTCCCGATCCAATGCTTGATCCTGATCCGTAGGTACTTCCAGCACCAATCAGTTGAGATGATCCCAGACTTGAACCAGATCCGTAGCTGCTTCCACCTCCAATAAAATGCTGAGTAGCTTCTCGAGCACTAGCGTAGTTCAAAACAGGAGCCACACCTCCATCGAAGCTTTCAGAAGCTCCTCCAAAGTTGTCGTATTGAGATTGGATTGATGCTTTGGCGCGTTGCACATCCTCGGCGGTCCTGTATTTTATAAATCTTACTTCAGGAGTGGTTTGTACGTTCTCTTGAATTTGTTGAAGTTGTCCAACTAATTGAGAACCGTCATTTTGCTTCGATAGAACATAAATGGCAGTTCTTTGTTCGATAGCTTGTTTTGCCAACTGAAGGGCTGCATTTGTAGCAGCGTTATTTTCAGGAGCTTTAATGAAGACAACCTGCAAATTCTTCTTTAAGACATTGCTCAATTGTCTCATGACTTGTCCCTCTTCGTGAGGTTCTTCGGGTGCGGTGAAATGGTAGAACTGTTTGCTATACTCTACGGTTTGTGGAACGGAGTCAAGAGCATCGATTCCAATGTTGAGTATAGTACCAGATGATCCACTTTGCCCGTATCCTCCACTGCTGATAATACCGCCTCCTGAATTACCTCCATATCCTCCGCTGCTTATCAAACCACTTCCCGATGAGCTTCCGTAACCCCCACTGCTGATCAAACCACCTCCTAGAGAGCTTCCGTAGCCTCCGCTACTAATCAATCCTCCTCCAGTAGAGCTTCCCAATCCTGAACCAAAAAATCCTCCACTTGATCCACCGCTACCGTAGCCTCCTCCAATAACATTTTTATAGCTTGACCCCTGTCCAATAAGACTTCCAGATCCAGAAACACCGCTGCTTGATAGTCCTGGCCCGTAGTTATAACCAGGTAATTGTCCAGCGCTGACTACCGCCAAAAATCCTAAAAACTGAAATTAAAATTAAAAAAGTTCAAAACAAAGTGTCCACTATCTAGAACTTACAATAAAAGATCTCATGATTGCGTCTAACTTCGGCGTTGAATTCTGAAGACTAAGCTAGATCTCTTGAGCTGAGGAGTTTTATATAGTGACGAAAAGGAAGAACTAACCAAAAATCACCAAACTACACTCTTTATAATGAGCAAAAAAAATGAATATTTAATAAAATTGATACTTGCTTCGAGCAGCGGAGAAATTTCGTAATCCCAAAAAGATTTATGCATCATTTCATTATTAATCATTTTTCTATAATTGTATATATACCTATGCAAACTGTTCGTTTTGTAGCTTAGAATATTATAGTTATGAGGTGCCTCACGTTTAGCTTGGATAAACAAAAATACATTCTACGAAAGTATATTATATAAGTGGTTTACATAGTACATACAGATGTACGTAATCAATATCATATTGATCCTCTATCTTTATTTAAATATTGTATTCCCTAACAATATTGCCACGAGCTTTGGACCTATGAAAGTGAATTAAAAGATGATAAATGAAAATTGCCAAGTCGTTTTTAAAATATAAATTTGTATTTGTTCTTAATCGACAGGGGAATTGTTGAATGTCATGATATACATATGTATTGAAAATTTACAAGGTCATTGTGTAAATTTTTATAATAAAAAATTTTGTGAACTGCAGCAATCAGCAATCCTTTCTACGAATAGAGGGTACTGCGCGATATCTTTCTTTTTGAGAGTAAGTATTGTCAAAGTCCAGATACTATTATAGTCCAGTCATTTTAGGCATTTTAAACCCCAATCTGCGGAAAAATTCCTAGTGAGCTGAATTTTTGTATACACCTTTATTACAGCATTGTAATGAAGATGTGAAAAATCGACATTGATATCGTGCCGGCTAAAAAAGTTATAAGGGTCAAAAGGTCACAAAAATCAGTTTTTCGCAAATATCTCGCGATCTATTGCTCAGAGGTCAATTAAGGTCATTATAAAAATTTTTTGTCGTGAAATTGTCTATAAAAAATGTCTCGCATTTTTCTGTAAAATTAACCGTTTTTGAAGTAGAGAAAACGACTAGAATGCACTCACATACGGTATTGTATACCGTACGACGTATATCAAAGCGTAAACTCTATTGCTTTTTATTCATGTTTGTAAGTGTGTTGTTAGTAAAATCTACTACATACACAGACATATGACACTAGTAATACTAGTATAGACAGGAATGCCTCAAAAAATGACTTAAATATGTCAAAAGTCCTAAAAATAGCATTTTATCATAAAATCTTACATGCTAACTTGGTAGATATAATACCTTTCATACCAAAAATAGAGGACAGGTAAATAGGTAGGAAAGTAAAAGGATAATACTTTTCAACTCTAAAAGTCACCAGATGTAGATGGTATCTTCCCAGCTTTCTTGTAGAAGGGAAAAGAAAACCTTATGCCCTATCTCACTAACATTCTTCGTAGTAGCATTGCGTTTGGGTATATACCAAGTATATGGAGAACGGGAAAGCTAAATAGAATATTAGATGCGTTCTTAGACATAGAGGGAGCCTTCGACAACACATCCCACGAGGCTGTAGGCACAGCTTTTGTTAGGAAATGCGTACCCATCACCATAACTAGATGGAAATGTTAGGCACTAAAAATACTGTCACAAAAAGGACAAAATGTAAACAAAAGTAATCACAACAAGAGGCAGTCCTCAGGGTGGTGTATTATCACCCTTGTTGAAGAGTCTTGTAGTGGATGTATTGTTAGAAAATATTACCTCTCAAGGTATATTCTTCATTGGATTTGCTGATGATGTTGCTATCATAGCCGTGGGTAATCCAAAGAGGACTAACAACTACACGGAAATGGTGTCTATCCAAGACGACAATCCTACCATTTACAAGGAATAACTTCTGCCACATATAAAACCTATCCATCTAGCTGGTAAAGTGATTGAAACGCAGAGAGGGGTAAGACATCTAGGAATTCTACCAGATAGTAGACTCCTTTTGAACAAACACTTAAAAGCTATAGTCGAGAAAGCTACAAAGGCCCTAATAATTTGCAAGGGACTTGCAGGCAAGTCATGCAGATGCAAACCGAACATCCTTAGCTGGATGGTAAGACTAATCATTACATATGGGGCGGTTGCATGGCACAAGAGAACCGAATTATCAAGAACAAGGAAAGCTCTAGAAAAAGTCTAAGGGCTCGCGTGTATCTGTATTACAGGAGCAATGAGAACCTGCCCTATCGCAGCTATAGAGGTTTTCCTCTATCTATCCCCTCTACACCAGACCATCAGAAGTGCGGCAATGGGAGTTATCTTGAGATCCTCGAAACAAATATCATCAAGTGGCACACTGATGGATCGAGTCCTAAGCAGAATAGTTTCAGATTTCTGAAACTGACTTCCATATCATCGCAATATCACTGAATCTTGTTGAAGTCACAGTGCAAAAGAATTCTGATGACCTCGACTTTGGGAGCTGTTCTGTACACTATTAGGTCGACGGCATACACAATAGCCTGAGTTAGACTACCTATTAGATTGCTGGTGTAAATGCTGAATAGAATCAGCGAGTTAACCGCTCACAGCTGAAGACCATTTTTAATATCGAAGATTGCGGTATGCAATTGTTAATGACACAGAAACTGAAGATATTGACAATGAATGATAAAAAAAAAATTATATACTAAAGTTAATTTTTCTGTATTCAAATAAAAAATTATTCACTCGTAAATAAAAAAAACCTTGATTACATATCATGGATTATGCCTACGGGGGAACCCATGTAAAAAAAACGCGCCCTGCATTCTACCTCGAAGTTAGTGAGGAAACGAGTGCATCGTCATAATATATTCGCTTTCTCAGCGCTCTACTAAGAAAACGGTTAATTTTACAGAAAAATGCGAGACATTTTTTATAGACAATTTCACGACAAAAAATTTTTATAATGACCTTAATTGACCTCTGAGCAATAGATCGCGAGATATTTGCGAAAAACTGATTTTCGTGACCTTTTGACCCTTATAACTTTTTTAGCCGGCACGATATCAATGTCGATTTTTCACATCTTCATTACAATGTTGTAATAAAGGTGTATACAAAAATTTAGCTCACTAGGAATTTTTCCGCAGATAAAACCTAAAATGACTGGACTATTATGGCGCTGACAGTTTAAACCAAGTTTATTTAATAGTACATGGAATTTTGTAATTTACTGAAAATTATAAATTATAATTACAATCAAAATACAAATAGTATCGAATTAAAAAATAATAAGTTAAATTAAATAAAGTTATTTAGAATGAGACTGAAATGTTTCTTTTTCAAGAATTTAGGAGACAATCTTTTAATGGAGGGATCATCTTTTTAAGAGGGGATAAGAACTAATGCTCTCCTAGTCTAGCTTCTGTGACTTTCTTAGTTTACACACATAGGGAAAATAAAAAAAGAGAGGTCTTAAAAAGTTAACTATGTATTTAACACAGGGTGCGTTTTATGTTCCTGGTCATCTGGTTACCATTCTTGAATTAAAAATATTTTTGGCAATTAGCATTTCACAGTCTTAGAGATCATACACTGAGGGAAAAAACTAAAAGACTTTTAATAAAAAGCTTTTCGATGTGATGAGAATTTATTTAGGAATAACAAATTATTTTTGTTTTTGAAGCATACAATTCAATGAATAATTATTTGATAATAATACATTAGTAAAGTATGAAAACAGCAAAGTACAAATTAAATGTTATTAAATTAGCAGAATACAAATTCTAACAAAAACGACGTAAAGCAACCTTAATTCAAAAAATGTTTCGGAACGATTTGGTGCCAAAGCCGAAAATTTTTGAATCAAAGTAGCTCGACTTAAAATCAAAGTGTTTCTCTACTTCGAAACGAATATGCTCTAAATTAAGTTTAACAACTTTTTACCTTGATTTGTTATGGAGTCATCGTTAAAACAAATACATTAATATTTAAAATTATTAATATCAACATTGATACGACTATGACCCATCGTAGATTCAAATACATACAATTTTGAATACTGTTGACGACGAAATAGAAACTTCGGATCATCAAGAAATAAAAAAAAAAAAAAAAAACAATTAAGTTATCTACTTTTAGGCGCATGATATTTCTAGAAACGATTGAGTAATTAACATTAAACTTAGTTATTAAGATTAAGGTTAGTTACTCAATCATTAACTAACTTAATCTCAATGTATTTTTAAGCTGAGCTTTCACCACCGAGCTAGTCGGTCGGTGTTATTGATTATTGTTTAAGTCTTATAAGTTAGTTTACGAATATTGTTCAAGAAGAAAGGATCGAGAAAAATAAATAAATAGGTAAAAATAAAACTGATTTTTCTCTTTATATTATTGGTACTGCAAAGAAACTTTTTCCACAGCATATACTTGGATTTTTTGGATTTATGGAAAATGCCTACCCATAGCGCTTTACATATAGCTGTCTACACATAGCAGCGCACCATAGAGAAATATTGGCAACTAGGATTCAAGCGAGGAATCCGCCAACAAATACACTATGCTTCAATTTCAATTTGAAAATAATGCAACGCAAAATCAATTATATCCGAGCTTAAGATCACTTTGCATACATTTCAATGTAAGCACTATTCATTTTGAATCCAAATGTACCCAACTTTGAAATAACTATGTTTCAACTTTAATTTAGCTTCGCTTAGGTATTGATTCAAATGTATATTACTTTGAAGTGAGTTATTTTTTTACTTTGAACCTACAATATTGCATCGCAGAAAGTACCCAACTATAATTCCTTGTAAAATTAAACAATTTTATCTAAAGAAGAAGTGAATTTCAGCTTTTATTCTAGTCGGTTCCAATATGAATGTACCTACATCAACTTTAAAATAATTCAACAAAAATGAACTTTTTTGGTTTGAGTTTAAATAAAAATCAATTTTTTAATTTGGAATTCATACACTTTATTAATAATATTTACTATATATTACACATATTTTAATTATTTAATTTATTTTGTAATTGTTGTTTTATTTTCGGCATCGCTGAGGTGGGGTTCGCCTGGTAGAGGCAAATTGATGAAATTAATCCATTAGTCCATTCTCAACAATCCTTTTATCTTTAATTTTTTTTTCACCTATAGCTTCTTTTTCACTGTTCGGTGTTCACTTTTCACTCTTGTCTGTTCGACTCACAAAATACTCATAAATTGAATACTCAAACTATCTTCATTTGATACACGCTTACCACATGGCTGATTAACGCCCTGATCTTATTCAAAATGAAATGAGCTGTTAAACGATACCAGTAAATTGAATAATATAATATAATAATAAAAATAAACATTGTTTTACTTTGATCTTACATCGATTTTGTGGAAAAAAAAGCAACAAACCGTTTTATATGAGCTTAAAGAGAAATTTAAATGTTTCCATTAGCAAATAGCTGACCTAGCAAACGTTACTCGTCCATATAAATTATTTTTAGTGATTTTTTGGTTGTTAAATAAATTACTTGCGACTTATAGGTACTATAAGGCAAGTTATGCATTCGTAAAATAAATCGAACTCGAGATTTCGATCAAAGTTGACATTACGATGATAGCGAAGACTAAAAAAGTGGGTCTCGCAATTCTGTCTGTCTGTCTGTCTGTCTGTTCGACTACAGCCTAAACGGCTGGGCCGATTTTCTTTAAGCTTGGTAGATATCATTTTTCATTTTTTCCCCCCACACGTTTTTTTCTTTTTTTTTAAGACCAAAAATAAAGGTACCTGCCATACAAATTTTTTTCGAAATTTTATATTCATTTTTTTTTCTCAAAAACTGTTCGACAGATTTTAAAAATAAAAATACAGAAAAATTTCATTTAATTAAAGCTAGGTAATGGTTGAAAAAATTTTTCGGGAAAATGGTTATTGAGGGTACCCCCCATGGAACCATTTTTTTTGTTTTTGATTTTCTCAAAAACGGGTCAACCGATTTTGATCATTTTTTTTTTCGCTAAAGCTCCCCAAAAATATAAATAGAATTGTGTACTCAAATTTTCAAAAAAAAAATTTTTGGATTTTAAAAAAAAACTTAAATTTTTTTTTTTCAAAACTCAATATTTCGAAAACCCCATGCTAGATTTTTGTTAAACTTGATAAATAAAAGTTTATCAATATAATCTACAAAATGTGAGAAAAAAAATTTATTTTACCTAAAAATAAAGGTACCTACCATACAAATGCTAAAAAATTAAAAATATGGTTTTCAAAAATCGTATTTTTCTCGAAAACGGCATCTAGAATTTTGATAAAATTTTTTTTTCTTTCAATTAATTTTTACGATCTTTAATTTAATAAAAAAAAATTTGAAATTAAGATATTACAGCTTGTACCTACCATAGAAACATTTTTTTCGAATTTTGAATTTCTCATTATCCACATAACGGATCTTAATGACAATTTTTATAGAGAAGCTTCTAAAAAGTCTAAAACACATTGCATTTCAAAACTTTAAAATAAATATTTTTTGAATTTTCAAAAAAAAAAATCTATTTCTTTTCTTTTTTTTGAAAATTCGATATCTCCGAAACGGGTCAATATTTCTTTTCGTAAATTTAATTTTTATTCGAACAATAATAAAAACTTTAAATTAGCGTACCAAAATTTTTTCTTAAAAAGCTTTTAAAAAGTTTGTATATAAAAGCTTCTTTTAAAGAAACCACTACATGGACTTATAATTTTTGTTCTTGCATAAATTCATATTTGCATAGCATTCTGTTACTACTTAAAGAATTTAAAAATTAATTTTGTCATTATGAACAGTTTTCGCTAATAACATTCGTTTTTAAAATTCCTAGTCGATTACATAGGAGCAAGTTCGTGCGACCCAGTCGCGCATTTTATTTTTTGATGGAACTTACAACAAAGATTTGTTAGCAACCAGCCTAAGTGGTGGTGAAAATAGAGAAAAGAATAAAAAATTAATAAGAATGTTTGAATATAAAGAAAATCAGCCTGTAAACGAACACATGTACAATATTATTTTTATAAAAAGAATATTTACCAGTTTTTTTGAACTATGAATAAGCAGTGGAAAAAACCAAACATCACACTTTTTGCTATCCTTATTCATAATTTTTAAACGTACTACAAACTATGCAAATATTATTATTAAAAAAAATCCTTACCAATCAAAATGTTCACATGGAAGAAAAAACCAAGAAAAACACTTTTAACTTTTTTTAATTTTTAATTATCGCGCTCGCGTACGAAAAATAAAACTCAACCAACCGCTCTGAGAACAAGAAAACAATGACGAGCCATAGAGAGATGAGCGTGGTGGTTGTTGCTGGGGTTAAAGAATAAATCTGGATTTGGTTTATTTGCAACCTTTAATAACTTAATGCAAACCTGGGGTTAATAACTTTTTCTTTATCGACATAGCTAAAGATTGGATCCAAATTAACTACAATTTATCCCAAATTTACAGTAAGCTGTAAATAACTTCTTTTTTTTAACCGAAAAAGAAATATACTGGATCGAAATTAACCGTACCGAATAAATCGAAACTAAATTTAATAAAAGAACTTACTATAAACTAAGTATTCAATTGGTTTTTTTGCATCCAATACATAACTTTTATATTTAAAAATGATTATTAAACGACCTACTCAGAACTTTATATAAAATTGGTTACTTTTCAACCTATATGAATCTTTTTATGCGGAAAAAAAGTTATTTAAAGTCTCACTGAAAACATGGTATAAAATGGGTTAAATTTCAACCAATATGTAACTCTAATGGTAAAAAAAAGTTATTTAAGGACTTATTGAAAACTTAGCATAAAATTGGTTTATTTTTAGCCACTATATAACTTTTTTCATAAGAAAAAAAAGTTATATTATAACTTATTAAAGGCTAGGAAAAAGTGATAAATGTACTCAAATTTAACCTAGATTTAAAAATATCTAGTTATTTTCGAACCAGAAAAATGACAATTTGGTTTTGAAAGGGTTAAAAAATATCCAAATATTATCACCAGTTTAAAATTGGAATTTTTCAAACCAATATATGACCAAAAAGTTGTGCAAGAGAGAAAATTTTACCGAAATCAACCTTAAGATAGTTTTTGGTTTGTTTTTACCATATATAATATTAAAGTAATAAAGTATCTCATTTCTAGCCCCACTATGCTATGACCAGAGTTATCTTAGGTTTTCTTGTAACCTCGGTTATTCTGGAGCCAGGGCTAAAAATTGTTGCTTGCATTGTTATTAGTTTATCTGTAGCAGGTTTCGGACTTAGGTTTTAAATTTTTGAAGTAAATACGGAAAAAAACTGAAGTAGATCCAAAATTTTCGAAGTAGTTTTAGGAAATTAAAAAAAAAATATATAAAAGTAGATTCAGATTCCAGATTTGTTAAAAACTAGTAATTTAATATAACTGTTTTAAAGTAAATTTTCCATCAACGAACTAGTATGAACTAGTGAATTTTATCAATTCAAAGGTGGCTCATAAATATTTTTACGTCTTTCTGTAAGTGATCTCGAAAACATTAAATTTTCCACGGTACTTACGTTTAAACGATTCCTCAACTTGTTTTATATGCAATACAGAGTGATCAGCGCAATATATTGGTTAAGAATTTTTGCAAAGAGAAGTAGATCCTAAAAAAGAGAAGTAGAGAAGTAGATTTAATTTTTTCTCAAAATCAAAGTAGATCTACTTCGATCGAAGTAAAGTCCGAACCCTGATTCTGTAGCGAAGGAAAGAAAAATGTCGATCTGACACGCTATCTCAACAAGAGATGATCGGCAGGTTTGAGCTGTTGAGGTTTTAGAGCACATCGGGTGTCTGAGAAAATGCAGACACGTTATAGATGTCACGTTTTCTCTAAGCCAAAGTAAAACTTAATTTATCGATTAAAGTAAGACGTGAAATGAGAGCCTTAAATTTAGTCTGTCTAAATCAATGCCTGCAGCAGCCCCATCGCAAGTTTTTGATCCGTTAGTATACAAATCAACTAAATCGTACTTGTCGCATTCTCCTAAATTCTTCTAAGAAATTCGTCTAATTTCTGGATAAAACATGATTAGGCAAACATATTTTAAAAAATCAATATAGCAGCTTTATTAGTAAATTCTTTTTTTACCTACGAAATTTCTCTCCAAATTAAAAAAAAAAATCTAGTTAAGGAAATAATGTCAAAAATAATCATTCATTAAAAAAATTGATTTTTGTTTTTAAACAGCGATAAAATATTCTGTACGAAAACTTGTATATACTATATATTATTCTAAATTCGAAAAAGTTCTGTATAGAAATATTGATCAAAAATGCGTTCGTGCGAAAATCGAAAATAAAACAAAACTTAACCATTTATATTTTTTTTTTTCACTAAGCCATACCTGTAAAAGAACATTTTTTTTGTCAAAATTCAACTGCATATTCTTTTAATAACAATAATAAAAAATCAACACATTATAACTTACAAATTGTCAATAAATACAATGTGTTTTTTTTTAAGCAAGACAGTTAAAGATATCCATATTTATTCATTATTCAAAAAACTCACAATTTAATCTTTTCAAGCTTTGCTAAGATTCTAACTTTCAGATTTATTTCTTGAAAGGATCTGGGAGCAAGTAGTTAGATGATGTGGTTGAAATAATGCTTCCAAGTCCAGTCGATTTTGATGATCCAGATCCTGAACCAATCAATTGAAATGAGCCCAGACCTGAACCTGATCCAACTAACTGAAACGATCCAGATCCTAACCCGAAATCACTTTCGGAACCGATCAATTGAGATGATCCAATGCTTGATCCTGATGCGAAGCTGCTTCCAATACCAATCAGTTGAGCTAATGACAGACTTGAACCAGATCCGTACGTGCTTCTACCTCCAATCAAATGGCATAAATCACCAATGAATTATTTAGTAGTTTCTCCATCTCTATACCGAAGTTAATAACAGCAGCCACACCTCCATCGAAGTTTTCAGAAGTTTCTCCAAAGTATTCCACAAAATGAATCTCAGGTTTGTTTTGTACATTCTCTTGAATTTGTTGAAGTTGTCCAACTAATTGAGAACCGTCATCTTGCTTCGATAGAGCATAAATTACAGTTCTTTGTTCGATAGCTTGTCTTTCCAACTGAAGGGCTGCATCGGTAGCAGCGTTACTTTCAGGAACCTTAATGAAAACAACCTGCAAATTCTTCTTTAAGACATTATTCAACTGTCTCATGACTTGTTCTTCTTCGTGGTCTTCTTCGGTTGCGGTGAAGTCGTAGAACTGTTTGCTATACTCTACGGTTTGTGGAGCATCGGTTCCGATGTTGAGTACAGCACCAGAGGAACCACTTTGTCTGTATTCCCCGCTGCTGATAATACCGCCTCCTGAACTACCATCATATCCTTCACTACTAATACTAATCATACCATCCTCAATAGACCTTCCATATCCTCCACTGTTAATCAAAGTACTTCCAGTAGAGCTTCCCTGTCCTGAGTGAATGACACTACTTCCTGAACCAATAAGTTCACCACTCGGTCCATCGCTAATGTAGCCTTCTCCCATAACATTAGTATACTTTGAATTCTGTCTAATAAGACTTCCAGGTTCAGAAAAACCGCTGCTTGATAGTTGAGTCCCGTAGTTATAACCAGCGCTGGCTACTGCGAAAATTCCTAGAATCTGAAATAATGTTAACTAGGAAAGTTCAAAGTGCCCTTTAACTAAAACTCACCATTAAAGATCTCATGATTGCGTCTTACTTCGTCGTTGATTTCTGAAAACTAAACTGGATCTCTAAAAGAGCTGAAGAGTTTTATACTATAGTGACAAAAAGGAAGAACCAACCAAAAATCACCAACCCACACTCAATAAATGAACAAAAAAGTAGAATATTTACTAAAACTGATACTTGTTTCGGACTGAGGAGAAATTTCGTAGTCCCAAAAAGATTTATGCATCAAGTTGGCTTTAATGTTTTTGTTTTTAAATTTTAGATTCGTATGCAAATTGTTCGTTTTGTGGTTTAGAATCTTATAACAGTGCCGCTCTTCGCGTCTAGCTTAAATACCCAAAAGCAAAGCATTTATTCTTAGGGCGTATTATAATGTAGATTAATGGCTTATGATAAGTGATCGTAAATACTTATACAAAAGTGATCACAATGATGCAGCGTGAGGTGGAAAGGCATGAGTGCACAAGCCACAGGTGGCACTTTAACAGAGGGCGGCAAATTGAATGAGAAGAAATAAAAAAAATTTATTAGATTTATTTTCCTTCAAATGAAATGACTTTGCCAGTGTTAAAAATCTAAAAATGTTTCATAATCATAGTCTATAACCGGACTTTTTTTTAATGTTAAACGTTGCTGAATATAAATTCCACATTAAAGTCTACAAAACATGTACATACAAATAGAAGATTGCTTATAGGTTATAAGTCAAAAGAAAATCAATGAAAAAAAATTCCAAACATATTTCCCAGAAAATGAAATTAATCAAGAATAATTTACGGTCAACAATGAGCACACTTAGGTTAAAAGATGGCTAAGGAGCAAGAAATGACTGACGCCATCGATATTAAAAGTAAAATTAAAGAATTTCAATTAGAAGAAATGTAAAGAAATTCACTTTTATATGTAAATTCATTTTTAAAAAAGAAATTAAATACGCAGATACTTTTTCTTTAACTTTAAAAAAATTGTAAAGTTATTTAATTTATCACGTTATTCATAAAACTAATTAAGAATATTAATTTATCTTTTCTGGAATAAATGTGGGCCGTTTATTTGCTGGGAGATTAGACAATTGGCAAATTCATCAATAAATGTTTGTACCAAATTCTTGAAAAATTCTTAAAAATGCAACTTATAAGTTTCTCGCTTTCGAAAATTTAGTTTTCAAAGTTTCCCTTTTTAAAGAGTGATTTCTTTCCGACCAGTGTCTTATTTACTCTTAAAAAAAAAAAAAAAAAAAAAAAAAAAAAAAACAGATAATGCTTGTAATTTCTTTAAAATTTTGTTGTTTGTACCTCTTCTGTTTAAATGGTTCTAGATGTTATGTAATGTAAATTATGTTTTTTTTTAAAATATCTTATATTGACACATTAAGCGATAGAAACAAAAATGTATGAAAACTCTTGGGGCCGTTTTCAGGAAATATTATATTTTAAATAAGATTAACATTTTTATGCGGTATGTACTGTTTGTTTTTGAACAAAATAACAAAATAGCTTCACCATATAAAAACTGATTAAAATCAGTTGTAATCCTTTTGAGAAAATCAAAAAAAAAAAAAAAAAAAAAAAAAAACAACAAAGTTGGAGTCTGCTCTTCACTTGGAAAAGTTGTTGTATGCGAAAGTATAAATTAGCTTAAAACGGTTAATAAAACAAAATTACCCATAATCGAGCACGTAGTGATTCTAGCGATGGTGACGATCGCCCTTCCAGAAATCATTTAATTGTCAATAGTACCAATCACTCCTTAAACATGAACTCAAATCAAAATTATTTTCAACTTCTACAAAGCCGTATGGCTGACAATGATGAAATCGATGAAGAAATCGAAAATGAAAACGTCATTAAAGAAGTTATTCCACCTATTGTACTGCTAAAATCCACTCATGAACAAGTGCGTGAATTTTTACATAACCTGAAAATAGAAAACTGTTTTGGTTCAAAATATATACTTCGGAATGAAAATTAAATCTCTGTCTCTTGACACTTATGATCACATTAAAACTGAATTGACAAATCACAAATACCTACGAGTTATATACACACTCGCCGTGAAACCATTCAAAGTATTCTTATCAGGCTTGGGCCTTACTAAAGAAGAACATATCAAACAAGAACTAACACAATCTGTTGTAAAGTATTTTTTTGCTTTAGATGGCGCTCACAGTCCAGGGTGGACTACGGTCTCAACCAACAAGCCCCTCCAGCTAGCTCGGTCCCTAGCTAGCTGCCTCCAGTAACGCACTCCAAGTTGGTTGAAGTCGCTCTCCACTTGCACGCGCCAACTGAGGTGGGGTCTTCCTCAGCTGCGCAGACCAACACGGGTGGATTCGAAGATTCGACGGGCTGGTGTGTCGGTGTCCATACGCTCCACGTGTCCGAACCATATCAGCCGTTGTATTTTCAGCTTCTTGACTAGGTCAACGTCGCTGTAAAGCCCGTACAGCTCGTTGTTGAACCTTCTTCTCCATACTCTATCGATACAGACTGGACCGAAGATCAAACGAAGAACTTTTCTTTCAAAGCACCCAAGCAGATTTTCATCCGTTTGAGACAGTGTGCATGCTTCTGCTCCATACAGCAGGACCGGGATGATGAGGGTCTTATACAAGGTCTCCTTGGTTCTTTGAGATACGGCTTTATTACTCAAATGCCTTCTTAGCCCGAAGAAACAGCGGTTGGCAAGAGTAATTCTTCGCTTTATCTCTGCACTGATGTCGTTTTTGCGATGTTATAGTGGAGCCCAGGTAGACAAAGTCTTTGACGACTTCGAAGTTATACCTATCCATCGTGACGTTTTGCCCGAGTCGACGATGTTGAGATTCCTTTCTCGATGATAGCATATAATTCGTCTTGTCCTCATTAACAGCCAAATTCATTTTCGCCGCTTCCAGTTCAATACTTGCAAACGCACCGGTAACAGCTCGCTTCGTCCTCCCAATGATATCAATATCATCCGCATAAGCAAGCAGTTGAACTCACTTTTGAAAAATTGTACCTCTGTTGTTGACGTTTGTGTTTCGTACAATTGCTTCAAGAGCGATGTTAAATAGGTTGCATGACAGCGCATCGCCTTGCCTCAGACCTTTCTTGACATCAAAGGGTTTGGTGGTATTCTTACCGTCCTTGACGGAGCAGCGAGGTTTCTCCACCGTTATCCTGCACAAGCGGACGAGCTTGGCAGGGATTCCGAGATGAGACATGGCTCTGTATAGTTGTTCTCTGTCCACGCGACTTTGAAATCGATAAAAAGGTGGTGTGTATCGATTTGGAACTCCTGGGTTTTTACCAAAATCTGTCGAAGTATGAACATCTGATACAGAGTAGATTTGCCGGGCCTAAAACCACACTGATAGGGGCCGATCAGCCCGTTGACAAACGGTTTTCGGCGTTCATACAGTACAGAAGACAGGATTTTGTATGCGACGTTGAGGAGACTTATACCTCTGTAATTGGCACACGTCAGAGCATCTCCTTTCTTGTGGACACTATGCCGAGGTTCCATTCATTGCGCATACTTTCTTCCGACCAAATTTTTGAGATGAGTTGGTGCATGCTCCCTACCAAGTCATCCCTACCTGCTTTGAATAGCTCAGCTGGCTATCGCTGATCGCACTTCATTTAGGTCGGGTGGACGGGAATTTTGGCCATCATCGTCCAGGTTGAATGGAATGTTCCCCCTAGCTGCGGAATTTTTGCCTTCCTCGCCGTTCAGCAGTCTGGAAAAGTATCGTTTCCCTTTCCAGATCCTCAGCACGGACTGTGTGTCCACTACCATATTCTCACTCTCATCCCGACAGGCTTCCGTTCTAGCTTTGTAGCCCTGGGTGGATTGCCTCACCCTTTGGTAAAACTTTCGAACATCCCCTCTGCCGGTACAGTCCTTAATAGACTCGACCGCCCGCTTCGCATGCTCTCTCTTTTTCCTCCTTAGAAGTCGGCGTTCCTCCCTTCATCTTTGCCCGTAGAGCTCCCAGGCATCTCTCTCAGCAGCTCTGGTACTTGCCTGCAGCATTAATTGGTAG
Organism: Chrysotoxum bicinctum; assembly: GCA_911387755.1. Taxonomy (NCBI): domain Eukaryota; kingdom Metazoa; phylum Arthropoda; class Insecta; order Diptera; family Syrphidae; genus Chrysotoxum; species Chrysotoxum bicinctum. The sequence continues at coordinate 82,985,523 of OU426988.1, read as the reverse complement.
GCCTCGTTCTTTGCTACATGTGCCAACCTGCATTCTTCGTCAAACCAGGGGTTTCGTTGTGGTGGCCTTGTGAAACCCAGCACATCGGTGGCGGCACTACTGATGACATTCTGGCAGTGCCTCCACAGGTCCTCCATAGATGAAGCTGGAGGCAGGCTTGCTGAGAGATTAAGCATCCGTCCATCGTTGTGGCATCATGGATATCCGCACCTGTACTTGGGCTACCACCAAGTAAGGATCCAAGTCTATGTTGGCTTCTCGGAATGTTCAGACATCCAGGATACTGGAAGCATGTCTCGCGTCTATCGCAACATGATCAATCTGGTTGACGGTTAGTTTATCCGGAGACCTCCAGGTCCCTTTGTGTATATTGAGGTGTGGGAATCGAGTGCTAGCTATGATGACATTTCGCCCCGCCGCCGCAAAGTCAATCAGCTTGAGTCCATTACCGGAAGTGTTGTCGTGCAGGCTGTGTCCTCCGACTATCGAACCAAAGATGCCCTCCTTTCCGATCTTGGCTTTGAAGTGGCTAAGAATAATCTTGACGTCGTACTTGGGGCACCTATCATACGTTTCCTCGAGAAGGTCGTAGAATTCTTCTTTGGTTGAGTCATCTTTTTCTTCCGTTGGGGCATGGACACATATCAATGTCACGTTTTTGAATTTCGCTTTGATGCGGATTGTGACCAGGCGCTCGCTTACATTTCTGAAGCCCAAGACTTCTTACCTAAGTCTTCCCCTTACCACAAATCCACATCCAAAAAGCCGCTGACCCTGCTTCTTGTAGCACTTGCCGAAGTAGATGTCACACGTTTTCATCCTTCGTATGCCCTCTCAATCCCAGCGCACTTCCTGGATGGCTGTAATGTTAGCCTTTAGCCTATCCAGGCTCTCCACTATTTGTTCGGCAGCACGTGGCCTATTTAAGGTCCGGACATTCCACGTGCAGAACCGAAAATCATTGTCCTTGTTTCGTTTGCTGGGGTCGTCAACATTAAAATTATCCATATCCGAGGCTTGTTGTTGTATCGGAACCGTTACATTTTTACGTGGAAGAGAAGTTACCCCGACGCACAACTCCCGACCTGGAGTACCAGACCCTTAGTATAACCTGAGCTACGAATATGTCGTAGTAGCCCATATAAGGTGTTCACCAAGTAGTTCATCCTAACTGGAACGGTAGACGCAACCGTTGATTCCATCTGGGCAAATTTTTCCGCTGCCGTCTGGGTAAAAGGAGAGGTGCCTTAGTGGGAACACCTCTCGCCCCCTCTCTCGTTTGCTAACCCCAACAACTTTCCACTGGGGTTGAGACCCAATCTCCAGTTGAGGTACTAGCAGAGGTGGGTTCTTGTGTCCTCTTGGGTGCACCATTTCCACCATTTGAACATGTTGTAAAGTGTATTTATGGTAAAACAATAACAATAAGTTCAAAATCTAAGTCACAGTTCGTTATTTATATAGAACGTGGATCAATAAAATTAAATGGACTTAGCCCCAAATTCCCTAGTTTATTCAAAACTTTAGTCTGCTGGGAATCTGGGAATACAAGAGACTTAACCCCGGCAAAGTTACTCAGTGCCACAACTGCCAGTTGAATGTCATGGCTCCATGCACTGCAATGTTAAAATCTCTTTTGCCAACTACTCTGGTAGTCACAAAACCACAGACTGTACTTCTCCCGATAATAACCTTTGTGCCAATTGCAACGGTTCTCATAAGTCCTTCGATCCTAGCTGCATTAGCCGACAACAATACTTCGATATTCGACAGAAATTCTTCTCTCGGCGCTCATCACAGAAGAAAACACATTATCATCATCATCAACAATAGAAAAACACGTCTCATTTGACCGTTTCTCCCTTAACCATTTCCCTCCGTTACCTTCACGAGCTGGTACCTCTCCTTGATTTTCCGCCCCGCCTTCCACAGCACTCAATTTTGTTGGTTCCACGTAGAAAATTGCCACCTCCCACTCCCAATCCAAAATCCAATAATTTGTTCTCTTTTAAAGAGATAAATTCTCTCTTAAATGAAGTTTTAAAAACTTCACTCTTGTAATTCCAAATCAGATCAATTTAATGTTATCAGTTATCACTTCTCTAGCTATTTGAGATTTTTTGTACGTCTTTTACAAAATAGACATGAAGCTTTATTTCCAAATTTCTTGACATAATAAAAATCTCTGAGAAAAAAAGATGCGTTCCAGAACACATCCCAGTAGCCGAAGCCGAAGCAAATGTTTTTCTGCACTCAATTTAAGCGCCATCTACATTTCAATATATCAACAATTTTTATTCATTCTTTATTCACTCTGATTGCTGACCAAATTATATTCACTCTTGATGTTTTTATTCTTTTGCATGTAAAATTTTGCTAACTCGGCTATTCACTCTTTCAAAAAACACGGCTAAATATAATAACATGGAATGCAAGAGGCATTAAAAAAAAAACAACTCGAATTTTTCAATTTTATTATTGACAAAAAATTTGATATTATGCTCGTTACAGAAACCTGGCTTAAGGTCAATAAATCATTTTCTCATCCAAACGTTTCTGCTATCGCCTAGACAGTGCGCAATTTTAATTCGGAAAGATATTGAACACTCCGTTCATCCTAACTTAAACTGCATTGTATTGAGATTTAAGGTATAGACATTACATTAGATGGCAACTCTAAAATGAGTATTTTTTGTGCCTATTTGCCTGGTGGAAATAGAAACGCAGAAATTATATCAAAGGGCACGGTAGTGCCCAGCCAAGTTCTGGCACTACACCCTTTTTACAGGAACAAACTCAGGCGACTTTTGACCCCTCCCTAACTTCAGTACCAATGAAGTCAGAAACTTGAAATTCCGAATATTTGCTAAGCTAGTCAAGCACAGGCGCCTCATCAAATTTCAATTTTCTAGCATAAGCGGTTCCTGATATATAAGGCCTCAAAAATCACAAAAACCGTAACTGACTCACTGACTGACTGACTGACTGACTGACAGATCATCAAAATTATGGAGCACTTCCCGACATCGTAGAATCTTGTAATTTTGCACAACGGTAAGTCTTGTCATGCACGCAGAGGAAAAAATCGAAAATTTGAAATTTTCCATTCAGGGGGCGTGGTATCCGCCCACTTTCTCCGAATTTAGGAGCACCTCCCGACATCGTATTATGGAGCACTTCCGACTGCTGTAAAACGATGAAATTTAGTGAACCGGTAGGGCTTATATTGCATATAAGAAACCAAAAATAAACACCAAGGTTTCCTTTTCAGGGGGCGTGGTATCCGCCCACTTCCTCAGAACTGATGTAAATTATATATGGCAAACTTCCGATTGCAGTAGAACAATGAAATTTGGTAGAGCGGTAGGGCTTAAATTGTTTACTAAGAAAAAAATATAAAATTTGAGGTTTTCCATTCAGGGGCGTGGTATCCACCCACTTCCACATTAAAGTAGGTATGTTAGTGTTAGGTATCTTGCCAGGACAAGAAGAAACAATTGAAGCCAAAAGAAAATAGGAAGCCAAGAAATTTTATTACTTAATGATTACTGACTCAAATTTGATGGGCTTACTTGGCAAGTTTTTTTTATGCCCAAATTCGAAAGGTTTTAAAAACTTGACAAGTGAACCCATCAAATTTTAGTCAGTAATCATTAAATATTAAAATTTCTCTATTACATTGTAGCTGTTTCAATATTATTATTCTACTTTACATATTCGGTATTAAACCTTCATGAAGTAAGAACTTGGCGTACTTTTAGATCTCAGTACTTTTCACGGCTGACTTGTTACACAAAGGGTTTTGTATAGAAGAACTTGGCTCTTTTTTTAACATTTATGTTTTTGGTCTGATCGTTTTTACAGGATATGGTCCCAAAATACGTGTGTTGGTGTTGGAAAGCGTTATGTACAGCCATTGACTTAATATACATGGACTGCCGGAACTACGGAACTAGCGCTATTGGTGCAAACTCGGAAAACAGTGTAACTTTTAGTTTTGGTATTTGATATATCAACTTTTGACATAATTGAGTTTGTAAAGGGGGTTGAGCGGGAATTGTTTAAGTTTATTATTAAATAAAAACTTGAGGGCTATTTTCATGCTTTATTTGCGGATTTAAGAGTCAAAATATGCATTTATCATAGACAAGAGATGAGCATTACTTATAGTGCTGTGATTCGTTTGAGTGGGAAAGCACAAAGAACTGTCGAAATGCTGATTTTGGAAAACTATTTAAATCAAACAAAAAAATGATTTTATTTTCTTATATGAAATCAAGTATGCGAATCTGTCATTGTTTAATTTATTTCAACAATAACTTTAGTCATAAAAGATATATTAAACCGAACAACGTGGAAATTTGAAATTTATTAATTTGTACACACCTTATTGTTTAACACAAATCAAAATTTCAATAAATAAATAAAGTTCATATTGCTCCACTTAAAATTATGTACATAGATAAAAGATGATGATGTTTTTTTTTTTTGAAATACATAATAGCAAATTCACTTAATTAGATAAATATAATGACAAAAATGCGAAATGTATTCCATTTTAAAATATAAATATAAATTTACCTAGGACCGGTCTCAGGATCTTACACCGTTCTACAGTTTAATAAGGTTACCTGTCGAAACCTTATAGCAACAATCGCCAAGAAATTCAAGCCCTAGAAACAGTTTTCATTGAACTACATAAATGCTTTGTTCTCGCAAGTTCGCAAATTCCGCTGAACACCCTTTATATTGTTATTATTTTGTATTGACTAACGGTAAAATGTAAAGTTTAATTAAAAAGATGGCTCTTTTTTTAATAAGGAATAATCATAGATGTCTATAGTTTCTATGTGTACAGCTATGTAGAGATATTTTTGGATTTAAGTACAAGCGACAGGGTTAAATTGTGGAAAAAATAGTGGCTTTCATTTGAATATATCTAAAGTCACAAACTAGTACGATTCTATTGTATGTTTATTGGGTACGTTCGATAACAAAAATTCGGCACTCGGATGAACGTTGATGTTTACACATCTTAACCGTGAGTCCTGGCACTCACACATTTTTTTTATTATAGAATTATTTTTCCTATGAAACGAAAAAGGCAGTTAAGATGTTTCAGGTATGAAGTTTAATCAAAATCGCTTAAGCAGTTTTGAGATAATTTAAAGAAAACAAAATTGTTGTTTGCCAGCCAACCCTTCTAGATGAGTCAAACCTTGTATCAAATATAGTATAGAAAATGATAAAAAAATGAAATCTTCACATGAGTGTTCATGGTTTCATATTTTTGTTTGCGATTTTATTTTCTGAATAAAATTACGAGTAATTTCATAATGGAAAGTTTTCCTGGGGATCATTCAATTAAATTATAACAAAGAAATTTAAAAGACTGCATAGCAAATTCAAGCATTTCAACATACTTCAAATTAATGGAAAAGCAATACAAAATCCCGATTAACTATGCATTAAATGCAATTCTTTTACTTTAATAGTTTTTCTGATCCATTTGACTAGTTAAAAAGTGAAGAAAAAAATTTATAATAATAAAATTTAATTGCAAACTTTTTTTATAGGAATGATAAAAGATCCACACATTATCATACCTTACAAAATGTCTATGAATACAATGTTAAAAAAAAAAACAAGACAATTAAAGATCTCCATATTTATTCATTATTTAAAAATAAAACTAACAATTTAATCTACTTAAGGTTTGCTACGTTTCTAACTTTCAGACTTATTTCTTGAAAGGATCTGGGGGCAAGTAGTTAGATGATGAGGTTGAACTAATGCCTCCAAGTCCAATCGATTTTGATGATCCAGATCCTGAAGCAATTAATTGAGATGAGCCGAGACCTGAACCTGCTCCAAGTAACTGAGATGATCCAGATCCTAAGCCGAAACCGCTTCCCGATCCAATGCTTGATCCTGATCCGTAGGTACTTCCAGCACCAATCAGTTGAGCTGATCCCAGACTTGAACCAGATCCGTAGCTGCTTCCACCTCCAATCAAATGATGAGTTGTTTCTTCAGCACTAGCGTAGTTCAAAACAGGAGCCACTCCTCCATCGTAGCTTTCAGAAGCTCCTCCAAAGTGCTCGTATTGAGATTGGATTGATGCCTTGGCGCGTTGCACATCTTCGGGGGTTCTGTATTTCACAAATCTAACCTGAGGTGCGGTTTGTACGTTCTCTTGAATTTGTTGAAGTTGTCCAACTAATTGAGAACCGTCGTTTTGCTTCGATAGAACATAAATTGCAGTTCTTTGTTCGATAGCTTGTTTTGCCAACTGAAGGGCTGCATTTGTAGCAGCGTTATTTTCAGGAGCTTTAATGAAAACAACCTGCAGATTCTTCTTTAAGACATTACTCAACTGTCTACTGACTTGTCCTTCTTCGTGGGATTCTTCGGGTGCGGTGAAGTGGTAGAACTGTTTGCTAAGCTCTACGGTTTGGGGAACAGAGTCAAGAGCATTGATTCCAATGTTGAGTGCAGCACCAGAGGATCCACTTTGTCTGTATCCTCCGCTGCTGATAATACCACCTCCTAAATTACCGCCATATCCTCCGCTGCTGATAATACCGCCTCCTAAATTACCGCCATATCCTCCGCTGCTTATCAAACCACTTCCCGATGAGCTTCCGTAACCCCCACTGCTGATCAAACCACCTCCTAGGGAGCTTCCGTATCCTCCGCTACTAATCAATCTACTTCCAGTAGAGCTTCCCAGTCCTGAACCTAAAAGGCTCCCACTTGATCCACCGTAACCTCCTCCAATAATATTATTATAGCTTGACCCCTGTCCAATAAGACTTCCAGATCCAGAAACACCGCTGCTTGAAAGTCCTGGCCCATAGTTATAACCAGGCAATAGTCCAGCACTGGCCACTGCCAAAAATCCTAAAATCTGAAATATCGTCTACCATTAGAAAAAGTTCAAAACAAAATGCCACTAACTAGAACTCACAATGAAAGATCTCATGATTACGTCTTACTTATTCGTCGACTTGCGAAAACTGAACTAAATCTTCCAAAGAACTGCGGAGTTTTATAGCGACAAAAAGGAAGGAACTAGTCAAAAATCACCGAACCATTATTTTTTATAACAAATAGAAAAATAGAATATTTTATAAAGCTAGTAGATACTAAGAACAGAGGAGAAATTTCGTTATCAAAACTAGATTTATGCATCAGTTCGATTTTAATACTTTTTTTTTAAATTTTTTGTTTTATGCAAATTGTTTTTTTTTTTTATTTTAAGATCCTATACGTGTGAAACACTTCCATAGGTCTTTAAAGTCTTTAAAAAAACAAAAATGTATTCTGCAAAGGTGTAGGTATATATGTGGTTAATGAAGACAAACGAACATAGAATTTAGTGACGTAAATTGAATGTTTTTCGACATATCTAGGGGTCCTATTGATAATAAAATTTATCATTACTCTTAAGTTTAGGCATGTTTTGAAATATTTATCATTTTTAGAGAATATATTCAAATTAATAATGAATAAATTTCGCCACTCATCTATATTCTATAATATTAAGATATCAGAGTTCTCAGACATTGAAACATAATTCATAACACAAATTTTTCCATTTTGCGGCCATGATGGGAAATTAGTAGAAATAGAGTTTGTTCAGCTTCTTAGTGAAAATCCTGTTTGTATTAGTTGGAACTTACACAATATATACATGCAATATAAAATGTAGTAATAACAATAGCTAGTGTAGTACGATGAATGAATGAATGAATTATTTGTATTGGGGGTATCTATTGCTCTTAGGAATCCTACTATATGGGAAGGCATATGTCACTCTCTTCTACTTGGTATTGTCCCAGGTGGTTTTTCCTCTGGTGCATGAGTGGACAGCATTTTGCAAGTGTGTGGTCCGGTGTTGCCTCATGCATGTTGCATAATCTACATGTGGCACTGCTTACCAGACAAAGTAAACCTAGGTGTCTTCTGTCTTCTTAGTTTCCAGTGGCCAGTTATGATACCACTGTTATTATTCTTAGGTTGTTCCTACTTAAGTTTAGGCAATTTGTGAAACGTTGCTGGTTGTAATTGCCCAGTAGTAGGTTCTCCTACCTTAGCTTTGGGAGTTTTTATTTCCAGTTCTTGGATCTACTTGCCTCCTCTTCTTGTTTAATTTTGGTTTTGGTTATGTTTTCTTTTATTCCGCAATTAGACTCAGGCCATATTAAAGTGGTTGATGCGCCCATTTTTGCTAAGGAGTCTGCCTCTTCGTTTTCACGAACACCCACGTGACCAGGTGCCACATGAAATGTGACCCTGTTTTTGTTTGCTTAGCCACCTTATGCACTCTCACGCTAATTTAGAGCTGATGGTATATGAGTTCAGTCCCTTTAGTGCCTTGGCTATCTTACATGATGGCAAAGTTCTGATAACGATTCACGCATTTCCCTATTTCGTATGTACAACCGCATGAAAATGGCTGGTTGACTGCCCCATCGGTATGGAAAGTTGGGTTCTAGCCCCAAAGAATTCTGCACCAGTTCCTTGGCTTTTCTTGATCCATTAGTAGGTATACTTCTTGTATTTGTTTAAAGGGTGTAGTTTATTTCTTATCCTACCGAATATTTTTAATTGTTTAATTCTATAAAAAGGTGTAATTAAGTAATACATTGGATTAAAAAGGATATACCGATGTGTTTAAGATCTACTACATTTTTTATCCAAACTTCCAATCTTTTAATTTATCTAACTGGCAATACCAACCTTTCCATTATCTAGTTCCTTTGGTGCTTTTTTCTCTATCAATCTTTCACTCTTGCAGCTTGCAGCATACCGCCTCGTGATTAGATCGTTTTTCCTAATTTAAATCTTTATATTACAATTCATATATTTTCAATAAATTTATCATTTTTTTATATGTAAACTTTGATTTTCTATTTTTTTTTAATAATTTTTTGATTCCTCGAGCTATCGAACACGATGCATATTACAAAGAGTTGGGTAAAGCATTCCACATTCGTGTAGTGCGGCTAAAAAAAGAATCTCTGTAATTGACAGTATACGTTCGAAATTGGGCTCGAGAGTAAACTGATGATCATTCCTAGAAGTAGGTACGGGTATTACGATTGAATTGTTTCAGGATAGGAATGCAACTGGCTATTTCACTAGAGCACTGTTTATGAAAAAAGGGTAAAATAATGATAGACATGAAACATTGCAGCGGTGGTTAAGAGATACGAATGTTTCAGTTAGTAACGGTTGCCTATCATACTATAAAATGGCTGTAAGGCCTTGATTAGCTTATGAAATTAGTGCACTAACATATAGAGACATACTATGGCAGTCACATTGTCAGCTGTTTGATTCATTTTGTTGCACATTTCATTAAATCTTCTTTTTCAATAACATTTATTTTTTAATCAAATACACTATATAATTGCGTTTTCCAAAATCTGCCTTTATCTATATGTTACTTCAACCAATTCGTTTTTAAAACATATAATTTATATCTCATTTAATCTTGCAGAAGATTGCACGTACAAAAAGCTCACCAAAATTAACTAAACCGTTTTCAAGAACGTCGAAAAAAAGTAACTCTTTTTTCAAGGAAAATTCTCATCAAAAATTTGCCTTTGAAACTCGTTAATTTTGAGCTCCTTAAGTTTATACGGGTGTAGGCGACATATAATTCGCCCAGTTTTGATCTGCGAAGAGTTGAGCTCTTGTTCACGGAGTGGAATTGAATGCCTCTTAATCTCCTGCAAACTCTCACGGTCAGAGGCAAAATTTTAGGCATTTGTTGATGTGGCCGGTATTGGCGAATCATCCAATGAACCGGTTCATTCATATTAATTTATCCAAAAAAAAAACCTGACTAATGTTGTGAAAAAAAAACTAATTTCATTAAATGGTCACGCCTTTGAAAACTAACAAACGCGCTTGAATGCAATATGCAAAGTGTTGATGGTTTTGGCGTGCATGTATATCTGCTGCTCTACGTTCGTCATCGTCAGGTTTTAAACGTGTGAATTTATTATTTGGAGGTCCATCCATTCTCTAGAAGCACAAACACTACTAGTTATTGATAAGCAATTCTATTATTTTAGTGGTTCCGAACCGGACGGGACTGTTCAGAGACCCCGTTTACGATTTGGTCATTTTTACTTGCGATATACATAGGTACTATAGGGCAAGTTCTGCATTTGGAAAAAAAATCGAACTCGAGATTTTGATCAGAGTTGACATTACGATGATAGCGAAGACGAAAAAAGTGGGTCCGGCAATTCCGTCTGTCTGTCTGTATGTCTGTATGTCTGTATGTCTGTATGTCTGTACCTCGATCTAGAGCCTAAGCCACTGGACCTATTTTCTCCAAACTCGGTAGTTATGGATCTTCGGTGATTCCCTAGAGGAGAAATTGAACTTTTTTTTAGCTCCAAAACTAAGGGTAACCCCGATACACCCGTAATGCAAAATCTTATTTATCTCGAAAACGGCTCTAACGATTTTGATAAAAAAAAATTAGGTGTGATATTATGGACATGGACTACGTTTTGTTAAAAAAAAATTTGGGGCAAAATGTTATTAACGGTACCTGTCATAGAACCGTTTTTTTGATTTTCGACTTTCTCATTAACGGCTCTAACGATTTTAACCAAAATTTTTCAGCAGGAGTCCCCCTAAGTTTAAAATAATATTGTATATAAAAATATTCGAAAAATTATTTGTTGGGATTTTTTGAAAAAATTTTTTTTTTGAAAAATCAATATCTTCAAAACCTATGAACGATTATTTTTTGAAATTATGTCCTAAAATCAATATTATTAAATACTTAAAATTCGCATCCCACATTTTTTTCTTGAAAAATTTTAAAGAAATTTCTTATATAAAAAATGTATTTAATTAATAATAAAACGATTTTTTAAGCTTTGTTTGCATAAATTCATACTTTTCTAGAAATCAGACGGCAATTTCATTTTAAATTCATGTTTTATATTTATAAATGTATCTTAAATTCCAAAGTACTTTTACATAAGAGCAAGTTCGTGCGATCCAGTAGTGCATTTTATTAATAACATTTTGATACGCCATTTTTTTAATTTATGAATGTTTAAATACGTTTAAAAACTCGTATCTTATCGATAAGCTCAGTTGTGTCATATCTCAACAGTCTTAGAGTTTCCTTAACTTATTGGCTTTTTACTTAAGCTCACTCCCTTACCCTGAACCTTTATTGTGAAGATCATAGCCTTATTTTAATTCGCACCACTTTATTTGTGGAATTGTAGAAAAAAAAAAAACGACATCGGGACTAAACGCTTTACATGAAAATGCAACAACTACTTAAATCTATACAGAGTTAGATAAGACCAGATAATTTTCGAGACTTAATCTAAGACCCGATAAAAATGGTGATGCCAACATAATATTATCTATATGTTATCGATAATTTGTTCAGAGCAGGGTTGCAAAAGCTTAAGTCACTTGTTAGCTTAAGCTTGGCTTTAATTCACAAGCTAGTAAGTGACTTATGAATTAAAAAAAGTATAATGCAGCAGCTAGGAACTGACTTATGAATTAAAAAAAATTTAATTCACAAGTCAGTTGGTGACTTGTGAATTAAAAAAATTTAAATCATAAACTTCTTAGTGACTTATGAATTAAAAAAAAAAAATAACTCAAAACCTACTAAGTGACTTATGAATTAAAAAAATTCAAATCATGAGCAAATAAGTGACTTATGAATTAAAAAAAATTAATTCCCAACCTACTAAGTGACTTATGAATTAAAAAAATTTAAGTCATGAGCAAGTAAGTGACTTATGAATTAAAAAAATTTAATTCAAAACCAACTTAGTGACTTTTGAATTAAAAAAAATTTAATTCATAAGTTAATGGATAAATGCTGATTAGAAAAATTATGAAATGGATAAATTTATAAGCTAGCGTAATAATCTTATGATTTAAAAACTAGATTTGAAAGCTAAAAAGATATTCAAAATTAAAAATTTAAATTAAATGTTATACTTACTGAGTAGGTACCAAAAGTTTCGAAGTGCTTAATTAAGAAAACGGAATGTTTTTTTTTTTTTAATTTTATTGAAAATATATATTGAATTAGTTTCAGGTATACTTGAAACAATTTTACAAAAAAATATCAAATAATCAACTCATGTAAAATATGAAAACCAAAAAATTTAAAGGCATATGCATAAAAATATGCACTCACGAAATTTATATAATGATAACCCATCATTTGGTCAACACAAAGATTTTATCAATATTGCTTTTTATTTAATTGGATTATAAGGACTGCATAAACGGCAACTCCCAAAAAATCCTCCAAGAGCTTTCGTTAATAATTAAATAATTATGTAGTCAAAACAAGCTTAAAAATTTCCAATCTACCAACTAACTTATGAATTAAATTTTTACTTGCGACTTATAGGTACTATAAGGCAAGTTATGAATTCGTAAAAAAAATCAAAAAAGTGGGTCTCGCAATTCTGTCTGTCTGTCTGTCTGTCTGTTCGACTACAGGCTAAACGGCCCGACCGATTTTCTTCAAACTTGGTAGATATCATTTTTAATTTTTTCCCCCCACACGTTTTTTTCTTTTTTTTTTAAGACCAAAAATAACGGTACCCCCCATACGAATTTTTTTTCGAAATTTTATAAACATTTTTTTTTCTCAAAAACGGTTCGACAGATTTTAAAAATCAAAATACAGAAAAATTTCATTTAATTAAATCTAGGTATTGGTTGAAAAAAAATTTCCGAAAAATGGTTATTGAGGGTACCCCCCATGGAACCATTTTTTCTGTTTTTGATTTTCTCAAATATAATTGTGTACTCAAATTTTCAAAAAATTTTTTTTTGGATTTTAAAAAAAAACTTCAAATATTTCGAAAACCCCATGCTAGATTTTTTTTAAACTTAATAAATAAAAGTTTCTCAATATAATCTACAGAATGTGAGAAAAAAAATTTTATTTTATCTAAAAATAAAGGTACCTTCCATACAAATGCTAAAAAAATAAAAAAATGGTTTTCAAAAATCGTGTTTTTCTCGAAAACGACACCTAGAATTTTGATAATATCTTTTTCTTTCAATTAATTTTTACGTTTTTTAATTTAATAAAAAAAATTTTGAAATTAAGATATTACAGCTTGTACCTACCATAGAACCATTTTTTTCGAATTTTGAATTTCTCATTATCCACATAACGGATCTTAATGAAAATTTTTATAGAGACGCTTCTAAAAAGTCTAAAACACATTGCATTTCAAAACTTTAAAACAAATATTTTTTGAATTTTTGAAAAAAAAAAATCTATTTTTTTTTCTTTTTTTTTGAAAATTCGATATCTCCGAAACGGGTCAATATTTCTTTTCGTAAATTTAATTTTTATTCGAACAATAATAAAAACTTTAAATTGGCGTACCTAAATTTTTTCTTAAAAAGCTTTTAAAAAGTTTGTATATAAAAGTTTTTTTTTTTAAGAAACCACTACAACGACTTATAATTTTTGTTCTTGCATAAATTCATAGTTTTATAGCATTCTGTTTATTTCTCTTACTACTAAAAGAATTTAAAAATTAATTTTATCCTTATGAACAGTTTTCTCTAATAACATTCGTTCTTAAAATTCCTAGTCGATTACATAGGAGCAAGTTCGTGCGACTCAGTCGTGCATTTTATATTTAATTCACAAGTCACCAACTGACTTGTGAATTAAATTTTTTTAAATTCATAAGTCACTTACTCCCTGATGACTTAATTTTTTTTAATTCATAAGTCACTTGGTAGCTTAGGATTTAAATTTTTTTTAATTCATAAGTCACTTTGGGGGTTGTGAATTAATTTTTTTTTAATTCATAAGTCACCAAATATCTTATGAATTAAATTTTTTTAATTCGCAAGTCATCTGCAGACTTAAGACTTAAGGATCTTTTAATTCAAAAATTCGCAACCCTGGTTCAGAGACGTCAAAAGTGACGTTTTTTGATGCTGGTTGATGCTAGTCGTCAATACAGCTGACAAATGCCATAGCGTACACAGTGCTTCCAGCTATTTGAAAAAAAAGCTCCTAAATCCCGATGTCGTTTTTTTTCTACAATTCTATATGGACTTGCGAAAAAAACACGTCTAGTATAAGTTCTTCTTAAAACAACCGAGTTGTATGCCTTTGAAACTACAAAATTTTATTCTTACAACAACCTCTGGGTTCATTCTTTCTTTATAGGGTATAAACAACAATCTTTGCTTTATAATAAACTATCCCGTATTGTTGTATTATTTTTTTTTTCATGTAAAAATTTGTAAACCAAAATATAAAAAGAACATTTAATCGGAAAAATAAAAAAAGGGCTGGATTTCCACACCTACTTTGTCTAACTTTGGCTAAAAACATCCAGGTGACCCCGTATGTGCAAACAAAATTTCATCAAAATCGGTCAAAGAGAAGAATAACGAACACACACATACCGGATATTTCTGAAGAAAATTGAGCCCAAAGTCAAAAATTGGCATAGGTAGAAAAAACGGAACATGCTATAAATTGGATATCTCAAGATCGAGATAAGCTATCAAATTTTTTAAACGCAACTACAAACGATAGTTTTTCTGCTAAAAATAAATGCCTAAGTGAAGTTTCTATCATTAGCATTAACAGCGCAATTACTGTTAACATGGGTCGGGGTACACCAAAACAGGCCTTTTCTTAAATCCCCGATATATTATATAAAAATTTTAGATAGACCTTTACTGTAGAACAATTTTTTTTTTTCTGAGAATCACGCAACAATCACACCCTAAAATATTATGCGCGAATTAAGGGACACCCTGTATAAATATAAATATAATTTATAATGATGTTAAATGAGGCATCAAATCGGCAGCGCGAAAAAATTAAATGTAAGAGAAGTCGCTCAGGATCTGAAATCTATCAATTTATATTAAAAATTATAATGGATACATTAAATAATATTTTATCTTACGATAAGCATAAGACAATCAATTTAACTAAACTCACTTAACCTCTTGAAAAATGGCTTTAAGAGTTGCAAACAAAACACATATTCTTCAACCCATTGTCATGGAAATTAATAAATTAAAAGAATTTATCAAAAGCTGCGATTATATGCCAATTATGCAATATTCAGTATTAAAATAAACTGCGGTAAACCTAAATCATTAATTAACTTTGCGCATTTAAGAATATTTATCTTTCTTGTTTCACGCAAATCAGGTTAGAAATTATCAAAGTGTAGATGAGAATCTTTTCAAAGACAGGTACTTTAATTTTATTTAAATTCATGCAAAATTGGGTGTGTTGAAGAAATGAAAACAAAAATAGAAAGAAATTAACATAAATAACTAGTAAAACTGAATGAATATCAGAGATTATTAACATCTTTTAACTTCGAAATTTATGATTTTCTGTGTTTGTAATGTTTATTAAATTATAAAAAAAAATACAACTCTGTACGAGCTATATTAATAAATCTTATCCGATAGTTATGAAATAAATGTTTCTGTATTAGAAAAGAAAACCATTACCCTGCGATCATGTAGTTTTAAGCTCCCAAAGTCACAGGTTTTTCTGGATGCAACAGATACAAATCAATATTATGTAATCTCTACGAAAAGAGTAACATTTTGTATTTTTAAATAAACAAAAAATATTTATGGAGCTCAAGATGAATCAACACGTTCATGAATAACTTAATTTAAGCTAAAAAAAATATAGTCATGCAAATTTTGTTCTTGAGCTTGATATTATTATGTTTTTGAAGGCCAAAAAACTGGTTTTCTTTTGTATAACCTTGGAATTTTGATTTTATTTTAATTCGCTATATGTTGCACTTACAAATAATGTGAAGCTTAACAGACAAAATTTACTTACCTACATAGATATGTAGAAAGATAAATTCTTTATTGCACTGGACTGCACCGTAACCCATTGACGGACAAACTAAGAAGCTGTAGGGGGAAGTAAAATCAATACCACTGTATCAGTATTTGTTGCATCTCTCCGGAAAAAACATCAAGAAGCAGGAAGTTCGTCCCAACTCAGAAGTGCAACAACTTATCCAGCATCAACTAGAGCCTTGTAACAGGTAAGGCTATAGGAACGCACTTGCGATTTCAATCGCGCGGTTTTTTAGCCACAAAACTAGAACACATGAGTTTAAATGAGAATGAATGCACTTGCTACCAACAAATCATGACGATTTAAAAGTCGCAATTTGTTTCATTTTTCTTGCGATGCGATTGTCGTAAACTTAAATGAAACAAATGTACTCAAATGGATATTCCCACACTTGTGATTTAAATTACTACGACTTAAAAATCGTAGTCGCAAAGAGAAATTGATATGCACGCACTTGCGATTTTTAATCCACGATTTTTTAGTCGCAAAAAGTAAGACACATGGCCTTAAGTCTGAATGCACGCACAAGCGACTTAAAAGTCGTAGCGATTATAAAAATGAAACAAGTTCTATTTTTTCAAGCGATTTTTCTGTCGCTGCTTATTTGTAGCAAATGCGTGCACTCACATAAAAAGTAGTGTGTTTTATTTTTTGCGATTAAATAATCGCGCGGCAAAAAAATCGCAAGTGCGTGCATGACAATAATTTGTAGCGACTACGACTTTTTAATCGCCTCGACGAAAAATCGCAAGTGCGGTCCTAGCCTTAAAAATCGTAGTCGCAACAAGAAATTGTTATGGCGTAAAATGTAAATGCACGCACATGCGACTTAAAAATCGTAGCGATTATAAAAATGAAACAAGTTCCATTTTTTCAAGCGAATTTTCTGTCGCTACTTATTTGTAGCAAATGCGTGCACTCGATTAAATAATCGCGCGCAAAAAAATCGCAAATGCGTGCATGACAATAATTTGTAGCGACTACGACTTTTTAATCGCCTCGACGAAAAATCGCAAGTGCGGTCCTAGCCTAAGTCCTAACGACGACGCACCCTTTTACGAGATGAACAACAATCAGCACTACAGGGGATTAAAAGCACTTCCATCAAAAATTACTTCACTGGTTATATCAAATAAATCATGAATTAGATTAAGAAAACATTAATATAATACGAGGGCGGGTCAATAAGTCCGTGACTTTTTGAATTTCTGACCTCTTTACTGAAACAGCAACACTGCTCCTGTCAACAGGCATCTGTCAGTTGACTCCTGTCAAAATTTTAACTTGCTGCGTCAGTTAGTTTGTGTTTGACAGCTATTTTTATCAGACTACTCACTAATTTGAGGAGAAAATGGAAAAAAGTGAATTTCGTGTGCTTATTAAGCATTATTTCTTGCGAAAAAACCATTACCGAGACCAAGGCTAAGCTTGATAAATACTATGGGGACTCTGCACCATCGATTTCAATGGTAAAAAAGTGGTTTACTGAATTTCGTTGTGGCCGTACAAGCACTGAAGATGCCGAACGTCCTGGACGCCCAGTTGAGGTCTCTACACCCGAAACAATCGAAAAAATTCACGATATGGTGTTGGCCAACCGAAGATTGAAAGTACGAGGGATTGTGGAAGCCGTAGGGATCTCGCATGGCTCAGTGGTTTCAATTTTGAATGATCACTTGGGCATGAGAAAGCTTTCCGTAAGATGGGTGCCGCGTTTGCTCACAGTCGACCACAAACGCAATCGTGTAACAACTTCACAGGAAGGTTTGGCGTTGTTTAATCACAATATGGACGAGTTTTTGCGCCGTTTTGTAACCGTGGACGAAACATAAATCCATCACAACACACCAGAGACCAAACAACAGTCAAAACAGTGGGTTTCTAAGGGTGAATCGGCGCCAAAGAAGTAGAGCTGTGTCAATCGGGATCGATTCGATTTTTTTGATCCGATCATCGAAAAGTATTGATGATCGAAATCAATCATTTTAATCGATCTCAATCTCAATCACTACATGATTCTCGATTCTGGATTCTCGATTTTCTATTTCAATCTCAATCATTTCAATGAGTCTCGATTTTCGATATCAGTTGACTCGATTAATCATGATTTACTTGATTCCATTTCTTCCGATTCAATCAACGTGGATTATGAACGCCAAACGGACGGTGGACTGGAACTTCTGGGTTGAACTCGGCATTGAACAACATGATTGATCGGGTTGGTCGTTGATGTTGTAGGC
Organism: Chrysotoxum bicinctum; assembly: GCA_911387755.1. Taxonomy (NCBI): domain Eukaryota; kingdom Metazoa; phylum Arthropoda; class Insecta; order Diptera; family Syrphidae; genus Chrysotoxum; species Chrysotoxum bicinctum. The sequence goes on along the minus strand of OU426988.1, from coordinate 82,967,367 downwards.
CGCAAAAACAATTGTTGGGTTGAACTGATGTTATTTGATGTATCAGGATCCGGTATGTTTAATGTGGATTTTTGGACGTTTCTTAATCCATTGATATCGTAGCCATCCTTTGATGGAATTTGACAGCTTATGACTTGACGAATAGAGGACGAATTCAGTTATGACGTACAAAGTATATTTCGTACCAAATGTCAGCCAAAAGCCCTAAAATTGCACTTTTCCGGAGCAACAAATAAAATCTCTTTTTTTGGTATTTTTAGACGTTTTTTAATCCATTGACATCGTAGCCATCCTTTGATGGAATTTGACAGTTTATGACTTGACGAATAGAGGACGAATTCAGTTATGACGTACAAAGTATATTTCGTACAAAATGTTAGCCCAAAGCCCTAAAATTGCACTTTTCCGGAGCAACAAATAAAATCTCTTTTTTTTGGTATTTTTAGACGTTTTTTAATCCATTGACATCGTAGCCATCCTTTGATGGAATTTGACAGTTCATGACTTGACGAATAGAGAACGAATTCAGTTATGACGTACAAAGTATATTTCGTACCAAATGTTAGCCGAAAGCCCTAAAATTGCTCTTTTCCGAAGCAACAAATAAAATCTCTTTTTCTTGAATTTTTCGACACTTTTTAATCCATGAAGTAGCCTCATCATAGAGTATTTTGTGAGAACTATCAAAGCCACAAGTCAATCTTATCATCGAAACCGAAATTAATATCGAATAGGAACAGTATTGAATCATTTCAGTGAAATGAAAATGATCGAATGATCGATTGATTGAAAAGATCGGATCATTTTCGTAATCGATTGTTGAACGATTCGATCATTTGAAATGAACGATTTACACAGCTCTACAAAGAAGGTCAAGGTGGGTTTGTCAGCCAATAAAGTTATGGCGACTGTTTTTTGGGATGCACGCGGGATAATCCACATTGACTACCTTCACAAGGGAAGAACAATCAATGGGGAATATTATGCCAACTTATTGGACCGATTCAATGACGATTTGAAAAAAAAAACCGACTTCATTTGGCCAAGAAAAAAGTTCTTTTCCACCAAGACAATGCAAGGGTGCACACATGTGCAGTTGCCATGGCAAAAATCCATGAATTGTGCTATGAATTGCTCCCTCCTCCACCCTATTCTCCAGATTTGGCTCCGAGCGACTACTTCTTGTTCCCAAACCTGAAGAAATGGCTTGGTGGAAAAAGATTTGACTCCAATGATGAAGTCATCTCGCAAACAAGGCCTATTTTGAGGACCTCGACGTTGAAAAATAAAATTATTTTTTTATCAAAAAATCTGTTTTATTCCAAAAGTCACGGACTTATTGACCCGCCCTCTATTGTAGGCAAATAATCATGACATAAAACTAAAAGAAGAATCGTTAGGCCTTATTGTTGAGCCACCATGATTTAATTTACGAGCAGTAATATGTATATGTAAGTTAGTTTTAAATCGAATTTTATATAAAACAAATGGAAAAATAAATTTTGTAATCTTAATCTAATGATTAATTCGTCATGTGATCATCAAGTTTTACAAAGATCCTTCTCTTTAGATTAAGGACCATGCTGACCACTGCTTGATATGCAATTTATGAAGCTAATTGAATTATAAACAAAAATGTAAAAATATAACAATGAACATATGATTAAATATTTTCTTTCTTCGTGACCTTTTATTTAATTAAATAATGTTTATCCTCAAGTGGGCCTTAGGTCAATATTTTGTTTAGTTTTTTTATGTTGTGACGTTTCGGGTGTGGTTACACCCTTCTTCAGACCTATTTATTAATTGAAAAATAATTTAAAACATATATACATATATATATTAAATACAACAAAATTCTAAAAGAGTATACTTACAACTTTAAAAATTACAAATATTTTTTTATTTGTTTGTTCTTTTTTGGTTTCCGTGTTTTTTTCAAAAAGTTTAAAAGATGTTTTAAATCTTTTTCTTTTTGTTTTATATATCTTACGAGTATCTCTTTTGTTTTTTATTTTTTAATTTGTTTGAAAATTTGTTTTAAACAAAATGATGTTTAATTATTTGAATTTTCAAATTCAAATAATTTATTTTGAAAATAAATTCAAATATTTTTTTGTATATATGTATAATATATATTTAATCGTTGAATTTATTTTCAAAATAAATTATTTGAATTTGAAAATTCAAATAATTAAACATCATTTTGTTTAAAACAAATTTTCAAACAAATTAAAAAATAAAAAACAAAAGAGATACTCGTAAGATATATAAAACAAAAAGAAAAAGATTTAAAACATCTTTTAAACTTTTTGAAAAAAACACGGAAACCAAAAAAGAACAAACAAATAAAAAAATATTTGTAATTTTTAAAGTTGTAAGTATACTCTTTTAGAATTTTGATGTATTTAATATATATATGTATATATGTTTTAAATTATTTTTCAATTAATAAATAGGTCTGAAGAAGGGTGTAACCACACCCGAAACGTCACAACATAAAAAAACTAAACAAAATATTGACCTAAAGCCCACTTGAGGATAAACATTATTTAACATATGATTAATATACACAATTTGGACAAGTTGATATTTTTTGTTATAGTTCAAAATATACTTATTTTAACACTCGCCCAGAATGATTTACCTAATTTAAACATTGAATGTTTAAATAATTTATTTTTAATAACGGGATTTTCAATTGGCGCGATTATATTTTGGCATGTGGCGACCATGCTGTTTATTATTCTATTACTAATGCGAATCACTCTGACAAGTTACACGATTTAACAGCACGTCAAAATGATAAAAATTATTCTCAAAATTAATGTTCCGTAGTGCACACGTTCTGCGCTTGGCGCCAACTTTATAGTAGACGCGGCAGCCCTTCACAAATTGACAGTTAAATACTTAACGTATGGTTTCCAATTTGAAATGACCGATTCGGTTATCAATCGGACAACATTCGTACGTCGATGGGATGCAAGGACTGGTCGAGAACACCGCCGCGATCCGTGAAAGGTGTACAGAACCCGAGGCAGTCGATTCCTCGGCGTGCACAAGAACTCGGCCTTTCGCATAATTCAACATGGCGGGACTTGGGTCTACACCAGTACAAGATCTAACTGACCCACAACTTCTCATTTCATAGAAAACGCAGCTTCTTCGGTAGTTAGGCTTAGGGGCGTTTGGAAGAGGACCTCAATTTCTGCCGAAAAATCATCTTTGACGAGGAAGATATGCGTTTTTGGGTAAATGTCTGTGTTATGCAAAATTTCCGTACATATGGACCATACCAACCTACAAGAGGTTTACCATGTGACAATGAACCCTCAGAAAGTTTGGTATGGATTATGCACCGGGCGGGGCGCCATTGGTTTGTACTTTTTCGAAAACGACGTTGGCGTTGGTGAGGCAGTCACTGTCAATAGCGAGTGCTGCAGAACGATGAAAACCAATTTCTATATTGAACCAAAAGGACCAACACGGAATGTGGCTCCAGCAGGATTATGCCACACAGCGGTAGCCATAACTGACATTCTGCATGAAGGATTTGAGGCTCTCTAGAGGTGGTGTGAATTAACCACAAAGGTCCTACGATTTGTACCCCGCTAGACTTTTTCTTATGCCATCGCCTAAATTCAGCTTTATCTAGGTTTGCCGAAGAACCATTGAAAATCGGACCACTCGGATCCGTTCCACTGTAAGAAGAAAGTATTTGAACATGGACCTTTTAAATTTTTTATTGCTTAAGACTGAATCGAAATTTTCGAAGCTTGAATGCTCTGATAATGTCTTCTTTAAGCTCTCTTATCGAGTTCATTTGGCAGGTATTAGAGTCCAAAATAGCCTTTTTGGCCTTTAGTCCACAAAAATTGGCGTTTCGTCCGGGTGATCTCACATGGACTCATCAGTTGACTGTAAGGACCTTGTCAATACGTAATTTTTGTTAAATTCAGTTCAACTTACATCGATTTTTTGACAAAAATCCAATGTGAACTATATCCAACAAAGATTAAAATTGTAATCATTAACGTTGGAAGTTTCTGCCCGTGGCCTGGCATTGATTCCATATGAAGGTTTTTATAATACAAATTCTATATACTACTGAAATAAATCAGCCAAGTAGAAGACTTAGCACTATTAATGGACTTGTTGAATTATTGATTCACGCCACGAGCAGAAACTTCCAACGTTAATGATTACAATTTTAATATTGGTTGGATATAGTTCACATGTGTTTTAGTTCCTCTGAGCAGAACAATATTCGAAGTCATCGGAATCACCTTTCATTGAAATATTTCCAAAACGGTTCGATCGTCAAATACTGGGATCCGCCTGGAACATTAAACCCCAGTTAGATCATCAGCTGATCTGTTAACTGCCACATTAACTTCGCTAAGTTCATCAACCTCAAGAGTAAAATAAATAAATTTGGTGGTGCAATGGCTCGAAGAGAAGCGGGGCCTAGTGATTTACAACTCTCAACCATTTCTGTGTGCGTGTTGCCAGGAATGGAGGGAGACCTACAATTTTCTGCCTATTCCGAACGGCTAATGAGCAGCACTTTTCGTGAAAAGGGATACTCTTAGAGTATTCTTCAATTCCTCGTAAGAGGCACTACACCCCTGTAAACCTTGTTTGCAGCGGCTAGAATCGAGCTTAAAATCTTCTGCATCACAGTCCAACGCACTAGCCATTATGGCAAGGGGTCCTAGCTCAAGAATATGGAATTCAAATACACATTTTCCCCTGAATTCATAAGGTTTTTTGACAACTTATTCTTAAAACAGCAGAATCGAAGAACATAACATTTCAACTGATAATCATGTTTCAGTTTTTATCACATTAAGCACCATTCACTTATTTGACTCCTTCGTTTTTCATGTGGAATGTGGACCATTGCCGAGCAGCTCAAAACCCGTAGCATTGATAAATTCGGCTGCTCTTCAAGTAATTTCGAGTTGCTTGCTTTCTGCAACACTATTTTCCAAAGGTGTTTTCGGACAAAAAAACCTTGATTTTTCCTGATTTAAAAAAAAAAGGTTTTGAACTTGCAAAATTCTTTGAAAACATCATATTTTCGCTTCAATGGAGTTTTGGATGCAATCATCAACATTGTGTCAGAAGATTATCATCATCATCATCATCATCATCATCGGCTCGACAACCGGGTTCCGGTCCTGGCCTCTTTCAACAAGTCTCTCCACCTATCCCGGTCTCTAGCCGACGCCATCCAGTTGCGCACCCCAAGGCTTCGGGCGTCCTGGTCTATGCCATCTCTCCAGCGCAAGCATGGTCTACCACGCTGTCGTCTACCATAGAATGTACCACAAAGAACTTTCCGAGCAGGTTCCTCTTCGCTCATGCGAGCTAGGTGCCCTGCCCACCGGAGTCTACCGAACTTAATTTTTGTCACAATATCTGCTTCTAGGTAGATTGCGTACAGTTCATGATTGTACCGTCTCCGGAATCGTCCTTCCTCACATATGGGGCCAACAATTCTCCTTAAGACTTTTCTCTCGAACGCAGCTAAGAGGTCGGAGTGCCTTTTGCTAAGCACCCAAGTCTCGGATCCATATGTGAGTAGTGGCAGGACCATGGTCCTGTTCAGCAGCAGTTTTGAAGTTATGGTGAGATTTCTGGATTTGAAGAGCTTTGACAGACTATAGTAGGCTCTGTTGGATTTGAGAAGCCGACCGCGTATTTCTTCTTCTATATTGTTATCGGCTGCTACTATTGACCCAAGGTATTTAAAGGATTGCACCACTTCAAATTCGTGCTCCGCTACCTTGATTGTTTGACCAACTGTTCCTCTCGCATTCGACGCCACCATGTACTTTGTTTTACCTTCACTAATGTGAAGCCCCAGATTTTGTGCCGCCTGCTCGATCTGGATGAAGGAATCGTGTACAGCTTGTTCGGTTCTTCCGATGATGTCGATGCGTAAGCCAGTAACTGGCTGGATCTGTTGGCGATGGTCCCTCTTGTTGCCGTGCCAGCGTCACGGATTGCTTTCTCCAACGCCAGGTTGAAGAGGAGGCAGGCCAAACCGTCCCCTTGTCGAAGTCCATTAAAGATGTTGATTGGTCTGGATAGCAATCCGGCTATTTTTACTTGGCTTGTTACGTTGGTCATGGTCAACCTACATAGTCGTGTCAATTTATTTGGGATGCCGAATTCTCTCATGGCTTTGTAAAGTTCTATCCTGGCTATGCTATCATAGGCGGCCTTAAAGTCTATAAACAGATGGTATGTTGGGATGTTAAATTCTAGACATTTTTCCATCGCCTGCCTAAGGGTAAAGATCTGATCAGTTGTTGATTTGTCTGAAATGAAACCACACTGATATTGTCCGATGACGGTTTTAGCGTATGGGGTTATCCGGTCTTGTAGGATAGAGGAGAGTATCTTATAGGCGGTACTCAACAACGTGATACCTCTATAGTTGCTGCACGTTGTGACATCTCCCTTCTTATGTATGGGGCATATTAAACCTTTTCGCCAGTCTTCTGGCATTTCTTCCTGCTCCCATACCTGTACTATAATATCATGAATTGCTTGACGTAAGGCTGGCCCGCCGTGATGGAATAATTCGGCTGGTATGCCATCGGCTCCCGGGGCTTTGTTCTGTTTAAGCCGGCCTATAGCCTTCTCAACCTCTTCTATGCTTGGTGGCGGCAACATAGGGTATTCTTCTAGAAGTAGTGGAGCCTCCACTTCTGCAGTGAGCTGACCATTTAGCAATTCATTAAAGTACACTTCCTATCGCTCCAGTATGCTTTCAGGATCGGTTCTTCTCCCAGGCTGATTTTTTTTTGTCTGTGAAGCCGTTTTTCTATTCTTCTGAGCTCTTTATATTCCTCTTCGCGTGCCCGCGTTCTATGAGATTGTTGCATTGCTCGGTACGCAACATTCTTACTATCAGTCGCTAGCTTGCATTCATCATCAAACCAGTCGTTCCGATTTTTACGACTGCTTCCTAAAATGGAGTTGGCAGTACTAATGACAGTATTTTTAAGGCGTGTCCACTTCCCATTTACGCGAAGCATACTGGCTCCAGGACTTACTCTCCCTAAATCAGGTGTTTCTAGGGCGAGTTCTAACGCATTACCAAAGGTGTGACTGGTGTTTTCATTGCGCAGGTCAGTCGTGTTGATTCGAACCTGATCGGCTTATGCAATGCGTCTTCGCAAGGCAATCCACCCTCGGAAAACCATACCAACAAGATAGTGATCCTAGTCGATATTGGCACCTCGGTACGTTCGTACCGTCATCAAGTTCGAGTAGTGGCGACGGTCTATGAACACGTGGTCTATTTGGTTACGAGTGACAACATCAGATGATACCCAGGTGGCTTTGTAGATATCCTTACGCGGGAACATGGTACTCGCAACGACCATGTTTTTCGATGCTGCCAACTCTGATTGCGAACTATGGGTGCCTGCGTTATGCCTGAACACCGGCTCCCGACCTATTTTTGCGTTCAAATCACCAAGGATGATTTTAGCATCATACCTTGGACAGACATTGAGGGCCCTCTCGTTTTGTTCGTAGTAAGTCTCTTTTTCTTCGTCTGAGGACTCCTCAGTAGGTCCGTGAACGTTAATGAGGCTGATGTTCGTAAATTTGCCTCGCACGCGAAGGGTGCATAGCGTCTCGCTTATAGCGTTAAAGCCGATGATGGTAGACTTCACTTTTTCGCTGACTAGGAAGCCTACCCCGAGCACATGGTGTTTTGTATGACAGCTGTAGTATACGTCATATTCTTTCTTCTGTAAAACACCATTCCCTGTCCATCTGATTTCATTCTGATTTAAATCGTTTTTCCGTTTTCTTTGCGTGGGTTGTCGTCGGGTGATCACTCCGTTTCCGAGGCTTGTTGTCGGTCTCGTAATTCATTTAGTTTTACGGGACAGGGAATTAACCTGTCGCCAACCTGAGGAAGCAGCCTGATTATATTAGCCAAACCTTTTTAAAAGGCTTGTTTCTAGCGGCCGCCGCGGAGAGGCTATGATCACACTTCCACCAGTCCCGAATAGTTACTGCACGTGCATGTTTTCGTATGCTACATGTTGTTCCGCCTATTCGTCTGACGGCTGACCGCCATAATACTTACATTCTTTCCAAGAATTAAAATAGAATAGTCCACAAATATCGGTGTGTATCAAATCCATAATATTCTAAGTGTTTTCCTTTCACACCCACTACACACTTCCATGGATGGCGAGGAGAAAAATTCTTACCTGTTACAGCTGACTTCACCTTCAGGACATTTTCATCGCATATGTGTCCCTTGCGACGATGCCAGATTTCTTCATCAAATTAATTTTTGTTAAACAACTTGCTTATTATCAAAATATGCATTAAAGTCAATAAGATAATTTGAGAAAAGAGAAGACAAAAACAAATTTTCAAAAACACATCTTCCTCAATTCATCCAGCAATGTCAGGCACAAATATTTTAAGTATTAGGTAGTGTAGTACATCATTTCTCAGAACAAAAAACTTGAAACTTGGACCTTGCAGATGGAGTACTTATACTTTTTAGTTTGAAAACAAACATCTTCCATAATATTCTGAAATACATCTACCTTACTGTTTAACAAAACTATTCTACTGTGAACTAAATTAATCCATTAGACTATAGTGTCTAGAAACAAGATAAATTATGGCTGCTAAACAAAAAACATGCCAACATCCTTTTTTACTTAAGTATTACGTAGATTTTTCCAACTAAGCTACAAGAAATGACCAACATGCAAGGATAGTTAAGCAAAAAAAAACCCTTGCAAACCATTCGTAAACTGTCTCCTCACCAAGTTACCGCACCGTAGTACCATTTTTCGTTCCCGCCGAAGGACAGCATGTATATCTGTAAAGTGTAAACCAAACGTATTTCTTATGTGCTGTTTTACATTGCTTTTTCCTTAAAGGTTCGTATTGGTTTTATGATTTCTTAAAGTAGGTAAGTGTTAAAAAATTTTTGATAATTGAATATAGAAGAAGGACTTTGATTATTTGAAAATATGTGTTCATCAATAACTGGCTGTCTACTGCTTGCATATAAAAAGAGCTTACTCTCGTGTATACATATAGGTATAAAATATAAAAAAAATATAAAGTAAATACGCCCACAAAATTTACATACCTACATAAATACATAAGTAGCTTTTCCACATTGATAACAAATTCCTACTTTACTACTTGGCATAATAATATCTACTTGGTCTTAAGCATTATCTGGATTTTATTTAAATGGGCCAAGACTTTTTCCCCCATTGGACCACGTAAACTCAAGGCTATTACAGGTCTATTAAATAATGGCATTATAATTTAAAAGACAAATGAAAGAAGATATTGTTGTTAATTATCTTAATTTCATTTTACGAACCGAATCTAGAAACCACTGTTATGACACGTGCTTCTTACTTAATTCATATCCTAATTCGCCAACTTTACTAGCACGTTTCGCTTAAAATATTCCAGTGGAGTGTGTGGTAAATCATTTTGACAACAATGAATTAAAACGAGGTCGGGGCTATTCTACTTTTACGTTCTTTTTCGCAATCTCAATTGGAAGGACAAAACAAGCCAAAATGTCTGTTGTAGCGTGCCTTCTAGAAAAGGCACCTAATTTTCGTAGTCTAATGGGTCTTTTGTGTGATTTCTCTTGCTTTTTTTTAACTTATTTCTTGGGTATTATATTTTGAAATAGAAAAATGGAATAAAGAGAAGGAAGAACAATGATGAGTACAAAGTTGAAATGTTCAATGTCCATTGTCCATTTATTCAGTTGTCAAGTACTTTATTATTTTTTTTTTTTTTTATTTTTCAGTTCTTGAAGGAGAAACACAATTAATTAAGATTGTGTTGGCAATCATCAAACCAATACAGAGACATCTAATCTAACACAAGTTTCTTTGCGTGATTCAGAATGCTAATTAATTTTAATAAATATTTTTTTTTTTTAAATTAAATGTTTGTTTTTTGTTTTTACATAATACTATAGAATTTGATGACTTCAAATAAGGACAAGTGAAATAAACACTGCCTAATGGTTCCTTTAGATAATTTGTTAAGTGTGCATGTTTGTTTTTCTTTTGAACTCAAAAAATAATAAAGAAGGTATACAGAGCACCAAGATGTATAGAAAATATTTCGAAAAAAAATATGTATAATTGAAAAACTCGATAAATAAATGTCAAAAAATCTAGAATGCATAATCTTAAAAAACAATATCAATTCAAAGCTAAGAACTTCTGCTTTATATAATTTTGTTTGATCAGTATACCTACATATACTGCCAAATGTTTTATTTTTGATGACCACATGGATCAAGCAAAACAGAACTTACACAGAGAACCCAAGTGAGCAATACTCGTACTTATAAAGTTTGGGTTTAAGTAGCTTCATTTTGCCCGAAGCATTTTTTCTATTTAGACAGTCAAGAGCTGGTCCAAGACGTAATGGCGGTTCCGGTTCCAATTCCTGCACAGAGCTGTCGAAGTTATATTAACTAATTTCATAAAAATCATAAATGCACCAAAACAACTTGCTCTGTGAACATACCCTTAAAAAAACTGACCTTTATGTATATATAAGGCTTTCTTCTTTTTTACTTTTGTTTTTACATTTTGCGCTCACTGAAGGAATTATAAGGCGTTTTTCTTTTTTAGTTCAGTATAGAGCTCTGAACAGAGTCCGAGCATGTCGAGCATGTTCCGAACATCCTCTGAACCAAGCGTGCTCTGAGCGCTCTGAATATTTTTTGAAACACACCTGAACACTTAGCTGTCGACATTTTCTTTTTTAATTTCCATCTGTCAAATGCCTGTGTTAAGCATTGTACTCTGTCCGCTTAGTTATTTTATTCTGAGCTTATAGAGCGCACTCTGAACACGCTCAGAACATGCTCAGAACGAAAAAAGAAACACATTTACGAAGCTCTGAACGCTCTGAACTAAAAAAGAAACACAATTTATTTTTTGACAACTCAGGCTCTGTTCTGAGCTACGAAAGAAAAACGCCTATAGAGTAAAGCACTCATTGCTTCGAATTTGTTTTCGTTCAGATAATGATCAGGATACGCTTTACGAGCTTCATAGAAAATTTAGGTGCAAGAAATTTATTCCCCGAGCTCTGCTTCATACATAAGAATTTAGTTTTCAAAGTGGAGTATATTCCTATCGACAAAGAGAATTGATAATACTGTTAAGTAAAAAAGTTGAGTTTTTTTCCCATTCATACTTCGTTTTCGTCAGGACCAAAATGATGTAATTTCGCTAATTACAAAAAGTGTTTTCACCTCAAATATGCTAATTTGGTTTCTTCAGGTTATTTATAATTTTTACTAATAGGTACTATAAGGCAAGTTATGCATTCGTAAAAAAATCGAACTCGAGATCTTGATCATAGTTGACTTTACGATAATAGTAAAGTCGATAAAAGTGCGTCTCGCAATTAATCTGTCGTTCTGTCTATTCGACTAAAGCCTAAATGGCTCGACCGATTTTCGTTAAACTTGGCAGAAACATTTTCAAATTTTTCCCCTTCCAAAAATAACGGTACCTGCAATACGATTTTTTTTTCAAAATTTTATAAAATTTTGTTTTCTCAAAAATTATTCCACAGATTTAAAAATAAAAATTAAAAACATTTCATTGAGATAAAGCTAGGTAATGGTTGAAAAAATTTCCAAAAAATGGTTCTTAATGGTACCCCCTTCCAACCATTTTTTTTTTTGTTTCGATTTTATATCTAACGGTCGGTTGTACGGTTTTGATTATTTTTTTCTGCTTCGATTTTGAGAAAAAAATTTATTCTACTTCTCTTTTTTTAGGATCTACTTCTCTTTGAAAAAATTAAATGTTTTGAGATCACTTAGAGAAAAACGTAAAGATATTAATGAATTATGAGCCACCTTTGAATTAATAAAATTCATACAAAAATACAAGTTCGTTGATGGAAAATTTATTTTAAAATTGGTATATTTAATTACTGTTTTTTTACAAGTCTAAAGTCTGAATTTAATGTTATATGTTATGTTTATATAATTTTGTGTTTTTTTTTTAAGAAGTCTTTAGTTACTGATATATGTATGTATATTTAATTTGAAATCTAAACTTTGTGTTATAGTTATGTTTATTTTATTTTAAGTCTGTATTTTTTCTACCTTATTCTTCCTTGTACGCAATTAAATATGTATTTTTTAATTAAAAATAATCAAATAATACTGAATAAACATTTGTTAAGAATTTTGATTCAATTTTTTTTAGTTTCCTAAAACTACTTCGAAATTTTGGATCTACTTCAGTTTTTTCCGTATTTACTTCGACAATTTAAAATCTAAGTCCGAACCCTGCTTTCGACACTCGTTTTAGAATGTCATACACCCTGGAAATGCTTACCCTACTGAAGAATAGTCAATTGGCATGATCCGAGCACATAAAATCGTAGTGCTGACAATCATAGAGTTATTTAGTAGCACTATATAATTTTATGCAATTTACGAGATGCATAGGGGAGAGTGGGGCACATTTGAACACATTTTGCTTTCCAGACTGATAAAAACAATTGGCCTGATATTTTGGAATAGTGGTAATGACGTTCAATTTATAAAAATATTTGGTCTACTTCACGAAATATTTATATTGAACTTTTATCTCCAACCAATATATGTACATACATAGGTTCTTATGTTCAAAAGTTCCCCATGTATGGGGCACTTTTGAACAGTGATATATTTTTTTTTTACTGAATAAAAGAACTTTTAAATTTTATTTTTATATTAATTTTTTAATAAGAACTTATAAAACAAACCAAGAATTAATTCTTTTGTTATATCATATTCATGTATTTGTAGAAAAAAACAGAACAAAAATCCGCAAAGATTTTTTTTTTTTTTTTTTTTTTTTTATAATCTACACGCGCTCAAGGGATTTTGATTACCCTTTAAATGTATCAACACAACGCGAGCGTGAAGTTAAGGAAGAGAAAGAAGGATAGGAAAGAATTGTGGCACGATGTTCTGAGACTGAAGGAGGTTGTCTCAGATTTGTTTATCTCCAGGGATGGCGGCTGAACTACTGCGGAGAAAATGCTGTGTCTTATTTTTATGTCCCTTATAATTCACATTATTTTATTCGTTTTTCATATTTGAAGGGCATACTAGTTTTACTCAATCACATGTTGTTAGTGTTATGCCTGAACAACATGCAATGAGCAAACCAGCAACCCATTGATGACAACTTTATAAGGTTTTTAATGGAATTAAAAAGACATAAACGACAGCAGGGATCGAACCTGTGATCATGAGGTTGACAGGCGAGCACACAACCATCGCGCCACGGCCACCCCCAAAGAAGAAAAAAAAAAAGCTAAATCTAAAACTTGGATTTTTAAGAAAAAGCTGGATTTTTAGTGAATAAGGCTTCGGCCACGCACTGAGCGACGAGCGACTGAGCGATTGAGCGATTGAGCGACGTCGCTCTGTCGCTTAAAACAATGACAAGTCGCTCAGGGTGTACGTGGCCACCTCCATACAATTTCATGTGTTTTAATGTTTTTGCGTCGCTCAGCGACTCGTCGCTCAATCGCTCAGTCGCTCGTCGCTCAGTGCGTGGCCGAAGCCTAAGAATAAGCTTAAGCTTGCTAGTTAAAGATGTTTCCCAGTAATAGCTATTTTTAAATAGCCAACGCTAAGTTCATTTAGTTTTAGCTTATTTTCCAAGCCTAAGCTCCACTTTGTGTGAGTAAAAATAGCTTTAACTAGAATATTTTAGTTAAAGCTACAAAAATTTCAAGATTTATTCGACCTGTCTAGAAAGCTTTAACTATGTCTTATTTTCAGTATTCAATAGCTTAAAAATGAGACAGAAAACGTACAGACGCAGAGACTGACGGACGATATGGCAAATACATTTTTTATACCTGAAACCAATACTTGCCCTATAGATAACAAATTGCTTGATTAATTGCTTGAAGCTGATTAAATTTTCTTAAATATGTTAAAAAAAAAAACAAATCGGGGCAGTTTTGAACATGAAGTGAAAACATCATTGCTGTCGGTTTTGAAAGGCGAAAGCGATAAATGAAGTTACGGCCGTCCCACTTTTCAACTCCAATACGCGGCAACATCTTGTGATGTCTTCTTTCAATGTACAATGGCTCAGTAACATCATTTTCCCAAAAATAATTGCTGCGGAACATTATACCAATATTTTTTTTTATTGTGAAAACTGAAGCAAACAAACTTTTGAAACAAAATGCATGTATTTTATTTAAAAAAAAAAAAACAATGTTTCATGTCAACTCTCAAGTTTTCTCAGACAACTTCTACTTTTTCCGTGAGTTGAGAAAATCTAACGTTGATCAACTCTAGAGTTGAAAATCGAGAGTTGAAAACGTCAACTTTGGGTAAATAAAAACAAAATCACGGGTTGAAAACAAAAAGCCTCAAGTTATGTTCAACTCTGATTGAAAAAAATCGGGCCTAGTCTCTTACATGAGAGAAAGTTGTTGCGATCTAATAGTACATTTTACTTTAAATATGGAAGCACAAACTTTTTTATTAAGACAGTCGAAAATGGCGGCTTTGTAAAAGAACTAAAGGAAAGTTTTTCGAAATCAATATACTGTGACACTTGTATATCATTTAGATACATACATACATTATGAAATACGAATTTCGTTTGAAAACAATACGTTCGACTGAAATCTTGAATTTCAGAATGGAAGTTCATTATCATTTCCCATATTTCCCTTATTTTCGCGGAATCGAATAATTTAGCTGTTTGAATTTGTTGCTAATTAAATACAAATTTTGTGGAAAAAACATTATAAGTATTTGTAGACAGGTTTCAAAGATTCTATTTGATTAGAAATTCAAATTGTGAAATGCGCCTTGCTAAAATAAGTCCGAAGTTATTTAGCAACAAAAATGAAATATCTATATGAGAATTTAATTTAAATTTTTTGTTTTTGTTGGAATTTGTAGCTTTTAAAATGTTAAGTGTAATTCCAAAGGTTTTCTTTAAAATTGAATTTTTAAATAAAAATAAAATCAAAAAGGAAGAGGAAGAGGAAGAGGGGGTCATAAGATGAAAAATATGAACAAAACTCCCGAAACTGACGCAGGTTAAAAAGATTCTTGGGAGCTACAACCAAGAGCGCTTTACATTGTTTATCGAATTAAGAAGGAATAACCTCAGAATTATTAAGAGATTTCTAACTGGTCATTTCATATTGAGAAGTTGCCTCAATAATAAAGAAAGTCTAGATGATCTGGACGATCGCAGAAATAGAAATACTAGAATTCTTATGTAACATATTTATTTAAAAAAAAAGAACAAGAACAATTGAGCATACTTACATGTTTTCTTCTCTTTCTCTTCTCTCCTACCATCTTTTCAACTTGTGGGGAAATCTTGTTGGCAGTTTTTACTTTCAAGACAGACTCAAGGTGTTTATCTGTTATTCTGGATCTTACAGGTGACTTATTCCTCTTTATGAGTGAAAATAACTGCTTATCAAATTATTCATTGTCTGCCGCAGACGGCCCGCGGGCCACGAGTTTGACATGCTTGATCTTGATATCAAGAAAACCCACATATAAAAAGCAACAAAATCAAACTAAGCTTCTTAAAATATCTTTTCAAATTAGTCACTTATCGTTATTAATACCATGGTCACAGAAAAATGCAAAAAATACTTTTCTTGAAAACTTTGCTAGCTGTTAGCCTATAAGTATGTACAAATATATAAATGCAAATGTTATCCGTATACTAATTAAAAAATCCTGGCATACTGATTGAAGCCACCTAACAACTATATTATTTTTTTTATTTTAAATTAGAAATCTTAAAAGTACGCCTCAAACTAGACAACATTTAGCCACCACTTGATTTTGAATTTTAACAGTGAAAGCTCCTTTGGAAACTACCGGAATTGAATTTTACTGTCCGTATTCAATCGACACTTTATTATTGTTTGCAAGTTACTTATTGTGAGTTTTTTTTTAATGTGATTAGTACTAAGGTACTTAGTTTGAATTGAATTATAAGAATCAAATTTATAGACAGATTGACCTATTACCATTTTATGATAAGGCAAAATCACAAAAAATAAAATATTCGTATTCATTTGACCTGACATGTTATTGTTTAGATCAAGAAAGTTAAATTTAATACAGATCGACAAAAATATTCGAATTTACATAAAGTGGTAAGTTATGTTTAATTTTTATACACTGAGTCACAAAAAAAGTGATGCAGTCATACTTTTTGCTGTTTTGTTATCATTTTGATAATATTATGCCGCCATGCTTTCACAGTTTTTTTATTTTTAGCTTAACATAATCTTATTCCAATTGCCTTTTGATACGTGCATAATATTGATGAAAACCGCACTTTAATCATTTGTTTAGTAATAGACGGGAGTTATATCAATTTTGGCTTCCGTGATCCCGTAAATGTTTTAATAAGTTTACTGTTGTGGGCTTATTTGAATTTGTTTATTTATTAGTTTTTAGTGATTTTTGTGCAAAAATATGCAAATAACGGCAGAAGAAGTCGCCAGCGCGCTGGCTTTAGTTGAGAATCAGTGGCGATTCCTCTCTGTTAGCAGGTTTATCGCCGCTAAACCAAGAATTTAAATGAATGAATATCTACTATGATCAACATTTTATATTGAAAATGCAACTTTCAAATCATACTTTCCTAAACGCAACACAAAACTACCATACAAAAGTATACCTTAGCGTTAAAATTTGCGATTCCAAATCCCATGTACAATATAACAGCATTGACATAAATACACAAAACTACTTAAAATACCCACCTTCCTATTCTCAAAGCATTATTTTCCTCTCATACAAAAATGTTTTCCTTGAAGCATTTATAGCGTGAAAATTTGCGTTACCAAATTTCCTACAATTTATGGGTGATTCTACAAACGATGGAATTTTCGGCGGCCCCAGAAATATTTTGAAATCCGTTCAATTATTTAATCTGATTTTTTTTATAAAATTAAATCTGACTGATATCTATCTGGCCTATCAATATTATTAGGGTGACCTTATTTTATATTGCTCAAAAACTTCTTCAAAGTGTCCGATTCCGTTATTAGTGGTCATTTGAATGGAATTCAAATACAAGTTGAGAATGTATGTCCCAATGCTGAATTTGTCGACAGTTATGCACACGTCTTGAATTTGGTGCTGTCTGAAGGATTAACCAACATAAGAGAGTGCAAGATTTTGTTAGTACTTTAAATGGGATTGCAACGGTGGCATACTTTTAAAGAATTTTTAAAAAGAAAAATACAATCGTTAGCTATGACTTTGTGGCGCCTTAGTTCACGACCTGTCAATGTATTCTACTATTATCTACACCGAAAGTATTCTACAATATTTTGAAAATATATAAAGAATGATGTAAAAAATACATGGGAAAGCAATTATCGAATGGCTGGATCGCTTGACTGTAAATTCCTGAAAAAGCTTTAAAAATGTTTTTTTTTATTGTGTTTTCAAAACTTTTTTACACTCAGGTATGCCTGCTTTTTAATACACTTTAAAACTCTAATTTAGACATTATATTTTGTATAAACCAAATAAAAAAGCTAAATGAATTTCTTAAATTTCAAAAAAACGAAGATTTTCAGGAAATTTGGAAAACAACCTCGCAGGCTGTTTTAGAAAAACGAAAAGCTCGAAATGATCAATTTGATATAAATGAAACAAAATACAGAAGATTATTCTTTAAAAAAATGACAACTTAAGCATGCAGATATCAGAAAAGTTTACATCCTTTGAAAAACTGAAATATTTTGATTTATTAAACGGGAAAAAATTTATTAAATATCGGAAAAAAAAATTTTTGCCTGAAAAAGTAATTAAAAATCTAATTACAAGCTGCCCAAACGCTATAGAGCGCTTCTTTTCTGCATTGAAGAGGATAAAAACGTGCCTTCGAATTACTCAAGGTGTCTATCGAAAATACTCTTTTAAAAGAGTTTAAGGAAAGTGACGAATTTTATAATCAAGTCATCGAAAATTTTGCTTCCGTTGAACGACGAACCGAATTCATGTATCGATACATTTTTAAACCTTTTATCTGACGTTATTAGTTTATAAAATATTGTTTGTGTTTTTTGTCCTTAAAAAATTAAACTTCTTCATACCACGGAGCTAACCCAATACTAAATATCAGGAATCGCCACTGTTGAGGATGGACGAAGTGTGCGGTATGCAGCCGCTAAGAATGGAAAACCGCAGACGACGCTAAAAAGAGCTATTAAAAGGTACAGGGAAACCAACTCCTTCACCTGGCGTCAAGGCTCAGTGGTCAGGGGGCCCAAGAGCAAGATCTGCAATGGATGATCGATATTTGGTGATGCAAATTTCGCGACAGCAGTTGAGCTGTCTCACAGACTGCGATCCGTTAGAGGGATGGCTGTGAATGCTCAAACGATAAGGCGGTGATTAGTGGCTTGAGAGCAGGAAGACCTGCTCGTGTACCGAGACTCACGGTACGGCACAAGCGACGTCGGATGGAATTTGCTCGCCTTCACCAAGTTTGGACCGATGCTAAGTGGAGTAGAGTTCTTTTCACTGATGAATCCAGGTTTTGTCTGCGCTCACCAGATGGACGTAAAAGAGTGTGGAGACGGGCAGGTGAGAGATACTCTTCGTCAACAGTTGCCCAGGGGGAAAATTTCTGGGGAGGTTCCGTTATGGTGTGGGTAGAAATTTCCATGAGCGGAAAAACCGAGCTGTGCATCGTGGAAGGATCGGTGAATTCCAGATATTATATCAACACCATTTTGGGGGAATATGTGGTTTCATTCGCACCATTTATTGGAGAAAACTTTCTGCTAATGCAGGACAATGCTAGACCACACGTTGCTAGGTACGTTACCGAATACTTGCAAGAAGTGGAAATCGAAGTGATGAATTGGCCTGCGATGAGTCCGGACATGAATCCCATTGAACACGTTTGGGACCTGCTGGGAAAAGTGATAAAGAGGCAGAGACACTTAGTGAGCTAAGATCTGCTCTGATCAATGAATGGGATAATTTGGACGACAGCACCGTTACAAGCCTTTTTCAAAGTATGCCCAGGGGAATAAAAGCTTTGTTAGACGTTCGGGAAGGCAATACCCACTATTAAAGAAACAAGGACTCCTTAAAAAAAATTTTTTTTTTAAATCTTAAATGCTAAGTTTTCAAGTTTTTGCCATTTTTTCTTAATTTATGTTTAATTTCTAAGTTATTCCAAGTTTTTCTTTTTGGTATGAATATGTAAGTTGTTTTTATGTCGATAAACAAAACTGCATTAAATTTTTTTTTTTTATTTTCTTGAAAGTATTCTAAAATTTAAAGATGTGCCACTTTTTTTGTAACTCAGTGTAGAATAAATTATATTCTGATGATTTATTCTAATGAAATTTATCTCTAAAAAAATATAAACAAGTTATTTAAATAAAAACCGGGCACGTAGCGTGTAGAATTTTCGACTCATGTAAATCTTAAGAGAATTAGCATAGCCAAACGCATGAGCGGGTGCTTAAGGGGGATTGAGAAGAATTGTTTGCCAACTGAGCCAAAGCTGAGCATCTTACAATTAATTAAACATTATTTATTAATGCATTCATATACCTAGTTTTACTGGTCTCATAAACGTTGTGAAGTAGTTTTTAAAATTTAATTTCATACGAAAAAGCGTTTTCTAAAAATTTTACTCACAACTGATGTACTCTTTCAAGAGTATTTTCCATTACTTTTCTTAGAATTTCAGGTCCCAGCGGATATTAACCTTAAGTTGTTGCGCCGTTCTTGGCTTATTGGCATGCACCTGACTTTTTAGGTAACCGTTAAATCAGGCTAACGCGGTGGCCAGTTAAAATCAGAAAAATGCGATATTATCCGATCATCAAAAATTTCCCTTAAGAGAGCCATTGTTGGATAAGTTGTGGGTCCATCTTGTTGGAACCACAACAAACATTTTTCAATGATTGCCTGGGATTGAAGGCCATCCATAATAACCACAACTTGCTCGTCGTTTTTGAAAAAAATATGGTCCAATGATTCTTTCTGAGGATATTTCACACCAAAATTTACCTCTGAATGCGGGTGCAATTTTGTTTATGGACATTACCGTCCAGGTGGAAATGGGTCTCATGCTTTGTGAAAAAACTAGCTGTTCTCTCGACATAAGTACGTATCGAAAAAGTTGAAACTCTCGTAAAATTTTTTGGAAAGACTGCCTGGACATCACCAACTGCTGCGAACTTTTCAGGGTTCTCCTCCATACTTGTTTAAACCCGAGCAATATTTACATCTATTCTAACTGCACGAGGTCTTCTAGCGCGCAGAAGATCAAAAACAGCCTCTGCTCTTGCTGCTGAAAACGCTGGACCAATCGGGTAATTGTTGGAGCGCTTGTCGCATTTCGAACATGAAAGAAATTTTCATATGATTCTTGTTTCAAAATAAAATTGTACAACTTTAGTTCTTTGTTCTGTATTTAGTCTTTGCAACATAAATTTCCCAAGTTTTCTTAAGTTAATTCTGAAAAAAAAAACAATTCGTAAACAAAAGAATTTTTTAATGATTAAATAAAAACGTTACCTATCCAACACCCTGTGTTTAATGTAAGAGAAAAGTTGATATAATTTTAAAGCTGTATTTAGACTTTCGGTGTTGTGCTTTGTGTACGTTGTTCGTTGTTGCTCGTACGCGGAACAACGAGAATGTAAATGATAAAAACAGAACAACGAACTAACAACGAATGAAAAACGTACAAATTCAAAGGAGTTCAGAAATTTCGGTGTTCGTTGTTACCCGGACAACGTGTGTTTTAATGCGAAAACTGATTAAATAAACATTGTTTTGCAGTGCCGTGCAACTTGTAGGGACATTTTTAAAGTTTTTTTTTTTTTTATTAGAGAATGGAACTGAAAAGGTTACATTATAAATTGGGGTACCTATAGGTAAATAAATAAAATATTTTGTCTATGGGTTTTATTTTTCTAGTACGAATAATAATACTGTAGATATAATAATCAGAGGAACATGCAAAAAAGAACGATATTATTGCGCTAGTTTAGAAAATAAAACAAGATTTGTATGCTATAGATGTTTCCTTTTCAACAACCAACCATTCGTCCAACAGGATCTTCTTTTTTTCTTTTTTCTCAACTATTAATAGGGCCGCCACTGCCAACAATGTGTTTGTTGTTAAGACCGAACTGAAAAACAAAACCGAATTAATGTACATGTTTCTTCGTTGTACGTTGTTGAGAGAAGAACGAACAACGTACAACGAATGAAGAACGAAAGTCTAAATGGGGCTTAAGGGTTCACTTTCGTCGTGAGCTCTTAAATTTAAATTTTAAATTTTCCATTCTGAGTTCATATAACTGTAACTGGCTCAAGTGCCGTTGTGCATTCTGTGTGAGGGCGGATTTTAATTTTTAAAAATTAAATATTTTGGTAGCGCCGAATTGATTAAATTAAATCTGGTGGCCCGTCTGTTCTTGGAAAACAAGGCCTATTGACTTACAACACTCAACCATTACTGCATACATAGATTCGATAGGTATGGAGGGCACCCAACCTTTTCTACTGAGTTCGAGCCGGTGCGAAGTGGAGAACTTTATCAGGATAAGAGATACTCTGGAGAATATTTATCACTTTTTACAAGAGACTGGTTCTTTGAAAAAAAAAAAAAACATTTAAGTCGGCATCAGGTGAGATTCGTTCCCCAAACATCCGGCGGCGCTGTTAATATGAACCTATTTTATTTTATTGTGATGTGGTCTCCAGGTTGCGTAATTTATGATAAATTTGTATTTTGAATAAAAATCCAAAATTGAAAAAAATTACTCTGTTAAAAAAAATACAAAAACCGAATCTTTGTGAACTCACCCCCACCTTAATTCGGACCTGTATTAACAAAATTCACTTTTGTTGCCTAAAATTGTCGATATTAGGCTAAGCTTCGGTCAGTTAATCCAAGAACAATGTATAAGAAAGTCTTGTTATTATTTTTTTTCATTGTGCCTTCATTTGTAAGCTGCAGACCGACTGCCTGCGAAAGAGTTGGACATGACACAGGGTTTCGATGTGCAAAGGACGATTTCGGAGCAGACACCATTCTCGTACGGAACATTGCCAACACCAAAATATCCTTTAAAGTTGGCAAATGGTTATCGAAGTGCGGAAGATCAGGCGTTAACTATTCAGATCAGTATGTTGAATTGGAATCCGATGACACAATCAACTTGGACTTTGGTGAAGCCGCATCTGGATCGTGCAACGAAATGTTTATCTACGAATGCAAACGAGACAGCAGCGGTATTAAGTGCCATGATATTGTGTCTGTTAATGCCTTAAATGCTTTTAATAGAATTGTTTAAATAAATCTGTTGGAAATATGTTTTAAGTTATTTTATTTCATCAATTTGCATGTGAAATCGATTTCTGACGTCAGATTTACATAAGATTGAAGAAGAAAAGTTCGAAAACTTACAAAATTCATTAAAAAGAAATATTTAACAGTCATTCATTTGTAAATATAAAGTAATTTGAATTTAATTTATTTTTTATTTATTTACATACATAACTAAATTGCTAGTTTTACAAAAGTTTCGCATAAAGGTGTTTATTAAGATCTTAAACAATTTCATGGAAAAATGTTGATTTAAATTGACGTGAATTAATTATTGTTTTATCAAACAAATTGTTATATTTAAGATTGTAAAAATTTAATAGTTTAAGCATTTTATTTAATGGAGAAAATTTTTCATAATTGGTACGATAGTTGAAATAAGTACGCTCTCCGGGATGTCCCTCAAATTTTTTTTAGGAATATTAAAGTTGATACGAGACAGAAGGGTCAAAGAGTCTATGTTACCGTTGATTAATTTTGCATAAATAGGAACGTCTGTCCTCGAGACTTTGTATGTCAAAAAGTCTAAATCTGTTGTTATAAGGTGGGAGATCATAAGGATTATCCCAACCTAGTCCTCTGAGTGCAAACTTAATGAATCTTTTTTGCACCTATTGTAGTCTATTTTTATGGCATTCGTAATGAGGTGACCAAACCTGAACAGTGTATTCTGGAATGGGTCGAACGAAAGGGTCGAACATTGTTTCGACTCCCTTTTTATCCAACCAAGATAAAACCAAATAAAAATATTTATTTCAAAGAACGCACCTTTATGCAGATCTACTGTCTCCTTCAATGAATCATCTTTAAGTATTGATTTTTTATGTATTACACGTGAAAATTTTAAATCTAAATTATTTTACTTATTTACATTTTAAATTGTTCTTGGAGAGCCAAATATAATTATTTACATAAATGTATCTGTTAGCTGTAAAACTGCTTGTAGATGAATAGATAAATAAAAAAAAATATAAATATGTAGATAACAAACAAACAAAGCTGCCCTTTTAAAAATAACAGGTTTCTATTTTTAATCATCATACACATACAGCCATTTTCAATTTAAGAATGAAAGAAGTGAGCCACAACCAGTGGCGTGGCGTGGATAATTTTAAACGGGAACCCGTTATAAAATTTTGTCACCTGTAAAAATGAAATAAAAAAAAAATCTTAGAACCTTAAAAACAACATTTCTAGTAGGGGTATGGTATCTGCAAATGCATTCCACATTGACTTAGCAAAAAATGTGTAGCTATATTTTTTATACTTCAAGACATTAATATTTCAATCAACAATGAGCTTGAAACATAAAAAAAAGGACCTCCTTTTAGACACCACCCCCTTCGTCGGACATAACTGCGGCACCTTCCTTGGAATGTTCTATATTAACTTTTCCTTGCAATCATATGTTTCAAGAATATAAAATATATGATGGGACTGGGACAACTCATCTGCATTAAGACTCACCCTAACGTCAAAAAATACAAGATATCTTTCTTGTATTCCATTCTCTGACTAGAACCGAAATATGGCACTCAGTTGTCCCCTATGACTCAAATCTGATGTTTCGTCGATCATAATCGACACGAACCGAGCTTCTATGATTTCAGATTTAATAACAGTCGCGATACTATGTATCAAGTCATTTTGAATATCGTTGCCCTATAACACTACTCTAAATAGGATTCCATTAAAGTGTCATAGGTACTTATATGTTGATTTCCTTTACATATAAGAAATAAATTTCTGTGTGAAGATTTTGATCCCTCGCCAGATTTTGCGTTCCTTCGCACCCAACAAAAATTTATTTTTCTTTGACAGGGATCAAAATATTTAAATCCATATTTAAAGAGGGATTTACATGTATTCATGAAACACGCACACCAAACAAAAAATTTCGATCTGGGATCGAAATCCCTGGCGTCCTGGCGTGTAAACGAAAAAAGGATAAAATATAAACTATCAACTATCTTTACTAAAATTATTTGGTTTCTCCGATAGGTAATCTTTTAAACAGCAATCTACATTTATCAAAGACATTTCCAAGACAAAATCTAGAACTGCACTAAAATTAAGAAGCTAAATTTTTGTATCACTATAGTGGGTAATAAAAGGAATTAAATCTTCACTTTAACATCTAACTTTTCACTATTTTTAATTAATTTCAAATTGGCTTTTCAAAACATTTATTTGAAGTTATTGAACCTGTGCAACACAGTCTTTTATTAAATGCCAATTGAATCTAAATTTAAATTCATATTAAAAAAAAAGCAAATGCATTTTATTTGTCCAGAGTAGCGATATGCTAAATTTACACTGCTGACAAATTGCCATTATATTCTACCATGATTTATTTCATAATTCAAAATTATCACAGTAAATCGTGCATTTTACATTAGCATGCAAATCAACATCAAATTCAAAATCAAGAATCAACAATACCCACATGCCATATTTATATTTATATGACATAATATTAAAGAAAAAAGTGTGAGTGCCGGGACTCACGGTTAAGATGTGTAAACATCAACGTTAGTCAGAGTTTCCAATTTTTGTTATAAAACGTACCCATTAAAATTACAATGCAATCGCATGATTTGTGACTTTAGATTATATTCAAATCAATCCAATATTTTTCCCACTATTTATCCTTTTACTTATACTTAAATCCAAAAATATCTCTAAGGCGTATTTTATTGGTAATGTATACATAGTGCAGCAATGGAAGTCCGAATAAAATGCTTTTTTGACTGCATATACACTTTTACTTTAAATTTTAAAGTTGGTATGCTTTGCATTTATACCCGTGTCAAAATCAGCTGATTTGGAAAAGAAGCAAAATAAATATGTAATTTCTTACAAAAATAATACAAATTGAAATGAATAAAGATCCAAAACAGAAAAGGGCTATATGTACATAATTTCTGAGTTTCTTTTAACAAATCATCTTAATTTAGTAAATATTTCAGACTCATTAAGTGAAGAAAGTAAAAGGAAACGAAAACCAAAAATGAAATATATACCTACGAATAAACAATCCACTTTTGAATAAGCTAAGGGATGCGTTGGGAAAGTATACGTTTTGATGTGGTTTATGCTGAATTAACATCACTGAAAAATTTGTTGTCAAACAAGTGGCAAAATTATTAATAAAATAAAATCTCAATGGCATGTATGTATGTACACAAAGTCAAATTAAAGGCTCGGTGTCAGAAAAAAATCATTTTCATGTCCTTTTTAATCGTTTGGCATCGCAGGCATCCTTCGATGAATTTCATACTCTCACGTGAAAGATAGGGAACATGCACATGCATTAAGAGGCAAAATTTTGACCATTGACTATTAACGTATACCGTCTAATCGTAAATTAATATTTCAAACCACATAATTTTGCTCTTGTGAAAATTTACCATAAAATGAACAAATATCACCGAACACATTCTCGAATAATCAAAATCTGCCAACCTCACGAAAAATAAAACTTTTGCAACCAATTTGAGTGTCACTGTAATCCAGATGCTCCAAAACTTTATCAGCACTGTTATGTGCACTCTTATTACTGCCTAGTTTATACGCACTATTCCTTTGTTGTTGTTTACTGTGTAAGATTTTACTGCGCTGCCTATACAATTCCCAATAAAAAACGACTTATATATGTAGCTGTGCATAACGCTTTCCCCAAAATCACATGTATTTTTGGACTATGCCCTGTGAGTCCTGTGACTAGTGCATCGATAGAAATATAGGCGACTAATGCCCCAGTTATAGATACACATGCGTAGCCATCATTATAAACTTACGATTGACTTTTTAATCTTTAATTGCAAGACACTTACTACGTTTATATGTATCGAAAGATCGTGTTGGATTAGGGTCGGATTTTCGACTCAGGTTTTTCGTCATTTGCGTTAAGAGCTCGATTTGGAGTTGAGTTGAAATGGTCTTGAGCGATTCTGAAACATTTTGTTAAGCAAACTCCTCGACCCAGGTTTCTCGTCTCACATTTCGACTCGACACCGCTGAGCGAGTGGTATTGAGTCGAACGAAGCTCTTTTCAATTCAATACAGGTATACAAAGGGTCAAAGCGAGCTTCAGGGTCGCTTTAACACGTCATATAAACGTAGTAACGGTTCGCATTAGAATTGAACTTACTCCTCTCCTCAGAGCTCAGACTTATTTTTACGTGGTAGAGTTTCAAACAAACCTATCTATTTCATAATTTAAACATTGTAAAAAAACGTAGTTTGTTTGACTGAGACAGCATTACATTTTTACACTTTTATTCAAACAGAGATGTTATCTGATAGAAAATAGACTATTCTTACACGAATCCGATTTTAAACTGTTTCTCTTTTGGCTTCCTTTCGAGTGCATGGGTGCTTTTAAACACAGCAATTTATAATATAAGTTAACTTTGTCATCTCTTCGCACTCTTCACTCTACTCAGTAAAGCGAATTTCACTGAGCGAACGCCAAATATAACGAAAGAAAACCACAAAGTAGAATGAACGATAACTCCGCATTTTTCCCAACCTAAGCAATTGCGTGTAAACAAAATATACATTGTTCAAATGCATGACAAGCACGTGTAAGTGTATTAATGAAAAAGTCACAAGTATAGATTGGATGTAGGCTTGAAGAAAAATCAAAATCTTTTCAATCTAGCGTATACTGTATAGAAATATTGTATATGCAAGATTGATGATTGATCATGCATTTATTGGTTCATTGGCGTTTAGTACGTTGAAGAGATGAGAACACAGCACAGCATAAACACTGATTAAAATATTAAAACAGCAAACGAAAATTGTATGATGAAATGGACGGACAAAATAAAACAAGAGGGCAATGCCCTCTCGCCACTCCTCCGATGTAAAAATAAAAGATTGAAGACTCATGCTTGATGTGCGTATACGCAACTTCATCCAACTACTAATAAACTTGCACGTGCTTGTCATTAATTTGAACAATGTATATCTGGCTTAACCCCGTCACCACATATGTATGTCTCTCGTAAACATGCTTACAAATTGCAGAGTGATATCGCATCGTTTGAAAGCAGTCATGCTACAACTATTTGATCGGAGCATTAATAGCGGCGTTCACATTCTCAAATTTGTTTGACAAGGACGGCATGATGAATATTTGATGTATAAAAAAAGGAGCGTTTACATTCGTCAAACATGCTGTCAAACTTCACTTCTCATTAGAATTTTAACCATGGCGGACCAACATGCTCGACGAACATGCGTTCACATTCGCAAATATGCTTGTCATGCAGCGAAAATGTCAAAACATTTTTTGTTTGGCAAGCCACTAGATGGAATGTTCACCTTATCAAAATCAAGCCAATCCCTTAGTCCCCTATTACACGATGTCTCACGAGACGAGGCTCACGTAAGTGCGAAAAAGAAAGCAGATATGAGGAAATGAGATGCAAAAAAATATTCCCGGTGAGTACCGGGCTGATTTTTAGTAGACTTATTTTGACGTTTCTTTTTCTCATATTCGTTTTATGTTGTGTTGTGCATTAAAAAATACGAAAAACTGTCAAATTTGAGACATGAGACATGAGTCAACGTGTAATAGCTTTTGCCTCACGGGATACAAATTTAAAAGGAAAGTCAAAAATGAGACATGTCTCATGAGGCAACGTGTAATAGGGGACTTACCATTTTTTAGGTTTCTGTACTTTATCTTACTAGCTCTGTCAGAGATTAACAAACCGGTTGACGTCATTCCCACCTTTTAATGGAAATTGTTAAAGTATGGTAAATATAAGTGGCAAAAACTAATTTTTTGCAATCCATTGAAGTCGCAGTCACCATCCAGTTCATGGCTTGACAGATGGAAAACGATCTATATTTTGATAGTGAATGCTAAAAGTATATTTTGATACAATATAGAATATTTAATTCGATAATTATATGGTATGACAGATAAGGGTAGATTAAATTTTGACATATCGAGAATATTTCATTGCAGATGTCAACTTATTACCCTGAACAACATTTTTCGGATTTTTAAATGTCAACTCTGAAAATGCATTTTTTGGGAACATAAAATAAAATGTAATCGTCCACCACTAAGGCTAGCCGCGCACTAGCAATTTTTAGTTGCGAAACTGTTTACTTACTTATAGAAAACAGATGAACTGTTTGGTTGAATGTCCGTGAATTTGCAGATAATTATATGTTCAATAAAATGGCGAACTTATTTTAGGCAATCGTTTAGTTTGTGTCAAAACACAAACTTTTTAGTTGCTCGAACCAAGCAGTTTCGCAACTAAAAGTTGCTAGTGCGCGGCTAGCCTAAGGCTAGTCGCGTACATTTAATTTTTAGTTGCATAACTGTTATGTTGCTTATAAAAAACAGATGAACTATTTGGTTCAATGTCCGCGCAGGTGCATATAATTACATGTTACACAAAATAGCGAACTCATTTTAGGCAATCGCTAAGTTTGTGTCAAAACACAGACTTTTTAGTTGCTCGAACCAAGCAGTTGCCGAAACTAAAAATTGAATGTGCGCTTCTAGCCTAACGTGAAGTGGATTTTTTTAAGACATTAAATGAACCCGCTATTAAACTTAATACCAGTTGTTTTGTACTCTGTCTTTTTGACATATTGGTCGAGAGGTGAAGAAATGTTGGGGGATTGAATTTAATTCTAGCCAGCAATGGAAACTTATAAAATCGAGATTTCAGTACTCAAAGTTTCCGATGTAAACACGATGTCGTAAGTATGCAATATTTCTAATATAAGCTGGGTGTTAAATGCAATCGTCGGTAAGGTAGGTTGCTACATGAAACATGTAACCGTAACGTGTAACCGTAACGGGTTACACGGAACGTATTAGTTTTACCCACGTTTTCAATTCACTCTACCGCCGGCAAAGATGTTTACACATCAAAAAACAAATAAGTCAAAGAACACCGTCTTATTTCTTACACAAGGTTGAAAAAAGGCGAGCACCTGAACTCCTGCAATGTATTATCTTCCTACTGAAATGCAATGCTAATTGCTAAATGGAAAATAAAATACAAATAATTCCAACTCCTTACTGGTATAAATCGAAAATTTTATAAGACGGAATGTAGCGTCTTATTTTTTGAATATAAAAGCGGATGTTGAACACAGAAGATCCGAAACACAATGCTTGGGGAAGAAAGGGATATAAAACAAATAAATAAGACGGTAATTGAAAAGTTTAAGTCAGAGTATTTTTTTGACTCTCTTGATTTATGTTGGTTGTGGGTTGTGGAATGTGTTTGGATAAAGTATAAGATACAAACGAGGGGCAGAATGGATAACTTAAACTTATTCGATGTTTATTTGGTAGATTGTGTTATTTGTGGATTTTTTGAAAGGGAAGACGATAGGAATCGTGTTATATGGACGCTACGCCACTGGACACAACCCATATTTCACTTCCAAGGCATAATAAGTTAAGGTATGGGATCTTAGCACTGCATACTGTGGAACATTCCAACAATGGTATGTCATCTAAAAGGCATCTTATTGGTTTCGAGATGTCACTTGGCTTAAGATATTGGTAATGAGCCAAAGGCGATTTTTAATGAATTTTGAAATTTTTTTTAGTCTTGCAGAGATTTGTAACACCTTTTTGTGGAACATTCGATATAAAAGAAAGTCGTCTTCAAAATCAATAATAATATGGTCAGGTCATAAAAGGTCAGTTCATTTCAGAAATTTGTCAGGTATAGCAGGTGTCTTCTGAGTTCTGAATTTTGTCAAGGTTATTTAGAACACTAGCACCCATCTATGGGATATTCGTAAGTCTTTATGCCTAAGTCTCAAATTAGAACAGCTTTTTTTTTGAGTAAAATTCAAGGTCAAATGTTACGAAAAAGTTAAAACCTAAAATGAAACGTTTACTTAATTGTGAATGAGTGGAACTGCATTTATAAAGGCTTGTATATCTTCTTAAAATAAAGTCTAAGCAATTTTCATTATAATGGGTCAGGGTAGACCAAAGTAGGCCTTTTCTTAAATCCCCGAAAAATTATGTCATAATTGGAGGGAAGTATAAGGGTTATTCCAAGAAGGCCAACGTAGGAAACGACGACGTTGAATGCTCTCGATTCTGTGTGTAGGTTTTTATATTTATTGTTAAGAGAATCATTCTTGGCAGGCGTATTTAAGAAGGGGGCGAACAAACGTTATTTAAAAGGATCGGGTCACTTAGAGGTCAGAGAATTCCTTGAACCTTCGTTTATTAAGGGCTGAGTTCTCTTTAAGAATAACCTCGTCAAAATGTGCGAGAAAATTGAGCTCCCTATCACATAAGACACTAAGGTTTCGAATTGATTCGGCTTTGGATATGGGTTGATAATGGAGAACTTATAGACGGGGAGAAGATTTGATGCATTTTGGTAAAAAACGTGATTGAAAGGCATTTGGCAATAATAAGCTCTAAGCAGTTTCAATGGCCAATAAATTAAAAATGCTTTTGCGGAATGCTATTTAAAAAGTTAAGAAAAAAACGAAAATGAAATCTGGTTTGAGCCAAATACTATAAGAATTCATAACAGAAATTTTTGTTGTTACCGATTACCGATCGGACAGATTATTGGGGAAGGGTGGACGAGTATGCATTTTCGTAAAAGAGTATGTGAAACATAAATTAGCTCTAATTACTAAAAATTCTTAGATAGAGACATTATCAACTGAAGTCGAAGGTAAAGGGTGGGCCAAATGGAAGTTTCTTTTTATAAGTGCAATAAAATTAACAAAAAAAAAAAGAAATGTTTCCCATATTATGGCCTTATAATTAAAAACCAACATTCCCATTAATAATGAAATACAACGTCGTTCTAGTGGCTGCATTCTGTCACTACAATTTTGCAAGACCTTGTTGATGGTTTCGGGCTGTAGCTCAAGGATTGCTTGCAGGCCCGGATTAAAGAAAATGTTGGCCCGGGGCTATTTCAAATTTGAGGCCCCCTAAAAATATATAAAACCCAAGCAAGCAAACCCCTCATAACCCAGAGCGTCCTAAATCCCAAGCGAGCCAACCCCCAATAACCCGGGGCGCTAGGAGTCCACGCTCTCAAAGACGATGCGTCGAGGAGTTGACGCGTCAAAAATCCAAGAAGCTATCCCCCAAGTGCTCCAACCTCCGATAAGATTAAGAATTTCTGATACCCGGGGCTAATTATTTATCAGGGGTTCCTCATTTAAACGTTTTTGAAAAATTAAATGTGTTCATTTCGCAATCGCAAATAAATAAAATACACGACTGGGTCGCACGAACTTGCTCCTATGTAATAGTCTAAGAATTTCAAAAATAATGTTATTAGAGAAAAACTGTTCACAAGCGTAAAATTATTTTTTTAAATGACTAAAACAACTTCTTTAGTAATTGGAGGTAAAAGTAGAATGCCATGTGATTCAAGCAAATATATGTTTGTTAAAGAACAAAAATTATAAGTCTTTGTAGTGGTTTCTTAAAAAAATAAGCTTTTATGTAAAAAAACATTTTTAAGAAAAAATTTAAAGGTTTTATTATTGTTCGAATAAAAATTAATTTTACAAAAAAAAATATTGAGCTGTTTTCGAGATATTGAATTTGCCAAAAAAAAAATAAATTTTTTTTTTTTCAAAATTCAAAAAAAAAATATTTTTCTTAAAGTTTTGAAATGCAATGTTTTTTAAACTTTTTAAAAGCTTCTCTCTAAAAAAATTCATAAAAATGTGTTATGCTGATAATGAGAAATTCAAAATTTTAAAAAATCGTTCTATGGTAGGTACAGTTAGTAAAATCTTGTTTTCAAATTATTTTTTATTAAATTGTAGATCTTAAAAATTAATCGAAAGACTAAAAATTTAAGCAAAATTCTCGGAACCGTTTTCAAGAAAAATACGATCTTCGAAAACCATTTTTTAACATTTGTATGGAGGGTACCGTTATTTTTAAATAAAATAATTTTTTTTTCTCATATCTTGTAGATTATATTTATCAAGTTTTAAAAAAATCGATAATGGGGTTTTCGAAATATTGAGTTTTCAAAAAAAAACTTTGAAAATTTTTTTAAAAATCCAAAAAAATATTTTTGGAAAATTTTAATTCACATTAATATTCAAACTATTAGGGACCTTTAGCAGAAAAAAAATTATCAAAATCCGTCGCACCATTTTTGAGAAAATCAAAAACCAAAAAAAATGGTTCCAAGGGGGTACCAAAAATAACAATTTTTAGGAAATTTTTGTTTCAACCATTACCTAGCTTTAACTCAATGAAATTTTTTAAAATTTTTTTAAGAAAACCTGTGGGACAGTTTTTGAGAAAAAAAAATATTTATAAAATTTCGAAACAAATTTGTATGGCAGGTACCGTTATTTTTGATCATAAAAAAAAGAAAAAAACGTCCGGGGGGGGAAAAATTAAAACCCATATCTACCAAGTTTGAAGAAAATCGGCCAAGCCGTTTAGGCTGTAGTCTAACCGACAGACAGACAGACAGACAGAATTGCGAGAGCCACTTTTTTGGGCTTCGCTATCATCGTAATGTCAACTTTGATCAAAATCTCGAGTTCGATTTTTTTTACGAATGCATAACTTGCTTTATAGTACCTATAAGTCGCAAGTAAAAATCGTAAACCCAAAAGCGTTAAACCCACATAACCAATTCGTAAATAATCCAAAAACCATGAAATCAAAACCGTCAGACTCTTTCTTTTCGATTATTCAAAACTCTAAAAATTAAAAGTAACAAATTATGTAGGAATTAGGATTTATTAGATTGAATGAGTAAGTATAAATTATAAATAATAGATATGCGTAAAGTTGAATTTTGCACACTGGAGCGTTTCGGAAAATTCAACTTTACGTACGTTGTGTCGAAAAATACGATTTAATACTTCTGCAGCAAAATTTGTATCGCCATATTCCGCTTGTTAATATCAAAACGGACTCGTGGAAATTAACAATTCTAAATTTTACCACACTAGTATTTGTTTTATATAATATCTATTAATATTAATATTTAATATTTTTTGAGTTTACAGTTTTGGGTTAATAGCGACTTGGGCTATGTGGGTTTGACTTTTTGGAGACTATAGCGAGTTGAGCTATGTGGGTTTAAAGTTTATGGGATTAACTGCGAGTTGGGCTATATGGATTAACGTTTTTTGGGGTATATAGCTTTCGAGTTTGGATTTTGTGGGGTCAGCTAATTTTGGTTTTTATTTTTGGGGTTTATTAGATTGTACAGTTTGAATATCGTGGTTTTACGGTTTAAATTTCTTCATAGGATGGGGCCCTCGTTTCCGCGGGGCCCGGGGCTTCAGTCCCCCCTAGCCCCCTATTAATCCGGGCCTGATTGCTTGGATAATATTGATTCAGTTTCCGGTTGTTGGCATAACATCGACATCGGTCCTTCACGGTTCCCCACAAAAAAAGTCCAAAGGGGTCAAATCACAGAGGCGGCCAATTGACATCACCAAGACGGCTGATAACACGATAATGCAATTTGGTGCGCAAAAGGTCGATTGTGACATGGGCTGTGGCATGGCATGCCATCCTGCATAAAGCAAAGGGTAGTCCAAATCCATTTCTTCAATTTTGGTAAAAAAAAATGTCGGCTAACATGTCTCTACAACGCACACCGTTGAGCGAAACTTTGTTCCGAGACTTATTTTCGAAGAAAAATGGTCCAATGATGCCACGACGCACGCCACAATCCGCCCCAAACTGTCGCTGTCTGTGGATTTATTGGCTTCTGGACAATAACGTGCGGGTTTTCCGAGCCCAAGATGCAGATATTTTTTTTGTTAATGTAGCCGAGATGAAAATGCGAAAAGATGATTTTTCACAAAAAATCGTTGTCCAATTCAAACTACTCTAAGACCCAAACTGCGAAGCGATAACGAACCGAATAGTTCTGCGCTATCTTTTTCGTGCAACTTAAACCTTTAATTTCACGCGGCAGAGAATTCGGATGTCGTACAACTAAAGTGCGGAATCAAAACATTTAACGAACGATTTGAATTTAAAAGACTGATTTCAGTATAAAGATCCACGGGTTGGCGGGTTATGAGTATATCAGAGAAGAGAGTTACTGAACGATATTTCAAAATGCTTACAAAGGTCATACCCAGAAATTTTGAAGCATATTGCGAGATTCTATCAAAACGACAAAGCCCGTAGACATAACGCACTGCACTGTTAAATACGCTAGTTAGCTTTCTTTTGCTCTCATAATTCAAATTACAAAAAATTTCACAACCATACTTAAGGGAGGAAGAAACAACGTTTTCACTAACAGATTCCTGACATTCATTGGAATTATGTATCTATGTGTTGGACAGGCCAAAGCATTCGAAGGACACAGTAAGCTTTTGCAACCGTGTTGTTAATATGAAGCTCCCAAGTTAGAGTCCGGTTAAAGATTACACCTAAATTTTTGGCTGACTCCACATAAGCAATAGGACTTTGCTTGAGCAGGATCAACCTTATTTTTAGAGATAACGAGACATTTAGATTTGTTAGGATTCAATTAAAGGTAGGTAGGTCATTCAAACATGCTACCGAATGTTCGATTAGCCCTAAAGGACAGCTTAGGTATAATTGTGGGTCATCGGCATACATGCGAACAGAACAATGTGAAACTAACTCAGGAAATTCGTTAACGTACATTGAGAAGAACAAAGGGCCAAGGATAGACCCTTGTGGTACACCATTCTTTACCGGCAAAAATTCTAACTTTTGTTTGTTGAATTCCACAGATTGTTCTCGACTTGTTAGATATGAGAACAAAAATTTGACTACAGCGTAAAAAATTTAAATTAATATAAGAACTTTTGGCAAACAATGGCGTGGCTAGAAGTACTAAGAAAGTGATTCTGTCTAAGTCAATTTCTTTTCTAATGTTCTCTGAAACACTTAATAGTGCAATCAAGCAGCTACTTTTCTTTCGAAATCCTGATTGTTTGGGTGTCAGTAATTCGAACCGTGTAAGAAATACATACGTTCATTTGTTTTTGAATTACTTTCTCGAAAACTTTTGATAAAAATTTTAATATTGAAATTGATCATCTCCTTTTGATGCTTTTGGTATATGAATTACCTTTGCACTCTTCCATTGTGAAGGGAATTCACATTGTTTTTTGTTTCGTTCCGCGGATTTATGATACTGACTTTCTGTCGAAATTTCGAGAGAAAAAAAGGTGTTAGTGTCGAAATAACCTATGATTGAGTCCTACAAAAATATTCAAAATTATTTTCCTGGTGGTAGAGTAAGTAATGATAAGAAAAACTGAAATTTAATTCTGATATCTTTAAGTCTTATGTGGAGACCTTACCTGTCGTCATTTCTCATGGGGTTGTATTCGGGCAAACTCTTGAAGAACAGTCTCAAGTTATAGTCTTCAAATATTTTTATATTAATTTTTCATCCAAGCCAAATTACATACCCTTCAATGGTAGAGATCTTCCTATAAACTTAGATCTAGTTCTTTCAAATTCAATTGACAATATTTTTCGCCCAATTCTTATAAATCTTTCATCTGACCAGAAACATATTGTTTTCTTTCTTAACAAATCATTCACCATTGCAGCTCCAACTTAAAATTATAATTTCATTTGGAAAAAATTTTAACTTTTTGTTAACACTTTCTGGCTTTTCTCAATCTTCTACCTTTACGTTAGGAGACATTGATGATAAAATTAACACATTGGAATGTTCCATTAATGAAGGGCTTAAGCCATCTGTCTTTTTTCCAGCTGCCTCCCATAAAAAAATAACGAAATTACGTAAAAAAAGATCAAGGAACTTATTTCTGAAATTTCAATTAAATTTGCTGAAAATGGCAAACAAACAAACACCAAACACGACAGTAGAATTTGAAATCTCTCGAAGATTTTTAAGAAAAAAAAAATAGAAGAATCCCATATCTTGAAAGTAATTGTGGAATTCTTCATACTAATGAAGGGAAAGCCACGAAACTGGGCAATATTTTCTTTCTAGTCGCTCAATTACATACGTAGTACCCCTTGGCATAATGGTTAGTGCGTTGGACTGTCATGCGGAAGGTTTCGAGTTCGATTCTCAGCCGCTGCAAGAAAGTTTATTTCAGGGGTGTACTGCCTCTTGCGAAGAATTGACAAATTCTCCAAGAGTATATCTTGTCAAGGAAAGTGCTGCTCCTCAGCCGTTCGGAATCGGCAGAAAATTGTAGGTCCCCTCCCTTCCCAGGTAACCCCCACACAGGAATGGTTGAGAGTTTGTAAGACACTAGGTCATGGTTCACTCTGAGCTGTTGCACCACCAAATTTAATTTAATTTTTTAGTCGCTCAATTACAGAGAGCTATAGTGATATAGCCCAATAGCTAATCCAATTCAACCATTAATGCTGGCATCTATTTGTCGCACAATAAGCTTAATCAGATATTTAGGTAAATTTTTTGAAAAAATCTCATTCCAAGAGATCAATGACTTGGTAGAATCAAACGATCTTGTTCCAATCGAACAGTTTGGTTTCAGAAACACTCGGCGTTTCACCAACTGAAGAGAATTACAAATACAATAATGGAATCACACAATAATAAAAATCCGTGGGTATGGTTTCGTTTGACATCAACAAGGAATTCGATAGCGTTTGGAATGACGCACGGCTTTCTTCAAAAACTATTAACTAAAAAGTTTCCTTCCTACATTTTGAAACTTAATCAAAGCTTTCCTTCTGCTAGGCTTTTTTGTGTGAAATTCTGATTCATCTCCTCTGTTTCCTATAAAAACGGGCATTCCACAAAGTTCCACCTCATCGTCCCTTTAGTAAATTGCTGACTTTCCTAAAAATGAACACTGTGAAAACGCGTTCTTTGCTGACGATACAGCTATATTTTGCAGTTCCAATGATTGTCGAAGTAAACTTACAAATTTAAATCTAATATCGAAAAATTCTTTGACAGGTGGAAAATTAAAATAAATCCATCGAAATCCCAAGCGATATTCTTTTTACGAATGAGAAAATACTCAAATCTGCTTAAATATAATCTATCGATCTGCAACAATCCAATCGAATGGACAACAACAGTTAAATACCTCGGCATCATTCTCGAGAAGGCATTAACTTTTTTCAAATCATATATCACTTCTTCGAATTCCTCCTCTAGGGAATCACCTAAAAATGCTCTGCAACAAATTTTAAACAATTCGGGCCACCCGTATAGGTGATTGATGTTCGCTTAGATGCGCACAGACCACTTTCTTGGATTTCATCCTCTTCGTGAAATTGGGTAGGTATATACTTGGTGATTTTCTACCCAAAACCAATACTTCCCCCCAAAGAAATAGAGGTTTCTTATATGGTATCTATGAATACTAAACACAATGCAAAACACAAATTGAGGACGTTCTTCTAAAACGGGTTTTACTATACATGAAACTTAGAATCAGCATATTGTGAGGCCTATTTAGATAAAAGTAAATTAATAAACACAATCTTAAAGCACACATTACCATTTACACAATTAATAATTAAAATAACATATGTATGTTGAATTGAGTATCAACTTACTTTGTATCGGTCATAACAAAACAGGGAAATTCTAAAATTGTTTGACCAGTTGAATAAACAATTATTACGATTACTTCGAATCTTGTCACGTCTACGTCTCTTCTTTTAGCACCTACCTATAAATTAAAACCTTCAGCAACGCATCAGTCACTTTATCTATTCTATTACTATGAATACGAAAGTCTTAGTTTTTGTTCTTGTTTGTCTCCCATTGCTTGTGAGCTGCAAAAGGACCGTCTGCGGATTATGGAAAGGAAGCTCACAGTTCCGTTGTGGAAAAGCTGATTTTAGGGCGGACACAATCCAAATACGCAATATCGCTAACGCATTCATAACATTCAAAGTAAGCAAGTTTTTATCGAGTTGCGGTTGGATGGGCGTCAACTATTATAACGGGGATTTCAGCCTCAATAATGGGGAAAAGGTCAGCTTAGGCTTTAGCGATGTAAACAGCGGATCATGCAATGAGTTGTTTGTCCACAATTGCAAGCTCCTAGGCAATGCTATTGACTGTCTTGATATTGTTTCTGTAATGGCTGTGTAAAACTTGTTTAGGACCTACCTAATAAAAGATTGGCAGTAAAGAACGATGGTTTTTTCTCGCATTGATTGTAGATCTGTCGAAACAGTTCTACTTGGATTTTCAAAAGATATCCGAAATTAGTGTATTAATGGTTTTTCAAAAAATATGTGTGTGTGTCAACCAATTGGTACAAACAGTACCTATAGTATGAAAATTCACATAACTCCGTATTGAGTATGATGATTAAATTTTATGTGGCGCACGGAATTGGTAAGCGATTTAACTTGTTTTTATTAAAACCATAGATAAAGAGTGAAAGAGGTGTTTTAATCAACATACTGTTTCGGTTAAAGTGTATCAAATTTAATTTAATTACTTGTGACTTGAATTTTCTTAAATTGAAGTGATTGGAATAATAAATTGCTTATTTCACATTAATGTAATCCAGTTTAATGCTTTACATTGACAGACTTTGTTGGGGCATCCAATCTTTTATTTTGTAGAAGGGGAGTAATATTTAATCTACTACCTTGTTATTTGCTACGTGAAATTAAAAACTTGCTCAATTGGTGCAAGCGATTAACTGAGAGAACACATTCCAGACGGGGCTGCAACTGGAATAGCTTTTAAGCTAAAAAAATTGAAAATATAACGAACAAAATTTAACTCATCTGCAGAAGGGTCTGCAGTCGAAACTGCAAGAGTTGACCTACTTTTAATTTTTACGTGCAGCATCTTTGACGTTCGAAAATCTAACGGGTCAAACCAGTCGATGCAGATTTACAAAAGGTCTAAATCAGCTTTAAGCACTCTTCAATTCCTCATATAATCACCCTTATTACGATAGGCGTTTTTCTAAAACGCCAACTGTCGTTTTAGGAGTCGTGTCGTTTTTGTTTTGGTATTCCGTAACTAAAACGCCAGCGTTTCTCTCGCTCTTACATTCCACAATACATTCCAAACATCTGACATATCAAATTGTTTGCAAATTGAATAATTTGGTTTTGAAAATTATATTTGTGTGAATTTGTTTCAAAAATAAGAAAAACTAGCGGCCCGGTACGTGCTTCGCTACGTAAAAAGTGAAATAATAAAAAAAATTAATTGCAACATCAAATTCATTTATTCAAACAAAAAAATATTTTATTAATTGCTAGCTATTTTAAAACTTAATCCAAACCGTTTGGATAAACAATAATCTTTGTTTTTCCATTTTGGGCATGAATAAACAAACGGCTGGGGGTACTGACTCTGGAACAGGCAACATAAAGTTGACCATGTGAAAAACATGATTCCTCCAAATTAACTCCACAAACTTGAAGTGTTTGCCCTTGATCCTTGTTGATGGACATCGCAAATGATAAACGCACAGGATATTGTAATCGTTTGAACTCAAATGGCATATCAGTTGGAATCATAGGGATACGTGGTATCAAACAAACTTCTCCTTTTGATTTAGCAGCTAAGATCGTAGCTTTAATCAAATTTGGCAATAACTTTTTCACTGCCTATCTGGTGCCATTACACAGTTTTGGTGGATTAATATTTCGCAATAATATGATCAAAGAACCAATTTTCAAATTCAAGCAATGCGGTGGCATACCAGCTAGTTCCATACCAATTAGATCATAACACTGTTGATTACCACGTAAATCTTGCATTGTTCGATTAAATGCTTCTAGTGATTTTTTATTCGCTGTTGTACAATCATCCCATAAAATAATTGGAGTTAATCGCAGAACTTTTGCCATAGCAGAATTTCTCGAGTTTTGGAGTTTCAATCACCTGTACATTCAATGGCAATTTTAGTGCAGAGTGTGCAGTCCGACCACCTTCTAATAATGTAGCAGCAATTCCCGAAGATGCAAGTGCCAATACAATTTTTTGTTTCGATCGAATATTTAGAATAGCTAAAATCAATGACATAACGACCGTTTTGCCTGTACCACCAGGCGCATCCAAGAAATATAATCCACCTGCATTATTGGAAACGGCTTGCATGATTGTGTCATATACGATGAAGTTCCGAAACATGTTGCAATTGCTCATTTCTGCGATGAAGTACAATATCACAGGATTGAAACTGATCACCAAGAATTACAATTGCAACCTCATCAATTGTGGGTGCATTGAATCGCCTTGCATGCTCTCCAAAAGGTGTTCTATCAGCCCTTATTACGATTTTGTGATTATCAGATGGCATACGATCGAGAGCAATTTTGAACAATTAATCTAATGTGTTATGCTGATGGAAAAACCTTTGTAGCTCACGAATAATTTCTCGTCTTGTATTCGAAACAATTGCACAACGTTGATCCAATTCACGATTTTCATCACCAATAAAATAAATTTGCAAAAATTGATGATCAGCGTCGAAGTATGGTAATAACGAACCAGCTTGATGATAAATCTGGCCCTGAATCTGTAACATGTATGCAATTTTAGGTAGATGTTGGATCAGAATTTTTAAAACTATCGAATACTTTATGATTCAGATTGATATAAACATGGGACAATCATGTTGAAGTATTTACCTTAAACGTCGGCATAATTATCTCTAATAATTTTAGTAGCACTAAAAGAGGTCATTTGAAATGCCGAATTGTGTTGTTGAATATGGATCAAAAAGTGATTCGACGTTTGAGATGTCCCAAAAATAAATGAATACAATGGTTTGGGGGGAGTTTCTAATGCTGGAAATCTCACTTTGCCATTAGCACAACACATGCCGGGCTTTTCACGTGGAAAGTTAGCCGCATCACAATGTGGACTGTTGTAATTAAAAGCAGCACGCATCATTTTAGCCAAAAGAGCAGCACGACGTATTCGTGATCGGCATGCAAGGTTCAGTACAGGTACAGAGGGTCAACAGATCTATTTCGTGCATTACGTTTACTGTGATGCATTAGCTTGTGCGCGTTCATCTGCAGTCTGTGATCGACTTAGTAATGCCACATCATTTGTATTATGCGTTCGCCGACCTATATTTGTTCGCCCGGCTTGTGACATTATTCCTTCATATAAAAAAGAATAAATCAAATTAAAAATATAAGTTTCAATTTGACAGCAAAATCCCCACTAACAAAATGATCCGACATTTATTGAATTCATTTGTTACAAAAAATGTGATAAATGAAGAACCACTCGACCGATTTTGTGCAAACTTCACATAAACCATCTACTAAATAGTCCAAACAAAGCCATAAAATTTGGTTTGGATAGGTAAGCCCGTTCTTGAGTTATAGAAACACAACGAAAAGTGGCATTGATTTTTATATACATATATAGATGAACAGTGTAGAAAGTTATTTCTCTTGGAGCACCAGTGACGACGAAGAAGAAGAAGAAAAGAAAGATTTGATACTGCAGAAGATATACATTCCATCTAAAGCAAATCCTTTTAATTTGGCTGCCACAAAGTATGTTATTAAATTAAAAAATATATATTCAGTAGGTAATTCTACCACTGGTTTTGATTTTTTATTTTATCGCATTTGTAACACATTCAAACTTGCTGATACCCTTCGATTTTTTGCAAAAGCGAGCTACCAAAAGGGGTTGGGAACGACTTCAATTTGGGACTATCCCAGACAAGCCTAAACAACATTCTTAAGGAAATACCTGCTCACGTTTTATCTTTGCCAAGTTGTAATTTCTACGAATTCTTTTATTTTCCATTTTAATCGGATAGATACATACATATATAGAATAGATCGCTTGATATAAATATTTGTATATACACATATGCATATGATGGAGGAGAAAGAGATACTTGGCCTTTGGGTATGTGATTGTGACTGATAACAGTTCAAATAAAAATACATTTTTGCAGGAGATGCTGGGTACCTACTCGAGCCTTTTCTTGTAACTCCTTATAGATTTGTTATTTTCACTCTTAACAAAGAATTTTAAATTATAAAAACTAAAATAAATTTAAAAAAATTTTATTTTGACTCCTGTCGTCAACAAATTTCTAGACGACAGATTTCGGCATTTTTACAGACGTTTTTTTGTATGGAAACGACTAACGGAATACAATACAAGAGAGAATCGACAAATTGACGTCTATTTGGCGTCGAACGCCTTACGTAATACCAAATTCACACTGACGTTTTTATTTTGGCGTTCAACGCCTTACGGAATAAGGCTGAATGACTTCGTGTGATACATTCTTAAAAGATTAAAATCGTCTTGAACCAAATTTTAAAAATCTGTACAGCAGGGAAAAAAATATCACGTACGAAACTTTTTGACAGCTGCAGCTCCAGTTCCAGTTGGAGCATTCCATTATGTTTAGAAATTCAATCGCTTTGGAGTAGCCTATACCCTCAGTTCCGAGCAGCTTAATTGCCACATTTATTTATACACATAGATACAATTGAAGTACCTCGTTTGAGTTAACCAACTGACTTATTTCCAGATGCCATCTAAACGGTAAGAATAGAAGATCTTCTAAGTTGGGGTAGATAATCTAATCGGTTACTTAACTTTAAGGAAAATCAACTTTCTGAATTACATCACCCAATCTACTCGGTCAGAGTATTGCTACTCTTCTCTACTCGGTTGCTAGAGGCAATTTACTTAATTGGAGTACCTAATTTCATAGGTTCACCTCGTACTCAGTTACTCAGTTTCAGTTTCTTTCAGGTTAAGTTGGTACTTTCTGACTGAAATCTTACAACTTTCAAGTTTCAAGCTTGTTTTATTGAATTGAACATTATTTTATACAATTAGGCTTAATATAACCTTACTACTATTTACATGAATTATCATAATAATATTTTTGGCACATAAGAGGCCTAACTTACATGATGGGAAACAGTCCATCATACACATACATATATTGTCCTCGTGTTGTTTCGTACCGTACCGTCAAGAGATAGAAACAGAATGCTATGCAAATATGAATTTATGCAAAAACAAAATTAGATATATGTCTGTATTGGTTTCTTAAAAAAATAATCATTTATATGTATACAAAATTTTTAAAATATTTTTAAGAAAAAATTTCGGTACGCCAATTTCAATGTTTTTATTATTGTTCGAATAAAAAATAAATTTTACAAAAAAAAAAATATTGAGCCGTTTCTGAGATATTGAATTTTCCAAAAAAAAAAATACTTTTTTTCCAAAAATCAAAAAATATTTTTTTAAAGTTTTGAAATGCAATGTTTTTTAAACTTCTTAGAAGTTCTCTATAAAAATTTTCATTAAAATCCGTTATATCGATAAAATCAGAAATTTTTAAATTTGAAAAAAAAAAATTGTTCTATGGTAGGTACAGTTAGTAATATCTTGATATCAAATTTGTTTGTATAATAATAAAGGTTAATCAAAAGGAAAAAAAATTTAGTACCGTTTTCGATAAAAAAACGATTTTCGAAAACCATTTTTTAACATTTGTATGGAGGGTACCGTTAGTTTTAGGTGAAATAAATTTTTTTCATACATCAAGTTTTCAAAAAATCGAGCATGGAGTTTTTTATTGAGTTTTCAAAAGAAACAAATTTTAATTTATTTTTTTTAAATACAAAAAAAAATATTTGAAAATTTGAATACACAATAATATTTAAGATGCTGGGGATCTTAACATAAAATTATCAAAATCGGTTGTACCGTTTTTGAGAAAATTAAAAACAAAATAGTGGTTCCAACGGGGGTACCAAAAATAACCATTTTTTGGAATTACCTAGCTTTAACTAAATGAAATTTTTTGAGTTTTTTTTTTTAAATCTGTGGGACAGTTTTTGAGAAAAAAAATATTTATAAGATTTCGAAAACAAAATCGTATGGAAGGTACCGTTATTTTTGGTCTTAAAAAAAAAGAAAAAAGCGTGTGGGGGGAAAAAATTCAAAACGAAATCTACCAAGTTTCAAGGAAATCGGTCGACCCGTTTAGGCGGCTGTAGTCGAATTGCGAGAACCACTTTTTTGGTCTTCGCTATCATTGTAATGTCAACTTTAATCAATTTTTTTTTTTACGAATGCAT
Organism: Chrysotoxum bicinctum; assembly: GCA_911387755.1. NCBI lineage: Eukaryota > Metazoa > Arthropoda > Insecta > Diptera > Syrphidae > Chrysotoxum > Chrysotoxum bicinctum. The sequence continues at coordinate 82,922,856 of OU426988.1, read as the reverse complement.
AACTTGCCTTATATTAGTACCTATAAGTCACAAGTAAAAAGAATGTCAACACAGTAAAAATACACAAATGAGTAATTTTAAAAGTATACGAACTCACCACACTCATGTTTACACGAATCTCATGAAAATTGCACTTGCGTGAGTTACATATGTGTATGGTGAAAGCACCATTATGTTAGTCACCCCTACTCAAAGCATTTTCCCATAAAGTAAGAAGATACTTTTTGGCAAAATGCTAAATTAGCACATAAGAATTCATTGTAAGACAATGTTATTAGTTGTTCAATCAGCATATTATAATAAAGCAAAGTAACCATATCTGAGTGAACAACATAGTCATGTATTTTAGAATAAGTTAGTCTTAACCGAAACCTCGAGTAATAAAGACCTTTTAAAAAGAAAAACAAATATAGATTTTCTTAACTCGTGTGTGTTTTTAATTTAAAATTAAATTATATTTAACTATACTCGTAGTAATTTAAATGTTATTCTTTATAAAAGAAAGTTTTATTAATTAAATTAAATTAATTATTTACAAATACACACCTTTATTTAAAATTAAAAGAAATGTATTGACAATTAATTAATTAATTAATTAATTAATAATATACATTTAAGAAAAACATTTGTCGTATATAATATTATTTCAAAATCAAAGAAGGTCCGATATAAAAATTTTGATCGAAATCGGTAAAGTCGGAAATGAGAAAGTAGAAAATAAAACAAAGGTTCTATGACAGATACCGTTAGTAACATTTTTTTTAACAAAGCGTGGACTGCATTGTTGGTAAAGTAAACACATAATTTTTTTTATAAAAAGCATTAGAGCCGTTGTCGAAATAATTAAAGTATTTCATAATGTTTAATTAAAAGCTCAAGTGACCTCAACTCCAATTGAATTTAATTGAATTTAATTCAATCACTCCACTTAAACAGAAATTACTTTCTATCTTCATTGTATTTCATAATGGCTGTATGGAAGGAACTGAGCTAAAGTAAAGCAATTTACAATTTCTCCTCTAGGCTGCAGGTAGAGGTACAGACCTGCAGCCAGACGGAATCATTACTTTTTTGTGTTGTAAGGTCAACTTATGGAAGCTGTTTGAAAAGTTCTCGGCCTAACATAGAAGACGTTGTTTTAATAAATAAATTTTAATTCCTCCATGGTCAAAAAGTGGGCAGACAGAGCGTCGAAGATGATCGCAGAAGCGGAAGGCCAACAACATCCACCTCTTCAGAAAACGTCGATAAAGTTCATAAAATGGTATTAGACGACCAAAGGTTAAAAGTGCGAAAAATAAGCAACACCATGGGGATCTCTTCTGAGCGGGATTACCACATTTTGACCAAGGTGGGTGCCGCGTTTGCTGAGCGAAGAACAAAAATTCAATCGAGTTGAAATCTCTAGAGAGAATCTAGCGTTATTTCGGAGGAATACCAGCGATTTCTTGAGAAGATTCGTTACCACCGAAAAAACATGGATTCATCACTATCTGTATTCCTGAGACAAAAGAACAATCAAAACAATGGAAGCATAGTGGTTCTCCTTCACCGAAGAAAGCCAAGTCGTGTGCTTCAGCTGGGAAAGTGATGGCGTCAGTCTTTTGGGATTACAAGGGAATTATTTTTATTGATTACCTTCCCAAGGGCCAAACTATCACTGGTCAATACTTTGCAAACCTGTTGGACAAATTGGCTGGACTCTATGAACTTCGATTTGGTGTATTGAACCACCCCCCTTATTGACCTGATTTGGCACCATCAGACTATTATCTCTTTCCTAACTTAAAAAAAAAATTGGCTGGACGCAAATTCTTCACCAACGAGGAGGTGATTGCTGAGACGGAGCGGTTTTTCGAAGAGTTGGACGAATCGGCCTATAAAATGGGTATAGAAGCACTGGAACACAGATGAAATAAGTGCATTAATATAAGAGGAGAATATGTAGAAAAAGATAAAAAAAAAGTTTAAAATTTATTGCGTTTTATTGGTCAGGCCGAGAACTTTTCAAACTGCCCTCGTATGGAAATTCCCAGTTCAAATTTGTCTAAAAGCAAGTAAAAAGTCATTTTAAAATATATTTTGATTTTTCTCAATTTACTTCACTTTTTTCTTTAAATCTACTTCGACTTTTTTTTCCGGAAGTGTTAACGCTGAAAGGGATTGGTCTGATAAATCCAAAAATTGACTGATATCTCACACAACATATTTAATACAATTTTAATATCCATCCCGAACGAAAAAACTGTTTATTGTTTAAAGGTACTTCGTTGTATGAGTATGAAATTTAATAAATTTTAACGTTTTAAAGAAACGAATTTCATTTCTTTGAATCTTTTTCTTTAATTATTATATTGCATACATTTGGTTAATGTGTAAATTATAAATTGATTATAATATTCCATCGAAAACATTGTAAATGTTTTAAATTGTTTAAGCAAGTACACACAACTGAGTCGTACGTATGTATTTCCAAAATTTTAAATATATGCCCAATACTATTTTATTTTTATTAAATCATTTATGTATTTACATACCTGATATTGGTCAATTGACATTAAAGCAAGGCCATTCGAAAATTATTAAAACAACTTAATTGTTTTCGTATATTTAGTTATCAGAACGACAGCTAAAAACTGCTGTTTAAATTATGAATAACTTTATTACTTATTTCGTTTAATTGAATTTAATTAATTTCAAATCGAAAAAGTGGAGTTAATTTTACCTGAAAGAGAAATTCAATTAAAAATAAATTTCGCACAGGGAAATTATTCATGCTTATTTTGACATTCTCATGAATAGTCTATTCGTTAGAATGATTCTATTCCTTCGAATGAACTTTCTTAATTTTTAGATTCTAACGAATAACATTCATTTGCGAAAGATAGCATAAAATGAACTTCAAAAAAGATTCATTTTCATTGTCAGCCGTTTGACATTTACTATAGTTCTATTTGAATTAGTATGACCGTTCTACATTTTTTTGTTTCTTAACATTTTATAGATGTTGGATAAAGAATCAAGAAACAAAATAAATAATACACTTTTTCATTATAAGGATAAGTTTAACTATAAAGAACTACATATTCATTACATTTTTTGTGTCAACTCAGCTGTTTTGAAACTATTCTTGAAAAAATAAGTTGATCATGACGCGTTCTAAATTTTATTTTTTTTTTGGTATACGCTTGGTCACACTAACATATCGAAAACAAAAGGGAAGTGTTTGTGAAATGTCAAAACCAAAAAGTGAAATCTTTGTTTAGTTGTAATTGTTTTGTTTATTGTTTAAAAAATTTAAATTTCTTTGATGAAACCATAAAATAATAAATAAAAAATAAAAATATGGCATTTGTGTTGTTTATAAGTGAAGATGGTGTTGAAGAAGTGCAGATGAGAAGGATAGTGGATGCTTTCCGTATCAACGCGGGTGGTAAAAAAAACGCTTTGCTACCTCCGGGTTTTCTTCCACTATTTTGATTAATTTTTCCTTTTGTTCGCGGTTTGTCCAGTTGGAATGCGACCTTTAAACATAAAACAACAAAAAAATTATTAAAAGTAATTTATTTTCCATGAAATAATTAAAAACTTGCATGTTTTGTTGCTTACTCGACAGAAAAATTCAAACGACACAAAAATGACATTTAATTCTATTCTTTCGAATGTCAAAATTGAATTAGCTTTCGCAAATGAATGAACTTTCTATGGATTGGGTGAACTTTCGATTTGTTCGATTAACATTCTAATCGCCGAGTCTCAAAATTAAGTTTCAACGAATTCGACTCACTTTCGAACGAAAGAGAATGTCAAAATAAGCACCATTAATGATGATTGAACACAGTATCTAATACGCGTAGTATTCAATTGAAATTGAAATAAAATTTGAATTGTGTAAAAATAAGACAATTTGTTTTTCACGACATCCATAATACTAATATACTTTTTTTTTTTTAAACGATACGATGCCAATGATTATGATATCCATTGCACATCATTTGGATATTGAAAATACGTCTCGTTTATCCAACAAAGCAGTTACTCAAAAGGTATTTGCGTCGTCGTCAGATGGAAGAATTTTTATGTTAAGGATTCCACTCAATTTCACAAGCATTGGCAATAAATCATAAAAGACATCTATAGCTATATACATATATACGAGTATGTAGATAAAGAATATTGGTTTAATTCACATGTTGGTTACGTTGTTCGTTCAAATGATGCCTAACTCATATGGGATAGGAACACATTCATCTTGATTTTATGGCTTAATTTTTTTAGTGAAATATATGTATATTATTGTAAAAGAAAGAAATTGTTCGCTAATAAAATTATGGGTATTTAGACCGAATATGGTTTAGTAAAGCTCTGGTTAGTTGTTTTGTAGAGCATATACATTTTGGGGCATGATCATTAGATTTACAGGCAACAATGCCACAATGGTCTTTTGACCTTCTTGAGTAGGTTACAAGGAAATAATTCTTTTGGCATGATCCTTTATGACTCTGCCCAGAATTGCTTTTGACGATTCACAAATTTACTATATTGAGAAGAGTGATAGCTTCTTTTTAAATTGTTCTCTTAAAATTATTTATGATGTGCTCTATCTGAAAGATGATTCTAAAAATTCGTATATGGTCACGGCCATGGTCTTATAACGTTACATTGTACGTTTTTTTACTTGCGACTTATAGGTACTATAAGGCAAGTTATGCATTCGTAAAAAAAATCGAACTCGAGATTTTGATCAAAATTGACATTACGATGATAGCGAAAACCAAAAAAGTGGGTCTCGCAATTCTGTCTGTCTGTCGGTTCGACTACAGCCTAAACGGCTCGGCCGATTTTCTTCAAACTTGGTAGATATGGGTTTTAATTTTTTTCCCCCGGACGTTTTTTTCTGTTTTTTTTTAAGACCAAAAATAACGGTACCTGCCATACGAATTTTTTTCGAAATTTTATAAATATTTTTTTTTCTGAAAAACTGTCCCACAGAATTTTTTTAAAAAAATTTGAAAAATTTCATTTGGTAAAAACTAGCTTATCGTTGAAAAAAATTTTACAAAAAATTGTTATTTTTGGTAGCCCCCCTGGGTCTATTTTTTTTGTTTTTGATTTTCTCGAAAACGGTACAGCCGATTTAAATATTTTTTTTTATGCCAAAGCTCCCCCAAAGTTTGAATATTATTACATATTCAAATTTTCAATTTTTTAGTTTTTAGATTTTAAAAAAAAATCAAAAATTTTTTTTTGGAAACTCAATATTTCGAAAACCCCATGATAGATTTTTTTTAAAACTTGACAAATAAAAGTTTTTTAACACAATCTACTAGGTAGATTTGAGAAAAAAAAAATTGTTTTATCTAAAACTAACGGTACCTTCCATACAAATTTTAAAATATGGTTTTCGAAAATCGTATTTTTCTCGAAAACGGTTCCGAGAATTTTGCTAAAATTTTTTTTCTTTTGATCAATCTTTACGAACTATAATTTAGTAAAAAAAAATTGAAATCTAGATATTACTGATTGTACCTACCATAGAACGATTTTTTCGAATTTTGAATTACTCATTATCGGCATAACGGATTTTAACGAAATTTCTTATAAAGAAGCTCCTAAAAAGTTTAAAAAACATTGCATTTAAAAACTTAAGAAAAAATATTTTTTTCAATTTTTAGAAAAAAAAAATTTTTTTTTTTTAAATTCGATATCTCAAGAACGGCTTAGTATTTTTTGGAAATTAGACTTTTATTCGTGCAATAATAAAAACTTAAGGTTGGCGTACCAAAATTTTTTCTTAAAAATGTTTTAAAAATTTTGTACATTAAAGCTTATTTTTTTAAGGAACCACTACAATGACTTATAATTTTTGTTCCTGCATAAATTCATATTTGCATAGCATTCTGTTTTTATCTCTTACTACTAAAAGAATTTAAAAAATTCATTTTATCCTTATATGAACAGTTTTCTTTAAAAACATCCGTTTTTAAAATTCCTAGTCTATTACATAGGAGCAAGTTCGTGCGACCCAGTCGTGCATTTTATTTTTGCTTATTACTCGAAAACTGCAATGCTAGTTTAACTTTTAAACATACATCTGATAGATCTCTTTAAAGTCTAATTTTTATGGAAAAAAGTTTTTATTTATTTCTTATAGATTTGTAAATATTGCCCTTCAAATTCACTGATAACGTTACATTTTTTGGAAGTAGATTTTGAGGTTGCTGAATATATTTTGAAAACTCTGCGAATTTGGTGTGCTAAGTTAAGTTTTTCTTTTTAGAGAATTGAGACGGAATTCCAAATTATAGCTCTCAACATTTTTTTTTTAAAGAAAAAGTTATATTATTTGCGTTATTTCAACTCAAATGTGTGTCTTATAACGTTACAGAAAAAAGTCTTATAACGTTACCTTTCGAATTTTTGTATGAAAAATGGGAACACTATGACCGAAAGTAATATAAATCCAAAAAAAATAAAATGCACGACTGGATCGCACGAACTTGCTCTTATGTAAAAGTACTTTGGAATTTAAGATACATTTTATAAATATGAAACATGAATTTAAAATGAAATTGCCGTCTGATTTCTAGAAAAGTGTGCATTTATGCAAACAAACTTTAAAAAATCGTTTTATTATTAAATAAATAAATTTTTAATATAAGAAATTTCTTTAAAACTTTTTCAAGAAAAAAATGTTGGATGGGAATCTTAAGTATTTAATAATATTGATTTTAGGAAATAATTTCAAAAAATAATCGTTTCAAAAAAACCCAACAAATAATTTTTCGAATAATTTTATATACAATATTATTTTAAACTTAGGGGGACTCCCGCTGAAAATTTTTGTCTAAAATCGTTAGAGCCGTTAATGAGAAAGTCGAAAATCAAAAAAACGGTTCCATGACAGGTACCGTTAAAAACATTTTGCCCCAAATTTTTTTCTACCAAAACGTAGTCCATCTCTATTATATCACACCTAATTTTTTTTATCAAAATCGTTAGAGCCGTTTTCGAGATAAATAAGATTTTGCATTACGGGTGTATGGGGGGTACCGTTAGTTTTAGAGCTAAAAAAAAATTTCAATTTCCCCTCTAGGGAATCACCGAAGACCCATATCTACCGAGTTTGAAGAAAAAAGGTCCAGTGGCTTAGGCTCTAGATCGAGGTACAGATATACAGACAGACAGACAGACATACAGACAGACAGACGGAATTGCCAGACCCACTTTATTCGTCTTCGCTATCATCGTAATGTCAACTTTGATCAAAATCACGAGTTCGATTTTTTTTTTCCAAATGCAGAACTTGCCCTATAGTATCTACCTATATCGCAATTAAAAATAAAATGCACGACTGGGTCGCTCGAACTTGCTCCTATGTAATCGACTGGGAATTTTAAAAACTAATGTTATTAGAGAAAACTGTTCATAAGGATAAAATTAATTTTTAAATTCTTTTAGTAGGAACAGAATGCTATGCAAATATGAATTTATGCAAGAACAAAAATTATAAGTCCTTGTAGTGGTTTATTTAAAAGAAGCTTTTATATACAAATTTTTTAAAAGCTTATTAAGAAAAAATTTTGGTACGCTAATTTAAAGTTTTTATTATTGTTCGAATAAAAATTAAATTTACGAAAAGAAATATTGACCCGTTTCGGAGATATCGAATTTTCAAAAAAAAAAAGAAAAAAAAATAGATTTTTTTTTTCAAAAATTCAAAAAATATTTATTTTAAAGTTTTGAAATGCAATGTGTTTTAGACTTTTTAGAAGCTTCTCTATACAAATTTTCATTAAGATCCGTTATGTGGATAATGAGAAATTCAAAATTCGAAAAAATGGTTCTATGGTAGGTACAAGCTGTAATATCTTAATTTCAAATTTTTTTTATTAAATTAAATATCGTAAAAATTAATTCGAAGAAAAAAAATTTTATCAAAATTCTAGGTGCCGTTTTCGAGAAAAATACGATTTTTGAAAACCATTTTTTTAAATTTTTTAGCATTTGTATGGTAGGTACCTTTATTTTTAGGTAAAATAAAAAAAAAATTTCACATTTTGTAGATTATATTGAGAAACTTTTATTTATCAAGTTTAAAAAAAATCTAGCATGGGGTTTTCGAAATATTGAGTTTTGAAAAAAAAATTTTGAAGTTTTTTTTAAAAATCCAAAAAATTTGGTTTGGAAAATTTGAGTACACAGTTCTATTTATGTTTTTGGGAAGCTTTAGCAAAAAAAAAAAAATGATCAAAATCGGTTGAACTGTTTTTGAGAAAATCAAAAAAAAAAAAATGGTTCCATGGGGGGTACCCTCAATAACCATTTTTCGGAAAATTTTTTTCAACCAATACCTAGATTTAATTAAATGAAATTTTTCTGTATCGTTATTTTTAAAATCTGTTGAACAGTTTTTGAGAAAAAAAAATGTTTATAAAATTTCGAAAAAAATTCGTATGGGGGGTACCGTTATTTTTGGTCTTAAAAAAAAAAGAAAAAAACGTGTGGGGGAAAAAATTAAAAATGATATCTACCAAGTTTAAAGAAAATCGGCCGAGTCGTTTAGCCTGTAGTCGAACAGACATACAGACAGACAGACAGAATTGCGAGACCCACTTTTTTAGTCTTCGCTATCATCGTAATGTCAACTTTGATCAAATCTCGAGTTCAATTTTTTTACGAATGCATAACTTGCCTTATAGTACCTATAAGTCGCAAGTAAAAACGAAAAGCAAGCAAATAGAACAAAGTTAATTTATTTATTTTAAGGTAAGTATGTACTTCATTTGTAATAACATTAATCCATAAATAAACAAAAAAATAATAAATATTATATATGGTAAGTTTTTATTTTGCCATCATTAAATTGGATTTCATGAGCAGATGACTTCAAAGTATTATTAATTTTAAAGATGTCATCATTGTGGACTTCTTCAACGTAAATTGTTGAAGAAGTGCGGCTAAGAGCTTCCACAAAATCGGATACGTTTTTGACAATACAGTCTCGAGCCCGTATACGTGCTTTCGCACGACAGTTTTTGCGATGCCATGGGAAGTGGCAAAATAGTTCCAAGAAAATTTATCCCAAATTTAGATTCAAAGACAGAAGGCTGCAATGAATTTGTTTTTGAAGTGGGAAGATGGCCAAATCGCTCCAAATTTTCAAAACTTTCAACTTACTTGGAAGTGTTAAGGAAGTTTCTACAAATACGGGATAATGGTATCTTTAGTATGCGTTAAATTGTCTGTTACGAAAACGCGCGATTGAAAATTTTCATTGAAATAAAAAACAGAAATAAACAAAGTGGCGCAAAATTTTGAACAGTGCTCGTTTAAGCAATAAAACCGGCTCTGCTTAACGCAGTCGTTTAGCTTGGAGACTTCGTCTAACTTTTTCATAATTTTAAACACGTTAGACAACTCTTTTAAGTAATGTTGTTTTTTTTTCTTTATAAAAATAAAACATCAGTAAACATTTTTACTTCGATTTGCTTTGGTAATAAGGGTAAAGTATACTTTTAAAAGATGAACAAGCTTTTTGCTGCTGTTAAAGTTAGACGACCTCTAACGTTAAAGTATAGTTTATGTCGTTAAAATTAACAAAAGTCGGTTCTCGTTTTATACACAATAGATTGATTAAGAGCAGGTTTTAAATGTTCAAAATTTTGTGCCAGTAGGTTGTCGTTGATTCCAATGTACACTTTGAACTTCATCCTGGCTTTCACAAACAAAATTCTTAGCGAGATTTGGAGTACACCTTGATCACCGATTCCAGTATTTGAAGATCTTAGCGATCGTGTTTATTGAATGTTTCTGATTATTCGCGTTTGATTAAACTATGTTTCAGAAACTCTGTAGAGTGGAAATAAGTCGAATGAATATTGAAGTATTTTTTATTACCTTCAGCCTTACTCAAGGTCAGTTAAAGTCAATAGAGTTTCAAAAGTTAGATTTTTACTCAAGGTCATTTAAAGTCAATAGAGTTTCAAAAGTTAGATACATAACTTTATCTTTATTGGTTTCAGCAGAAAATGTCTTATAACGTTACACGTCTTTCAATATTGTTTAAATAAAAATGGTCGCTTAATTTGAATGATTTTTTAATAGTCTTATTAAATAAATACAAAATACTCAATAAAATTCTAAAAGTTCAGTTTCCAAAACTTTCATATCATAAGTAAGAAAACTTTTAAGAAATTTGATCTTATAGATATCGTTACACGAAAGTAGAGCGCTTTTGTTTTGTAAAATTTACAAATTTTGAATATTTTTTTGACCAAAAAAACGAGATATTTAGTTAAAGTAAGACTTTTCCATAAAAATTATAGTTGAAGGTAAAAAAAAATAAATAAAAGGTAATTTATATTACCTTTTTTCGAGTACTTGAATTTCCGGCTATGTGTTGAGAGATCAACAAGCAAATTTAAAATGTGGCTTAGGACACAACAAAAATGTTTTTTTCTGTTGATAATGATATCAACCATTAGTATGAGATATATTCTTTCTAAAATTGTGCATACCGCTAAATTCTAAAAAAAAAAGAAATTGTGGCTTGGTTTCATTGCTCGTGGCCGTGACCATATGTGTGTATCTTCTTTCTTATTTTCAATTTTTTACTTGCGACTTATAGGTACTATAAGGCAAGTTATGCATTCGAACTCGAGATTTTGATCAAAGTTGACATTACGATGATAGCGAAGATGGAAAAAGTGGGTCTCGAAATTCTGTCTATCTGTTCTACTACAGCCTAAGCCGCTCGGCTGATTTTCGTGAAACTTGGTAGATATCGTTTTTAACCCCCCCCCTCACACATTTTTTTTTCTTTTTTTTTTTAAGACCAAAAATAACGGTACCTGCCATACGATTTTTTTCGAAATTTCATAAATATTTTTTTTCGCAAAAACTGTCCCACGTTCAAAAAAAAAATAAAAAATTTCATTTACTCAAAGTTAGTTAATGGTTGGATAAAATTTTCCAAAAAATGGTTTTTTTTGGTAACCACTATGGAACCATTTTTTTTTTGTTTTTGATTTTCTCAAGAAACGGTAGGGGAGAGTGGGGCTTAAAGTAACACTTTTTACGAAAACCTATGTAGCTCCTAAGATTTTGAAAATAAGTCAGCCAAAACTTTTTTAAATTTAAAAACCATGTTTCAGCTACAAGATCCACAAAAAAAATTTAAACAAAGTATGCTCGAAAGATGTCAAGATATTGCATTGAAAAAAAATAACGTGTTGTTTCAACTTACCCCCACATGGGGCTAGTTGTAACATAAGTAGGGGTAAGTTGTAACAAGAATTATAAAAAACTAAGAAATATTTTTAATGAACATTATTATTTTATTAAAATCTGATAAGAAAAAAACATAACTCTTAATTCAATTAAATAAAACTTATGCTAAGGAAAATATATTATTTAAATATGTTTTGTAAAAAACAGCCATAGTTTTAATAAAAAAAAAATAAGTTCAAAACAAAAAAATAAAAAATCACAATTCATTCATCAAAAAATATAGGACTAGGAAGAAGAATCTTCATCCGTGTCACAGTTGAGGCATACGTATACACGAAGAGATCCTTTTACGCACTTGGTGTGGGCCCACTTTTTGCATAGTATGCACTGAACCCAATTTTCCCCTGGCAAGCTTTCAGAAAATGCCCCACAACAAACGAGACACAAATTTTGTTGGTCATCATCATCTTCTGATGAAGAGGCTAATACCTTTTTCTTCACCTGTTGTTTTTGTTTCTTCGTAGGCCCCTTTTTAGCTCCGTTCTTGGCTCTCTTTTTGGCTCCATTTTTGGTCAAGACTTTGTTCCTTTCCTCCAAAATGGCTGTTTTCTCGGGTGTATCCGTCAAAATTGCCGCTTATCTAACCCTACGCGTTATATTTTTTTTCGCTGCCCTGCCTTTGGAAAAGGCCTTATATGCTCGGGTGTGAAATTATTTGTTTGTAGTCCGGATCCGGATGGTCCCGGTGAACATGTAGGTATCGGAACAGGGTCCAATGATAAAACAGGTTCAGTAACTGAAGACTGTGCCACTGCAGGTAATGTTTGGTCAGGTTGCTCCTCGTCAATGGCTCCTCCTGTTTCAGCTTGTTGTTCCACACAAGGAAGTGTGTGTTCAGATTCTGTTGGATTTGGCCGGTCAGTTACAAACGCCGACAAGAAATCATGATCCTGAAAAATGTGTTCGTTCAGGGGAACGATTCCAGTCTTCTTAAATCCATTTTGTATGTTTGTCGGATTCAGAGCTAAGGGCAGAGCTTTGCTTACGGTTGACGGAATATCATGTACTGTCATTGTTTTTCCGGGGTTATTTCGCATCCAGGCATCTTGAGCGTTGACACAGTATGTCTTAAAAGGTCCATAAATACCTACATCCAAAGGAAGAAGGGAGTGTGGAGAAAAAGACAACATTATAACGCCATTTTCCTTAGCCTTTTCAATGACTGAAAAGTCTAGATGGGAGCTGTGATTGTCAAGCAACAAAAGAACAGGCTCAGCGAGGGATGGCTTTACGTGTCGTATAAAGTGATCCATGAAGATATTAAATTCAAGATTCGTCATCCAACCAGAAGCAATTCCAGCTCCTATACACTCTGGAGGTCCATCACGAACAAAATATTCCTTATATTTTATTCTTTGGAAAACAAACATATGTAGGTGGAATCGAATTCCCAGAAGCGCTAACTGCCACGCAAACAGTCACCAATGTGCCTCTTTCTGCTGACGTAACTGCTCCAACTTGCTTAGCACCCTTTTTACTCGTAGCTATAACCCTTCGAGGCTTTTGCACTGTGGTAACCCCTGTTTCGTCACAGTTATAGACGAGAGAAGGAGCGAAATTCCATTTATCATAAAGCGATGTTAGTTTAGAAAAAAATAATTTTACGTTTGTTTGATTAAATGATGTCGCTCTGCTGAGGCTGGTTGCTTCTGGTGATCTTATTGAAATATTTTCATTTCGCTTCAAAAAACTTCCTAACCAGTCACGTCCAGCTTCTTTATTTTCCGTCCTCTTGAGATTCGAGCTTCCGTTCACAATTTGTATTTAATAAAACAATTTAATTATGCCTGTTGGATTTTGATTAAAGAATCACCCCATAACTGTCAATTATTACTAATATTGTATGTTATGCTCTTCAAGTATATTCTTTAATTAATTTCAATCATTGTTTATAATTACTCTATTTATAATTAAATATGGTATATTTTTAAATATTTTATAATTTTTATAATTGACTATCATTTCTGTTATTAATTATTAAAAATGTTATATTATTTATCTTGGAAATAAAAATCTAATATAATCTAAAAAAAAGTGAAGGTTCAAATGAGGTTTTGAAATTATAGCACCCAATTGATTTTTTTGCGAAGAAATTGGCGAAGATTGATTGCCGGAGAAAATATTCTATGGTCTTAATGAAATCTAACATTACTATATTTTTCAGCAGTGTACTGCCTTTGGGAGAAAGTAAGAGTATGTCCTATCACGAAAAGTTCTTCTCATCTAAGCCATTCTGACTCGGCAGAAAATTGTACATAGATGCCCTCTAATCATCCATTCCTGCTAACACGCACACAAGAATGGTTGAGAGTTATACGTCACTAGGCTTAGACTAATATTGATTGAAAAATTAAACAAATTATGGCAATTGAGTTAATCCAGTATAAAACCGCTGCGTATCACTCTTGGATTTATTTATGTAAATTAATACTAAATTCAAATTAGCAAGACAATAATATAAATGTACGAGTATGTCATTCAACTCTGAAATGCAAATAATATTGTAAACATTCAAAATAAAACAATATGATGTATATAATTTCTATATGCTAATTTATTCAATTTTGTTAGAGTACTTCAACCTAGGAATATTAGATATCAGATTCATTTTTTGAGAAGAGTTGGAGGCAAGTAAGACGAGCTAGAGATATGAGAACTGTTAGCTGCAT